>CM036623.1:12755000-14178398 GCA_020746105.1 Trogon surrucura | reverse complement strand
AAAAAAAAGACCCAAACAACCCAAAAGCTTTGCTTTCTCTGCTTATTTTGATGGGAAATGAGTAAAACCAACCACTCGTTCCACGAATCCTTACCCTCCTAGCCTGTCCCACATACTTCCTCTCACAGAAACTCAACGCAGGCAAGGGCTAAACACGAGATTTGTTTCAGACGGACATTTTTTCTTACTGTCCGCATCCTTATTCTGATGGCTGTGACACAATGACATCAACTGCCAACCCTCCGTCCTAATACAAAAGTTGAGTTGCCATCCCTGGATGTGTTTAAGTGTCGCTTAGATGTAGTGTTGGGTGACATAGTTTAGGGGTGAACTTGTAGCGTAGTGTTAATGGTTGGACTCGATGATCCCAAGGGTCTTTTCCAGCCTGAACTGTTCTATGATTCTATGAAAAGCATGTGCTCTGTGTGGACTCCGTAGCCAAATATCCAGAGCAGGTCACAGACAAGCAAAGCTGGTTCATGCTGTATCTGCAAAGATCTGTCCCAACAGCAGCCCTCAGGTCTAACAGGTTGGCAGGTCACGGCAAGTCACTACATGCATCATCAGCCCAGGCCGTCCACCATCAACATACGATCACCAAACCTCAAGTCAATTTCCACCTAAGAACATGGAGAAAAATACCCCGTTTCCTCTTCCCCTTACACCAGAGCAGTTTAAAGTGCAAATCAAGATTTATGTGGTTTAAATGCACTGAAACTCCACTGTGATTTAGGACTGTCACATGTAACAGGATACCATTTCTGCTGCCAGGGGACAGTAGAAAGACAGCCCTGAGCAAACATACAACAATTTCAAGCACATTAGCAATGCCCTGCTAGAATAAAAAAGAAGGGAGGCAAGTAAAGCACTGAGACCCCAGTTTTTCTTTGTTTGAATATATATATTGCATATCTGATTTTTTTTTTGGCATCACACAGACTGGACCATGCATTTTGCTTTTTGTTTACAAAACCAACAAAACACATTGATTTCTTGGAAACAAGAGAAACAGGTCTTGGCCCACAGAGCTCTTCAGCTGGGGCATTTAAAACAATACAAATCACAGTAAGGATATGAGACCCTGCAGGTAAATTCAGCAACACGCTTTCCAAAGCAAGGGTCTCTCCCTTTGGTTTTACTTGCTAAGCCTTACCTTGGTTTATACCTGAACATCACATCAGTCTTCACAAACAAGCAATAGTCAGGATGATCCCGGTCTGCTCTCAGCTTCTCCCTTTCAATCATCATAAGACTTTCTGACTACAGAGAACAAGTTAGATGCTACAGAAAACTTTATCAAGTATTCCCCACGCCAAAAAATAATCCCCCAAAACAGACCTTTAACCCAAGCAATGCAGACTTCAACCTACTTGAGGGATGGAGGGACTATCACTTCATTACTCATTTAAAGACTCTTCTGTAACTTCAGCATGCCCAACTCTCTTGCCACTGCTTAACCCTGCGATTCAGTTGTCTGCCTGTCTCTCTCTGGCATGCTAGCATTTTGCGGAAAGCTTTCTCTTACAACTCTGACCCAAAAATGAGTGGTCATTATGACAATCAAAGTCTTTTTCCAGCAGCAGGCTTTCTTCTGTCTTTCCAGAACCAGTAGAATAACTCACCAATACTGCATATTAACCTTTAATCAGCAGCTACACTGATGATTTTACCTGTGAAAACATAGATTAGATTTTATACATTTTTCTTAAGGCATTTATTTAACAACAACCAACAAAAATCCAATGGAAAAAATAACATACCCTCTACATACTTCTCTTTATTCATGGCTTAGACAGGGATCATTAGTTCAAGACAAATTCAGTGAAAATAAGGCAAAGCCTCTAGTAAATGTTTTTGATTTAAAACCATCCCAACCCAATCCCCTTAACCAAAATCCACATCTTAAAACATGGAATAGATAATTGTGTTTGAAAGTTCATGGTGCAAAACAGGGAGAGACAGCAAAACCTCCTCAGACTAGTCAAAAATACAGCTATCCCACTTCTATACGTGAACACAGACATCTCCCTTCCCCTTTTCCTCTCTGCTTCCGTCCACCCGGCAACAAAATCAATATATAAAGAACATCAGCAGCAGCTTTACGATAGGCAATGATCTTTTTTTGACATCAGTCTGTGATAAGATCGTTGATTCTCTATCTTCAAATTACATCATAGCTGTGTAAAACACGCAGTGATATCCAAAAAGTGGGCTCTTCACATCCGCTGTCGATACCTCAGCAAGATCCAGGCTGCTGCCACCGCGAGCACCAGCCCTGGCACAAGAATGGCTGCCAGGGGTAGCCCACCTGATTCTCCATCGCCCTGATGACCCACAGGGCCGTTTTGTGGCTGCAACTACAAGAAAGGGAAAAAAAAAAAAAAAGAGTATTTGTATCAGAGCCCGTCACAGGAGAGCCCCCAGTTCTGGCTCAGGATCAGTTGATTCTGTAAGGATGTGTAAGATGATTTCCCCACCGCAGGGTTAGAGCAGCTTTGGATGGAATGAGCTTTACTGCAGGGTACCCAGCAGGCACCTTCATGTTTCTCTGCCACATTGTAAACTCAAGAGTCTTAACAGCTGGAGCGGGGTACGTCTCGTACGGCAGAAGCAATGACACACACTCAGCCACCCCTTGATGCACTTTCCACTACATCATTTCCTGGTGTCTTCACCAGGAAAAGGGCATCACTACTTCTCTGTTTTTCCTATCCACCCTGTACACTGGTGTCCGTAAGATTTACTCCTAGATCAAGGGAGTAGAAAAGAGTCCTCAACCCACCTCGTCACAGCACCATGCTTCATGTTGATCAGAATTTCCTTTGCCAACCTCAAAGCTAGCCAGGGATGTTCAAATTAGAACAGTCAATTAACAATTCCTCTCTTTTGCTATTCAAAATAGTCCCAGTATATTTAAACTAGAGCAGCCTACATTTCACAGAACCATAGAATCATTTAGGTTGAAAAAGACCTTTAAGATCATTGAGTCCAACCATTAACCTAGTAATGCCAAGACCATGTCCCTAAATCATGTCCCTAAGCACCGCATCTACACGTTTTTTAAATACCTCCAGGGACAGTGACCAATCACTCCCCTGGGCAGCCTGTTCCAGTGCTTGACGACCCTTTTGGTGAAGAAATTTTTCCTCATATCAAATCTAAACCTCTCCTGGAACAACCTGAGCCCATTTCCTCTCGTCCTATCACTTGTTACTTGGGAGAAAAGACCAATCCACATCTGGCTACAACCTCCTTTCTGGTAGTTGCAGAAAGTGATAAGATCACCCCTGAGTCTCCTTTTCTCCAGACTAAAGGATCCCAGCTCCCTCAGCTGCTCCTCACAAGACTTGTTTTCAAGACCCTTCATCAGCTTCGTTGCCCTTCCCTGGACACGGTCCAGCACCTCAGTGTTTTTCTTGTACTGTTGGGCTGCACACACATCTCAACACTAGTATGAATGATGACCTCTGATACAACAGGGGAGTTTTAGCTCCAGTAAGATTCTGACCTCTGAAGAAAAACTGGGAAACTTGTGCTTCTGTCTTCACAGACAAACCTTTGCCTCTGAGAAAGGAGATCTGTGAGAAGACACACCATACTCCAGCAAAACAAAGACCTGGGGACTCCTCCAAAATCACCTCTTCACTGATACTGCTACAAACAAGTAATACAGGGATGATTACAGCTGTGGTCAACTAGAGAAGGCTACAGCTCAAACAAAATCTTTCCATGTGTAATTCATACTGAACATCAGGATGTGGCATCTTTCTGCCTCATGAAAGAAAGAGCTATCAATCACAGAAACCAGCCTGAACTGAGCCAGAAATAACTCTAAGAAAGAGGTAAAACATACCCTGCGTTGAATTTTCAGAGACACGTCACAGCCTGCATTCCTGAAGAGTTCCACAGCATCCTTGTGCCGCAAATCCTTCAAATCTCTGCCATTGACCTGGCAAAAAAAGGAAAAGAACCCATCGCTGAAGGACCAAAAGCAAAATTTTAAAGATGGAAGATAACACCGGAAGGATAAAAGATAAACTTCCTCTTTCACAAAATTCTGCACTTGGGACACAATGCTATAATAAGCAAGATCCATATTAACCCATTCGTATTACGGATGTATTTTCCTATGTTGAGAGATAACACGAGAAACCTCAAGTCAAAATGCACAGGTAATGAAAAAAAACCCAAAACTACCTAGAAGCAAAATCAGAATACAAGACAACAGTTGTGTCAATAGCAGCTTCTTGTGCTGTTGCTTTACTGGAAGCAAATCAAAGGTGTAATTCAGACAGCTAATGAAAATGAAAGAGCAGCTACAGCAAAATTATTATTATGAGTCTCTTTCCCACATTGTTCCCTCTACTTGTCTACCTTTGAAACCTTTCTGTTTGAAAGAGTGCTGTAAACATACATTTAAAAGCACACTGATGTAACAAAACAAAAAAAGACTTACGTACATATTGGCATCCACTTGAAAGTGTTACAATTTTTCTTAATTTAAAATAATGCCTCATGGCAGAAGGTTTTATACTTTTATACTACACACACTCTACTTGATTTCAATTGCTAACCAGTAACATTAATCCCATTTTTTTCTTTTTCATTCCCACTGCCCCTAACTGTATCCCCTGAGATCACATCCTGTGCCTCCTTTCTCTTGATATTTAGACTCCCCAAGCCTAAGTACATAAATATAAAACTGTCAAGAAAAGATACAATAATATTCTCCATTTAACTTAATATCATTTTCTGAATCAATAATAGGCTCCAACTAATGCAAGACACTCTACAAAGGCAAAAAAGATTACCTGTGGAACATAATAAGCAAATATAAAATAAAATTAAGGAGTATTAAAAGATCATGTATCACACTAGGAGAGGCTGCTGGAGAGGTTGCTTCTTCACTCATCGCTTTGTAAAGCATATTGTCTTGTACAATTGCCAGCTGTTGGAAGAATGAGTAAGACTGAACCTCAGTCACTTTAAAATATTTTTCTAAAAGGAGAAGCAGCCTGTGTTATTCCCGATGAGGTGAAATGGAGAGTTTCACAGCCTAGAAGGTTTACAGTCTAAAAATCTCCTTGAGCAAAAGCATCAGTAATCACAAGCTATCAGTCAAAAATGGAAACTTAGATGTGGAAGACTTTTATTAACATGTGTAAATGACAATCCATTGTCAGCAAGAGGTCTGATGGATTCAAAAACCTTAGGGAGGCAAGTCACAGAAGAAATACAAATGCAGCACCAAGGAGCACTTCTGAGACAAAGCAAGAAGGCAGAAGAGATGGGCCCGTGTGTAGAGGCACTCATCTCCCTAGTGCTCAAAGCTCTCCCCAGATCCCCAAGACAGCTCCTCAGCACCATCCAACTGCATTCACCACATCCTTCCTCTCTGTGCGCTGCAATGGCAAACCTGCAGTCTCACATCGCATCTCTGATCACAGCGTTTCAAGAACACACGGGGCGACAGAAGAAAGGGCTTACCGCTAAAATTTTATCTCCTTCTCGCAATCGGCCATCAAGGTAAGCTGCCCCATCCTTTTTGATCCGGCTGACATAGATGCTGTTGTCGTTGGAAATGTACTGCTGATCTGTCCCACCAACAATGTTGAAGCCCAGCCCTAAGGCAAGCCAAAGAGAAAGTTGATGAGAAACTGCTCGAAGCTTCAGACATCCTTGCTATTGTTGGCAGCTGCACCCTCTCACGTTGTCCTGTTTTCTCCAGTATATTAAAATCCATGGCACACAAACCTGCATCACCCCTTCCAACCATCACTGTCTAGAGAAGTTAATTCTCATGAAACTGGTCCTGAAAGCAGAGAGACTCTGAATGCCTGAGGGCTCAGATGCTCATTCCCTAAAGCATCCCTGAGCTGTTTTCAGGTGGGTGTTGGGGAATACTGAGGGACAGGCCATTGCTTCCGAGGTTCAGCCCTCAGCAGGAACAGGTCTCTTCAGTGCAGCATGAGTGGAAAGCATTCTGTGTTTCACTGGAGGCTATAGTAAATCATTACCTTTGAGCAACAGGAAATCATGCCTGACAAGCGTTCCAAGAGCTGGGAAAGAGAGTTAGGAAAGGGAAGAAGCATTAAACCCTGTCTACAGATGAGGAAACAGGCAAGAGGAGCTGTGCTACCAGCTTGAGGGCACCTAGAGCTCAGAAAGCTCCCCTTCCACAGCTCTCCTTCGGGAGCTGGAACCGACATCCTTTGCCTCCAAGAATTAAATTCACTTAGATACAACTACTTCAAATCACATGTAATCACTTTGCTCTGTTTCAGGAATTCAAACCACAACAGGAAATAAAGACATAGTTCTTGGATTTAAAGCAAAATGAAAAGGAATACACATACATTAAACAGAACTGATGTCCACTTCATATTTTTGTTACGTTTCGTATTGTTCTTTAAAGTAAGCCTCGATTACAGATCTCTAGCTGGAACCATCTGCTGGATTAAAGTGCAGTTAAAGATTAAGTCTCCTTGTTTCATCAAAAATCCGGAAGCACAAATTGAATTCAAGATCTGGAAAACCACAGGTTACAAGAACACAGTCTCCACTACACATGCCGCTGTAAATAATAATATGTGACAAGGGATGGGAAAAGATCCCCAAGAAGAGATTTGCAATGAAAAAAAAGAAAAGTCAAGGCAAAAGAAAAAAAAAACAACAAATATACAAAGTTATTTACTTCAACTGTATATTTGTATATCTGATGTAACCTAGCCATCTAAAACTTGTTGTCAAGAACAGCTGAAGACAAATTCTCCCCACATTCAACCAGTTTCATTTATTTATTTTCTCTTTGTTTCGTACTTTCTCCCAACGTTGGGACTAGAAACTTTGAGAAGGAGAGTCGCAAGTGAAAGTAAAACCACTTTGTGCCTTCTGGGAAGCAACACTTTCAATCAGTCATAGGAGATCAAAGGAGGTACGAGATGAGTCATGCTATTTTAAGTGTGCATGTACAGTCAGGAAGTAAAGAAATATTAACAGCAATCTTAACACACCTTTTTTTTTTTTCCCTACCCTTCCTGGCAGCTTCAGACAAATGAGGAAGAAAATGGAAGCAGCAGCAGATTGAAGAAACACTGATATTTCAGCTAGACCAATATTTATTCCAAGAATAGACAGTTTTACACAATAACACATCTTTTGATGGAAATTAAAAAAAATATATATAATCTGTAAATCTAAAAATTATTTGCCATGAAGCCAATAACCTGGGAACAGGGAGAATCAATATTACAGAAAGTACAACGTTTAACCAAACTTATTAAAATGTCAGAAAGTAGGAATCAGAGTTTCAGAATACATTGATTCTCTCTCGCATACCAAAAAATCCCTATACACATACATATGAAAAAGAGTCTAATTTTGCGAATTTTCACCCACGATTGAAAAAATAATCAAAAGTCACAGCTTTCATCAGCAGAGGCAATACGAAATAGGACCAGATCTTTGTGCCAAAAACAGGCAGCAGTTCATGCGAGACCAAATTAAGTATTCACAGGGCTTTTTCACTGTGTCTTTCCAGCACTTAAACTTCCACTTTGGCTAAAAATACCTTCCCTATCATTGCTCGAGCTCTCTGCTGCTCTGGGCAAAGCTTCTGATCCTCCCCATGCTTCATTTACCCCCACAAAACTCAAGTCCCTCAAAAAGACAATCTTAAAAAATCATGACTGGAGGATTCAGAAGAGAGAGGTTGAATAACATTGGAAATTGAACTGATGAAGTTATTTAGTTTTCTGTAAAACCAGACTTTTCCCGCTTAATTCCAGCCTAGTACTTCAGAAGGAAATCTGGAAAAGCGAAGACACACATGCACACACTGTACTGGCACTGTAAATGCGTTCACCTCCTCAGCAAACTTTTGCTAGAGATGTTTAGCACCAGATTTATTTAAAAAATGTTGCAGTCAAAATTCTGATTAGAGAGATTATGGGATTGCAGTGTGCTTTACAGATAAGAGTGGTTTGTTCAATCCACAGAAATAAATAACTCACATGGTAAGTGCATCAAGGTCATAGGACCTTCAAATCAAGTAATTAACCTAACTCTAAAAACACACAGCCCATCTCAACCACGGGACAGGTGCTGGTGGTGGTAATCAGATTTAAATTGCTGCGGCCACATCCAAGATCTCTCAGCTCTGCCCCTTCACATCCTCTTCCATCTCCCTCAAAGTTTCAAGTTCCCAAACAGACAGACACAGCCTCCCCATCAGAAACACCTTCATTCAGCAAATAATTTTCACTGACAAGCGTGGCTTCGTTTGCCTGAGCTCATGGCTGTGCAGACAGGGTTACACAGCTTTCACAGAACCAGAGAACCGTCGGAGCTGGAAGGGACCTCTAGAAATCATCTAGTCAGAGCAGCAGCCCCTCGGGTGAGCAGGGAGGGCAGAGGGCTGTCTGCTGGGTTCAGCCTTTGGGCTGCGATCACTGGCACAAGGGCCACGACCGACCTCAGCCCTGGGTGAGAACTATCTTCACCCTGGAGAAATGAAAACGCCGCATTTGCCAAGGATGCGGGTGCCACGAGTCCCTGCGGGGCCGTGGAGCCGAGGCTGCTCAGTGGAGCCAAGGCCACCCAGCAGCTGCACTCAGCAGCTGTGCAGACAGAAGGGCTGCCGCGTTTCCTTTCATGCTCGTTTTAATTAAAGAGAAGACCTCGCGCACCAAGCACAGCTCTAGCTGAAAGCCTCTCCTGAGCCTGCGGTTCTCTGGAGCTAGGATCTGGCTTCAGAGCCTCACGCTCGGTCCTAACTCGCCTCGCTTCTGAAAGGGCCGATTTGAACGGCATCGAAAATCCTGCACAACCGGGCGGGCGAGTGGGCATCTGCAGCGTCCACGAGAGCACACGCTGCTGTGACAGGAAAAGCAAAGCCAAAGCAATGGCCCAGAGACTGCCCCGCTCTCTCTCTCCCGCAGCCGGCACTCCTCTCGCTCATCACTCCGAAATCTTCCCTCACGCTACCCCCAGCAACCCCCGCAAAGCTGCCGGCACAAGGCGTGCTCACTTTGACCCCGGGTTCCCAAAACACCCTCATTTTGGGTAGCCAGCGCGGCCGAGCACCTGCCCCTCCACCGAGGGCGACGGGACATGGCATCTCCTGGAAAATCGGAGCTGTCCCACCGGCCGCTGCTCTCACGGCGGGCGCGGTCTGACCCCGCCCGCCCTCCCCTCATACCGGACGGGGGGGGTTCTCGCACCCCCCCGCGGGGGGGTTTCCACGGGCAGGAGAGGCCGCGGGGGCCGGCGATCCCCAGTCCCTCACCGCCGGGACCTCCCGCTGCCCGCTCAGCCCCCGCCGCCACCCCGGCCGCCCCGTCCCGCCGGGGGCTGCGCAGGCCTCGCCGCTCCCCCGACCCGGCCCACTGAGGCGCCGAGGTCCCGGCGAGCGGCGGCCGCCCCCGCCTCACCTGAGGGTCTGCGGGTGAGGCTGATGACCTCCTCGGAAAAGCCGCCCCCGGCCGCCACGCTGCCGTTCATGCTGCGGCCTGAAGGTGAAGCCGGTTCCCGGGGCAGCCGCTTTCGTTTCCTGGAGGGCCGCGCAGCAGAGCGCTGGGAGTTGTAGTCCGCGGCCCGTCCGGCGACGGGGAAGTGCGGCCGGGCAGCGCCCCCGGCTCGCCACGGGCTCCCCGGCCGGGCCGCGCCCGCGGGAGCGGCACGTCCCCCTCGGGCTGAGGGCCCGGCGGCCGCGGGACGGGGCTTCTCCCACCCGCCGTCCCCTGATGCCCCCCCGCGCCGGGCCCTCACCGCAGGCCCGAAGCTCTGCGCCCGGGGAAAGCCGCCCGGCCTGCCCCGGGTGTCCCCCGGCCCGCGGGAGCCTGCGCCGTCCGTGCCCGACCCCGCTTCGCCCCCTGCGCTGGAGGTGGGGTTCTCCTGAAACCGAGGGAGATGTTTTGCCAAGTTGAGCGGTAGCAGAGCAACAGAGAGATGTGGGACCCGCTCCCAGCTCAGCAGCTAAAATACCTAGCAATAAAAGGCAAAGTAAGTTCAGCTTGCCCAGTATTTATATATATATTTCCAGTATTTGAAATAACTGCTATCTTCCTCTGTGGAATTGGGCTTTTTTGCCTCCTAAGCCACCCTACTATTTCCCATTTATAACACATGGCAAGGGTTACTCCAAGGATAAAAAGAAGAGTGTTACTCCTGGTTTTGCTCCCTGAAAAAAAAGTCCCTGGCTTCAGGAGGTCCACTGCCAATGCTGCCTCCAAATCCCTTCCATTCACAACACAGAGGAGCCCAGTCACACCTGCAGTGACAGTTCTTACCATTGCTACACAGCCCTCTGTCACAACACTTTGTCACGTTACAACTATAGTTCAGCAGCGATATGCTGGTACATGTCCTGTTGTCACAAAGCCTGCCACTATCACATGGTGTGCCACCTTCCACAGCTCCCATGTCAGCTGTTGGCATCCCCAAGTGACAGTCGAGACCCCAACACTTTTTATCTTCAACAGGGGTTTGGACTAGCATTACGTGGCTCTGCAAGAAAGGCAAATTGTCTATGTTTTCACACTGGATTCTACCACATAAGACATTCTCAATACTGCGTTTTGTAAAATGGGTATTGTTAAAAATACCACAATTCCCAAACTGGTCACTTTGAGTATTCACTGCTTTGAAGAGATTTAAAGGAGAGGCCCTGGCTTATTTGCCAAGGAGTGCTGTTTACTGTGGGAAGAACGTTTTCCTTGATAGCAATAAGCATCATTACTGCAAGGCGTTTCATGTTGTATGTAAGGTGCCTGGCAGACACTGAGGGGAAGTCCCATTCCAGTCCTCTGCAGAGCAAATACCGGTGACCTGCCAGAGTGCTCCTGCTGGAAGTACCTGACAGCTTTTGCAGCATTTTCCAGAAGCACAGACTGAACCTGCAGTACACATACAGCTTGGGTGACAACAAGGATCCTTTCTCCAGTTTGGTTCCGAACCACAGCCACATTGTTCTCTGCTTTCTGCTACCTTATTCGCATAGTGCGCATGCTTCAGGGTGTTTAGAAAGTGCTGGGTGCTGGTGGCTGACAAATGGTGCCACACCCAAGGTCAAAGCAATCTTTGTAACTGCAGTCACTGAACACATCCGTAGGGACACCACTTTCGTCAATAATGCATTTCTTCCAGCTCAAAAGGACATTTGGAAGAGCCAAAGGGCCTGAAATGAAAAGTAGAGAAATACTAGTCTCCTAGCTAGTTCCTAGGACACAGCACCCCTTTGTGCCCTTTTTTAGCACGTGCCTTACTATAGCTACTACAGCTATACACACATACACCACGAAAAAACAGGTAGAACCAGGGAAGAATTCACTTCCATTACATTCAGTAATAGAGAAGCAAACTAATAGCACCAAGTATAAAAGCATAAAGCCCATCTACACCACAGCTGCTACATACCTACAGCAACACGCAACATCACCGATGCAACAGCCATTTTCCCACATTGTGGCCTTTCTAAAAGTTTGTGCTTGCAGAGCACACACGAGAGAAGAGAGAGCTTACAGGAACATCTACCACTTGCCTGTCATCCCTGTTTTAGGAAACAGCTCCCATCAAGACTCAGCTGTAAGACAGTGATCTGGATTGTGGCAAGACAATCCAGCACAGTTACGCTGCACACCAGCTTTTCAGCAAGTAGTGCTGGGATTCAACATAGCCACAGCTGTTACTTTTCAGTAACTCTTCACAACTTTCTTTCCAGCACTGAAAGCATGTCTGCGATGAAGTCCGATCTGCTACTGCCCTTATCTTTCTCAGCTGCACCCTCCCACCACTCCATCTTGGGAATCCTGCATTGGCAGCATACATCTTGTAATACAGCACCTCAGATTAAAGGAATGAAAACAGGAAGGCACCTGTTTCTATTCTACATACCCATAAACTGTATATCATCTGAAATTTATTACTACTTTAGCGTAAAGTGAAAAGAACTCGTGACTTGTTAGCCTTACATTTATTTTCTTACTAGTTTTAATTTTAAAATCAAAGAAACTACTTTCTCTGAAGTCTTCTGTGCGCAGTCAGCTGCTGAATAGTTTTCCACTACTTTTATCAGTTTTGCATTCCGGGGCTGCGAACTATGTCAGATTACATCTTTTGAAATAAATGTAGCTCTAGCCACAATATCTGTAATAGAAAGATCCTGTTACATAATCTGTATGTGCAGCATCTGTAGCGCTATTTTTAAATGCATGTTTCCGCTGTGTGATCACTTCTTAAGTTACAGAAAAGGCTCTACTGATTCACCCCACTAGCTTGCTAGAGATGCATCTTAACCCCCTCCCCAGAGTTGCCTACTATGTTCTTTCTCTTTTAATACAAACGTAATTATGCTGTTAGGACTCAGAAAGTACTCTGGTTCCATTGTTGAATTCCTGGCAGGTTATTCTTGGAGCTAAGTGTCAGTGTAAGTTTGCGACACTGCATTGAGCACCCAAGCAAGTCCTACAGCACCAAGGTTACACAAAAAGGAATGGCTGCGTTCAGGTTACCAGAGCCTTACACTTCTGTACTCTGATCAGGTAAAGATCAAAGGGGAGGGAGGGAAAGACTCCAATTATATGACAACAAACAGGTTGGAAGAAAAAATGACTGATCTTACAGTAGAGCAGGAAAAAAAAAAAAAATTAAAATCACAGCAATCCACAGCTACTACAACTGCAAAAACGTTTGCCATAACTGACTTTCTCACAATTCATCAGTGTTTTTCAAATATTTTTCATCCTGCGGCTCCCTAAAATTTCCAGTGGAGGTGCAAGCCCTACGGAATTGAATCCTACCAGCAAGAGGTTTATGTTTCTTGCTTACCTTCTGTAAAGTCTCCAGGAACAGGTCACAAAACACCAGCAGCCTTGTGGACCACAGGTTGAAATCCACTGTCCTGGCAGAAAGAAATGAAGCCTTCTGATTGTTGAGAGATCAGCAACACATCGTAACTCATCCCACTGGGAAAATTTTTCCTCCTCACCACCTATGCATCTATGATCCACACTAGGCTACAGAAGGACACTTGTCATAGAAGTGACCATTCATTTGCTCTGTACATGATTATACAGGGCCAAAGCAACACTTGATCAAAAGTTCATCTTCCTCTCAGAGAAAAAAAAAAAGTCTTGAACCTTGAATGCCGAGTTACCACCATTTACTTTGCCATTGGGGAAAAAAAAAAAAAATCAGCTTTTGTCCAGAAGGCATCTGTTGCTTCAGTGAAGCCACAATCTATTTGCATAACATATCTTGGCCATTTTTCTCACATGGAACCTCCAGGTCTCAGAATAAAGCTAATCTCTCCACTTTGCCTTGTCCTTCCTATTGCTTACATCCTTCTAACCCTGCTCCAAGTACAACTTCCTTTGGCAAACATCACATACTGACTGGTCAAATGGCACATTTTTTTGCTAGGAAAAGCTTACGGAAATACGAAGTATCAGGGCAAAGCAGCAAAGAGGAGAGGGTGAGAATAGTGCATAGCCTGGTCAGACCTTACTGAAAAGTTGAGAGCCACAGTATTTCTGCTGTATCTGAGACACCATTAGCTTTGAGGGAGCTAGACTGCCCCTCTTCCTACAGACTGACTGCATCTTTGCATGTATGTGCATATAGACACACATGTGTACATATATATGTACATATATACACACATGTGTACATATATACACACGTGTACATCTGTTCATGCATATACACATTTATATGTACTTTCAGGTTCTCCGGAGAATGTTTCTATTAGAGCTCTAGGTCGTTTTTAGCTACTCCATGATTTAGGCCAAGAGCCCTTTTGATGTCTGAATGGTTATTATCCCTGAGCAAAAAGAACATAGCTCTCCTGAACATCCAAATCAACTAAATCTCTCCTTTACCTAAAAGACAGTGATGCACAGGGCAAATTTCAGAACTGCTTGCTTATTTCCCTTTCATCTATAAGCTTCACAAATACTGAAGGACATTTGAAGGACTTGGGCTCCAGATCAAGAAACAGTGTATAAATCCTAGACAGAAAAGGCTTAGATTCTCATACATTGAAAAACATTACTGACTAGAAGACAGATGCTTAAGGGCTTTTTGACAGTAAATTATATGGAGTTTAACAGTATACGTCAAGGGCTAGCCACTGAAGAAGAGGATTTAACCCTTGAGATCTCTCAGATTCATACTGAAATGATGTATAGGGAATAGAATACTTAAATGGTCAGTTTTGGGTGACCTGTCCTGTCTGCTCCTCCCCAGAGGTGCAATCTTTTTACTTCCTTGCAACCCTTTTGCTTCCTGGCAGCCCCAACATGGCACAGAAGATTTAGCTGTGACTTTGGTTACTACAGGAGTAAATATAAGCAAGAACCCTTCTGCATCCCAATCCTTGGTAGTAACTACAAGCATCAGGTGTAATCACTTTCAGAGCCAGATGCTGTCTGCAAAAATGCACTATTAACTTCAGAGTGCAGTCTCTTAGAAGAGACTCAGTTGAAAAGTAAAATCACTGAACACCAGATTGGTTCTGTTTTGGGTCAAATCAGGACACAGTAATATCTCAAAATGTCACTTAAGTTAATATCAAAGTTCACTTACCTTATAAAATTAGACGTTTTGTCAGCAAGCAACAGGATCAGAAGATACTTCAGTCCCTCGTTCCCTTATGCGGCAAGCCTTCAGCACTGAGGGGCAGCTACCAAGAAATCGACACAGCTCATTGGTAACATCCCTTACTGCTTTAATGTAATACTCTCAGGAAAAGCTAATTCCCCCTAGAAGGCTTCTCATATTTGAATACATTGTTTCATGCATGGAAGCCATTTTTTATTCTCTCAAATAGCTTAGATGCTGGCACTTAAACTCTGATGGTATCAGATCAGAAGTCCATCCTTTTTACTGCCCTCTGACACAAGCCAACACGAGATATTCTGCAGAAAGCAAAAGGACTATTCAGAGATGCAGTTGTGAGGACACTCTGCTCCTTCAAGTTCCATCCTCACCTCTGAGTCAGCTCATATTCTGAGCATGGAGTATAATGATTCCATCTAAAAGTAACACCAATTCATGTTCCTTACCCTGCCCTCTCCTCTTGTAGTACAAGACAGAGTAAGAGTTCTCTCCTGCTCAGTTCACAGTACTCAGTTTTGTAAAGACTAAATATTTGTCTTTTCTTTCCTAAGGAACTAAAGCCCTGGTCCTCCCAGTGGCTTCACAGGAGAAACTTTCTCCTACACATTTTATTGCCTTCCTCAAACCCCTCTACTTTAGGAGAACTCTTTTTCAGACATTGAGCTGTGTAACACACTATTTCAGGTGAAGTCCAGTGACTGATAGAATATTTTGTTCATACCAAGTGTTCTAAGCATCCATTTTCGACCAAAGCTGTATGTGTCTTCAGCAATAAGCAAGGTATCTTTCTTCTGCCAGTAATGCTAAATCTTTCCTTGGTGTACATGCAGTTAATCTTTCTCCCTCAAAAAAAATTTAAAAAACAAACCACCCAAGATTTTCACTACAGTGCAGCCCAGTCATCTTTCTTGTTTAAGTTCTCCCAAATGACATACAGGTTCTTAGTAGTATGAATAACTACAGAGAAAATCAGTTATTTTAACAGCCATTTCCAAAGACTTTATTCTGAACATCAAAAATCCACCACAGATTCTTGAGGTTTCTCACCACTCACGCCTCATTTCTGGAGATCCCCCTTTCCATCACGGCTTTCATGCTTCTTGAGCTTCTTGCTTTCAGAAGAATTTAATACAAGAAAGAACACCCTCTTGTTCTAAGTGTATTCACACTACCTTGTAGCTATTCCATGCTGAACAATTTAGCTTGGTCTTTTGAGCATTCCAGTTTAACTGCCTTCTGTGTCTTCCCTCAATATAGTTCACACTAGCTTATTATCTACTTCTACCACTGTTCAAACTCAACCCACATGGTATGAAATAAAATGAATTTTAGGTCTGTATCTACACGAACAGCAAACACCTATTGGCTTATCTACATCTTTAACGTTACAGCTTTGGATTACAGGGTCTTTCCATCATTCAACAGCTATTCAGTTGGAGCTGTTTATTAAGTTACTGAAAGAGTGTCTCTTATAATCTCAAAATAAATTTGACACAGCTATCTAAGCATATCTTAGTCTTCCTTCCTATCTACGTTGTTTGTTTACTACAGTTTACTACAAGAAAGCAGGTAATAGCTGTGAAAAGAAAGCAAGCTACTTCAAGGATCACTCCATTACTTCAATTAAAAAAAAAACAAAAAAACCCCAACCACACTAACAGTCGTTTCTTTGCAATGGATAATGGATGACTGATTTTTCTTCAGGGGACGGAGAAAAAAAAATGTTTATGTAAGCAACATGCTTAAACACCAGTGCAGAGCTGTCAGTGGTGTTTCTCTTCCACTGTCCTACCTCCTCAGATCAAAAAGATCTAACATGACCAGATGCACCAAGAAAGTGCTAGAAGAATAGAGGAAGAGACAGAATCAATATATCTGAGTTATGGTGAACAAAAAAAAGGAGACATATGAATAGCTTCACTGAGCATGCAACAGCAAGACATTCCAGCCTGGTTTATGCCATCATAAATCTGTCTCACAGAACACTAGCTTTTGTAACAGAAGCCCAGCTTAGTCATTTAGTTAAATGAGTGCCCAAGAACATTGAGGGACTGAGGGCAGCTTGACACCCAACTACATGGATTTGAGCCTCCAGTTATCAAATCTTTTATCTGTCTCTCAAGCATACTAAAGGCATAGCAATATATAGCAAGCAGCCTCAAATCTTTAGTTGAACTTTTCTTCCTCAAAATAGCACACAACATATTCCGATATCCAAGCAAAAAAAATGCTGCCAGCACATATTGCATATTTGCTACTAACAAAGTAAGCATTTAAAGAAAGGCAATTCCAACAGCCAGGAGTTTTATTTGCCAAGAATTCATATTATTTTTTAAATATATATAAAAGTTTTCTCTTTTTACATAGGAAACTAAGATACAAGGGATGCAAGAGTTTGTAAAGATTTCAGGAGGCTGCAAAATGTCCATATAAAAACCACTCTCAGAACCTGACATTCCAAATAATATGAAGACTGAAAACACCTTCTTTGAAGCAGCTCACATCCTGACATTAACAACTGTCTGACCGGTTTCTAAGGAACAACCTGTTATGGGGACTTCAGTCCCTAAATCATCAGTCTCAGCAATAGTGCTTAAATATAAAGAAATAGGGGAGCAAGAATCTCCCATTTTCCAGGTACTGACTAATCCAGATGTGTAAGACTTCTCCCTTCACTGCAGTCTCATCCGTTTTTCAGGCGGTCCTTTAGTGCCAGCGCTCTGCTGAGCATTCTTTACAGTCTCTTTTTCCTCTGGCTTGACAGCTTCAGGGGCTGGTTCTGGTTCCTTCTTGATCTGATCCACTTAAGAAGTAACAGCAAAAGAAAGTTAAACCTCCAATTTTTATTCCTAAAATACTGTTCAGAAGACTTAGAAAAATCATTAATGTCAAAAGGCAAAATTAATTTCAAAGGCATAAGAACAGCCAAGGACTAAATTCATATCTATACAGGTAAAAAAGTGAAATAGACTGAAGAGATACAGTTCATGCTTTTCCCATTTTGAGGTTGCTTATGATCAACTCAAAGCCTTCACATGCTTCCTTGAGCTTGTAACACCATGAAAAAAATCACTACAATGCTGGACTCAAGTCAGCATCTAAACTCTTCCCTCATTCATGCTTTCACCCTCCTTCTGCTTCCAAGGACCATTTTCTGCATTTGGACCTTCAGGCAATAGTTTTACAGATAGAAAGAGCACGAGCAGAATACACATTTTTTTCAATTTCACTCTGTCAGAGAACTCTTACCTATTATTTTGCTCTTCACAAGTACTTTGCACAACTAGGCAATGCCAGAATTGCTAATCACTTCAGTAGCAAGGAGTTTATAAGGCAAATAGAAGTCACTACTATACAGAGTTTACATTTTAAGTCTTGTGAAAATATTAAGAGTTTTACCTGGGATAGGCTTTTCTCCAGGCTTTTGCTGTGGGGGAAGGAAACAAAAACAAAACAAAACACATCAGTGAACCAAAGTAATAATTCTCAACCCTTCCTACTATTCATTTGGGAATATAGACCAAGCAATGTGCTCTTAAGAGTTGAGGACAGAAGCAATCACTAAATACACCTTAAACAAAATCCAATTAACATTTTATAACACCCGTTTTTTTATCTCTGACACCCGAAAAGCACTAAAAGCAAAAAACCAGGCTGTTACCCAGTCTTTCCCACACCTGAGGAGTAAATGCCATAAACATAACTTCCGTTGCTCCCAAGCAGACCTGGTGGAACAAATGGCTACTAGAGATGATCAAAGGTAATCACAACAACTTCACAGGATGCCAAGAATTTCCACGCTAATTAACAAGCCTCCAGAACAATGGAGCAACTAAAATAAAATAGCTATGGTGGCTTGATTGAGCTCACAAAGCAGGAAACTGTAAGCAGCAGCAAAATTTGATAGCTGACAAGAACAGACCCTCTGTGAATAGATACAGAATTTGTCTAATAAAATTTACTCTCATAGTTTTGCCAAGGTCTTAACAACTTCTGCAATTACAAAGCAGAATCCTATACTCTAATCAGAGCCTTCCATTTCAAATGTATTATCTAATTCATGTTACTATCACAGAAAGCACGTAAGATTCCCATTTAGTTTCAGCTTCTCAAGTACTTAAGTTTTAAGTAAGTTACTGTGGATACCCTACATTTTAGTTAGCTGTGCTGGCAGCACTGCGTTGCAGAGTTAAGACTTTCGTCCTTGAGCTCTTTCCTAAACAAGTACAGAACTCTTGCTTCTTAATTAGAAGCAAGACCCTGACCAGCCAAGTACAGCTCATGTTGAGAGCTTGCCCGTGAGAATGAACAGATAAGGTGCTTCTTGTACACAAGATGCGCATGGGAGTGAACGGGAGAGTATGATCAAAACAGACCTGGCAAACTCTGTTTTCCCTGTGTGATAACAGAGCAATTGAAGGAGTACATGAGCTAATAACAACCCTGGCTGTATAGTCTGATCTCTTGTTTGTAACCCAAAAATAGTGCTTCGTGCTAGTAGGTATAAATATGTGTGCCTGCTTGCAATAAAGTGAATTCCGTTTTCCACCATCTCGGAGTTCGTGCGTGCTTCTCAACAAATGGCAGCCCGAATCGGGACTTAATCATATCCAAGAGAAGTACCCCCCAGTGAGCCGAACGGGGTGATGAATTAACTGACGCGTCCATCCTCGCCCTTCAGGAAACAGGTACGAGGACTGCGGCCAGGGGACAAAAATGGGGCAAAACGCAACACGATCGCAACAACTTCATCATGATGTACTGATGTGCATTGCAAAGGAGAGCGGTTATAAGATTAGCTCACAGAAAGTGACTCTGTTACTTTTATGCATCGGTTGTAATTGCCCCTGGTATCCTGAAACAGGATCTTATGAAATTAAGGACTGGAAACACGTAGGCGAAGAGCTAACTAAAGCACAACATGCTCGTCATGACAGTTCACCTGATAATATAGAGACACGGAAAGCGCTGTTTGCGGCGTTGCGCTCACCAAAACTGCGCGTTGCTGATGCTAGTTTTGAGAGCAGTGTGGCGAGCACTGCGGGCTCTGTTGCTACAGACCTCACTAATGATTTAATTGACTTAGCACCTACGCTACAGAAAGAGACTGCAATTCAAACGAAGTGTGTAAACCTTTTGTCTTCTCAAACTGAAACTGTGGTACGGACTCGCCAGATTAATCTCACAAGTTTGCAAGAAGGATTGATGAGTGGCTATGAGGGAATTGCGCTGAGAGCTGGGGATCTGGAGGAGGACAATAGTTCCTTTGATGTTGGTCCTGGCGACCCAGAGACACAACCCAACCTCTATCCTCCGCTCATGCCGAATAGAGCCATGGTGGCATCTGCACCTACTGCTCAGGACGTTTTTTCGGGACTTTCAGAAAAAGGAAAGGGGCTGTCAAAATCTGGTTCGCAGCTGTGTCAAAATAAGGGTCAGATGAACTCTCTTGTTCCACTCAATTATCAACCCCCACCCTATGCACCCCCTCCCTTATCTTCTCCACAGGTTTGTCCAGCACTGCCTTCTATTACCAGGGTTCAGATTTCCCTGACAGATATTTTAACTGATTGTGATGAGCATGGTTCCCTTAACACTGACTTTTTTCCTGAGGTAGTTAAAGCTATGCCAGTAGTTATGCATACGTGGCCGGATGGGACTCAGGCACCAGACCGTCAACAGATTTCTTATAGCATGCTGAAAGAGTTGCGGCGTACGGTTGCTGAATCGGGTATTCAATCATCCTGTACTGAAAATTTAATAGAAGCAATGAAAGAGGCTTTTCTTATGGTTCCTCAGGATTGGAAGGTGGTATTTAAGTTGATTTTAACACCCAGCCAGTATACAATTTGGTATGTAGAATACAGGGAATTATGTATATCCTATGCTACAGTAGCTCAAAATAATAATGCTCCAATTAACCTGGATCAGCTGTTGGGGGAGGGTCAGTTTGCGAATCCACAGCTTCAAGCTCATCTCACTACAGAACTTTTACAGCTCGCTGCTCAATTAGCAACAAAAGCTTTTAAAAAGATTCCTGACATGAAGAAATCAAGCAAACCTTTTGGCACTATCAGACAAGCTAACCATGAACCCTACCTTCAATTTATTGATAAATTACAACGAGCTATTGAAAGACAGGTAGACATACCAGCGGCAGCAGATGCATTATTACTGCAGCTTGCTGTGGAGAATGCTAACGCGGGCTGTAAAAGAATTCTGGAGATGCTGAGATCTAACAAAACAGCTACCGTTCTGTAAATATTGTTGCTGATTCGCATTATGTGTATGGCCTTTTGTGCAGAATTGAGTTTGCCTTTTTAAAACATGTTTCTAATCGTGTTCTCTTTATGTTGTTTCAGAAATTAGGCTTACTTTGTAGTAATCGGATACACCAATACTTGGGACACAGATTCGTTCTCATTCTAATCTACCTGGCCCGTTAGTCTAAGGTAATGCTCGGGCCGATTCTCTGGCTGCTATGACTGCTGTTCCTGATGTATTAGGACAGGCTAGACTTTCGCATACTTTTTATCATCAAAATAGTAAGGTTTTATCCAAAGAGTTTAACATAACATCACGACAAGCTCAAGATGTTATTTTGTCATGTCCAGATTGTCAAGCGGTCACACCACTGAACTCTAACATAACAGCAGTCCCTCGTGGTCTTGCTCCCAATGACGTATGGCAGATGGATGTTACACATATAGTTGAATTTGGTAAACTGAAATATGTGCATGTTACTGTAGATACTTTCTCATCTCTTATTGTTGCCACAGCGCACAGTGGTGAAAAGTTTAGAGATGTTCGACTGCATTTGCTACGTGCTATTGCCACGTTAGGGAGTGCCAATCACAGATAAAAACGGATAATGGTCCAGCTTATGTTTCTAATAATTTTAAAGTATTTTTGCAGGAATGGGGAATATCCCATGTGACCGGGATACCTTATTCACCAACGGGACAGAGCATTGTGGAGAGAGCACATCTCACACTGAAAAGAGTGTTACAGAAACAGAGAAGCACTGTTGTCAGAATGTCTCCACACGAGAAGTTGTCTAAAGCAACATATGTGTTAAATTTTCTGAATATATCCAGTTTTGATATGTTAACTCCTCATTTGAGATCTCAGAAGGAAAAACAGAAAGACTTGCCAAAGCCTAATGTACTGTATAAGGACATTCATACTAATGAATGGAAAGGTCCGGTACCTCTGTTGACGTGGGGAAGAGGTTATGGCTGTGTTTCTTTATCCACAGGACCTTACTGGCTGCCAGTGAAACGAATTAAGCCATTTAATGACCATGATTTGGTTCCTGTCCCGCATGATGTGGCTGTGCAGCATCCTGTTACTTCAGCAGCGCAGCAGCAACACGACCGTGCACTGGGCCTGCCTGTTGAATCCCTTTGTTTTTCCCAGTGACGTGATGGGACCCTGAAGTACTGATTACCAACGATGACATGGATTGGACTAGCAGAAGATGCTTATGGCTGATGGCAGAGCAATTATGGGAAAATGTGACTGTTCTCAGTGTTACCTGTTGTATTAATATGTATTCTCTTTGTGTGACTAACAATGAAGTTTATATTGGTTGTGTAAGGCTGTCTAGTCAAAGCCACATAATAGGTGTTAAGGTTCGTGGTACTAACCGGCAGAGTGATCTTTCTTTAGCTAAAAGCAAGATGGGGAAACTAGCTGCCTTTTGCTTCATTAGAAGTATGTGATTAAGGATCAAATTGATAGGGAGACTCCCTTGCATTCTTCCTTCAGCCCTGGCCAAGCTGTGAGAAGAATTCAACGGAGCAAATAACACCAGATGTTCCCGCATTCAAAGTTATGTAAGATTGTTTATTTAATAGTATAAAAGCTGGACCCTCTTGCAGTGACTTCGGAAACCTCACCTACGAGTGGACGCACTGCGTAGGACTTCCCAATTGTCGGGAGGGTTCTCCAGAAACCTCGCTGCAACAGGGGCTCCCCAGCAACTGCGGGTCTGGATGATTTAGGGTGATTGGTGATGGGAACTGTAGGTATGCTCAAACAACTTGCACCTAAGGTGTCAGAAAACAGACGTCTCACTAGATTACTGCTTGGCCTGGTGTGCTCAACAAGCAGCACACCCACACTGAGATAACAGATGCCTGGGATTGATGCAGGGGCATCTCTCACATTCCTGCCCTGCAAAGCAGTGAATGTGAGTCCTGGGAACTCAGGCGGAGCAGCAAGCAAAACATAACAATGCAATGGGATAAATACTACACATTTTTTAGCAAACATATGATTTGGTTAAATCTCAAAACATAATTTTCTGTGTTAAACTTGTGTTTAATAGAATTTGTTGTTGTGGGAAGTGTTTTGTTTTGTTCTTTTTCATTATAGTCAACGATCTCACCTGAAGTGCTGCCCAAGGGGTCTGAAGAACTGAAAAATACATCCTATGACTTTGATGGTGATCCAAAAAACAAAAAAGGGGGAATTGTGGATACCCTACATTTTAGTTAGCTGTGCTGGCAGCACTGCGTTGCAGAGTTAAGACTTTCGTCCTTGAGCTCTTTCCTAAACAAGTACAGAACTCTTGCTTCTTAATTATGAAAAAAGACCCTGACCAGCCAAGTACAGCTCATGTTGAGAGCTTGCCCGTGAGAATGAACAGATAAGGTGCTTCTTGTACACAAGATGCGCATGGGAGTGAACGGGAGAGTATGATCAAAACAGACCTGGCAAACTCTCTTTTCCCTGTGTGATAACAGAGCGATTGAAGGAGTACATGAGCTAATAACAACCCTGGCTGTATAGTCTGATCTCTTGTTTGTAACCCAAAAATAGTGCTTCGTGCTAGTAGGTATAAATATGTGTGCCTGCTTGCAATAAAGTGAATTCCGTTTTCCACCATCTCGGAGTTCGTGCGTGCTTCTCAACAAGTTACAGTAACACTAAGGCTTAGAAGTGTCATACCTGAACAAATCTGGGTGGAAACTTTTGTCTTAGGTCTAAAAGCAAAGCATCTACCCGTTGCCTTTGGAAAATAGAACTTGGTTCTTCTTTCTTCTTGGCTTTTGGTTTAGCTTTCTCTGCAAGTCACAGAAATGTAAAAGAAAGCTGTATTAGAAGTTCTGTTCTCTCCTCAGTCTGTTATTGTACGACAAGTTGGTATTCGTTTCTCCTCTAAATCTGCCCTTCAGAGAGACATACACCTAACCTCATCTCTACACCATCACTGTGCATTGCCTCAAGTTTTTCACTGTATCACTTTCCCTCTCCCAAAGCATGCAGGAGCAACTAGAAACCGTACCTCGTTCTTCTTGATCTTTGAAATGCCACCAGTAGCCCTTGGACGGGTGATAGCGACAGTAGGACATAGCTTCTTCAAAAGCAGACTGAATTCCATGTACTGCAGTGAGCTTTCACAATAAGAATGTAAAGCAGCATTCAGAATTTAAGGAGAAAATACAATATAAATTTTTGAAAGAGATTTTAAAGTTAGTATTCTATATTCATTTTTGTTCTGGGAGAGGAACTCCGGACATTTAGTTTTGGACTAAGAACATAATCTCTTTAATAGGCTCTTACAGGACCTTTTCTGAAGTGCTTTTCTAAACTGACAGAGAAAAACTTAAAAATGCAGTAGTTTACTGAAACAGAAGTAAACAAATCAAGCCAATTTAAAAGAAATCCAATTTAAAAAGAAATACCATATCAACTTAAAAACATAAGCCTCATTTAAAGAGAAGTATTACATTACCTTAACATTAACATTCCAAAGCAAGTGTCACAGAGTATATATTTAATTACTGTTTCATATGTATTTGTCATGTCATTTTTCTTTTGATTATTTGTTGGAATGTCATGCTGTTGTGACAGTTCTGTAGCTTCAGTTATTCTGATCCTTCATCCTACTTTTTGGACCATACTGCACTCTCCCAGGATCTTTTGTTTCCATGTAGGATACACATCACATTAACCAGCAAGGGTTGCTTTAAATTACTGTATACTACACAAAAAAAAAAATATTCTTTCCTCAAAACACTAAGGGAGGGACTGAAACAGCCTGGGGAACAACTACAAATAAAGACAGATACAAATCGGTATATGTCAAATGCACAGAATACTTACAACTCTGGAGTTAATGACAGACCCTAAGTCAGGTGCCTGATAAATCACTCCAGCAATAATATAGTAGTCAGCCAATGGAATAACTGTGGGAAGGACAAAAAAAAAAAAAAAAAGAAGAAAGAAAAGAGAGAGTCAGTTTAAAGCTCCAGCTGAAGACTGTGTTTATTGCTGTATTTCTGTAGTGACAGCAGGAATTGCTGCTCATCACCAAGTTTTCTCATTTTAACATTTTCCTTTGAGATGCTTTATTTGCACCTTAGCCACAGACTGATACGGAGAAGAGAAAAAAAAATAAATCAAGGTCTGTTTTACAGATAGAAGAGCATCAGCTTTAAGTCCTCCCCTACTGCAAACAAATAACTGATCTTACAAGAGTTGGGGCTTTCAGAGCTACACAAGAGGAGTGAAGTAAACTGCACTGGAAGTAGTTCCACCTTCCTTTAATACCACCACAACATAAGATCTTATTCTTCTGGCCTCAGCTTTCGTCAACTCACACAGTCTTATTAGCTACAACTCCCACACCCAACTGTAGCAAAACACACACAGCTAAAAAGTAAGACTACCTTCCAAAGGCATTTGCTAATTCAGATTTAGAACCTCAACTGACCGATGGATAATTCTTGCTCATTAGAGTTGTAGTGCAGAGGAACGTCACAACTGCCTCTGAAATACTCTGCCAAACATTCTTCAATTGAGAAACGAGGGCAATGCTATCAGTTCCACATTGCTAAGGATCTTACCTGTGCTCACATTTGTTCCAGTTTCTCCATCTGTATTAACACATTCTGCCTGAACATTTATACTGAGAGGACCTTGCACTTTATGAAGCTTGGGCACCTGCCTAAATTAACAGACCAAGACAGCTGGGTGCATATTACAGCCAGTACTCACTTCTCCTTTAAAAATAAAGAGGATTCTCAGCTTTCCCTTAGAAGTGGGGCAAGAAACAAAACAGCATCTTTACTGTCTCACAGCTCTGTACCTTTCCCAGATAGGTAATTCCCCCTAATCATTGGATCTAAGGATTTTTCCAAAATCACTTCAAAAAGGCCAAACCAAAGAATTTAAAATAGAAATACACTTTTAAAAAAAAAAAAAAAGCAAAACCAAACACCAAAGTCATAATACAGGCCTGCACCAGTTCTGAGTACTCAACACAAGTTGTGAGCTCATTAAATTTTAGTTTTACATTCCCCCCTTCTCGTGTCTCAAATACACTAATACTTGTACCATGATAAAATGAAACACATGGGTAACATTTGAGCTAGACAATTATGTGACTCAATCAAGGTACCTGGCATAAATTGTACATTCACAACAGGGAAAATGTTTCCAAACAAGTGCCAGTTAAGTTCCACCAAACATGTATTTGCATTACAGCAAAAATCTGAACACACATAATCTGGAAGCCCCATCTCTATTCTTCATCTAAAAAGTGTCAAAACACAAAATGAATGGCTGTGTATTTCCATACTCACCTTTTGAAACCTAGACTGAAAACCTTTAATACAGAAACTACGTGAAAAAATCTATTAAAGTACTCATACTTTTTTTCTGTACAGACTGCAATATAGATGCCAATACCTGATATAAGCAAATAAGAAGTATTACTGACAAAACCAAGCCCTCTACAAGACCAAAATGCATATGCAGAGCCTAAGCCACTAAAAATAAAAAAAAGTTAAGAAATAACTAACATTAACCCTGCTTTTCTTTTGTGTAAAGCTGACTCCAAAATAACCTATTTTACATATACATGTGGTAAACACAGAAGACAGTCCTATAACTATTGAAATGTGGCTATTTTTAAATTAAACACATATGCACAAACAAATTTATGGTTCAAAAAGAATAAAGAAGCAAGCTGCATGCAAATAAAAAAAAACAACAAACAAACAAAGGTATAACAACACTGTAAGAAGGATCGGCAGTCACACCTTTGTTGTCACAAGATTGCCTCACAATTCAAAACCACTCAGTTCTCAGAGGAATAACCAAAACAACTATTTGTGGTATCTCGTGGTCATTTTTCATATGGGTCATCGTCTTCTACTGACAAGATCCTACTCAGCAGTATAACCAATCCACAGCTGAAGATGGAAATAGCACATGACACAAACAGAAGCATGAATGATACCTCTCCCTCAATCACACACTAGCCACTTCAGACAATTAGCTCAAATTGAACCAAGCTCATCCACCCCAAACAAGGATATCATTAGCCTTATATGCAAATAAGTAAAATGAAAACTCTTGCATAGCCTAACAGATAAACAGGACACAGCATGAATGCTATTATAAATTGGTCACTGCAAAACGTACCCCAGGGCAGCACTTTCTCATTGCACTCTTCACATTTCACCACAGGATGGCAATCCCTGCTATTAGCACGTTAGAGGTCACTGCTAGACAAAATAGCTCCACCCCAACACAACGCCTCATACCCTTTTATTTAGATTCAAGATCAAGACAGAAAAAGGGAAACAGAGACGTTTAAATACAAGTTAGGATTAAACAGAAGTGACTAACTGATAGGCCTTCTCAACAGCGACAAGTACTGCGTGACCTCACCTTGTGTCGGAGACTGCCTTTGCTGCTTTCGGATAATGAAGAGAATGGGCTCTTGAGCATGAAGGAGGATGTACTCCACTCCAACCATCTGGCTGAAAAAGAAGCAATCAGAACAAGTGTCTTCATCAAAGTTAAAGCTGTAGGATGTGAAGAGCTACCAAAAGACCTGGCAGTAAAGGGATGACATTCTGATACTTTGAAAGCTCATTATCTAAAGGTGCAGTAAATAAAGGCATAGGATTTCCTGAGCTCGCTATTGCAACCTGGCTGCATCTACAAAGGGAGTTAAAACAACCTGACACCAATACTCAAGTAGAACACATTAGCAAACAAATAGCAAGAAAGACAAAAATTGTCATACAGATATCATTTAAACACAGAAACAAAGGACCAGTGTATGATAGGACCATCAAGATGTCTGACGTAAAAGCCTCTCTGCAACCAAATCCGAACCAGTAACTTCACCAATGCACTTTTAGCTCAGCTTGCGCACTCCTTATCATACTGTGCAGTCTTTGAAATAGTTCTCAAACAAGCCACTTGTGCTCAGCGTAGCAGATGGGGAACTGCAAAGAAAGTTAACTTGTGCATGCTGCAATCTCATTACACAACCATCTGTGATCAGTTTATTTACAACACTCACTACTTTTATTATCCATACTAAAAAGCCAGCTCTCTGAAGGAATTATGTACTAATTACAGCAGACAGCCAGAGGGATATGGAAACACAAACTATTTATGAACTCAAAGTATCCCCTAACATAAATCCTATTCACCAGAGAAAAACATTTAACTACACTATCATTACTCGGGTTCTGTTGAGCTGGGAGGGTGAGAGAAGGCAGCTTTTCTTATTCAGAGAAATATGTAAAAGGTGATTTACTAGAATCTCAGAACACACTTAACACGCCTAACACCTTCTTGAAATGGCGTAAAAGGAAATAGAAGACATCCAAATAAAAAAAAAGCTGGGCTCCCTGGCAAGTGATGGGACTAAAAAAAGCACAGAACAGAAGGAGGTTTCCAGCATGCTTCCATTCAGCCAGCAAATGGATAGAGGGGCAAAGGACACTGCGCAAGAAGCAGTTCCAAACTAGGACTTACTTCAAATGGTCCAAGGTCATCCGCTGCATTTTGACGACTTCATTGTTACACGTCCGGTCATAGAACGGGTTACTGCGCTCTGAGAAATAGTCCAACACACTCCCATTGTTTAATATCGGAATCCAGGAGCTGTCAACCCAGGAAATTCCCAAGAGATTATCTGGGAAAGAGAAATCCACACTGAGTACCAAAGCAGCCAAAAACACTACAAATACCTCTGAGACTAAATTGCCAACAGTTAACGATTATAGCAGCAGAAAGAGCTGGAACACACACTCACACAAACCAGTTCTAACTAAAAACGGGCTTCAGAGTAATAACTGAGTAATAATTGAGATCCTTTAACCTTCTGAAGTTCTGTTGTAGGTACACTACAGAAATATACAGTCTTTTTTATTATTGCACTTTTCCTTCTTTGAACCTCTAGCTGCTGGAACACCTCTATGTGCCAAGAATGTGAGCAGGGTCTGTGTGCATGCGTGTGTGATGTGTTGATGGGAGTTAATTAGCTCTGATACTGTGTATGACATCATACTTGTCAAGGGTTAGGGCTGGGCCAGCCACTAGATGAATGACAGATGCTCTCTATTAAACCCTCTTCCCACCCAAAGGCGAAGGAAAAGGGAATACGGGAGAGAGACCTAAAGATTGGAAAAGAAAACCAAAATAGCTTTAATCAAACAATAATAGCACTAATAAGAAAATAATTGAAATAACTAACTACATACAAAACCAGTATTGAGCCCAACCCCCTGATAGCCATCAAGAGCAGGCAGGCACTGCAGAAGTCCCAGGCTGGACTCGGCAGTAGAGACAAACCAGATTCAGGAACTGGCAAATCGGGATCAAAGGCAGAGGAACAGATCTCTCAGATTTATACTGGATATGACATATATGGAATGGAGTACTTTGTTCAGCAGTTTTGGGCCACCTGTCCTGTCTGCTTCTCCAAGCAGCTGAGGCACACAAGATCCAGCAGTGACTAGGTCACTACAGGAGCAAGTATAAGTGAGAGCCTTTCCGCATCCCAGTCCCTGGAAGTAACTACAAACATCAGGTGTTATCCCTTCTAGCAGCAGACACTGTCTGCAAAAACATGCTGCTAACTTCAGAAAGTGTAGTCTCTTAGAGAAGACTGAGCTGAAAAGTAAAATCATTGAATTGGATTGGTTCCATTTAGCTCAAACCAAGACAATACTACATCTACTCAGTAGTACTATATACAGTCTATTTTATGAACCTCTAGAAAGACAATCCAGAACTTGGTTCCTTTTGAAAGCTAGGCCTCTGACAAGCAAATTGAATTTACTAAATTAAGTCAGAATCAGTTACAGGGGGGAGGGAGCCTGAGCCTGGTCATGTCTAAAACACTTTATTTCCTACAAGAAGTTTCCAAGCTGTAAACCATGATGCTGAAACACAGATAAAAAATGTCAGCTCATATACTATTACCAGCTTCTCTGAGGAACAGCTAAAAAAGTAACATTAGCTGCCCAGAAAACCAGGAAGAATGCAACACAGACAGTCACATGTAAATCGTTTTGTCTCCTTGATCTCAGAATTGTCAGCCAACTCTCGCATAGAGGGCCGGGGGTGGGGGGACAGTCTAAAGGCACTCCTGTTATTTCACATACACTATTCTCAGTACAAAAAAAAGAAATCTCAGAAACACAGCACTAAAATCCATTATTAAGCACTTAAGTTGTGGTAGCACTGATTATCCTAAATGCCTTTCAAAACCAAAAGACGAGCTTTCCTTCCCAACAAAACCAAAACCTTAAGTGCTTGTATTCTTGCCAAAATAAATTCACATATTGTGTTTCAAATACAAACTTTTCTTGCTTGTATGATTAACAATAACTACATATCTCAAAAGGAATGTCAGGCAAGATTCATATATATATATATATATATACACACACAGCTATAATGCTCTATCATGATGATATACGTATCATAAAACTGAATACAAAGTTGGGCTCTAAGGCTCAATCATCCATGGCCACTTAGTGCCAATATTTATAAGTGCCTTTATAACTAGCAAGATTGTTCTCTTATTGCTTTCTTGGAAAAAAAGGGAGGAAGAAGAAAACCAACCATGAACTTGGCATGCCTGTTATTTCCACTAAGAAGGGAGTACTTCTGTTTGGTTTGTGTAGGAGAAAGAAATGATGGCGTTCCTGCTTTCCTATTCCTTTCAAAACCAGGACATCTCGTTCAAAGCATTTTTTGTGGAATTTGCATCACAGATGCAAAAATAAAATGCTTTTGACAGTACTGCCAATTTGCCATGAACATCAAGAAAACTTCAAAGAAAAGCCAGCAAACTATGCCAAAAAATAAGAGGAGAGCAATTCACACAACGTGCTGTACCTGACCTTGCCAGCTGGATACCTAACATTAGGCTTTAACAAACTGACAGGAACAGCAAAATAGTTTGGTAGCTTAAAAATAGAAGTAAGCTTCAAAATCTACTTAATATATTGAAACATACTAGGTAAAAGACTTTGAGGGAGAATAAATGATCTGGATCAAGACAGAAGGTTTGCACACCAGCTAATAACACAGCACTCCTCCATTAATTGCCCACATAGCTCCTTGCTGGAACTGGAACAGGTAGGCAGAAAAGCAAACAGGACTGCAGACATCATTAAGTAAGAATTTGAAGAAAAAAGGAGAAAACCTCTGTGGCATTATCAAAACTAACTCCTCATGAGGTTTTCCTAAGTATCTGGTTTTTGGTCATTCTCCGAGACTCCATCACACAGCCGTTCAGTGCGATTCCATTCAGACACCTTCATGGAGAAAAATAATTTCTTTTCTCACACCCTCTCGATTCCCTCTTCCTCTCTCAAAGCTCAAAATCTTCACAGTAATTTCACCTGCATTTTGGTTACATTGTAAAACTTCTTTAAGACTTCACTCAAATATCACTCCTTCTTCTTGAAAACACTCTCTTTCTATTCATATCCCTGGATTTTCACCCAACCCTTCTTTTTTTTTTTTTCTCAGTTACTTCATATTTCTTTCTGGTTTGTCTAACACCTGGCCTGCCTCACCGCATCCACACAAAGCACTATTAGGATTCCCAGCCTAACTCACTCTTTTGGTCTTGCACAAGTCCTCCACACGCTGGTTTCCCACTTTCCTCCTTTAAAGCCATTTCCTTATGCTACCATCTTGCCCCAGGACCTCCTTATTACACCTGAAAAGGCAGAGTTGTACCACAAGGGAAGTTTGTACCTGGGCCCTGAACACACCCTCCCAGCCTGCCTCATGCCCCAGAAAACTGCTTTTGGACAGTTTTTTTTTCCCTCCCAGTCCCTTCTCATGTCACATTTGTATTAGCAACGCTGCCAACCTCTCTTGTGCAGTCTTCAAAGACAGACAAACACACACAGGGGAGCTCCGTGGGCCCCACAGAGCACTAACAAGGGAAGCAGCTCTGTTATCCTCGCACCTGTGGCCACATCTCGTCGTCCAGCAATTCGGACGCTCCTTGAAGCGAACAACCATTCAGCAACCCCCAGCCGGCCAGGACGGTGGCTCCGACACCAACCTCCCCCTCCCCCTCCTCCAGCCGCCACTGCCCTGGGGCAGCCAGGCCCGCTGCGCTCTGCCCCACGGAGGGCGCTCACCCTCTCAGCCCCGGCCCGCCGGCCGGGCCCACGGCTCCACACGGAGGCGGCCCCCTCAGAGCGGCGGGAAGCCCTCCTCGCCCGCCAGGGCCACTAACGGAGCAGCCCGAGCGCCCGCAGACGCCGCTGCCCTACCTCGGATATCCACCGTCGCCATGGCTGCGCCGCGCACTTCCGCCCGGCGCCCTGACGCCGGGGAGGAGGCGAGGCCGGAAGCGGCGCAGAGCGGCGCCGGCCACAGAGACGCGGTGGCCAGAGCGGCGTCACGGCGGGCTGGGCCGGGCCGTGGTGGTCGTGAGGCTGCAGTGATCGGCGGTGGGGTGGGATGGACGAATCATGGAATGGTTTGAGTTGGAAAGGAGCTTAAAGATCATCTAATTCCAACCCCCTGCTATGGGCAGGGACACCTCCCACTAGCCCGGGTTGCTCAAAGCCTCATCGAATCTGCCCTTGAACAGTGCCAGAGATGAGGCATCCACAGCTTCTCTGGGCAACCTGTGGCCGTGCCTCGCCACCCGCGTGGTAAAGAATCTAATCTAAATAGTAAAGAATCATAGTAAAGGATCTAATCATAGTAAAGAATCTAGTAATCTATCCAGGTCTAGTTTAAAACCATTGCCCCATGTCCTACCCCTGCACACCCTTCTGAACAGCCCCTGCTCAGCTTCCCTGTCACCCCCTTGCACTGGAAGGCCTCTGTAAGGTCTTCCCAGAGCCTTCTCCAGGCTGAACAAGCCCAACTCTCAGCCTGTCCTCATAGGGGAGGTGCTCCAGCCCCTGACCATCTCTGTGGCCTCCTCTGGACCCTGTCCAACAGGTCCGTGTCCTTCTTGTGTTGGGGGCTCTGGAGCTGGACACAGCACTCCAGGTGGGGTCTCACTGGAGCAGAGCAGAGAGGGAGAATCACACCCTTGACCTGCTGGTCATGCTGCTGTGGATGCAGCCCAGGACACGGTTGGCTTTTTGGGCTGCTGATGCCCACTGCCAGCTCATGTTGAGCACCTCAGCAACCCAAGTCCTTCGCTGCAGGGCTGCTCTCAATCCACTCATCCCACAGCATGTATCTGTGTGTGAGATTGCCCCAACCCATGTGCAGGCCCTTGGACTTGGCCTTGTTGACTTTCATGAGGTTTACGCAGGCCCATCTCTCAGGCCTGTTCAGGTCCCCCTGGATGGCCTCCCTTCCCTTCAGCATGTTTAAACATTTGGTGGGATGGGGTGCAATGGGATTGGATGAGGTGGAATGGGATGAGTTGGGGTGGGGTGGCATATGGTGGGGTGTGAGAACATCTCTTGTCCCAGCACGCAATCGATGTCTGGGGAAACACCAGTGTGAAGCAAAAGTTTGTATTGCCCCAGACTTCTACCACAATCACAAGGTGACCTGCTCTTCACCTATGAGTGATGCTTAACTGGAACAACAGTATTGTTGACAAAAACCTAAATGCATTTTTTAAGCTAATTCTGAGCTGTTTGCTCAAAAACAGAGACACAGGCATTTTAAAACTGTTTTCACCTTGTCTTAGTCTCTGGTAACTGCTGGTCATAAATCATAGAATCAGAATCAAAGAATCACAGAAACATCAATGTTGGAAACGACCTTAAAATCATCAAATCACTTTCAAAGTGACAGAGCTGTGGGCTGCTGGTTCCTGCTGAGCATCACACCCATACTGGTCAAGTTGGCTAGTGTAGCCCTAACTCAGGCTGCAGTGTGGGAATAATACAAGATGGGAAAATACATGTACAGATTAACAAACTTGCATACAGATTAACAAACTCTTTATCTACTAACAAGCACAATCTACCAATCTGCTGTACAGATTGCCCAAAACCTCCACGTTCTGCTAGTGTAGACCCACGTGCCCGCCTCACCTGAGCCTTTGCTGAGGGCTGCTGAGATGAGCTGTTCCCTTGTTGGGAGCAGCAGGAGCTGTGAAGTGAGCCCGGAGCTTGTCACCTCACTGATTGCATGTTCAGATGGTAACTGGTCATGGAATTTCTTCCACTTTCATTAAAGACGTATACAGTGTGTATAAAGTACAGGAAAGGGATGTTACTATCGTACAAGAGCAATCAAAAAGTAGGCCAAACCAGAGCTGATGCTGCTTATTTGCTCTTTATTCAGTCCTCTTGTACCAATGCATTTGGAGATGGACTTTAATCGCATAACCATATGCTCCTTTTTTCTCTCCACAACTACTGTCTCATTCAATATGTTAGAGTCACTATATGACTTGTGGATATACTGGGTTTGTTTTCTGTGAAGGAGAGCTGCCTGCAGAACAGTTGCTTTACGTTGTTTCAGACGTTGAAAGATGTCAAGGCACCAAGTGAAGGTTACACAAAGTGACAATATCAAACAGTTAAGGCAGAGGGATGCTGCTTTGGAGAAGTAGACTCTGGTCTTGCCAGTGATAGAGTCATATATTATATTAATGGAGTTTTTTTCAATCTAACATTTCACAATTGTTCTGTGGCTTCAATTCCTCATTTGTTGGAGACCGACACTAGGGATCCGATTTAGAGATGTGCTGAGCCTGTGCTGCACATAAAGTTATGGTGGTCATGGTTTGTGTGTTTTATAGTTCTCTGCACTCTGAGAAGTCAAGTTCTCTGAAATCTGCCTCAGTTTAAGCACCCAAAATGAGATTTTTTTTTAATCTGTGCCTCAAGGCTGCATCTCTAAACTGCAAATGAACACAGGTCCCTTAGCTCCAAGTGGTTTCTGAAAATAAATTTAATAACATCTGCAAAAATACAATGCTGGGGTGGTTAGTGTCATGAGGAAATTAACACTCTCTTCTTCAACGTAGGATTTGCATAATGTGGAAAAAAATAAGTAAAATAGATTGAACAGTGGAGAAAAAAAATACTGAACAGATGATGCTCATTCTTGACACTGAATGCACAAGGAAACTATGAAAACACAGGACTTGATAGTCTTTAATGGCACTACTACATTAAAAATCAAACTAACCTTAATTTGTCAGTTTTCTCATTTCTGAGTCCTTGTCTTTGTTACAGAGATAATATTCTGTTTAATATTATTTTCCACAGGTTAATTCACGTGTGCCCACACTTCGGGTCTCCATTCATGAGTTAACTACTACTTGTTAGCAGCTTCTACTTTTGCCAAACACATCTCTCTAGCATTACCAACACCAAAGTGTTTCCAGAAAATATTCTGATAGCTTGCCATTCTAAACCCACTGTTTAAATATCCCTGTCATGAATGACCCTCTCAGAGAGCAGAAATGCCACCAGACGCAACAGCCATCCTTTTGGAGCATCTCTGACGCCCTGTCTCATTCTATTTTTGTGCAAACCATTTCTCTTCAGTAGCAAATGGGAACTCGACCTCCGTTTTAATTATTCACGTTGTCCACCTTTCCTGCTGACTCTGCACCTCTCTGCAGCAAATACGTCTTCACATGGGTGAGGGGCTGAAAAGCAAAGACTCCTGGATGCGAAATAATCGGGTTTGATAGCTTACAATAAATTTTCAATTACATGGTTAGACTAGCCGAAGCACTGCTGGAAAGAATTGTTCATCTGGTAACATTTTCATCTTCTACTGAAGCATAAAAATCTAGGGCTTTTTCACTCAGCTTCCTCTAAAGGGAGAGTCCTAATGAGTATTGCGGTTCTGTCCTTGTTAGCAGGAGGTATGGATTACAGATGGAGAGCTAATGACAGCTATCAGGTAAAATGAGGAATTTATGCACGCTGCTTTTAGTGTCAAGCAAAGGCACCTTAAGCAATGAATATTTAGACACAACCATTTGTGTGTATTAAAAATGCAGAAAATATTGGATAAAAGCGGGCACCTTTTCATGCCCCAGTGTTTGGACGTCATTTAGTGTCACCCTCCCTGCAGTGGGATTATTTTAATGTATTTCTCTGATCAGACCTAATGAGGGATCTCATCCTACTATGCCCCCCTCTGCTAGGCACTGCATGTACATATACCAAAAGAGACTGCCCCTAATTCACCACACTCGTTATCTCCAGTGGATGCGGGATTGGTAGCACTGAGTACAGTGGGGACACTACCAAGGGCTGCTTCTATAATCTGAAATAAACACAGCTAAACTGAGACGAGTATGTCTACAAAGGGAAGGAAAACTCTCCCTGTGCACATCTCTAGCAGTCCGCAGAGACTGAACAAATGATCTAGCTATATGTCGGCAGGTGGAAAGTGTTATGTGTGTATCCTTATTGTTATACTCTGGGCAGCTTCCAGCACGTATTAGAGGCTGCTGAACAAGGAGATCATCGCAGAGCTTTGGATTCTGCCAACGTACATTTGAACTCGCAGATTAGTAGTAAAAATCTCCCAAGTACCATTCCATGTTCTGGGCAAATCTAGTTCTGCAGTGAAGCACAAGGGAGATTTAAATTCCTCTGTTAATGCAAAATTGCTGGGCTTGAATTCCTTAAGAAATGAGCTATTTGTTCTGGGTTTATGGGAATAGGAAAATGTCCTTTTAAACACTTCTGGTTTGGGGGAAAGACATCAAAAAATGAACAAACCAGTGATAGAAAATTACGGGCAATGCAAGAAAAAGCCTGAAATCACCAAATTTTAAAGAGGCGAAAGCAAAGGTTTGAGTGGGCTACTATGAGTTGATCCTCCTTATTTTGTTTTAATATTTTCACTAGTGAAGTTTCCTTCTTTCCATCCTGAAAACAACAACATTACCAGTATCTTCAGATGGCACTACACATGCAGTCCTTTACAGAATTGCTTCCAGTAGGCCTCAAAAGCCATCATTGAATCATGCTTTAGAAACCCATAGCATGGCCGAATTGCAAAATTCTGGGTTTTAAATCCTTAATCAGGCACTTTTGCTGACTTCCAATTCTGTTAATTTCTCCTTTCGCTCAGTGCATCTGCCTGTACTTTTCCTTTTCCTGAGATGCTGTTTTCTGCACAGTTTATATAAATACCCCTAATCACATGCATTGAATAGGGAAAAAAATAGCCAGGCTTGTGTGCTCATTTTTTCTCCTGGAAAAGTGCCATGGGGAAGATCTAACTAAAGTGGCTGTAATGATGGCTGCAGCTGGTGCCCTCTTCAAAAGTGGGTCCCACCTCGTTGCTCTCAGCTCTGGGCTGCAAAGAGCAGAGAATCCGGGGGACAGTGAGAGGAGTGATGCTCCTGGCATCCTCAGAGCATTTTAATACAACTCATAGCACTTTAATAGAGTCATCTGTTTGAAGGGATGGGGGGGTGCATGTGTAAAGATTAAAAACCTTGCTAACAATCTAAAGGCTTCCTGAAAACAATTAATCTGCCAGTAAAGACCAAAGGGCTATCTGTCAATAAATTAATAAAGACTAAATGTCAGGATGCCACATGGCTGCTAACAAGTGCAGGCAGGAGGCGAAAAGAACTTCCAAGCAAAGAAGCACCAAAGAAGCTGTGTCATCTCATGCACGATCCTGTATTAAAAGCACCCTGAATCTCCAGGTGCCGGCTTTCGGGTTTCTGCAGGCATCTCTGATTTTAGCATTTCTGCTGTTGCATTAGGATTCTCAACACAAAAGCCCACGACAGAGAAAGAGGCAACAAGTCCAATCTGCAGATGTTGTATCACCCAGGCAGGACTGGTGGGAGAGGCAGAAGCTGCTCCATGTCCCAAAAGCCCCACGGGGCAAACTCAGACCGGTGTCCGGGAAGAGGCAGATCAAGCTGTCAGGTAACCCTGGAGCACGGTCTCCATTCCGCACAGCTCTACTTGTCTGTATTTGTTTCTTGGATTGGGAGTAAACTGGTGTTTTATTTCCACCCAGATTCCAGAGCCCTGGCCCCATACGCTGACAATGAACAGGCAGTGTGGCAGCGCTGATGGCCAGGACTTCCCCTGGGGAGGGAAGCAAAGCAATTGCTTCCCTGTGCATCCTCTGTATTGCACACACCGAGTAATCTAATAATCCCGATCTCCAGATTGCACTACAGGTTTAGCACTTGCAGAATACCTTTTGGTAAACCTTGAATGCTATCTTTTACCACGTGCTATAAATCCTAATATGTCCAAATTTTGAAGTCCTTGATTTTTATCCCCTTTAAGCCCAGTCACCCACTTGGCTGATCTGAGAGAGCGTGTTAATAAAAGTCTCTCAAGTCTGGTGAAGGAAATCAGGATTTTCTTTCCTGGTTTATGGTATTTTCTATTAAAAACAGGGTTTTGGTTTGGCAGCGAGCCCTGTGCTACCCAGTGGGAGGATGAAAAATGTGGACAGGCTGACCAGATCAGGAAGTGAAAAAGAAACACTTAATTTCAGTGTTTCAAGATTGAAGTGAGCTGCAAAATCCAACAAGCAGCATCACCAGCAAAATATGAATGAAACTTCTAAAATTCTCTCTGCTTTAACAACTCCAGGTCATGCAACGCTTAAAATAAAGGATTTGATTATATTTCAGTGAATTATTTTCATCTCTGCTCTGTCTGTTTAGTCACATACTTCTTTTTTTCTGTACCCCCTGACTACCTAAGACAGATTTCCTCACCTGCTGTGAAATCTTAATGTGCTCACTCTGTCACTGTCTTGGGTGCCTAATTTGCCAGGCAGGTCCTTGATTGGATCCCTTCTTCCCTGCTCTCCTTTCACAGTATTTTTACTGGTATGGGTTGCCCAGTAAGCACCTCTGCTTCCTTCCCTGGAATTTTACATGTTCCCCTCCAACAAGTAATGATAAAACCCCCATTATTTCCATCCTGACTGTTACATCCCTTCTTCACCTGCACCTCCACACTACACAATACTAAAGGCAGACGAGTCACCCAAGCCTTGATCCCAGGCTCGCTATCTCACACAGCCAGGGCTGCTCATCCCCGGACCCAGAGAGAAAGTGAGTTAATGACTGAGCTAACCTACACTGGGGAACTTGGCCCGTTTGCTGGGCCTGTGAAAAATAAGCCATAGTAAAGTGTTCCTTCTCTGCCAGGTAATACTGCATTACTGAAGGTTATTTGCAGGGTAATTAGAAATTGGTTTGGGCAGCAGAAAGTTCCACATCAGTAGAAGTGGAAGGAGTTTATGGGGGGCTTTCAGCTCAACAGCTATACGGAGCTTTTGCCTGCTTAGTCTGCACAAGGTGTTTTCAGAGAGAGGATTTACTCGGTGACTGCAAGTGTGGCTGAGAAGGTATGGGTTCTTCTTCCCTTACATTCAGGAGCTGTTTCAGAGACCATCACTATAGGCTTTGCTTTGTTGCCCTATGGCCTCTAAGCTACACTGTCCTCTGCAGGGTAGGAAACTACTGGTGAATTGGGACCCAGCATTGGCTCTGGGAACCAATATGGGGGCATAAATCTGCTCAAATAGCTCTGGACTGCAATTAGCAGAGGAATCCCATTCTCAGGAGTGCCCGTCCTTCACCTGCAGGAGAAGCAAAATTCCTATCACAGACTGCATTAAAAAATGATAGGTTTTGCTCCCCAAATACAGAGTATCTGTCATCTTTGGCTCCAGTATGGCCCCAAAGAAGCAGGCTTGGTCCCTTGGGTATCAGAACAGTAACAGCCCATTATGCTGATGCTGCATTCTCCATCATCAGAAAACGAGATAGTCTTGCTGTACCACTTCAGAGAAACATAAAGAGGCTGCACTTTTGACCCTGCCCTCAAAACGTACAAAGCTGGAAACAGTCTAGCTTGGCAGGAGGGCACTGGCCAGTATATTTTGCACAAGAGAAGCCTCCATCTGGGGATATTCTCTCAACCACATCAGCCATGAGTGGGCCAACTGTGAGTATTTTATACCAGACTTTGATAGGAAAGAGTAGGTTAAATTAATTAAGCTCTTATCACAGAGATTCAGCATGTGCTCCAAACAAGTGACATCTGTATAATCCAAAGTGCCACAGCACCTCTCTGTTTTGCAGATCATACTGAATTCAATAGGTATGTGGCAACAATATGCTGGCATATTTGCACATACAGGAAAGAACTAGTCATGTTTTTCCATCAGCGCAATGGGGAGTGGAGCAAGGACATACGCAGATTAACAAGCAAAAGATCTTATCTGATCATTCCCCCCACTCCCCTCTCCCCAGTGTTTCATGTATCTCCTGTGTTGAATAGGAAAAAAATCAGAATAGTGAGGCAGGAGATACATGAATATAGCTGATCTACTGGAGTGAAGCCAAAACAGCAAAGCCAGGCATGTGTTTCTATAGTGCTCAGCGCAGCGGGGGCTCCACTGGGACTCAGAAGCCATCATGATCCAGTGATAAATAATGATAATAGGAACATCAGAAGATGAATACAGACAAGCTATTTGTCCTGCAAACCCGTCAAAAGTTAACATTTACCATCAGCAATACACCACATGACTGACCTTCGTAGCTCGATCCAGTGCCACGAAGTGTAGACTGTTGTCTGAGGGAACAAAAGGTATGGCAGTGCAACAAGCACCCTCCATCAATAGGGCTGTTTCTCCAGGACCGGCTTCCCCAGCATGGGACAAATCAGCAGCAGAATCACAGAATCACAGAATGTTAGGGATTGGAAGGGACCTTGAAAGATCATCAAGTCCAATCCCCCTGCCATAGCAGGAACGCCTAGATTATGCTACATAGGAACATGTCCAGGCAAGTCTTGAATGTCTCCAGAGAAGGAGACTCCACAACCTCCCTGGGCAGCCTGTTCCAGTGTTCCGTCACCCTCACTGAGAAGAAGTTTCTTCTCGAGTTTAAGCGGAACCTCTTATGTTCCAGTTTCAGCCCATTACCCTTTCTCCTATCATTAGTTGTCACCGAGAAGAGCCTGGCTCCATCCTCGTGACACTCACCCTTGATATATTTGTAAACATTAATGAGGTCACCCCTCAGTCTCCTCTTCTCCAAACTAAAGAGCCCCAGCTCCCTCAGTCTTTTCTCATAAGGGAGATGCTCCACTCCCTTAATCATCCTAGTTGCCCTGTGCTGGACTCTCTCCAGCAGTTCCCTGTCTTTCTTGAACTGAGGGGCCCGGAACTGGACACAATATTCCAGATGGGGTCTCACCAGGGCAGAGTAGAGGGGAAGGAGAACCTCTCTTCACCTACTAACCACCTCCCTTCTAATACACTCCAGGATGCCATTGGCCTTCCTGGCCACAAGGGCACACTGCTGGCTCATGGTCATCCTGCTGTCCACCAAGACTCCCAGGTCCCTTTCCCCTACACTGCTCTCTAATAAGTCATTCCCCAGCTTATACTGGAACCTGGGGTTGTCCCTACCCAGATGCAAGACTCTACATTTACCCTTGTTATATTTCATTAAATTTTTCCTCGCCCAACTCTCCAGCCTGTCCAGGTCTCGCTGAATGGCAGCACAGCCTTCTGGTGTGTCAGCCACTCCTCCCAGCTTGGTGTCATCAGCAAACTTGCTGATAGTACTCTCTAGTTCCTCACCCAAGTCCTTGATGAATATATTGAATAATACTGGTCCCAGTACCGACCCTTGAGGGACTCCACTGGATACAGGCCTCCAACCAGACTCCGCCCCATTGACCACGACTCTTTGGCTTCTTCCCCTTAGCCGGTTCACAGTCCACCTCACTACCCGAGAGTCTAGACCACACTTCCTCAGTTTAGCAGCAAGGATGCTGTGGGAGACTGTGTCAAATGCTTTACTGAAGTCAAGGTAGACCACATCCACCGCTCGGCCATCATCTATCCACCTTGTTATATCCTCATAAAAGGCTATGAGGTTAGTCAAGCACGACTTCCCCTTGGTGAAGCCATGTTGACTGTCTCTAATGACCCTCTTATCCTTGATATGCCTTGAGATGGCACCAAGGATAAGTCGTTCCATCACTTTCCCAGGGATGGAGGTGAGGCTGACCGGTCTATAGTTTCCCGGGTCCTCCTTCTTGCCCTTTTTGAAGACTGGAGTGACATTTGCTTCCCTCCAGTCCTCAGGCACCTCTCCCGTCTCCCAAGACTTGGCAAAGATGATGGAGAGTGGTCCAGCAATGACATCAGCCAGCTCCCTTAGCACCCATGGATGCATCCCGTCTGGACTCATGGATTTATGGATGTCCAGATTGCTTAATTGGTCCCTAACCCAGTCCTCATCGACTAAAGCAAACTCCTCCACTGCCCTGACTTCCTCTGGGGCCTCAGGGGAACGGGGCTCTTCAGGACAGCCTCCGGCAGAGTAGACAGAGACAAAGAAGGCATTTAGTAACTCTGCCTTCTCTGTATCATGTGTCACCAAGGCACCCACCTCATCCATCAGTGGGCCTACATTGCCTATGGTGTTAGTTTTATCTGCCACGTATTTGAAAAAGCTCTTCCTGTTGTCCTTGACCCCTCTCGCCAGGTTTAATTCTAGGGAGGCCTTTGCTTTCCTAGTTACCTCCCTACATCCTCGGACAACATCCTTATATTCTTCCCAAGTGGCCAGCCCTGCCTTCCAAGATCTGTAAATTCTCCTCTTGCCCTTGAGCTTACCCAGCAGATCCCTGTTTAGCCACGCAGGTCTGCTGGCTCCCTTCCTTGACTTCCTACGTGTCGGGATGCTCTGATCTTGAGCATGGTAGAAGCAGTCCCTGAACGCTAACCAACTATCTTGGGCCCCTTTACCTTCAAACAGCCTTGCCCATGGGATTTTCTCTAGTAATTGTTTGAAAAATCCAAAGTTTGCCTTGGCAAAGTCCAGGGTTGCAATTCTGCTTGCTATTTTGTTTCTGCTACATGAGATCCTGAACTCCACCATTTCATGGTCACTGCAGCCAAGGCAGCCCTCAACCTTTACTGCTTCAACCAGATCCTCCTTGTTAGCGAGGATGAGGTCCAGCAGTGCGCCTCTCCTAGTCGGCTCCTCCACCATTTGCATCAGAAAATTATCATCGATGCACTGAAGGAACCTCCTGGACTGTGGCTGGCTGGCTGAGTTGTCCTTCCAGCAAATATCAGGGAAGTTAAAATCCCCCACGACAACCAGGGCCTGTGATTGTGAGACCACTCTCAGCTGCCTGTAGAAGGCCTCATCAACTTCCTCACCCTGATCTGGTGGCCTGTAATAGACACCCACAACAGTATCTCTCCTGCCAGCCTGCCCCTTAATTCTAACCCACACACTCTCAACTTGCTCCTCATCCATGCCTGGATGGTATTCAAGACATTGTAGTTGCTCTTTCACGTAAAGAGCGACTCCACCACCTCGCCTGGCTGGCCTGTCTTTCCTGAAAAGGACATAGCCACCCATGACCACATTCCAGTCATGTGAGCTGTCCCACCATGTCTCTGTAATTGCCACCAGATCATAATCTCCTGCCCGAACCCAGGTTTCTAGCTCCTCCTGCTTATTCCCCATGCTGTGTGCATTGGTGTATAAGCATTTCAGGGAGCAAGCTGAGCACACTGATCTCACCCTAGGGGGATGGAAGGCCACCCGGTCCTCATAATTTCTAGAACACTGCCCTGCTGCAATCCCAGCTATAACCCCATCCCCCTTCATACCTAGTTTAAAGAACGCTCTATGAGTCCTGCCAGCTCGTGACCAAGGATCCTTTTTTCCCTTTGTGTCATTTGAACCCCAGCTTGTTTCAGTAGATCAGGTGCCCTGTAGATCTCCCCATGGTTAAAAAATCCAAAGCTAGACCTCTGGCACCACCCCTTTAGCCAAGTATTAATCTGCTGCACTTTGTCAAAGCTACCACTATTTTTCCTCATAATTGAAGGAATAGAGGCAAACACAACCTGTGCGCCTGATCCTCCTAGCATCCGCCCCAAAGTCCCTTTTGACTTTGTCAAAGTGCCCTAAAGTCCCTTTTGATTGCTTCTGGCCGTCTCTCTACTATCTCATCATTACCGATCTGCATAACCAAAAGCAGGTAATAGTCCGTGGGTTTGACCAGACCAGGAAGCTTCTTGATAACATCCTTAACTGGGGCCCCAGGGAGGCAGCAGACTTCCCTGTGGGTCGGATCTGGGCGGCAGATAGGGCCCTCTGTGCTTCATTCACATACAGAGCATCTGTAGAAAATTGCATGCATAAGAAATTTCATTTCTGCCCAGCAGAAAATGCCCTTACAAAATCATGCTGTGCTCTGTACTGAAAAAGGACATCATGAGCCTCACCATGCTATACTGTCTTGTTCACCCAGCCCTAGAATAACCATTAAGTCTGTTGCTTTACCAAATCTCTCAAACATGTTAATTTTTTTTTCATTTCAAGTTATAACAACATTTGGATTGAAGGAAGGTTGTTTTAAATGACTTTCCTTGCCTTTTTAAAGCCACTATCAAGAGCTGTGGTGAGGCAGACTGAAGCTCCAGGTTGCCTGGAGTATCGCTTCCATCCATGTGATCTGTCCATGCAACTCACTGTGGTTATTCCTTCCTAAAAGTGAGCACAGAAGAGTATTTCATGGCTTATGACTTACTAGCCTTTGAGACAAAACCTTAGAATCCATTCTGGGTGGGATAACTGATCATTTCAAAGTGTATCTAAGGTGAATATCAAAGATACAGAAGCTGTAGCCTGAATTTTTTTTATTGCTCATATGTTTTCTACCTTCTAATAAGAAAAGATCAAATGTCTCCTATGTCTTTGAACATTTACAAAAGTGGACATGGAAAGCTGTATTCAACACACTTCTCTCTCTCTGTATGGGTATCATTTTTAAAATCCATATATATACCTATGTTTTATAGTCATTATGACATTTATCATTACATTTTACAATGTCTTTCAGTCTGTCTATGGGATAAAATACAGAATATATTAAATGTTGTAAATACTTGTGTTTCACCCCCAAAATCTCAGGCCCTTCAGGTCAGGAGACAATGACATTTCCATTCATGAATTCTATGTTTCTGAAGCCTGACTGCCTTTCATGACTGATGAAGTGGAAATGACTATATATGGTGTTTGTTTTCCAGATCATAACTGTATCATCTCCCACAACATTTTTCAGTGCAACAGCTTGTCTCGATAACATCTAGAATCTAGTTCTTTCTAGGAGTCCGGTTTCTCATTTCTGTAACCTTGAGACCTCAGTCAGTTGAGCAGGTAAACATTGGATTTATGAGTGCAAGGGTATGTCAGAGCATCACCTCTCAAACAGAAGAAAAAAAAAATCATCAGTGAAGCTACAAAGATGTTGCTTCTTGTCTGTCTACACAGATCAACTTTTCCAAAAAATATTTGCTGCGATATATGTGACCTTCTTGTTTTCAATCTATAGAAGACTGTGTGTTACACAATCTTCTGATTTATATCATAAGCATGAGACTAAGCAATTATATAAATTCCTATATCCTTAATGCAGCTCAGATATCTCATTTCTGCATCCATTCTAATTTTAAAGCACTCTTAATGCATATGGTAAATATTTAGAAGCAAGTTTCTAAGCATTTTGCCCATGCCTGTCATCTCTTCATTCCCCCATTCACTAGGAAAATGCTAAAAACACATCTATAAGGTGGCTTTGTATGTTCGCAAATATTGGCCCTCAACCAAGAGCTGCAGCTGAGAATCCTCATCCCAGCCGGTGGTGCTTGGAGACCATGTCAGAGGGGTTGGGTCATTGGGAGAAGTGGAAGAAACTCAGTGAACAGAGGTGGGAAGTTAGAGAAAAAAAGATAAGCTAAACCAAATACTAAATGGGTTAGCAAGAAAACAACACGAGGACAATTGAGACATACTCAATTACTCCCAGCAGACTTGTCCAATTCCCACCATCCCCAAAGTCTCCCAATACAGAATGAGAGATCTTGCTAATAAGGTCAAGCATAGCTTATTCTTCCAACTGCTCTGCATTTTTCAGAGCTGGTATTTCTAAGCCTAGTACTGTGACGAGAATAGTCAAATAATTGTGCAACTCCATAAAGGAAGGCAACAGCGCAGTGAGAGGCTTTTCTAGGCTGATCCTCATGAACAAACCATCCTTAATTGAAAATCAATGGACTAAGAATTAAATGAAATCTGGATACTGAAGTCAGTGGGTAGTTGACAGGAGGTGCAACCAGAAAAGCACACAGAGGCATGCTCATTGAGTAATTTCATAAATCTATAATAACACAGAGATTTTCATTTTAGAGGAAAAGTGTAAATTTGGTTAATGTACATGATGGGTATAATGAAGGCAAGAAAACCCTGGTTTCAGATGAATTTCTCATACACCACACCTGACCTCAGCATGAGAAAATCATAGAGAGCTGCAAAGTCTGTTACGTGCTGTACGTTTGGCAGGTTGGCAGACAGGCTGTCAGAAAGTCTGTCCTACACACCCACATGCTTCACTGGTACATGCACAGACCCTTGAATTTATGCATCAGGGATTTTACAAGTTCATCTTTTGTAGGAGTGCCTTACGGACTTTAGCTGAACCAGATCAATCCCCGACAACTTTTTGTCCCTGTTCAGAAAATGAGTTTACCTCTTAGCCACCTTTCTCCACTGTGCCCATCTTGGTAAATTCAGTTTCTCATTTGGGAATAGTATCTCCTTTTTTCATTTGTAGGAATCCACACCTTTGGAGTCTTGACTACGATCCATCTCTGCTATGATCTGGTAAACAATCAATGCGTGTCACTTCACAGATTTGTCTGATGAAAACAGTGAGTCAGGGCTCAGACAAATTGTGCTTGCTATTCCTGTCACAGGGATTACTAAACAAAAAGAAAAAAAAAAGTTGGCCATTTTATTAATTAATTTAGGATTAAATTGGATTTTCCAGAGAACAGTCATCTGGATACCAAATACTGCATGTAGGATGATGACAGGTGAAAGAGCTTTGCACATTTTTGCCTGTATATGCCTCAACTTAGACTTTTCACTGCCATTGATACTCAGCTTTGCTTCCTTATTCTTGTACCACCACAGCTTCTGTTTGTCTGCTCTAGAAACCCCAATTCATACAGATGTTCCAGCCACCAGCTCATCTTTCAAGAAGTTGCACCAGCTCCATCTTCAAACATCCATTTCTTCCTCACTGACGTGCAAAGGTACTGGTTTTATTGTAGTATTTTCCATTTTCTTCCACATCCATGACATCCTTTTAGTTCCTCTTTTCCTCTTTCCACTCTATATTGGTTCTTTCATATTCTTACTACTCCTGATTTCAAAGCTCCTGTTCATGTCTTTCTCTGGAGCATTCATATGATGCTTTCTAAACCACTGATTCTTCATTTTTCAAATCCCTGCTAGAAATACATTTTCCCCTTTTCTTAGCTAGTATTTAACTGCTATCTGCCTTGAAATGACACAATATTTTACAGAAGCATTGGACTGAAATAAAAAACTACTTACACATCCAACATTGAGGACTACATTTCTGGTTTTATTAAATACTATATATTGTATAGACTCAAGTTTTTAAGTAAGACATTACAAAGGAGGAAATGTTATTGATGTATCAAGGCATTAAAATCATAGCTGCCACTCAAGACAAAGGAATTTCCAGCTTTAGATGCTCAAAAGCATAGTTCTTTGACAACATATGCTATATTCTTAACGATTTTCATACTCTGACCATCTGAGGTAAGTGCATGGTAGAGAAAGAGGTTCATGAATGGCTCTCTTTTCCAAGAAATTTGGAAACACTGCATTGAAACTACCTTTTCTTACCTGAACTATTCTGATCAAATGTATTTTATACATATATAGTTATATGTAACAGTCATACACAAAGTATTTTAAACTTTGTGTCATTTAACCTTGTGTTAGCTGAGGGACACAACTTACACAAGATACTTTCTCCAGTGCTCATCTGACCCATGTCACAGCTTGCCCACATTCTAGACGGTTTAATTTAGAAATAGCCCAAATGGAGCTGCATGAGAGTAATGCTGAAAGTGATACTTATAATGGTAACTGTTTGTTTTAAGAACCAAAGCCTTTGGATTGTATTACCGTTGCTGATGATTTAGGTAAGGACTCCAGTTCCTGCGTGTGTGAGTACATGTACACATATACGTATGCAGCGCGTGCATTTTTGCATTCACCAAGAACATTTCATTGAAAAGTCTTCCCATATTGCCTGTCGATGATGTTTAGGAGCCAATCCACCAAGCTAAGGAATGCTTCACTGTCACACAAAATGCAGAACTGAAAAAAAAAAAAAAAATCATAGAAAAGGCACAGAAAAAGCCTGAGGCAGGCAGAAATAAGGAAAAAAATCTTGAGACGTTAGAAAAAACTCAAATGCCAAAACAGCAGCCAAAATCTCATCCACACCAGGAAGCCTTACTTTCCTGAGCTGCCAGGAGACTTCTGCTCAGGGCTAAGAAATTACTGTGACAGCTGTGCACAGACAAGTAGGGCCATAAAGACTGCTCTTCCGACTCTCCTCAGGGTGATCTTGTTAATATAAGCTGTGCACAACAGCTCATGGGAAAGAATGCCATTTTGAAGAGCATAACAGCGCAACAATAGTGTGTGGCAGGGGCCACTAAACAGTGAAATCCTCAGTGAGCTTCAATTAAATAGTGACAGTGCTAATCTCTGTTTGTTCGCACTTGGGAGCTTACATTTACGATATTACACGGGCCCTTTAAATGGGTTTGAAAGGCTTTCATACAGCAAGGTCTAGTAGAATTTCTCTTCCCTTTGCAGGATGAAGCAAGGATGTTTCCTCACTTAAGGTTCACTTAAGCTCCCAGTATACACAGAGTTATACTGATACCACACCGTACTGGCCACCATCCATCACTTCAGTGTCCTGGGAGATGAGGTCTGGGCTGGAAATCTGCCTGGATGGGGAACAGAACCATTTTTGCAACAAAAGAGCAAAGCTGAGAATCTCACATGTGAACTGTGGGCCTGATGCTGCTAGGATCACGCACAGATGGTAAAGCCTGTGACCACCCTGCCTGGGGCTTTGCGCTCATCAGACCTCACAAATTTGTTTCTAGAAAATCTGGGATTGCACGTCCTCAGGAAAACCCTGCATATTGCAGGACGATGGATGTTGGGGATGTGGCAAGAAGCGTTCCTCTTTCAGAGCTTCTGTCCCTTTTTCTGCTGCCTTGTGAGCAGATCACCCTTACTTGAGGTAAATGACCTTAAATATCTCCAGTTTCCACTGCAGCTTTCACTCAAGTGGTTTCACTCAAGCACTTCTTTAGATACAAGGATCCCCATCATGCTCAGAAATGGATCTGCCTCTAGGATGAAGTGAGCCATCTGCTTAGCTGTGCACTGCAGCACCCGCAGCATGGTAGGAGAGAGAGAAAAGCAAAGCAAATAGCTATATCCAACTGGAAAAGCAAGTGTAAATGCACTTACACTGAAATTCAACCCAGGCCCTGAAGCTTACACTTCAAACTCAATAACAGCACAAGTGCATTAAAGGTCAGGAGAATAAAACACCTTCATCTCACCTCTCTTCCAAAGATAGCGTAGCTAACTGAGCTGCTGGGCCTGCCAGTCTGCCAACAGAGCGGCTAAGTACTCTCTTAGGGTACAGGACCATTTACTGCATCATCAGCCACACTTCCTGAAATAGCCCATTTCTCCTTAGAGGCTACTCATCTGATCACCATCGACAATTTGTGGGAACTTTTGAGACCAGACAGGAAAACAGTAGAAACTTTCCTTTTGACATCAGCCCAGTCAGGTATGTCTAATGCAGCAAGAGACTTCCCAGGGGCCAGGGGTTGGTACCCATCAGGCACAACAAAGTTAGTAGGCACTGAATCTTCACCTTAACAAAAGTTGCCCCATGACGGGAGACAAATAAAAACAGATGCCACATGTGAGACAATTCATGTAATCCCTGGGTTTCAAACACACGGCCAAACTAGGAACTTTCCAGGCAACACTGCTTGTTGGGAGATCTTAACTCCTTTGCATGTTACTGGAACAGATAATAAAAAGGTAGCCACTTCTCTAGCGAGTCTACTTACTCTGTAAAATTAGTGCTCACAGTTTTCCTCTTGCAGTTCAGCTGTAAGAAGGGTTGGGAATAGCTGTGCCTTGCACTGTCTGGCTGTCACGCAAAGCAAGCAATTAGAAGCACAAGTCTCCCCGTTTGCTCTGAAGATTCATTTTTCATCTCACAAACAGAGATTGAGCCACAGAAGAGAGAGAGACACGATTTTTCAACCTTAGGAGTAGCTAGAAGCAGGTTTGATGTATGTCTATGTGGAGGAATTCAGCTGAATGAGAGTTACAGCCATATGTGCGAGTTCAATCCAGGGGTGCTGGTGTTAGTTACGTAGATATTGGGCAAGTAGTGATAAGTCTGCTCTTATCCTGGAGGGGGTTGCAATCACTGAAATTGTACACATGATGCAAAGACTAGGCAATAGTCCTAATGTGGACACAAACTGAGCAGGTTTTACTGCTGGTGGTCGCTGGATGGCATTTCCCTTCCGAGTGCCAGCAATTCAGGATTTACAGGGACCCCGTAAATTTCAGGACTCTTTACACATTGTTCAGTAATTCAATTTCCAGCTACACTCACACACTGTCTGATCAGACTCAAACCAGAGTGACTTACTCCACAGTCCTGTACAGATCTGAATGCCAAGCATCACCTGACCCACCTCTTGGAGTCAAGTGATCTCTAACCTTGAACTACTCACCATTTATCTGGGCAGTAAGAGGATACCAGCCACAAGCAGCCCGGCAGTAACCGCTTCTGTGCGGTCTCTTATTCCCCACTAACGCTGCACAATACGCAGTCTTTCAGCATTATGGGAATGAGCGTCTTCACCTTCACGAAGGTTCAAAGCAAGCACCCTGCCAGTCACGGTGGAGCAGCTGACGCACAGTAACTCCAGCCCTCACTGCTGCAGTCCAGCATTAAGCAGCTCTGTGGGGTCTCCCTGGGGCAGTAGTAACTGGGACGATGGAACAAGGGTCTGCTTCCTTAGGGTCTCAGTAAAAGCATTGTTCTCAAGTCAGATCTAGGTCACTGCTAACTTAAAAGCCTCACACCAGACTCCTTTGCCTGGCGTAGATGTGTCTTCTGAATTAGGACAGCCTTGGATGCTGGTAGATAAGATAGAGGAAGAAATGAGGGCTGAAAGATATAACAGTGGCTGCTTTGTGATTCTCAATATTCGCCTGATAAGAGAGATATGAGGGGGGATTTTCCAAACCTACTCTTTTCACACACAACAGAGGAATCGACCTTGCTGCTCTTCAGTCCAGCTTGAGTCAAGCACAAGAGCTTTCCCACAACACTAGGGTTCACTTGAGACATTATGGCTGCAGCATGCAGATGGGCTGTCAGCAACCAACTTTAAAAGATAAGAAGTGTTTCTCAGACTTTGTTGGCAGCATTCCCTTCCAGGGCAACCATTCTGCAAATCAGAGTACACTTCTATCAAAGTTTAATGCTAGGCCAGCTACTAAATTTTGACAGATGCTCTCTATGATCACTCTACCATCCTCCCGGGGGAGGATAACAGGAGAAACAAGGAGAAAGTCTTTAAGGTTGAAAAACTACTTGAGGTAGTTTAGTGAAGAAATTATTAATACTAACAGCAACACTGAGGATGTTAAACTATATACATAAAAGAACACAAATATGCTCAGAGATACAAGATAATGTGTTAATATGGGATTCAAGCCTTCCCAATGACAACAAAGTCCCAAACAGGGAAAAGAAAAAAAAAAGTCCCAGACCAGACACAGCAGCAGATGGTAGAGCCCAAGCACAGAGTCCCAATAACAACCCAACAGAAACAGAGCTGCTTTGCCTCTGCCACCTGAGGTGCGGTGCACGGGAAGACAACCTGCTCTGTCGAACGGTGATCCTCCGCAGCGTGGGTAAAAGAGGCAGGAACACCAGCAGGACAGGGAGATGGTGAAGAGCTGATGACAATCCTCCCAGCCCAACAGACATCAAATACCCCAGGGCTCTCCTTAGGCGTCTTTTTATACTGAGCCCCATGGGAAGGAACACTGTGATTCGTCCATTCTGTCCTCCCCATAGGCACAGCTGCCCCGTCCCTCACTGATTGCCATCAGAGAACTTTTGTCCTGGTGCTCTCAAATCAGGACAATTTCTTTAATCGAAGTGAAAAGAGAAATACAGGGAATGATGATAAACGGTTTGGATTTGGCCTGTCCTGGGTCCTTTAGCCTCCATGGCTAAGCCTCCAAGTTATCAATTTGTTATCATCATCTTTATGAAAAAGAAAGAATCCAGTGTGTGAAAAACAGAATTTGGAACAGTCATTTTAATTCTGAGCAGCTCTTCTGTTTAACCATCTACCTCTTAATACTCTTTATCAGCAAACATCTCTGTGACAAAGATGCTGCTCATAAACACACCCAAGGAATGTCTTGTCGTGGAGATATTCTTATTTGCCTGCAAACACTTCTGTTGACTATTCTTCCTTGATTGTACGCTATTCCTGGGAAATTCATTGTAGTCCTGATTAACCATTTTCAACTAGGCAATCGGCAGGCATCGAACAGCCCAGCAGCATCAACTGACCAATGACACAACTCAGACCATGGAAGAAAACACATGAACAATGCTCTCGAAGTGTGTTGCATTTGATGAGTAATTGTAAACAAAAGATGTCTTGTACTAAAGGGCATTGTTGTCTGCAATAAATGATTTGGAGAAGTCAAAAGAATTTGAACCAAGGTGCTAAACTTCTGTTGCACATGCTTTTATTTCCCTTTCCTCTCTTCCTTAGATATAACTATGTAAGATGATCTCCCAGGCAAAGGATTTCAGAGGCTTCTCTGCTTCTGTTTTCCCAGGCCTTTCAGGAGCTCTGTCTCTTATCTCTCCATAGACAAGAGGCTATGATGCAGATCTTCACATATGATTTGGAAATTAATAATGGATGTTTGACTAAACTGGTGACAGACTGTAGCAGCAGCTGTGTATGCTGAAATCTCGCTACAGCTTGGGAATTCTGCAGCTGAATGGAGGCAGTGAGGGATCTCTTCTCCCATTTACAAGGGCTTGATACTATTTTCATCATGATCTGGTTCTCGCCCATTCAGAAAGGGGTGAGGCTTGTGGTTTGTTCCTATAAGTATTCACAAAGGACGTGATGAAATAATTCTCATGTGGCCAACAGTCCCATCAATGCCCAGTGCCAACAAATGCACAAGGAGCACTGTACTAAGGCCTTACAGGGTATATTGCTTTCCAAATTGATATCTGATTTTGAATGCGAATAGACTTGAGTCCCCATAGGGGATCTTAAATTTTCAATTTATGAAAATGTCGCCCAGAAGCATAAATGCTACAGTAAATTCACATCCAGCTAGAAAAATGCATCACCCGAGCCCAGGTGCCCAGCCTCCTTAGCTCTCCTCAGAAGCCTTTCCAGCTTCCTTATAGCACTGTCCTGAAATGGGAGGAATCTGCCCTACACCTGCCTGTAAACTAATCATCCTATCGAGCAGACAGAAACAATCACAGCTAGAGGAAGCTTTGAAGATCTCACAGATATGTGTCCAGTGTCTTTCTCAATACTTATGGTTTCACCCTGGAACACATCTCCCAACCATGAACAGGACTGCATGAGGACAATTTTCTTCAGGTAAGCTGTGAGAAGGAAATTATGATTTAGTGAGTCACAGATCCTAAAATATCCCTATGAAGCATGTGACCGCTGCATAAAGATAATAGTAATTGAGCAATGCAAGTGTATGCTTTTGGAATGTGCTGAGGAAATCTCAGTGTGGAGGAGGAGAGACAGGCACACCCAGGCAGTGTTAGACACTCACGGCACCTTGGGGCATCCAGACAGACAGGTACTCCCCATCTAATACAGAATGAAAGAGATAAACATGTTTTGCTTCTATGGACAAAAAACCCTCACCATTGGACTAAAGGCAGGTATGACAGCTGATATCGACCAAGACCATGACCTCATCTCATGGCGTACATGTAACGACTGCAAACTGGCTTCATTTTATCTGAATGTACGCCTTATTTTACAATGTCTATATAATACATAAACCTACTCTTTCTGAGGCTTTCAGGTTCCTGTTAGGTTTTCAAGCTGGATATCATTAGAGGCGTTGACCATTTGCAAGGCTGTATAGGGAGTCTAGTGAGCCCCAGGCAGCTGAAATCCAGATCTGGACTTCACATCATATGTTAAATTGAATGTGAGATATCTGTCAAGTACAGATCTTGTCTGACTTGGAAAGGCAATAGTTTCTCATGTTTTCCCTCAAGCAGCAGGTTCCCCTTGAAAATGAAACAAACAAAAGTGATCCCTTACAAGAACAGTCAATGTGGTGACCCTATGACTGATGTGATGCTTCCTAAATATTTTAGTGCAGCCAACATTTTATTTAGCTCCTCTCTAGGAGGAAGGAGCTGATGGACTAAACTGACCTTTACCAATCATCCTGCACAGATCTTACAGCAGCTTTGAATTCTCTGGATGAGAGATCCAGCTCTCAGCTGAGGGATACCATTTGGTATCAACATAAAGTCTATGTTGGCCAACAAACAGCAATCATTCAGACACTTCTGCTATTGTCAATTTTGGGACTTACACAGTTGTGACATTCATCTTCACCAGCAATCTGTCAGGAAGAGAGCTTGGACATTTCTGGAAGAACTACAACAAGGAAAACTCATTTGATGCTTAGGCAACGTTCAGGACTAAGCCACTGTTTGTTGCAGTCAGTAGAGTTCATAATGTGAGGAGCACACAGTTTTGTCAATATTTTGTGAACTTCTCTGACCACATCTGTACCCATAGTGGCAGTGACCACCATCAGACTCTTCCATAAGTTTTGCACAGCTTGTTTCAGGCATCCAGTGTTGACCAGTGACCGAAGTAGGAAATCTTAGAAATTTCCTTAACACGTAGGGGGGAGAGAAGGAAAAGCCACCTATGTCTCAGTGTCCCCTATAACATCTATGGGCTCCAACAAACTCTGGAGGATGAAACCAACATTAACTCCCAATGTCACTTTGCCACATCGCCCTCCAAGAAACCAGTCCCTTCTTTGATTGCTTCAGCAGCAGTTCAGGTCTGAGGAATTAAACCTCTGCGGCAATCTCCTCTCGTCTGGCAAGGTCTCTTTGTGCTCCTGCACAAGAGATGTGCATTGTCCTTGTGAACTTTCCTGAAAAGCAATCAATAACGGTACACCGAAACCTCTGAAGTTACTTAAATTTACTTTGTGCGATATGACTAGCAGACAGATTAAAAAATGATCCAGCAGGAATTTTCCTTCCTTAATTTTTAGGTTCCACACATCAATTCCACTCTAGCTACTGTGACTAATATCCACCACCACCACACCCAGCCTCCAGGATTTCCTGATTCTATATCACGCATACTTTGAGCAAGACTCGTAATTCATTTATCTCATTCTGAGCATGAGATACCTGAAAACGCTGAGCATCCATTTTCATGAAGTAAGATTTTGTGAAGAGGTGTCTAGTAGGGCACCTGGAAATAAAAGTGCTTGAAATCATGTAATCATTCCTGACTATCTTAGCTCTAATTTCTCCCGTACTTTCAAAATTACGCTTTTATCACAAGTGTGATGCTATTTGGTTCTCCTTGAGGCTCTGGCTCTTGGATTCAAGTGAGAAGATGTATGTCTGTACCACACTGCGACAGCAACCCTGGCAAGGTGCAAAAACCCAGCAGCAGCGGGCTCACATTACCATTGCATAAAGCCCAATTTATTAGCCTTGCTAATAAGGAGTTATCCAGGCACCAGTTCCAGACCTGCGTTAATACCTTTATATGGAGCTGTGTTGCACAGCTACCCCAGTCTGCCCAGCACTGCACCACCCCATGCCATCACACTAGACTGGACATATCTCAAAGAGAAGCTCCAATCTCCATTTTAAAATGTCCTCCTGGTTGCAGGGGGAAGCTTTACCACAGCTGCAGCTTTACTACATAAAAGTTGCATGAAAACGATGCCTCCTAATTTATTTCTGAGAAAAAAAACCTCACTATATTTTCATCCGTCGTCTACTTTTTAAGCATAAGGTATGACCTACAAACCATTTTGGCACAGCAACACACCCAAAATACATCAAACTGCTCCCGTATACAGACATGGTGTTTGGCCTAACAAAGCAAAGCCCAGTGCTAGGAGCGGCTCTTCCACTGTGTGTCTGCAGGAGAGCTGCTCCCCACCGATACCCTCAATGTTCCAGGCACCAGCGAACATCGACCCATTTTCCAGCAGCACGCGGGAAAACCTGACACGGGAAAAATCCAAGTGGCCGAGCGGCTGGTGCTGGCGCAGTTGTGGAGCTTTCGCTTCTGCTGCCTTGGCATAGAGGGCACAGCGGGCTCGTTTGCCCAGTGAGACTGAGAACACACCCAACCCACCTTGAGGGACCACGAGCAGGTGGCCGACGGCCACCGGTGGGGTCTGGGAGAGGCTCGGCGGGAGGGAAATTGGGCTGAGGAGGGGAGAAGAGGAGATGGGATCCCAACCTGCAGCCAGGGGTGTGAGACCCCGAGGTGCAGGGAGGGCGCCAGAGGGAGCCCAGGCTGAGGAAGAGCGGGGAGGTGCGAGTGTGGGGGACTGTCTGTGCGGATGGCCAGCTTGGGGGCGCAGAGGGACCGGCTCGCAGGCAGAGAGCCGGGGGGAAGCGGGCAGCGGAGCCGGCGCATGCCCGCACCTCGCCTCCGCACGCTGGGTCCCGGCGGTGCGGTGCGGTACGGTGCGGGGTGTGTGTAGGGGTGTGTCGGCGGTGCTGGTGGCGGGGGCGGGCGGAGGCGGGCACCCCGCTGGCTGCGGGGCGGGGGAGGAGGAGCAGCGGCGGCCGCCGGAGGATGGGAGCGAGCGGCGGAGCCGGGGAGTGGCGGCGCGGCGGCAAGGCCGGTAGTGCGGCGGCGTCGTCTTCGGCTTCGGCTTCATCGGCGGCGGCATCGCCCGCGTAAGGGCGTGCGGGGGAGCCGGGCTGCGGGGCCGCGGCCATGGAGAGGGCGAGCCCGGCGGCGGGGAAGCTGAACGCCGGCGGCCGCGGGGCGGGCGATGGGCACGGCCCGGCGGGGGCAGCCCAGCCGCGGGCGGCGGGACCGGGCGGCGCGGAGCCCGGCGAGCTCATCGGGCGCGCGTTGGATTTCAAGAGCGAAGGGGCTCAGTGCTACAAGGACAAGAAATTCCGGGAGGCCATCGGCAAGTACCACCGCGCCCTCCTGGAGCTCAAGGCGCTGCTGCTGCTGCTGAGCCAGGAGCCGGCCGGGCAGCGCCCTCCCGCCGCCGCCGCCGCCGCCGGGCTCAGCGAGGAGCAGCGGCAGGCGGTGGAAGCCATCGAGGTCGACTGCTACAACAGCCTGGCAGGTCAGCGGGGCCGGGGCGGGGTCGGGGGGCGAGTGGGGCGGCGGGTCCCCCGCCATCCTTCACCAAGCCATCGCCGCGCACGCCTCCCTTTCCCTTCGCCGAATAGCGCTGCCTCGCTCGTTTCGCCGCCTCTCCTTCCGTTGTCTTCCATTTTTATTTTATTTCTTTTCTTTTCGTTCTGATGCACAGAAGCGCTGCCCGGTTGCCTCCGGTAGCGCCGGGGGGGGTACGACCGGGCCGCTTCTTTTGCGCTAAAGCTGCTCTGCGGCCCCCCCGGCCCTTCCCCGGGGCCGCTCCCGCCGCCTCCGGGCGATGAATCCCCGCGCACGTCCCCTCCTCGCCCCGGGGAGGCAGGTGATGAGCCGGCGGTGCCTACGTGGGATGCTCAGACTTGAGAGAAAACCGTGGCCCGTCAAGTGGCCGAGATGGCACGCTTGTGCGGTTTTTTTTTCCCCCTCAGCCCGAGATGTCCTTCAGTCCCTTCACGGCGGCTCCCGTTCTGGTGCCTGTAATTAACAGTATTACAGAGAGACTCCTTCTGCCACATTTGATGTAAGGAAAGGGAAGGGTTTGGGCACTACTGCAGTAGCTTCAAATGGTACTAGTTATAAAAAGATATATTTTTTTGGCCTCTTAGCGTTGAAAGTTGAAAGCAAATACAGTTCTGGCTTTTAGCTAGCTGCCAGTCACGGCCGTGGTCAGTAGACATTTGATCATCACTCCATTTGCTCCCTGACGTCTGTTTAGAAAGAAGTGCTGCAGGAAGATGGAAGGGAGGGGTATATGGGGGTTAACTACTTTGTAGTCTGATTCTGAAGTCCTTACAGAGCCAGAACTCCTGTTGACTTCAAGGAGCTTTACCCAAGCAACAACTGCAGGATCAGAGGTTATTTTTGGTCCCTAGCGGTGCATTGATTTTTTTGCTTTCCAAGCCTGAAAGCCTCTCTCAACCAAAAACCTGTGCCTAGGTACGTGCAGGGATAACGTTCATAACCTGGACAAGGTGCACAAAATGACAACATTAATAAAGATCTGCTGTTTCCCAGGAGGGTGAAGGGTCACTCATTCCCCTTTATATCTTTGGGTGGAAAAAATGGTGAAAATGAGGACATCAGTGTGTCAGCTGTCACCATCACTTGGCTTTTGGCTTTCTAGACAGACTTGGTTAGCTTTGTTTCCTGCTGTCTAGTGCTAAAAAAATAGCAGAATAAGGCAAATGGTTTGAAACACCAAGCCAGCATCTTCTCTTGTCTTAATCCATGCCAATCTGTTATACTTGACATGCCTTTTGGGATGTAATGGGGGGCACAATTTAGCCCCCGTTCCTCACGTTTTCAAATACTCTTCCTTCAAAAGCCTGTTGAAATCGCATGGAGGAAGAGGCAGGTGGGATTCCAGAGCGATACCATAATTGCACAGCTGTAGTTTCATCTGTCTCCAAATTTCTGTTCACAGGTTTATTCAAATCCAATGTATTTGGCAAGGACCATTTAGATTGGCAGGGTTATACAAAGAGCCCATCATCCGCCGAACAATATAGCTCGACGAGTTCCTGGGCTTGAAAAAAGTGGTCGCAGGCAGTATCTCTGCTAGATACAAATGAGATGTGGTAGGTAGAAGGTAAATGAAGTGGGAGGGAGGGAAGGGATTTGCTTCTCTGGCACTTTCTGCTGAGTGGACAAGTTGCACTTGCTAGAAATGTGTTTGCTCTTGCTGATGGAGTTGTCCCATGTAATGGTCATTGTCCAGCTCATTTATTTACTGTTTCGGGTTTGTGCAGCAAATTCTTTTCACCATTGGTTGTATTTGATCTCATCAGCAACAGCAATCAGACAGTGTGAGAAACGTGCTCCATCTTTAACCTAGATTTGAACAGATTTTTTTCCTAAATTTAACCAGTGTGAACACAGGAGCAGATGAGTATAATTAACCCTGGAGTTGCAAGCAGTGCTTCCCTGGGCTAACCTCACAGCAGGTCAAGCTGTCATTTTGCACAGATGGTTGTCACATGTTTTCAGTAGATGGCACGCACAGAGTGGAGAACAGCATTTGTGTCAGAGATGTGTAGCTTCATGTGTGCCTGCTGGGCTTCCTGCAAGCAATTTTAAAGAAATGCCCTGCATGTTGGAGAGGGGAGTATGCAGTTAAACTGGAATTGCAGTGTTGCTACTCCTAGCCTGGACCCAGGGCTCCCATTCTAGCAGGAGCATCTGTGAATTCGTGTCTGAAGGGAACAGGCGGGAGGGAGTTTCCCCAGAACCATCGTAATTATGAGTATACCTTTCTAATAGCAACTTCTGAAGCAGTGGGACTTTATTTTCTAAACATGGTGCAGCAGAAGCCACTGGTTTTGTTACACAGTGAGCTCTGGGAGGGGCACCAGCACATACTGTTGGAGTTGAAGTCAGCATTACTTGACATGGGTAGGAGAGGGGATGCAGGGAGTTTTGCTTCTGAGCACAGAACGGGTGCCTAGAGCTGTTTTTAAAATAAATAAATCTGCATGATGCAGGGAGCATAACAGCAGTACATGTTGAACCTAGAGAAAACAGTTTTTCACTTAGCTCTGATATATAGCCAGTAGCATTAGCAGCTGTCAGCTGAGTGTCCTTATTACCAAGTTATTTTAGCACCTCCATGTACTCTCTAAGCTTAGCATTTAGGAAGCCCACCTTGGTTTTGCACTGTCATTTTTCATGTGGCCACCACACGTCCGCCTGTCAGAGATGTTTTGCATCAAAAATATAGATGCACATACATGCAATTACTTGTTTAGATGGAGCATACCAGTCAGAGAACATCAGCTATAGGTAAATACGCACTTAGCTAAACAAGTCAGTAAGAAATATACACCCAAAGGGGATTTGGGGCAATCTCATGTTTTGTTTTGTTTTTTAATCTGACTGATTACATGAGTAAGAACATGTGGGCAAACACTAAGCTGTTGTCAGTGCCTGCATTGCCTTGAAGAACGTAAATGTAGGCACAGACTCTTGTTTGGCTCTGCTTCTTTTGTAGAGCACCTTCAACAGGCAGTTCTGATACGTGAGGTGGGGTGGCTAGCTCTCGTGTTTAATTGGAGCCCTGCGACATTTGGTGTGTTTTCTAAAGTCCCCTGTTTTGTAGCTGTGTGGCTCCCCACAACCTAGACTGTTTAGCCCATTTTGAACGATCCCAAATCTGCTGGGTTTTAAATTCTTGTAATTTTTATATAAAATATATACATATCAAATTAGCTTAGGATTTTCACCACTTGCCGTTGGCAGTGCTGCTCACAATTCTTTCCCTAAGGTACTAACTGGACTTCAATTTAAGCTCCAAGAGTTTTTGCCTTAAAGGGACTCCCCCTCATATCTGCAAAAATCCGGTGCGGCCACGTTCTTGCACAGGCCTCCCGATACCCCTTCGTTGTATCACAAGGCTCTCCGATAAATGTCACCAGAGGCAAGAACAGCAGCATGGTCAAGGCTCCCAGAAACTGCTGGAGTTTGCAAAGAAAAAGGCTACCAGCAGCATAGCGCTCTGCGGAATGAATGCAGGGCTGTAAGGCAAACAGTCTGTCCTTTATGACTCACTGACAGTCTCTGACCTTGAGGAAGTTGCTTGACCTCTTTTTGCCTCCCCCAGCCTTATTGAAAAATAAAGAATAGGGACTACAATCTCATCCTGATGGTGCATTCAGCTGAGTTTCCCTCAGGTTAGAGGTTTGTGTTCTTTTAACAATAGATGAAGGTATGAAGAATGTCTGCAGAAAAGCAAAGTAGCAAAATATCCTTCAGGTCTTAGTCTCCTTTCCACTCCAAAGGCATCTTTGATCCAGAAGAAGCTCAAATGCTTTACACACTAGATGCAGGTAGGGGTCATTTACCTACTACAAATGCAAACATGCTCATTAAACGCAATGATTATTCTATTGCAGCATTGCTGCCTAAAAGTTTACAGAATCAAAAGGACTATGTCTGTTCTGCAGAGAGAAACAAGTCCTAGTCATTCCAAATCAGCAAAAATGCTAAGGGTAAGCATAGTTTTAAGCTTTCCTGGTGAGGGAATGTTGCAGTGTGATAAGCAAACCTTTGTTGGTTTTCCTAAGCACGCAGAAATGCTAGAGCTAATCCTGGCAGGAGAAATGGAACCAGGGAGAGAACTGGGGACAAGGAGTGGTGCTGGGGGATCTGGGTTTCTAATCCTCCCTCCTCTGCGCTATCTAGTTGTAGTATCTTCACCAGATCTTTCCATTCTTCGAACCTCAATTTATCCACCTGCGCTTATGACCTCTTGGGAGCACTGTAAGGCTTTGTTACTGACATGAATGTAAATTAAATGTAGCATGTTTATCTCCCCATTCAGGTATGTTTAGTTTACTGTAGGAGTCTTGGCACATGTACCTGCACAGAGTATTACAAAACGTAGCCATCCAAGATACATCCCAGCCTGGATAATGAGGTTTGGCCTCCTACCCTGGCAGAAACTTGCGCTGCTGCCATTCATGCCATTGTGAAGGTCATAGGGACAGTCCCACAAAACATGGCACTTCCATCAGCATAGGAACCTCCTAGCACCCTTGGGCTCTGGGGTGTCAGTACTACTCCCAACCATCACCAGTTGCACAGACTTTGGTGAGTAGTCCCACTGAGAAGTCCAAGTAAAAAAATACTTACAATACTTAACTGAAGTACAAATATAACTAAACATGAGAAAAGCTGGTGAAACTTGTCTCCACTGACCACCCACTGTGACTCCTCACAAGGACTCTCTGCTAAAATCCCATCCCAGTATATAGTCGTTAACAAGTACAGACTCTACCAGGACACATGATGCTGTGGGTGTTAAAAAGCAGTCTTGGATTGTTGCTTGATGTGAAATGGGTTTTTTTATGTGCTGCATCAACAAAAAAACCACCCTCTATAAAGATGCCATGCAATGGGAAAGAGAGAGATAGAGCAGCAAACAGCAGAATGTGATCTGCACTTTCTTGTATTGAGGTGGGAGTTTCTCAACACTGTTGGTTTAGATACATCTACCCAGCCAGAGTGCATGGGAATATCAAGTTGTACAGGCCAGATGCCATTACTGCTCCAGGTAGGTGCAACTGCAGCAAAGAATAAACACAGATGACTATGTGTGGTTTTTTTAGTGATAGGCCCAAACTCTAACATTTGATAAAGGAGTGGGTACCCATTTAATAAAGAACTGAGATATGAAGCCACTGTCATGAATTATGCTTTTTAAATGCTCAGTATTTACCTACTGCGTTTATTTAGGAGAACAAAATTTTCCCTGTTCAAAGAGTTTCTTATGCATTGAGAGGATGGGGTGGAAATACATCCAGATGCCGGGGGGGCGTGAGAGAGGAAGAGAAAGGATGGCAAGTTGCCACCAAACGTGGTTTAAGTGATAGATGTCTGACAGCATCTCTCTTGCTGAGGCAGGAGATGCATTTTCTTCTATATATGTTGCTATTCTTCCCATGCCTTTTCAAAACTCAAGGCTCTGGTGGGGATTTTTTTGCAGGCACTTCTACGAAATGTTTAATTCCCTTTGCATGTGGTGAAGCCAGCTGACCTTGTCACCATTTGCCTGAAACAGAGTACTGAGAAGGTATAGATCCCCTGGCCAGGCTGCCTAGAGGAGCTGCAGTCTTGGTGAGCTGAGATCTGTCCACGTCCAGCTACAGCTCACCATGGGGGTTGAAGCAGGAGATAGCAAAAATGACAAAGCTTCTTAAAGAACAGAGTAGAGGTTAATTTGCTTACCTAAAGAGTACTGGTTGTTCTGCAGTTCAGAACACTGTTATGTTTTCTGAGGGCTCTGTAGTAGCCTGTCCTGCCAGCTTTACTCTGTTCTCTTCTGAAGTGCTGTCCTAGAGTTTCCTCCCACAAAAGCCCCACAATGAGTCACAGCCTCTCACACCTCCACAGGCTGAAGCCACTGCTGTGCTGAAGATGGTTCAGCTGGTTTAGTAAACCCTAATGTTAAGACGAAAGCTGGTTCCCAGTCTACTGCTGAATACACCCGTGAACTCTAGTGTTACCATAACAGGTAATGCTACCTGTGGGCCACCTCTGTGTCAGCAGGTGGAGCATCCTTCTCTTCACGCTGTTCACTTGTGCACCAAGAAATTTCTAACCCAAGCTCCAGACCTGTTTCTCCAGCCTTTCTCCTAGAACTGCGTGTACCAGTTCAGCAGCACATCTCCAGTTTCTCATCTCTGAGCAGTGCAGCTGATGCTCCCAGAACAGAGGATCATTGGGAGCTTTCACATTAGGATTTTAGGATGAGATTATTGCACACCTGTTCAAGGAGCTGCTTGATGAAAGGAACAGTAGAAGTAAACAGTGTAAATAAAAGGGGAGATCTAAATGGTGCTAGGTCCCAGTTTCTTCTTGACATTGTGCCGTGTCACAGAAAATAACACAGAAGGGAGTGAAATTAGGAAACAAAATAAAGTAAGGGAAAAAATACATTCTGAGGAAATTTGCTGGCTGGTTTGTTTTTTGTTTTTTCACTTCATGGATGAGAAACTGATATATCAGGAAGACAACTGTTTATTAATCTTGTTTTCAGCTTACTCAGGCGACCATACCAGTGACTAATACTGAGGGTTAAAAATGCTTCAAGAAAGAGTCAATATTGACTATCATTAACTAGAAAGTTGTTACTAATGGCTGCTCAGGAATCTGACTCCTTTTTTTCATTCCTGCACTGCATCTTGGAGGGGAAACAGTAAGCTTAGGACATTGATCGATGAATGCAGGTAAATCTTCTTTTGATGGCATGGAGCGTTACTGCTCTGTTCTCTTCAACAAAAGTTGTAGAGTCAGTGCAGTTTCTGGAAGCTTTGTTGGAATTGCTGAAGGTAACTTCAGCAGGGGCACACTCATGTGAGGCTGGCAGGTGGTTGTAGGACACTGGAGCTTGCCCAGTGCTTACATGCTTGCCTAGGTAGCTGTAAATGGCAACCATTGAAGGTGAGGTTGGAGTAGACAGGTCTGTCTCAGTATAGCCATTCAGAGTTCCAGACACTGCTAGAAACAATGCTAAGACAATGGAAATGAATTAGGCACAGTCATGTTTTCTCTCTGTGATAACCCATGGCAGAAGCGATAGCTGGGAGCAGTGATCTTTAGCTGTCATAGCTTGACGTGCCAGAGCTCATCTGTTACTATGCATAGGCAATAGCTAATGTCATGATTTTTACTTCAAAAGCCACTCCATTCTCCCCACTCTCCAAAATTCTTGACACGCGATTGCCCTGAGGCTCATAGGCTGGATCGCACCATCTGCTTCTCCTTGGCTTTGTCCTGTGTACCCAGTTCTCCCATCATATTTCTCAGCTTAGAGTCGAGGCTGCTTACTCAATCCATGCCTTTACCATTTAATTTCTCTGCTCAGTCTCACAGCTGTAACACAGCTATGCCAGGCTTTTTGACCTCCTGGACAAAGTTTTGTCCCTTTCCAGCTCTGTTCTGCCAGTGAGGTCCTCTCATCCCCTTTGCACTCGTACTCTACCCCAAGGGACCTTGTTGTGCCTGATTCCTTCGTGCTGATTTTACCTGCAGTACAGTAGTGCAGGTTGGAGCTTCTCTCCCTTCCTGGCTCTCCTCAGGGCTCATCTCTGCTGTGACACCTACAAGTCAGTTGGTGCTGGTTAACTATTTATGTATAACAAGGAGGAGCACCTCTCTACAACGTTGTGTACACGTGCAAACTTGTGACTATTATATCTTCACACTCTTTGCCATTCACCTTGATAAAATTACCATCTCTTCTGATCGGGGGCATGAATTTTAACATGTGCTTGTCCTGTATAGCCATGATCACAACTTTGCCCATCACAGTAGCACATACTCCTCTTGAAAGCCGTACGCCTTGTAAGTTACCACCCCTAAGTAGTTCTGCAGCAGCCTCCCTACAGGTGTCAGGGGGAAAAAAGCAATCTGTTTGCACCTCTAGCAGTTATGGATCCGTTTGCCAAAGAACTCGGAATTGTCTGACAAGTCCTGTGTCCCAGGCTCCTGACTATCATGACATCTCAGTCTTATTCACTCAGAAGTACCATCAACAAGGCACGAACTGCAGCTCTGTACGTGTCCTAGGTGGAGAGAACCAACATCTTTATATTGCTGCATAAGCCTTTCAGGACACTGATTGTTGATTGCAAGGCATTTTTCTTTCTCCACCACATCCATGTTTGACAGGTCAAACCTCTACCCTACTAAAGCAAATACTTTTCTAGCCACTGCTCAGTATTCCGTTTCTTTTTTTTAGTAGTAGTGCTGCCCATTACATTTACTTGCTGCCAGTTTAGGGGGCTGTCATGTAGATTGTTCTGCATCGATGGCAACAGCAACTCCTTTTATATCAGAGTGGCAGGCAGCAAAACTCTGCTAATCTAGCCGTCCATCTAGTTGCCTGGAAGCTGCTGGAAAGGAGCTGCTGGATCAGCCAGCAAAGAGCCACCAAACTAGTGTTCCTCAAATTTTGATTCCAAAGCTCCTGTGATGCCCTGATTACAACTATCAGTTTTCACGCCCCTGGCGCTCCTCTGAGGTGGCCACATCAGAGACATCTAAACAGCTCATTTTCTACTTAAGGAAGCTCCAATGAGGTATCTACCTTGCTCTAAGTCACCCCATTCTATAAAGCAAGAGGCTTTGGGTCCCCTTGGTAGAACCTAATCAGACAGTAGTGGAAATTTAGTACCTGTCTGATGCATCTGTAAAGCTTAGCCTAACATGCGAAGGCTGTTTTCAGATCGGCCCAGCTGGATGCTGCTTATCTTAGGTCCTTTGCAGCTTGAAAGACTGAACTCTGGACTCCAGGCAGCAGGGCTGTTTACTGCTACCTGAAGCAGATGGAGCAGAGAATACAAAACAAGCAGTGGGGTGTCCTTCCCCTGCACATTCCCCAGTCTTAGTGTGTGGGAGGGGAAATTTACTCCTAGAAGCAAACTAAAAGCAGAGGAAGTGTCTGGGACTCAAAAATTTATGTCAGACCTGTAGTTGCTTCCTTTGGGTATTCCTGGGCTGATGTGACTGAAAGAGTAGTCAGGCACTGGAATAGGCTGCCCAGGAAGGTGGTTGAGTCACCTTCCCTGGAGGCGTTTGAAGGTTGTTTAAATGTAGTGTTGGAGGATATGGTTTAGGTGTGGACTCTGTAGAGTAGGGTTATAGGTTGGACTTGATGATCCCAAGGGTTTTTTCCAACCTGAATATTTCTATGATTCTATGATTCTCCGGTGTGCTGTGCTACCCCTAAAGTCACCACCTAACATGCAAATTCACCTTGATATAAAAAGCATCCATACGATATAAAGAGTGATCTTTCAACCAACAGCAGGGAAGAAGCCATGAGAATTCACATTGCTCTGCCCCACTCCTGCTCCCAGAGAGAGGGAGGGCAGAAGGGTTATGTTTCATCCACACTTTCACAGAATAAATCCACGGAATGGCTGTAGCCTTTTCCCAAAGCGGAGCTGCCTGGCAAGGTCATCACCCCACCCTGTTGACCTTGAAGAAGCAGAATGATGAGGGACGGAGTCTGCTACAATGCTCTGGAAAACCATCATAAGTCAGGCCTAGCCATTGTTCTGCAAAGACACATTTTTTTCAAAAAGAATAAAATCAGAATCTCTGCCCCATGCCTGTAGCAATGATTCTCTCATCAAACAATGTGGTGCAAAATTAAGCCTCAACTCCTTTAGGCACCATATTTTTTTTTTATACTAGCATAATTCAAATCCTTGATTACTATCCTCTTAAATGCTTTGCAGTGATTATTTTCTTATGACACATTAGTGCATTCATGTTGCAAGTAAACCAGAGCAGCATAAGATTCTCGCCTATAATGGAAGTGTGAAGAAAATGTATTCATTTTCCTTTATATGTTCTCTGTCTACTGTGATGGAGCTCAAACTGAGGCAGCTCAGGAGCTTTGTTCATGGGGCAGGGTGGGTAAATTAAATTAATAGATTAATACAAAATAATTTTTAAAATTCAGGGCTGATTAACGTGGAGTACAGTGCCAGAAGGTATCATGGAGTTAAAGAACCTAATAAGGTTAGAAAAGAAGGCTTAGACATACAACTAATCAGAACATACACTGCTGTATCAGATAGGATAAAAACTGTAAAGCAAATATTACATTTTCATGCTTGAGAACCACTGCTAACTGGTTTGGATTTATGAATAAACTTCATTTCCTTGTCCACAGCTGTGTCACATAGATGACTCAGTCATCCTGTGATCAGCTAGCATATTCACATCCTTTTCCTCTTTGCTTGTTTCCAGATCATGAGCTCACAAATTCTAGCAAAAATTCCTATTAGTCCCAAAGAGCATGGTCTTAAATTCCGAATTGCCAACTTCCATCCCAAATAAATTTACTGCTGTGCACCAGGTCATATAGTTCTTTTTATATCACATTGTCATCCTCATCCCTTTTGATAGTACTTTGCAACTTCACAGTCTGTAGGGCTCTTCTGCTTTTACATACAGATAGTAATAAAACACTGAACAAGCTCAATTCTGACATTGATTCTTGAGGTATTCTATTAGTGATCTCTGTTTACAGACCAGTGTGCTTGTCAGCAGAACCCATTTCAGCTTCTTTAGCTACCACGTAATTCTTATAAATCCTCACCTTCTCTAGCATAACCAAAAAGCACAGTCAAGACAGAAATCTATTGCTGGTCTGAGGCAGCACAATGATTCCTGGTGCCTGAAAACAACCTCTTTACCTGGGGTGGAAGTTACCCTCCACGTGCTCCAAATCAGACCCACAGTCCTACTTTGATCTTCCACTGCCAGCAGTTCATCGCACAGACATGGTTTAGGAAGAGTTTGGGAATAAACCAAGATCTTCATCTGAAGCATTTTTGCCACAGCTTATATCAAAGAGAAGGCATCTTATTAGAGGACTGGCTTATGCTCCTGCACCATTCAAATGCCAACATTTTCAAGCAAACAACACCAAAACATCCCTGTGGTCTTTAGTTTATTCACTTTCAACATGTTTTCCAAAGGAAATGAGTCATAAGCACAGATGTTTTCTGTAGTCTGCCTGTCAGTCCCCTCTCAATAACTTTCAAACCTGTTGGCAATAAATCTGATGGCAAGACAGATGTCTCGATGGTACAAAGTTTATACAGTATAAATAGAGGGCAGGGAAGAGGCAAGGACTCTAGAGGCCCAACTGCATGAAAGAGTGATGCTTAAGCTCACTTTACATCATCTGTTAAGGCTCAGCCAGGTGACACAGCCTGACATAGCAAGGGTTAATTGACTCCGTTGCTGACAAACCACTCTAATCTTTAGTGCATTTTTAAGGAAACTAAGGTTGAGAGCTTTGTGTTATACTTCAGTTAGTTAGAAAGCAGTTGACTTGGGCATCCTCTGCCTCATTGATTCTGTCAGTGGTTCCCCTCTCCATCCCTCCCACAGAGGCCATAAAGGTTTCTCTCCATTTCAAACCATCATTAAAATGGAAAGGCTTTAGGCTATGCTGCATCTGGATAAAACACATGAACGGGTTATTATTTTAATGAAGGAAATGTTCCTTCACATTGGACCTCTCCGTTTTGCCAGATGAATCTTTTCAGCTAGGGAGAGTTCAAATTAAAACCAAAAGCATTTCAGTCCCTATCAATTATACATGGGGTGAATACATAGGGAGGCAGCCCCAGAGACAGCCTGCTCTCCATTCCTCAGCGGACTGCAATTGTCAGCTCTTCCACGTGTCCCAGGAGGTGAACTGCAAGCCACCACAGGGCACAGCACACGCATGTTACGCGGCCACATCATCCTGCCTTGTTTGTGGCACAGGATAAAGCGCTAGCTTTCATCCCAAATTTAACATGCTGCAGTAAGCCAGGCTTGAGGCAGTCGTGGCATGCACAACTGTCAGTGACTTCATCTGAGAGCCTGCAAGCTGTTCCAGCTGCATTTCACAGCACTGCTGTCAGTTGTTTGAACCGCTATGAGTAAAGGATGCTTCACCCTTCAATAGAGAAGGCAGCTTGAAATCCATCACTTCCTCCAAAGCATCTCCCTACTGACAGAAATCCTCTCCTTGTTTCAGATGGGTTTAAAAAAAACCAAACCACTGTCATTCCATTAAGACCTTAATTTCACTGTGTAATATACTCTGCTAAGATTCATAAAATATTTGATAGCACTCGTTAGAGCTGGACTGCTGTTGAACTCCAAGCACTTAGCAGATGGTTGTCACCATCTGATGTTGCTAGTCTCTGATAACTCTATATGCTTTTCCCTTGTGAAAACAACTCGAGACGAGATTCCTCCAGTGAGTGTCAATAGCAACAGGAGGCCAAAGGAGGAAAGTGTATGGTGTGGAGAAGATGCCACAGTGAGAGAGCAAAGCAACAGAAAGTGAATGAAAGCAAACAGCAGGGAAGAGGCAGCGGAATAAATAGCAACTGAACAGTAGATCTAAAGGCCAAACACATCTGAAGTCACATTGACTGGACCAGATGAGTACTGATTTTAAAAGATAAAAACAAGTCAAAGATTACTAGATAAATATTAAGTCACAGAGGAGGAAACCTCTGGGGGATTTAACCTGGCAGATCAACAATAAGAGCATCAGCAAAAACAAAGAGAGAGGACTTGCAGCCCTTCTAACATGGCTGCAGGAGGAGCAAGTATTTATGGATATTGTAGAATCAAAATGATCTAGTAGTTAAAATCTGACCAAAGCTCTTGCTCTACCAGTGCTTTGTTAGGACTTTGGTCCTACCTGTCCTGGTCAGGACAATCAAAGGCATGGAGATTAGAAGATGCGTTATGAAGATCATCTCCATCTTAAGCTCTTTATTTTGGTAGAATAAAGATTTGCTGGTACACAGCTCAAGGCAGATTCTGGCTTCAGAAAACAACTCTTGTTTGCTTGACATCTTGGGTTTAATTACTTGAATATTACCATACCTAAGTATTTTCAGTAAGCCTCTGGTTTTGATTTGAAGGACCAGTAAAAACAGGAACTGGTAGGTCAGAATGCTCTTGCAAAACAGGAGCTACAAGGATCATGTGAAAAGGTTTCTGAATTTCCTCGCTCCTCAAAGCTTTGGCCCTTTGAAGGAAAACTGCAGTAGTGTATCACTAGTTTTGTGACCACAGAAAAAGGAAAAAAAAAAGAAGCCTATATCACCACAACCTTGCCTTAAAGTAGCTTAAGAAGCAGTTAGGAATAATGAACACTTCTAAAGAACTGCGCTCTTGAAATTGAGAGAAGTCTGAAACATGGGAGCATAAACACACAGCAAAGGCAGAAGTCACTAATGCCTGCTGTTACTAAAGTGCTTACATATTCACTTGTCTGGGTCTAGGACATTGCTCTGACATCCTCCAAGAGAACTCTGCGATAGGAATTAGCACTAAACAGCAGCATTAGCATTTCTCTTTTCAAAGAGAAATGAAAACCATCCCTACTTTGTTACAGGACAGTCAATAAGGGGACTGCAGAGCTGAACAGCAGTTCAGGAGGTTTCTATCCATACCTATGCGCGGTACAAGGGTATGGATGAGACGTATCCCGTGTAACATTTGCTTAAGTTCTTAAATACTTGCAAAGGTAGGATCCTTCACAACTTCCCCAAGCAGTTTCTTCCACTGCTTCACTGTCTTCACTGCTAGGAATTTTTTCCTAGCTGAAATGTAAGCCCTGTTCTTACTTCCTGAGAATGGGTTGTATCCTAGTTATACCCTTCTTTGCATTACAGTTGTGTGGTTTTTACTTTGTACATACACGAATTCTGCTAGCCTGTCTTCCCTCCTTGAGGGCTTATATTCAATCTTCTCTGGACCACTTATTGCCAGTGTGGATTACATCCACATTTTCTTTCACGATTGGCATCCAGAACGAAACACAGTACTCTCACATTGCCTTGCAAACCATTCCTTTTCATCTGCTGTGCTTTTTCCTTCATTAACAGTAGCCTTGTTGACTTTAGCTGTCATTGCCCTGCTGTACTTACATAGCGGGTTTTTTCCCTGCGTAATTGTAGTAGCTCTAACTTGCCCCTATCAAATTGCATCCTATTTTTATCAGGACACCACCAGTTTGTAGGAATCCTTTGGAGTTCTACCCTTGTCTTCCAATGTATGCCTGCTCCTCACATCTTGGTCTTATCTGCAAATTGAAGAGGCAGTCTGCAGTCTGCCATTTAGGTCTTTATTGACAATATCAAACACCACAGGGCCTAGGACAGATCAGGGCAGAATCCTACTTAATATTGTCTTCCACTTTGTTAACAGAGTTAAGTCTATTCATTTAGACTGTGCTCCCTCAATTTGCTTAAAAAAAGGTCACTAAAATCTGTCATTTGACTAGTGTAAAAGCCAGGATACATAACATCTACTGTTTCTCCTTTATCTTCAAGATTGATCACCCTATCAGACTGAAGTTAAACTGATTTGTTCTGACAGCTTACATTAGCTGTTACTTATCTCCTTGTTATCAGCCCTGTGCACTCCAAGAGATGGCAATAGCCCTCCTAGGGTGGGCTGCCAGCCACAAAAAGCCTGACATAGAGGCTTGGCAGCTTCTTCGAGAACTGCTGCATACCTCTTAATGTGCACGATGGTGAAAACATCAGCGACCATACTTCAGTCACTGCTACTGTCTCTCTCTCTCTCTCTCTCTCCTGGAAAGCTAATAGGAATGGTAAAGTCAGGGTCTTTCTTCCGGAAGAGGTATGAAGGACTCGGGAGCAGCAGAGAGCTGAAGGAGACTGTGCTACGTGTTGGAAGGAAAGCATGGCCAAGAAGGCAGGATGGGGAGGAACAGTTGGTCTCCGTCTACGAATTGAGAGGCAGGCTGAGGAGAAGGAGAAGGTGGCTTGGAAGAGGTGGCTCTCTTCGGGCTCTCCAAACATTTGTGGATCCACACCTCATTTGGCATTAATCCCTCCCTATGGAGAGAGACAACCTGTCATACAGTTTTAATTTTAATTTTCCACACATTTCCTCACAAGCAGAAACATACGGGCATGTTTAGGCCTTTTTGGTACCTGGAGAGGAAAAAATGAGAGCCACTGGCTGGGAAGTTATACTGTCATTCTGATACTCCCTTTTCATCCCATTAAGGTTGTCCGGGAAGCAGGAGTCAGCTGATCAGATTATTGCCAGACATTATCAAGCTGTCTATAATTAGCTTTTATTGGTGAGAAGCCAGAAAATCCTCTTTATTTGCAAGCTTGGACTATAGAGAAAGAAGAGAAATATTTCATGGAAGAGATTGTTTGGAAACTGCAGATCCTAATTAGTGTCTCAGCCTAGTAATGAAACTGCATGCAGCATTTCTCTGAAGAAAAAAAAGATGCTTTAAACACCCTCTTTTGAGGAACACCGAGTTGTATTCGAAAGGCACAGCACACATGGAGCTCATTGCAGACGTGAACGCTCTCCTACCTCTACTCTGTTCTCTTGGTGTAGGCTTCTTACATTCTCTCACATTGCATAGCTCCTTTGAGGGCCAATCTGGATTAAAAATTTAACACAGGTTAAAGCATAGGTTAAAAATTGGGCTGTGCCATCCACATATAGCCTGTGCAGTCTGCACACCTAGAGTCAGTAACTTCGAGAAATTCGGATGAGCATTCCAGTAGTCCAGATCTTTTTACCCTGTACATTAAAATTACAGTAGTTCAAGTCCAAGGTGACTTTTAATCTAAAATAACCCTTTAAATTTTCAGCATCATCTAATGATAGATATTTTACCTCATTTGAGAATTTAATTATAATGTAAATTACTAACACATAACTGAAATTTTCAGTCTGGTGTAGTAATGGTATCCCTTTTTGTTCTTCCAGTAGACAATATAAGCTCCATGTGCTTTTTGTAAACACCATTTACATGGTGTAAACACCATTTACACAGACAGCAGCACACAAAGATTATTAATATGTCCATTACTGGCATGGGTAAAAGATTGCTGTCTATTCCAAGATAAACATTTTTCCTTTCCCCCTGCCTCTTCTTCCATTTGTTTTTATTGTGGTTATATTCCAATAATTTTTTCTTCCCAAATACATAAATGAAACCAAAAGTTACCACTATCGTGTGATCACTGTCTGTGTGTATCTTGTCTGAGGAAAGGCATCACCATGAAGGGTGCCAAGCCTTCTGAAGTAGCAGAAGCATGAAACTCTCCCTTTTATTTCAAATATTCAGGAGAACAAAGCCTACTCTGATATATATATATAAATATATAAATATTTGCTGTCGAGCCCAGCTTCAGAGCAGGTAAGACTGCACTGGGGAAGGAATCTAAGCAAAAAAAAAGGCTGGCAAAAAGCTTTTGGGGGGCTTTTTTAAGCCGGCTACAGCAACCACACCTGAGGCCGCACCGGCAGCTCCAGGGCGGACACCCGAGATAGCGTGGGCGGAGCCACCCTCAGCGGCCCGGCGATTTTAAACACGGTGATCAGCTGTTAACCCTGCCCTCAGGGTATAAGAAGCCTTTGGGAGGGCAGGGACGAGTCCCTGTCCACCGAACAAAAGGGTAAGTCTTTGTTAAAAGGCAAGCACTTAAAAGGCCCGTAAACTATTCCGTGCTTAGCTTTCCGGAGAGTCTTTGTATTGTAGAGCCAGCTATGGTTGCCACCAGGTCAATGGTTGTTAGAAAAACTGTGGGCACCCAGACAGAGGCCCCACGTAAGCATGTGGGTGTTCAGGCCTCGGGCTGCAGAGAATGCCAGAGCCTGGCACTGGCCATGGAGGGTAGTGGAAGTGACACTTGTGTCCGATGTGACCAGGTGAGCGATCTGCTCAGCCTGGTGGCTGAACTGAAGGAGGAAGTAGAAAGGCTGAGGAGCATTAGGGAGTCGGAGAGAGAGACAGATCGGTGGAGTCACGTCCTGAATGGCGAGCAGCAAGCTCTGCAAAGAGCTGAATATCCCCCCACCTCTGGCCATCAGGCAAAAGGGGGGGACCGAAAGGATAGGGAAGAGTGGAAGCAGGTGCCTGCCAGGAGAGGAAGGAAAATCCCTGCCCGGCCTCCCTCACCTGCCCGGTTGCCCCTGCAAAACAGGTATGGGGCTCTAGACAATGAGAGCCAGGCCAAGGAAGAGTCGGTGGAGGGTTCACCCATAGGGCTGTCTAGGGTGAGTCGCTCGGATACACGCATTAGGACTTCTTCATCTAAGAAAAAAAGGAGGGTAATTGTAATTGGAGACTCCCTCCTGAGGGGAACAGAGGGCCCTGTCTGCCGCCCTGATCCAACCCACAGGGAAGTCTGCTGCCTCCCTGGGGCCCGAGTTAAGGATGTTATCAAGAAGCTTCCTGGTCTGGTCAAACCCACGGACTATTACCCGCTTTTGGTTATGCAGATCGGTAACGATGAGATAGTAGAGAGACGACCAGAAGCAATCAAAAGGGACTTTAGGGCACTGGGGCGGATGCTAGAAGGATCAGGCGCACAGGTTGTGTTTGCCTCTATTCCTTCAATTATGAGGGAAAATAGTAGAAGGTTTGACAAAGTGCAGCAGATTAATACTTGGCTAAAGGGGTGGTGCCAGCGGTCTAGCTTTGGATTTTTTAACCATGGGGAGATCTACAGGGCACCTGATCTACTGAAACAAGCTGGGGTTCAAATGACACAAAGGGAAAAAAGGATCCTTGGTCATGAGCTGGCGGGACTCATAGAGCATTCTTTAAACTAGATATGAAGGGGGATGGGGTTATAGCTGGGATTGCGGTGGGGCAGTGCTCTAGAAATTATGAGGACCGGGTGGCCTTCCATCCCCCTAGGGTGAGATCAGTGTGCTCAGCTTGCTCCCTGAAATGCTTATACACCAATGCACGCAGCATGGGGAATAAGCAGGAGGAGCTAGAAACCTAGGTTCGGGCAGGAGATTATGATCTGGTGGCAATTACAGAGACATGGTGGGACAGCTCACATGACTGGAATGTGGTCATGGGTGGCTATGTCCTTTTCAGGAAAGACAGGCCAGCCAGGCGAGGTGGTGGAGTCGCTCTTTACGTGAAAGAGCAACTACAATGTCTTGAATACCATCCAGGCATGGATGAGGAGCAAGTTGAGAGTGTATGGGTTAGAATTAAGGGGCAGGCTGGCAGGAGAGATACTGTTGTGGGTGTCTATTACAGGCCACCAGATCAGGGTGAGGAAGTTGATGAGGCCTTCTACAGGCAGCTGAGAGCGGTCTCACAATCACAGGCCCTGGTTGTCCTGGGGGATTTTAACTTCCCTGATATTTGCTGGAAGGACCACTCAGCCAGTCAGCCACAGTCCAGGAGGTTCCTCCAGTGCATCGATGATAATTTTCTGTTGCAAATGGTGGAGGAGCCGACTAGGAGAGGCGCACTGCTGGACCTCATCCTCGCTAACAAGGAGGATCTGGTTGAAGCAGTAAAGGTTGAGGGCTGCCTTGGCTGCAGTGACCATGAAATGGTGGAGTTCAGGATCTCATGTAGCAGAAACAAAATAGCAAGCAGAATTGCAACCCTGGACTTTGCCAAGGCAAACTTTGGATTTTTCAAGCAATTACTAGAGAAAATCCCATGGGCAAGGCTGTTTGAAGGTAAAGGGGCCCAAGATAGTTGGTTAGCGTTCAGGGACTGCTTCTACCGTGCTCAAGATCAGAGCATCCCGACACGTAGGAAGTCAAGGAAGGGAGCCAGGAGACCTGCGTGGCTAAACAGGGATCTGCTGGGTAAGCTCAAGGGCAAGAGGAGAATTTACAGATCTTGGAAGGCAGGGCTGGCCACTTGGGAAGAATATAAGGCTGTTGTCCGAGGGTGTAGGGAGGCAACTAGGAAAGCAAAGGCCTCCCTAGAATTGAACCTGGCGAGAGGGGTCAAGGACAACAGGAAGAGCTTTTTCAAATACGTGGCAGATAAAACTAACACCATAGGCAATGTAGGCCCACTGATGAATGAGGTGGGTGCCTTGGTGACACATGATACAGAGAAGGCAGAGTTACTGAATGCCTTCTTTGCCTCTGTCTACTCTGCTGGAGGCTGTCCTGAGGAGCCCCATTCCCCTGAGGCCCCAGAGGAAGTCAGGGCAGTGGAGGAGTATGCTTTAGTCGATGAGGACTGGATTAGGGACCAATTAAGCAATCTGGACATCCATAAATCTATGGGTCCAGACGGGATGCATCCACGGGTGCTGAGGGAGCTGGCTGATGTCATTGCTAGACCACTCTCCATCATCTTTGCCAAGTCTTGGGAGACGGGAGAGGTGCCTGAGGACTGGAGGGAAGCAAATGTCACTCCAGTCTTCAAAAAGGGCAAGAAGGAGGACCCGGGAAACTATAGACCGGTCAGCCTCACCTCCATCCCTGGGAAAGTGATGGAACGACTTATCCTTGGTGCCATCTCAAGGCATATCAGGGATAAGAGGGTCATTAGAGACAGTCAACATGGCTTCACCAAAGGGAAGTCGTGCTTGACTAACCTCATAGCCTTTTATGAGGATATAACAAGGTGGATAGATGATGGCCGAGCGGTGGATGTGGTCTACCTTGACTTCAGTAAAGCATTTGACACAGTCTCCCACAGCATCCTTGCTGCTAAACTGCAGAAGTGTGGTCTAGACTCTCGGGTAGTGAGGTGGACTGTGAACTGGCTGAGGGGAAGAAGCCAAAGAGTTTTGGTCAATGGGGCGGAGTCTGGTTGGAGACCTGTATCCAGTGGAGTGCCTCAAGGGTCGGTACTGGGACCAGTATTATTCAATATATTCATCGATGACTTGGATGAGGGACTAGAGAGTACTATCAGCAAATTTGCTGATGACACCAAGCTGGGAGGAGTGGCTGACACACCAGAAGGCTGTGCTGCCATCCAGCGAGACCTGGACAGGTTGGAGCGTTGGGCGGGGAAAAATTTAATGAATTATAACAAGGGTAAGTGTAGGGTCTTGCATCTGGGTAGGAACAACCCCAGGTTCCAGTATAAGCTGGGGAATGACTTATTAGAGAGTAGTGTAGGGGAAAGGGACCTGGGAGTCTTGGTGGACAGCAGGATGACCATGAGCCAGCACTGTGCCCTTGTGGCCAGGAAGGCCAATGGCATCCTGGGGTGTATTAGAAGGGGGGTGGTTAGTAGGTCAAGAGAGGTTCTCCTTCCCCTCTACTCTGCCCTGGTGAGACCCCATCTAGAATACTGTGTCCAGTTCCGGGCCCCTCAGTTCAAGAAAGACAGGGAAGTGCTGGAGAGAGTCCAGCACAGGGCAACTAGGATGATTAAGGGAGTGGAGCATCTCCCTTATGAGAAAAGACTGAGGGAGCTGGGGCTCTTTAGTTTGGAGAAGAGGAGGCTGAGGGGTGACCTCATTAATGTTTACAAATATATCAAGGGTGAGTGTCACGAGGATGGAGCCAGGCTCTTCTCGGTGACAACCACTGATAGGACAAGGGGTAATGGGCTGAAACTGGAACATAAGAGGTTCCGCTTAAACTCGAGAAGAAACTTCTTCTCAGTGAGGGTGACGGAGCTCTGGAACAGGCTGCCCAGAGAGGTTGTGGAGTCTCCTTCTCTGGAGACATTCAAGACCTGCCTGGACACGTTCCTGTGTGGCATAGTCTAGGCATTCCTGCTCTGGCAGGGGGATTGGACTTGATGATCTTTCGAGGTCCCTTCCAATCCCTAACATTCTATGATTCTATGATTCTATATATATATATATATATATATATATATAAAGGTCTTAATCAAATGTCTGAATAAAACCCTGAAGCGGTTATATCAAAGCATCAGTCATACATTTTCCAAAGTAGAACCAGAGCAAGAATCTGCACCATCTTCCCACAATTTAAACAGATTTTAAGTGAGCTGCTGGCTGCTATACTTAGGGTGAGATCATATCAGAAAGCAAAGTATTTTGCAGAATTTAATTGTGGTTGTTTCTGGGAATTACATTGTCAGTTTGTGAAATATGTGTTGAGCTTGTAGTTGTCGGAGTACTTAGCACTTGCTAAGGAGCAATAATCCGCATAGGCTGTTAAACTTCAGTGGTAGAGTCAAAAATAAATACAGTAAAGAGGGAATATCCACTTCAGCTTTAAGCAGTAATGAGTTTAGCTACTTCTTTCTGCTTTGCAACCAAACAAAACAATACTGGCTGATTTTTTCAGCCTAAGAGGTGAAAGACAAAGGTCTTTTGGATTCAGGCCCTTTTGGATGAGTCAAAATCAGCCACATGGTTTACTACTAGTTCTTGCGTAGTGTACCTGCTCCGGTCTCCAGGGAATATTTGCAAGGGGGTTAGCTTTCAGAGTTGCGGGTTAGTGTCTCTTGGTGAGTATATCCAGCAGAGAAAAAGATGATTCAGAACAGAATTGTGATCAAGTGATCTGCTGGAGGAATTGCTGCCATACACACCGAGGGAGACGAGTTTCCTCTGCTTGGACTTCACCACTACAAATGCTCCTCTTGAGCCATAGGCTGTCTGCACTGTGTCTCTATGTCCTTAGCATCTTGTCCTCAAGTCTTAACTCCACTTCTTCCCCCAGGTATTGCCTCCTAAACAGGCCTCACCTCCCCACTCACACACCCCTTTTGCCACCACAACAGTTCTGTGCCTCTGTCCCCATGTGGCTCTCAGTCCTGGTCTCCTCCCCTTGCAAGTATCTGTCTCCCTGTCTTTCTGTCATAACCAAGTCAACCCCTCTCAGCTTGGTTTCCACTTTCTGCTTTTCTTCCTTCCTGTAACCAGTGAGCCAATAAGAGAATTGTTTTTGCTCTTGAAGTTTCCAAATCTCCATTTTTTCCTAGATTGGATTGTGGCCAGGGTGGACTGAATATTCATTGGATATGGGTACCAGAATCTAAAGCATCTCTGTGGAGTACTATATGCAGTACTACACTGGTTTTATTTTCAGAAGATTATCAGTTGGCCAGCTATAGATTACCCTGTGGATAACAGAAGGCACCTGCTTGACACAAATGATATTTGCCAGACTTCAGTTTGCAAAGCCAAACAATGAGAGGGCATGAGGCAAATCCAAAGAGACAATCACCAGAGTTCTTGAACAAGGGAAAAATACGATAGGTTCCCCTTGCCTGTTTTTCAAAAAATACCTGAACAGTCTTGGCTGACATTTTCCAAAAGCAGACATCAGAAGAAGACACCACATATGAAATAACTTGGTCCAAAAACTTAAAAGATTAACTAAGTTATAATCAGCTGACTCTCTTCTACAGTGGAAGGCACAGGGCAATCTTAAAAATAAGCAGCACTACCAGCTGACCAGGGTGATAGTGAACTGCAAACAAGACAAGAGTTTGTGAAATAGAGACTTGCAACCCAAGGTATTCCTGTAGGGCAAGGGCAATTTCACCTCTTGTAACAGCAAATGGAATTCCTGTTATGACTAACACAGTGTCCGAGCCCAGGGAACATGACATGGGGTATGGATATGCTGTTTGGACAGTAATTTGGCTCACTCTAAGCATTCTGTAACGTGGATGGGTCTTGAGCCTTGCCTACAGCAGAACTTGAGCCACCGGTATAAACCGCGTCTGGAGGATTGTTCTGGCATACAGTTTCACCCTTTAGGGAAAATTGCTGGGTAGGAAAGGCTTTTGATACTGTTGTTCAAAATCTCCATGCTAACACCCGTACATCTTACTTCCAGACTTAGTTCTTAGCTCAGCCAAAATTAGAAGCCAAAAGTTTGGGCCAAGCTGAGCTATTTGCATAGTCTGCAGAGGTGTTCACACAGAAGAGGTTTCTCTGGTAAGACGTTAACTGACAGTGCTTTCACATGAACTTCATTTTGAGGGCTCAGAGAACAGCTACAAAAGTGAAGAAAGCTGAAAAATATGGGGATTTTTAGTAAGAGCTCCAGGCACTTCTTTATTCAGGCTGTTAAAGAGAAGATGGAATGACTTGATCAGAGTTGCAGATGCAGTGCAACACAGAAATGCAAACCTTTTAAGATAGTAGAAGTGTGCCTAGTAATTGCTCCAGTGGCTAGGTAACTGCAGCTAAACAAACAAAAACCAAAAAAGGTATAGAGATGTAGTGATATTTCTTAGACAAAGTAATTAACCTTTGGGCGAAAAGGGTTGTCATAGATCCTGTCAAGCCTAGCTATCTTCCTGGAAAATACTCTGGAATTCAAAATTAATTCAGGGAGCAATGAAGAAAAATTCAAAACCCGCAACTGCCAGGATTTTAGTTACAACTTCCCACCACTGCTAACTACGGCTACAGGTAAAGATTAAAGGTGTAGATGTATTTGGGCTCTACAGGTGCTTTAATATTTGTTTTGCCCAACCTTGTGCTGAGCAGGTCCACACAAATTAGTTCTAACAATACAGTTAACTGCTGGTAACAGATCTGTACAGCACCTCTCAAATTGTTGCAAGTCATAGAAACAGCTGGCATAGATTGAGTCAACAAATAAAAGCTTACACATGAAGGCTTAACACTCCTCTTACGAAGAAGTCAGCCAAACTTCCTATTTTCTTGCTTAAACACCAACAGTCAGTTGGGAAGTGTGATGGACAAGGCCCCTTCGTAGAAGCTAATACCATTAACCTTCTCCCCCTGTCCATAGAATGTTTCACCCAATAGTTTCAAAATGGCTTATTTTACGGCAGACAGGGACTCTTCCATCACCACACAACATAGATGGGTTTAAAAATTAGGAGTAACTTACTGCTTAAGCTGACACAGTAAATCAGCTGCCAAATTGAGACCCATAAATAAGAATGATGGATAACCATCCCATGCTGAGGGGAAGCAGGGTGCCCTGCTTTCTGAGCTGGAGAGATGTAGCCACCAGGGGCTGTATTCGATGATGATGAGACCTGCTGGCAATAGGTGGTCATAGGCTTGCATCGTTGCTACTAGAGATGGTGCCTTGCAGGATCAAGCCCTTTTGGTATCAAGAAAGCAGGAGGAGACACTGAATAAACCTCTTGAGTTGACTTCCAAGTTGAGTGCGCTCTGTTCCTCACAAGCATTCACTGGGGGCCTATTATGAGCCAAGAAGGAGGGTGATGAGGTGTTTGATGTGGTAAAAAACAACTTCCAGCCAGAGATGCACATGTCTGTTTAGGAAAACATGTTTTCAAAACAATTCTCCGCTGACTGAATTAGGTAGGAAGTACAAGGTTTCTGTGTCTCTTCCATTTCTGAAAGCCAAATGACTAACAGCATCGATATTTGCATTGCATCACAGTCCATTAAGATCATTTCGGTCCACCAAGAAGTGAAAGCACGCACCTTTAAATATTTATAAGGGAGATACTCCCTCCAGGTTAATTTCCAACAGCCGCTTGCAACACTGATTCTCCAAATGGCCAGCTCTTCCAGCAGAACTGTTTCCTGCACATCCATCTGCTTGCTTCGTTTGGATAAACACGCGTCTCTCCCGCTAGCCACACGGTACCGATTTCTCTCTGCCACGCACACTGTTAGTGGGGATGCCCTGCTGAATCTTTGCTGCAAGTGCAAGTCACAGAAAGAGCCCAGCTGGGTATTTGGAAGCCCATTTGGGTTTATGAATTAGCAGGATGTGGGAGACTTTGTCTTTTCTTCTAAACCAATCCACAAAGGAAGCCCAGTATGGAATTACTGAGTTCATATATATGAATAGACCGCCTGTCATTTTTCAGAGAGTAATTTCCGTGACTCTAACTGGAAATTTCAAGTTGTTAATGAACAGAGAGTCTGAAATCCACCCCCCTAGTTGCTCTGAAAGGCGGTTTCACAGAACCTGAAAGGGTGGACCAGATTGGCAGCATGCTGTACTTGCTACTGGTCAGCAGATAAACAAAGCAATCCCATTTCCAGGGCTGTGAAGCCGGCAGTAGATTTACACAGCCATCTTTTTAACAGGCTTGAAAAATAAGGGAAAACAAGGCGCAGACATTTCAAGCTCCATTAGAAACAGAGGGAGAAAAAATAATCAATGTTTGACAAATAGGAAGGGACAAATTCTGGACAAGGAAATGCTGCTAAGCCTTTAGAAACATACTTGTTTTTTAATTGGCAATCAAACAGCGAGCTACCAGATGCCTTTGAAATACCTATGCACTTTAATGGCAGGAGCTGTTAAAATATATCAAGAGTTCATCATTAAAGCAAATGGAACAAAGCTCTTGTTAGCAATTACTGCATCACTCAACCAAAAGTATCAGTGGTGGGACTAGTTTTGCAGTCCTTGCTCAACACATCTGCACCAGCAGTTCTCTGCTGGTAAAAGCCTGTTTATGATTGTTCCCAGTTAGCTAGTTAAGCTTTAAACATGGACTTGGGTTAGCAATGCATTCTCTCCATGTTAACTGATCATAGACTTGGACTAATTTATGTTGCAAGAATTTCTGGAGGTCATCTAGCCAACCTTCTGCTCACAAAATATAAAGTGAGATACAGAGAGGGTGCAGGGGAAAGGGATCAAGACCTGTATTGCATTCCTGACCCGGCATTGTATCCTCTTAGCTGCAGGCTGCAGTTACCATGCAAAAAAATGAAGTCTGTCTGTTCATTGGTGACACCTGAACTGTGATGACTTGGCCTTCCAGGAGCAGCAAGTCTCCTCCTTGCCAGAGACACACTGAGTAACACCACCTGCCATGGGAAATTTCTCTCCATGCCCTGGCACTTAACACTGCCAGCCTCCGAACTGATCCTTGCGGTGGCATCCTGTCTTCCTTCCCCAAATAGTGTCATTCCCAAAGTTTCCTTGGGTTGTAGCCCCAGATAGGCTTGTGGACAGCACACCCTTCATTTCCCCAAAGACTGTGACTGCACCATGTCCTATTCTTGTCAGCATCCCCTAATGAAGTTTAGCCCGCCAGAGTAAGCACTACAGTGAGCCATGAGCAGAGCTGTAAAAGCAAGCCTCAAGGATCTCCCCATTTTCTTTCTTATTTCACTCCTAGTTGTGAGAAGCTCACTATGGGGATTTTCTTGAGCTCCTTCACATTTACACAACAGTTGTCCGTCAGCACACAGTCCTCAGCATGCTGTTTCTTCCCTGTGTTTACCTTTTCCTTTAGGAATTCAGCAGAACCGACCTCTCAGGATGAACCTGAGTTGCAACACCTTGCAGAAAGCTCACAGTGTAGCACATTTCTTCCCTGTGCTACAGCTCCAGTTGTCTCTGGTTTGCTAAGCAGCACATTCCAACAGAGCAGAGACCCTTCTTGTTTCCTTTAAGAAAACTCCATACAGGACCCCCTGAGTAAAAGGCAGTTACATATTATTTGTAAATCTAACAGCCTTGGATTAAGCCAGATGTAAAATCAGGTAACTGTTTGGCTGCCTTTTTGTACTTTTCTCAGCTCCAGCCCTCAGTTTGTGAAGCGATTTTACTACGAAGTCAGTCCCCACCACGAGGCTGAGCGGTGTTCTGGCTTTGCAGAGGGACATTTGCTTTCTCTCTCTCTCCCCCTCCCCACTTCCCCCTCACCCCCCTGCCCGGAGCAAACACAATCCCTTCACTTTGCAAGGCCAAAAACAGACGCGCTGGTATTTAAATTTGGAACAATCGGGTTTGGCAAACAATCCATCTGACTGCACCCTTTCTGAATCACGGGGCTGAGTCATTTCCCTCACCTAAGCTGCTCTCTTCCTCCGTGCAGATTGCAGGAGCAGGGAGAAGTACAGCACTAACGTTCTCCCGTCTGTCTGTCTGTCTCCCCATCATCCCCATCCCCTGCAGCCTGCTTGCTCCAGGCCGAGCTGGTGAACTACGAGCGAGTCAAGGAGTACTGCCTCAAAGTGCTTCAGAAAGAAGGCGAGAACTTCAAGGCTCTCTATCGATCGGGAGTGGCTTTCTACCACCTGGGTGACTTCAACAAGGCCCTTTACTACCTGAAAGAGGCAAGATCCCGCCAGCCGACAGGTATGATACAGGAGTGGGGATGTGGCTTTGCATTGAGCACTTTTGCATTTCTTTTCATGAGACTTAGTTGGTTCCTGACTTGACTGCATCGGTTTCCACAGGGATGAGCATGACTCACTGCATCCTTAGCTGTACTCCCCTTCAAGCACTTCAGGCAGCAAGGCTGCAGTGCCCAAAGATTAGCCACCGCCGAGGCTGCAGCAAAGCCTGGAAGATGACAGCATTGCTGGAATGCCGTCTTTATCGAGGGGATCCTGCCTCCCTTTCCCTACCGAGTTTATTTTTGAAGAAGAAGGCAGGATGGGGAAGAATATATCCCCACCATTAGATTTTCAGACTCTCTGAGAAAAAGGTTTTTCCACTTAGCAAAGCCAGGAGACTATTTGTAATCCTCAAAAACCATCTCAGTAAAAAGTTACTATTCCACTTTGATCAAAGAAATAGACATTGACTCACAAAGCATTCATCAGGATGCTTCAACTTTTGCCTTGAGATCAGCCACTCGCCTGTTCAAGTTATCTCTCAATCCATGTTTCAAAACCCAACAATCCATTTTGGGACAGCAAAGCAATTAGATATTCAAACAACTTTGCCTTGCCAGAGCAACCACCTTTATGCTAATCCCCCCAATCTCAGAAGGAGGGTAGAAGGCCATGATGCAGACATGGTGCTTTTATTTTCCAAATAGTAATAGGGAGATAAAAATCACACTATGGTTTAAACCATTTCTGTTAAAATAAATGAATTTTTTTAATACTCAAAGAAAAGCTGAAGGATCACAAGAAAGCAAACTGGAAGCCACATGCAAAAAAAAAAAATCCCAGAGAGAAGCTTTTCCACCTGAACATGAGGTGTGGAAGAGGAGTGAGCCTGGGTCCTGGCAGAGCATGGTGGAGCTGATGTTCATTGAACCAGAGGAGGCCAGAGAGGCTGTTGGAGGTGGCTGTGACTGATGTCCTACAGGCACTGGCCCTGGCTCTGCCCTGGGGGAGCACTGGGGAGGGTGGATTTAGGGGTGCGCTGGGACCTCCTTCCTCTTCCTCCTCCCATATGGGTGCCTGGTCCCATCTGCTGTGCTTGGCCATGGGCTCCGGGCGGTCTGACAGCACAGCTGTGCACCCCGCACTCCCTGAGCAAATGTGCTTAAAAGCTCAATTTAGCCTATTTTAGCTTACAGGGTGCCCTTCTGCTTTCAGCCCTTGCCAGAACCAAGAAATAGAGAAGCCTGTGCAAGAAAAAAGTACTGAGCAGAAAATAAGTTATCCTAACCTTGAGGTTCTGACCAGGATCAGATATGAAAAAGTCCTTTCAACTGAACCACTTTGCTTCCATTTTTTTTTAAATATGTATTTCTGTGCTCCCTTTCCCCCAGTGATACTATACTATTTATCTGGTATCACTCTTTGCTTCTTGAAACAAATACTGATTTATTCAACAGCAACAGCTTCAAATACCACAGCTTGCTGCAGAAACATCCCAGAGAGTGTCCCCAAAGACTTCTAATGTATACAAAAAACAGTTCTGGCCTTCAGCTCTGTATCAGAGACTCTTCGCTGTTATTGTTACACCGTTGAAGGCCATTGTTCCACTGTTTTATTTATGATTATGGAAAACTTGAGGGGTATATAGGGGAAAGAATTGAATACATACAGTAAGAAAGGATGTGGCTGTTAAAACACAGCAGTAGGAATCAAGTAACAGTATCAAGAATTATTATGTGACCTGGAATAAGTCAGCGTCTCCATTTTCACTGTCTCCATCTGTAAAATGGAGACACAAAAAAACCTCCTCTATCTGAGGTTTCTCTAGGCTCACTGGTAAAAGCGCTTGATTATTATTACAGTCATGTTCTGTGTGTTTGTTTTGTTGTGGTTTTTTTTCTCTAATAAGGAATGGTTTGGGCACAAATAACTGGCACTTATTCTCGTTTTGGGGAAGATGTCAAGCGGTAAAGAGGAATTAACTAGCAAAGGGTTTTACTATTCCAAAGGGCTGTCAGCACAGCAAATCCCTTATGGCTATTTACTGTCTGTCAAGGGTGAAAGTTGGGCTTGCCCTGATTTCTTATGCTACCTCCAAACAGCAACAACAAAAAAATAATCACAAAAGCAGGTGGAAATAACATAATTGTATAACCCTCCTAACTCAGGGAGAGGGAAGCCACTATTATGTTGTGCAGAGCATACAGACAGCCCTCCATGAGCTCTGTGTCCAGAGGCTGGTGCAGCCTGGGCAGCCAGATGTACCTCTTACCTTCAAACCTTGCTCACATCTTCCCTGTTGGTGAGTCCACATTGTCAGGGCAGGTACTGACAGGGATTGAGGCTGGACCATCAGCTGGCCTGGTAATAGCAAACACCTGCAGTTAGTCTCTGCTGGGAGCTCACGTTGGGACATCACGCAGACTGCACACACATGCCAGACATCCCATGTTGTGTGGAGCAGTCTGAGCTCAGGAGCTGCCTTCTGAAGCCCCCACAACTCCCAGAAGTCCTGGGAATAAAACCCAGTGCACGGTGTCTTCACAGCAGATCAGCAACTAGGCTCTGAAGCCACAGGGTGAAGCAGAAATGACCTTTAAAAATAGCAGGAGGCCACGTGGCACAGGACACAGTCCTATAAGCCAGGAGAGACGCTCGCGCTGCAGCTTTGTATGGGTCTGACTCTTCAGCTGAGTTATCCTTACCTGTTATTTCCACATCAGCGAAAGAGGGTGGCTTCTTTCTCACTGAGAGATGAGAGTCTCCTCTTCATTAACATTTACACTTTGCTTTGAAATACTTCTGCAGGCAGAGCTAGCGTGGTGCAGTACTATTTGATGGAAAAGGCTTGACAAAGACAGGGCTCCATTTCTGTAAACAGAGTGCTGCTCTTATTATTTCTCTGTGGTAAAACAGTAGCCCTCAAAAAAGGAAGCAAAGCCTGCCAAAACCTGCCCGGGAGATTTATAACTAGCTTGCAATGGGAGTATCTCCCACCCACTCTCAGGCCACACTTTGCTCCTGGCTCCCTGGGCGTGTGGAAATCTCACAGGTGAGCGAAGCTGTGTGATAATCATTGGCAGCTACTCCCTCACCCACCAGCCAAAGGCACTTGGCAACTTTTTGTTGCCCTGTTAAGCCCTGAACCCACCTCCTCTCCCTCAGCCAGATCTCTGTCTCCCCGCCCCAGGCCTAGGCAGGCATGGGTATCACATGCAGTTATCACCCATCACCAGCAAGATCTTCGTGGCTGAACCTCAGCAGCAGTGACCTGATCCCAGCCTGTAGAAGCCCAGAAAGGCACAGAGCAGGGAGAGGGACTCTGGCCGGGCTGCCCGCCCTGCCCTTACGCTGCTGAGAGTGAGTTAACCACCCGCCTGCCACAGGCACTGGTTTTATTTTCAGGTGTAAAATTCATGGCTACGCATCTCAGCTGAATTGCTTCATTCCCAGAGGCTGCAGGACTTCTGGTTTTAAAAAAGCTGCTTTAAAATTTGCTAGGCCAGTGTGAGAAGTGAATGCGTGAGCAGCCCAGGATGTTGCTGCACCTTGTCTAACATGAGCAACAGCAGAGCTTCTTAGAATCACAGAACTGTTTAGGTTGGAAAAGACCTTTAAGATCATGAAGTCCAACTGTTAACCCAGCAATGCCAGGTCCACCACTAAACCTGAGCACCACATCTACACGACTTTTAATTACCTCCAGGGATTGTGACCAGCTGGGATCTCACAGCTCTCTACAGGGATGAATCAGTGGTTCTCTGCCCCTAGACCTTCCTTAGACAGAATAGAAAAGGCACTAAGCGGCATGGAGCATATGACAAAGATGCAGATAGAGTGTCAAGGTGGAAGTACTTCTAAATATGAAATTTAAGGAAAGCAAGGGTACAAAGAGAAAGCGAAGGATGCTCTTCCCAATTCAAGTCATCATGGAAAAATGTAAGAGGAGGGAAATAGGCTGTAAAAGGAGTAGGAGGTTGAAAATGCAGAGTGTAACTGTACACAAAATGGCTTTAGGGGCTTGCATGCAGGCACTGAGGGAAGGGAAGCCTGTGGAGGTGCTGTTCCACAAGAACAGGCAAGGATGACCTGGATAGTTTCAACTGTGCGAATTCAACTGTGCTGACTGAGAGTAATCAGAGAGAAGGTAAAAATTAGCTGAGGCAAGATCACAAGCAACAGGGGTAGCGAGAACAAATCAGAGCAGGTTTTCCAAAACCAGAGCTGCAGGGTTTGGTTCAGAGCTCCTTCCAGCAGCGCTGGAGCTGTGTTGCTCTCCAGGTGATGCACCAGGGATGACGGTGCTGTGTGTCTGTCTTCCACAGGAAGTTCTAACCACTCTACATGTATGTGTGTGCTCTTTCCCTGCAGATACCAATGTCATACGATATATCCAGCTGACAGAGATGAAGCTCAGCAGATGTTCCCAGAGAGAGAAAGAAGCCTTGTGAAAATGAAGCCACTTCAGCTGAAGTGCCCAAGGGGGAACATTTCCTTCCTAGAAGCTCATTTGGTGGATTTTCCTGTTTCCTCTGCCTCATCCTCATCTCCTCATCCATCCACTCTCCCTTGCTCTTCATTGAATCCCAGTTTTGAGGAAAAAAAAAAGAAAAAGAGAGACTTAGACACTGGATATGGCTGCTTGCCAGTCGTGGTAATACCCCTTCCCTGTGGCAGGAGAGCACAATGGCTACGGCCAGCCTTGTTCCAAGACAGTGTCACACACCCGGAGTAGGCAATGCCAGGGGACCGTTCTGGTCCTGACCTGACTGCCTGTTACCTATTAGGGAAGCAACCCCCAGAACAACAACTTCCTGACCAGGCAAGCTGAAGACAAACAGTTTCTGCTCTTAGTGGTCACAGGAGCTTGAAAGAGCTAAGAAACGAAGAGAGCCACTGGTCATTTCGCAGGGGATAGCAAATGCCTTTTTACCATCAGTTCCCCTTGCCTGCTTCTGCAGTGTGTGTTACTGATCTCCAGCGAGAGTTCACACGCTCCCAGTTTAATGCCAGTGAAAACTGTTTTGAAACATCCTCTTAATGAAAGCACAGAGCACCCTACGAACCCCCCCTCCCAGAGCTGTCCCGGAGCCAGAGGAGAAGGCTGTGGGTTACCACAGAACGCTGAACGGACTGTGAAAGCGTGGTGTACAGTTTGAGGGAAAAACTGTGAAATATTTCATTAAAGGCAAATAAAAAATATTAATAGGCAACATGTCCAGGCATTGCTTTTCGAAGGGACCTCTTGGGTTCCTCGTGTCCAGACAGACAACGTTGTCTAGTGGGGAGCAGCATGGGGTAGGGAATGAGGGACGTCTCCATTCTTATCTTGGCTCTGCCAATGCCTTGCTGTGTGATCTTGGGCAAGTCACGTAGCCTCTCTGTGCCTCGGTTTCCCCATCTGTACACTGGGGATAATAATACTTCCCTACCTCGCAGGGGTGTTGTGAGGATGTATTAGTTAATGTTTGTAAGTAACAGTACAGTGATGTACAGTGCTAAGTATTATCAGTACATTGGATTGAGGTCTTGATTCTCCCACATTGTGTTGGTGCTTCCTGTGTCCTGTTTTCTTTCTTTTGTAGGAAAACATGGTGCTGACAAACAGGGCAGGACCAACAGCCTTGGAGCCTATTTCAGCAGCCCATAGGGCCTGTTCAGATGTCCTCCAGCAGTCGGATCACTTTTAAGAGCTCGGGCTCCCTAGCTCAAGGATCCTCTTATGAAACTGCCAGTAGTGAGATCAGTAAGTGCCACAAACACATTTCCAGTGTCACTGCTCCATCAGTGGCCTAGAAGGACCTGGTCCCCCTTGCAGGATGTACATGAGTGGTCTTATCCCATGGTTGTCAGTGTGAAGTGAGTGTATCCAGCACTGCTTCACTCATCCCTCAGCTGAAACGTGGAAGCTGAAACACATAGAGCTGGACAGACAAAGTTCAGCCAAGTGGTGTGTGCTTGTGTCCCAGTGGACATGGTGTCTGCAGACAGTTGGCTATGGCATCCCCCATTCCAGTTGTGGTGTCTCAGCATGTTTTTCTCTAGCCAAATTTTGGAAGAGTTGATAGAGAAACATCAAGGGAAAAGGCAAATCTCTACCATTGTCTCTGAGAGAACTGAAGTCATATTCTTTAGTTCAGCAACATATCCAGCCCACATTGGGGGTGGGGAAGAGATCATCTTAAATTAGCACATAAGTCTTTATAAAAGTGGAACCACATCGGTTGTGTGAAACTTAAGATTACCTGGGATGGCACCAGAAGTTCATGTTCCTCAGGTGGGTGGTGGAAAGCAGCTGCTTCCCAAAATTTGGAACATACTATGCAGCTATTGTGAAGGAAGGGGCTGCATCCCAGAGGCAGCGCAGTCACCTTCTTCAGATGGCCCATGGTTCATACATCTTTGTCAGAAATAGCAAGCAGCTCTGCCCACCACTATGCATGTCTAAGCAGAAATGAGGCTACAGCTGCTGCTAGGACAACAACTGAGTTAAAGAGGGCAAATGAGGGAAGTTCTGTAGGTGGTTGTTAACCAGACTGGAAAAAAAGGTTAGGCAGAGGTGTGCTTGGGTGCCTGTAGAGTGTACTTGGTACTGTATAAAACACAGAGCTAATAAGATCCTGATTCTTAAGTGCATGCATCACAACAGGCAGAAAATTCAAATAGAGGTGACTTCCCCCTACTTCATATTGCTCATGACAGTTCATCCCACAGCTGTGTGTGTCTCTTTACTAGGAATGAAATCAGGATCCATCCTGCAGGCCATGCAGGAGGAGAGGACACTGCCTACACAAACAGTCTCTGCCACAGGAAAGCTCAGGCAAGCAGAGGCAAGCTTGTTATTCATGACCTTAATATAAGAGAAGTGGCATTTTCCAGTCACTGGAGATGTAGGTCCATGTACCATCACTTTGGAAACAATTTTAGCCCTTGTGATGGCTTCAATGACATACTGCCACTGCTTCAGCCCCCTGTATATATTAGTATAAAAAGGACACAGCAGACTCCAAAGTGCACTCTCCTCAGTTCTCAGCCTCTGTCCCTCCAGGAGCACTGCAAAATATAGGGAAAGGGGGAAAGTTTGTAAACATGCACATGAAAAAGATCTCAGAGAGCCTGCAGGTGCTACACAACAATGTACTTTCTGCAGAAAATTGTTGTCTTTATGTACCCTTGCGGGGAGCCTCATGCTGGAGAAACAGGAACTGCAGGCAACGACTCAATATGAGCGCGAACAAACAGATTCAACTTTATTCTTTTCTACCAAACGTTTATACTCTTTCAACTCTCAGTACATTACACTTTCTGTTATCTCATTGGTTATTACTACATTCTATCTACTACAACAGTTACTGATTGGTGCGGTTACATCTAATATACCTACACTTAATCTATCAGGATGTTGCATCTCCAGATGTCCAGTGCCTTTGTTCTCAATGACAAACCAGAAAGATTTGTAACCTTGTTTTGCTTCAAGGAAGCAAAACAAGGGCAGACTGACCTTAATGATCCGTGACTTTGTTTTGCTTCAGGGAGGCACATCAAGGGCAGGCTGACCTCAAGGATCAAAGGATCTAAGGTATTTTCCCAAACACAGGCTGCAATGCTACAGCGCCAGCAAGGCCAGCAACATCTCCCCCTCTTTTATCAAACACGGCATCAGCTAGCCTTCTGATCTGAGCAGAGAAGCATTGGATGATGCAAGGTCCCATACAAACTACAATCAATACGATAACAATAATAATTATAACCATCTTAATTCCATCTTTAAGCCAGGCAGAAATTCTAAAAGACAAAAGCCAGTCATCAAAAGGATTATGGCCTACAGTAATTTTTTGTGTATGTTGTTGAAGCCAATGTAGTTGTTTGTGAATCGAGTCACTATGATCTGACAGGTTAAAACAGCACATCCCTTGAACTTCCTCACACCCTTTATCTTAAATCATCCAGACCCGCAGTCGCTGGGGAGCCCCTGTTGCAGCGAGGTTTCTGGAGAACCCTCCCGACAATTGGGAAGTCCTACGCAGTGCGTCCACCCGTAGGTGAGGTTTCCGAAGTCGCTGCAAGAGGGTCCAGCATTTATACTCTTAAATAAACAACCTTACATAACGTTGAATGCGGGAACATCTGGTGGTGTTTGCTCCGTTGAATTCTTCTCACAGCTTGGCCAGGGCTGAAAGAAGAATGCAAGGGAGTCTCCCTATCTATTTGATCCTTAATCACACACTTCTAACGAAGCAAAAGGTAGCTGGTTTCCCCGTCTTGCTTTCAGCTAAAGAAAGATCACTCTGCTGGTTAGTACCATAAACCTTAACACCTATTATATGGCTTTGATTAGACAGTCTTACACAACCAATATAAGCTTCATTGTTAGTCACATAAAGAGAATACATATTAATACAACAGGTAACATTGAGAACAGTCACATTTTCCCATAATTGCTCTGCCATCAGCCGTAAGCATCTTCTGCCAGTCCAATCCATGTCATCGTTGGTAATCAGTACTTCAGGGTCCCATCACGTCACTGGGAAAAACAAAGGGATTCAACAGGCAGGCCCAGTGCACGGTCGTGTTGCTGCTGCGCTGCTGAAGTAACAGGATGCTGCACAGCCACATCATGCGGGACAGGAACCAAATCATGGTCATTAAATGGCTTAATTCGTTTCACTGGCAGCCAGTAAGGTCCTGTGGATAAAGAAACACAGCCATAACCTCTTCCCCACGTCAACAGAGGTACCGGACCTTTCCATTCATTAGTATGAATGTCCTTATACAGTACATTAGGCTTTGGCAAGTCTTTCTGTTTTTCCTTCTGAGATTTCAGATGAGGAGTTAACATATCAAAACTGGATATATTCAGAAAATTTAACACATATGTTGCTTTAGACAACTTCTTGTGTGGAGACATTCCAACGACAGTGCTTTTCTGTTTCTGTAACATTCTTTTCAGCGTGAGATGTGCTCTCTCCACAATGCTCTGTCCCATTGGTGAATAAGGTATCCCGGTCACATGAGATATTCCCCATTCCTGTAAAAATACTTTAAAATTGTTAGAAACATAAGCTGGACCATTATCCGTTTTTATCTGTGATGGCACTCCCTAACGTGGCAATAGCACGTAGCAAATGCAGTCGAACATCTCTAAACTTTTCACCACTGTGCTCTGTGGCAACAATAAAAGATCAGAAAGTATCTACAGTTACATGCACATATTTCAATTTACGAAATTCAACTATATGTGTAACATCCATCTGCCATACGTCATTGGGAGCAAGACCACGAGGGACTGCTGTTATAATAGAGTTCAGTGGTGTGACCGCTTGACAATCTGGACATGACAAAATAACATCTTGAGCTTGTCGTGATGTTATGTTAAACTCTTTGGATAAAACCTTACTATTTTGATGATAAAAAGTATGCAAAAGTCTAGCCTGTCCTAATACATCAGGAACAGCAGTCATAGCAGCCAGAGAATCGGCCCGAGCATTACCTTAGACTAACGGGCCAGGTAGATTAGAATGAGAACGAATCTGTGTCCCAAGTATTGGTGTATCCGATTACTACAAAGTAAGCCTAATTTCTGAAACAACATAAAGAGAACACGATTAGAAACATGTTTTAAAAAGGCAAACTCAATTCTGCACAAAAGGCCATACACATAATGCGAATCAGCAACAATATTTACAGAACGGTAGCTGTTTTGTTAGATCTCAGCATCTCCAGAATTCTTTTACAGCCCGCGTTAGCATTCTCCACAGCAAGCTGCAGTAATAATGCATCTGCTGCCGCTGGTATGTCTACCTGTCTTTCAATAGCTCGTTGTAATTTATCAATAAATTGAAGGTAGGGTTCATGGTTAGCTTGTCTGATAGTGCCAAAAGGTTTGCTTGATTTTTTCATGTCAGGAATCTTTTTAAAAGCTTTTGTTGCTAATTGAGCAGCGAGCTGTAAAAGTTCTGTAGTGAGATGAGCTTGAAGCTGTGGATTCGCAAACTGACCCTCCCCCAACAGCTGATCCAGGTTAATTGGAGCATTATTATTTTGAGCTACTGTAGTATGGGACATACATAATTCCCTGTATTCTACATACCAAATTGTATACTGGCTGGGTGTTAAAATCAACTTAAATATCACCTTCCAATCCTGAGGAACCATAAGAAAAGCCTCTTTCATTGTCTCTATTAAATTTTCAGTACAGGATGATTGAATACCCGATTCAGCAACCGTACGCCGCAACTCTTTCAGCATGCTATAAGAAATCTGTTGACGGTCTGGTGCCTGAGTCCCGTCCGGCCACGTATGCATAACTACTGGCATAGCTTTAACTACCTCAGGAAAAAAGTCAGTGTTAAGGAAACCATGCTCATCACGATCGGTTAAAATATCTGTCAAGGAAATCTGAACCCTGGTAATAGAAGGCAGTGCTGGACAAACCTGTGGAGAAGATAAGGGAGGGGGTGAATAGGGTGGGGGTCGATAATTGAGTGGAACAAGAGAGTTCATCTGACCCTTATTTTGACACAGCTGCGAACCAGATTTTGACAGCCCCTTTCCTTTTTCTGAAAGTCCCTTGTCCGTTATTAATAATAACAGGACACGCAATCGAACTGGCTGCTTCCCAATCTCCCTCTATTATAATGTCTCTGATGACACCGCTCCATCGCTGTTGCAAAGGATCCTTTATGGTTCAAGCTTGAAAATCAGGCTTGAGTGAGGGAGCTGATGGTAATGGGGGAGCTGAACTGGTTTAAGAGTTTCTTCTATTTCTTGCTGTCTAGTTGATAATTCAGCGAGTTTGTTCAGGATCTCTTTCAGGGGTTCATCCTGATCTTCCTTCTTTTCTCCCCCCCCCCCCCCCCTTTTTTTTTCCTTTTTTTTTTTTTTTTTTTTTTTTATTAGCTCAAGTATTACTTCAGTCACTCTGTTATCACACAGGGAGAGCAGAATTTCCCAGGTCTGTTTTGATCATACTCTCCCGTTCACTCCCATGCGCATCTGGTGTACAAGAAGCGTCTTATCTTCATTCTCACGGACAAGCTCTCAACATGAGCTGTACCTGGCTGGCCAGGGTCTCTTTTCATAATTAGCAAGCAAGAGTTATGCACTTGTTTAGAAAAGAGCTCAGCTCAAGGACGAAAGTCTTAATTCTGCAACGCAGTGCGGTTTCTCCCTTTTTTTTTTGTTTCCTTTTTTTTTTTTTTTTTTTTTTCCGACCCAGTCGGGAGGAGCAGGGAGTTTCTTCCTTTGCCTTTTTCCTTTCCTGCCCTCTCCCCAACGCTTCGATCGCTACCGCAGCAACTTTCTTTTCTGCTTGCATGATTTCTAGAGTGCGTATTACGGTTTTCCAAACTGTTCCTAGTTCTTTCGCTTCTTTTCCTCCCTCTAGAGTACAGTCCCACAAAAAGTCTCCTACTTCACGCCATTCCGTGGAACTAAAGATTAATGGCGGGTCGTTCATTTTCTCCCGTTTCCGAGCCCATGGGGCTAATACGTCTCGCTCCTTTACTTTTCCTCCTCTCTTAGAGAGTATACTAAGGAGGCGAGTTTGTTTTAGGTGGATTAGGCTTAAGATATGCCTGAATGTCACTTATCTCAGTTTCTGTTAGTCGGGGTTCTCCGTTCGATTCTAAATAGTCCCATTCCTCGTTTTTTAACATGTTAATCACCCAAACATGCCGATTACGTCAAGGACCAGAAGATTCAGCCTTATCAAATTGCTTTTCAAAATTTTTGAGTCCATCTACTATAGCTTGATGAGCTTTACGGTATTTTTCTCGAATTATGTTAGACTGCGCCCCTTTATCCAATCGCTGCATTTCTTCTAACAGCTTGGTCATAACGTCTGTCTGTTTCTGAATCAACATTTCTAGGGATTCATCTACTTCCATATCTTCAGGTAACGGCACTGTCGCCGGATCAATAGCCCCAGGGGGAGCTGAGGGAGATGGGGGCAGAGTGGGTTCGGGTGGCTCCCATGGTGGGATGAGATCATCATAAGGACCTCGGTGCGCCGGTGCTGCGACCGGGAGAGGGTTATCTTGTGAGTTTTTTACTGAGGAATCTGAAGACGGAGTAGCCAATTTCTCAGCAGCAACTGTATACAGTGTTTTAGCAGCAACTTCTACCTCAGCATCTGCTCCCATGCGTTCCATCAGTAATCGTAACTGGCGATATGTCGGGGCTATTGCTTTCGCTTCCTTATTCCCTGTCTGTACTGCTTCCCAAATATCTTGCCCCACCTCCTTCCACACAGCATCTTTAAAAACGTCAGTTGAGTCATTTAAATAACCACGGCGCCGTGCCCAATGTAATAAGTTTGTCAGCAGGGTTCGATCCAGCGATTCCCCCGCTCTCTGAGCCACACGTAAAATGGCTTCCACGGTCGCCTTTTCAATCGCTGATGCAGCGCTTCCCATCCCGTGCACTAAAAACAGCTCTTATTGTGAGCTCCGACTCACCGGTCGACAGTGGCCACTCGCGTCTCTCTCGAACGCCCGGTCGCAACCGCCACGGGTTTCTTACGTTCCTCTTCGTCGCACGGCAGCTCCGCAGTATCACGTCGGGGTCACCAAGATGCGGGGAGCCTCATGCTGGAGAAACAGGAACTGCAGGCAACGACTCAATGTGAGCGCGAACAAACAGATTCAACTTTATTCTTTTCTACCAAACGTTTATACTCTTTCAACTCTCAGTACATTACACTTTCTGTTATCTCATTGGTTATTACTACATTCTATCTACTACAACAGTTACTGATTGGTGCGGTTACATCTAATATACCTACACTTAATCTATCAGGATGTTGCATCTCCAGATGTCCAGTGCCTTTGTTCTCAATGACAAACCAGAAAGATTTGTAACCTTGTTTTGCTTCAAGGAAGCAAAACAAGGGCAGACTGACCTTAATGATCCGTGACTTTGTTTTGCTTCAGGGAGGCACATCAAGGGCAGGCTGACCTCAAGGATCAAAGGATCTAAGGTATTTTCCCAAACACAGGCTGCAATGCTACAGCGCCAGCAAGGCCAGCAACATACCCTGACACTCGCGTTCACAGCAGGAGCTGGAAGAAGGAAGCCAACAAAGAGAAAAGAGAGTCAGGGACTGCTTTGCTGTGTAGCATCTGTATGTATCCACAGTGACACAGAGCATGAGAGAAGCAGGGACAAAATTCCAGGTGGGAATCCTCCACATGTCAAGGAGATAGCAGCAATGCTACCAAAGCCAGCAGAGCTCCTGTGGACTGCATTCTCCTTGTATTAGTCAGCCCTGCCTCGCAGTAAAAAAACATGCAGTAGTCTGCAGTCTAACTGGAAAGGTGTACAGACACACCACGACTTCTACTGCTTGTGTCAGGGGAATAAGGAACAGCCTTGGAAACTTCCTAAAAGGCTTTGTCTTCTGTGGAAGGAAAGAGAAGACATATTTGACATCCAGCATATCAAGAGGCTCTTCAGCTTTAGAGGAGCAAGGCCCTAAAAAGACGCAGGCGAGTTTATCTGCTGGCCACTGATGAATTTAAGAATACTCAAGGGAGAAGCTTGTGGTTTTGTCCAAGAACTGCCATAACAGGAAACGGAAGAGTGAAATAAGGATTGGCTGTAAAGGGGAAAATTTAGTATCAAGGCCTCAAGAAACAGGCCTATGTATACAAGAAGACCCTCCAGAGTCCGTAGCTAAATAGAGTTACGCACCTTTTCCAGTGAGTGGTCCTTAACAGCCAGATGGGGAGGTGTGAGCAGAGGCCACCCAGTCCCACCCAAGCTTCCCAGCCATTGCTGTAGGGAGTTGGGAGAGACAGAGAAGGACACTCTCTTGGAGGTGGTCATGCCCACTACAAGTTGATGGTATTTTTCTGTGGAGCAGTCCAATGACAATGGGAGAATATGTATCCTGGAAGCCAAAACAAGCAAACGAGGCGTTAGCTCAGCCAGGTGGTATGTGTACGTCCTCAACATACAATACACAAGGGAATGATCACAGGCCCCTCCACGTACCCAGCAAGGCTAAAATGTCTCCAGTGCAATGGGAAGTGGGCCCGTTCACCCATCGTGTGCAAAGACAGCAGGAACAAAATGACAGATGCTGGGCAGAGCAGTAGGAAAGCGGACAGCAAGCAGGAATGGAGGTTGAGAGGAGAGAGGGATGAGCTGATCATGGGACGCAAAACACAAGCCAAACCCAGGTTCACGGGCAGAATGAGAATTGAACTAGAAAAAAAAAAATGACCAAAGTCTTAGCCACATTATCTACAGTTCATAGCAAGACCCAGTTTAAAATGGCAGGATACACAGCAGGAAAAAAGGCTGTAAGATTAGAGGTGATTTTCCAGCTGGAGGGGGCAAAAGAGAGGGAGGCTTGCTTTCTCCAGCGCAATCATTTTTGGAAGTGTGAGGAGAAGACAAACAGATGCTGGCTGCAGAATTTTTCCAAATATGCATTAACCTTTCCAGTTGGGAAAAGCAGCCTGGACAGAGTGGAGAAGACTTTGTTTAAATTACGAAGAGGGTATGACTGGTTTCCAGAGCTGACAGGAAGGCAAAGGTCTGGTTCTTCTTGTTTGTTATTGAACCCAGGGCTGCCTAAGATGAAGAGGAGGATCTTGAGTGCAAAGCAACTCCCTTAGCCATGCATCTCCATTTTGTTTTCCTAGAATTTATCTGCAAGTTTCATCTGCGTAAATATTATCCCCAAGCTACAGCCCAGCAGGCCCAGAAGCAGCTGTTGTGGTGCTTCACATGAGATCTCCAGAGGTTTTGTCTGCATTGTTTTCATTTTGCTCAGTCCCTTTCTCTTCTTTTTCCAAGGGGCAGGAGAAGAGAAGGGGGAGGGTATGCACCGGGCAAAGAGGAAATCAATTGTCATTCACATAGGACCCGCTGACTACCCCTCTTCTCTGCTCATTTATTCACCTTTCCTTCTGCACCCTGAAGCACACTGATGTTCCTCCCAAGCTCCTACTCTGAAACTCCTTGCTCTCTGCAGTAGTTTAGAAGCTTAGGCAGGGGTTACTTAAATAAGCAGTAACAGTGGTGGGCCAATGTGCCACCCAGATGAGATGCTTTTGAGGGTGCAGTAAACTATCAGGTTCCTTAATACTATCTGTGGATTTGAATAACCAATTAGTAGGACTTTGTATCACTGCAGCTGGTATGAGGTGGTTTCCAGAGACTGTCCTGAGTTGATCTTCTCAGGAGTTCCTTGATTATTAAGTGCTGCAGGCTATGCAACCACGCCAACAGCTGCCTCGATGCTGCCTCGGTGAAGGTGATGAAAAGGCAAGACATCCTCCTGGCTCCTCTTACACCTACAACTGAAAGAAGGTAAATTCATGGATACTTGATTAAGAACATGAGGGAAAACCTGTGGCAATATGTCGCTGAGGCAGTTAGTGCTGGTAAGGTGGAAGTGGTCCCACAGATGTAGGGAGGTGGAAGACCCCTCTCTTTTGATTTCCAGACACAGAAGCTCCTTCTGTCACAGCAAGGGGAATTGAGAAATGAGCACTACTTTTCTGTAATGTGCAAGAAATTACCTTGCCACCCTACTTTTGTGCTCAGTCATCCTATGGAAAGCATCTGCTGTGTTACATGGACAGGTAAGAGGACATGTATGGCACTATTCATGGCAGCGGTGAACAGAGTTGCTCTTCAAGAGAGGCTGACTTCACGGGCCCTACCCACAGCCTTTCTCCTTCCTTTATCGCCAGTCAAGTCTTATAAATAGCATCAGCTCTGCAAAACTAACTTCCACAACTTTTGTTTCGTTCCAGAGGGCTCCCACTCACGCCTTTTTGCCTGCCAGGGAGCATGAACCTGTGCCAGCTCGTAGCTACCTCTGGCCACTCCCCGTCACTGCTGAGGAAATAACCCATAACGTAGCCAGGTGGAGCTGGCAAGGGTATTGGGGAATAAGAGGAGGAACTTGGCTGAGGCTTTGGGGCCAACATGGATTCTCATACAAGTAATGTCACCAGTTCTGCAGTGACTACACATGCCCAGGCTCCTGTCATACACAGCACTCAGGAGAGCTCCCTGTTGCCCACCCCAATCTTCAGAGGTGATGGGAGATCAGCTCAAGGGGAGGGTGAAACACCAGTGTACTCTCCTCGTTACACTATTTTCTTCCCAGAGCTGAGATAATAGAAGTGTATGAGCATATGTTTCCTTGTCTATTGTCAGAGCTACAAATCGAAACTAAGATTAATCTGAAATTGTACATTTTCTGTATTAGACCCCAGATTACCTCAGTGATGTAAAGGTTTAGTGTTAACGACTGTGAGATACTGACAAAAATGCAAAATACGAACACTGAAGATGACTGAAAAGCTTTCTATGAAGACGTCTGCCAAGAAAAAAAAAATCACTTTGGAGGAAAGGAAAAAGACCTGGTTACTAGTAACAGAAGCTAGATTTAATATTAAATTACCTCGATCAATGACTTTGTTTCCAGCATTTATGGAGGCATTCCTCAGTCTGCAGATATGAGTGGCAAGGGGAGGGGTGTGGGACGGGTGCATGAGGGGGCTGGTGGTTGCAGTCCTGAGGACAGAAATGTAGAAGACAGAGCTGGAGCAGAACTTGTCCTGCTGTCCAGTCCATCCCACAGCAGGACCTGCTCTAGCTCAACCAAGCCTGACTTATTTTTACTGACTACTTGACTCTCTTGATATGAGAGCAGGGCAAATGTTTGGTTACCAATTACTGCTTTTATGAGTTCCCAGTTCCTCTGGCCATGAATCTGCAGTGAACATAGTTGTTCCCTGTGGAGGGAAAAGATACCTGAAGGGAAGCGAGAGCTTCATTGAATGTGAAAACCAGCCTGACTGAGAAGTCTCATGACAAATCAATCAAAGCTGATCCAATTCACAGCCTGGGATTCTGTTCGGGTGAGAAAGGAGAATGACACCATCTCAAAGGAGAGTTTAGGTGGGAAAAGGAAGAGAGGAGAAAGAGACACAGATACCCTTAGCTGAAAGTCTGCAGGGCCTGGCAAGAACTCTGACTCCAAGGCACAGGAGGGTTTTTTGGAACGGGAAACACAACAAAGATGAAACAGATGGACTAACTGTTCCTCTGATTTTGTTTAGCAAAGACAGCTGGGAGATTTACAGTTGGGAACACAAGGATTTTCACTTTCTTAACCAACAATGGATGGTTTGCAGCCAGTCTGGCTGCCAGTGTTATTCTCATTTTGTGATGGCAGCCCAAAGAAAGAAGCTTAGTATGGCCTGGAACAGCCTCGGGGTAAAGTCTGCTGGATGGACTGTGGTATCAGCTCCCTAGAAAGAGCTGGCAATAAAGCTACAGACTCTGCAGACTTCTTCGCACAGCAGCGATACTGGGCTACAGCAAGTCTTTTGGCATCAGGTAAAACCCAGCTGTTTCACATTACCTCCTACAAAATCCTGGTTGGGAAAATGGCCACATGCAAATGGCACATTCCTTCACTCAGAGCTGGTCTCCTGCATCTTGCAGGGGCTGAATTAGATCCAACCGACAGCTTGCTGAATTCAGTAGGTTATCTTTGAGGCTCGGCTGCCTGTTGGCAAGCTCTGAGCGTCGACTCAGGGAGAGCACATAAGCCCATTCGCTGAAATAAGCTTAGCAAGCCAAGATGTAAGCCCTTTCGCGGGGTCCTTTAGATGGCCTCTGGCTGAGTGAGATACCGGGGCTGAGCCAGGATGATGCTCACAAAAAGGCAGGTCTTGGCATCAGCCAGGCAGAACAGATGTTTGACCCATTTGGGGCCACATCAGCTCTGAAAGCTGCAGGGGTGGCTCATGAAGCCAGGGCTGACCTCTGACTGGCATTTCCCCATGGCTAACAACTCCCACGGGTTTTGACTTTCCCAGTCTTTGGTGCTGGGACTGCATTGTCATCCTGAGGTAAAGCTAGGTCCCTCTTTCTGAAAGCCCTTTAAAACCTGAGTGGTAAGGACATCAAACTATAAAAATCAATGATTTTTTCTGAGCTCTCATGATTCAAAAGAGCTCAGCTCATCACTTCTTAACATTTGTGGCAGGCAATACTGTCTGCTGATGTATCACACAAGCCTGGGCTTTCACATAAGCACAGAAAAATAGTCATTTAGTCAGTAGGCCAGCAAAATGGAAGGGCTAAGCAAGAGAAAAGCCTGCCTTGAACATGACCAAATCAACAGTGGCACCCCAAACTTAAATTTTTATCTCAACGTGGCAAGCTCAAGCTGCTGTTCAGCAGACTGGAGGCTGCCAGTCTGGGAGATTTGACTGACTTCTGGAAAGTTATTTCCATATAAAAGAAGATGGAAAGCTGTACAGAGAAATAGGGTCTGAATCTGCAGATTACAGGTAACTGCATAGCTTGACTCCCAGATCAGTGGCTGTCAGTTAGGAAGATCCTATAATTTGTAGGATACACAATCAGAATTCAAATCCACAGAAAAAAATGAGGAACTCCACAGTGTCAGTAGTATGGATTCTCATAAAATGAGCTCCCATTTTCTTCTCAAGCAATGCATCTTCTTCAAAGACATGCTGTTGTTGAGAGACATTTCTCTTTATTTTCAGTGTTCTGAGACAGCCATTTCCCACTCTCCCTGTTATTAGTCTAGAGACTGATGTGGAGCTCTAGGGATCCCAAATGTTTACATCTCTGTGATTCAATGTCAGATGGGCTCAGTTAACTAATGAAAGATGGCTGTGGAATAAAAGATGGGATCTCTCCTCTTCACTCATCACCAGTATAAATACAGATTCATTGCAGGGATTTCATACCTCTGTTCGTGATGAACAAGCCAAGCTATGTCATCTCATACTATAAATGTGAGCAAGTATCAACTCTGAAAACAGGACTGGAAAAGATCCTCAAGAGAGCATCTACATCACCCCATTGCCTTAAGGCAATTGGGTCAGACTGAGTTAAACTGCTCCTAAGAGATTTTTATCTTACCTGCTCTTAAAAGCCTCTTGTGACAGAATACCACTGGCTTCATAGATGGAAAGTCGTGAGACTTTTTACTAAAGGTTAAACCAGGTCTCCTTTGCAGTGATTTAAACTTATTTCTTGATTCAGGTACAGTAGATGTGAGCAAAAAATTACTCTCTTGCTTTGCAGTAATTCCTGATCTTTGTGAATGGCTCTCCTCTAGGACTCTGATCCTTCAGCTTCCATTAACTTTTCTGCAACTCAGCAAGTTTTCCCGCTCCTTCCTTGTTCTCCTCACCTCTGAATTTCTTCCAGGTGGCTTACGTCTTTACAGGAGTGCAGTGCTGAAAGCAGGAGGGTTCTCCAGGTGTGGCCTTCCAGCACAAGATAGGGCAGAAGCTTTACTTCAGAAGTCCTATATATGATAGGCCCACTCATATATTCTTTGCACTAGCAAGACATTGTTGACTTACGTTCAAGTCTCACCCCAAACTGCTTTGACTCATTCCAGTTTTGATTCTGCTGTGTTTCCATTGGGTGCTTTTGGATCTGTGCAGCCAACACTCCTGAGCTGTATCTTATTTGAGAAAGAGATTCCAGGAAATCGGACATCACAATTCTTTTTCCACAAAAATAACAGATCGGTGTCATTTGCCTTATAAAGGATACAAGCGGCCAAATTTCGAGACAAAGCGAAAGATTCAGCATAAAGTACCAGCTTTTGGGTGGGGGAAAAATCAATATACATGTTCCATATTTGTAGTATTGCTAACAAGTTCTACAGCTGCACAGGCTCTGCAGCACTTTAGCAGCTGCTTGACAGTTGAGAGTCACAGTCTGTTGGGAGCGTCACTCACAGTTGTCTTTCATCAGGCAAAGCAATTCCTTCTGCTCTTTGAGATTACCTTGCAGAGCCAGGCACATCTGGATCATCCAGAACAAGTAGGATTAATAATGTCTCAGCAAGACGGCAACACTGAAGAACAACGGCACAAAAATCAAGAGCTAGTGTGTTGTTCATCACACCCTGAAAGTTCTTTCCCTGGCATTCCCCAATCGGACAGAAAATAGATGCTTCTTTCAAAAGCTTCTAAGCAGTGGTCACAGGCAGTGTAGCCCATAGATTTGAATTCCCAGCTCTTCTGGGTGTCTTATTTTTTAGCAGCTCATGCACCTGCCCATGAACAAAAAAACCAGAAGATGCTCAGCAGAAATGAAAATTAAGAATGAGAGATGGGGGGTGGGGAAGAAGTGAAAACATTAATCAATGTTTGTCCAATTTCCAGTGAAGATTATTGTTTGGATTGTCTTTTTCATGTGTTTTTATCCCATACTCACAGGTATGGAGTAGCTCAGTGTCACCCCAGAAGGACATTCTGGATGTCTGGCTTGCTGTTTGCTCTTTCCCAACAGGAGAAAGTGTATGCAACAAAGGACTTGGTTTGGTAGGTGACAGGATTTGAATGCACACATTCCAGTGTTTCCTTCTTTAATGAACACCAGAGAAACATGCCTCACACAAGTCACAAACAGTGTGAGATTTCTTAAAATCCTGAAGCGATGTTAGTGCTTTCCTAACATCACTAAACATCTAATTCCAGGGCAAATACAGCTTTGAATTGGATCTCCTCCTCTATGGGAGACTTGTAGGAAGAGCAGAGTCAAATCCATAGCTCCTTGATTACATCAGACCAGGCTTTGAATGCTGCTGGAACTCCCTACCCATTGTGAGCTCCATGTCCAGGTTCATGTTAAAAGACGTTAATTGCCAAGACCAGATCATTGCTTGCAGGTCCCCGACTCTCCAAGGCTACCAGTGCTGGCATAAAGCCTGTGAAATACGCTGCTACATGCAATCCTCAGGCAAGCACGGGTTCTCTGAAGCGCAGGTGAAGGGGCCAGGCACAAACAGGCAGCATCTACCTTCCCTGAATAGTTTGTTGCACATACAAACTCAGCCTGTCCTCATAACCCAACTTGGTAGGGTCCACCTTCTGCCCAGAGAGGAAATAATCCACTCACCGCTCTTGATGGCAGCAGTGAGCTGAAGACATCTAAAAAAATGTTAAGTATTCATGGGAAACCCATGGGAATTTAGCCTGAGAATGTAGGCTAGATCCAGACAAATGCTGGCATCTCCCCAAGGCACTGAAGGAAATAATGCTGATTAAAGTAGCTGAGGATCTGACACATGGCTACATTGCTGAAAAGGAGCTCAGAGGGGAAGAAGAGTTATGTAGAGCAGCAGAAGCTGGACTTCTCTCCTAGTTCTGCATGTTTTACTTGGCCCATATCAGAAAGCTGTGCTGAGCCTTGTTTCTCACTTCACTGAACTAGCCCCATCCTCTACTGCTGAGTATAGAAGAATTCAGCAAATAACGTTTCCAGCACATTTTCGAAGGGACTCTGTGAGCATGAAGTATTGTTGCTGCTGTTGTCAGAAACAAGAACACAGTCTGCTGCTGAATAATGCATTTTATCTGAAAAACAGAGTTGTTGAACAAAAATGCCATACAATGAGACATAATTACAGCGTGGTTACAGGAAGCAGGATACAGATGGAGCTCTCAGGTTGTCTGGTGGTGATGTCAGGCCATGGGCAAGCACAGATGTGTGTTGTGTCGCATCCTTAATTTTCTGAATTATTGTTAACATTTTGCCTTTAAACTTTGAGATATCCAAGGGCTACATGATTTGGAGGGACCATCCCTGGTGGAGCAAGGGGATTTGGTTTTCACAGCATTTATGAAACTCGACCTTTCTGGTGAGACTGTAGAAGCAGTAACTTGTGCTGACAGGTAGGTACTGTCCTGTCCCATCAGTGCTGTTTTTCTTGACAGGAGGAGTGGGCGGAGCTGCTCATTCCTCACAAATGGGCCACGTTGTAGACACCAAAACTCTCTGCAGCTGTTTTTAAAGATGGGAAGGAGGTTCCCTACCTCAGAGAGCAGTTTGAAAAAAGGTACCAGCATTCACAGAGCCCAGCCTGCAGTGTGGGAGCTCTAGAGCCAAGTCTCTGCTCTTCACCAAATCACACAAAAAAAATCTCCCTCTGCTCTTGCTTGGGAAGAAAACCCATTCCTGTCACTAAGGTTATATATCCTTTGCTCACACATGGTCAGTCATTGGCTTGAAAATGGATACAAAACCCCAAAATCTGCTGCAAAACTGTACTATCATTTACACGCACAGAGCTGCAGTGCCCTGATTCTTGTTCAGGGACTGTGAAAGCTTTCAGTGGTCCAGCAAAAAAACAGCCACTGAAGCAAAAAATAAATCAAAAATTGAGACCTATTTCAGCTCACTTGTCATCAGAGTTAAACAAAACCCAGAGCTTCCAGATTAAGTGACTGAAGGACAAAAGTCCCTCCTGCATCCCATGTCTCTGGCTAATTCTGGCCTGTGAGCCAGATTCAAGGGTTATGGGGAGCCTGGAAGATATGGGTGGCTTGGAGCCAGGGACAGAAAGTAGAACACAAGAAGAGGCTTTATCATGTATCTTCTTTATAAGAGCCAAAACATCATTCTGTTCTTTCTCATATATCCTAGAGAGAGCACAACTGAAGTGTGAAGAACTGTTTAATGGATTTAGGAATAGCATTGATCTCCTGTCATTTGAAAAGGGTCTCAGAGCTTAATCAGATCTGTAGAAGTGTCTCATTATTTACTTAGATATCCAAGAAAGAAAAGGCCCTTCAGCAGGCACGGGTTTGCTCTCTGGGATGAAAATCCCTCCATTTACTCTTGCCCGCACATGTATTTAAATAGGAGAGAATCCAAACAACTCTCCATGAAATTCTGCCTGGAGAAATTAATACAGCAGCAATAAACAGAGCTAGGCCCAGCAATGCAGCAAACCAGCTCTTCATTTTTCAATGCCCTGATGTAGCTCCATAACCTGGTCACATGAGCATTAATGGTAGAAATTGCATTGCTGGTGACAGAGACAGATTGAACAAGTTTTCACCTTCTGAGGTGCCCTTCTGCTACTAAGATACAAAACCATGTTTACTTGAGGGCTGAACACATCTGACTGGGAAGCAACACTGCAAAGAAAGAGCCAGAAGCCCTCTGATGCCATTTTTACAGCCAGCTCTGAGACAACCGAAAACTGGCTCATCACACCGTTGCCCATCACGTCCCCTCAGGAAACACTGTGATAGTTTCAGTTCCTTGACACCTGAAACCATAACTGCCTGATCGACCCGTCAGGGTGGCTGCAGATGAGACGGATGGTTTTGTATCTGTGTTGTGGCATCTCTGAAGCCGTGCCAAAATGGTATAGAGGCTAGAGAATGGGCTATCCAACGCGAGTTGGCTACACTAGCCACGAGCACAATATTTCGGGTTGAATGTAAACAGTGAATTTGCAGTGAGGATTTTTTTTCTTAACATCTCGGAAATTCTCAGTATAATCCAAGATAGGCACACAGACATATATACATACTTACAGGATAACTACGATGAATAATCTGGTTTGATTTGGCTTGCAGGAGATACTTTAAACAGCTAATCCAATTCTGTGCAAACTCTACACCAGTTTCTACTGTTGAATCCCCTAAATAATAGAGGGAATTCAAAAACTCCTTTATTTCCCATTACTGGAAAGATTTCTCATTCGTTTTCTTCCATGCTTTTGGAGACTTTTACTTAAAACACCTCACAATTTAACAGAGGAAACTTGCAGCTGGGTTGCTTGCTTGGATCGATATTGATCTATCTTGATCAGCACTGCCATTGTGCTTGTTCATCCTGATTCACGCTTAGCCATGGGTTTGCCATTGCCCTGGCAGATTTGCAGAGAAGATAATGGAGTGTTATCTGGTGGCTTTGAACATAAATATAATAATTCAGGTTGGAAAAGAGCCTTGGGATCATTGAGTCCAACCACTAACCCTACACTACAAGTTCACCCCTAAACCATATCATCACCCAACACCACATCTAAGTGACACTTAAACACATCCAGGGATGGCAACTCAACCCCCTCCCTAGGCAGTCTATTCCAGTGTCTGACCACTCTTTCCGTGAAGAATTTCTTCCTAATGTCCAGCCTAAACTTGCCCTGTTGCAACTTGAACCCATTCCCCTGGTTCTGTCCCTAATGACCTGTGAGAAGAGCCCAGCACCAACCTCTCTACAATGTCCTCTCAAGTAACTGTAGAGCATGATGATGTCCCCCCTCAGCCTCCTCTTCCTTAAACTGAATAGTCCCAGCTCCTTCAATCGCTCCTCATAAGATCTATTCTCCAGGCCCTTCAACAGCTTTGTTGCCCTTTTCTGCACTCGCTCCAACCCCTCAATATCTCTCCTATACTGAGGTGCCCAAAACTGAACACAATACTCAAGGTGCGGCCTCACCAGTGCTGAGTACAGGGGGACAATCACCTCCCTACTTCTGCTGGTCACACAATTTCTAATACAAGCCAGGATGCTGTTGGCTTTCTTGGCCGCCTGGGCACACTGCTGGCTCATGTTCAGCCAGCTGTTGATTAGAACACCCAGGTCCTTTTCCACCAGACAGCCTTCCAGCCACCCTTCCCCAAGCCTGCAGCATTGCATGGGGTTGCCGTGACCAAAATGCAGGACCCTACACTTGGCTCTACTGAAATGCCTGCAGTTGGCCTCTCCCAAACACATACGTGAGTAAAGGAAGGTGCACGAAACTAAAATGTCTAAGAAGGGGTTAATCCTTTCATTTTCTAACTGTAAGGAACATTCTTCCAGGGCAGAGGTGGGTTAGCAGATGAGCAAGGTGTCCGCTTGGAACATGGTGGCAGGCAACCCCAGTGTGGCCTTCAAAGCACGGGACGTCACCCTCTGAGTCAGAGACAACCTCAGCGCAGCAGGAAGAGCCACTGCCACTTTTGAAGAGAAGCCTGAAAGGATCTGTCGTGCCCGCGGTATGTGCTGAAGTGGTGGAGAGAAGCAGTGGGTGCACCTCTCTGCCCCGGGGAGCCCTGACCTTTGAGGGATGTTCCCCCAGGCTAGTGGCACGGTGACGCACTCCCAGAGCCAGCAGGCAAACTTGCAGTGACTGCCAGGAGGCGGAGGGCAAGGAGGAAGGGATGGTGGGAGTGTGAATTCTCGCTCCTTGTGTAAGCAGTGGATTGCACTCACTGACTGATTGCAGTCACTGACAGATGATAAATTTAGCAGAAGAGGAACACCATTTTTTTTTTAGTGTTCCTATTAAGAGGGTGACAGCATTGGAAAGGCGCTGTTTATTATTTACCTACATTGCAGTATGTTCCATACTTTAGTCTGACATTAGAGTCCAGTATTTGAGAGATATTTTAAGAAGCCTGTACCTTTGAAAGTCCGATGTAGATCCAAAAAGCTCGTGGAGGCAGGAGTATCAATCAGGTACAAATACATTTTCTGGTTACAGGAGTCCCAAGTGAAGAGTAGCTTTATCTAAAAGAACTTTTCCCTCGTGCTCAATCATATATTTTGTGCAATAATTGAATGTCTGCTGGAAAACTGTCTTGTCATCTGTTGCAATAAAAGTAATATGTTTGATCATAACTTGGCTGTGCTTACTGAATGCTGCAGCCCACAGCCTCAAGGGCAGAAAACCTGACAGCTTCCTCCTCAGAGCACCCCTCATTCATACAGAAACATTTTGCCTACAGTGCCAGACCCCTTCCTAAGGTAAAAGTCTTCAAGCTCTCCTTCCATTGTTGGAGTATTCCTTACAGGAGTACCTCGGGCATCTTATCAGATTTGTAACCTCCTCCACAGATTTCATGCTCTGTATTACGTTCACAAACGATTATAAAAATAAATAGCCTTTTGTACTTCATTCCAAACCCTATTGGTTTAGCAGGAGTGCGGGAGACGTGATGAATTCATCCCGGCTTGTATCGTCTCTGTGCTGCACTTTTCTAGCTGTAGGAGGACTCGCCATTTTATGAAAGCAAACCACTGCAGCACGATCAGGGAAGCAGCTAAATGCTTTGCTTCTATTTTTTTTCATTTATCATCCCATTTAATCTAAATCAGCCTGAAAACAGATATTCCCTGGAAGTGTAGAAAAGTCAACAAAAGTAAACTGCCTTTTATAGAATTGGATTCTATCATAAGTAAACGTTACTAGGAGCGCTAACATCATTAGGAGTGAGAATTTTGTTTTGGTTTTAATTCATGATTTCATGATGATGAAAAGGGTACTACAGTTGTTCAAGGTTGTTCTCTCTATCAGCTGTAACACCCTCTCGGAAACTATAAAGAATGGATGAGCTGTTCTGAGATGGGTAGGGACGCCTCCCGGAACACACCCACCCTTAGGTGCACGTGTGGGAACGGATGAGAGCACACAGGCACATACACACTTCAGATGTATTTTGCATTTCCCTCAGCTTTATCCCATCTGTAAAAGGAGATGCTTGAATCCCAGTCTCTGAAGCTCAATGCGTAGCTACCCCAGACTTTCTTTGCGTAGTTGCTCTCTCACGTAAGCTGATTTTAATTTTGCATCAGACCTCTCCCCATGTAGATTAAGTTCACCAATTTTTGTTTTGACCTGGGGGGACCCAACAACACCAGATCCCTGGTCTCTCACACAGACCCCATGCTCCATCTCAGAGAAGCACAGCTCTCCTCAGCCATTTTTTCACTAGCTCAGCTGTTCCCATTCTGCCCTGGGTCTCAGCCCTAGGCAACACAACTGGAGTACCAATCCTTTTACATTTTAGTAAATTTACATGTTAGTACAAAGAGGTTGTTTACTGGACTGATGCTCAGAATATCATCTGTCTTTGTTGAATGCACCAAGTGAGAGGGCAAGGGCGCAGGAAGAGAAGGACACACCCAGGAAAACAGGGGATCTCTTCCTTGCCTTGCCATTCAAGGCGAGATAATTCTCTCTCACCTTTAATTTCAAATTGTGCTGGGGTCTCAACTTGCCTCTCTCTTTCTACAACTAAATGGGATCAAGGCTTAGAAATCAGCACCAAGTAGCTGTTAGGAACACCTGGTACTTCACAGAGCAAAAGCCAAGGTGCACAAGAGCATTAAAGACAGGCATCTATGGTGAGGGCAGTTCCAGGATATACTATGTGAAAGGCAAAAGCCCCTTTAGTTCCCTGGGCTCCAATCCCCTCACTCATTTCCCCATCAGTGGTGCACATGTTAAATGACGATAATGATGCAAGACTTAAGTCTGTCTCTCCTGTATCATTCACCTCCTTTAGCTGTTATGCTGGGTCCTAGGTGGTGTAAAGCAGAGGGAGACTTCTCTTCGCCAGGTTAGGAGAGGAGGTCTGTCCCTTTCTTCACCAAAAGGTATTTTGCCATTTTCTCTTTTATGTTAGCATTCAGTGTCAATCCATAGGCAACAGTATTTCCAGCCTCAGATCCTCTTCTGAGGTTCTGCTTCTCAATCAGTATTTTCCTGCTCCTTTCATGTCTGTAAGGCTTATTCCTTTCCTTTGATTCAATACTGCTTTATTTAGGATGGCATCTTTCATTGCAACCGTATCCTCAAATGCCTGTGAGTAACTCCAGCTCATGGCCTGTGTGTAGGACAAATTACTGCAAGCAGTATATACTGTATAGAATGAAAACATTCAATCACACTGTATTTGTTTCACTAAACCTCAAGTTATTGATTCCTTACCTTTTCTGCAGGTCATAGATTTCATCTCTCCCTGCAAATGTGGGCATTACCCAGCTTTATCCTTTGTGTAGGTCTGATTACAGCCGCATGAAATCCTGGGGAATGGAAGGCGCTCTCAATTTAAATGTGTGCCCAGCCTATATTTGCAAATGGCATTTGAGATGCCCAGCTAGACAGCTCTCTACCTTCCAGTATATCCAATCTCTTTAGTTCCGTCTAATTTAGATAAAGTATTGCCTACTCTGAGCATCAACCACAGGATGTGAGCACTGGTGTGCAACAGGCTGCTGGAAGAAGTACAAGTATTGTGCTCTGAAGGACTAGAACCTGCCCTGTAAAGAACATTTTAAGCCCAGACTTATCTAGTCTTCCCAGGCCAGTAATATCAGGCAAATGGTCATACTAGAGTAGAAGGAGGATGAGAGGCATATAGGTGGCCTCCTGGAGGACACTATAAGGAAAAATGATAGCTTTTCCGGGGAAGAACTTCAGACCCATCTATATCCTCTCCCTATGCATCCTATGGCAACCCCCGAGACCCTGCCTCCCTGTCTCCACATACACTGATGCAGTGGTACCAATTTTGACTTTTCCAAAGGCACCTCCTCTATGCTGAGGAGGTGAAGTGTGAGCAAAATGGGAAGAAGAGCCTCTGGCACTAAGATTTGGTTGGTTTTATATGACCAGAGCGTGTGAGATCAAGGCTTAAAAAGTATCAGCACATGCAGTGAACTAGAAGAAGCAAAGTCACCACATACTCTGATCCCAAAATAATTTGGCTCCCCCTCACTGACATTAAGGATGGGTCGCTCACCCTGCTCACCAGATTGTGTGGCAAGTACCCTCCACGTGCCACAGATTACCAGCTGAACTTGTGCCTGGTGGACTTAGAAGGCTCAAAGGACTTCTCTGAAGGACAAGGAGACCATGCCAACCTCAACATGGTGTGGGACAGTGAACACTGCACAGAGATCATCTCTGGCAGTGCATGAGGAACCCATGGCTCGGACCAAGTGGGCTCAGCACGCCCACTCAGCACATTTCAGAGATGCCACATGTAACATACAGCACCGACGAGGGATACTTTGATCAAGAGAAATGCTTTATCATTCTGCACTCACACCCCTGTCAGTAACTTCCCTTTTATTAGCTAAGGCCCACAAAACTCACAACAAAACATTTGACTGATCCTCTGGGCAGAGTGCAACATGTTCTTAGGAAACAATTATCAACAACCAAAGATAGCCTCAACTTGCTGTAGATCATTTTTCTTCTTAATGGGCCATTAAAAGGCTCGTTCTTGTGCTACCTCACACAGTACCTAGCTAGAGCATTCACCACTTTTCCTGGTAGTGTTGCTCTTACTGAAGCTTTCCCTGTAGACTTTTAGAGATATCCAGCCGTTTTGTTTTAATATCATTATCCTTGCTAACAACCGAATGGAATTGTCCAAGAGAGCAAGCTAATGTACCTCAAGTGAAAAACACTTGTAGAATATCAAAGAGAGCAGTGGCTGCAGAAGGGAATTAAGAGGAAGGACTCCCAGGCTCTGCTTTCAGTCCTGCTTAGAGCTTGTACCTTGGGAAAGATTTTTTAACGTCCTCTTGCCTCCGTTTCTGAACTGCAGAATGACCCATGGAAGAGGCTTGTTTGGATTATTAAACTGCATTTGTAAAGATTCTGGATTTCAGGTGCTAAACGCACACACAAAAAAGTCCAAAGCACTTCCTATGTTCCTTAATCACAACTTTCATCCCAAAATGGTGATTCTGCTCATTTCCTTCTCCCACCTTCCATCCTCTAGTCAAGAAAGGAAACGAGCATGTAGAAACGCCTGCCTCACCGTTACTCTGTGTAGTTGCCAAGTGTTCCTCCTGATACTGGGGTTTGAAAGGAGGGTCGCAGCAGCGCGCTGCCACAGTTTCGCATCTGTACTCCCTTGCTGTCCCTCAGCCTTCCTGCCTGCAGCGTGTGCCAGTTCTCTGTCTTTCAGCACCTAGTTTTGCTTTGCCCCCACCAGCTCCTGCACCCAAGGTGGCCTCACCGAGTCAGCAGCTCAGTCCTCAGGTAGATGTGTGCCTGCAGCTCGCTTCCTTCGACTAACACAACTCATGTCAGTGATCTGCGCTTATCAGGTTCCCTCCTTGAACCTAGAGAAAGCATAATTGCTGATTTTGACATGTGTTTATGGCTTTAACCACCTGAAAGATGTGTAAGGGTAGCCAAAACACAGTTCGCAGCTCGCTGAGGTAATGTAGCCAGGCAACAATTCACAGAAACCAGAAGGGCCAGGACAATGTTTTGGGGAGCTGGAAGCACGTGATTTGCACATAATTCTGCATTTGAATCATGATGCTCACTGCCAGACAAAATCAGCACAAGCCTTAGCCTGTGCCTGGGACAAAACTGACAAAAGGCTGAGCCTTGATGGAGAGAAATGGAAGAAAAAATAAATCTGAAAAGCCATTACAGAATTAAATATAAGCAGCTGCAAGAGCAAAGCTCAGTTCTGTGATGGCTGTACGCTCACCTCGGTTATTATTTTGTACCTAGTTACCAGCCTGTGATTGGTGCCTATAAATACAGAAAGTCAGCTCAGCTGGAAATAGATGTGATCTACACCAATTAGTATCTCATCCGCTTAAAAATGCAGAAAAAGGCACGGCTACATGAGCTGCAAAACTGATTGTTAGCAGATGAGGCTCAGGAAACACCTCCAAAAAGCTTGGATAGGAATTGGGAAACTGAATAGGTACACACAGAAGCAAGAGGAGGAGTGGAAGGGTATGTAGGGAGAACATGGGCAGCTGATCACTCTGGAGTTTGCACCAGGACACAGGGTTTCATGGTGCTCAGTCACCAGGGTGGGATGTGCAGGCATCCTTCTGTCTGACCGCTCACTCTTGACCTATGTGCAAGGTTGCTTTGCTTTTGAAAATACCAAAAGCCCAGTTGCACTGGAGAAAGCCAGCATTTTGTAGCTTTTGAAGGCACTAGCTGCATGCTAGCAAGCCCTGCTGTAAAATTCAAGCCCTTGGTGAAATGCAATTTCCCACAAGCTGCGTGCCAAACAATGGGAGAGCAAGAAGGTGCAGGGAGCATACACTCTCTCCTGCTGACCCACAGCTCCTCATCTGGCCCAGGTTACACGGGCTGGATCCTAGCTGATTCCTCCCACGGATCCTTTACAGCATTGTCTCTTCCCTATGAAGCCCTGCTCCACTGTGGTTCAGGCTGCAGAACCCAGATGGGAACTCTGGATGTTTTCCTTTCTACCCACAAAAGCCCTTTTATCTTTCGGCTGCCAAAGAAGCACGTGGATCCTGACAGGAAAATAATCAGCAAGTCTCTCTGTCAGCCAGAGACATCAGGGATGCAGGCGTGTTTAAGCTCCACGCCTGGTCCCAGCCCTTATCTGCCCTCGTGCAGCTGCGCTACCCCTGGAAGAGCCCGGGCTGCTCCCTCACCCCGTGCTGTGTCCAGGATGAGGATCAGTGAACTGCCTGGATCCTGGCGTAACTCCCCAGGAATAGCCCTGTCCTTTCACCAACCTCCTGTGACGAGTGACAAGGGGTGTGGGATGGAAAGGGAGTTGTGACAGCTGTGGGGCCCCTTGTGACTCGTCACCTGCTAGCGTGGTTCTTCCCACTTCCCCTTCAGCTACACTGAACTGGCACCACGGGAGCCACATCAGAGACTGCTTCTTGGCTAATAACCTATTTTTAAACAAAGGTTGAGTACTCTGAAAGATGAGAGACTGAGCAAGGGATATAACTAAAAACATAAAACAGGACAGAAAATACACACATGTTCCCAGGGTCTTCTAATACAAGGCCCAGGAAGGTTATGCAAGATGGCCACTATGGTATTCACATTCACTTTCTGCTGCTGCTCAGAGCTGCTGCACAGTCCTGGAGATGAGAAGCTTTCAGCTCTGGAATAGATGCCTTCAGCTTGTCTGGGCACTGACCTCCAGTTTTGCCCAGGAGTGAGGCAACTAACAGAACATAATTAAAACCCAGCACCAGCAAAGAGAAAAGCTTCAGACAAGACATCCTTTCCTCCCACAGAGAAGTCTGTGTCCTCACAAGCCTCCTGTGAGGGAGCAGGAGCCTCTTTCTTGCAGGGAGGAAAACTGGGGGTTGTGCACATTAACAAGGAGTTACCAAGCAATTGCACAGCTGGGCCGGGAGTAGGTCTGTGCAACATCCCATTTGTAAATGGCTTGTGAACACATAAAACATTCTTCAACTGTACATCAGGTCTTAGATGGGTGGCTTCTGTGTTGTGACTGACCAGGGAAACCAAAATTCATACAGCACGGAGCAACCCAGTGCTCAGTGCCCAAGAGGGGCCACTGGTCACCATCTGACCTGAAGCAAATTGAGCCTGTGACCTGCCTGAGCAAGGCTTCTTTGCTGCTTTGTCTAACACCTGTGCAATAAAAAAAGCTGTTTTATTTTTGGCCTGTCACTGACATGGCATAGCATGGAGACGCAGATGTGGCAAATTTAAAGTGCTGAAATGAAACAGTCATTGCAGCGAATTTTGTCCTTCAAGCTCTTAAGCAGGACACAGACCGTCACAGCCTGAGTCATCCCACCTCACAGAAGCACAAACTTGCTGTCTACACCCCGGGTTGCCTTTTTACGGTAAATCCACCTCCTTAGCAGCCTGTCAGAGTGCAAGACATTAAGCAATAAATAATATTTCTGCACCAGTACAAACATCCCCTACAGTTCGAGGATGCAGCTTCTTCCTGGCAGTCCACAGTGCAGCTGCCAGAGGCTACCAATCTGAGCCGGAGCCTCCGTGTTATTTTAAGCACTGTTCCCAGCTGCAGCAGCAGCACTGTGTTCACCAAAACCCTTCCTTCTAGAAAGGAAGAAAACTAGCCAGGCCTTATGGTGACTTTCAGTGAGACCAAGCATTGACTCTCCTTGCACTTTGTAAAGATAGAATTAATCCATGCTTTAGCATGGATTTAGTGAACAATTGTATACACCTTGCACCTTCACATCCATGTATTTTGCCTGTCCTTTTAACTCTAAATTTAATACATGTCCCTCAAATTCCAGCCTAATGCCAGGACCTTGTTTGTTCCCATCACAGAATGAAACACATGGCACAGTCACTGAGCTGTATTAAAAGCCAAAAGTAGGGACCCATCTGTAAGTGTGGATGAATGAGATCTTTAAGGGAGGGGAGGTCAGTGTCAGACTAACACAGAGCAGAATGTCAAGAATTAGTGCATTTCTGATGAGCCATAACTAGGCAGCCATCCCTTTGCACTCCTATACACACCCAGGTGTGGGTTTCAGAGTGATTTCCCAGTTTATTATTTTCCTGATTAGAACTGACGTCAGGGTGGAGAGCTCCAAACACACAGAGGGAGCACTGATGCTATGGGGTCAAACCCTGGCTCACAGTGACACCCCGAGAGCACAACCCATGCAGTAAGAGCATTTATACACATACAGGTGCTATCCCACGGGTGGACACCCCAATGAGGCAGGAGCCAGACCTGCATCCCCCACGGCTCTCAGAGTGATCTGCAGGTTCTGAGCAGCTTAACTCACTGTCCCATGAAAGTGGGATGCGAATAGACCCAACCATGGGTCACAGGCAGGACCTGCAAAGCCTTTTAGGGAGGTAAACCTCTCTGCTGACACCCTATATGCACAATCACTAATCCAAACAGCTTCTGTTTTAACTGTCCATCAAGAGAAACATGTAACTATCTGTCAGTTTAGCCAAGGGTCACTTTAGATAAAACAAAACTGAATAAAGGCGAGAGCTTTGTATAATCTAAATCACATTACTCCCACACACAGAGTAAAAAAAAAAAAATAAAAAAAATCAGGTATACTGTGCACTGCAGTCTGCTGAGAAAAATACGTGTAATAAGCATCCCCATTCAAAAGGTGGTTAAAGGAGGGGTGTAATGAGCCGTGTAGGAAACAGATCAGGAAGATGAATCCAAGCGCTCGGCCAGCTCTAAGGTCTCACAGCTTTACTCTGCTTTTCCAATGGTGGATCTGAGCAGTCAATACCAGCAAACCGAAGGGGACCCACTGGCAAAGAAAATGGCTGCCTGAGTTATAGGACTGGGTCTGTGGCACTTAAAGTGATGGTTGATATCCCACACAGCCCCAAGGGGAATCTTGCATTGGATGAGACAAAACAGGAATTGCACAGCGCGGGTCAGGCCCTCGGATTTCCTCAGCCACGTGGGCCCAAATCTCTGGCCTTATTCTAGAAAATTTGTGTACAAGCTTGCCAACTGTTACTCAACCACTGCACAGTTTAGATGAGGAAAGGAAACTTTTTCCAACACTCTTACCAATCACTTATGCAAATACTTCACATTACTGATACTCAAAGGCTTCGCAGCTTCTGCCTTGGCCCTTCCTAGTCCCCAAAGCCCTGTAGAACAGAGAGAGAAATTTAGCTGTTACATCCTGAAGATCATGTAGGTACAAGTCTAGAAAGGACTTGCATAAGTAGCAGGTTATTACAAACAAATCTGGCTCTCCAGACACTTTCGGTTTTGCACTGTCCAACCTTTTTCTTTTTAAAAAAAAATCTATTCCCTGTTTAGTTGGATGGAGAAGAATTTGTGATCAAGAAATAGGCAATGTTTTTTGTCACGGCTGTTTAAGTCAAAGAACCCTGAAGACTAAGTTGCTATGGTGCCATTTCAGAATTAAGAATGGATAATATTGATTCCTCATCCATATATGTAGGCAGGAGGAAGGTGATGGATATTGTTTGAAATAGCACTGCTCGAAGGTACGTATACAATCAGGGAGAAAAAGTAGCTGCCCTGCCTTGCATGTAATTTGTGAAGGAAAAATTCCTCCAGGCTATCCCAGAAGAGCTGACACTGGGTTGCAAGAACAGCACAGTCCCAATGTCAGAATTGCACGCAGGTGAGAAATCAGCTGGCAAGCACAGTTATGACAGACTGCTCCAGAGAAAGCTATCTGGCTGCAGAAAAGGAGCTTGGATTATAAAGATGGAATTTGCATGGAGGAGGAGAGATCCAGTCCAGAATGGTTTTTAACGTCAGCTGTTTGTACAGGAGACAGCAAGCACTGAGGCTACAGGAGCTGCTTCTTCCACCAGACTCAGCAAAAGCTGAGGTTCCAAAACTCCAGCAACAGTGAAAGCTCCTGGGTCTTGGCCCATCCTCTCCCCCTCTCACTGCGCTTCATTACAATGATGAACTTCAGAACTAGACAAACACAAACCAAGATAATTGCAAGCTACCACGGATTTGTCACTGAACAGGTGTCTGTCCCCCTGAGTACCCAACACCCTCTGTAACTTCTGGTTTCTCCTTTTGCAGGTTTGGCTGCTTGGGCTCAAGGCCAGCTCAGAGAGACACAGCCGGGTGGCCTTGGATGCTGCTGCTGGGACAAGAGCTGCGAGAAGCCTCATCACAGGTTCCCCTCTCTTCACTAAATAGCCACATTTTCTTGTCCATAGTTCTTGCTTCAGCTAAATTATGACCATGGTGATGCCTGTCCAGGTGTCTTCCTGACCCAGGCCCACTCTTACCTTCCTGGCTTGACCTTGGACCTGCCTTATCCCCACAGACTCGTCTGGCAATGACTGGACTGGGACTGGTTACTGTCACTGGACCTGCTCTGCTCACCTTGCTCAGGTACCCTGGTACTGCACCCGTGAGGCCACTGCCCTGCTGTCAATCCTTTGCTCCAGCTCCTCTTATGGAGCAGCACTCAACATTGCTCCTCCCTGACACAAAAACTTAATTGAGGAAGCCAAACAGAACTGCCACCAGCTGCAGTGCTATAAGGAGGCTCTTCACAAAACCTTCACTTGCTGTCAGACTCTACAGATGGTTTTACTATATGAGTAGAATAAAATTTTTAAATTAATAAAGCTATATATGTACACCTGGAAGTTCTGCTCATGAGTTAAAAATGTTACTGGTGCAGTACCCCCTAAGGAAGGAATCTGTCTGGTTTTGCCTTGGGCAGGTCAGAATTTAAAATCCTGTCAGCGCTGACTTGAGATAGTGCTGAAATCACCCCAGAAACAAAAAATGCAGAAGTAGCAGAAGTTACAGCTGTGCTTCAGAGCCTGCCTGAAAAGTTCTTCCTGGCCAGAGACTCCACCGGCATCCGCTTGTTTGGAAGAAGATGTGGTGAGATAATTGGGCCTACAAAGGACAAGGTTCTCAGTCTGGCAGGGGATGAGTCCTGAAGCTCAGGATGGGACATACCTTTGATACCACACTTGCTTCTTGCCATTTTAGTTATTATCCCTGCTCTTTCTACCCTCAAAAACCAGAGAGATGCAAATTTTCTCTCTCACACCAGACTGGGTGTGAAAACTCTAGGTTTGGTCTTTCTTGGAAACCTCCTTTCTCTGGCTTCAAAACCACCCTGAGCAGATGAGTATTTCAGGGCTGACTTTTCTAGTCCAGGAGAGCGAGAAGTAGACTTTCCTCCACAGATGCTGCAACACATCAACGTCAGAGCAGTTACCAGTCACCCAGGAGGAGGGGACAGCACAGCAACAGAGGTGAGTACAGAGGCTTTAAGGCAAGAAGGCTCATTTAAGAATGCTCTGGGAACAGAAGCCTTGGACAGGGTGGAAGACACAGAATGTGAACTGAGTGAGTAAGGGTAGTCCTGGAGGAGGAGGGCAGAGAAGCAGCCCCTGTGAAGAGTGAGAACTTTGACTTCAGACAAGGAGGGAAAGGAGACTGTGCTGAATGTAGGTCTTTGGGATAGAAACAATTGAATCCCAAGCTCTGTTTTGCTTGTGGAAATCAGTCACATGATCAGATACCAGCCAGGGTATTTCTCCTGTAGCAACTCTCCTAGTTTCTCCATGTTTCTTGTAGCAACCCAGCAAAGCTCTGATCCACATTCTTCTTGGTGCTGGTTCCTGTTCCACCCACTCCTTCCCTTCTGTATGCAGGCAGACAAGAATAAAGAAGCCTCCTACCTTTTGTCTCCTTCCTTCCCTCTCAACCTGAGACCTCTTCCTTTGCCTCAGTTTCTCCAGTCACAAATTATCATCACAAGCCATTTCAAGAACGATTCTCCTTTAGAACACACACCAGCTTAGAAGATCTTCTTAACTCTGACTGTGTCCTGCAAGATCTGGGAATAGCTGTAGAAAAAAACAAACTAAGGAGTCAGATACAACTGTTGGAAGACCACAAAAACAAAAAATGCCAGACTGCTGCAAAATAGCAAACTTTTTGTACAACGACCAGTTCTCTGACTACTGGCTCAGGGTCCCATTGGAGAACACAATGGCAGAAGACACTCACATCCGTGAGAGTTGGTTCTTTTAATATTGGCAGCAGTCTGTGAAAGGTAATTCTATTCCTGCCTTTTTTGTTTTGTAAATATTCAAGCCCATATTTTATTGTTAAAGTTGAGATGCTAGAGCATAATTTTGGGAGAAAGGAACAAATTGCAGAGCACATTTTGCAGGCATGAAGTATACGGGCTTTGGTTATATTTAGTTAAGTGATTACGGTTTTGTTCTACTTTGTGTTCAAGTGCTATCAGTTGATCCTGCCTCTTTTCATTCCACTTGGATTTGTTCTTTGTTAAATTAATGAGGGCTTAAGAGGAAGTAAATCACATGCTATTTAATAAGATTTCAGATTAAGTCATAAAGAGCCAAAGCATGCCTAAGTCTACCTGAAAGGCCCAGAGCTTTACTCATCCTTAGTCACAATTGTTTCCTCTTTCCCTGCCAGAGCAAACTACAGTGTCAATTCTGTCTAAGCATGAAGATAAAGCTTGTTAACCCGTGTTAAAATACTCTGATATTCATTATTGCCATGTTCACGCCAGCATTTTTTTCTACAGCCTAGTCTGCTTGAACCTGATACCAATACGACTGCAAACATTTCATGTTACATTTAATTAGGCTCTCGTTAAGCCTAGCTCTAGCAGGACAGCCTCTCTTTTTTCTTCCCTGTAAGAAGGGTCAAGTATGTCAAAATTTCACTAGGAAGAGATTAATTTATCATCTGAGCTGCAGCTGCATAGCATAGGGAAGCCTGGCCTCTTTTCCCTTAATCCGCTTAGCCTTGGAAGGCCACTAGAAGTTTCACCATGGGCTTTCAGAGCACCACCTACATGTACCATTCTAGTATGTGACACTTGAGGAACATAATGTAATACATGATGATTTCCTCACTTACGTGCATTTATAGCTAAGGGTCTATAAAAAGATCTGTGCTGTAGAACTTGAACTTGCATGTCCAACCCTTGCCTATGCATCAACAAATGAAAAACTAAAGTTACTCAGCCCAAAGCATGTTGGTTCTGCATCTAGGCAGACCCTGGTGGGTTTCATTTAGGATATTCCCCCTCTGCTAGAAGTGTTTAGATTCCGCTCCTTAGAAAACAACTGGTGTTATTTTTACATTCTGCTCCAGTGCGTTGTGTTCCCACCATTTTCTGCAGAGGCTGCATTTGCTGGCAGAAGTTTATCTGCCATGATGCATCTAGATTTTTGTTCCCGATGAGGTTGGCTTGAATATTCCAATAACCTTGGTCCTTGTGACAGATGAGTAAATTCAGCTAGAAAATATGACTCTTTTAGGACAGAATCCTACTCTGCAAAACATTACAGAAGGTAGAAATATTTGGTTTAGTCTGAGGCAACCACGATTTCGGGAAAAGGACAGGGAAAGACAGTTCGAAAGGTAAACCACTGTTTTAATATTTTGTTAAGTGAAAAAGTGAATAATTTTGCATGTTATTATTTCTAGCTAAATTTAATAGACTGCCTGTCCACTCTCCTTCCAGTTTACTACAAAAAACATCACTACAGCAGTCTGAATGGAATATATGACTAAAGGTAGTCTACCTATGCATCAATCAGTCTCCACATCTGCTGGAAGGGCGTAAGATTTCTTCCATGTACCCACATTAGAGGAAAAAAAAAAAATCTCTTTTCAAAGGAAATTATTAAATTTAAAATTCTTGTAATGCATAGTCATTCATCAGTGCAGTTACATTTCTTAGAACAGAGAAACATGAAATGACGGCTTGGTGGCAGAGAAGAGCAAAGGCACAACCTTGGAATCAAACCCACGTTCTGGCTTTCACATCAACTGTAGACGAAAAGACAGCTTGGAAAGATCCTTGTTCATGCAACTGTGTCTCGCCGAATGATGTGGCAGGGACAAAGGCACAGCATCAGAAGTGAATATAAACCATCTGTTAAATGTCACCATGCACAAAACATGCTACTGCATTAGCTTCAGATCCAACATTCGGATTCACATTCTGGCTGGGATACTAAGTAAAGAACAGGAAAGTCTAACAGAACAGAAATATTAACCTTAATAAAAATGGTACACAGTTAATTACCTTGTTTAGAGAAAAGCGAGAAGGGGGTTAAACAGATAGGCAGTGTCCCAAGACTGATACTGAGCTGTCCAGGGTTTCAGAAAAACAGTTCAAATGCCCTATGGAAGACCCAGAGGTGCAACAGCCAATCAGGACCACGGTATCTAGCAAAGAAAAATAAACTTCTTTCGGCACCGGGAAAAATTCTAAACTCCTCAGAGCAAGGTAATGCCACTGCCATTCTAAATATCTGCACAAAATTATCTGAAGCACAAAACCAAGAACTCGAAGCCTAAAGACAATCACTTTTGTAACAGTTTTATTCAAGTCTGTGTGCTCTAGTGTTGAGACAAGGCCTAGATCAGCATTACACTGTAATACAATAATTTTAGCCATTGAACCAAGCCTGCTTGGCATCCTTGGTTTACAATTTACAGTACATCCAAAAGAAGAGCAAGGAGAAAAGAAATCCCAAAAACGCCAACAACTTTCATTAGCTCTTCGCTTCACTTAAATATTGTTCTATAACATAAAATAATTTAATACAAAAAAGAACCGTAATCCAAATACACATAATACATTGACACAGAACAGAGGAAAGATACAGTAGATTATGCACAAGAGTATTCAGTTGATGTGTTACCTACAGTGAAACAAACTGGACATTAATATAATTTAACTATTTAAGCCCAAGAGGGTCAGAGGCAACAAGCCTGGGTCACAAATAAAGCTTTTTAAAAAATAATGCAATCTTCTTTTCCTCTAAGCTTACTGCTGTACAAAAGTTAAAGGAAGGCTCCAACAAATCACTTAATTTGACAACATTTCATCACACAAACAAGAAAAACTTGGTGGCCTCCATTATTTTACTCAACTCTGGGGTATGTTATCATTTGCTAATGTAACTGCTTCATTGCAGGTTCTTTGCGCAAAAACATACCTTCAGGTGCTACTTCCATAGCAACAGACTTTTGAACACCATGAACGGAAGAGAAGACATACAGAAGTCTCCAAAACCAGACTGAAATACTTTAGTTGTAAGAGGAATCCCAGTCCTGCAGAGTTTGGAGTTCCTTATGAAGCACCCAACAGCCTCCACACAGTGATTTCAACACAAGCAGGAACTATCCCATATCTCATAAGGACATGGGAGCATGATCTTACACTACAGTCATCCACTCACCTGGTTCTTCACATTTACAACATTGTACCTAGGAAAGTCAGGTCACTGATTTTTGCATCTGGCTTTAAACAGAAGCAGGAGCAGATCCACAATTAATAAGGCAAAAGAAAGAAGTAGCTTATAAAAAGAGGGAGGAAATACATTCTCTGGCTGAGAAACGTCTTGGACTTTCAAAGCCACAGAAGAGACATTGTTAAAAGCACAGGTATTTTCCCTGATTTTTCCACCACTGTTGCCTTACCCACTCCATATAAGCCTCTCAACTTAAGTCAGGCAAAGTATCTCAGGTATTTCCAGCTTGTCCTGAATTTATGACAAAGAAATAATGTATACCAGCACAAAGTGCTGTGCTAACAGCTGACAAACAAGAACCCCGGAACTCTAGTAACAGTGGTGGATGCTGATCACTGCTGAACTTGTCAGGTCTGTCCACCAGCCTGGAAGGATGCATTTTTTAAAATGAGAAAAAACACCCTAGAAAAGGCCTAAGGCTAAACTGCCATTTGCACATACAACCTCCAGGCACCACTTACTGCCCCTTTACAGCTTGTCATCCACTAATGCAGAAGTCATTGCTCTTTCTTCCCATGTCAGAAAACATTCTCAAAACTCACCCTGTTTATGGTAAGAATTTAGCAAATAGGCATGGCATGCGCAGTCATGGAAAGGCCACAAGAGTCACCCATCAAACCAGCATTTAATGCAGAGGCTTGTCGAAGGAACTCTTTCCTCAAGTAAATTGACTCTTTCCTCTGACAATCAGAGCAGAGCCTGGTCCTTCACTATTAATTGCTACAGGACAATTCCCCAATTTAGATGAAAAGAGTTGTGCCGAATTCAGGTCTTGTGCATTTTGACCCACAGATAAACATCACTGAAGTCAGTGGAATGTAAGTATATGATGAAGAGCTTTCTTGAATTGAGGCCTTTCCCCTTTTAACTTGAACATTAATTGCCCTAAATATGAACTTCTACTACTAGGTGTTCTAGGCTTTATGTGGCTTCTTATTGTAACTCCAAATCTGAGGGGCACTGGTGGTTACTAACTTTAAGCGGATCAAGTATATTCTCCACTTCAAATTTCGCCATCCCCCAGAGACCTATGTTGCACAAGAACAGGTTTTACTCCCTGCGAAGAGTACTGGCCAAACTCAACTGTCCAGCTGGCTAACACTCACATGCTTGCTTTTTTCCTCCTTTTTTAACCCTACCCCCCCATGTGGCTTTATTCTATATTGTCTAGGGTTTCTGGATGTTATGGTTGTCAAGATAACCTTGAAAACAGAGCAAGAGCTGGCAGAACTGATGCAGCAACATCTGCTCAAGATGAGTCCAAGAAGTTAGCTCAGAGGTATTAATCTGCCCTACGCAGATATAAATGCTAACCCTGTGGACACGGTAAGAGCTGGTCGTTAATGCACGCAAGACAGAAGTGTAGGCCTACTAGGAATATTTGGGCAATCAGTAGACAGTGACAAGTCATGACACAGACTGGGCCTGAGAGAAAACACACTACTCAAGCTGAGAAGTGGCCATACCTGCAAATTCCAGAAGAACCCAAGGAAGCAGCTCAGTTCCCCTCCAGATGTAGCTAAACTCAAGCAGCTGAGCTATGCCAAACAGCGATCAGAGGCCAGGTTTATCCCAAAACTGAATGAGAAGAAACGAAGAACTTGTTCATTTATATACTGAAATCTGTTAGCAGCATTCTTATCACAGAATCATAGAACTGTCAGAGTTGGAAGGGACCTTAAAGATCATCTAGTTCCAACCCCCCTGCCATAGGCAGGGACATCAATGAAGGTGGAAAAACACATCAGCATGTCTTCCTGTTCTGTTATAAACTCTATTGCTGAGATGGCAAGGCAGCACCAGGATACGGCTAGAACAATGTTCCCTCTTCCTCAGACCCATATGTGTCTCTTCAAACAAGGAGGTTAGCTTTATCAGACCTCAACATCTGTTCTTGAGAAAATACTAAATTGGAACAGTCAAGGTAGAAAAGGGAGACAGTGTCAATCACTCTGAAACAGCATATATAAAATGTGTTATTCTGGTCTTCTGTTGAGGTTTCAGCCAACAACTTTTGAACACAATGTAGGTTCTCACTAGCTATCCTGGAAGCTAAAATCTGAGCACGGAGAAGATCCTAGAAAAAGGTTTCTCATTAATGAAGGGCCTTTTTCCATCTCTAACATGATTATCTTTCAAATAATTTATTTTAAGCAAACAAAACTTTGACACTCCTCCTGCAGATTTGTTCTAAACTCCCTTTTGCTAGCTGTGCGTCCACCAGACCATCGGCTACAGACCTAACAGCAGTCCACTTCAAACTGATCTTAAAAATCCACTATATTACACGCTAAAAATGCGTCATGGTTTCTTAATCTTAGCTATGTTGGGCTGTCTGCACATTATTATCATTCAGATACAGTAAAGAATCTTATATGTTAGGAAAACAATACTGCAAATGCAGGGAAACAATCAGGCCTGTGTGCAGAGCTACTTTAAGAGCACGTGAGATTATTGAAAAAAAAAAATTGTTTTCAGGAAAATGACCTTCAATTTTAAAAGCAACAGTGAATAACATGAAATCATGTTTTGGTCTGTGGACAACCAGCTCTTCCACAGGTTGGAAACCATTAAGAAAAACGCCCTGGTTCATCATTTGTCATTTATTTTGGAAACACAAAAGCAAGTATAATCTTAATTTATAAAACTGAATTGCTGGGTTTATTTTCAGATCAGGAATTTGCCCGTCAAAGAGCCAAACACAAGTGCTTGCCTCTTTACTCTCCTCACTCCAGACTCAACTGCCTGCCTAGAGGAATTCTTATCAAAACTTATGCTTTCCTCTCATTCAGTCTCTACAAATGAGGTAGCTTACAGTAAAATAAAATAAATCAACCCTAAATTAAATAACTACACACTCCTCAAATTCTTCTTTAGGACTCAACTTACCTATGATGCCAAGCAGCTAGTATCTCTCTGTCCTCTGACTGCGTATTACATAAAGAAAGATAATTTCTCTTTTATTCCCTGTTTTCTGCCAACCTCCACTTTCACTGCTCCCAGCTGTGTTTTATGCTTTTTGCTTAGAAACATTTTAGGTCAAAGCACACCTGAAACACATACTGTTTTCTGTCTTAGGCCTCCAAGTACTATGGTAACAAGAATTAATAGCTGATAAAAATGGGATAGGGACAGAATTCTAATTAGGAGATAAGGAGAGGCAGTGACAGGGCACCTCTTTCCATGAGGTCTCCGCACATCAATAAATAAGAGGACATGAAACATTTACTGCGCTGGTGTTTGGTCTGATGTGTGATGAAGACCACTGCAATGCTGAAAGCTACAACCAGGAGTTCCCTCCAGAAAACAACCTCAAGCCCTAGCAAGGAGGCATGCGAGATAGAAGGCACCTAGGAATACAAGATGCACCTAACACATGCGTATGTATTTCACAGGCTTAAAAATAAAAAGAAAAATCAACAAACCAACAAAAACGAAACAGTCCAAGAAACCGTTCTCAGTAGGAAAACTATGTTCCTGGTCATTTAAAACCAAAGAAGAAAAGATTTTTCACTCATGTACAGAAGGAGATGAAATGTGTTTCTTGTACACAAATATTGATGAAATGCCAAAGACTTTCCAGTTGCAAAACAAGGGAGAACAAGAGAGGAACAATAATAATTCTGGTAGCTATATCTGACCAGCGGCGCATCACTGGCAAATTATCTTTTAATCAAACACACACACCCCTCTTATCTTCGGAATGACTATTTTTAACAGACAAAAATAAAGCTGACGTAGATGATTTCAGAAGCTGGATTCATCTCTGACCAATGGCAAAGCTGCTTAAAAAAAGCTGAGCATCCACACTGCCCTGTGAAACTGTGAAAGTAGGGTTGAGGGAACAATAAATCCAAGTTCTTTGTAAGATTCTTTTGTTGGTTAACCACAAAAAAAAGATAAGAAAACTTAACCCACAAACTGAACTGGAAGCAGCGGAAATAAAAGATAAAAATTTGGTTAAAGATCCTTTCCATCTTTCCATCCAGCTAGATACAATACCACTGGCTGCACAAACTACCGTATTTTAATCTTCTAACAGGAAGTGTCACAGAAAAGCATAGGAAGGCATTCTTTCTTAATTACATGATCAACCAAATGTTTACGAAGTCTGAAAGTTATCCTCTGTGGCAGTATAGGTATGTTTTGGCTCTCTCTTCACACACATGCTGTATTTATTGCTTGTTTGCAAATATGCCTTAACACATGCCTATTCCCTCCCTCTCACTGTCCACTTTTATCTAAATTATAGCCTGAAGTGAGTTACAACTATGGAAGCTAAGAAACTGTTTTGCAGAAACAAGATAAAGATCAGAAATCTTCATTCCCAAATATAGGTGTCCTTGTTTCACACCGAAGAAAGTAAAGCCAGAAGGAGGACCTGTATCCCTGTGCAAGACAAAAGCCTCCTTATTTTCCATAGAGCTCCTAAGAGTTCTTGAGAATATTTCCTAAATGCACAGAAAAGGTTAGAAGGCAATAAGCACTTTCTCCAAGAAAAAAAGCTTCAAAAAAAAAAAAAAACCCAAAGAAACAAATCCATTAATATTGGCTTAAAACTACTTACAAAAATAACAGGCTACCATTGTATTTTGGGATGCAGTATTCAGTTTGGTTCCATACTTCTGATGGGACTCCAGCTCCCATCTCCATCCCACAGAGATGAATTAAATTTCACATAAAAGTTAAGCTCAAGATCGAAAGGTAACTCATGCCGTGAGGTTTCCGGTCATTTTATATTTAACAGAACACTCCGGATGGCAAAGGCCTTTCTTTACTTGACCATTACTGCCTCACCTTCAACAGATTAAGAGGGATCCATTTTCACGACAAATCGAAGTAACATCTCTATGCAGTATTGTCCATAAAGTCTTAAGGTAATGGCATGCTATGAAGAGGAAGGCAACTACTCCCATTCCTAGAGGTACAGAAAAATACTTCATCATAAAAGCATACCAAACCAGAACAGGTCTTTCCACATCAACAATGAAAAATTTGCTTTGAAAGTACTCGCCTTGTTAGAAAATCATTACAAAACGAATATTTTCACTAAGGTTCCCTGCCCCGTACTGAATATCAATACGTTGTAACGATAATCTGAGGGGAAACAAGGGCCAAACTATAAAAAGTTACACGTGAACCTCTGAAAAGGATTGAATGGAGATAAGACCTACTTGCTGGCAAAACAGAGTATTGTGCAGTCCATAGGAAGCAACAGCATTAGAAAAAAAAAAAATCCCTAATTAGTATTACTTTACTTTTGACACAAAAGCTTTCTTCTCTCTGCCTGTCCCACAAGTAGAAATTTATTAAAAAACTTGCAATTTTTTGTACTGGTTACTATGTCTGCGCTTCCCTCTCGTTTTACAGGAAAAAGAAACAAGTTACAAGGTTAGCATATTTTGAAGGGCCAGCAAACTTTTTTCTATTCCTAAATGGCAGAATCAGTTACACAAATTAACGCTATATATGGCCAGCTGACTATTTAGAAGAAAAAATTAGTGGAAAAAATTCTCTCAGCAACAATCTTACTACTATTACTATCAGTTTAAAAAAAAAAAAAAATATTGTCACTACCTCTTTGGGAGCCCTGTAATTATTTTAACACATTATAGTCCATTATTTTGTCATCGTGTTTTAGACTGCTTAATGATATTATGCTCTCATGTTATTTTTCTCATTTTCTTGGCAACAAAAAAGTGCAACTTATTCAGATATTTAGGAAACAATACATTGATTAGATTTATATTTTATAGCAAGATTTTCACCGTCTTCCTCAAGAACACTGCTAGAAAGGTATGTCAATCAACAATATTCTGAAAATTCTGTCTCCCTGACAAATGGGAAAACTAGCAATCGGTGGGAAAAAAAAGATTTGTGAGCTGACAGGCTTGTATCTTCTCAGTATCTCGTGGACTGCAGTGAAACACTTCTTTGGAGACTTGGAGCATCACAGCTCCCACAACTGGGAAGTAAAAAAACACCCTAACAGATTAAGAAAGAAGAGAAATCAAGCCAGGATGGGATAGATAGATGTCGGGAGAGGTTCCGGACTAGCGTAAATACGCACATAGCCCCTGCACCTCAGGACACCTGTTGCAACAGCTTTCGGGATGCCCACTCTTTGTCTTGAGAATCCCCTGTCTGCCAGAGAACGTGCTAAACAGGAAATGCAGGACTTGTCTACACTAAAACATAAGGTAATGGTTTGAAAAAAAAGAGTGCAGTTGATTAATGGCAGAGGGCTAGTTTTAGCTCTCTGATAAAATTTAAAATCCTTAAGTACAGTACTTCCCCACACAGGCTGGTTTTTAATATTGGGCTACATGCATCTAAAAACACAGGATCTCCGTGTTGAGAGCTGCGAGAAAATATTCAGCTGTGCTGCCTTCACAACAGGACTGGACTGCCCTGGCAGGCTGAACACTGCACTGTCAGCTCTGTCACATCAGTTCTTTGCACCCAAACGCTCAGCAGATTAGCAAAACGAGCACAGATCTGTACAAGAAGAGTGAACAGACATGCTGGACCTTGCGATAAAGCAGACTATCCTATTACACGCATATAAAGGCCACATCCCATATTTATAATGCCAAAACTGGGGAAGAGTGAAGCTCTTGTTAAAGCCAGTAAGATATACCTGCAGAGGCACAGACACACTTACAGAGAACCGTGAGCACAGGCACATCCTAACAGTGTGACTTCCTCCTTCAGGACAGGGGTCTGTTCTTCTCCAGAGTTAGGATTTTGTACATATTTGAACAAGAATTAAGTTTTACATGCCTACAGTGCCTTTCATGCAAAGATCTCAAAGGACTTTATACCTATTACATATGTCCCAACCCCTCCCTCTGTGAGGTAGGTATTATTCCTATTATTTACAGATGGGGAAATTCAGGCACAGAGGTTACATAATTTGCCCAAGATCACACAGTGAGTCAGTGACAAACCAAAACAGAATCCAGATGTTCTGATTCCTGTTTGCACAATGCAATTAGTAACAAGCCTCAGCTTCAAAAGAGCCTTAAACCAGTATCAGTGCGCATAAGAACAGTCTTGGGTTTCAAGCTCCACTCCTAAATGAGCATTAAGAAAGGACAAAAAACAGGAAGAGATAAAAAACAAACCAAAACAAAAAAAATGACGGGACACATAACTTCTACAGCCAACAAAGCTTTAAAGAAAGATTCCTACTAATTCCCTTCCCAAAGCAGAGGCAGCTTGACTATAAGCCTAAGATATAGGGGGTGAGAAAAGGATGCTGATGGAATCAAAGTTTGAAACAAAAAAGCAAGCTAGAGTAAGCAGCCATACCATAAGCCTTCACCTTTTTGAAAGCACAGGGTCATAGAAAAATAGGGCTGAGAGGGACCTCATGAGATCATTGAAGCCCATTCAACCCACCTCAAAGCCAGGATCAACTACTTGTTCCCAACAGTCTAGTCAGTCTGTTCTCAAAGACCTCCATCAGCGGAGATGCCATGCCCTTCCTCTGCAATCTGTTCCGCCTCGCACTATCATGTGAGCAAAAGAGGACAAGCGAGTCTAAGATAGCTACTTCTGCTCCTCTGGTGGGGTTACCACAATTCCCAGGCCTATCTAATGATCTGAACATATTCCAGAGAAGGTAGTCTCCAGATATTTAATTGTTTTTGTCCTGGATTCCTTGGGGAAACATCAAACACTGGTGTCTGCTGTAGTGTAATATGTGAGTTTTGAAAATACTGATTAGTACCAGGATAGATACCAATATACTTACTGCAAGTGCCAAATCCTACAAGGTCAGTAATAAAGACTTTGATATGATAATTTTAGCTCATTGCAGATTCAAACTGCAATAAAAGGGTAGGGAAGACTACAGAAAAACCCCACAGCAAAAGTCAGCAGCTCAGAGGTGCCAAGTTTCATCCAACTGCAGACAAAAACCAGGCAGTCAAAAGACAACATGTCTTCGGCAGAGGCAGCACCATATGATCTCTGTAGCATCCCTCCATCTCATCTGTCTTCAAAGTGCATTCTCAGTGCAAAAAGTAGGACTGAATTTAGAGGGGCTCAACTATCCCCAGAGGATTTCATACTAAGACCAGAATTCTTGCTTGAGTTCATATGCTGCAGCTTTGTGTGTGTTAAGTTCACTTCTGCATAGCGGAACGGTGCTGTCCTGGCTCTGCCCCTCGGCATCTATGTCCAATAGTGTCCGCTCCTCTACAGGAAGACCCACCTGGAAAGGAAGGAGTGCAGGCAGCGCAGGTCTCTCTTCTACAGTGCTGCTGCTACTGGCAAAACATGAGTCCAGATTGCTCGGAGTATCAGTACTTGAACTGTTGGCAGAAGATTCACCCTTGGCGTTGCTGGGTGACACGAACCACCAGGGATCAAGCCGCTGCCGACTGGCTGCAGGACGTGGCCGGGGCAGGAACTCCAGTGTCTTGGGCCTTTCCAGTGTGGGGTCCTGATGCTGTGCATTCCACCGTCTCGGGGTTGGAGGAAAAACAAGGTTGGGGTCTGGCAGGCGAGGGACCTCATGGTGATCTCTACTTGGACTCGGTGTTTTTAATACGCCTATCCAAAACAGAGAACATAAGAGGGAAACACGTTAGATGTCACTGCTAAAGGGTTCCAACACAGTTTATGGGACGTACACTGTGAAAACATTTTAAAATCAGAAAGCCTCCATTCACAATCTACAAATTCCGTATCTTCAAGATCACACCAATCTGAAATGAGTAACTGCCTTCTTTATCCCTCCCCTGTTCTTGACACATTGCAAGACACCTGTTTCACTGACCTAACACAGGAAGCAAGTTTTGTTCATTCTCTCATTTGCCTTCTTTAATTTTCAGATTGCAGAGCAGTGATTTGACCTCCTACCAGAGGTGAGGACTCTCAGCCTGAATGGGTCTGGGAGACACTGGCACAGCAGGATGTGCCACCTGTTTGCAGCAAGCAGGACCACCTTCCTGGAAGAGCCATTTATCACTGTCAACTCCAGATGCTTCCTGGTTCGTTTTTCATTTAAGAGTGGAGGGTGGCGTTTGGTTGGATGGTTGGCATTTTTCGTTTGGTTTGTGGTGTTGTGTTGTTTTTTTGTTGTTTTTGGTTTTTTTATAAGCAGTGTAACTTTTAAATTTTCATGAATACCATTTTAATGAGTATTCTCAGCTGCATTAACCCACATTTTACTGCAGACTGTCATTTAACAGACAACCTCACATTTTGTATCACCATTGGGAGAAGTCTCATTAAATCAGATTTTAATTTGTTATTCTAGTCCTTTTTTTTTTTCTTCAGAATTACTAGGGCAAGAAAACAGGAAAAGCATATTTTAACTTATCAAGTCACAGCCACTCCTAAAGACTAACAGTGAGAACACTGCCTACCCAGGAAGAACTCTCTTGCTTGCAAAGGAGTAAGAGCAACAGTGGCATAGCCCCAAGCTGCTTTACAGATCCAGCTTTCACTGCATTAAAGATTGGAATTTATTCCGAAATTGTAACAGCAATACAAGCAACTGTATAAAAGCAGTGGAGATGAAATCCCGAGGAACTACCAAAATATTTGCACTTTGGTACCACCACTGTTTAAGAAACAACACTACGCTCTGCCTCAAAGCACAGGGCAGCAGAGAGTTCCTTAGTGCATAGATGTTGGAATAGAAGCCATCCCTGCATTATTCTGTTCATTGTTAGTGTACAGACAGCACCCATAAGCTCTTCTTGTGGGCTGGCCATCACGATGGATGTTGTACAAGCAATGTTTACTTCCTAATAAGTAATTACACCATTTGGGTCTTTATGCTGAAGAGTAAAAAGGAAGATGGCTGGAAACCTACCTGCTCCCAGTGCTCCAGTTAAACAGCTACTGGAAGGGCATCCACTGGTTGGGCACCCATTGACAACTAGTCCGCTCCCTTTGATGGCCCCATCAGAAGGCGTGCGCCTGTGCCCGCTTGGCTGGGTGTGAGAAGAGACCGTCACATGTGTGGGAGTCAGGGACTGGTTGGGGTCTTGCTTGAACCTCTCGATCTGGACATTGACTAGTGGGTTGGTAATGGCTGGCAAGGGAGCCGTGACTGTCACCGGGCTGATGGGCATTTCATACACCACAATCTCATCGCTGTCCGAGCGCAGCAGGGAGCGGGTGGAATTACATTCGGAAATGGAAGACAGGGAAAGAAGGGTGAGGGATGTGGATGGCTCGCCTAGCAGCAGTATGGGATCATCTTTCTTGAAGATCTTTCGGGAAGGTGGACTAGTGCTCCTGCGTGGGCGTCCAGCTCGCTGGAAAATGCTGTCCCGCTTCTTCTTCTCTTCCTTGGGTGCCTCTGGCTCCTCCTCAATTAGCAGCTGACACTTCCCTGCTTCTAAAAGATCAAAACCCAGGCCCGCAGCAGCCAGAACTGCTCCACAGCCAAGCAACGCAACCTCGCATCGCTTGTGGTGCGAGCCACTACGCTTGAGGCTGTTGGTGGGTGTCAGTTGTGGGGTACTGGTGGCAGAGTTCACAGGGGTGGACTCCTCATTGGCATCACTAGAAGGGCCATCCCAGTCTTCATTCTTCTGAAATGGGATGCAGAGGTATGACTGATTGTGCCCAGGTGAAGAGTGCACTTTGCCCTCCCCATTCAGACATTCGCTGTCCTCGTCATCTGGAAAGCAAATGAGAACAGACTTTGCACGGATAAAACATTTTCATTGGCAAATCTGTCTTACAGATATACATGAAAATAAGCTTCTCCTCAGAAGATGCAACTGTCCTTATCACACACATCATTCACCAGCTGCCAGATACTCACAGGCTACTGTCTCCAAGGCAGACAGGTTGAGACAAGTAGCTGGAAGCGCTATCAAAGCAGAAGAAATTAGTTACACATTAATCTACTTGGGATTAATTACAGAATAACGTTTCAGAAGCAATCTACACCTCAGTTACCTCTAGAGAAAATTTATGTTTGGGAGTGAGGAGCAAAAGGTAGGAAAATTATATGGAACTCTCCTTGCAAGTGAAGGTGTAACCACACTGCACATGTAAATGTCATCAACAGAAGAGGAGCTGAGAGGCAGCACAGAATGAGAGGGGAATAAAGAAAAGCTTGTTACCTTGACAGATAAGAAGCACAAGCAGTGAGATAAAGAAAAGAAAATCCAGAAGGACAGAGTAGTTACTTCACAAAGCATAAAAATGGATACCACCAAAATGAAAACACTGCTGTAAGGTACTGGATGAAAGTCAGAAAAGGAGAGGTTCATTTAAATGTGAATGGAAGCAGGCATGAGAATATAAAGTCCAGGGAATTCCTTTACCCATCTCTGCTAAGCTGGTGAATCCTGGAAAAGCAGGCACAGTTCTCTGGATCTTCCCAAGGTTCGGTGCACTGGATGACCACTGCTTGTATCCTTCTACCAGAGCTTTCAGACTGAAAGAGTAGAGAGATGGGAGAAAATGTACCTGCTTGCAAATAATTTTCCCTCCTTCTATATTCTGTGTTGCTCTAATTAGGGAATGTATGTATCCATCTTAATTATATAGATCTGAAGTCCTCCCATAGCAAGATGTTTTGCAACATCTTTAGAGCACCTTCAAGTACAAAAAAAGGTGAGGAAGTCCCTCCCTCATTTGTTACACCATGGAAGTCAAAAGACCTCTGCTGATAACCACCAGCTATGAATGCAGAATAATACAAAGGACCACTACAAAAAATATGATGAAACATCTTTTTAAACCAAGGTAAACCTACCATGGCAGCTAAAAAAACCAAAGTGCTCAGCAGGAGCAAAACAACTCCAAAACCATTTCTATGTGAAATACAAATGAACAATGGAAGTCAAAAATCACTCACTGGGACAATAATATGCTAAAGTGATTGTAACAATGAAGTTATGCCTCTATATTATAACCTCAGTATTTCTCCTCTAAAAGAAAACACTGCACTGAAGTAGAGACAGTTAAAAGCATTAAGTTCTAGATTATGGAAAAATAGGGAACTAAAAATCTATAGAACCACAGAAGTTCTCTCTCATGACTCTTACTTTCTACCAGAATCATTCTACTGGAGTGATGGAAGGTGGCTTCCACTGCACGACTTCAAACTTTAATTATATCAGGTGTTTGGTTTTTTTCCCTTGGTAAGAATTTTTCTTCTATTGCCTACCTAACTGGGATGCCCCACTTGTCACCAAACTATTTTGCTAGGGCAAGGTCACAAAGTCTAACCTTGATTCAGGTGGTTGATGACTGGGTTACAGGCATTACGCTAAAAATATCGTGTGCAGTTCTCAGCTGTCTTGGAAGTCCATTGTTTTCCCACCATTCACCATTCTGGCACATGCAGCACCCTGGTAGGAACTTAAATCCTGACAGCACAGTGCTGAATCCTTCTTGTTAAGACAGACAATCACATGAGATGCAATTCTGTGTAGGTCTGTTCCAATATACTCCTTCCATACTACATTCAGCTAAGTAACACAACCCACCAAATTCTGTATGTCATTTCGAAATTAGCCCTGTGTACAAGTTTGGATAAATATTATAAATAAAGCAGCACATTAAGGGAAGGGTGGTAAGAGAAAACAAATCATGTTAGCAGTGTGATCGTCCTCAAAAGTAAATGTCAAAGCTCTTACAATATGGGTAGACAACTATTGAGGAAGGGGAGTTTCCACGGAGCTAGGAAAACACATTCTTTGTTGTCTATATGCAGAGAAAGCAAAGTTATGATAGGCAGCAGTAATCTTCAGTTTAGCTTTCACTTTACAGTCACAGTTATCTAAAGGGTCTTGGAAACTGCCCTTCATTGTACAGCAGGACAAGTCAAAGTTTGCTTCCTTATAACTCCTCCAAGTAATCTTCCCTTGCAAAAAAACAGACTGAAAATTTGCCGTTACTGACAAAGCACAGCTCAGTCTGAATAGAAAGATAAATAGCTACCAGAATAATTTCAAGGCATGCTACCCTTGCCTCAAGGTTATGAAATCTTCGCTCTTTCCTTTTATTTTTTGCTCCTTCTCTCTCTCTCCCTCAAACTACAAGCAGACTCCAAAGACATGCACACCCTCTTAATAATCTGACAGTAGTATGCATCTGAAAGCAATTCAAAATATGCTGATTTAAGAGTACATTCCTACTACAGTAGTATTATCTGTTACTACTCCAAGGAAAGTGCAACCGGAATGATTTGAAAGCATTAGCAGCAAAACTATCTATTTCTGTCACCAGCACAAAGATTCAGGAACCTAAGAACTTCTTACCTGTAATCTACTTAGACTAAGTAACAAGAATGTTATTACTCTGTTGTATTGTTGTTGGGTTACTTCTCTGTTGCCTTTTTCTATTGGGAAGCCAAAAGCACCTCTCTTAAGGAGTGATAAGGTGACAGGGCTTATTTGCTCAGCAAATTGCGAAAAACTTCCCTACATGTAGGATGGCATCTCCCAGTGTCTTAATACCATTCTGTAACACTGTGCTGAGGTCTCAGCACAATACTGTCATGAATACAAAGTGTGTGTTCCCAGGCTCACCCCTATTATGCTTGAAAGATTTTAAGATATAATTGCTAAAGGACTACGGTTACTTCACATCCAGTTTCGCCTTCTGTAAAATCAGTAACATCACCAGCATGAAAATTTAAACAGGGTAAATATCACCCATGCCACAATAGCAGTCCGAGGCTAATAAATACCAAGTTTAGAGACAATTAAGATTTCACCATACACCCTTTGAGGATATACCAGAAGGTCACAACTCAACTGTCACCGTACTAGGACTCTGTATCCAGTCTCTGCAATCCAGCACAGCAACCTTCTGCTGCTGTGCACACTCCTCCTGCTCAAAGATAAATCATGAATAATCACTGTAAAAGCATGAATAATCACTGTATAATCTTTTCAGTACTGCCTTTACTTGATGTTTACATGCAAAGTGATAATCAAGATGAAGATTCCTGTTCCCTTGATCACAGTCACATAAGGAGCTGGAATAGCAGCACTGCTGCTCTCCCAGCAGTGTCATGGAGAAAACTTGAACTGGACTTTTCTACCCCAAGTTTAGCTCTTCGCTTTACCCCAATTCTTATCCCCCTACTCTCTAAAATTAGAATTAAACCACACTAAATATAGCAGGCGCTCTACCTTCGGAGTCACTAGCACTGCGACTCTGGTCCCTTTAAATTAAAGCCTGCAGGTTGTCATGATCTCAGCAAGAAGTGGTAGCTCATTGTACGTTGACCACACTGCCCTCTCAGCAACACTATCACATCTCAGATACTCTGCAAAATGCCATAACTGCACTGAGCCTCCCCGGAAAAGGTGATGAATCCTACAGAACATCTCAGCTGAAGAGAGAACAGGACAGTTCTGAGAGCAACCATGGTTAGCAAGCGACTCCTCTCCAGCTTCCCATGCCCCGAAGAAATTCAGCACTTCAGGCTGTCCAGCAACAAACAGAAAACTGAATAGCTTTATTCCTAGAATTCTAGGAACATGATTTCAGGGTAGACCTGTTTTTCCTCCCAGCTTCAGTGATTCCCAACTTTTTACATAATTAATGACATGTTTTAATTGTGTAGAATTCTATGCTTCATACATAGAATAGGTGAAGCAGAAGCAGCAGTTGAAGTTCTGCCATGCTTCCCTGTTAACGTGTCAAGAGTCCAGTTAAGGGAGAACACAGCTCAATGCCATTAGATCCAGGCCCTCTTGCAGACGACTGCAACAGTGACACGTTATGTAAGCATCTATTTTCCAGGAATTTCACACCTGAATACATAATAGTAAAAGATAAATTATAACCTGTTACTTTATTTTTCCTGCCAAAAAGCGTGCCAGGAAACAAAAGGAAGAAGCTTCAGACTCCACTAAAAATGACAAATCATTCAAACCTCTTAAAAGATCAAAACACTAAGTTCAAAGGTATAAATAATTCACACGCACACAAAAAAAAAGGAAGCCAAGAACAACAACCTGTAGACATAGAGGTACAACCTGCATCTCTGCAAAAATCACTTTCAGGATATATTCATTCAAGGAATGTGCCCTTTTCAAAAGTGAAGAGAAGATATTTGCCTGCCTCTACCAGGTACTTTTTAAATATTAGCATTAAAGACAAGAAAAAGTACAGCTGAGAAATATAAAAGAGTAGTTTCAGATATGATACAAAACTACAGTAAGTTGATCATGAAAACAAAGAAAAATACTAGAGAAACATTTTTGCACAGCTAAGTTCTACTGCTTGCAAGGACACAATAAAGTAACAGCAAAATGAAAGTTTCGGTCAGTGCCGGACCTCTACCAAGGGATTAAGCGCAACACAGTTTTGTAATCTGTTCTGAACCTCTAACATCTCTGGTATGGCAAATAAATCTGCAAAAAGAAAAGTGTTTGCAAGAGAACAGGCAAGTATCCCATGATCCAGCTCACAACCAGTTTTAGAAGCTGGCAACCAGTCCGGTTCCAGGCTCTCTCTTACCCATCTTCTCCTGCGCCTAGCTCCTTGTGACAAAGTGAGCTCGGTCCCCAAGTGCGTCCCTTTTTCTTCTGGCCTCTCTTCTCTTCTTCCTCTCCTTCTTCTTTTGGAAGGACTGAGCTTCGTCCCCATGTTTTACTGCTTTCAGCAGGAGTCACTTCACGAGTAAGAGGAGCAGGGGAAAATGGGAAAGAAAACCAGGTATACAAATACTATCAAGAATTGGTTCCACAGTATCTTAAATAATATAAGATAGGCCAGAACAAGCACAGCAATAATGAGAACACCCATTCAGGCATCCTTCCCATAATTCTGACTGATTATCAACACTGATCTAACAACCAGATCCCTTCAAAATTAGTATAGATAGGCTTTACAGTTTTACTCCATCACTGGTTTTTCTTTTAGAATCACCAGTTTGATAACAGACTTGATATCCAATACAAACACTACACAGGAACATCCCTTTCGTACTTCTAATACACGCTTGTCTGTCTCATTCTGCTTTATTATGGGAACATTGTTTTCATGACAAGTGCCCTTATTTTTCATTCCAACAGTAACTTAATCCACTTCAATCATGTTTTGCAGATCTATTCTGCAAAATAACCTTTTTATAAATTAACCTGTACACCTAAGGAATGGAGAGAAAATACATTCCAACAGCAGTATTTCAAGAACTTGGAAGTAATGTTCGGACTCCAAAGTGACACTCCCACCCATCACTGACACACTCCATTTTTCTCTCTAAATGCATACATGCAGGGCAGAAGGTAAACATTTTAGGAATTTTTTTTTTTTTTTTTTTTTTTACAGTCTTGTCCTAGATATGGAATCTTGGCATCTTACCACGCTGACAGACTGCACATTTCCCAAATTCAATACTACATTGAGCTCCTTACACTGTATGGCCCTGAGTCTGGGAATAATGGTAGGACTTGCAGGAGGGCTGGAGCAGCTACTGATCAAGCTTTTCCTTTTATCCATCGTTGGGGAAGCCTGTACAGTGAATTTATGCTGGAAGTCTGTTGAAAAGAAAAAAAACAAACAAAAACCAAAGCAGAAAGATGTAGTCAATTTTTTTTAATATAAGAAAAAAGAAATAATAACTTGTGGTAACTTCCAAAGAGCTCAATTTACAGGATCTATGTAGAAATGAAGTTTTACAGCTAATTGTTATCCTCTCTGTTGTACATGCACTTACTTCAAAACAAAGACATGCACTCACAGTCATGAGGATACATCTTCTTAGTGTATGTGTGAGGTACCTACACATACACACATAGAGCCCCATGCGCTGATAGATATTTATATCAAAATATATCCCTGTATAAATTCCTTTCACCTCATCTCTCCAGTTCTTCATCTCTCCATTTCTTAAGCTAGACAAAACCACCAGCTATGCTTAAAGAAAAGCATTGTTAACATGCACATTTTATTTTTATTGCTCTTCTGAACGCTAATCTCACACAGAAGACAAAGAATATGGTGTGAGCCATCATCGTTGAGGCAATGATGAGCCTTAGGTGATTTAGAAAACTCACACTTCTGTTCTCTTCCACAAATGTGAATCTCCATATAGAAACCACTGGAGAAATGCTAAGGATTCAATATTTCTGAAAATCACCATCTTCACTGTTAAGAGTGACTTCCCCGACATCTCAGAATATCTGATATTTCTTCCAGAAGGGTGGTATTAGAGGTTGTGTGTTAATGAGTTCACATATGAACTAGCAATGCAGGACTGTAGTCTCACAGCTATCAATGTATTTTTGATAATTTTTAGGTTTCTGCACCAAGAAATCCAGGAGATTATGGCTTCTGCTGCAGTGTTATGTAAAATATTCCTAGAGCAAGAACCTCCGTCACTTTTTACTTAAGTTTTTTATTAAACCCATCATGTTGAGTGTTAACATGTTAGATTGCAACACCAACATTTCTGCCGTGAGCCATACACAGTCATTCCTAACAAACACGTAACATCTCAGATTTACTCCTGGCCCTCATACTCGGCACTCCGGGAACGCTAATCACAAGAGCATCAAATTTAGTTTCTTGATCCCAAAGAGACGTGATTTTTCCAAAGCACATCCAATACTTTCTAACGTGTAAGTATCACAAGAAAGGAGCTACCAAGCTACAATTTCACCTGTTCCTCCCATTTCACCTGTCACCAACCTGAAGGCAGGCTGATATGATTGCCATCTTTTAACTTGAGCCGGTTCCTCTTGAACTTCCCCATGCGTTTCTTCACCCGAGGCTTCTCCTGACACAGCTGGTGGATGATGATGTTGAGCTCCCTTTCCAGGATGTCAATCTCCCGTTCTGCCAGCTCCTGCTCCCGCCTTCGAAGCAACTCCTCGTGGTTCTTTTGTTCAACAGCAGCACGAGTCAGCTCTTCCTCCCATGTGCGCAGCTCCTGCAGGGAGACAAGAAAGGAGAAATGAAAAGCTGCCTTGTGACCTGTGGATTAAGACTAACATGGCCTATTCCAAGCGTACAGCAGTAGTGCTAGTGCAGCTGTTCAAAGGCTCACCTGAAAGCCAAAAACAATCCTCAAGAACTTCTATTCTTACCATTCAAGGCCTTTCATGTCGGCATTAAAATTTGGACCCAGGCACTTGTGAGGCCACACCTGGGATCCTCTGTCTAGTTCTGGACTCTCCAGTACAAGACATGGAGATACTGGAGAGTCCAACAAAGGGCCATGACAATAACTGGAAGGAAGTCTCTTATGAAGGCCACAAAAGACTGGAGCATCTCTCCTATGAGAAAAGGTTGAGAGAGATGGGACTGCTTATCCAAGCAAAGAGAAGGCTTGAGTGGGGGGGAAGGGGATCTTATCCGTGTATATAAAAACCTGAAGAAAGGGTGCAAACACAAAGCCAGACTCTTTTCAGCAGTGCCAAGTGACAGAACAAGAGGTAACGGGCCCAGACTGAAACACAGGAGGGTCCACCAGGAAACATTTTTTTCCCTATGAGGGTACCCAAAGAGGCTGTAGAGTCTCCCTCCTTGGAGATATTCAAAAGCCATCCGGACACGGTCCTCGGCAATCGGCTATAGGTGTCCCTGCTTGAGGAGGGACCTGGACCACATGACCTCCAGAAGTCCCTCCAGTTTAACCATTCTGTAATTCTGTGAAAAGGCACTGAAGCCAAAATTCAGTGTCATGAGAAAATATGCTGGGCATTTGACATGAACATGTTTACAATATCTTTTGGAGAGTACCATGCATATGGGAAGCCATTTCAGAAGACTTATTCATAACATTGAAAAGAATTAATCCTTCCTTTTCTGTTCACTAAGTACCTAGATTAACTTCAGTATTGACTTAAACTGTTTAAGAATAACCTTGCCATCTCTTGCATCCTAAAAAAGCAAAAACCACAGCTCTAACATAAAAATGAATGAAGAAAGCATCATCAGAAGGTCATTCCCATCATTTTCCAGCAAGCATGGGTGCTCCTGAGAATGAATCCTGACAGAATGAATCAACTGTAAGTGTCCTTGAGATCTCAAAATGTCTTACTGCACTTTTCTCACCACAAGGACAAAAGAATTCAGCATTCAGAATAATTATCTCCAGCTGGCTAATTCCACTGCAGAAAGTAAAAACCGAAGAATTCAAGTTAAGCCTCTGATAGATTATCAGACAGATTTTAGATTTTGTATTCCTTTTTTTAAACCATGTCATTGTCACCTGTCCCATCACCAAGGAGGTACATTTTACTCATGAGGTGAGCAGGATACCAAATTCTCATTCTCCACTGCTACAGAGGAACACAGTACTCAAAATCTGAGGGCAGTCTAGCTACTACTGTCTGGTCTCCTGTTTGCCCATTTAAGTTTCCAGTTTTCAAAAACAGTTCCAACACAGTCGTGCCATGGGACAACAGCAGCAAAGAAATTTTTTTTTTTCCAAAAATTTTTTCCCCAAAGCGACTATAACATGTGAATAGAAATCTTAACTGTTATTGGACCACTTCTCTCCTCTGCCCCAAGGTCTCAATTTCTTTCTCTCTGCCTCTTAAACCCAACTTCTGAGCCCAAATCAAGCTGGCTGCTTATTACGAATTTATTTTTAGGCAAGAGACTGTGAACTTAGAAAAATATTATTACTTTAGTGGTTCCATTGCAGTATTTCATACCAACATCTGTAAAGATAGTCTCTGTAAGGACCTTAACATAGACACTGCAAGTTGTGCTTTTTGCAAGTACTTCTACTCTTTTGAGGCTGAAGGACACAATTCCCTTTATTCCTGCAAGCACCTTTGTTTTCTGCTATTTACCCAGATGGACTTCAGTTACAACACTTATAGGACCATTCTTCTGGTAGCACTCGGGTTTATTACAGTCTATCCATTTGGTTGTGCTCAAAACCTGGAAAACACAAACCTGACACAACTGAAGCTGCAATATGTATGCTATATGTATGCTAAAACTATCCTTCCTACTCTTATTGTCAGCAGTTATTACTGGGTTTCTCAATTAAGATGCTAATGGTGAAATAGTTATCAGATGCATTAAATAACAAAGACAACTCATCATAGAAGTTTGAACAGCATATAAATGAAGCTCTCTACAGAATTACAAGGAGTAGCAGCTCAGGATGCAGATATTTATTTCACTCATGACTACACCCTTCCATGCATCATAATCTGCCATTGATTCGGGGACTTATTACCAGCTTCAGTAAAGCACATACACAATGAACTCTGGAATGCACCAAATATGATCCCTGTTTGAATTATGAAACGGGAAAGTTATGACCCAAGAGCACAAGGCACAGAATGTTTTTCTCTACTCACCTTTTCTTTGGCTCTGAGCTGATCAAACATCTCTTGGATCTCTTGTTTCCAGTCTTCCTGCAGGGAGTGGAAGGAATCTTTGGGCATTTCAAAGAAACCGGACTCTTCTATGGCGGTGAGATGGTCTAGGATACTGGCAAAGGAAGGTCGTGAGTGTGGGTCAGGGTTCCAACAATCTAGAACAGGACAAAGACAAGCAACTGTTAAACATCTCTCAGTATGGAGGTTTGAGAGGATGAGCAGTACTTTACTGATCCCCAGTGGCTAGGAGCGGCATGCACACTATCTGCATTACCCCATCTTTCCCGTATCCCACTTGCATTGACTACTGTCCAGTCGTAAGCCAAGTATGGAATTCATGTTTTCATGCTTTATACAATACTCAGCATCACTTAAGATCTTCAGCTACCCAGTCTTTAAGTTCTACTTCAATAATACGCCAAGTGAAATAGAGGTTTACTAATTTTACAGGAAGTTACTTTTTCAAGCATATTTTAAAAAAAAAACCTAAATAATTTCCTTAAATATTTTGCTTTAAGCTGTATGATCTTACAGAGTGAAATTACTATGCAAGACTCTTGCAAACAGTTCTTTCATCACACCTAGGCTGCAGAGTTAAGAGCCAAATTGCAGAAAGATTTCTATCAAAGTTCTTTCTAATGCCAAACTCTAATATTAAGCTGAGTCATTATGAATCTCTTCCACAGAACTGAAAATCTCACCTGCAAAGTAGACTGGGCATCACTTGAGTGGAAATAGGAGACTCAAGTAAAAAACACTATCAAATAGTGCATTTAGAGTTTTCTTAGTTTTAAGGGTTCTTTTTTTTCTTACTTGAGAGAAAATGGCTTGATCAGATTGTTTTCTCTTGCTTTTAGGAAAAACCACAGATAAACAAGCTTTTTCATTTATAACCTAATGCAATGACTTACTCAATTACAGAGCTCTAAAAATACAGAATTTGAGAAACCCATCTTACCACGAGGCAACTCAACTAGCAATAGTACAGAAAGGTACTCCTTTTACAGTGATGGAAAGTGAACATTGAAAACAGAAACTGAACTAGAAAATAGTATGAAGTAACTCTCGTGCTACGAAATCATTAAAAACATCTTCTTAAAAAAGCCATTAAGTCAAAATGTTTGACTTCACCATACTTTTGAATAGGAAATTCTTACTCATTCAGTCCTCCCTCTCGCTTCACCCCTATTTCTACTTCTGCAGAAAGCATCACTTTACAACTCTATACTGTTCCATACTGGCACTTAGACATATTCTTGTTCAACAAGTAATATTCTCTTTATCACTGCTAGACTTCTGCAGGACAAAACTTGAGAAGAAACAAACAGAAAAACTTAGCGTTCCAGTGTACTGCTCGAGAACACAGCTCTTGTGCATGACTAGAAGAATCCAATACATGGGCCTCTCTCAATACACTCACACCATCACTGCTCTAAATGGTCCCTGGCTTCGAGACACACACTATCACAGCATGAGGCAAGAGTTATAAAAATGTTCTAAAGCTTCCTAGACCTTACAGTTGGAGAAAAATGAAAACATTCTTTAAAAAGCTTTGGTGATGTCCTAAAAGACATCATTCATCAGACTCGTGGATTGAAATATACCAAGGAGCAGCTGTAATTAAAAATAAATAACACTTCACAAAAAAATTAAAAATAAATAACACTTCACAAAATCTGTGCAACTGCTGAGGCTTGGTTTTTGCAGGTCCTCCCTTCGATTTTAGCGTTACCAAGACTGTGCATTTGGGAGCTTTGGTTTCAGAATTGTTAGTATCAAGGTGCCAGTACTTAAGCATCTGCTCAGGTTCCAGGAGGCATAAGCTGGAACATATTTGTGTTTATGGATTTCAAATTGCTCTCTTATCAAAAGAGAGAACTAAGGATGTTGAAGAGTGCTCTGAAGGTCCCCTGCTGCTTACCAATTAGTAGCAATGGGTGATACAGCTGGACTGTCAGCACCATAATCCCTGCCTCTTTACCACAGGTTTTAAGCCTGGCAAAGCAAACATGACCCAAAGTAAAACAAAATGCTGCAGCCAGCCAAATGCATGAATGAGTGAACAGGGTAACTATGCAGGTGGCCCGTGGCTTTTATTTTCCCAGGCCTAGATCTGCCATTATTTGCACTAATGAGGACAGTTGTAACACACAAGTCTTTCCTGTAAAGAGGGAAAGTTCAGCTCTGTTGTCTCAGTAAAGACCACCAGGGCAGCAATTCAAAAGTAAAAGCAGCATTAGGGGAACAAGAGTTCACCCGAGATGGGAAACAGCCTGTTTGAAAAACAGTGTTGCTGAAGGGGCAGAAAGTAATTGTTTTCTTGTTCTCTTCCTCCCCCTGCACCTGGAGAAGCCAAGCGTTCCAAAGCCATGTGGGTCCTCACCCCTGCACCACTGGGTTCAAGCTCAGGCCATATGCTTCCACCTGGCTATCCCAATAGAGGGCACCACTTTTAACCCCATCAGCAGACACCTTGCTTACATTTAAGAAATCAGGGGCCTTATTTTAAGGAACCACAACAAAAACTACCCAGGCACAACACTGAGCTGGTAGTTCCATTAACCCTTTCAGATGCTGTTTCTTGCTTTACATTGCTTCCAAGCTGCTACATCTGCAACTCTGCTGCTGTTTACTGTCCAGCGGGACATTTCTCTTTTAGCACAACTGTATGTCAAATTTTCTACTACAAATTAACTGAAGCCTGTAACCTACAGGAAAAAAAATGGAGACATGCACAAATACTACTCCATAAGCAAAGAAATCAGAAACACTTTCTTGCATGAATTTAATTCCTTTCTTGAGGCTATAAACACCACCAGAGGCCACAGGCTATCAGTTATATGTTCAGACTCATTCTTTGCTCACTAAGACTATAAATCATGTTTGATTTCTCTTTACCTCAGTTTTTCTTTTTGCCAGATAGGTATAAAAGTATTTACTTCATATATACACCTGGAAGTCCTTGGTAATAGGGGCACTGAAAAAAAAACACACTAAAGGTACTACTGTGAGAGAGGGAGGGAGGGAGGGAGGAAGGGAGGGACGAACAACTGAAGCTCAGGAGACATGAAAGTAGTTGTAATAGCCAGCAAGTCACATAGGTACACCCCAAAAGCCCCCTTACAGAATCATTTTGACTAACCACAGCAGCTCTGATGACAAACCCCTACATTTCTTTCATCCGCACGCAGCCCACCTTGGGCATGAACTATCTCCACACACAAAGTAGCAAAAATCACATCACTCTGAAAATTGGGGTTGTTTTCAAATGTCAAAGCCACATTTAAAGCCTCTCCCTGAAATGTCAGAAGGATAAAGTTTCATTTCAAGTCAAACTGACACTGCCTAGCAAGATGTTGAAGCTATGAATTTCATAACAAGCTGAAGACTTCAAACTAGACCAAAATACGTGAAACTTTTTGGTGCTAGTGAGGCTTCAGTATTAGAAAACAAGCTAAGTTATAACAGCAATAGCTCCCATTTTTCTGTAAAGCCAGCTGACATAAATTGGCAGGGAAATTTCTTTCACATCCTACTCTTGTAATAGAATAATGGCCACAGCACATTAACAGCCAAGCTCCCATAATAACTTGCACCATTGAATAAAATCATTTGAGAAATCTGCACTTCAAGGCATCAAAACCAGCATCAGGAAGTAATGCTCAACATCATCCCTAGAAACAGCACAAGCCACGGTCACCCCACACCTGTCTTACCTTCCATGAGTTTGGCAAAAGGCTCTGGACATGTGGAAGGGATTGGGAGGGCAAGTTTATTCATGGCAACACCGTACGCTACTGCAAGACCATCGATTCCTCGGAACGGTACTTCTCCTGTTAGCAGTTCCCAAAGCAGCACACCGTAACTAGCAGGAAGAAAACAGAAAAGCAAATAGGCATTTCACTTTAACCTGTCCTTTGTTAAGTGACAAGAAAGTACCTGAACCTATCAGGGTGAGTCTGGTTGGCTGAAGAAATTGCAGTTTACTGGACAAGCTGGTGAATACCTTACTTTACCCGATTTTAAAATCGGACTGAGATAAGATGCCATTTTCACCTTTTAGTCAAAAATCATTTTCTCTCTGGAAACTGGGAAAATATTAAACCTTCTAATTCAGGCAAATTTTAAGCCAGAATTCAGTAAAAATCTCTAAAAATGTGCAGAAGAGTTGTTTAGCGAGTTGTGATTTTTAAAAACATGAAAAATACTTCTTCAGAATCAAGTTGGTCTTAAGATGTTCTATGAAATATTAACTATGAATTTATGGAAATAACTCCAGGACTGTTCTCCCCGCCAGGTATACAGCAAACAACAGATCCTCAGAATACTGTCTCTGCTTCTAGGAAACCTGAATCAGAGATGACTTCTTCATGCTTAGTGACCTGATAGTTTTTTCTTCCATTCATCTGTCTTATTCTCTTTGGAGCCCATTTATCATCCACGATGTTCTGTCCTAGTGAGTTCCACAAATTTAATGACGCACTGCCAAAAAAAGACTTCTGCGTCTTTGTTTTGAGCTTTTCACTTGGTAGTTTCATATGCTTCCCTGTAGTTCTTTCAACACAAGGAAGAACGAACATATGCTCCCTCTTAGCTCCTTCTAAGACAGCCTATATTTCACAGGCTCCTACTACATCCTGTCTAAACCATCTTCTTTCCAGGCCCCCAAAATCCTAATCTAGCTAAATCCTAATCTAGTTACTCTCCTGAACAGAAGCCATTTCATATTTTTCATTGACCTTGACATCTTCTCTACCATCTTGTTCCACTTAAACCTTTTAGGCTGAAATGACCAAAATCACATAAAATTTTAAAGATACAGGAAGAGGCACAGAATTTCCTATTCTCTTCTTTCTTTCTTTCCTATTAAAATTTAATTTGCCACTTGCCTTTCTGACTCCTTACAAAATGAGCTAGGTAACCCACAGTAACTCCAAAATCTTTTTACTGAATCATAACAGTTTAGAGCCCAACATTGTACGTGTGAAATTCTCCCATGGGTGCTACTTTGTATTTATTACTATTTTACCTATTTTACCGTTCATAACAGTAAAACTTCTCCTCAGCTCTCTGGAGTAGATGATGTTTTCTTATTCTGAATAACTTGGTATCACCAACAAAAGTTACCTAACCATTTATTGCTCTTCTCCAACTCACTTACAGTTACATTGAACACAATATTCCCCAGCAAGAAAACAGATTTATTCCTTTAGAAATTAAGAAATTAAGTGATGGGAAACAGACTTGCACTCTTTTCCCACATCTATTTACTCTTTTTAAAAGCTTTTGACAGAAGACTTTGTTGAAAAACTTTTTATAAATTCAAATATGGTACAAGCAAACTTGTCCACATAACGAGTAACTCCTTCAAAATTTTTCTTTTTTTTCATAAGATACAGTTCTCCTCTACAAAAGCTGACTCTTCCTCAGACACATCCACCAGCTCCCCACTCCTTAGTGCTGTTTCTACCATTCAGCAGAACTGAAAATCAGACTTGCTGATCCTCAGGAAGCTCTTTTAAGACATGTCATCATGTTTGCTCCATTCCATTTCTCTAGTATTAAGTCAGCTTTAAGCAACAGATTACACTGCACAGCTATTAACCCGTCTGGCTCTCGCATGTCCCTGTAGAAATCTTGGGTGTTACTATAAATCCCAGCAATTTGTTACTGGTCATTTTATCACTCAGTTTTAAGACCTCTGCGGACAGTACTTCAGTATGAGATGCCCTCCAACTCAGCACCCTTAAAGAGATCCATTGGTATGTTTGATCCATTCTAGAAGACGCAAGTCATTCACTAAGTTTTTTTTTTCCTATAGCCCTATCTTCTTTGCACTCTTACATCTTAGTCACCTCTGGATCGTATGCTCTCCTGCAAGACTCTCACCCGTGCTGTATCTGAAAGCAATTTATTTGGTTTTATGCTTTTCGCAAGACTCTCATCAAACCCTTTTAATCTTCAGTGTTTTACATCCAACTTGTCAGCGCTTAAGTCCATAGAATCATAGAATGTTAGGGATTGGAAGGGACCTCGAAAGATCATCAAGTCCAATCCCCCTGCCAGAGCAGGAATGCCTAGACTATGCCACACAGGAACGTGTCCACATGTCTGATCTCCCTCATTTGCATGCAGGTTCAACTTCTTGAAAGATGTCTTCCAGCAGTCTTTTCTACATCACCTTCTTCATTTATCATCTGAAGTCTTTCCTATGCATTCACTCTTAGTGTCATTAAAAAAATATCAACATTGCTTTTGTTGTCTTTACACAAAATTCCTCAGTGTTGTCATTAATGCCCTTGAAATCAAACACTACTGCAACAGACTAATTATTCTCAATTGCTCTTGCAAAGATATTGAATCTGACTGTGCATGTGCGATCATGATTGCATTGTACAATTTTGAAGGCCTGCTCAGCATACTTGAAGACCAAAGGAAAAACTGCTTCTCCTCCTAAAAGCTCCCCAAGCAGCTGCGGCATGAAGCAGTATTTCTGAAAGATTAATCCTTTCCAAGCAAAAACTGTCCTATATGTGTGGGAGTAATTAAAATTTTCATTATTGTAACCTGTACTCTGGCAATCTCCTTCTCACCCTGCCAAGTCTTTAACATTCATTTTAACTGCTGCCACCTTAGTTGGACAGTCTTAATGCTCTTTTTCCTCTTTAGATATAGAATTTCAGTCACTAGAGATTCCACTTCTACTGCTAACACAGCTAGTTTACTTTAGTAATCAAAATATTTTTTTCACCTATACAATCTTTCGTGGTTTTCCTATGTAATTCATACTCTTGATATTATGATAATTATTTCTTTCCATCAAGATTCTCAATTTCTTACTGTTTCAAAAGCCTCATTTGAAAAAAAATAAACTAGAGTTTAAGGATTTCTTTTTGCTTTCCTTGGATTCATAAGACATTCAAAGAAAATGAATACTGGACTGAATATATATATATATACACACACACATATATATATATATTTGGCCTGTCTAAATCTGATTGATCATTCATGTTACTCTTAGTTCGGATGCAAGTGTTGATATCAAAAACTAGGAAAAACTACCAAAAAGTTGTGTTATTACTTTATGACTTGTGATAGCTGGATAAAGTATGTATTGGATATTGCTCTCAATGGAATGGTTAGGAAAGGACTATTGATGTGCTCAAAGCATTTATTTCACAGGGTAATTTTTAAAAGACAACTGATGGACAGATGGGTGTTTCTGCTAATGTGACATTACAGGGAAGGTCATTTTGTTTCTGGCAAAACTGAATGCCGTCTCTTCCCCACGTACATACAGTTTGCTGCTGAGAATATTGCTCCCACAGAACTAGGTAAATGCTGCAACATCTGAACAACAATCATCCCAAGTGATTAAACAGCAAGAGAGGTGCTGAACCAAGTGTTTTCCATTAACTCTCGGGCAGGGGATTGAGAATTACAAAGGAAAAAGCCAGAGACAGAAGAGATTTATACAAAAAAAAAAGCAAGCATAAGAAGAAAGAATCAAGGGCCTCTCCTCATTCTCAACAGGGAGGAAGAAAAACTGAACAAGCTCATTGATTCTTCTAGCACCCGGTAGTAATTTTGGGACTTTAATTACAAAATGAACCATGCGACACAGACCATGTGTCCAAGTCACTTGTATGAATAATTAACCATCTCCCAGTGATCCGGTAATCCCTAAGCCATTTAACATCAGGTTCAATCCTACACACTGTATTTTCAGAGAGAGGTAGGCTGGAGGCCTGCAGGATTTCACATGTGATTTTGCCACCTCCTGTATAAGTCTGTGAACTCGGGACAAAAAACGGTGATTTCTTCTCACTGTTATTGTACCATAGGTCCCCTTAACCATGTCCCTAGGTTCAGCACTTCCTATGAGAAAGGAACTATCAGCCCAATGAGGAGATCCCAGCGACAATAAAAATTCAAATATGACTTTTGTTAAAGATTTTGTTACATTTTAATTGGCTGTTTAACAGTTGCAGAGATGACATTTCCTGTTTATTTCACAAGAGTCAGTCGCATACCCTTCTCCCAGGTGAGTTTCTACCAATATTGCCAATCAACACTGATCTGCCAGGTACTGAAGTCTTGCCAGTGCTTCATTACACACAGAAGACTAGAGAAGCCTGCAAGCAGTCAGTTGTGGATGAAAGTGCTGGCCAACACTTGATTTAAATGAAACATTCTAATGACTTAAAATCCTACACCCACCACTCAACGCCTCAAACATCCTGGTCTGCTAATCAGACTGTTTTAGGTAGTTCTGGTAATTCCATTCCTAAATGAAAATTAAACTTCTAAGTATTTCACTGGTCTCAGAGTAGATATATCTTGAAAGCATCTAAACTGAGGAACACAGGGAACTCCGATGAAGGTTTTATGGTGGCTTTACACTCTGCATACCAATCATACTGACACCGTGAACGTCTTAAGCACCACAAGTAAAAAATGAAGTGTGCAGCAAAGAAATATATTTAAGCCATTAAAACGACAGGGAAATCCAAACTATATCCTACTGACATTAGCTCGCTGTACGGTATTCGATAAGCTGCAGTATCTGTGCTTCAGCTTCATCCCTGTAAATCCAAAGCAAGTATGTAACTCTCCTCTCACACATGGATAGATTTACAGGAACTGATATATTTAAATAAAACCATAGTTTCTTCGTACTCTGTGCAATTTAAACACAAGATTTCTGCTGTATATCTAAAGCATGCAGGTGCAGCACAGCAAAATTCATAGCAACAAGTTTTCACTGCCAAGATGCACTAAGCACTGTTACTATCAACAAGTCCATACCTTGGTGATAGACCCCAGCATGGGGAGCATTCCTCAGCATTCTAACTTCTTTGCCAAACCTCTTTTAGAGCGGGGCAAAAAACCCAACAAAACAACCCACACTGAGTTTTTTAAGTGGAGCTTGATACACGTTTTGAAATGAATTGCACGAAGCAGTTATTTATGATAAGACTGACTCAGAAAATTTCAGTATTGGCAAGCGTCTTCAGCATCTTCTTTCACCTGCTTGTGCAGCAAGAACAGAAGCAGAACAAGAATCTTGTTAAAAGGTTGGGCAGCAATGGAGACAGCAGTATGATTCTAATAAGCTTTTAAAAAAAAAAAGGTGTTGAAATAAAAGGGTTTGTGAATGTTAAGAGACAGACACAGCCAGTTCTGTTGATGTTGCACGGACTAAGTGGAAGGTTGTCAGGTAAAATCTTCCTCGACTTCAGTAATTAACCAAGAGGTTGAAGTGGACAAGAGGAGGGGCAAGTCTAACAGCATAAAAAATTCATCCTGTTAAGAATTTCAAGTTACATCCTTGGGTGGGAACAGGATTTATTACACATGCCCATGGCTGCTTTTGTGAAATACAGTGTTTACACTAGTACTGAGCACACTGGCAAGTGTTTGTCCTCTCCATTCTTTTCAGCTTATTTAACTGCGACCCAAGCTTTTGGCCCCCAGAGAGAGAAGGTTAATTCAGAGACAGTGTAACAACAGCTCTCTTAATGGTGATGACCCTCTGTTTAAGGAAGAGCACTGAGAGGAACTCAACCCGTTTTCAAGGAAAGACTGGGAACTATAAAAAAGTGCGGAAGCATCTTAAAAATAGAAGTACAGTATTCTGAAAAACTAACAAACAATTTAAGTTATTTACAATCCTTAAGTCCTGAAGTCATTCAGTCCTTAAGTCAATGGCCAAACTAGTATTTTCGCACAGGTACAGATGCACTTGGGGTAATAATGAAAAGCTACCAACTGACTTATGAAGTCTTACCTTTTTCTAAAATGAGGTCATACTGGCACAGAACATCTACTGTTCTGTTCACAGCATGCCTGGATTAGTAAAGTTATAATCACAGCAAAATAGTTTCCCTCTTCCCTTCTCCCTCTCCCCCGGGTTACCCTTGAAGGCCATCCAGGCACTGTTTCAGAGAAGAACTACTTGAGGTTTGAGCTCGTGTACAAACTGTGTACAAACCAATACTGTCCTTCTGTGCACAGAAAAGGTGCACAGCCTTGAGACTGTCATTTCTGCCAGACTTCACTCAGAACAAAAGCCTGGTTCGTGCTCAGTTCGTCTCAGATTAACAACAGAGACTATCATGTTTAATTAGAGAGTCAGAATTCTATCCACACCATCCCTGTGCAAAACACAAGTTCACAGACTCACCACAAGGCAATACATTACTTATTCAGCTAAAATGGATCAGGAAAATGAAAGTCTCCACAACAAATCTTTGCCATAACAGCCGAACAATTCTGCCAGCTGGAACATTTCTTTATCCTGACAGATTTCACAGCACGCATACACTTGGGTGGGAGCATTACTAGTCAGTGCAGAATCTTACTGCTCTACAGACAAAATCACCCTGGCATTTCAATACCTCTTTCCCCACAAGAAAAACAAAATTCTATCTACTTCATTTGTTTCAAACATTCAGTATTAATTTTCACGTCATACAACACCCAGAAAAGTCACTGTCCTAGAGCTATTTACTGAATTTTGGATTAATCAACTCACTTAATGGTCATATTCAAACTCAATTTCTGGAAGTCTACAAGCTGACCCTTACACTCCTCCCCACCAAAATAGCTCCTATTCTCAAAAATCTCAGTTCATGAATGGAAAAAACAATATATTATGTGCAAATTACTACTTATGGATTACAGACTCAGGTGGACCTAGAGAAGAAATTCATTATTCTACGTGAAAGACTAGAAAGGTGGAAATAATTCAAAATATTATTACAAAAATGAAAAGCATTGTATTCGGGCTGAAACTGCAGAGAATTCAGTTAGGTACAGTGTGTCTGTGTACATATACGTCAGTGACAGCTTACCACCAAAACAAAGTGATCTTACTGTTAGTAAAACAGTAAAAAAGTAGTAATTTTAAGTACTTCACAGATTGTTTAATGGCCTTTAGATTATGTCAGACAAGAGCCAAATTATCTAAACCAATTTTTTTGTGCTTAAGTAGAGGGAATTTGGATTATGAATCCTAGGATATTCTGAATGTAAATTTATAGAAAAACAAAAATCTAAAGGCATGCCCACCACTTCCTACAGTAAAAAAAAAAAAAAATTACTATTAATACAAAGCAATCAGTCTGATAGATGGAAAGCTGGATAAACTGTTCTGAAGATTGGAATTTTAATATTTGGTTCACCACTACGCATTCTTAAAACACAAAGGCGGTTTCCTGGCAGGTCTAGCTAACTACCATCCAAACACTTAATGCCAAATCAATACCTCCATACATCGCTGCCTTTGGAGAACATGGAGGAGCGGATGACCTCAGGAGCCATCCAGGCATATGTCCCAGCTGCGCTCATTTTGGTAGTTTTATGCCATTCCCTGGCCAAGCCGAAATCCGTGATCTTCAATATCTTGTTGCTCAGATCTCCATTTTCCACTTTTTCGAGTATCAGTACTGGAGAAAAGGGAGGAGGGGAATAAAAGGTATGCAGAGTAAAGCTAGTGTTTATGCAAAAAAGGTTCCTACTGGAGATCTCCCAGATTTCAAGATTCTCCCTGACTTTTAGTCATTCAAACACACCACACTCCATTACAAGTTCAAGCCTATCCCTTCATCTGACCAAGTGAACAGCTGTCTAGCAAACAAAATTCAAGCAACATACCAAGCCCCAGAGAACAAATAGGTAATAACATAATTAATATAATGACTGGTGTTATTCTGCATAATAATTCTCTGCTAAGAGGAAGTGAACCACTGTAACTTCTAGAAATCCAGATGAGGGAAGACATTTCCTAATTAATCCTCTCTCAGCAAGCCAGTAATAGCATCTTTTTCTTGAACTGCTTAGAGGACTTTTTTTTTTTTTTTTTTAATCCAGATACACACACAGGCTGGATATACCCTTCATGTAAATGTGTTAGGAGTGGAAGATTTGCGGTTTTTTAAAGTCACAATTAAAAAAAGTTAATGACCAGTAATACCATACCCACTTTAAGACTCCATACGCACCACCATGTTAAATAGTCCCTCCCCCATCATTATGAAACTACCCTGAGGAAGATCTCAAGAATGCTTTGGTATAAGGCATATATTCCTTTTTACTCAGAAAGCCATACTGCCACACCACTGGGAAATAAGCGTAAATCAGAGGCCAGAAGTATCCACTCTGCTCCTCCAGCACTTCGTTATCCTTGTTCTTATTTTAAAATGACCACACAAGTTGTGCCAGCAACATAACATCAAGCAACAGACTACAATAAGCCACTAAACTTCCACAACTGAAGTAGCTGTGACCCTGTGAAACTATTTTCAGCCACTTTGTGAAGGGCTACAAAGAAAAAAATATTTGTATTACCATTAGTCCAATGACTCCACAGCAAAAGGCATCAAGCCATTAAAACACCATCATTATGCAGCTATGCTGCTTTTCATGTTATTAGAGACACAGATTCTTAGAAAACAAGAGTGTTTTTTTCCCTTTCTATGTATGTGCGAGTGAACTGCAAACAAAGAAACCCAAATAAAACAAACAAAACCCACCCAACCAAAAAAACTCAAATAACCCACACCCAAAAATATCAGAGATCATAAGAAAACCTATAAAAGGCAAAATCATTGCAAAAATTACTGCACGTATAAAAATCTTCAGGACTATTTTAGCAGTCCATTAAAAGACTCAAGTATCAATCTCAAGGTAACACAGGGTTTTTTGAGAGAGAAAAAAGAAGAAAATCTTAGGTTCGTTCTCAGTACTTTCCTCCAATAATCAAAATGGAATTTCCCACGAAATAAAAGCCAAAAATGTTATTTGAACCCTCTTGCATTAAAAAGTAACAAAAATCTAAATGTTAAAATACTGAACTTGTATTAAAGTTAAACAAGATGTCTGTTCTCTGAAAATTTTAAAAAAAAAAAATCAGCTACCCTTTCCACAAGGCTTCAGAATTCACATACTTGATCAAAGACTTTTATGGGCCAACTGAAGCTGTGAATGAACTAGACTTATGGTTAAGCTCTTTGGTTCTTCCTTCTTTTGCAAAATTCCTTTCTAACATTACTGAATGCTCCATTATCCTAATTGCAGAAGGAGGAGTTCAAGGCCTACAGTTACCATTTCTCTTCATTCGGGCAGAAGCAGATGTATTTTTAGAGCCACACTTCCGTGTAGAACAGAACCATCACAAGAAAGAAAACATACAGAGAAGAAGGCTTCCTGCGTGCCTCTTCTCTCAGTAAGCCAAATTTTTTCCTACCTTCTCGCAGATGAACTGCTAAGAGAAATTGTTAGCAAGTCACTCACTGATTGCAAAAGCGAAAAACTTCCTAGAATATACACGCCAGGTTTCTTCTTTTAGCATCTACCCACTCTGCCTAAAGAGCTGGCAGAAAAATAAAACCTAATTTTAAATTTAAATGCAGCAATATAGAGATATTGAGTGAAGTTGTAACGGTAAAGGTTTAAAACAAGAAAACATGGGTTTGGGATTTTTTTTGCTTCCCTCCGCAAACACAAGCAGCAACAAGCAGATTTGATGTCCACAAGGCGGATCACATTCTGTCTGAATGAGCTCAAAAGCAGGACAGTCAGATATCACAGCTACATTGTACATACCTTCCTGGCAAGAGGTTATTTAAATCTAATTACCTTGACTTGTATTAATAATTAGTACAAAATAATTAGTACTTACACAGATCTTTTGTATCCATGAACTTGTTTCTGTGTCATATGTAGGCTAAGTAAGATAAATTACCAAGACAAAAGACCACAGAGAAAGACAATGAAAGAGTTGGATTTATTGCGAGTCCTTTATTCCTTAGTTATGTCCTTGGCTCCACTCCTATTTCCTTGTAATAAATGCTTGGGATAATCTGCAACCCCAAATTGTAAAAACTCATTGTAAGAATCATATCTCTCTCCAGCATCTGTTTCAGTTCTCCTTATCTTGGTCAGCACCAACAGGCTCACTTCTAAGTGGCAGGAGCCTCACTAGTCCACCTGTCAGATTTTCAGACAGAAAACCTTGACTCTCCATCTCATGTTTGCTCAGATTTCAATGAACAATCTTGTAAATAGGTGAAACTCAAATTCCCTTTAGGTTCCTGCTTTAAAAAACTTTTATGGAGAAATGAGCCAGGTTGTTAGCACACTGCAAATGCATTTTATCCATGCTACTGAACATGGTCTCATTTGAGCTTCATCTACAACCTTGTGAGCTTTATCTACAACCAGTTATTGCCTCACATTTAATACTTTGCGTGTAAGTTCTCTTCTGCAAATGCCATTTCTTCTGCACTTGCATTAGTCTACCATAATACAAAACACAAATAAGCAACACACTCCATACACTTAGAGAGTTAACACACCTTTCCATCTTTGACTAGATTTGATCACTCAGGACAGAGTTAACAGTGCCCAGATGATCAGCCTAACAGAATTTCAGACACTGAGTGCCTACACCAAAACCACAGCTAATCTACCAAGGCAGCAAATCATTCTGGTCGGTTGATTTAAAAGGTCTGCATGAGATCAAGAGATTTTTGGAAAGACAGAAAACTGAAAATATGTCAGACTCCTAGCCTTAAAAAGAGAAATCGTTTGAGAGCAAAGACACTGGGACTAGTTTTCAGGCAACCAGGGAGGAACGCAAGCCGAATCAGCAGGAGCATGCAGACTGTGTGTCAAAGCATCAGTGGTGGATCACCCTTCCCCATCCCAGCAGGGCCCATGCAAGAAATCTCTTCCTGAGGGCAGGCACGGAGCCAGCCAAGCTGTAGATGAAGGTACACCATGCACCATGGCTCCTAACAACTCAAACCTATCGTTTTCCTTTGCAGCACAGGCTAAAAGCTGATCTTAAGTAGCACGGATAGGAGCCAACCGGCAGCACGCAACAGGGACTGGTGAAGTAAACCAGGTATTACAAGCACACTCAGCCAGCTGCTAAAGTAAAACAACTCAATATAGCAAATCACCACATTCTTTGCATACTGCAAGTGCAAAGCAAAGCACAGTGGTTTAGACTAGCATTAAAAAACGTTTTCGAATTTAAAGTGAAAGGTATGACAAACGTGTGCTTACAGGAAAAATAATAGAGAAGTGCTCACATACACTTTTGTAAATTCCAGAAAGCCCCGTAACCTGTCCTCCAGGAGAAAATAAGCATTTGATGATGAGAAATTAATTACAGCTCAGATTAATTCCGTCCAGCAAGACAGTTCTTCCATATCTCAAGGAATCCTAGCTGAGACAACAAGAATATGACCCAAATAGGCCTTGGTGTCTCCTAGCAAGACCTTCCCTGGATCAGGCAGTCATCCAGATACAGGTACATTTGATTTAGATGTGTAATTTCAGCTACTAAGAATTTAAGAACTGAACCACAAGGACTCTCAAGAATCATTGCTGGTAATGATTCAGCCCCACTGTCTAATTTCTTGAGAGCCAGGCAGGTTGCAAGTGCTGAAAGACAAAGGTTAATCGAGACACATTAGGTGCGAGCTTAGAGAAATACAAAGGTAGAAACGAAGCCCTGAGCCTCCTCTTATCTAAGTTATGATGAAAACCAGTCTTTTTCTTTTAAATTAAAATATCTATGAAACAAAAATGCCTCCATATTCTCCAAGAATATCGTTGTTGCCTTACACGAAGCATCAGGGATATTTTTATACCAGACTCCTGTGAGAAAGTTTCCTGAAGTACAGAGAAAGAAGGAGGCACCATATAAAGAGAGGAGTGGGTTAGGTGACTGAAGGCAATAAGCCAACGCTTACTGGTTTGATAACAAGACAAGCCAGACAGACTAGCAGAAAAGCACAAGGCAGAATTCAGAGATCGTTTGACAAGGCTCAGTCTGGTGCAGCCCTTAGTCATACCGTCTGACATTACACCAAATAAACGAACAACTGTGCATTGCTAGAGATGAGAAAACTTGTCACCATTATATTTTCAGTACTTTTTAACACAGGTTTCCATCTCTGTGATGCTTTAGCTTCTGCTCAAGACACAACAATTTGCAGTAACAAAGAAGAAAGACGGCACTGCATGGTTTGCCTCCATCACTAACCTGTCAGCATTTCCAGTGGTCTCAGAGTAGTTCAGATCTACAGGATCATTTAACAGAAGGACAGTCAAGGCTCCTGGTGGTCTAGTGAGACCTTTAAGGACTGTTCCAAAGGTTAGAACACTGAATTTGCACTAGCATATTTAGGATTGGGACTATATGCATCTAGGACTATTCTATGTCCTTTCAGAAAGAGAAGTCATTGCACTGAAAGCACTGAAACCTGTAACTTGAAAATTTTGTTACTGCAGATATCCTGTACTAGTAGTCAAAACCATTTGTTAGTTCTAAGCAGGTAAACCAGAGGATCAAATGAATTCTGAAACAATAAAGACTGCAGTTAAAAAAAATTAGCAGATTAAGTGCTAGCCAAGTTTCAACCCTGCCACAAACTCTTAAGATGAAACTACAGAAGGGCTTCCCTGGAGCCAAGCAATACACATTTCTACAGAGATGAAATTGTCTTGCATGCATGAAATACATGCACACCTACCACAGCCTCACATGTTCAAAAGGCGAATTTTTTCCCCTCTTCCCCATCCTCATGAGTCATTACAGTGAAAAATGGCTTGGATAAAACAAACTCTAAGCATCTCAGAAAGCAATCTTCCAGTTAGAAAAGACAAGGCCTTCCCAGAAGGAGATTCCCAGCATAAGCCTAATACACATGGTCTGAATTGCTCTCTACAGGAACCCCTGCTGAGTAGAGGCACATCTGTGGTAAGTGCCCAGACTCAAACCACAGGAACCTCTGTGGTCTGAAGTAAGCAACTTCATTTAGAGAAGCTCCCCAACACACTAGATGTTAGAGAGCCATCTGGTGAAAACCAATTTGCTCAGAGTTGCAAGATTATCTCAGTGTTTTAAACTGTTCATAAACAAATTTTTTTAGAAACGTATTCTTCCATTAGCAGGACAGCTAAAGGTAGCCAAACAGGTACTACTGTTAAATAAGTCTTAACTGTCCCTTGCCCCACAAAGGCAGCTGGAGGTCATAAATATCGCATCTTGCACCACTCACCTTAATGATCACTGAATCAACTGAAAAGTCAATGGTGAACATCTTGGTTGAACACACAAAGCCTTACTGGAAGAAGGACCTCATTTGCAGATATTAGAGAGATGTATTTTCATTACTCATGCATCTACCAGAACAACAGGAGATCAGACATACAAATACACCATGACAAGGTAAAGATGGGGGTAAAAGCTTTATATCCTTTGATCTACTCGCACTTAAGTTTTAATAAACCCCAAGAGGGTTGGGTAAACCACATCAAATATGTCAGTATCATTCCTGCTTCTCAGCCATCACAGTAAGAAGTTGAAAACTGCTGAGCAAACTTTATTTTGGGAATATTCACAACTTTCTTACAGTGGTCAAATTCAAATAACTGCATTGTTGATACACTTCTTTCTGCTAAACCCAACTTATTTCTATTACAATGGGTTTTTTCTTCTTTCCAATTACACTAGAAGCACTAATAAGTCTGGATTGCTTTCCTTCTGCCAGAATATACACTTTGCTATTCCTTTCCTTTAAATTTCTTCTTCTCAAATCCATCTACTCTCCTTCCACATACACTCCTCTACCCTACATAGAGATAAACCACTTGCATTGTATCTTTCAATCCAATCTCTAAAATAGACATGGTAAAGCTTTACTTAGATTTTAAGTTTGCCACATTATGAAGCTTCAGTAATATATCTCCTATTTCTTTATCCAGCACCAGTATGCATGACAAGAAAGTTTAAAGATTACTTTCACAGAACAAAAGTTTTCACAAGAGAAATTAAGAAAAGGGTTTTTTGCAATAAAATTAACAGCTATTGTTTTAATTCTCTGATCTGCTCGTATTACACCAGCAGAGACAGAAAACGAGTTATAACCTCCTCTCAGCAACACAAAGTTCCCCTGGAAGGCAGCAAGAGTGTTAGATTTTTTTTTTGGCTTGTTTCTTTTAGAAGGGTTATTTTAGTTTTCAGCTACACTTTTGGACAGTTACAACAGCACCAGGGGGCCAAAATAGTGGGAAAGAGAAGTAGGGGAAAATAAACACTTTAACCCATGCTGATCCAGCTGCTAGTAACATCAAGGAACTGGTAGGAAGTGGCTCCTCATTCCACCTCACTGTCAAATTAAGTGACAAGGCAGCAAAATACAGTGATATAACTGCCTTTTAACCATCATAGTAGTTAACCACCACACACTCATATTTCAGAACAGCAGGTGCATCAGCAACTTCATGATCCCTTTTCCAGTCTAGAGTGTGTGTGTGTACTAACATGAAAGATATTGAAAAAAAAAAATAAAATCAAGACAGTCTCAGGTATGGTCCACCTTACAGCAAGTCATTTACCTGTGCGTGATGCTACTCAGTAAGCCTGGCGCACAAGAACAGAAATCTGTTAGCTAATGAACATCAAGCCTGAGGGAAATGGTTACAATCACTAAGTGAAGGAAGAAATAAAAAAGAAATAAGAGACTGAGTGCAGTGAGAACTGAAAGCATACAGGAAGAACTATGGAAGGGAGCAGGCAGAAGATAAGGGTCCCTACTGTAGGGGAAGAAAAGTTGGATTTGTTGTCTGTGGTGTACCAGAATGAATCTCTGACTTGACGGATGATTGCTGGCTTCACTTTTAACTTCCATATCACTTTTCCTTAACTGAAACAATACATTTAGTATTTCAGTGCCAGAATACTTGCCATTCTTTTATTTAAATATTACAGTTCTAGGTAGAACATGAAACAACAGGCTAGAACACGAAACAATACTAAACAGTAATTTAGTGATAAAGCAACATTAACTCGTGTTCTCTTGTTATATTTTTATCAATTCTTCATGGAGATGTTTACCACTAACAGCGTTTCTAGCATGCTAGGATGGATAGTAGTGTTTTGAAACAGGCTGGGAGAATAATCTGAAGAAAGTGTCAGAAGCTTGTCTGCCAGATGTGTAAGGAAACCTGACTATGAAGGTCCTTCAAGTTAGTTTGAAATTAAAAGGGAACTCCCAGAGTTAGACACAGAGGGGATGGTGGAGATCCCAGGTGAGGCTCTGGCTGCGAACTACCAAACAGACACAGCAACTGGATGATGGCAAGTTGAGGAGGCCTGAAAAACCCAAAACCTGTGGAAACCTCTGACTATCTGTGTGTGTCAGCGCATTTCAGTAGTTCTGTTTCAGTCTTCCTCATCAGCACTGCTGGGTGTCGAATCCTTTGCCATGCAAGGTTCCAGGAATGAGGAATGCAGTCACATCAAAACATGAGGAAAAACACCCAGCAAAAGGATTTAGCCTGCAAATAGGTCCCACTGGGGCCCATTCCCAAGAGCCCCTACCGATTATTTTGTGCTGTATTCTGCCTCCTCAGAGCCACATCAGCTGGTCCAAGACCTGGATGGCAGCAACAGTGATGGGTGGGTGTGTGACAAGGACTATGACTAGAATAAACATAATCTTTATTATTTTACTTGGTGTAGAAATATTTAATGCTAATATTTAAGTATATTAAGTGGCCATTCAACTACCTGCACAGACTTAATGAAGTTTATTCCCCAGTCACCCATATTCTTATCTGGACACTTAACTAAATTTCCCTTTTAGTCCCAATGCTTTGAGATATCTATTCTCATTTTGTTAGATTGAAGAGAAGAGAGAAGACTATTAGTTAGTACCTACAAGGCTGAAAAATGGCAAAGGAACTCAAATTCACATGACACACCACCACCTAACTTGATCTTTTTATTCCCAGGATAACACCGTGCATTTTTGCTGCCCTTGGGGGTTTTTGCAGATACCTCCAGAGCAACCCAACAACCTATAGATACTACAGAGTACCAGATTTGTTTTCCCATTGGACTTTGCTCATCTGTTACTGTACGATCACTGTTTTCAACAGCAGGAAGGTCAACAGGCAGCTGCAAAGAAGGGAACTAATGCTTAGCCTGTCATAGCTGCAGCATGAAAGACCATTGCTGCAGTTGAGTACTCACTGTGGGGGGGAAATTTAGACACGTTAGTTATTCCTCCGTCCTGCAAACAGAACAGCTTACTGTGGTTTCAGTTATCAAAGTGCAAAACGGCAAAAGTTCTGTCGGATAGTGGATAAGCATCAGCCCATCTGCTTCCTCCATTGAGATATTTCAAGCACTGGAAGGCGATATATCGGATACCAAGTCCATCAAATCTCAGGTGCAAGAGTTTTGCAGAAAGAAAAGAATAGAGTAAAACCTTTATGGAAACCAATGCATTTTCATGTCAAGACTCTTTAAAGGTGAAACATAAACTGGGTTTCACCTCTAAAAGCTGCCAGTCTTTTCCATGGTAGCATTTAAGAGCAATGCAGACCTGTATGAGGAGGTACTCCCATTAAACTTCTCCCTCTACAGCAATACTGTAGCAGTCTCAAGTGCAAGATTTGAAGGAAACAGAGTATTTCCTTTTCCAGATGATTCCAAATTTATAAAAAAATTGCTTCACACAAATTTCAGAAGTCAGCTCAAGGGTTACTGAAGCTGAAGGTGTAGCAGAGAGGAAAAAAGTCTAATTAATATCACAGGATCCAGACTCTCCCACCCACCCACAGCAGAAAGTGTCCAAACCCGAATCAATCTGTTACAGGAAACATTGTCTTGAACAAAGAATCTCCTCGCTCAGTTGTGTGTTCTCTCTAAGGATTTGTTTTCCAGATGAAAGAATAAAGTTATCCGAACTAGTACAGCTTTGAAAGCACTTTCTGATAACTTCTGCTCCTAGTCATGAACACTAAAATATTAGTACTACACCTAAAGTTGAATTTCTTCCTTGACACACACAAAACCCTGGAATTTCACAATTAAGACAGTTAATTTCATTTTACAGTACTTTTTGTCCTCGTAAGTCTAGGCATAATCTTTGCTGCGTCCAAATCCCTTTGACTGCCTTCTAGATCTATTCCCAGTACAAACACCTTCAACACATGCAAATGTGGATTTATTATTTTTTTAATGAAGACTAATTCAGAAAAATGAGATGAGCATCTTTCACCTCTTGTATTGGCCCATTGCTACTTTTTATACTTGTTTTTATCTGAAAAATGAATAAAAAGTTCCACTGTGCTCCGAAGAAACACAGTGCGTTCTCATTCGGAAGGTAATACAGGTATTAGCAAATATTAACCCATCCCACAGTTTTTGATCAGTCCTCATTTGAAGGAGAAACATATTCATAGATCAAACAAAAATGCTCTTGCACAGAAGATGGCTTCTCTGAACTTAGTATGATTGTTTCCCCTCCCACAAATAAGCAAAAGTTCCCAGGATACGTTTCAGCTCACATGGTGGTGGTGGGAAATACTGGCTGATAAATAAAAAAATAGCCTTAATACATTGCTTCATGCTGCTGCATTGTCCAAGAGCCACCACAGTCTCAGAGAGGCAGAAGCTAGCTAGTAAGTCTGCAGTTTGCCTAACAAGTCAAAAAAGCAGTGTTCCTACAGGGGGGATGAGCGACTGAGGGTTTTTTTAGTAATTAAGTCCTATTGGCAGTACACTGGCATACTGCCTTGAGGGAAGAACTAAGCTATTGGGAAAGGATTGCAAAAACTCGCTCCAAAAATGAGACCTCATATTCTAGTGGTTTGCAAAAATATTACTTGCAATTTTAGCTCTACCTTCCCTAGTCAGCCTGCACAGCTTTGCTTCCCAAGTATCCAGATAATGAGCAATCTGCTCCTGATCCTGCATTCAAAGTACTTAAAGTGATTAACAGATCTGCACATGGACTGAGTCCGGGCTTTCCGCATGCAGCCTTTACCTACCTTCTGTTGGGTACTCGGCCGTTCATTTCAGTAGGGCTGCATCTTTTATTCTAATTTTTGTTTGTGATGGAGAAGGCTAAATGTTGCATAAGACCCTGTAGAGCACAGAATTTAAAACTCACTCAAAACTTCATGTCTTGGAAGGAAAAACAAAAAATGAAAATACAGTCTCTAGTAACACGTGAATATTTTCCTTCTGTTATTATTAAGCATCCAGCAACAACACATTTTTTTAAAATGTGTACCTTGGAAGCAAAAGCTTTTTAGTTATCAGGCACGCGTGAGGATTCAGCAAATCCATAAAGCTGGTCAACTGTCCTCTTCTATCAAGCTAGAGGACGTGATGGATGTGACAGCACAGCAGCTCTTGGATTTTAAGCTGTGCAGTACAGTAACTCTAAAGAGCTAATGGGGGAGAGGATAGGAAGGGCCTCCAGAGCCACGATATATTTAGAATCGATCCTTTCACCTAGCAAAGCTGGGGGGGAAAAAAAAAAAAAAGTCTTATCGCATTAGTGATCTGGTACAAAATACTCTGAATACTCCTGGAGAACGCTCGGGTGAGTCTTCTGGAAAAATGGAGCAGTTTGCTCTGGTTTCAGACTAAACCCTACCACACTGGTTACGCTGGAACAACCTTCCAGCTCAGTCATGGATTATTGTACTCGTCATAATCAGTTAACTGCTCCAAGGGAAAAATGTAATTACATCTGTACCCAACACAGTGTTTTGCAAAATCCTATCAGTTTAAAAGCTTGCAACAAATCAAGAACTGTTTTAGGCAACAGCAAACAAAAAGAAAAAAAAAGGGAAGAGTAGAATCATATGAATGACATTCATTAACCGTCAGCTCAAGCGACTGTCTGAAAAAGAGATTTAATAGTAATGCTGCTTCAGTGGGATCCGTTTCCAGGCAAATAGAAACATGAAATTCATGATGATAAAAGTAGCTTTATCTTCAAATAAGACATCTCTATGAAACAGTCAATAACGCCAAGTATTATTCCTTCCTGGAATAGCATGGTACTCTGCAATCTAGAAAGTAAGGAAGACAAAAACTTCACAGGCAACAGCATAAACCACTCCAGAAGCTATTTTTTTTTCCCAGTTTGTGTGGTCTTTTGTGGGTTTTTTTTAATCAGATACACTTTAAAAAATTCAGAAAAAGAATAGAAGTGTTTTTCCATTCATCAGAACAAATATTAAAAGGTTCCAAGATGCACAACCAACACCAAGCTACAGCTGACAACAGCGGAATTCAGCATTACTTGAATACTGCAGTTTTACCCTAAGCTGAGCAGAACAAGTTGCCAGTTGCTGAGGAAGAGGGTAATGCTGCACTGTTGCACATTAAACTCCAGGCAAGCTAACGGCTCACGCAGCAAAGCTATCAGAAAGCTGACCACTTCTTGATGTGCTAGATCTCTGTTCGTTTTCTGACCGAGCTTACTCTGTGATCAAAAAGAACACACGGCTACACAGCTGCCTGCCGGAGAATTAGGAGTACACCCCAGTTAACAAACAACCGCAACCATCCCAAAGCCACACGCTATGCGATCACATTAAACAAGAAAAAGCAAATCAATAAATCCAGGGGCTAGACTAACAAAGCTTCAACAAGAAGAAATGGGCATACTGAGATCTATTAATCAAAGTTACAGGATTTTTTATTATTTTCAGGGTCCTTAAACATTGCAGAGTCAAAAGCAACTAAAGACTATTCTCTCTAACAGCTTTTCCTAGGCTCATACTCAAAAAGGAGAAACAACAGGAAATCCTGTAATACTTTTGTGGCTGATGAACCAACCACATGGCCTGGTTCACATACATGCCACTGCCATTACACATATCATCTTTACAGTAATTATACCAGCGCTTCTTTATAGTACCCCAAAACCCTCCAGGAATCCCCAATTTAAGCACAGAAATTGTTGCAATAACCAAAATCTTAGGTGGCAGAAATATTTACCTGTTACTAGTAAACGGAGCTATTAGCACACTAACATTTGCTGTAAACCAGTGAGGCTGAAGCCAGGTTCATGCTTTAAATGAAGGTTTCCAGCTGTAATACAAACAGCCAGTCTCACGCATTTCTAAACACACAGGGGATTCTAAGCACACAAAGGATCGCAGAGATAATCTGACATTTTGGAAGGATATTTTTGTTTTTAACAAAAAAAAACCAAAACGGTTTTATTATAAATGCTTTAGTAATCTAACAAGCTTCCAGAAAGCAGAGTGGAAGGGCTGTGCATGGTAGTAACACAAACAGCTCCAATGAGGGCTGTGTCTGTCGCCTGCCTTCTCCCTTCTGATCAGGACCTTCACCACCATAATGACCCTTCTGCGAGCTGGGACCCGAAGATTTACTATTTATGCCAGTGAGTCCTCTTCCCCCTGATCTTAAGAAACACTAATAAAACCAAACAGCATAACTGTAAATCCTTAAGCATTGCAATAGCTTCTCAGTGCATGAGGTTCTGTTAATATTTCTTTTTCTGGTCTGAGGAAGGCTGACTTGACCCTTTCCATTAGCAGTCGGGCAGTTAAGCAGCAATTATCAGACATGTCAGTCAACTTTGGCAATCTTTTGGAAATCAAAGTCACACTCATCTAACCAAAACCATCCTAGAATCAGAAAATAAACACACATGTACCAAAAAGCATCTACTTAAAATCATGTGCTATATGCCGTACTCTTTACAACAGCTTAAGACTTTCTTTGTATTGCCATAAGGGAACAAGCACCATCTTCAAAATGGGGTATTACTTAAAATTAAGGAATCATCTCGGGTAATGAATCAGCACTTCAAAGAGCAAGACTATGCTTAACTTCTGATGCCTGAAGAGTGAGTTTGTTTGCTTTGGCTCTGTTGAAATTCTGAAAGGAATTGTTTAATGAGAAAAGCAAAAGGGAAGCTGCTGACAGAAATCTCTCAAAATTCACATTAAGTTTACAGAAGCGGGAGCAACACACACACACACAAAAAACAATTAAAGCAGAGCCACAGAAGTTATTCTAGCTTCCTAGAAATGCCACAACAAGGCTGTTCTTACTCTCGACTTGCTACTTAGAAATTTCAGGAAAAACAAGGGTTTATCCCAGCTCTGCTGCTGATGGTCAGACGGTGAATCTGCAGGAGCAGCACACACCTGCACATGTACACCTCCTGCCTCGCATTCCATAGCTCCACACGCACAATTTGGAAAAAGTGCTTAGTGTTGTAACTCTTGGTTACTTTTTTCTTAGGAATGGAAAGAGCACCACAGAAAAATATATGCAGCAGCACACGACATGAAAATGGTATTAGTTAAGTTTTTTTTAAAAGTAATAGACCCAATTTCTTAAAAATGAGAGGAACTCTTACCATTGCTGTCTACAAAGATAAGGGATTCTGTTTGTGAAACTGCCTTTTTGCTACATGATATGGGTAGAAGAATGATTATCAAAGTGTTCTGGTGAACATCAAACATATTCCATAAAGTATTTCTATTTTTGACTGGCAATTAAGAGTGAAGACACAGAATCATTTTCAACTAAACCAAATCATTTACAAGAGATGTATTTTTGTTTTGGAACTCTTAGAAATCTACTAAAACACACTGAAAATAAGACTGAAACATGAAAGCATCTGTCAAACCTCTCAGAAAGGAAAGCAGCTGCACTAATCTAAACAAGCTAAGAAAAAAAACTCAACTGAAGTAAACTGTTACCCGGCATTCACAGAAGTAGGGTGTCTCAAAAGCTTAAAAATTAGCATCACTTTCAGGTATAAATTACGTCATCTGAACTAACAACACATGGAATTAAAATGTTTTGGGTTTTGGTTGTGTTTTTCTTTCCCATTCTCTTCAACAGAAAGCTGTAGTATTACTGGCATGAATTTCATCATATTGCCACATGCAAAAAATGCTATAGTTATTTAGAATTTCTTTTAACAACAAACGACCAGTAGATCAGCACTAAGGCTGATACTCTGGGGAGACAGAGAAATAAGCAGAGTAACCAGAACGAGGAGCTATGCATCATTAGCAGCACTGTACAGCATGCCCATGGAATCTGAAAACTGCTTAAGGGCAGAACCTGAAAAGTCATCTCTAATCACCCTTAGAAGCCTACTCAGGCTGTTTGAAAAGCTTGATTTCTACTGTGCACACTTCTTAAATCTAAAAAATAATTAAGAATTTTTTTTAAAAAAGAATAGAGATTTATTGACTTTTGCTCCCTGAACTGGAGAACATCTACACAAAATTAGTATCTGCTGTCCCACCTGAAAAAAATAAAATCTCACATTTTTATCACTTTCCTTGTACAGAGCAAGGGACCATCCAGCTAAGGCCAGATTAATTATTCACCCAGTGTAAAGCATTCAGATGCCATTGGAATAGTTTCAGTATACTTTACATGAAGCATCACTCACACTTCATTTAATTGCACTGACAAAGGAAATCCATTCTGAGAGAAGGCACAACATTGGAGAGTTGCTCAGCAAATTACACTGAAGTACCAGAAGCAGCAATAATAGTGCAGACTTCCAAACCGCTCTAAGCAGACCCTGGAAGAGCTCTGCTCTGTGACACTTCCAGAGTCCAGCTTATTAAGTCAGGTTTACATTAAGAACTTTCCTTCTCTGAAAAGACCAAAAGAAAAGTTTCAGTTACGAATGGGTTTGGATGTGGATACTGCACTGAGGAATGAGATCACCAATCACATGGTATTGAGACTGGTAACAGACAAGTCCTGTTACCGTCGGGTCGGATTTGAACTAGTCACAAGGAATTTCTGCTTCTAAATTCTGCCTGTACTTAAAAAAAAAAAAAAATAAAGAATACTCCAAGTTTTAGGAAAAACCATCCAGAGAGCATGTGAAAGTCAGCTCTATTAGCATCTTTCCAAACAGAAAAGGCTTGACAACTGCATAAAACAAGCGAAGCTATAGCAGAGTTCCAAATCCTTTAAAAAGCCAGAGCTTTGAATCTCAGGATACCACAAGTTTCCTTGGTGGTCCACAAAGTTGGATAGGTGAACACCTTCAAAGAACTAGAAGGGAAGAACAACAGACCTGACGGAATCAGAATTGTTGGGGTTTATTTTGAGCTCTGTCCTTACCTCTTTCTTTGACCTTGGCCCTGTCACTGCTGCTAAGTTAATGTGCCACTTTGTGGAACACAAACATGGTGACTTTTATAAAGCACTTCGCTAACTGGCATGAACATCCTCAGCAAAATCTTTCAATGTAGTGCAAATAACAAACATATTTTGCTGAGCCAGTCAAAAAAAAGAGCAAATATGCTTTTGCTAGTTCTCTGCAGCATTGGTTAACTGGCATTATTCCTATCGCAACGCTGGCGCATCTAACATTGAGAGACAAACAGAAACAAACAGGATCAGCTTCGTTATTTATAATACTTCACTAAACCAACAGGACTGCCCTTTTGATCCTCAGCATTATCATAGAATCATAGAATGTTAGGGATTGGAAGGGACCTCAAAGATTATCAAGTCCAATCCCCTTGCCAGAGCAGGAACGCCTAGATTATGCTACATAGGAACGTGTCCAGGCAGGTCTTGAATATCTCCAGAGAAGGAGACTCCACAACCTCTCTGGGCAGCCTGTTCCAGGGCTCCGTCACCCTCACTGAGAAGAAGTTTCTTCTCGAGTTTAAGCGGAACCTCTTATGTTCCAGTTTCAGCCCATTACCCCTTGTCCTATCAGTGGTTGTCACCGAGAAGAGCCTGGCTCCATCCTCGTGACACTCACCCTTGATATATTTGTAAACATTAATGAGGTCACCCCTCAGCCTCCTCTTCTCCAAGCTAAAGAGACCCAGTTCCTTCAGCCTTTCCTCATAAGGGAGATGCTCCACTCCCTTAATCATCCTAGTTGCCCTGTGCTGGACTCTCTCCAGCAGTTCCCTGTCTTTCTTGAACTGAGGGGCCCAGAACTGGACACAGTATTCCAGATGGGGTCTCACCAGGGCAGAGTAGAGGGGAAGGAGAACCTCTCTTCACCTACTAACCACCCCCCTTCGAATACACCCCAGGATGCCATTGGCCTTCCTGGCCACAAGGGCACACTGCTGGCTCATGGTCATCCTGCTGTCCACCAAGACTCCCAGGTCCCTTTCCCCTACACTACTCTCTAATAAGTCATTCCCCAACTTATACTGGAACCTGGGGTTGTTCCTATCCAGATGCAAGACCCTACATTTACCCTTGTTATATTTCATTAAATTTTTCCCCGCCCAACCCTCCAGCCTGTCCAGGTCTGGCTGGATGGCAGCACAGCCTTCTGGTGTGTCAGCCACTCCTCCCAGCTTGGTGTCATCAGCAAACTTGCTGATAGTACTCTCTAGTTCCTCACCCAAGTCCTTGATGAATATAGTGAATAATACTGGTCCCAGTGCCGACCCTTGAGGGACTCCACTGGATACAGGCCTCCAACCAGACTCCGCCCCATTGACCACGACTCTTTGGCTTCTTCCCCTTAGCCGGTTCACAGTCCACCTCACTACCCGAGAGTCTAGACCACACTTCCTCAGTTTAGCAGCAAGGATGCTGTGGGAGACTGTGTCAAATGCTTTACTGAAGTCAAGGTAGACCACATCCACCGCTCGGCCATCATCTATCCACCTTGTTATATCCTCATAAAAGGCTATGAGGTTAGTCAAGCACGACTTCCCCTTGGTGAAGCCATGTTGACTGTCTCTAATGACCCTCTTATCCCTGATATGCCTTGAGATGGCACCAAGGATAAGTCGTTCCATCACTTTCCCAGGGATGGAGGTGAGGCTGACCGGTCTATAGTTTCCCGGGCCCTCCTTCTTGCCCTTTTTGAAGACTGGAGTGACATTTGCTTCCCTCCAGTCCTCAGGCACCTCTCCCGTCTCCCAGGACTTGGCAAAGATGATGGAGAGTGGTCTAGCAATGACATCAGCCAGCTCCCTCAGCACCCGTGGATGCATCCCATCTGGACCCATGGATTTATGGATGTCCAGATTGTTTAATTGGTCCCTAACCCCGTCCTCATCGACTAAAGCAAACTCCTCCACTGCCCTGACTTCCTCTGGGGCCTCAGGGGAACGGGGCTCTTCAGGACAGCCTCCGGCAGAGTAGACAGAGGCAAAGAAGGCATTCAGTAACTCTGCCTTCTCTGTATCATCTGTCACCAAGGCACCCACCTCATTCATCAGTGGGCCTACATTGCCTATGGTGTTAGTTTTATCTGCCACGTATTTGAAAAAGCTCTTCCTGTTGTCCTTGACCCCTCTCGCCAGGTTCAATTCTAGGGAGGCCTTTGCTTTCCTAGTTACCTCCCTACATCCTCGGACAACATCCTTATATTCTTCCCAAGTGGCCAGCCCTGCCTTCCAAGATCTGTAAATTCTCCTCTTGCCCTTGAGCTTACCCAGCAGATCCCTGTTTAGCCACGCAGGTCTGCTGGCTCCCTTCCTTGACTTCCTACGTGTCGGGATGCTCTGATCTTGAGTATGGTAGAAGCAGTCCCTGAACGCTAACCAACTATCTTGGGCCCCTTTACCTTCAAACAGCCTTGCCCATGGGATTTTCTCTAGTAATTGCTTGAAAAATCCAAATTTTGCCTTAGCAAAGTCCAGGGTTGCAATTCTGCTTGCTATTTTGTTTCTGCTACATGAGATCCTGAACTCCACCATTTCATGGTCACTGCAGCCAAGGCAGCCCTCAACCTTTACTGCTTCAATCAGATCCTCCTTGTTAGCGAGGATGAGGTCCAGCAGTGCTCCTCTCCTAGTCGGCTCCTCCACCATTTGCATCAGAAAATTATCATCGATGCACTGGAGGAACCTCCTGGACTGTGGCTGGCTGGCTGAGTTGTCCTTCCAGCAAATATCAGGGAAGTTAAAATCCCCCACGACAACCAGGGCCTGTGATTGTGAGACCACTCTCAGCTGCCTGTAGAAGGCCTCATCAACTTCCTCACCCTGATCTGGTGGCCTGTAATAGACACCCACAACAGTATCTCTCCTGCCAGCCTGCCCCTTAATTCTAACCCATACACTCTCAACTTGCTCCTCATCCATGCCTGGATGGTATTCAAGACATTGTAGTTGCTCTTTCACGTAAAGAGCGACTCCACCACCTCGCCTGGCTGGCCTGTCTTTCCTGAAAAGGACATAGCCACCCATGACCACATTCCAGTCATGTGAGCTGTCCCACCATGTCTCTGTAATTGCCACCAGATCATAATCTCCTGCCCGAACCCAGGTTTCTAGCTCCTCCTGCTTATTCCCCATGCTGTGTGCATTGGTGTATAAGCATTTCAGGGAGCAAGCTGAGCACACTGATCTCACCCTAGGGGGATGGAAGGCCACCCGGTCCTCATAATTTCTAGAGCGCTGCCCCGCTGCAATCCCAGCTATAACCCCATCCCCCTTCATATCTAGTTTAAAGAACGCTCTATGAGTCCCGCCAGCTCATGACCAAGGATCCTTTTTTCCCTTTGTGTCATTTGAACCCCAGCTTGTTTCAGTAGATCAGGTGCCCTGTAGATCTCCCCATGGTTAAAAAATCCAAAGCTAGACCGCTGGCACCACCCCTTTAGCCAAGTATTAATCTGCTGCACTTTGTCAAACCTTCCACTATTTTCCCTCATAATTGAAGGAATAGAGGCAAACACAACCTGTGCGCCTGATCCTTCTAGCATCCGCCCCAGTGCCCTAAAGTCCCTTTTGATTGCTTCTGGCCGTCTCTCTACTATCTCATCACATCTCATTACACAGCAAGCACCTTCCTCTGGCCAGAAATGAGACCCAAATCACAGATAAGAGAAAGGCAAACCGTAAGAGCTGTGCTAAAACACATTGATGTTGACTTCAGTGGGCATTCCTCATTGTTTGGGTGGGTTTTTTTCTGTAGCTCAGCATTTAGATTATTTAAGAGCCTTCATATCTGGAGAGGCCTTCCACTAATTCTGTAACACACACTCGGTGCAGCAACAACATGCAGCTGAAGCAGGAAAGGTGGGTAATATCACCAGATGAAGAGAAGACAGAAAAGCCAGAGATGATTCTGTCAGATTAGTAAGATTAATTTTCATACTGAATCAACTGAATCTCTTGAATTAAATGCCAAAAAAAGAGAGATAAATTTATCGCCTCACACAGCAGAACAAAATAGCTTTCTTGCGTTATCTTTTTTCTCTTGTGTAGACACGACTGACATGTGAGTTGGTAATGCCACTGGAACACTCCTACCTGACTCAATGTCAACTGAACTGACACTCAGCAAAAGAATTTCAGGGTCTCTAAAAATAAATCACAGGTGTGCAATTTGTTCTGTAAAAATCTTTATGTACTCATTTCCTAATAGCATCCTCAAAGCAACGAAACAGGCAGCCCTCAGAACCTCCAAGACTGATGATAAAAATCTGCCTCAAGCACATGCAGTACTTAAAACACACAGGGCATTTTTCCTACACTCTAAACGCAGCAGCATTAAACAAAGTTATGGTAAAGAAAAGGAGAAAAAAAAAATGATGGAACATAAGAAAGCCCATCTTTTTGGTTAAAAGAAGGTAAACAGACAACTGGTTTGAAAAGTGCTTTTGACAAGGAGAATCTCAAGAGACAGACATCTGGAATCTTCAGGTAGTCCTGACATTCAGTCCCTATACAAGATGAAGTTACCTCCCAAAGCAATCAAAATCTTATGGGCTCTACTATGCCGTCAGAAATGTTGAGAACTCAGCATTCTCAGCACTGTTTTGGTATCTAGTACTTGAGTCCACAAAGCTGCAATAGTTTAGATTCAAAAGTGTGGGTTTTTTCAAATCCTTAAACATATGCAATTGGAAAATTTCTCAGACTTGTACCTGCTTGACTTATTTTACTGGTGGAAATGTAACATGACCTTCATAAAAGGTTCATCATGAAGTACTGTCCTTAAGCATTTTCTATCTGCCCAAGTATAGGCAGGCATCTGAAAGCAAAGCATTCTCTGATTTTCTTCTACTCTAGTAGAAAATTCCATTTTAAATAAAGCAACTCTTTTCTTTCCCACATCCCTGCCTTGTTCTCTAACTCCCAAACCAGCTCCTCCTGCAGCTTCAGATGGATAGTGCGGGTCCCAGCTGGTGCTTGAAGGCAAGATGAGATATACTAGAATCACTGTCTATCACTACATTTAGGCAATACCAACCAGTAGATCAACACAGCTGATGCTCCCACAACAGTTCTACAGTACTTGTAGACATTTAGTATCTGAAAGAAATGGGGCTACAATGATCGTTTTCCAAGTTCTTGCAAGCAGAAGCTGTTCCTTCTCCAGAGACACATTATTGCCTATCAGTTGTTGGGTGGTAACTTGTGCAAAGAAAACGCTAGAAGCTTGTCATTCTACAGGCACAAAGCTAACAATATCACCTGGTCTCGATTACTCGCAGCAGTTGGGAAAACCAAGTACATCAGGAAAACACAGAAAACGCAAGCCATACGTAAATCAGGATGCAATAATATACTTAGTCCACTAAACCTTATAAGGCTTGTAAAATATTTCCATAGAAAACACAGCAGAGAAATTTCCAAGAAGCTGATTACAGGTAATGGAAAAGGAATTTCAGCGATGCAGTGACAAGAGTATTTAAGACAGACATGACTTGTTTATCCTACAGGTAACTATGAGTTAAGTCTATCTGCATGGATAGGTTATAGATACTTTTAGGGAAGAAAAAACACCAACCAACCAAAAAACCCGAACAAGCTAACAAATCACAGAAAAGACCAAGAGCCCCTCCTCCCTCAAAAAAGCTCCAAAGCTCCACCATTGTCATAGTCTAATATTTATGATACTTGTTTTACAGACACACCTGGCAAAGAACATATATTGTCACATGTTTAAAATTGCATATATTTTTTTAAAATTTCTCTTCCAGCACACACCTCAGAAGAACTCTATTGCCAAATTAAATAGCTATTGTAATGTCAAGGCCATACCTCAGGTTACTAATTCATATTATTTTAAAACAAAGTTACAAAACAATGAATTTTCCTTAAAACGTCCAAAGTCCTTCCCCTCCAGTACCAGGTCCTACATTTATTTAGTTTCCCAAATGTAATTCTGCTTTCTGCAGGCTTAACTGGGCTAGAGTTTTCCTACAGCCATCATTTCTACACTAGATCTGATGATATCTTTGGTCAAGACCACTATGTAAATTCTCTCTCTCTCCCCCACAGACACAGGAAGTCTTTGAATCCTTCCTCAGGCGTTCCCACTCAATCTTTTTCTTCCTTTACTATTGCTTCCTCCTAAATCAGGAAAAGTCTAGTAATACATGTAGCAAACCCCTCAACTTCCCACTGACAATTTACAGCACAGTACAACCAGGTACTGCTGATTCACGTTGACAAGAGACATTTACTCTTTCTGCTGACAGTACAGATGGTTGGTGACACTGGGCACTGGTGTTCCGCTAGTTGGGTTGATTCTCCAGTTGATACACTTCCTTTACACAACTAGCAGTCTCTAATCTGAATAAAACAATGAAATACCAGGAACTACCAGGTTTTTATCTTTGCAATAACTTTCATTCTAAACCTCAAAAATGTTCAGATAGCGTTAAGCAGTGAAGTCTTAATGGCTTGTTAGCAAAATAAACAAGTAAATATTTTCTTAGGTAAGGAGGAAAGGCCCAACACTTAAAAGCAAATATTTCTCATTCACAGATGCAGCCAGTCATCCATTAACCAAGACAATTAATCCTTCATTTTACAGCCTTTATCAATATGCCCATATATACTGCCACCTGTAAGGGAAGGGTTTAGATACTAGGAAATCTTTACAGATATTAAGATTGTCTTACTCTAACAAAAAGAGAAACTTCAATAGTATAACAATATTATAGAAACTAATTTGAAAGCTCTCAAAGCTCTTATTTTCAAACTCTCTAACAAGAGTTACTACTTTTCCCTTTGCAGCAAACTATGTAAATTTTCTGCCACAAGATATGAAGGGAAAAGCAAATTAAAAACCACAGAAATATTCTGGAAGGCCTGGAAATTTACACCACCATAATAGTTAAAGCTAGCTCTAGTGAATCTATTTAAGATATTAAAATTCCCATCTGGCAGACCTCAAAGCAGAGGAGAACATGTGCCTGCATCCCAGTCACCCAGTTCATAGTGTTTCTTCCTAACGCGAGCCATAGATGAAAACGAGCTCCTACAAACACACCTATCTAACCCGCTGCAGCCAACATGCAGGTGTACCTTTGCTTTTGCCTTCTAGACAGAGACAAGCAGAGAGAAAGGCTAAGCAGCTCCATGCATGCATCAGGAAAGGAGATGATGACCTTTAGACCACCACAGCAGTTTGCTCCCACACTCATAAATCATGTTCTGTGCATGCGTTTGACTGCAAGGCAATTTTAACATTGAAGAAAAACACACTACAAAAACAATACCCAAGTGGCAGACAATAATGCTGTTAGTGTTAGAGAGTAGCTATTCACCATGATTTCCAGGATCATAACTACCAAAGTTCAGTCCCCATGCTCTAATGGGTCAGCTGCATCACATGTAAAAGCACCACAAACATCAGCTGAAGTTCTGGGTGTTCAAGGGCACCCACTGGGACACTTGATTTACCTGAGGTAATGTTTCTGTCAGCACCAAATCTAGGAGGGATAGAGAGAAAATCCAATTCAGCAGGGATGGGTTACATCTCCCATAAGGAAAAGAGGCCTGCATCTCATCTATACAGGAAAATTTACATATGAGAATAAAAGCTTAGGAGCATTTACCTTCCCAAAGAACATATATCCTTCCAAAATGTGGAAGGAGAATACATATTTTAAATTCAGCAAGTTTGTTCAACGTACAGACATCTGCTGAAACGCCAATAAAACCGAAACACTGTGTATATATGAACTACTGGAGAAGTGTGTTCCATTTACAGTTGCTTTTGCATCCAGTCATTTAAGTTGCCTCTACAAAATGAAAATTATTCACTTTTCCTGCGGTCTGTAGCACCATAACGTAAAGAATAAACCCCTCTGGGATTGAATTAGAGGATACAGTGGTTCACAAGAAAGGATCTCTATGTTAACATTCCTCCCCTCTTTCCTTTGTGCAATTTCTTTCCAAAAACTGGATCCCAGCACACCGGCTGTTCGCTGTGTAGCACTTACTGTTGCTGGACTTCAGGTCACGGTGAATTATGGGGACAATTGCTTCCTCATGCAGGTAGTTCATTCCCCTTGCAATCTGTACCGCCCAGTTCACTAGGATGTCAGGTGGTATCCTTTTACCAGACAACACTCTATTTAGTGATCCTCCACGGGCAAACTCCATGATCAAGCAAAGATTAGGTTCCTTCAAACACACGCCCCTGAGGGCAATGATGTTGGGATGCTTTAGCATTGCAAAGAGTTTGGCCTCTTGTCGGACATTCTCAATGGTCTGGCTGATGTCCTCATCAGGGTCATAGCGAGCCGCCTTGACAGCCACCTCATCTCCTATCCATACAGCTCGATACACTTTTCCGAAGCCCCCTATGCCAATGATTTCCTCCAAAACAAGCTCCGAGAAGTCGATCTCCAGGACTAGGGAAAGAGGAAGGGGAAAAAAAAAAAAAAGTAAACATTTAGCAACTATGAAGCCTCTACATCAGCTGAAGGTCCGTGTTGCCCAACCTCACCATTACCCTTGGAGGAAGGACTAATTTTCATTCCCAAGCAATACCAGTGAAAGCAGTAGTCCCTCTGGACAATCTTTCATTGCCAAATAGTGTGGTAAGACAGATTTTGCAGTATCGTAAAACCTGTAGGAAGTATTCATTGTGAATGGGGATGAATTTGACCTAATGGTGGTGAACATGGTAGCCTCCTCTTCACACACCTAAATCATTGTAACACTGACACCTCCTTAAGGATAAACCCTCATTTCTTCCACATGTCTACAGGTTTTTGCGCATTCGTTCCCCACAAGAGATCTGTTAACCAATTCTGACACTTACTGATGCCAGTGTGGCAAGCAGATGGATCAGACTACATAGTGAGCATGCAGAGCTAGCAAGAAGAAAAACACCTTTTTGATTAATGTATGCTGCATTTTTATTACAGAAACTGTACAAAATCATAGAATCCTCGTTTTCCATTCCTATGCACTCACAGCTATACTTTACAGGCTGTCCAAGTGACTGGTGGCTACTTGGCATTGTATAGTAAAAAATCTACAGATGCAGATGTCTTAATTCAGCATATGAATTGCATCTGGACCAAAAATAGTGAGAAAATGTATCCTGTACAACTGCAAACTAAACACAGCTTATGTTCACAGATGGCCACTGGTGAAATACCATGGACGCTATTCTGTCTGATATTTCAGTGCTTACCAGTTACAGTCAAAGATTGTTTTTGTCAAGTTTTAAAAGGAAAACAGCACAATGCAAGGATTTAAGCAGAAAGTCACCAAGACTTCTAATACTGTTCTGCATTGGAAATGCCAGATCTGACATGTTTCCCTTACTTTGTCTAGCACAAAGGAAATTATGTCTGTAATGGACTTACTTGATGTAGATATTAAAGTACTGTATTATGTTACTGGGTTTTGTAGTTAGTGATTGTATGCATAAATCTCTCCACTGTTTTTAAAAGAAATTACATAGTCATAGAAGAGAAGGGAGGCTAGATTCTGCTGAAGTAAAATATGTTACTTATTCCAATCCAGTATCTTTCTTAAGTATAATTCTATAGTACATGACATTGTCACAAAACCATACGGAGTTAAAACCAACTCTGCTGTCCAGAGCTGCAGATTTTTAATATTTTTTTTGACTGAGCCCTATTTTCCCTGAACATGATTTTTAAAAGTCTGGCTTGCTTTTATAAGTTGGTCAACCCTATGAGTTATGACTTGACTACATATAGGGATATCATCAACCTTCCTGTGCAGTACAGCCAATCCTTCCAAATCCTTAGCTAGTGTATGTAGTACAGATGCCTGTGCTCTTTTTCCTAGTGTTCCATGAACAAAAGATTAATGGGAAACAAGAGAGAAAACTGACCAGGAAGGTCACCCAAAAGGAGGAAAGGCCCCTTCCAGTCCAGAACACAAAAAAAGAATTTCTATGTTTGTCACTGCAAGTATATCTTTTCAGTAATGCTCTGAACTTCAAGGATTTACACAACAAAGAAGGTTTCACTTCTCCTGTAGCAGCTTTTGTGTTCAAACGCTCATAAGCTATGGATTATTAGAAAAGATGAAGGAGCGAGCTATGACCAAAACCACCGGAATTTTAGAGCAAGAGTGTAACGACAATAACTCCAGACATGAGACAACTCTGTCGCTTGGAATGCACAAAAGGAGCCACTCTGGTATTTCTCATTGATAACAGAACTAAAGAAACCACGCGCCGAGTCCTATCACCTCCAGCCCGCAGAATCGCAGCAGCAGCACAACGCTCACTTAACCCACTCCTGGGGACAAGGTCAGGTAAAAGACCAAAAATGAATGAACGCGTAAAGCTGTAAAGCCAGATCGACTGCCCCGTCCCCCCGACGCCGTTTCACAACCGGCCTTTCCCTCGCACTCCCACCCCGGGCATCGCACCGGCTCGGAAGGCGTTAAAGAAGAGACGAGAGAACGATCCTCGCCGGCGGCGGCTCCGGTGCTGAAGGGACAGCTCCGCCGGCGGCCGCCGCCCCGCACCGGGAGCCCCCGGGGCAGTGAAGGACCGTGAAGGGCAGGGCCTGGCCGAAGAACGAATGAGGCGAGCAAAGGAAAACCGAAGGTGTGGAAAGCAAAACTCTTGTCTGTCCGCTGCCAACCATTTGGCAGCAGGAAAAAAGCCGAAACAAACAAAAACAGCCAAAAACCCCAACAAACCATGCCCCGCTGGGTGCCCAAATGAGCTAGAACAAGCCTGGGAAGTAAAAGTCCTCAGATTTACGCTTGCAGATGGAATTCGATGTGCTACGCTGCAAGTCATTTCACAGAGAAACTTGTGTTTGTAAGCAGTACCTCAGCTTTACTTTGAAAATGCATGTTCTCTTCAGGCAGACTGGTAGCTCACCCTCACATGTAGAAAAAAAAGCAAACAACTCATCTTTAGAAAAGCTTTTGTACATTTGATTTTTTTGTTGTTTTTTGGAGTGAGTTTTGTGGTTTGTTTTAGGGTTTTTTGGGGAGTACTTTGTGTTGAATTAGCTTCTTCGTTTTCACAGACTCAGTTTTTCAGCTGCAGTACTGCACAAAACACTTGGTTTTCTTCACTCCTCTAACGCACTAACCCCTCTTCTAAACTCCAGTTTAATTTGGCAGATGTGCTGCACCAGACCACAAAGGCAATGGGAACATTCAACGTGCTTTTTTTTCGGCTTTAGAATTTAACTGAAGTGCTATCATTCCTCTGGGGACCGATAAGGAATTACAGAGCCAGAATGTCATGAACCAGTGGCCATCTTGACAACTGCAAAATAGTTGTTCAATCAGCATTTATTATCCCATATGATTAAGCTATTTAATTCAGTGGCATGTAAGAGCCCATAGCACAGGTGAGGGTCCCTTGAGCTGGCCCACTGCTGACAGCCTTCAAAGGCTACATCTATCATTCATGGTATCCCCCTGAGGTAAGATTCAAGCACACTACATTGATGAATGGCTGAAAGATGGCACACAGTTACTAACTATACTACTACAGCTCTCGGTGGAAGCAGAATCTCTGGGATTTATACTGAAAAAACTCCATCTAACATGGAGATATATTTTAGGAAAGCTATTAAAAATAACCTCTGTGCCGAGGTGCGTGTCTGGAACGATTCCTTGCATTACTCCAGCAAAACTTTAATACTTCACAGTCTGGTAAGTTAACAGTAGACTTTTATTCCCAGCACGTGCAAGGCACAGCAACCAACTTTACCCCCTGTCCAAACTGCATTGTTTCTTTAAAACAAAGAGAAAGATATTCCTTTAGCATTTTAAAAACTTACAATAAATCCTACTCTGTTATGAACATATGGTTGATGACTTGAGGGAGTCGTCTAGTCCTGTTGCGGCACTAGAAGGGTAAGACAAGGACAAAGGGGGAAGGTGCAACTCCACAATTGCTCCTGAACCATCAAACCATAGGAAGTGCAATAAGGCACGAAAATGCACAGTTACAAAGCCTGCACTCGAACAGTCAAAACAGGAGGGGAGGAGAGGCTTCAGGAAGTTCCATAGAAATGGTTGTCCTAACTATCTCAAAGACAAAACCTAATAAGCATTCACAGTGTTTTCTGCATGTGAGAAAAAAAAAAAAATATTTTTTATACTGTTCCAGCATGGGGAAAAAAAAAGCATTACCACTGCCCAACCTAGTCCCTTCATGATCCCAAGGGAAATACTACAAATTACTGAGTTTTTACCTAAGTGTTCTCAAGCAGAACACAGAATAAGAAAAAAGCTATTAGTTGTATTCCTTGGAGATACGTCCTAGATAGGACAAAGCATCTCTTCACTCCTTTTACTTTCTAGAAAAGCCTACTGTCTGAAGATTTTTCTCTGCCCCTCCAGAAAAAGCTTGAGTCTTGCCTGAATTGTCAACAGTGATAGATAAACAGGATCTAGAAACAGTCATTCACCACTGTTTCTCTTTCCACAACTGTACATGGAGACTAAAATAAAGCAGCTATATACAAAATAAAATATAAAATAGCCCTATTCTCTGGCTCCAACAAAGGCTTCGAAACTGCACTGAAGTTCACAAAAACAAACCAATCCCTTTGTGCCTTCAGCATCACAACGCAGTCAAGTAACCCTCAGGTACCCAAACTTGGCTACAACTCATTTGTAGGTATTTTAGAACAGAATTTGTAAGGAGGCAAAGGACTAAGGAGGAACCTGGCAACACAAGTCAGCTTGGGAATTTTTAAATCAGAAATAACAAGCTTTTCATTCGGAGAAAGAAAGATACTGAACAAGTACTAGCAGCGAATCAACACCGCACAAGGCAGCTGCTTCCTATCTTGCAACCTCTCCTGAAGGATATTCTTAAAGGGGCTGTCACCACAGCCCCCCACGACTCCAGCACGGCCCCGCAAACCCAGCTCCAGCCGCTTGGTGAAAACACATCAGCCTCTGGCAGTACACGGGGCTTAACAGCGGGAAACTGCTCCCGGCGCCGGGGAAACGCGAAGGCACCGAGAGAGCTCCGGCGTCCCCGAAGGGGAGCACTCGCCTGGAAGGCAGAAGGGCACCGGAGCAGCAGGAACGCGGCTGCGGGCGGCAAAAGGAAGGGACCGCAGAGCAGGGCCGGGGCGGCCCGCGGCCCAGCCAAGGCGGGCCGCCGGCCTGAGGCAGCCCTGGGCCGGGAGGAACCGGGCCGCCGCAGCCCCCTAGACGAGAACCGCTCCTCTCCGCCCCCGCTCCGCCACCTCCCACCGGGCTGGGCCTTCCCCCCGCCGCGGCGGTCCCGGTTGCTGTCAGGGCCGGCGGAACGGCCGGGCCAGGCCTCCCTCCGCGCCGGCGGCCGTCCCGCCGCCCTCTCGGGCACCTCGAGAGGGCCGGGACGGGGATCCCCCCGCCCCACCCCACCCCGTCCCGGCGTTCCCGGTTCCCACCGGTCCGGTCCCCGCCCCGGGCCCGGGCCTCTCCCCTCCCCGCCTCCCTCCCTCCGAGGGGCCTCGCCGAGCCCTCCCCGCCCCGGGCCGCCTTACGCTGTATGGCGGGGGGCGGCGGGTAGCGGGCCCGCAGCTCCGGGCCACCCCCCTGCACGCCGCTGCTCACGTAGTTGCTGGGGAAGATGCCGACGCGCTGGTCGATCTTGCCCGTCCACCAGCCCTCATCGCCGGACACGTGCGAGTCCCGGGACAGCACCTGCACCACGTCCCCCGGCCGCAGGCTCAGCTCGTCCTCGCCGCACGCCTCGTACTCGAAGACGGCGGTCCAAACGGGCCCGCCGCCCGGGGCCTCCCCACCGCCTGCGCCCTCCTGGCTGAGCTCTGTGAGGGGCTCCATGGCGAGCCTGCTCCATAGGGGGAGGCGCCCGCGGCAGCCGGGCGCTGCGGGGGACGGCGGGGCCGGTACCGCCGCCTATTGTTCATGCGGCCCGGCGCTTGCCGGCAGCAGGTGCCGCCGCCGCCGGGGGGCAGGCCCCGGTTCGGGGCCGCCTCAGCCCAGCGCGGGAAGAGGGGAGGGCAGGCAGCGCGTGCCGCCAAGCCGCCGCCGCATCCCCCCCCTCCTCCGCCGCGCCCGCCTCCGCCTGCCGCCGCGGCCGCGCATCCCGGAGCCACCTGACTCTCTGGCAGCTTCGGCGGCGGGAGGGGAGGGGGCCGGGCTCCGCCTCCTCGCCGCCCATTGGCCGGCGCTACCGCCCGTCAACGCTGCCCTCACCTGATTGGGGCCCTCGCCCCTTCGGCCACGCCCCCTCGGCCGGCCGGCCTCTGGCCTCGCAGCCTCGCGCTCACCGGCGTCCCCCCAATTGGCCCCCGCCTCGTCAGCTCTCGCTTCCCATTGGCCCTCGCCGCGCTTGTCAGCGAAGCCCTCCAAGCTCCGCCTCCCCCGCCGCTTCTCATTGGCCGAGGGAGGGGGCATGACGCGGGGAGAGGGTCGAGGGTGGGGTGATCGGCGGGGCGGGGCGACCTACCCCTGCGGGCGGCCGCGGGGCGGGGCCGGCGCCGGTCAGCACCGGGGCGGGCGCCGCACCTGGGGGCAGGGCCTGCCGCTCCGCCGCCGCCCCGCCCCCGTCAGGGCATGCAGAGGGGTACCGAGCTGCTCTGGTGGGTTTTAGGCAGAGCTGCCGGTGCTGCCGCCCTTCCCGGCTCGCGCCCGTTCCTCCTGCGTCCTGAAGGACCCTCACGGCGCGGGCGGAGCCGCCCGGAACGGGGGCTCAGGCCAAAAGCCACATGAGAGCAGCTTGCAAGAAAGTCTTTGTTTTGGTGACTCCATATTGCTCCAGGCTCGGTCTGTGCTTGGGCACAGGTGCGAGGCGGCTCTGGCACCAGGGTAAGATGGCTGCGGCCCCGACGGGTGCCTTTTGTTGAAAATTAAACACAGAGCTCGGTCCTCACCGTCGCAGGCGGCTTCTCCATCTTGAAAACGCAAATTCCTTCTCCCCGCTCCCAGCGCTTTTACAGCTCGCCAAGATGCCAGATCTTGTGGACGTACCAGATCTCGTGAATGGAACCTTGTTAGCGGCACAGAGAGATTTTCTTCCCATTTCACTCCTGTTTTCTTTAAAGTCCTCATCTGATTTCCAGCAATAAAGCTGGAGAAGAAAAATCTCTGTCCGTACTTCATCGTAACAAGGCCCAGTGATGATGTGAATGAGAATCCCAGGTAACCCGGCCACACATGGTGTCTTCTCACTTAAAAAATCTCAGGCTCAATTTTTTTTGTAGTGTTTTGTAAACAGAGTTACACAGCTCTTCTCTGCAAGATGAATTTTTTTTAAAAAAATTCTCCATTCCCCTTGTTTTATTTACAAAGGAACTTCTAATAGCTCTTAAATTTTGCGCGGTGGGCTTTTGCCCATTTGTCTATCCTTATGTTAGCATCGTGCTGCTGCACTTAGGAAACACCAGGATTTAGGCTTTAAAAAGAATTACAAAGATCTTCAGAATAGTGGCACCATGGTTTAGGCTTTAAAGTATTACAAAGATCTTCAGAATAGTATGATCTGAGTTAAAGAGGTCATTCAAAATCCTTACCATTGTTTGTAATATACTTGAACGTGCTAGTTTATTTTCTGGGAAAGCACATCCACCCAACTGAAAGCTGGTAACAAGTATTGCAGAGAACGTTGAATGGAACTGATTTTTTTTTGTCTAGTTCTTTTTTTTTTCCATAAACTTCACAACCTTTATTTCTGAAACCAAAAATACCTTGCCTAGAAATAACTGATATATTAATAGCCTTATCTTACAAATAAATTAAAGGACAAAATGTATCTGGCTGAGGCCCAGGCTAACATTTCTGTGTAGCACACACAAGATTTCAGCACGCTACAGCAGTAGTTTTCAACTGAACTGGCCTAAGAAACGAGCTCTAGATTTTCTCCTGTATCTCCATCTCCTCTCACCACTGAGGGCGGAGCTGAGGCATCCTCTCCACTGTTCTTTTGTTACCTAAGGGTATGTTTTCACAAGTAGTGTAAGCTTATCCAATATCACCCTGTCGCTGAAAGGGACTTTCCTGCTCCTTGTCAAACCCTTGACCCGCAGTAGCTACTGCGCAGCTGTAGCATCATTTCAGGTCATTCATCTGACTGAAAGCCGGGCTACCAAGTGAAAGCAGCTCATTTTCAATCAGCTTTTTCGGTTAGTCTGACTTGCTTTAGGACTGTACCCACAGCTGCTAAAGCCAGCACAACCTCAGGAAGCAGGACAGGACAGATGAAGGGGACAGCAGACCCAGCTCTTTCAGCGACAGCCCAGAGTTAAGTTTCCTTGTCTTGATCATGAAGCTGAGGTATAACAACAGCTGTATTCATGATTTTTGGAGTACAGATGAAAAGCAACTGAGACTGAATTTGAAGGACTGATGTTAACATCCCAAGTTAAAACAACCTCAGCTACATGCAATACAATTTTCTGCTCAATTTTATTTAAAAAAAGAATGGTTTCTTTAATTCACACTGTGGGGAACTATTATGCTTTATGTGAATATTGTGCTTCAAAAGCTATAGTATAACAATTAGAGTGAGACATAAGTAAATGAAGGCCTCCTTTCTTTCAGCTGTTTGACACTTATTTTTGATCACTGCTCTAGAGTACTGATAGGTTTAGAGAGATATTACTGATGGTGAAAGCTGCAGAAAGAGAAAAATGACTTCTGCAGAGGCTCGGGTTGCTGCTGTAGTGACCTGCCAAGACAGAACCCTGCCATCTCGTGGAGTGCCTTGATAATGAAATACACAGTCAGCTTTGCTTCTCAAAAACATCTTGCTGTGTTGTGGTTTCACCCCCTCCTCCCCCCCCCCCTTTTTTTTTCCCCTCACTGGTGATGTGTTTTGTCTCTACAGAGACAGTGTGACTGGCTCGGGAAGCCCAGAGCAGCCAGTGTCTGGAGATGGGCGAGTGTCCAGGGAAATGCTCTGAGGAATCATGGTAGGATTTTCCTTTTCTCACAGACTCCTCTTGGCGTCTTTTACCAGCCATGTCAGAGACTGGCTTCTGAATGAGAAGATTTGGCCAGATTGGGAAGGCTGTTCTTAGGATCAAGGGAAATAGAAAAGACATTAAGTGTTAAGTTCGTATTTGAGTAACCAGCAAAAGGCAGAAGAAAAGAGCATTAAAGACGGTCTGCATGCAGTTTGTGAAATATGACATTTTAGCATTTGCAAGATACAGGAAGATTTTTGAAATGGTAAATGCCTTTCTGGTGAACATATGGCCTAACTGCTGCACTGGAGGTTTTTTTCCTTATGCATTTTCTAGTAAAACTGTGTATGTTCCCATTATTATTCAGCAGATCTGAATAATAGGAATTACCTATAATGGGCCCAGTTCTCAAAGACTGTATCTGAAAACATACTCGGTGCTTATCGAGATTTTGTTATAATATGTTTTAAAAGGAGAGTCTTATCTGCAAAATGCAAATGATAGCCTGAATGTAGTTCATATTCCTTCCAAACTGGGAATTTGGACCAAGGATTTTAATTCAGACTCATTGATGCATCTACATTTTAAAAACCCAAGAAGTTATTAAGGATAAAGAGAAAGGCCAGTCTATCTCTCGCCCTTGTTTTCAGAAGCTATGGGAAGTACTCTGCTAATTCAATTCCATTATTCATACAAATTCAGGATTATCACCTCAGCTTTTGCCCTGTCTTTTCTAGATATTTGCACAGACTACTAAACTTGCACTCTTTCAGTGGACTCCCTTCCTCTCTCTTCACTGGACTTAGCAATTCTATGATAACATGTTGCCACTGTGCCAAGTCTGTACTTACAAATCTATACCGGATATCAAAACGTTGGCACTCTAGGCTCCTAGTTTTTCCTCTGTTAGGGGAAAGAGATAGAATGTTAAAAAAAAAAAAAATTAGGAATGTCCAGAAAGAAGAAAAAGTACACCACAGTACTAGAAAACCACTTCCAACTATAGCTGTGGTGAAAGAACATCTCTGCCAGCACAGTAAGAAGGCACAAAAGATTAAGAAAGTGCTCCTTGCCACATCTGCTTAGTGCAGCTCACTCCTTTTACATCCCATGGTAATTCATATTGCATCTTAAATGAACCCAGCACTAATGCTCTCATTTGGCTTTTATACATTTCAGAGGATATATCCCAGCTGCGTTCCGTGGTTATATCCACAGATATACCCACATACACCACTCTGGAGATGTATCCCATGCCAGCAGACAGATTTGTTTGATCAGTTGCTGATAATCTCTCCTCACACAGTGTAAGCTTTCCTGACAAATGGGTCCTTCTGTCATTATAAATCACCTTTCTGCATGGCTGTAAAGCTGGGCTATGTTTTTCTTTCCCCACTTTAGAACGGTACCGCTTTCAACATCTCTTTAGTGTAGGCTTCTTGTTCTTGCAGGGGAGAGAGGTAAGCCACTGGCAACAGAAGCTTTATGAACTGTGCTGTGCTAGCCAGGAGGCAGGCTGCGAATCTGGATCTTTAGCATCTGAGTCGGTAAAAGAGAGAGCTCTGCTCTGCTTCATAAAATATATATGCTAATCTCCCAGATGGCTCTATCTTCTTTCTCCATAGAACAGATGACCTGGAAAATAAAAGAAGACTGAAAACACTGGAGAATGGAAATTCTGAGCCAAAATCTGGGAGCTTCCAGTAGATTTCACAGACAGGCTTGGCTTTTAAATTTAGTTTGAGTTTGTTTTGATAATAAAATACAGCAGTGATTACATGACTATTATTACAGATCACAGTATAATTTCACATGTAACACAAAGCATTCGTACATTTGTCAACATCCCCATAAGAAAAATAAAAAAAAAAGACTTCAAATGAAATTTCTGCCTACACTAAAAGATATACAGCTAGCAGAATCAAGATTTAACTTTGACTTAGTAATGACTACTATTTGCATACTGTGTATTATCTCAATCCAAGCAATATTTACAGCTTGTTTCATTTATCATTGGCTGAGTTGCTGCTCGGGTAGAGGAACACCAAAACCACACTGTTACACCACCAGCATTGTGCCACAGCTTTGCAAGTGTGAGGAACAAAACCTTAACTTACCTGAATATAGGAACTGAGATTAGCACAATGCAAATGCTCTCACCAGAGTTCAGCCAAGACACTACAGCAAACCTTTTGGGTTTTTATAGGTCGCCTTGATCTTCCTTTTTATGTTTCCTGTGAAAAATGAAGCAGGAGCACAGCACCCTTCAGTGCCACGGCCAGCCTGTTGCTCAGGGTGTTCTGCATCACCCGCGGTACCTTGGCTTCCCTTTGAGGCCTGCTGCCCCAGGAATGAAGAAGTCTCCCTTGCTTGCCAGGGCAATGAGGTTTTGTTTGGAAATCACACAAACAAGATGCAAACCAAGGGATTAGCCGCTCCACGGTTTTGTTTAGGTTTTAACTTGGTCAAACAAAGCCTTTGGGCCAGTTTTCAGGTTGCTGAAAGCTACCCTTGAATAGCTTCAGAAACAGAACACAAAAATGAAGCATCCTGTACCTGAACTTAAAGCACAGAAGATGGATGCAAGCTGTATGCCTAGAACACAGACACACAACATCCACTTGATACCAGCGTTTCTATCCAAGTCATAGCTTTATATCCAAAGCATAACTCTGCTAATTCTGGCATTACAAAGTTATGGACATAAAATAGCTTTTTCATCTGGAGTAAAACAATCCTTTTGTTGATTGAGGCTGATGTGGTGTTGCTTTTTTTTTTTCCCCTCTGATTTGCATTTAGCAAGTTAACTTACTATTCAGAATAATAAACCTCAATCTAAAATAAGACTAACTAGGTCAGTGCAGAAGTAATTGTTTTTTCCATGTTGTCTTGAGGGAACGAGCAACATTTGCCTGCTGTCTCCTTTTATTTGCAGTCACAGGTTAAATCCTTAGCAGAATTAGTAAGAGGAAGCTCTTTCAAAAAAAGTGTGACTCTCTACTGGTAAATTGTGTCTTGATTTTTCGCATATAGCATCTACTCTATGCCTGGTGACTAAGCTCAAATATGACACTGTATTAATTCGATATTTCATAAGACAACTGGAAGGAGATTTCCTTGTACTTGCATGGAAACGGACCTCACTCTGTTTTGATCTTTTAGCTGAGTGTGGGCAGAGAGACATGTCATGTTTTGTGACGCCATCCATCAGCACTGGATCCACAGGCAGCCAAAGGCATTGACCCACTGAGCAGGGGATTTCGTGTTACACTCTTGTGACCTTCTCAAGAAGCTTGCCTTTACAATCCAGAATTAATTTGCAATATCTTCCCCCCCCCCCCCCCCCCAATTGGCAGTCTTAATTGGCGGGCTCTGGTCCTGCACACCATCAAGGAGCTGTTCAGTTCGCTTTGCTGCTGAAGCTTTTGTTAGAATGAGGGAAGCATGATTCATGGAGCGAGCCTACGCAGATCAGTCCCAGACTACAGACTGTTGAGTGTCTTTGACTCTAATTGGTACCTGAGTAGTTTTCACAAGATAACATTAAACATAATTAACTTCTGAAGGATACATGCCTCCTCCTTTCTCATGGTGCAGTATTTTCCCTCCAAATTATGCCACTGAAAGGGCCTACAAGATATGTTTGTGGATGAACGATAGGCTTTCAGCACACATATATCCCCTAAGAAAAGTCTTCTTGCTCCACTGCTGGTAGAATCTGAAATTTTGTATTGCCGGGAAGTGGAGAGTCTCAGCTTCAATCCCAAAAGCTCTCAGGCAAGACTCTACCTACAATGTTTATGGACAGACAAGCAATAATTAGATCTTTCTTGAAGTCAGCTTTGACTCTTGTATTCCAAACAGCTAAGACACCTGGCTTTACAGAAGGGGATTTGAAAAAAAGAACCACAATAAAAGGTCTTGCAATTCTCAGTGTTTTTCTTTTTTTTTTTAATCTGTTTTTCTGTAACTCATGTCAAGCTAACTAAGTAACAATGTAGCAGCACCCAATAGAATGAGTTACATAATTCTTTCACAGCTATAAGGCTCATTAAGCATTCACCCCAAGTTCATGCCAGCAGAGCCTTTCCATTACTCCATAAGAGAATCTACTCTCATTAGACTCCATGGTGCTCCTGCAGGAGTCTAAAAGGACAGAAGCCTGTGACACAAGCCTGTGACTCCCCAGGGCTGCAGGCAGGTACCCAGTGGAACTGAAACACTGAGAGCCACCCGCCAATTTCTAATAAGCATCGGAAAACCCAGCATGCTATTTGCCTGTATTATTTTGAATGCATGTAAGTTACATTGCAGCAAAACTATTTTGATGGGTACAAAAAGTTCATTTCCCCATTTGCAGAGTTATCTTTTCAGACAGAGCACAGCCGCTGCACTACCAGCAAAGAAATACTCTTCCTTTCCATCCAACTTCAGTGTATGAATTGTTTCACCTCCTTAACCCAAACAGAAGGTATCCATCCTTAAACTGTCAATACTGCACCAGATTTTTTTTATGTGGATAATTAAAGGGAAAGGTTAACAAACTCCAGAGCCGCCTCAGAAGCGGATCTCTAACGAGGCACATCTCGCTACCGGTGTGCCAGGGGAATGTCACCCACACTGAGGAGCTGCAGTGCCAGCCCTGGGCAGTCTCTCTTCTCAGATCCACCATGACATACCTTTGGCTGTTCTTACCAGTTAAGGACAATTGAGATCGCCTCGCTGGCAGTCACTGATACTCTCATCGGTCTTGATTAAGAAGGATGAAACATTTGGCTTGAGTAAGGTAACAATCCCACCTCCGTCAGACAGGTGTTGGTGAAGCCCCAAGGCCTCAGCATTGTCGCCTGCCTGCTGCCACTCCTCTGTCCCCCGGCCACCAGTGCCAGCATGTAAAAGCAGCTTTAATTTTCCATCCCACAGTTTAACAATGAAGAAATTCTCACTCAGCGCTATTTTCAGTCCTGCTGGAGCCTCACGCTGTTTCCTCAGGGCTCAGAGCTCATTGTTTTTATTCACTTAGATGAAACAATTGCAGTCTGCATAGGACCTATTTGTTTTCCAGTTCCTCAAGCCATTATTACCTTTTCCTGTTCCCCTTGAGAAAAATGGACCTTTGATACCCTGCCAGGTTGCATTATTGAATCCCCTGCTCATTTCAGGGTGAAATCATGACAAAGGCAGGCACTTCTAGTGCAAGAAGGGGAAAAAAAAAAAAAGCACACAGAAAGAATGTGGAAGAAAACCTTACTCTGGGAAAAAAAAAGCAAGTTGCGTAATAGTGAAGGAATGAGGTAGAGTGAGTCATCTCACTCATGAGCACTTCATCTGGTGAGTTCTCACCCATCCAGGAGGGAGTGTGCCAGGCCCCATTTACATCCCACAGCCAGTAAGCCCAGCCAGGGATATAGTACTGAAAATAGAACTGTATCTAGTCATCTCCCAGCCTATACGAGAAATGATCTCACGGTTACCCTCAGTAAAAGCAAAAATTCTCTTTGCCTGCATTTTCTTGGGAATGACACCACTGAAACCAGCCTCATCTAGATCTGCACAGCGGTTTGGAAGACTTAGGTTCACAGGCTGCCCTAAATACCCAGTTCCTCCTTGGAAGACCCTTTCTCACAGTCCATGCTTCATACTACTCTCACCACACTTTTCCTGTAGCTTTCTCCTCAGAACAACCGTTTTTTTCCTCTGAAACTGCGGTTGATTTCAGTTGGCCCTCAGTTTACTCTTTTTAATCTTCTATGGGAGTTACACGTGCCATTACAAAGCCTGAGGGTGCCATAAGAATGAGAGGGAAAAAAACCCACACAGGCTTTCTTGTGTGTAATTTTGGTTCTTAAAAACTGTGCAGTAGGGTAAGGCAGATAAATTAATTTTCACTTAAAGTTTGAATTAATCTTATGTAAGTGTAACTGTAACATGCATGTCTAAGACTCCTGTCTTTTTGCTCAGTTCTGCTGCAAACCGATTCAGAGAACATGACGGTTTCCAGGTTTGTACCCACAGAGATTGACTTAACTCTTAGCACATTTCTACCCTTATTTTGGATATAGAGCATTAGAAAGACAGACAGATCACAAAGACAGTGGCTGTTGCTATCTCATCAGTGGGAAGAAGACGAGGTGTTATTATAAGGGATAAGCTTTCAGAAAGGAAATCTTTTTCCTGTAGATTACACAAGGCCACGCACACTGCCTGTGCAGCCACCTCCTACTGAATTTCCTTGAAGGTCACTCTAACTAACTGCATTTCATGGATTTTCTGGAGACATCAGGCCCACCCCTACTAAACACTTTAAGCCTGGAGGTGATGTTCTTCCACTACTCCATTAAACTCAGTCCCTCAGAATTTCTTCATTGTACTTAAGAGGAAATCCGACAATTTAAACACCTATCTCAAAGTTTATGAGATGTTGAGGCTCATAGAACCAGGAGATGCAATTAGCTAGTGAGAATAGCATCTGAAAGAAGCTCCTGTCAGGCCTGCCACTCACATAGAAGTCTTTTTGAGAAAGTATGTGTTGTTTAGATCTGTTCTAAGGAGTAAGGCAGAAGGGAGACTACTGAAAAGTTGGATTCTTATAAGCTCTGAACTGTTTAATTGTAATACCCAGATCCTACAAACTATCTGAATTTAAAACAAACAGTTAAAACAAACATTTAAAATAAACAGTTTCGGTCCAATTTTCCTGATGTCGGCAGCAACAGTTGTGTATAAAGATGCTTTTCAGTATAAAGCTTGCAAAATTATGCCTGAAGCTTTGACTTATATCTCTTTTAAAAAAAAAAAGATTATAATTTTTGGTTGTTTTTCTATCATACATCATTTAAAGACTTAGAAGAAAGCATTTAGTTGCATTGCTACCAACATAACCACAAAGCAGCAGTGTGTAGCAGAAATTCAAAATTCAGTCCAAAAGTCAAAATACTTTGGCCACCTGTGCTTAATTCTGCCATTACCACAGCAAGGCTGTTTTTCATATGATTTGTGTAACACTCAGTATTGAATTAAATCTTGGAAGTACATTTTCTACAGCAAAAGAGCGTTTTGTGGTTAAAGTACTGTTTGCAACAAAACCTCATCTTTTCATGTCACGTCACATGCTGAAACAATGGCAAAAAAAGAAATCACTCCACATCTAATTTTTAACTACTGCGAAGTTTCTAACAGATTGACTAGCTTCTATAATGTTTAAGAACACTGTATATACAGCTATAGGTGTATGGCTTACAGATTTCTGACGCAACCTTCGCTGGCATTTCTGGGTTCCATAAGCAGGACAAAGCCAAGTATAAATCTCTTAGAAAGGGTTGCTTACTCCACCCTTCCTTTGTTTCAAAGTAGTTTCTGATTTTTTTGCCTTTAGGGTTATTTTTAATGTTAGATCATTTCTATTGTTTATCTCCAGAAAAGTGTTTCCAGACATTTTGTAGTCATCATTGTTCTGGTAAGGTCTATGAAAAGGTGGAGGTTATACATATCTCCAGCAGATGTGATCAGAAATGTGACACTGTCATCAGCATCATATACCTATATGTAATTTCTTTGCTCTCTAACAGCTTTCTCCCTGTCCATTTTCATTGCTAAATCCATCAAAGATTTCCCAAAGGGCTGAATATATCCTTCCACGCTGCAGGCTGATAAAGAATGCACCCATGAAATAATTTTATTAATATGGCCAGTGTTCTGGAGCCAAGAACCTAGTGCTGCAGAAGGCATCCATGCAGGCAGCCTTGGGAAATGCAGTTGCCTCTAGATGCCCAAAGATCCAAAAGAATCTGCCAAAGAGGGATTTATGGGCTGCTCCATGATGGGCAAAATCCCTCATTCCTGAGCAAAAGATCAGGAAGAAAATCTGCAAAGGGTTGCCCATGGATCCACCATCTCAGAGTGTCTCAGAGGTTTTTCCACAGAAGGCATGGACTGACCAACAGTGTTTACAGACAAACCTTCAGGCTGGCTGAGAATTGGAATGATCTGCTTGCAGTTCTCTGATCTGTGAACTCCACTCCTACTGTGCTATTCAGTATCTACTCTTGATATTAAGTGGGGAAAAAAAAAAATCTCATACGAGAAACAAGTATAGAGGAATGAATAGCCTTAGTTTCATGTCAATGAACAAAATTTCCTGTCTCTGAACCAAGAAAAGACTCACTTGTCTAGTACTAGCTCTGCAGAAGCTGTGACAGTTTGTACAGATACTCTTCACGTTAAACATCTGTCTTTAATGGATCAGGATCTAGGAGATCTGGATGCAGACTTTGCCAATAGTTTACTTCATGAACTAGAGTAAACCACTCAATTTACAACAGTTTTAACACCCATGCAAGTAATTAAGGATACCTCTTTTGCAGGTTGCTCTCATCCAGGTAAAAACCCCCATATCCAACACATGCATTAGCATTAGTGCTACTTAACAGATAATACAGAGTTGTAGTTTTGAGTCCACTTTTCTTGGCTGCACATAGTTCACTTCTGAATAGGGCACCACCAAGCCCCTGCCATGGATGAGAATCATCAGGCCTTACCTGTACAGGTTAGGGCAAAGAACTCTGACCACAGATACAAGGATAAATGGACACAAGGAAAAATGTAAAAAAATGAAACACAGTCTGGTGTAAAAACAGACTGAAGACTACCAGCTAATGCAGCTGAAAGAATATTTGCATGAAAAATTACACTGTTTCAGAACCTGTAGTGTATCTATACATGTGCATGAACACATGCATACATGTACTCTTCATTCATGGGGACTGATTTATTGGGTTATAGCAAAGAGCTAGATGGAGGTAGGAGCTGACTTGAATGTGTGTACAGGTTTCTGTATAGCTGTGGGCTTCTTCTACAGTACGAGCTTCTTCCTAAATCAGTTTAACATGAAGCACAGTTCTTGGAGGGTAGGTTAAAACCAGTTGCCCATTGAACGACTGCAACAAATCGATTCAGCCAGCAGGGGAGGGAGAAGATCGTTGTAGCTGCTGTTGTTTTGCTTACAAATAATTATGCCGCCTCCGGCTGGCTGCCAAAGACCCTTTCTTTAAAAGCCATATGTCCTCTCTAATACAGCTTGCATCACACCTCCTTCAGGCTTCCCTCATTCTGATTTCATATCGTTCATGCAGTGGTATGGCTGTAGGATGATGGCTTCCTTCAGCTGGTACTTAGAGAAAACATGGCCTAGAGAAAAAGGAAAGATTGTTTGGACAGCCTGGGTCTGTGCCTCTGTGATTCCTGGAATGTTACTCACTGGGTAGCTCATATGGGTTTTCTTTTTAAATAGTACTTTGAAGGGTTGCTGGAATCCAAGTTACTTTAGATCTGCCATAAAGTGGCAGTGTTTCAGGGCACTCCCCCCAGATTAATCATTTTCACACTCTGAAATCTGTCAACTGTACCTTCAGGCACTGCCAATTCAAGCAAATACAAAAATAGTAGTCACAACACCTCGGGGCATGATTTCGTCAGTACTTCTACACTGAGCAGGTCTGACCTGCTCAATATTTATCTGGGAGACCTCCAGAGAACAGAAAGAAGAATACAGGAAGGGGCAGATCTTGTAAAGCAGCTGAGATTTCTCACCACTATAAGTCATACAACATTTGTGGGAATTAAAACCTTGGTTATTTAAAAAAATAGCACTGCTTCTGCTGTGACCAACCTATATCGATGCTGAAACAGCGTGACTAGAGATGCTACTTTCCAAAAGGGATTTAAAACTGAAGTTCTGCAGCTCTTTTTTCAAACCCAGGTTGTTAACTATGGCCACATTCCATCTCAAGGCAATGAATTACATACTGTTTCCAATCATCTTGAATGTCAAAATTATTCTTCACACCTCCTACTAAAGCACACAGTCACTGCCATATTCCACTTTAGACAAGGCTGTATTTAGCAAGGAATCTTACATACACAATTAGCAAAGGAGTTGAAATCAGACAGGAGTTTAAAGTTAGTCTATTTATTCAGAGTGAAGCTGAAATCCAAGTAAGATCTAGGGAAATTGCCAAGGCCTGCAGAGCCTCTCAACTAATCTGCCCGAGCAGACCCTTGTATTCATACGAAATCCAATTGCATGAAATTGTGACTTATACCCCCGGCAACAACATTGCCTTGCAATTCCACTAGTTATTCCACAGTCCCTGCACACACACAATACTCTCACCTTCCTCCCAGGCCCTCAGCACAATGTCATAACTTCCTCCACAGTTCCCCACAATAGTCTCCCCAACCTGTGTTCCCTGTACACACATTTTTGGCCTGCTAACTGTGCAAGACATGGTCCACACTGTGCATAACATAAAACTACATGCTTGTTGATAAGTCAGCTGGTTTAAGACTATTCTCCAGATTGGGGATTCTAATGTTGGTCTCTTTTTATTACCCTGAAATTGAGAGACATTTAGTATTTTTTATATTATGTCTCTGACAATACACTTGAAACTGAAGCCCTCTCCTAGACAGGGACTGACCTATTCAAAAGTCTTAACTTTCTTAGAAAAACAGCTAAAAAGAGATGCGAGAGTGAAAAACCTTTAAAATTAAGGGAACTCTGTACTTCAGACAGTTTTAACTACAAGCAAAGATCTTAAATAAGATTTTATCTCAATGGCATCCTGAATTATTGTTTGGTAGACATTTCTTACAGCAAGGCACCACTGTGCTGTACTTTAAAGAATGTGGTATAAATGCTGCTAAAATACTGTGAGCTTGGTTTTTGGATATTCTAATCTTAGTCTTGTGTATTATGTTTATCTCCATGGTGTTTTTAGGCAATTCTTGTACCAGAAATACTAGCAAATTCCTCTTTTTCAGAGAGACTTTGTGGTCACTGGGATATTGCTGATGCTTCTCTGTGTCATTTCTCTATGGACATCCTCACACAATTAGGTCCTGTAAGGTGAAAGTGGACAACACCATCACAACTTTCTTGCAGGAACCACTACAAGAAAGCTCTTCAGAACAAAAGTTCATTTTAAAACTGCACTCTGTCTGTCTCTAGCAGTGGGAGCATTAAGTCATCCCAACTCATTTTCCAGCCATGCTGAACCTGCTGCAAGAGGTCAGGACTGTGAGACTGAAACCCACATAGCTGCTAAAAACGTACAGCAAAAAGCTATAGAGACAATTTCTAGACAAGAAAGCGAGTGGAGTTGAAGATGCTGTTGCTTTAGTGGCAACTTCCTGAAGTTTGCTATCAACAAGTTGGTAAGAATTCTTTTTCCTCCGCTGTCATGGGACTTCTTTGTCTGCATGGATATATTTTAAATGGTTTTCCCCTTTCAGCACTCCCTGATAATAAGAAACTTATGTAAGTGCTCTTCTTCAGGGAGAATCCCGGTTTAGTCTGCTTATTTTGTCTGGAGAAAACCACAGGGCTCAGAGAGCATATGAAAAGAGCTCACATACCCCAAAGGTGCAGCAGGCAGCTGAGACAAACTGCAAAGGCAGGATTAACAGGACAATGAGTTTCATGGTTCAGCCATTATCAGAGCAGTAATTAGCAGCCTCCAGCCAGTGAACTGACCTCTACCTAAGTCGCCCTGGGAAGTACTATGGAGAACTGTGTTGTTTATAGGGATATTTGAAGAAAAAAAACCCACAAAACAAAAACACCACACCCAAACCTTTCTTCCCCTTTCTTGGTTTTTTTAGGGCAAGAACTATGTCTTCCCACGCTGAGAGGGGATGGTTTAGCCTGCCCCACAAGCTGCAGGGCAGGGTGTATCCTGAAAGGGCAGGTGGGTCTGGGAGGGGGTTTGGGTGCCATGGCTGTGCAAAGGTGGGGGCAGGCTTTCTCCTGGCACACAGCCGGGGCTGTGTCATGTGCTGCAAGGAGTGAACCTCCCAGCACAGCAGGGAGAGAAGGTCCCCTGCCAGGTAACCTTCCTGCTGATAAATCCATGCCTGGTCTGTACTGAAACAGGCTTTTTTTTTGCTGTTGTTTCTAAAGACTATTCCAGTTGGGAGTAGGAGTTATATACAGGACCGAATTTCACAGAGTAACATCATAGCAATCTCTTAGTGGGCAAGGCTGCATCTGGCATGACTTCTGTTAGGAAAGGAGTCTGTGACAGGATCCGGCTCGTATTTTAAAGTGTTTAAAACCTGTGCAAGTAGCATATAAGCTGCCATCAGATGCTTACATGATGGCAACATGTTTGGTAGAGTCCTGTGGTTGTCAAAACCCACTCTGCTGTAATTAAAACCAAATCCATAACAACTTTCTGGCAGGTTTTATAAGGAAATTAGCTATCTTACAGTGAAACCAGGCTAACAAGTATTCTACAATCATTTTCTGCTTTCTATCATCCTTGTAAATAAGTCTACTTAATTCTCATGTGAGAAACAAAACACATTGATCACCATTTATGACAATTTTCTAAATTCAGATAAACCCTCTCTCAATCATGTTGCAATTGGAGGAGAATAGTGGAAAAAAGTCAAGACAAATTATGCAAAGACCCTTAATGTCCAAGTAGCAAATACATATTTTAACTATTGCTTCTTCAGGAAGTCAAAAGGTAGGAGCACTTCTTTCCTGAGCTGATCAATTACACAAGAAATTGACTTCAGTGGTTTTTTTTCTTTTTGGAGTTAAAGTTGCTGTTTTGGATACTGTATCCAAGCCACAATAAGCAGTATGTGTCAGCAGGATCCAAAAATCAGGGTTAAAATGCTGCTAGCTAAAGATCCTGAGACAAGGAACCAATAGTGTCAAAGTTTAGGGCTGGTCTGGTCACTGAACTTTGATGGACACTCTCTGTGATCCCCCACAATGCTCTCAGAGAAAGGTAACAGGGGAATCAGGGAAAGAGATTTTACAGTTGAAGAGAAACTTGTATCAGTTCAGTGGGAAATAAAAATAATATTGATAATAACAATGAAGATATTAAACTATATACAGATATTATACAAATAAAGAAATATATTCAATGATACAAGAGAATATGTTAATAGAGAACCTGTACCTTCTGGATGACAATTAGGTTCCAAGCAGAAAAGTCCCAGACAGAAAAAGCAGGCAGGAGCATCCAAGCCCAGAGTCCTGATGACAGTAAAAGAAAAAAAACCAAATCAACAAAAATGAAATCCCAAACCCACCCTAGAAAAGGAGCTGTGCCACTCCCACCCAAGGAACAGGGGAAGATAACCTGTTCTGACAAACGGTGCTCCTCTACAGTGTGAAAACAGAAGGCAGAAGCAGCAGCAACACATGGAGCAATGACACAAGGGCAACAACATCCCACCTAGCCCAGCAAGCACTGAGAGACCCAGGGCTTCTCTTAGGGGCCCTTATATACTGAGCAGCATGGGAAGGGACACCGTGATTGGTCCTTTTGGGTCACCTGACCCATCCTTGCCTCCTCATAGGCACAGCTGCCCCCCCCTGCACCCGGTGCCCTGGGTAGTGTTTATCCTGGGGCTTGCAAAGCTGGACAAAGAGAATAGAAGTCTATATTGAGCCACCAAGGCTTAATCTGTCAATCTTCATCTGAGAACAAATACTGTATCCAGCACATGGATGAGAGTGCTAACTCTCATCATTGTGAAGTGAGTAAACCAGTGTTTTTCCTGTTTTCTGCTGATTGTTTATTAGTTATTTACACCTTGGTATCATACTGTGATGATTGCTGTAATAACAAATTACAAGGAAGAGCCAATCATCAGGTTATTTCTAGACATATTAAATTTCACTCCAATGAGGCAAAATATTCTTCTCAACTTTCTGTCTCGCCTCTTGTCCTAGTTATCTAAGTTATGTTCTCATGAAACTTAAGGAGTTCTCTTGATAAATGATTTTAAATGATAATTTTGGGTATCCCACAAAAGACGTCTGGAGGGAAAGTGTAGAACTTCATTCCCTTGAATGAGACGATAAGTGAGACCGAAGTTCTACTAAAGGTGCAAAGCATACTGTGATATTATTCTTAGAAGTAGCAACATGTAAAAGCATTTTTGCAGGAGGTTTCCGTGCTACTGTTTTGATTAACTTCCTGATGTTGCAATATGCGCTAGAGAAAGCTCACACGGCTTGTTAAGAAACTGTGATTAGTTTATCCGTCTGAGTATTTGGTATAAGCCATGTTCTACTTTGTATCGCATATAGCGCTGCCCTGATTTTGCAAATGCTCTTTCAACCCGCTGGGGTGTGGTGTGAAGTAAAGCGTTGCTTTTGACAGGATCATTCTTCCTTGGCAAAGTCCAAGTCCAGTCAGCTGTATCTTTAATATGATGGCATACCTAAGAGAGCCAATAATATTAATTTGCCACAGAAGTTTCCCTAATAGCCTGCAGTCATAAGGAGGGAACTTGACTGTGTGTGTATACAAAGAATGTGAGGAAAAAAAAACCCAAACAACTGAAGTATTGTCTGGCCAGTTAGGTTTTCTAGTTGGTCTCCTCCTGTGTAACGCTGGCTTATGTGGCAAATTACTTCTTTGCCTTAGTTTTGGCAAACCAAATTACAAGAGAAATGCTGAAGAAAAAATAGGTTGATCTCCAATCATTTGATTCAGTGCTCCTTCTCTTAATTTACCTCGTAAATGGTTCACTCTTCACTGAAGTCGTGTTTTGTTTCCTAGTGCACGCTTTTTTCCTGTACAGAGAGTAATACCCATCCTAAAGAAGTTCTGTAAGGCTAAAGCAGAGTGCAGAAGCTGAACTAGGTATTTGTTGGATTGCAGAGGTTCGATGCATAGATTGAATCTATTGCTGTTACTTTCTATCCAGATGTAGATTGTTTGTTTGTTTCCCTTAAAAACTGACAATTATTTTACTCTCTTTACTTAGTTAATGATGCCTACGACTGGGCTTGTTGTCAATTATACCTTCGGGTATGGACGGATTCCAATAATATTATTTCCTCTTCTTGTGTCCTAATGTTTTCAGCCTGTCTGCATTTAAAGAGCTAAACAATGAAATTTAATTGTCCTCTTGAGCACGTGATGCTCTCTCGCTTATTTTACTGGATGCAGACTAGATCATCCCACAACGAAATACTCTTGAACAGGGCTATCCGTGCTAAACTAGGTTATGCTGTTTTGGATCAGGGTTGAGCCTGTAATATTCACGCTTCGTTTCCTCCGCTTATTTATCTTCTTTTGGTTTTTTTGGGGGTTGTTTTTTGTTGGGTTTTTTTTTCCTTGCTTTGAACTCCCCTCCTGCCTCCTCCCCAAGCATCTCTCACTTCACAGCTGTCCCAGTGACTGCTAGGAGCAGGGCTGGGGAAGGAGCCAGAAGCTTCCACAGCGTCCAGCCTCTCACACAGGGACACTGATGTGAATTGTTACTATGAGGCTGAGGCTAATCTGTCCAGTTTTAATCAATGGCTCCTAAAAAGAAGCATAATAGATTTTTAAAGCATTTACTGCAGCCTTCAGATATGACACTAATGAATGTTATCCCTCTTGCCTCCTTTTTGTGGTGAAGGTGAAGAGCTTTTACATAACATTCATAAAACAGCTGCTGAAAGAACTAAAGCTTCATAATCCTGATCATTACAGTATTTATATATATATATTTATATATATATTTATATATATATTTATATTTATGGATAACACATCCTGAGAACTTCATCTTTTAACAGCTGTATTTGTAATTTTAGTTTTTAATGGTATTTTGACAGTTAATGTAGTTGAAACAAGCTTCATAGTTTTATTTCTTCTGAGCCTACTGTAACTAGTGAGGCTTGTCACGCTTGGCTTTATCCCAAAAGCAGAAAGGGAATCCCCCCTCCCCATTCATGACAATCCTCTGTAGGTTTTCTCTGTCCTTTTTTTTTTTTTTTCTTCTCCCTTCCCCCCGCACCCTTGTTCCCTTTCAATCCTGTCTGACAGAGTGAAAAAACCACTCTTTTGCAAAATACTAGCAGTGTTGTATTTGAAAATGCGCTATCTGAAACAATCAAGTTAAAAATTATTTATTTTTACACTGAAGGGGGAGAGAGTCGTCATGGTTGGCGTTTTGTGTCCATCCCTTCTCCCTGCTTTTCCACTGGGGAAACAAAAAATAGATCATCTTCATCTGCTTTGAGTCAGTCACTTCTGTCTTCTGTGTTTGTTCCAAGAATAGCCAAACATTGCCATTGGTTTGCTAACTGTCCGGGAGAAAAACACTGTAGAGACTGGCATTAATGCAGCCTCTTGAAAACACCAGCCCAAATGCATGCTCATCATGAGTCATGACTGAACGCTTGGGTTATTTCATTCCTGCAATTCCTCCGCAGTAGAGACCCAGAAGGTGCTGTTCTCCCAGCTCATCTCTGCTGAAATGGGAGAGGAACCTGGTTTCAGGACAGAACCTATGTGGGATCCTGCTGCCACCACAGTGACAGCATCAATCAAATGCCCTCAAAGCTATTTTTTCCCAGATATGACTGAGTAGTCAGGTAATTCAATGAGGGATCTTCAGCATTACTCACTGACAGCATTTGAAGGAAGTGACCTCTGCCTTCCCCTGCTTGACAGCACTCTCAAAACTCCTTCCCCAATCTGTCCCTTCCTAGCTGGCGTGTAACTTTTGGGATGTGCTTGTCTAATGGGAAAGCTCGAAAAAACAGGGCTTGATAACTAGTGTCCTCCTGTAAATATAAGTGAACGCAGAAGCCGAGGCTGAAATCCGTGAGAGCCTCGTGTGGTGCCTAGGGCGTGCTGTGTTCTCGTCTCCTTTCCAACAAATCCAGGTGATTCTGGCTTTGTTTGCGTTGAAAGCAACGATGAAACAAACCCCATGGTGGGCCCTGGTCACACAAGGGTTTTGGTAAAATCTTCTATCGACAGTAGATGGGAGGACTCCAGAAACTACAAGGCCGCTATCTGGTTTTTATCTTAGAAGAATGAAGGACGGGACAGCATCCTCCTGCCCTGCCACGAGCAGAGGGCACCCCCCCCCAAGAGCAAGGCCCTGACAGAGAGAAGGAGAAGCCCTTCGCGAGGGTCGTGTCTCCCTCCATTTTCGACGGGTATCGCGGCCAGGGCCCAGGCGTGAACCCGGGCGGCCTGGGCGTTGGCTTTGGGCCCCGAGTGGCCGCCAGCCCCCGCCGCCACGGCCCGGCCCGGCCCTTCCTCCTCCGTGCCGCCAGGGGGCGCTGTCGGGGGCCCTGCCGGCCTCTGCGGCGCGCCGGCGCAGTGACGGCCGCCCCCGCGGCGTGGTCCCTCCCCGGCGACAGAGCGCGGGGCGGGCGTCCGCTGCCGCAAGGGCTGTCGGTCTATCGGCGGCGCGGGGGCGGGCGGCCGGCCGGCCCGGGGCCCGGACATAAGATGGCGGCGGCGTTGCTGGGGAGGCGGCGGCGGCGGTTGCGGCCGTGCGGGCTGTCGCGGAGGGTGGGAGGCGAGCGGCTCTGCCCAGGCTTGCAGGGCGGATAGAGCGGGGCCGGGCGCGGCGGGAGCGAGGGCCGCCATGGGCTCCCAGGTGCTGCAGATCCTGCGCCAGGGCGTGTGGGCGGCGCTGAGCGGCGGCTGGTACCAGGACCCGCACCAGGGCGCTGGGGTCAACGCGCTGCATCTCTACCTGTGGCTCTTCTTGCTCGGCTTCCCCTTCACCCTCTACATGGTGAGCGCAGGCCGCCGCGCCCGAGGGATGGGGCGAGGAGGGGTGGGAAGGGAAGCGGTGACGGCCTGGGCCTTGGGGCGAGCGGGCGGGCCTTGCGGGGCGCCGCCCGCCTCAGCGGCGGCGGGGAGGCCCCGGTGGGGGGGGGCGGCGAGAAGGGCCATGGGGCCGTCGCACGCGCGCCCCCTGCCCGTGCGCCTCCGCCGCTGCCGGGATGCCCCGGGAAGGGGCGCCCCGCGGCCTCCCCCCCAACCCCGCTCCCCGCCCGCGCGAGGCCCTTCCCGCCTCCCCGCGGCGGGCCCGCTCCCCGCGCTCCGGGCCCTGCCGCGCTCTGTGCGCGCCTTGAGGCCGTGGCGTTCGGGAAGCACGGCCCGGTTACCGGGAAGGTGTGAGTGTGTGTTAGCGGGGCGCGGCGAGACTTCGGTCGCTGGCGCTTCGCCTTCGTGCTGTTTTTTTCTGTTTGCCTTCCTTCAAAATCGGCTTCCGCTGCGCCTGTGCCCGGGGTCCGAGGGGAGAGCGCAGCCTCTGTAGAAGCCGCCGGGCGCAGCTCCTGGCGGGCGGCTCTGCCGCTTTCTCCTCCGAGTTTTGAGGCGGGGGGAGGGATGTGCTTCAGGGTACGTAACCTAGAAGTTTATTTGGCCATGGTGCAGTGTGCTGGCTGACAGTGTGTCTGAGCTTCTTGTCCGTAAAGTTACTTTAGCTTTTTTTGCTTGGGTCCAGACTTTTATATACTTAGTTTGGGGGAATTCCTGCTGAATATATCTCTGTATCCGACACGTCAGTCGGAGCTGGTAAAATACTAACCTTTAAACCTAGGAACTTTCTTGACATTTGGACTTGGAAACAAATCTAGGAGAGGTATGGTGAGTTATGGGAGGAGGAGGCAGTTTCCTGTTGGCTAGTGCTTTTCTTAGTTGTGTGTAGTTTATGAGATACTAGTATTTAACTTGAGATCTCTCAGCAGAAAAATGTGGTTGTACTAGGTGTGTTGTGACCAGTTTTGAGCAGATGAGGTAGAAGGTAATTTGCAAGTCTGCCAGGTCCGGATGCCGTGACAAGTTAAAGTAGGAACTGCCTTGGTAAAAAAAAAAAGGGAGTTAGTGAATGAAACCTTGGAGGAAAAACTCTGTATGAGTGCAGTTGTAGACTGAGAGCTCTGGAGTCAGGCATTTGCTTTGTTAAAAAGCAATTTGTAAGATTGCAGCGTGAGACACTTCATCTTGGGAAATAGCTAATGTAGAAGATGAGGTTACAGCCCTGCATGGTTAGTTTTTAATTCATACTACTGTGCCTTAGAAAAGGTAGCTCCAAGGCTTTTTGTTTGAAAACTTAAACTGCTGGCAAGGAAACCGCAGGCTGAGACAAACTACCTTTAAAACCGAAGTTAATGCGACAACTAGATAAAACTTTGAACTAAGCAAATTTTCTCTATAAAGTCTGTGAATCTATTCAGAGTCCCACTAACTGAATATGGGGAGAGGAGAGTCTTTTTGGTCTCAGATGTAGCTCTCTTTTTGCCTTTTTTTTTCCTCTTTTATTTATTTTTTTCTTTTAAGAACCACTGCTCTTTTGTTTTGACAGAGTAGTCTAATTTGTAGTGTCTTGCTGAGAAAGCTGTTCATAAAAGTGTGATGAGCTGTATGCTGCATGTGCAGGAGACTTTTGAAGGGGGGGTGATCTGTATTGTACATAGGTCTTTTCAGCAACTGATAAATCTGGACCAGCATTTGAGTCTCATGCAGCTCTTAAAGCAGTGCTTTAGCTTCAGTTGCCCTCACTACGAGGTAAACTTCAGCATTTCTTAAACTTTTTTTTCCTTTTCCTGTGCAAAGGGAAAAGACAGGCAAAAGCAAGCTGCTTTGGGCTTTTGTTGAGGTCACAGAAACTCTCTTGCTTCATAGCTCTGGACAAGTTAAAGATGCCACAACAAGTGCCAACTTCCCTGAGAATAAGTAGGGAGATTAGTCACAAGTTAAAGCAGATTGAATCATATTTGGCTGTTTTCCCTCTTTCCACCCTCTGCAGTTTAAGTGTTGTCTAGACATGACCATCATGGTTCTGCCTGTTTAGTTTATCTGTGCTCTTTAGCATCTTTTAAGCTCTTTTTCAGAACAAAAAGCAGTAAGTGTTGCATTGCTGTAGGACACAAATAAGCAGAACTTGTCTAAAAAGTCTTAGGTAATCGTAATCTGAATTCTGAGCATGGCTCACTGGTGTGTAGGAGGGAGTTTCTAAGCTAGCTTCAGATGACTTGTTGCTGGCAGACAACCCTGTGTATTTGAAAAACAAGGTAAAGACTTAGAGCAGTGGAAGGTTTTTATATTACTTTTAAAACTTCTTCACATAAGCAATTCCAAGATCATAGTGTTATTGTGATGCATGTGGGCAGCAATAACTGTAGTTACTTTTAAGTTTGTTTATAGCAACAAAGGCAAAAGGATCCCACAAGAACTTTGCTTATAGCTGGCTCTCAAGGCTGGATGCATTTTACTGTAAGCTAATAACTTTTTTTTTCAATTGTTATTTAACCCCCAGCAGGAATGGAACACTTAATCTCTTTTGGATATGGTAATTTAGAATCACTTCTTGCTTAAAAAACTTGGTTTATTGCATCCAACATTGCTAATCTTTTGCCTGTTCATTCCTTCTATTGATCCTGTATTTTCAGAATGGAATCTGGTAATGGTTGTGGTCAGCAAGTAATAACATAAATCTGTGTGTTTCTTGACATGTGTATGCCAGTGCCATTATGGTTGATGAGTTTAACACATGGTGCAAACCAACTGAAGAAATTAACAGTAAAGTTCAGCTAGCCTTTCATCCTTGATCCACCATCTGCCTTCTGAACACATGGAAGTGAGGCCTGTACCCTGCGTGAAGGAGGACATATGCATAAAAGTATCCAGATCTGTAATATAGATACTTTTTTTTTTATGTATATTTATATACACTTAACCTGTCCTTGTTAGAAATGTGGCAAAAGTAAAAGTGTAGATAATGAAGGAATTGGGGTGTAGAGAAAGAGAAATACCTGCTTGAGGCTTGGATCTGTGTCTTGGCAGCACACATACAAAAATACCACTTTCTAGACTAGTTAGATCTATCCTGTTTGGATATTTGTATTCAGTAACAGACTCAACTCTGCTTGCTGATCTGCTTATCTGTTGTAAGAGCTGATCCCTGTTTTTACTCTAATCTGGAACTCAAGTTGGGAGAAGAAAATATGCCACAATGTGGGGGAACTAGATCTAGGTTGTAAAATACAGTGGTAGAGTTGAAAAAAATACCCTAAATGAAGAGGCCAGTGTTATGCATCAGTGTTGCAAGGGGGATGGGAAAAGAGGAGGCTGCCAAAACACTTCCCCTAGTCGGAATGCTGTTTCGGCCCCACCACGTGCGCAGGGGAGGGGTGAAGTCTTGGCTCCAGCGCTTGGGGAGCTTTGCCAGTGACTGAAGAGGAGCCAGGACTGTACCTTGCTTGGAGTGATGAGCTTGTGTGTACCTACACAACTTGTCTGTCAAATTCAAGCTCATTTAGACAACAATTCACTTAATAGGCACTTGATTTCTTGACTTGTGTACATAGTTAGAGAAGTAGGTCATATAGATGTCGCTTCATGCAAAAGTCTTTTTCCAGTGAAGTTGCTGAAATAGGTGATGTTGAAGAGTTTGAATGCTTAAAATCGGGTGTGTGGTGATAATTCCTGGTATACCGCGTTGCTCTAAACCACATCTAGTTTCTTGACTACTCAAGATTCATTTGTACACTTGGAGGTTTCAGTCAAAACGTAGATAGCTTGTAACTGAACATACTTCCTGGTAACAGCAGTTCTTAAGGGCTCTGGCTGTTCGTAAACAAAAAATGGTGACAAAATTACAGCTGATGTTTCTTTATCTTTCCTCTTCTCCAGCACAAATGTTTCTATAAAATAACTGCCTCAAAATGCCTGAACTTGAAAGCACTTTACAAGACAGCTCTTAACTGCTTAATGAACGTTTGATTGATAGCAATTTAATGTAAGGGCTTGCAATCTTGTTTGGGTTGGGAGACTTTCCTATGAATGTTCTCAACAGGTAACACCTACACATCTCTGAAAAGAATCTGGAAACCTCGCCGCATCTGTAGCGTCTAGCTGAAGCTAGATGTGATTAGGAAAGATTCATATAGTCTTCCTAAGTATGCGGCACAGCCTGTGATCAGTGAAATTCCTCCTAGCTGCTGGTACAGATTTGAAATGTTGAATTAACATGTAGTGACCTTTGTAGTTCAAATGAGAATATTTTAGTCCTGTAACTAGTGGTCTGAGGGGTTTTTTTTTCTGTTCTGTGTTGACCACTGGAATCTTGGACTCCTTAAAGCATTTTTACCTGCTTTTTCACAAAAGGTATGCTGTCACACAGCTAAGTTGGCCCAAGTGCCAGCAGCTTTCCGAAGGCATATTCCTGTTCTTCAGCTGTACATTCCTGCATCTTACCTTTGTCCATATGTATAATAGTAAGGATTTCAGAAATTGTTTTGAAAGGTTTAAATTTGGCAAGTAACTTCTGAGGGAAAGGTAAAAAAAACCCACCAACAGTGTCCTTTCCCTCCCCCTCCATCTTTGAGAGTACTATTTAACTTCCCTTTGAGATTTAGGAGAATACTTTCAGCTAGGAGTTTGTCTAATGTTTGGGTTTGTTCAGCCATTAGATGATTGAAGTTTTCAACAGAATGTAATTAAAATGAGCAGTTTTTGTATGGTTATGTCTAGTTCTTTCTTCTCCCCTACAAGAGCCTTGGTTGTGACGACTGCTGTTCAGTGTGTGTTCTCTTTTGGTGCTAATGGAGGTGACTAGAGATGTGCAGTAAAATGGGGTGTTCTCTGAAATGCTGTTGCAGCTACGGACTTGTAGCCAGCTGGTGTCTGCTAACAAGCTCTAACCTGTGTTTTTTAGTCTGTCCTGCCCCATGAAAATGGAGCTAGTACTTGTGAAAAGAATTGAACTAAGATCTAGCTGCAAATTTTTTTAGGCCTTAAATTTGTATTCCAGTCTTGAAGATGGTATTGTATAGGATGCTCAGTTATACTGGTGAGAGACTTTCCTGGTATGGTAAAAAAAGAGCACAGTTTAAAATACTAATCTCACTTTAACTTGCTGTGGTTTGTGCAGAGAAGACCCCAAATTGAAGCTGAATGCTTCTAAGTTTGGCAAAGAAAAATAGAGAAGGCACCAGTAGTTTAAGTTAGATTGCAGTAATTCTTCCTCTCAAGGCTGGAATGCAGTTGAGTTGTTGGTACCATAGGCAGCACTGCTGAGAATTAGTATATGATCAGACAGCACAGTATGCAGGACATGCTGAAATTTCTTACATTCCCCAAGTATATGCCCTATCCAGAGAGGAATAACTACTAATGAACAAGAGGAATGAGAAATAGTGAGTTAACTTACCTTATTTTAGCTTTCTACAACTCTGTGGAAACAGGAAGTGAGGAAAAAGCACCCTGTAATTCTTTATTGGGTTTGCTGCAAGTTACATGAGGTGTTCTGCCTTTTTTTCGTGCTTGTTCTCAAAGCTTTCCTTTGCAGAACAGGATGTGTAGATTTTGAGTTGCCCAAGACAAACTGGATGCACTGTGTGACCTCACTGCTGCCCGAGTGGCGGGGAGAAATTGAAGAGCTCTCCAGACAGAAAAGTATAGCCATGTCTCTTATAGAATGACTCTAGCTTTTGTCACCTGGTGTTAACCGACTCTTCTGGTAATTGCTTCTGAGCACTAGGTACTTGTAAAGGAGAGAATACATGAAGTTGTGTTTGTGATTGAGTGGCAGACTGCTTACTGAATATGTTTTGCCAAAGTTAACGGGCTTGCCCTTCCCTGCAGGGAGCTAGCTGCCCCTGAAGCTCTGGAAGCACTGCATTCATGAAGAATCCCTTGTAGTATTGCCTCAGGATTGTGTGGATGCCATTAGCACCACTGTGGCTCCTGATGGTGTTTTTAACTAGTTTTGCTTCCTCTTTCTCCTCCTGAGGTGGTGCTTGGTTAAGTGAATTTCCCAGTCTGTTAGGGTCTTGTCCAGTTCAGCATGCAAAAATCGAAGTGAACATGCCTCAGTTTAGTTTGCCTGTCCTACTTCAGATGTTATGTTAGGTGTTGATTTAACTTGTTTTGGAGGAAAAGGTAGGTTAAACTTGATCTCTTTAGGAAAAAAAAATCATAATAAGTAACCTGCCTCCTGACAGATTCCATACTTGATTATTTATACTTGTTTGGCTTTCAAAATGTGTTACATTGGTTATTTGGTTTTGCTTACTGCCAGAGAGTGAGCAGCCAGGTTAAGGATTGGTTTTGTTCTGAAGTAAACAGCCAATACAGTATTTAGGACAGTTTTTTAGTCCTTTTTCTATGGTATTTTGTATTTGGAGATGTCTTCAAATAGTGTTTTTGCTGAACTCTTGGCTTAAATTGTGTGATGAGAGCTGCCGGTTCTTCTAGTACTAATAAGCTCTTGAATATCTAGAAATATTGGTGTTGTAATTGGATCTCTTCTAAATGACCAAATCTAGCTTTATGTGCAGAATAAAGAGGGTTCTCTGTCTTACTCTCCAGTCATATTCCCTTTCTGATTCCGCAATATGTGCCTAGAGCCTTGATCACCATAAAGACTCTTCTTATTATAATGGTCTGCATAGGAAGGGAGACTAGGTGTGCAAAACAAGCTGAAATTCTCCATAGACTAAGAGGTTTAAAAAGACAGTTAGTTTGTTCTTCTTGTCTATTGAATTAATGTTTGTGCTGGTGAAAAATGCTGTTTAATTATGGTTGTCATGTATGTGTATATACATTTATGGCTTTTGGAATTCTATCTCAAACTACACCATCAGAGGGGTAAAGGATGGCGACGCAGCAAAATATTTGAGAACACAGGTTGTTGTTGCTTTTGTCAGGGAAGTGGTCTGTTTGTGGTTGAAGACTATATTTTTTTCAGTGGCTTCCTGGGAAAATGGCAAGATTATGAATACAAATAAAAGGTGACTTGGAAGGCTGAAAGCCTTGAAGTGAAACCTCAAGTTTGACTAATACTTTGAGTACTTGTTTTAAACAGTTATTAGGCCACACTTAATCAGTATCTGTTGCTGAAGTGATTGATCTGTGAAAGCCTTATGGACCTCAGCAAAAGTTGTGTGAGAAGTCTTAACTAAGTAGAATTTCAAAAGTTGAATTCAGGACTGAGGTTTTTCACGGGGCTTTTGGCCACCTTTAACACAGCTTAAAAATTCTCCTCAGAAGTCTGTGGCTGCCTTTCCATGGACATGTAATAGTGTGGCACAAATGGTCTTTGCTGTGTGCAGGTTATTGTGGACTACTGCTCAAATGTGTGAGCCACAGATGTAAATATCCCACCTTTTTTTTATACAGGTAGGGAAAATTCTGACTTCTGTGACTGATCAGTATCTTGTGCAAGAGTAGCTGTTGGAATCTGACAAGCTAAGTCTATGCTGGCTAGTTGAGCATGTTTTGTCCCATAAACCATGCTGTCAAGCTCTCATCAGTTTTTTTCCAAAATGGACTTGGTACTGTTTACTAGTCCTGAAATAAGGTCATACCCTGTGCTTCGTTTAGAATTGCTTAAAATACTTCCTTTTTTTTATTCATAACAAGTAATCAAAAGTACTGGGTGTGACACAAGTCATGCTAGCTCTAGGTTTCCTAGTCTGGGTCTTATATTCTAATAGCCTAGAAAAAAACCCAAAGAGTTGAATTTGGTTTTCAAGTTCCAGTGATAGGTTTGTTTAACATGCTGCTGTGGTGCTTTGGTATCCTGTAATCCCAACTGGTTTTTTTCCTATGTTGCTAGACTTCTAACAGTCTCCACAAGAAGTTTGACTGTAGGGGGTGTGTGTTTAAACCTTCATTTTCAGTATGATCGATATTTTCTCTATGAAAAAAAATTAAGCTCCAGATAGCTTTATGTATTCCTATGGACTTTTGACCTTGTGCTCATTAACTCTTTCTTACTCTTTTGAAAGGCCCTTCCTTCTTCCATGATGATAGTAGCTGTCTACTGCCCGGTGATAGCAGCTCTCTTTATCGTTTTGAAGATGGTGAATTACCGTTTGCACAGGGCACTGGATGAGGGAGAAATTGTGGAGAGGAATGCTAGTGAGCATCTGGACAGAGGTGCAAAACCAGAACAAAGCAGTGTTTCAGCCAAGAGGAAAGACAGCAATGGGCCCAGGTAAGGTGTCTGCTGACGTTTGTGTCATGCTTCAAATAATAAACAGTCCTGTCTTCATTAGGTGTGTTACTGGAATGATGGTTGAAATAAATGCCAAGGAATATACATACAGACCTCTGTAGTTCTGAAAGACTCTTAAAGTCTGGTCTTTGAAAGACTTTTTTTTTATGTATTAGGTTAGAAATAATGGATTCATGTTAATTTCCTGGTTCCTCCCCCAGAAGAGTTGCAGAATGATATTGAAAATGCTGGAAGCACTGGAACAATAGCATGGAAAATATGTGATTAGGTCGCTAAATACTTAATGAACACAACCAGTACAAGTAATCTTATTTCAGCAGTAGACTTAGTTTTAAAAATCTACCTGTTAAAAGACCACATGCTACGTTAAGTCTTTTATCACTAAAAGGAATGTTTGATCTGGTTTCATTTTGCTTAGTTTTGCAAGAGCAGGAGTCGAATACAATGCTTGACTCCAGTCATAGGCTTGCTTCAGAAGAACACTCTCCTGTGAGTTTGGAAATCCCGGAATTGCTCAGTAATGAAGATGATGTTTCTGAAGTATTATCAATAGGGGACTATTCCTTTCTACATATCTTCTTTGTTGTCACTAGCATTAAAAACCCCAGAGGCTTTCCTCCTCTGACCAGACCATTTGGAGAAAGAAGAGCGAAAGATGACTCATCAACAAGGCCAGCCTAACCAGTCTGATCAGACTGGGGATGTGTTATGAACTCTATTATCAAAGACTCTGCCTGACTCCAGATAATTGAGGCCATGTTAAGAGTTAGACTCCATGAAATATGTCAACCTTGAATTGTTAGCTTTTTAAAGATGACTTTTCTCTAGTCTGTGACTTTCTGGGACTAGTAGCCATGAATGATTTTCCAAGTGAGGCAATTAGTATGCTGTCCTGACTCCTAAGATGTTTTGTGTGTCTTCTTATAAACAAACAAAAAAACCCAACCCAAAACAAACCTGAGACTTTTATATGGAGACACATGCTTTAAAGAAATTTGGTTGAAAGAAGCCTCTTAAGTCTTTAACACTTCCTTTCTTTAAGCATCCTGATAAAGTGATGCTCTTTCAAATGCTCAGTCTTAGAAGTAAAAGGACTTCCCTGTGTGTATGAGGTAGCTTCTCATGAGATGGGTCTTAAGTTCTTCTGTATCTGCTCTTAGGTATTGTTAGCAAAAACTGTGTCTTGAATTCCTTTAAAGTTGATATACAGTAGCTCTGTGTATCAATCTTTAATAACCTGACCTTTTTTCCATGTTGTGTCTGGTAACTGAACCTGCTCATGTAGATCACCATGTGCCTTATTAAAACTGTATTGAGCTATTTTGGCAGAATGCTTGCCTAAATGTATATTAATGCTTATTCTGCTTAATAAAATTCATGAAAGTAAACTAGTGGTCTGCTCTGTTTCAATGCAACCTTGTAAACGCATGTTTTAGCTGTGATCCTTAAATGGTTTTTTTTTTTTTTTTTTTTTTTTTTTTTAAGCCATGTAGTTTTTGCTTCCAAAACAGTAGCCAAGACTTGGCGAGAGACTTCTTTCTGCTAGTATTATGAATTACTTCTGGATGTTTCGGAAGTTCTATGTTGTCTAAGGAGCAGTTGACATGGGACAAGTTACTACTTTATAAGAATTTGTGAGCTCAGTAGAGGTTAGTTTGATGCTGTGTGTCCTGCTTGCCAGCTAAAGTTCATTAACTTTTATATGATCCTTGTTCCCACTTTCAGGTCTCTTAACTAGAACTGGGAACAAGGTCAATGCAGAAATTACGGAGTTACTTTTTGGTAAGTGGGATGTACAGTATATACTAATCTTTGCCTGGAAGCTTACAAGAACTCTGGGATAACATTCAGATGTGTAGAGGAGATAAGCAGTGAGTGTTTAATGTAGAGCTGTTACCTTCCTAATAAAGTAAATCAAACACCAATAAAAACAGCTGTTTGGGAAGAAAGGATATATATAGGGTTTTCTGTTTTTATCTCTGCTCCCCCAGTGTAAAGTGGATGTAGGGGAGATCTAAGCAGGCATACTACCTTAAACACTTGCCTAATTGGAATATTGGCTTTGATAGGTTAGGCTAAAGCATGTGATACCAAATAAATAAATATAATGTAGTCTGCAAAGCTGTCTTAGAGTTTTCACCTCACCACACAACCTCCCTGAGACCACTATAGATAGGAATCTTAGCATTTTTGAAGGATTAGGTGATAGTCTGGTTTCTGTTAAGAAGTTATGTTTAGGACTCTATTTAGCTTCTAAGAACTACTGTTATTTCTGCAGATTTTGATCTGCAAAGTGGTACTTTCAGGTATCTGTTGTTTGTTGGTTTACATGAACTGCCCATTTATCTTTGGTTCACATTGGTTTGTGAATAGGATCAAACTCTGAGCAGTTTTTAGTCTTTTTCATAGAACTTTGGCATGCGTAAGTGAAGAACAACTTAACTGTTCCTTAAGACATGCCTTGTTTTGTTTTTTCCTCATCTTCTTTATAAAGCTGAAATTCTCTAGTTAAATTCTCTAGTCTTAATTTAGAGAAAGGAATGTAAATTGTCTTGTGTAGCTTCTCTGTAGTTGCTGCTTTCATACCTAGGGAGCAGTGTTAATGTTTCTGTGAGCTTTCAGGAAAGCAAGTAATGGCAATATGGTCTCCTAACCTCATGTAAATGTTGACTATCAGTGGACCCGTATAGATACCTGAAGTGTTTTAAGTCAGCCTTGCTTTGGGCGATATGAGAGTGACTTTTTTTTTTCTTCTGTCAGCAACTACTGTGGCTCAAAGTATCATAAAGCATTAACCTGGTGACAGTGTCTCTGCCCGACAGTGTGGGGGAACTGTAATGATGATGCTACATGAATTTCCCATGTAGCTCTCTTACAAAATAAAATTGACAGCTGGAGATTATAACATCCTAGAGTTACATGCAATATACTTAAACAAGTATGAGCAAGAGAAATAAAAAATGTAAAAAGTACGTAATCTCTACAACCTTGCCATACCTTTGCTACTTTTCTTTACTACTTCTCTGTGACTGGCAGACTTGTTCTTGAGCTTGAAGTCATTTTGCCTTTTGAATCTATAATTAATGATTCAAGCTTTAAAGAAAACTTCTCTTAATACTTGGAACTGATGTAGTCCAGCATCTGTAGTACATGCTGTGGTTCTGTGTTTTAAGAGCAGCCTTCAGACTAGTTATACTGCTATTGTATTTGGAAATTAAGGAAAGAAGGTCTTCAAAAGAAAATAATAAAACTCTTCCTCTGTTGTATCTTGAAGTCAAAATTGCTAATTCCAAATTCTGTCTGCAAGTTCTAGTCAGAATATCAAGTTTCTTTAGTTAGTCAGCCGAAGTCAGGTTTTAAACTTCTGAATTCACATGGCCTTACAACCTCCTCAGAATTTCCTTTTAGTCTCTGACACACTAATATAATATAGCCACAGATAGTACTTTTAGATAGCATAGTTACGAATTATTATAAATACTGGTTTCAGTTTGTTTTGCGGTCTCCAAATGCCTCTTACACAGCAATCTCTGTCACAGGTAGCTGAGCGTAGTTTATTCAGTCTTCTCAGTTTGCGTAGTTACTCCAGGCTTTTTCCTTGCAAACTGAAAGTGTAGCACTTGCTCTAAGGTATGAAGTCAGCAAGCTGAGAAATGGATTGTGGAACTTAATACTGGTAAGAAATGGCCACATAACTACAAGAAAATAGCTCCTAAAGGATTCTGGGCTACAGCAGCATGTAGATCTTTTTGCGTGATTAATCCTAGAAGTCTGGACTTCCTGCTTGTTCCTGTGGACTTTATTTGTTGTCATTTGTTACTAGCTTTTGTTAATCCATTAGTTTGTGTGTGTATCACAGGATATAGCAGCTGTGAGCAGGGTGGTGGTGTTGGGTTCTGTTGTTGCTTATGCTGGTTATCTGTTGGTTCACTTTCAGCCAAAATCACCTCCTTCTCCCACCCTGACTGACTACTCAGCCCTATGCATGAGAGCTTATTCGTATTGTCTTATGAAGTAGAAAAATAAGTTGTACTTTAATTGTATGCAGTATTTGAATGAATTATTCAAACAGGAAAGGAATTTCATCCCTTTGTGAAAGGCATCCTTTGTTATATCTTTGGTTGTCATCATAATGTATGCTGAACTTAAACATTAAGTGAGAATTTTTTGGTTTAGTCTTCAACAATGTCCTTATGTATTCTTAAAGTGCTTACCTAAGGAATACTTTGGCTAAAGTTGGTGGAAATTATTGAAGTTGAATTCTGTATTTTCTACCTGGTTCTGCCTTAGCCTAATTGATAATATCAGGTCAGGAAGACTCTGTAAACAGCCATCCATAAGAACATGCCTATGTCTTACTGCTGGGCTGTACCAAAATGGTGTCTTTTCACTTCTTTCTTCAGTTTGCTCAGTTGGACCAGAATTGCTCTGCGAGCTCGCAGCTGGTTGTCTCTTAACTTATTTTTACTGAAGTAATATATTCCTAACTTCAGACTGTCTTGAATGTAATTTCTTTGATGTAGAAAGGTTCAGGGGTCTCTTGTGTGATCTAGAATGGTTCCCAAGGTTGTACTGTTGGGCCTCCTGAGATGACAACAGCATGAAGTGTTGAGCTGCGGAATGAATGATGTTTCAGGTCCTTTAGCTTACAAACAATTTGTTTATAATATCCTAGATTGGTGTCTGTATAGTACAAAAATGATTAGGTGTTGGTTTTCTTGCATAAGACTTTTTTTTTATGAGACTATTAAGTAAGTCCTGCAGTGCTTCTGTCCAGTTTTGTCCCCCTTTCCAGAGGGTCTTAATTTTTAGTTTCCTTAGTCCAGCTGGAGAAGAGTTGTGCCTATGTTCTTTCTCTAGCAAAACGTTGGAGTGGACTTGCCACAGCTCTGAACCATTGGTTGCTGGGAGGTAGTTGTTTGTCTTTAGGAAGGAGCAGAAAAGGTCGGCATCACATTATTTGGTTTTCACTTCGGTTCAGAAGTCTCCCAATCAAGATGGTTGAAGAGAACTGCATTGGGAGAAAAAAAAAAAGGATGCCTTGACTTCGCTCACTCTTAGCAATTAAAAAATAGTGCTAGGCTGGGTCTCTGAGTTGGAGTCACCAAGTCATTTCATACCTTGTTGTCCTAAGGGATAAGTCCAACTTTTATTTCATAAATATCTGCTTTTGACAGACTGAATTGTGTTGAATTACAATTTGGTGATATGGATCTAAAAATACTTTCAGAGCAGTACTTATTAATCCTGAAGGGGTGAAATCACTGTGAGGTAATAATACATATATCGTAACTCGGTATTTCTTGATAGTGTCTGTAAATCATCTGAAGGGAGGTTATTTTCTGGTAGAAAGTGGTTTGTGTCCCTGGGAGAAATACCATGTCCCTGTATGTCTCTGCCGTTCCAATAACTTGCACTGACAGTGTGTGGCTTGTTTGGTTAAGCCATCCTTACTTTTGCTCCTAGATTCAGTCTGAGGAAGAGATCTGGAATCCTTTCCTTACTCTTTGAAAGAGCCCTATTTAGTACTTTTCCTGTTGATTGATTTCTATCTATTATAGTTGGGCAGATAATCCAAAAGTTGTGTATGTACACATAGACAGAGAAAATGTCACCTATCAGCATTTTAGAGTGCCTTGTAGCTCCTAAGCCTTCACAGTTTGTGTTGGCTGATGCCAGTGGATTTTACAAGGCAGCAGCTTCTGTGACAGATACAGGGTGCTCCAGCTCTGCCTGAGCTTCCTGTGTCAAATGAGCAGCATTCATCTGAGACACTGGGCGATGTTTGAGCTCCGATATTTGAAAATGGAAAAATTGTTTTGAATCTGCACTTGGCATAGGCAGACAAACTTCTGTTCAACTGAAAAGTTAATGTTTGGGTTTTTCCCTTTTTTTATTTCTCCCAGTGACCCTGGTGGAGGGATTGAGATGTCAGAGTTCATACGAGAAGCAACTCCCCCTGTTGGCTGTAGTTCACGCAATTCTTATGCTGGGGTAGATCCAAACAACCAGGTAAGAATTAAAGCTACTGCAGTTGTTGATTTAGTACTGCTGGCTTTGCAATCTGCAGAGTAATCTGCTGATTTTTTAAAAATGATTTTTAAAATTATATTAGGATAAACAACTTTTCTGTATTTCTTAACTGCTTTATTAGGGTGGCATTGCATTCTCCCAGCTGCATAGCTCTTGCTCATCCCATCTTGGGTTCATTTTAGAAATGTTTCGATTTTATAAGGCAACCTACTGTCCCATCAGAAAGTATTCCCTTGTGTTCAGTTAGCTTTCTTCTGATGCAGTAAAACAAAACGCCTCAGAACGTGGTCAGATAAATACCAAGACTGCTGTGGTGGGCTTCTCGGTTTTGGTACGAGTGAACAGTTCGATAGCTCAAGGTATAAATTCATCCTTATGTTCTAACTATTTTCCTCCCTTACCTTTGTTTGATCTGTTTAGGTGTTTAATTGGCAAACTTCAGTTGTGCTGTGAATTTGAGGAAGTTTCTGTTAAGTCTTTTCAGAACCTTTCCACTACTGATTATCTCTTGTAATGCTAAATGGCTTTCTGAAAGTTATTATTCCTGACAGTTCGGACTCTGCAGTCAGAAATGTTAATTTGCTCAAGTACAAAGCAAGTAAACTGGTAGAAATGGAAAGACTGAAGCTATTTATTTTTGGATGACCTCTGCAAAGTTTTTTCCCTATTTTGACACTTTGACAGAGGTGGGAAGAAAGCAATCAATAGGGACTGCTGTACACCAAATGGAAGTGCTGAAGAACTTGGCTTTATTAGATTTTAATGCATCTTCTTTATGCTCTAGTTGCTTTGTAATTTCACTGGGGAAGTTGCTCCATTTCCTTGTAATGTCTGCTAGATTTATGCATTCAACTTCGATAGCACTGCATGTACTGTTCTGTCCGTTTAGCTTGTGACATTTAGCCAGTCGTGGCATCTTGCTGTTACCAACTCTTCATGAGGACAAATAGATTGACTGGCCAGACTGTGTGTTTATGTTGACGAGGAGCAATGCAGCATCATATTGAAGATACGGAAGCTGGTTTTGAATGACATGGAAATCCTTGGGTGATATTACAATATCAAATCCTGATTAGCTTTGGGCAAGCAGTCTATAGTGTAGTGCAGTGTTATGCTAATGTTTCTGCTTTATCCCAGTAATGCTCAATTATGCAGCATAGATGGTTTTAAGAGATTTTCCTTTGAAGAAAGCAGGTATCTGGTAGCGTACAAAGCAATAGGAAGCAACGGTCGGTGTAGGAAGTAGGCAAGGGATCGTGTTTCTTTGTGACCGGTCTTTGGAAAAATACTATTCCAAACATGCTCATGACAGTTCTAATAGAGCTTCTTTACAGGCTTTAAAGTGTTCTTTTCTGTGTGCTTTAATGCTGACACTGTAACACAGTTAAAGCTACTGTGAAAGGAAGTATAATGTTTAAAATGTGTTTATGCTGATAAAGTTAGTGCTCACTAGTCCCTTGTGACTGAATTTGCAGCATCAAAACGGTATGTGAGCAGTAAGCATCTGAGTTCTCTAGTTGGTGTGGGGTTTTTTTGTGTGGATGAAATAGCTTTCCCATGCTGCTGCATTTGCATTGAGCAAGGCACGTTACCGAAGGGGGAAAAAGCTGAAACGTGGCAAAATGTGTAACTAAAAGTGTGCATGACTGTGTACTAAAGAAAATGAATTAAGCTCTGGCTGCTTATTTGCATTACACATAGCAAAGCTGCTCTTCTGGAGTATGGCTGAATAAAATTTGCACACATTTTCAGATTATCTTAAATTTGCAGTGCTTATAAAGAAGTAGAATTATGCTGTATTTTCCCCAGAGTCATTTGAACTAAGGATTTGTGAAAATCAGCATTCCAAAAAGTATGCAGTAAGGTTAAATTACCATCAGGTTTGTGTCTTGGGTTCAGATTTTGCCTTTCGGTGGTCTTCTATCTTGTTTCTGAGTAGTTCAACACATGCATTTTTGTGTGCTGTGAGGAGTTCTATTGGAAATATTGAAGGAAAGACTGAATTTTCTTTAGCACCTCTGAGAAATAATCTACTACAGATTACAGGATGTATGTAGAAAGAGTAAAGCCCTAAGCAACTAGCTAGTTCTCGCGTCAGGAGGTAAATGCCTGCTGGCTGGCTGTTGAACACTGCTGAAAAGCAGATACTATAAATTTGAAAAGGAGTTCTAGTATCCAGGAACAGGTCAAGGAATGCTGCAGTCTTTCACTAACCAGTTTACTTGCTTTGAGGCAACTATAATATAATCTGTGTATCTGGAAACTGTCTTCAAAAGAAAAATCACGTTTACGGGAATGAGGGAGGAATAAGACACAGTAAAATTTATTAGGTTGAATTAGTTTAAGTTTAATCAGTTGCCAGCAGGAATCATCCTGCTGTGTCCCCCGTTCATGCTGCTGTCACTTTCTGTATACCAGCACTTAGGTTCTTGTGATTACCTGGTCATTGAATCAACTCTGACAGATCTGAAAAGTAACTCTGGTAAAAACATGTATCTCTTCCAATGGGAGCAGTTTCTGGCTTTAACCTGGTGTTTACTATGTTGAACAGAAAAGGTTTTTTTTTTTTATATTAACATGGTGTTTTCTTTAAGCATTTTAGGCAACTGTCATCACTACATTAAACATTCAGCTTTACAATGGCAGTTATTAGCGTATCACCACACTAGTTTGTTTGCACATTAAATATTTTCAAGGAAAGTTCCTAGACTAGAAGCCATTTTTAAAATCAGGCTCATAAAATCTCCAAGTACATTGGCTACAAAACACAGTAATGCAGGGATATAGTTAGAAGCATAATTACATGCCTTGTCATCTCTGCTTGCGGTGGAAACATTTTGAGTCAGAAAGGATTGAGTCAGAAAGCACCATGCTTTTGGATGCTTTTGTGCCTTTGAAAAGTCTCTCCTAGGTATATAGGCAAATGCATGCACTGCAGTAGTAGGAAGCAATAGCTGGGTAATTGCTAGAAGTTTACAACTTTTTACATAATTCTGTTTCCAGGTTGGATCTGGGTTATCTCGTTTGGGAACAGCAGCAACAATCAAAGGTGAGATTTTGGCTACCTCTTACAGTTACTTTGCAGTAGCACTTCCAATCACTGTATTTTGTTTCCAATTACTGTCTGCTTTGCTTGTCTTCAAAACTTTTCTGAACCAAGTGCAGCATTTACTAGTTTGAAGAAATCTTCCTTGGAGTTGCAAATAATGTGCCTTCAACACTAGGAGAGAGTATCCTGGAATCCGTGCCATGTTTTCCATGGAAAAAACAGGTTTTTCTTCTCCTTGAAAATGCAGAACCAAGGGGTTGATTTGAGTAGACTTTTCCCTACTATTTTAAATTCTGTGCAACCAGTCACCCTTCTGGTACTGTATTTTGGTGACTTGATTGATTTCTAGTTGCTTGGCATCTAGCAATGATACTGTCCAGGACAGTTCTTGTGAACTCCACTGAGACAGAAAGATAAATTACTTGTAATAATGTAGAGTTACTGTCTTGTAAACTTTATTAAGACAAAAGAAAATGAGATATGAATTTTTGTCGCCTTCCTGAATTTTTTTATCTTTACAAGTATTTTGTTACTATCTACCCCTCATTTTTATTGGTGACCATGCAAAAAGGAGTATTCAAATGGATGTATCTTTAAGGAAATAAAATTAAAATATTCATTTCCATTGGGTTCTGCATAAGGTGCTTTTCTAACTTGTATCGAAGAACCGTATGAAAACCTTCCTATACACAAAAAAAGAAATAGACTAGATAATACACATCTCTAAAAGATAAATCTTGTGTTACTTTTTTTGCCTTCCAATGAAGAAATAAAACCAACAGTTGAGAAATCTGCAGTGTGTGTAGATGTGTGTGTTAACACTTTGAGCACTAGTACTCTTCTTTCTTAAAATTCACAGGAGATACTGATGCTGCCAAGACCTCTGATGATATCAGTTTAAGTCTTGGCCAGAGTTCTAGCCTATGTAAAGAAGGGAGTGAAGAACAAGGTAAAATTTCTTCTTCTGCATATTAAATGTGGTATTTTTGTTACCAAAGACCTTTTGTTTAACCTGCTAAATAAATTAATGCAATTTGTTGATAGTGTCTCAGAAAGGGTATCTTGAAGCTCTCTGTTTTCTTTCTTAATTACCCTAAGTTCCTGGGATACATAGCTTGAATACTTCAAACTTTATTCTTTGACCGCATGTTTCTTGGTGTGGCATCTTTCAGCAGGTAATAAATATTTACTGTCTTGCTGCTGCAAGATAGCTAGCTTACGTGTCTCTAGATAATCTCTCTCATATTGAAAGTGGCCTGGGATTCGTGGGCTTCATCATAGACTAATTTGCTTTGCTTTCCAGTACAGCCAAATGATTGTGATTGTATTTTTTTATTTGCTTTTTTCCTTTTTTTTTTTTTCCCCCTCCGTCAGTCAGGCATGCTTTTCTGTACAGTAAATAATCCTGTACAGAGTCATGTGTTTCTGGAGCTATAGACCGCTTCTAATGTGTGAGCTATTAGAGTTTTGTAATTGTGTTTTCCTAGTATGTAAGGAAACTGCTAGCTCCTCCGGTCGTCCTGTTTTGTTTCAGATCCCATGAGCCAGCAGTGTGCCCAGATGGCCAAGAAGGCTAATGGCATCCTGGCCTGTATCAGGAGTGGTGTTGTCAGCAGGAGCAGGCAGGTGATCATGCCCCTGTACTCAGCTTTGGTGAGGCTGTACCTTGAGTACTGTGTCCGATTTTGGCCCCCTCACTACCAGAGGGACACTGAGGTGCTGGAGACGGTACAAAGGCGGCTGCAAAGCTGGTGAAGGGCTTAGAACATAAATCTGATGAGGAAAGGCTGAGGGATCTGAGGCTGTTTAGCCCAGAGAAGAGGAGATTGAGGGGAGACCTCATCACTCTCTACAACTACCTGAAGGGAGGTTGTAGAGAGGCAGGGATTGGTCTGTTCTCCCTAGCAAAGAGTGACAGATGAGGGGAAATGGATTTAAATTGCGCCGAGGGGGTCAGGTTAGACATTAGGAAGAATTTCTATACTGAAAGGGTTGTCAGCCATTGGAACAGGCTGCCCGGGGAGGGAATTGAGTCACCGTCCCTGGAGGTGTTTAAGAGATGGGTGGGTGTTACATTGCAGGGAATCGTTTAGTAGGTGGATAGGGCTGGGACAAAGGCTGGACTCGATGATCTTCTAGGTCTCTTCCAGCTGATATGATTCTGTCATTCATTACCAGGAAAAAAATCTGCTCAGACTGAAACAAAGCACAAAACTGTAGGGAAATCATGTGTTTTTTATTTAAAGTACCTCATGATTAGCAGAAAGTTAACTCTGGGAACACTACAGTTTGTTTTGGCCAATCTAATCAGACTGATGGGTTCCCTTTAGTTGTTACTGTGTGATACAGTGCAGAAAGTATGTTTAAAAATACAAGGTTACAGGTGTCTGTGCTGTTGTGATAGACAGCAGAGTTCTAGCAGCTGAGTAGTGGAACTGTTCATGAGGTCTCTTTAGTTACAGGTGTACAAATATACTCTATAGAAATTTAGCAATTGTAGTAATGTAACTTGGCCTCCAGATGTTTTATTTTTGGTGATGTACCAGAAAGGAAAGCAGCCAGACTTTCAATGCTGCCTGCAGGTGGAGACTTACGGGAGGCTGTTTCCAATGGATCATGGAAACAATTGCTCTGATCAAGAGCAAACAACAAATTCTCTTGACTTGCCTTAACAGCACCAGTTTTAGAGGTAGTAGCCTTGTGGGGAGTTTCATTATAGTACTGATAGACCTGTGCCAGTGCCAGACCTGCATCCTTTATTAACTATGAGCTTACTTGGTATCTGGTAGGAAAGGTGGGTTTGTTTTTTTTTTTTGTTGAGTTTTTCTTGTGACTTCAATGTTAATGCGGTTTACTCTGTAGTTTCACAGTTCCCATGAAACAAACAGTTTAGTGCATGCAGGAAATGAAACAAAAGACAGGGTACCCCTTTATAATTGAGAAACTTTGTAATACGTAAAAACATCAAGCTTGAGACAAATGAGCTCTAGAGGAGGTTGGAGACTTGTCAGAATAATTTTGTCTAAGTTTATGCTAATGTTGATAGGTTTTTAATATAAAAAAAATCCAGGTTTGTTCAGGTGCTAGGAAACATTTTAAATGGTAATGTGATGCATAGTACTTGCAAATGGATTTGTCAGTTTATTTACTTTATGTGATGTAAACAAGCAGTTGTAAAGCAGATTGTGTAACTTACATGAATATTCTACATGAATATTTTTAAATATGTACTTAAACAGATTTGGCAACTGATCGGAAGCTTTTTCGTCTGGTGTCGAATGACTCGTTTGTCTCCATCCAACCTTCATTATCCTCTGGACAGGATTTGCCAAGAGACAACAGTGACAAAGTGTGCCTCTCGAACAACCAGCTCGTGGACCAGTCTAAAGCCAGTGCATGTGACACGGAAGTAGCTTCGCTTATAACTCTGCATTCTCACTCCTATAGGAAGGATCATAGACCACGAGGTGTACCAAGGACTTCTAGCTCTGCTGTTGCTTTTCCAGATGCTTCACTAAATGACTTCCCTCTCTATCAGCAAAAACGAGGACTAGATCCTGTCAGTGAGTTAGAAGCTTCCAAGCCTCCTTCTGGATCCAGAGAGTCCTTGGCTGAGAACTCTTGCATTTCGGGAATTTTTCAATTAGATGACATTCTGAAAAGTAGCAACCCTCAACCATTGGCTAAGAGCGGGAAGAGCAAATCCTTGAAAGCAGACAAAAGTGTGGACAGTCTGAGAAGCCTGAGTACTAGAAGCAGTGGTTCCACAGAAAGCTACTGCAGTGGGACTGATCGTGACACTAACAGTACCATCAGTAGCTATAAAAGTGAACATACTAGCTCGACGCATATAGAAAGTGTGTTGTCGGGGCACGAGGAGGAGTCTCCTAGAGAAGAGAAAAAGGAGGGTAGGAGAAAGGACTGTGGCATTGACTCGGAGGACGACAGTAGTTCTACTACTGACAAAAGGACTAGTAGCGAAAGGACTGCTGTGGAAGTGAGCACTGCCAGTGGTGTTCAAGAAGTAAAGTGTTCTAACGCATCTGACGAGATGCTCGGTCAGAAAGGTCTCGGTGCCTCTGCTTCAGAAGAGGCCAATAAGAACCCGCACGCCAATGAACTGACTACGCAAGCGGACAGGCCGCCTGGGAAGGCTGCCGAACAAAGAGATGAGCAGAGTGAGAAACTAGCTGTGTTAGTAGACTCAAGAGCCTCTAAAGAAACGAGTGGAAAACAAAAAGAAGGAGATGTTCGACCAAAATCGTCTAGTTTGATACATCGAGCAGCCTCTACCCACAAATCCAGCCGGAGAAGGACAGGAAAAAAACGGGCTAGTAGTTTCGATTCGAGTCGGCACAGGGAATACGTTTCCTTCCGAGGTGTATCTGGTACTAAACCTCACAGTGCTGTGTTTTGTCATGATGAGGACTCCAGTGATCAAAGTGACTTGAGCAGGACATCAAGCATGCAGTCAGCTCACCAGTTCAGCAGTGATAGCTCTTCCAGCACCACCTCCCATTCATGCCAGTCTCCTGAGGGAAAGTACAGTGCTCTGAAGACCAAATATGTTTCTAGAGAACGTGGGGGCACAGACCCTGAAACTGCTCACAAAACCCACGTAAGCTCGGAAGGAGTTAGCAAAAAGCGATCTACACGCCGGACTTCTAGCACAAACAGTGCCAAAAATCGTGCCAGAGTTTTAAGCCTGGACAGTGGTACTGTAGCTTGTTTAAATGACCCAAATAGTTTAATGGCACCAGGTAACATAAAACAGTTAACCACTTCAAAATCTGATTTGGAAGCCAAAGAAGGAGAGGTGCTAGATGAGCTATCTCTGTTGGGAAGGGCTTCACACTTAGAGTCAGTCACTCGTTCTAGGAATAGCTTACCGAGCCAGACTACGTTTCCTGAAGGGGAAGAGCAAGAATCAGCAAGTGGAGGTAAGTAAATGGTCTACCAGAAGTGTACCTGGCTATATTTTGTTAATGATCCTGGTATCTATGGCTTAAGTTACAACAGTACTTAAGCATCTTCCTGTTTCCTTGTTCTTGCCTAGTAAAACTGACAAAGCATTTCCCTCACGATCTCTTGGAAGATACACAGAAGTGGGAGCTGGATTCAAACAAATGACACAAAATCTATAGGTGGAGGTGTTACGGGTTTGTAATGAGCAGTCTTTGTTAAGCGGAGTTTTATCTTCATATTATTATTTGTGATCAAATCAGACCTGCTCTGTTGTATTACTCAAACTTCAAATTATATATGTACTATTTAAAGTTAACAATAAAAGAGAGACTTTCTGTATGAAAGATTCTTCAGTTTAGAAAATTGGGAACATGGATGTGATTGAAGTTACTTCTGCCTCTTAGATGAACTCACTAGCATGGCTTGAGGTGGTATTAAAAAAACAAAACAGAAAAAAACCAAAACCCCAGACCCTTACCATACTGCCTTGAATTGTGCATTCTTATGATAGTCTAGTTACGAAGTTGAATTCTAAGGATTTGGTTTTGCTTAGCCTTGCCATTGTTGGCTAGACAGGGTTGTTTACTTTGGTTTGGTTTTTTGTTTTTGTCCTCACTATGACAACACAGTAACCTTCCTGCGCTCGAGAGAGGAATGTAGTTTCCTCTTTCTGTAACTATTGCTTTGCTTGGTGTAGTGTGAGTACTAAGCTTACCTGTAGTAGCTGGTTGTAATATAGATTACTAGGGGCATTAAAAAGTGTTTTTCGAGCTCTTAATAGTGATTGAGGTTTTTTGTTTATCTCTTATGATGTTTCAGTATTTTTTAATGGAGTGCCTTAACTGGAAGGCTTTTTGTATCACAGAGGACATAGATTATTTTATTTATTAAGGTAGTAAATGTACTGTCCCTGTTACTTAAATTCCCTAAGCAAAGTGTAGTGACTCTGATCTTAAAAGGAGAGACTTTCAACTCTCAATGAAATGAGGTATGAGCATTAGGTTGGTGTTTTGTTGTTTTGTGTTTTTTCCCCTCCTTGACACTGACATAAGAGTAAACTCTAAAAATCAGCATGATTTCTGGGAGGGAGAAACATGTGCTACACTGATTTTCAGGTGTATATTGATTACTGTTAAAATTTGTTCGGTTTATAATTACGCTGGGCTATTAGGATGTCTTCACTTAAATAAGTCAGCCTATATTGGTACTTTTGGCCTTTCTGCTATTCCTAGTAAAAGGAGTTTTGCAGTACCTTTAATGAAAGAGTCCAGGCTGTTCTTTCAGTACTAACTCTGCAGTCTCTACTGAGAGTAATGTGACTGATAAAAGGTCTGCTTTATGTATTTACCATTTTGACTCTATGCTTTCTTTAGCCCAAGATTTAATTTCATTTTGGTTTGTACTATTCCAGCTTAAAACCATTAAGGTTCTCTCCTGATATGCAGAGGAGGATTCATATGCCTTTGCCTTATGCAACATGTCAACTTTTGTATGTGTTCACCAGTCATCAGTAGTCTGAAAGAATTTGGTGCGTGACTGATGCTGTTTATTGGCAAATATCGGGATTGCTTTTTAAGGAGTGAAATGGTGGGGGTCACCAACCCTAACACATTTAAAAGCAATCTTAAAGATCCAAATCTGTAGCATCTTAAGCAGGGATGTCTTGCTGTCATTCTTGCTGGACTATTCTCTTCAGTTTCCCCTTTCAATTTTGTGTAGATAGTGGTCATTTTGAAGTTGTGTATATTTTGAATAATTTTAATAACTGGCAAGCACCTAGGTATTATTTACCATGGATTTCAGGCTGACTTTAAGTAATCTGGATTCAAGTTTTCCAGATCTGATGACATCATATGATTGATAATGCTTGTTGTTTCTTATGCTTCTTACTACCAATAGAATAGGAAATACTTCCTTTATGATTCTAAGAAATTAATGTCATTATGCTTTTCTTTTTGAAAGCAGAACACAAATATCACTCTTATTTAGCTTTACTTAAATATTTATGTAGTTATGTCTAGCATCGAGCTAGTAATTAATTATTTTCAATTTCTGTGCATGATTAATCTGAGTAATTGCTTTGTGTTGTCCTTTGTTTTTACAGTTTTGTGTGTTGTTTTTTTCAAATTCATAGTTTGTTACAAGTTTTATAACAGCTATGACTAGAGAAAAATGTTTGAACTTTTTAGAATCTTGAGTTGTGTCAGTATTTCCCACCATTGAGTTGTCTTTACTGTTTGGGGGTGTTTTAAAAGATGTACATGTGTAATATTATTAATATATGTCGTGTGTGTGTGTATAGAAATAATCTGAGAAAATGAAGATATTGTATTTTTTACATGTAGCAGGTGAATTATGGAGTAGACTTGGTTCAGATTTTCCTGGAATCAGAGGCTATTGGTTGGATGGAACTTTTAAAAGCTGTCTGGTCCAACCTCCTGCTGAAGGGATTATTTTATGTAAATAATCTTTAATTTCTTTGATAGCTCATGAAAGCATTTCTGAAACAAGTAATTAACAGATGCATGCTGGATAACCAAAAGACTAATACTGCCTCTTTTTTTTCAGTAAACAACTTTCAGTTCCTATTTTTTTCAAATCTGCCCTAAATCAGTAATTATAACTTCTTTTTCCCTTCAAGTCTTTAGGGAGTAAACTAAAAAGTACTTTCTTACTCGCTTATGCAACTGGTAAAGTGTGTTTCGTTTAGTGATCTTTTACTAAGCAGGATGCTATACAAGCTTGTACATCTTGCATTTCAGCAGATACAATGTAGCAGTTTTTATCTCATTGTGCCAGGAAGTGGTGAATGACTCACTTTTTACAAGATAGCTTGTGCATTTGAATAAAAATTGCAATTTATTAAAATGCAGATAAACAACATTTGAAAATTCTGTAATTAAATACACGTGATACATGTATAACAAAAAAACCCCTGCAAGATGTCTTGCAGTGGTTTTTTTACCTTTGTTTAAATAATGTGCCTCTAAAAGTAGCTGTTGAATTTGATGGGTCATGGGTTAGATGAAGTCATTTTGATGTCTAAAAGTTTGCTTAGGTATCTAGTGGTGCTTTGTAAAATACTACCTTGACACTCTACTGTGCCTGATTCCTCTCAGATGGGTGCTATTTCTGGATTGCTGTTTTTAAAGATTTAAAGAAGCAACATAACGCCATCGATGATGCAGTGATGTTTTGTGGAACTTGAGCTGACGTGAAATGTCAAGTGTTCTCCCCCCGTTCTATATTAACTGTAAAAGATGCACCCTTGAAACTGCTGCTCTCTTTTACAGCTTGCTGTAATTTACATTTTAAGTTCTGGAGTTGCATACGCCTTTGTAAATAAAACTGCATGCAATGTGATGCGTTTTTATTTCTGTGTGTTGCATAGCCGTATTAAGTAACAGCTCATACTGTTCTTCTGTGGTCTGCAGCACATCACTACAGGCAGCCAAAATAGGGTTTTGTGAGCTTGGATCTCGGAATCTTGTGTTTTGTGTGACATGGAAACCTGTTGAGCTTTTCAGGCTGTGTGTATTCATACATGTATGCTTAGTATATCTGCCTGTGTTCATTAGACAGTGTCCTTTCCGCAGTTAAAAGTACAGTTAACTGAACTGTGCAGCCAATGATCACGTCGGCAGTTACCAATATATCACTTTTTTCCTACTATATTTGTGTTGCACATGGTCTGTGGCCATCGCTTATTTTGCCTGTATTATGGAGCTGTTCCACACTTTGGATTGCTTCAGTTTGATACCTCTTCTACAGGTGGATTTAATACAGTTACTGTTTTCTGGGAGTCTATTGATTTGCATTCAAACTGCTAAACCAAAGGATTTTGCATGAGAAATCAAACTCAGAGTTTAGAAATGGTAGAAACTGGATAAAGTGACTGTAGTCTAGTCGTGTGTGCCCGCTGTCTCTGTCCAATCAGCAACATCCCTTCTGGAAGTGGATCAGATTAAGCAGATTAGCTTGTAGAAAGGGCTCTATTCCATGTGAGGTTCTTTCTTGGAACCAAAAGACTGTGTTCCACTACGTGGTCTTTCAATGTCAACTAGCAGTGTCGTAATGTACATAGCATTTTGTTTGAGAATGACATAGAAATTTTAATGTTAGCCCTTCCCAATGCCTGACTTTGAAAGCACGATGTTGTTCTGACACAGCGCTTGTGTGTAAAGGTTGAGTTTTACAGATTTACCTTTGATGTTTGTTATTGTGTCTTCTCAATAGAGCTGAGATGTTGCCATTAAGCACATAAAGATGTTAACAGCATCAGGAGTGATGTGTGAGGCTGAAATGGAACTCTGCAGTTCTGGAGCTCCACAATGAAGTAACACTTGGTGTGAACCTTGCACCTGCTAATTAAGTCACTACCTACTAAATGAAAATGCAGGTTTTAGTACATGATATGGGAACTCTCTCCTGCCCTTTTTTTTCCCCCTGGTATTTATGGATAATACAGAGGCTTTCATTAGATGGCTTATGACCCAAGTAACTACCATCTTTGTGATACTTTGTGTTTCCATAAAGATGGTGATGGGGAGCAAACAAATAAAAACCTCAGGTTTTGTCCAACTCTGCAGCAGTGGCTGTTGAGAGCCAGGAATGTGGGTAATTGCTTGGCAAAAGCCCTGAATTCTGGTAAGAGACTTCCTGTCACTTGGTAGGAATGTGCTCCTTTAGTGTGTCACGTACAGAGTAGCAACTGCTCTAACTGAAGTTCTGCAGGGCTCTGAAAGGGAAAATTTGGGATGTTGATGAAAAATACATGGCACAGCATAATGGCATATAGCAAAAATTAAAAATTAAGCAAAATACACTTCATAGATATTGTTAGTTTCTTGTTTTATTGTTGTGGGTTTTTTTCCTCGGAGTATGACTTGTAAAATTTGACCCTGGTTAAATTTTCTCAAGCCCCCCAAAGAAACCGGAAGTGGTAGCTCTATTAAAATACTTTGCATTGCTGTGGGAATGAGTTGTTTAAATGTCTTAGATTGGTAGTGTCAGTGTGAGTACTTCTCGCTTGATTTGGAAAGAGTGATTCAGCTTTGTTGACAAGTAGCATGTGCTGTTCATAAATTTGCCAAGTATTCATAGCTAACAGGAGTTGAGTAAGACTTTTAGATACTTTGTGTATAAACAAAGCTGCATCTACTAAATTAAGTTTATAAGCCAGTTTTTCATGCCCCTTTGTGGATATACCTGGCTTTATTATTGTGCATGCAATGGAGGACAGTTTTGAGAGCTCTCTGAGCTATAATGGAAGTGCTTGCCGTGCTGGCAAGTGTACCTGTGAGATGTCTTTCCAGGATATATCAAAGTTGGCTGCTAATTAATGTTTGGTGTTATAGTTAATAGAAACTCATTCAAAACAAACATGACTTTCAGTGTGATACACTAATAGAGAATACCACTTGTGCTGGAAAAGCTGTGTGGTCTGTAAATTTAAAGCATCTTTTTTCCTTAAGGTGAAGAAATCCAAATACAAAGTTGGGATTCAGTTTCATAAAACCCGGTGTAGATTATGAACGTTTGCCTGCTACATGAACATACTGCTCGCTATTTACACCTGAGTCCCTGGTCGTAGGGACTGTATTGGGCAGGGGAAAAGATGAGGGCGTAGCTTTAGCTCTTTGACCTCAGTCTGTCAACATTATGGTCAAGAGTCTGTGTGAGTAACATCTGGTGTTCTTAAAAGAGAAGTAATTCAAGAGTGAAGTACAGTAGAGTAACTGAGACTGCTAGTCTTTGACATTAGCCTAGAAATTTGACCAACAAGTTGGTCTGTAAAAACATTTGGTTCAGAATTCAAAACAGATCGTTTCATTGTGCTGGTTATTCCCTACTTGACAGTGTTTTTCTTTTCAGATTGTTGTAGTCATTGGTTTGACGTAGTTGTAAATATTCCTCTGGGCTAGTCTCAAACTTAGGTGTTTTGTTTTAATACATTCAACCACAACAGTGAAGTTGTGGAATTTCTTCCCTTACACAATTTCATTTTATTTTTTCTGTGATAAACTTTACTTTTGAGTTGTGTGTTGTTTTCCTCTGCCTTGTATTCTAGCAAAAGTTTGTTTTACAAATGTCCCTCTCATCTTCATTGTTTCTCCTTTGCTTTCCACATCTCCATTCTTCAGGAAGTGGCATTAGTGATTTTTTTTTTTCTTCATTAAATGTCCCTAGTAAGCTTTAAGCCCGTATTTTGCTTTTTCATCAGAAGAGAAATCCCTGCAATTATAGGTCTTTAAAATGGTACCTAATCCGTGGTGACTAATAACTTGATACTGAAGATATGGACTGAATGGACTCCTTTCTACTTGGATATCTGTCTTACAGGCATGGTTTTTAAAATAGTGTTTTAGGACACATAAGAAAAAACACCAGATGCCTTTTCTATGAGAAGAATGGTGTTAAACAATAAATGTGTCTAAGTACAGCTTTTCGTGGATTTTCAACACACATGAGATATAGATGCTCGATACAAAATAGCAAAATTTCAGCTATTTGGGGTTGGCCAAGCATGTTTGGTGTTAGAAAATGGATTTTGTCGCTGATGTGAATGTGTGAGCCAAAAACTATTCGTTTTGGCTCTCCCTGAGAGTTTGCATGGTTGGTCATTACAGCCAATTGAGAATTGCGAGATCCCAGTTTCTGTTTGATGAGGAGGGAGATGGCATGTGCAAACATCGCTCACGTTCTGTGCACAAGTTTAACTGTGCTTACTGACTAAGGTTCAAAACCATCTGGACTTCAAGTGATTGAGTTTTTTTAATCTATTTTTTTTCCCCAGACTGAGGGACATTGTGTTTCCATTGTATGTAGGTTTTTTGTGTCCTTGCCAGTCAGACAATTGCAATTTTTATCTGAGAACTCTGGTTTTCCACATGGCTGCTTTATCTCTGGCTTGCTTCCATATCGTATCTTTCCAGGAATCTTCTTACTTGGGAAGAATTTGTCTATATTTTACAGTTCATCTGAACACTAGATTTAACAATTTTGCCTAGCAGAAATGAAATGGGACTTGTTGATGCAATAAAATTTGGGAATTCTGCTTTTTCATCTCATGTTTCTTCAGTTTGTCTTAAAAGTTTGAGTTAGAAGCAGTGATAGATGCAGAGTGATGTTGTGTTTTAGCTTGTATGTGTAAATGTTCCTGTCTGACAGGAAATATTTGCATTTTATGTTTCTTAAAGCTAGTTGTATTGTACCACAATTTTATAGCTGTGGTGTAAAGCTACACAGTTCTACTTTAAATTTTGAGAAACTGCAGAGGTTCTCATCAAAAACACTTGTGCAGTGCAGAAAGAGAAATTTTGGAAAGGCATAGCCTGCAGGCAGGATTATTCGGCCTATGGTCAGATATTCCCAGCTGTTTAGCAGATGAATGTGAATTATTTGGTATTCTAGAATGTTCTCTACAATAAACATCAGTCTCTGTATTGAAAAAGTATCATGCAAATGTGTGGTGATGAAATGATATCCTCATGACCTTCTAAGTGTGTTAAGTGCTAGTTTGGCTTTTTTTTTCAATCAAGTGTAATGTAATTAAAGGTGATTTTTAATAAATATGTTAATGTGCACAGTTGCCTTAACAAATACAAAAGTCAAATTATTACCCCTTTGAAATAAGGTGTATTATAGTTGGGACTAGTGTGAGAGGGTTAAGTTCATTACTAAGTTTTTATTAGGTCTTCACCTCTTATTTTCTTGATCTCTAGGATGTAGGTTTGTATTTCTACCTCATGCACTTTGAACTTCATACTTGAATTTTCTGTTCTTGAGAACAGATAATGTTAGAGGCTCAAATTTGTATGACAACATGCAGAAGAATTCATACTTAAATTTCATGACAGTGGTGCAATGTACAGTTTCCATGTGAAAGTTTAGAATAAAACAGAAAAATAGAACAGACTTAAACAGCAAACACTCTGTAAGCTGAAAGGGTTGTCTTCCGCTACTGATTTACTGAAAGTAAGCAGGAAATGTAAAAAAGCAACCTATGTTATCTGTCCCGATTAGACTTAGATTTTAATGCACGTGAGTGTAGATGTTGTATTTTACCTTTCTGGAGTCTAGAGTAAGTGATTTTAAGTACCAGCATCAGGGAAGCGTGAGTGATGATCTAAAGATGCGGGGTTCCTTTTCAAAAAAAGCTGTCCTACGGGGCAACTTTTGTTTAGTTTAGTTTTTTAAAATCAAAATGCTATGTTACTTTGTAAATATTAAAGGGAGCTTATTTATGTTAAAAAGAAAATATTTCCGTCATGATTAAACTGCTCTTAGAGCATGATAGAGGATAATTTAGGAGCTTTATCTTATATCCTACTGGTGAACTCATGCGCAACATTACTACACAAATATATAGTAATGTAAGCAGCTTTCCATAGATTTTTTTTTTTTGTAGCCTGTGTGTTCTTTGAAGTTACAAAACCAACCAAAGACAAAACCACACTTTGCTCAGGTTGGCTTTCTGCACTTCAAACAGTGATCCTTTCTGCTCAGCTTTTTTTTTTTTTAATTTAGTCATGGTTTCAAATTGTACCTTCTTGTGGTGTTGCATGAAGTGACCAGACTCAGAGCTCTTAGGGCTGAGAAGCTCTGCAGTCTTTCCAGAACAACTTAGCAAGACTTGCTTAGTGAGCCTGAATGTCACCACCTGCATTCAGGAAGGATGTATATAGATGTGCACCAAAAAAAGTTTCAGGATGAATCAAAAATCGCTTGATAGATTAGGTTAAAAACTACACCAAAATCTACTTTGATTTTTAAAGGTTAAAGTGAAATAATAAGATAGCTAATGCCAGAACTATTTGCCTGTGCAGCTTTGAATTTAATCCCCAAGTACATAGTTTTAGTTGATTTATTTAAAAAAAAACCCACAACCCATCATCAAACATGTCTATATCTCTGTTTTCTTCACAGGACATTGCCTCAGTCAGTGCTTGAGGTAGACCTAGTTGGTGATAAGTTGGAGCTGTGTAGGAAGGACCTCTAGTGTTTCCATAATCTAGGCTTCAGCTATTGCAGAAGGTGATATTCACTGAATAAAGAATATGAGAAGAAAAGCAGATTTTTGTCAGTGTTAAATATACTGCCTTGAAGAATTGCATTTGAATGCTGCTTTTGCTAAGTAGTTGCAAATGGCAATTAAGATGTAAGGGTAATGTTTACCATCTTAATGGTTATTAAGATGTTTACATTTCAGTTAACATTAGTCACTGTTCTTTCTTCCCTGGTGTTTCAGTATGGTCTGATTAGCCGAAGGGCATGGAATTGCTTTTGCATCTGAAGTCGGTGGAAGCTGTGTTGTGAATATAAATTCTATGTGCTGATGCATACACTGGAAAAATTGAGCTTTACAAATAAAAAAAAGCAGGATTCATACTGTCTTGTTTAGCATGTTTCACTTTAACGCTAGTCAAAGTGTGAGAGCTATAAAGAACTCCTTGAAGAGTTTAGGTTGTGTATTAAAACAAATTATAAAGCTGTATATTAAGTAACAAGAGAAGTGTTACTGAATTCTTGGTGAAATCCACTCAGAAGGAAGTATCATCTGTTCATGCTTCAGATGACAAAAACAGTTGTGGAGGAGTGAGGAGGAAGTGAGCAATCCCACAGCTTTGGAAAAAAAAATTAGGGAAGGACTGAATTAAGCATGTCCTTAATTTTTGGTGTTTTGGTAATGAAATAGTTGTAACTTTTTAATGTTGGTCTTAAAGTAACCTCTTCATGTAGCTTCTCAGCTTTTAAAGCAAGTCACAGATTGGAGTTCTATATGCAATATTCACTTGATAACCTGTGGTTCGTGGGTGGAATTAGACTCTTGTTCCATGAATGCTTTATTGCTTGAGCTGTGGCAGTAATACACAGCAGTAGCAGGTTGCTCTTCCCTGTAGACCAGCATTAGATTCTTTGTTGATAAGTTTTGAAAACTTAATGACAGGAATGTTGTTGCTTAAAATGTGTTGAAGCAAACATGGACTATTCTGCCAGGGGTCTTTCTGCCATTAAAAAACCCAGTGCTCTCTTAGTGGTTTTGTTGTTTTGGTTTTTGTTTTTTCTTCTGGCCTGACACAATTCTTGGTTTTCTCACTCTAGTAACAGGCTTCTTGGCTACCAAGTTGTTGCTTCCCCTTCAAGGTTGTGATTCTCCTCTTGCACTGACTTTATGTCAAGTTTTGTGGTGTTCTTTCTCTTTCACTTGCCTAACTAAAACCTGTTGTCTCTGTGACCCGTTCATTTGCGCTCTCTAGTGCTCTGTATTCAGATTGATTAGTAGCTTCCTTGGTTCAGGAGGAAGGCTGATGTGGTAGAGACACACCATGAAGCAATCCAAACCCAGAGCTGCTCAGACTGCAAAGCTTAGGGAGCACAGGTGTATTTTGGGGGGTAATCTGTGTGAAAATCTTAAATTCCTTTGAGTACATACAAACTGTTTTTTTTCCCTGTGTTTCTTGAACTGGACCAGATCTTTTTGTGTGTGTTTGCTTTTATTTGGAGAGTTGAAATAACAAAAAACTCCAATCCTTACAAAGCATTTATTCTCTCACTTAACCCTGCTCCTTCAAATCATAGTGTAGCTAGTCTAAAATGAGCAAGTTATCCCTTGGTACTTATGAGGAAAGAGAAAAAAAGTTTTTCTTGTTTCTTGAGGAGGTATGATGAGGTTAACCTCAACCCTACCTGTTTGGCACAAATTATAAAAATCGAGAATATTATGGATGAGGAGTGGCAGGCAACCTTTCTAGGTTGTCCTTTCGGTTTCTCCTTTAATTATTGATCAAATGAGGTCAAGGTGAGATGAGTTTTGTCTCTTCTTGCCCTATGCACCTGGAAGATATTTGGGCTATCCAACTTCTTTGCAACTTGGCTATTTGGAGCTGGGGGCAAAGAAAAAGAATGCTTCAAAAATAGACAGACCCCACTCCCCAAGCACCGCAATTTTTACTAATAATTGTGTGTTGTGATCCTGTCTTGAGGCAGGTTATTTGAACAGTCAGTATATAAGCTACATCTGTTGTTGCAAGTCAAGTTCATTAACTTGGGGAGGGTCAGAGGGAAGAAAGGAGTCTTAAGTTACTGTGTACGTAACTAGGATGGGTTCTTATTTGACCTAAAGTCTGTCTTGCTGCAGCAGCACAAGCCAGCGAGGAGACTGTCACGTTTCGCCGTGAACGCAGCACATTTAGGCGTCAGGCAGTACGACGCCGGCACAATGCAGGGAGTAACCCTACCCCTCCTACATTGCTCATCGGATCACCCCTCAGGTAGGGTATCTAAATGTTCCACCGTATTTAGCATGCATGTAGCAGACCACTTCTCCCCACACCCACCAGTGTTGCCAGAAAAGCACTTTTTTTACTTCCCTCCCCACCATAACCTCCTTGAGCTGTCACTGCATGTCACTGTGGGCTTGTTGAATTGTGCATGTCTATGTGGCACTATTTTCAAAATGATCAGGATAGCCAGTCCCTAACATGTTACAGCTGATTTCAAGTTGATAAAAAAATGAACTAAGACTAACAAAGTTAGATGTGGTGTGTGGCTTTTTTTCATCAAAAAACTTAGAAGCTTTTAATTTCAGGCAATGAAAACCAAGAAAATATTATTCATTGCTCCTCATTTTGGTTTTCTGTAGGGAAGTAAGCATTAGGGACTAGTACTGTAATTACTTTTTCATGTCTGTAGACAGAGGTAAGTGTAGTAGCAACATGGAAAAACATAATAAAAAGCTAAATCGTACATGCAAAGGTTCCAAATCTGAAATACAGGTAAACCATTGTATGAACATCCCGCAGCTTTTTCCAGCAAAGGAGCAATAATGAAGTAATAGCGATGTCTTTGTTACAGAAGGCACAGCATTGCTCAGGATTGAATCTAACTGTACGGTGTTCTGCACGCCTTGGTGGTGTTTAAAATGATCTGTGTCCATATATCCCAGGAGTCCCCAACCTTCGCTGGCCCATGTAGTGATACTGAGCCTAGTGGTATGTTACATAGAGCAGCACTGATCTGTGAGCTTGAGCAGTAGGAACAGCAACCACAATAAGGGTTTAAATTTGCTTTTTAATCTTTCAATGCCATGATTGCTTCTGGTGTTGGAGAATCTGGCGAGCAGAACATTGCCTGTAGAGAAAGGAATGCTCCCCCATACATCCCAAAGTAATTTGTCTTCCAGTTATGTGGTAAATATGCAGGAATAATTGCATATGTTTTGTATTCTTAATGATCTTCCTTCATATTCCAAGCTATCTTTTAATAGTAGGAGCAGTTTGCTTTTATGTTTTGGGAATACTTGTTTAATTTTTTTAACCTGGAAAAGCTATAGGAAGTGAGCAAATGAAGAGAAGCTACTTGACAGTAGAGAACGGGGAAGGAACTGTGCCATTTATGTAGCACCACTGAAATAATCAAGGACAAGGCTTCTAAATTTTCCTTAGCAGCAGGATTGCCAGAACGGTACTGAAAATCTAACAAATGAAGGATTGACTTCTGCCGTATCAAAGGTTGAAGCTAGTTAGATGTGTTTTTACTGGCTGATGTGGTATGTGGCGGTAATCACATTTCGGATAACTTTTTGTTAAACTGCTGGGCTTGCTGAATCTAGATTGTCAAAATTTGTTAGTAATTTACTTCATAGTGAGGGATGCCAAAACTTTGTGTTCTTTGATTGCTTTTGCTCTACTCTCCCTTGTATTCACTGCTTCTGAAATGTTTTGTGTGTGTGTTTTCCTTTTTTTTTTTTTTAGAGGAGAGTAGTATAGTTTTGTGTATTGGCTCATAAGCGGCCGTGCAGGTTTCTCAGAGCTCCTTAAACATGTAGTAGCCAGAAAACAGTGAGTTTTCTTTCTCAAACAAGTAGAAAGTAGGGCAGATAAAGGGCTCTGCTTTGAACTGAGGCTGACAGCTGCCACATTTTCACATGCTTGTGCATTCATTAGGGTTCCTGTGGCTTAAGCTGGACTTCAGTGAGAGATCAGGAGAAAACTGAAGTAACTTTTTTAATTAGACAAGGTATTCAAGGGTGGAAAAGTGAAACAAGTACTTTAGACTCTTATTTCCTCTCTGCATCTTACAGTTATTTAAACTTGCTCCTTGCTAAATACAACCCCCCCCCCAACTCTTTCTCTGACATGATGACACACACTATCAAAAATACTTGTATTATCTTTTGGAATTGAATACTCAATGAGGTTACTTTCCTCATGATGCTAAATGACTCTCCCTTGGAGTGGAGTTAAAATTCCCTTACTCCAAGCAAACACCAGAGTGCTATTTAACGTAAGTTCCATTTGAGCGACCAATGGTAGAATGTATCTGAAAAATTGTATTTTCTGACTTGTAGATGTGTTGTTCTGACTTGTAGATGAATAATGTGAAAAAAATTTCCTTTGTATGAGTAACTTAGTTTTAGTGTAAATTCCGTGTGTTGCTGGAAAAAGAAACTCCATAGAAATGTTTTAAAAAAAAGTGCATAAAGAAGAAATATAAAGAAATAGAGACCATGAAGATCCTTTCAAAAGTCACTGCGACTGTCCTGGCATTGATTTTTATATGCTAGTGGTGAGCTGCTCTGGGCTGGTTACTGATACTGCTAACCCATATGGCTTCAGATGTTAAACTTCTAACAGAATTAGATTTACTAAACTTTAGTTGCCCTGATGTTACTTCTTTCTTATTTTTGCCAGGAAAACTTCAATCTCGTAATCTAACTCTTGCATGAAATGGAATGCTGTGGGGATGTTTCCTGAGAATGTGTTGAGTTCCACTTAATTTTGTGTTTTTTGAAAAAAAATCCTGTTTGTTATTGCAATTACTTCTCATTTCCTCTGTTGGAATATTTAGTAAAAGGAACAATGGCATTATATATGTATGTGCTTGGCAGTGGTAGACCCTTAAGTAAATCCTGGTCTAGTAAATTCTGCTGGTTTCAGGTGAAATTTGGCACAGAAGGAGTTTGCATGGTAACTTAAAAACCAAAACCAACCAAAAAAAAAAATCCCACCAAAAAAGCCAAACCCCAACCACCCCTGCTTTTGTCCTGCCTAGATGTCAGCGTTTTGGGGCACTTTAAACATCTACGTATGTGTTGGCATCCTCTGTAGTCGATGGTGCACGTATGTGTGTCTGGTGTAAGAATGTAAGTGGCTGTCTGAAGCGGAACTTTGTTTTTATAATTATTAACTAGTCAGAGAATAAATGTATGTTTTGCCTGTCTGTGCAATCTGTTAATGTGAGTGGTTTGGATTGGTTTGTTCTTTGCTGTGACAGACACCAATAATGACTGAAAGGGAAACTTTGTATATATACATTTGCATATGGGGCTACCCTTTAAGGAAAGTTTAGTGTTGTTCTGGTTTTGCTTATAATACTTAAGGGAGACCATGAAGACTGGAACTTCCCTGAGCTTCACTAGGGCTTTTGTTGCCATGTAGCTCACTGAGCACTGTCTACAGCAGCAGAACACTGAATTGGAAGTTCAGATTCCAATACAATGCAACGTGATAATGATGAGTTGTAATATTTTTGCCTCGTAAGCTGTGTGCATGTCTGCTTTATTTTGCATGAGCTTTTCTTAACACCTATTCTTATCCACGTTTTGGTTTTCAGTGGTGCTCTAAAAAAAGAGCTGAAAAGTAGATGTTTTAGAAAATATTATTAAAAGCAAGTATATTAGCTATCACCCCTTAACTCTTAGTAAGATTTGCGTTTTCAGTTGCCTCGTGTGCCAACGGTAGCATCAGATTTTAAGCAGTGAAGTGTTAAAAGCAATAGGTGACAAAGAAAAATTTTCAAAAGTGTTTAAGATGTTCTGTAGTCTTTAAAACAAATTCTTTTATATGTCTAAAAAAATAATTTCTTCACTTGATCACATCGCAGCTAATGACTGTGGCATATAATTTCTTTAATGTTATTATCCTGCATTTTGTGCAATTTATCTTGTGAAGTGGATGTGATGTGCAAGTGGAAAAGTCAGGTATTCTGATACTTTGCCACTTTAATATTAAACAAGCTATTAAAAAAATCTAGCTTTGTTAAATAATTTTAAAAAATAACCCTGCAATGAGAAGATGTGAAGAGGAGAATGAACATTTTCAAGCGTTATCTACTCATATGACTGTAAAGTTACTAATTTCTCTTAAGCCCAAGTTGACTCTTGAAACCTATGTTTTAGTGCAGGTACATGTCTGGAGTGTAGCAGAATTTCTTTGCGGTAATAGTACTGAGTAGTAAAGTTTTTACTTGTATTGTCAAAGTAACTTTAAATAGACTTAAACTTTTACCAGTTAATAATTTGTTGTAAACATTCCTGAAGATTCTGAATCCAGAGGCTTAACTAGGGTTATCTACAAGGGCTGTGCTAGCATATGGCTGTTAACAAACCTGAAAGTCTCTTTGTAGTGCAGATTAATAGCAAGAAGGGTGTTACTGTGGCCGAAAAGAAAACCCCAGAGAGCCAACTCTCAAACAGTTGATCAAGTCGTGCCTAGATGAGCAAAAAGGATTCTTTTCCATGAGGAGACTGAAATGGTCACTGCTGGATGTCGGTGATACCTCAGGTCGGGCTGCAGTTAAGGCTAACCACCAGTCACTTGCTTGTGAACCCACAAATTAAGGTTTGTAGCAACGTACTTACGGGTGACTTGGGGAGGTGTTAGAAAGCCATCCTACTTCTAAGAAATAGGATGGGAACTGTATTTCTAGTTTACTGACAGAACTAGTGTCCAAATGCTTTGTTATACAGAGCTCATGGGTTATCTTAACCCTACTAAGTGGCTTCTTAATGCTGTACTCTCTCAAGTTCTCCTCGTTAAGCTAAAAAGTCTTGCTTTGCTTCACGACTTGCCATTTTTCCTCTCCTGGTTAACATCTCCCCAATCCCTGTTTTCTCCTAGCCTTCAAGACGTTCAGCCAGGCCAGCAGCCCTCCTCCCAGGTCAGAGCGCAGGCCCGTCCCCCCTCCCAGGCCGCTGTGCTGGGCGCCAGCACCTCCTTGCTGGTGAGAAATGGGAGTGTCCACTTAGAAGCATCCCATGCCTCTGCATCTGCTGTAGGCGGTAGCAGTTTGCACGATGAACTGGGTATGCAGACCGTATGTAACCTTGGGGAGATTGAAGTTTTTGCACGGCAGATGTGTCGGTAATAACGCGGTGAAAATCAGCTAACCTTCAGCTTTGTTTCTGCGGATGCGTTTGTTAGAAAGCTGCGTTGCTCAGAAATTCCTTGCCCTTTGCAGTCGCCTTTCCAGGCTCTTTCTCTAACAAGCACATGATGGGACGTGCTCCAAGGATGCGAAGATATGAGTAGGGATGCTGTGAGAGCTCTATTACTTGAACGATGTACTGTGTGCAATGCATAAATTTTCTTGTGTTGTCACAGGTAGTTGAGCAGAGCTTGAAACCAACTTTGGGGACCTTCTGGTTTCTGAAAAAAATATGTTATGGTCCCTAAGAATTCTTGATCTTACTTTTTTTGAATGAGTCTTGCTTAGCTGCAGTTCAAGGGAAAAAAAGAAAAAAATCCTCATGTAAATGAGTGCTTTACTTTTTATGTATGCCTTTAATTTAAGAGCTTTAGATCGAAAGGAAATCTGGACTCTTTCTTATATCAAATGTCATGATTTCAGGGAGCCCTGTAATTCTTTGTGGTCCATTTTATGTAGTATTCTTAACTATTTATCAACTTCTGTGCAGCTAATAAAATTGCTAGCAAAACCAAAGTTAATATGGTTGTAATAAGTGACTGATCTCTTGCGACACAGTAATGCAGGGGCAGGTGTGGAAAAATTCCTGGTCGGGATCTTTGCAGCTGTCTGTACCTGGCCTGAATTACTTATGACTTAAGAAGAATTCCATATTAATGCCTGTTACTAAAATCGACATCCTTAGAACTATTATTGACAGTATTTTGAGCAGCTGTAATGACATGAAAGTACAGGTTAGCTCAGACCACTGGCAAAACACATTTTTCCCACCTTATTGAAACCCAGTACTCAAAGAGAAGTGAATTGTCATCTTGTCCACTAATGGAGAGCACGTCAGGCGTTGCCGGGCTGTGGTACTCCTGTAAATAAAGGTTTAGCTAACAAGCTGCCATTCCTCTGCACCATCTAGCTGCAATATGGGGGGCAAGAAAATGAATATTAGCAAAACTGACACCCCCCAACATTCTCCAGGATATCTTGCAAAATTTAACTACGTGTGTGAAATACACAGCTACTTAGCTGGTAACTTTTGTTTTAGAATCTGTGGCTGTACAAGTTTCTAGATAGAAAAATAGAGACTTCTATCTCAGTGCTTTTATGTGTCTGTTAACTATGAAAGCTTATCACATGAAACTACAGATTTCTTTAAAATTGCATTCTTTTTTGTTAGAAAAGTATTGGAATCTGACTCTGAAATTCGGTGATACAGGTTATATCTATCCAAAGTTTATGTTGCAGTTTATTATTAAAGCCACTATTTCTGTATTTGAAGGATTTGATTTACTTTACCTAAAGTAATATAATGAAGTTTTATAGAATTCAAGATTTAATACACAATCTAGGTAAATTTGAGTTAAGAACTTATATTGCTGTGTTGTAGTTGAAATCTAAATGCATCATTTAAGAAACTGAATATGGCATTCAGGCTCCCTAAAAAGGCATATTCGTTGCAATTGGCATGTATTGGACTCTGTATAGCTGAACTCTTCTGAAACTTTGTCTGCTGTATAATCTGATGTACGATAGGGATTTATTCTTGATTTGCAGCTTTGAGTGTCTGTTTAGAAACCTTCCATGAGTGAAAGCAGCTATTTATAGGCAACATCTGTTTTTATGATTTTAGGAAAATAACTTTCTAGTTTGTGTAGCAGGTTTTGTGTGACAGATACTGTCTTTGGAGTAAAATAATTGGCAAAATGGTATAATCTTTCACATGCGTGATTCCTTTATGAGGATCCTTCTGGCAGGAAGGGAGAATATCTTTTTTCATAACCGGTACGTGGTTTGGTTAGTTTCTCTCTTGTTTTATTCTTAGTTGGGGATAAAGTAACCCTCCTGCTCTATGTCCCTTAAGTGCTGTGTTATCACAAGATACCTCACAGTGAAAGGTGACCTTGTTACTTTACTTTAGATTGTGTATGATTTGAGGATGGGGGAGGGTAGTAGTTTGTCTTTAACTTTTATTCTGATGCTGATTAAAGCAATGCCGGCGGTATGACCAATTCTTTGTCACTGGAAGTCGCTGTGACTGCTCAGGGCAGAAAGAGTATTGAAAATAGAGGCATGGGGAAAAGATGTGGAAACAAAACCTGATTTACATCAACTGGAAACATAAGTGACAAATGTAGTAGATGGGATTATATATATCTGTGCAATGCATATAAGAATTTTTCTTACTGAATTACTGTTAACATATTCTAGTTTTTCTGGAAGACAAATAGGGCATGTTTTAATCTATGTTAAAAGCACCCACACTTACAAGTTGTGGTTTTGTGTACCAATGCGGTATCCGCTTCTCCATTTTGTCTGTTTATGTGTTGATGACAAGCTGCAGCTCTTACATCCCCAACGAACTTGTGTGTCATGTGGTGGGCTTTAAAGATTTGTCTGTTAACTTGATTCTGGTGTATTATTTTACAAAGGATAAACTTTACCTTCAGTCTGGTGACTATACATTAAATTTTGACTGGGCAATGTCCTGAAAGTAAGGCAAGACATGCTTTGAGGCTTTATCTTTAGTCTTCCAGGTTCGAAGTAGAAATATTTTTATCAATTATGTTTTTGTCTCATATGAGGGAAGGAACTTAAAAGGATGGAAAAGGAGCTTAATATGGAGCAGTAAACGTGAAGTGAATCATAGGAGTGCAGGACAAAAAGGAAAGGTGGCAGGCACCAAATGCCATGACTATAGGCCAAATTAGCACGGTGGGACTCCAGAAAGTGACAAAACACCTGCTGTGACTTAGGTGAATGACAGTCTTCAGAGCGCAGAGGGGCAGTACTGATACCTTTTCTCACTAATATCTGATTCTTGAGGTGTGTAGGTGATGGGTGGGACTTCTCAGTCCTTGCAGCAAAGGCTGTAGGGGTTAAAATTTGTGAAGTAGTTAGGAATCCGGGTACTGAGTTACTCAGACAGATGGCCAGTTTCTCAAATTGGGAGTGAAATAACAGCCTTTTGCTCTCAGCTAGTTTTCCCTTTTTTTAAGCAATGTTTTGTGATTAAACAGAACTGATTGTCTGGAGTTTTACAGTACAATGACACTGTTACGGTAGATTTCTGATTGTATCAATTACAGGCAAGCAATAATATTTCAGATTTATTGATTTATTTAATCTATGAATTTATTGATTTATTTAATTTATGAAGGCGGTTGGATAGTCTTGAAGATTGAAACTACTCAAGATAAGTGTATACACTGATTGCTTATGTGATTAAAAACAATTGAAAAGGTATTGAAATTGATTCTATGATTAAGTAGATGTAACTTATTTGGGATATACAGAAGAGTAATTTTCAAAAGTACAGGTAGAAAATAAATACTTCCTATTGTTCCTATTGAAAATATCCCTGTTGCAGTCTGGAATTCTGCATAATAGGTAGGTTACTCTTTTGCCAAACTTCATATTCAAATAAAAAATTAACCACTTCGAGGTGTTCTAACTGAAAACTTCTAGGTCTTTTTATACTGCAATTGAAGGTAGAATTTGACCTTTGGAGATGATAGCTCCTTCCACACTAGAGTGTTCAAATTCTAATGGCTTTGGTTTTGCTGACTAGGATTTTATAAGTGTTGTCTCGGGTAGTAGTAGATGAATATATTTTGATCTAATTATGTGAACTTCAACATGTTAAGAAGTGCTGGTGACATTCAGAACTGGTTTGAGAAGTTTGGAAAAAAGTTATTAGATGGAAAACTGGGGAACGTGCTGAAAATAGCTTGGCTGACAGCACCGTGAGAGCACCTTTTTTTTGGATCCTGAGCCACTGAAATCTTCCACATTTCATCTATGTAAGCTCGTGTTGCTTTCCTTGATACCTGTAACTGTGGGAACTCCAGTTCGTACAGTGTGAACTGTTCCGTGGTGGTCTCTGGACTTGGTGGTGAGCTATCCTTGTCTTTTGAAACATGGAAAAGTTGTTTCAAAGGAGGTGTATTCATCTTTTCCTCTTCAAGTCAGGACAAAGATGTGTTTTGGATTTGTATGCCTGAGCATCAATGGCTTGTTTTTTTTTGTTTTTTGGGGTTTTTTTTGTTACTTGGCCCAAATAGGCTGTTGTTTGGGTGACTTTTGTTTGCTGACAACTCACAGCCCTCCCTTTAGTGTACGGGGGAAAGCTTACAAGCATTTCTGTTTAGTGGACAGAAGCTTCTCCAATGTGATGCTATTAAAAGTATTTCAGAGAATGCTGTGGGAGAGCTAGGAATGGGAGGGAGAGGGAAAAAAAATAGGATAACTAAATCTAGATGTATTGAATCTTGGGAATGTTGGGATCCTTCATTAAAGTGTGCTGTGCAGAAGCTGCTCTTATGTCGCACAGTTTAAAAAGAATTTGGTTGGTGGGACTTTGGAGTTCAGCCGTAGAATCCCCAGTCACACCTTAGGGTTTGCATCCTCAACTGCACTGAGGAGCCCTGGCATCTTTTCTACTCGGGATGAGTTGAGACTTTGCTGGGGAGGGCCTTTTGATTTAAACAAACCAACCCAACAAAACAAAGCAGAAGCCAGAAGAAAAACAAAAAATGGGGCAAGCAACTTTGTTTTGTTGAGGAGCCATGCTTTTCTTGACAGAGAGCTAAGGAGGTCTATGTAAGTGTGTGTGTGGGGGGGTGTTGCAAGTTTGGAAAAACTTGAGTCTTGTTTTGTAGTTTGTATGTAAACAACTGGAATTAAATGTTCTGTTTGCTACCTTCCTATTAACTGTGTTTGTTTTATCCCACCACAGCCATGCAGTACTTAGAACAGCAATACAAGTGCAGTGAATTGGGATAGATTCAAAGATGAGTTGGATGTGAGGGAACGGTTGATAGTTTCTAATGTGAATTGGTTTATACTAATTTCTTTTTTCATAGTTGCGGACACTTCACATGAGTGTAGTACTTCAGCAAATTTCTTTTGAAATTAAAATCTCAGATGTATTATCTCAGCCCAAGAGAATGGGATGTTATAACTTGAAAGTAGTATGTTCTAGTTTTTGTGACTTCATTAACTTAAAAATCAGGAAGTTTAGTTTGCAGGCTCTCAATTCAGTAACACAAAACCACAAAGAATTTAACCGGAACTTCCTTGTCTTAAAGACTGGTTGCCCAGAAGATTTTTTCCATAGCAAGTTATGCATAATGTTGTCCTGACTAAAACCTGAGGTGTATTAGTTAATACCTCCATATTTGCTGCTGATTTTTTTTTTTTTTTTTTTTTTTTTTTACTGATGCAGTTTAGAAATAGACCTGTGTAACTAAGGTTATTTATATTAGTTCTGGAGAGGAAGATTCCTAATGTCTTGCACTAGTTTAAAAGGATGTTGGCACTAAAATGCCTCATGAAAAATCTTAGCTATTGAGGAAAAAATCCTAGCAAGCAAATTTCTACTTCCATTTCCTTAGAACTTGGTATAGCAGCTGTAATTAAGTATTGAGAGCAGTTGCTTTACTGAGCTCTGATACACACTGTACATGACTCCTGTAGCTGACTGTCTTGTCAGAGTGGTTGGTCGTAGCGTGGCTGCAGTACATGTCTAGTTGATCTGAAGTGCCCCCTCTGAGGGTAGAAAGGTTTATGAAGGTACTTTTGATACATACCAGTTGTTTTTCTTGGTTTCCCTGTCTTAAGCATCTCCTTTGAGGCTTTTAACTGTCATGCTTTCAAACACTTCTCCATTGAACTCAGTTGTCTGTGAGTCTGAAGGCAGGTTGTAGCAGGATCATAATGTATGTTGTTGTGTTGTGATTTTTTTTTAATGTAACAAAAAACACTGTGTCAGAAGCAGGTTGTGTTCTGACAGAAAGGGGGAAGATTGGAAGCTCTAATCTTCTTAGGTGTTTCTCCTGGGACTGCTTGTTCTCCTGTATTGACAGGAGAAGAATCAGCTGCAAGACATGTGTCTGTGAGGTTCATACACTTTTTGCTTCAGGTGCTGTGTAGTGGGATTTATCTTTTTTGTATGAGTAGAACATAAAATAGTGGATGCTTTGCATCACGGCTTAAGAAGGGTTTTGAGCTAGAAGAGATGGAGAAGTTGGCAGAACATTTCATACGGGATCACAATTTCAAAATGAACTTCCTGCATTCAGGGCTGAAATATATTGAACCCGGCCTTCAGGGGAAATGACAGTGCTTATCTCCTGTCAGGCTATTGTGGGAGAAGGACGCTGTAGAAACATCATATTGTGAGTAAGATATTATGTCATTTGAGTTACAGTTTCTGGCTACTTCTTTGTTAATTCTATCTTTAGGAATAACTTAATATTGTTCATTCGAAAAGTTTTTAATAACAATTTTTTAATAACAATAATGGGGCGGAGTCTGGTTGGAGGCCTGTATCCAGTGGAGTCCCTCAAGGGTCGGTACTGGGACCAGTATTATTCAATATATTCATCGATGACTTGGATGAGGGACTAGAGAGTACTATCAGCAAGTTTGCTGATGACACCAAGCTGGGAGGAGTGGCTGACACACCAGAAGGCTGTGCTGCCATCCAGCCAGACCTGGACAGGTTGGAGGGTTGGGCGGGGAAAAATTTAATGAAATATAACAAGGGTAAGTGTAGAGTCTTGCATCTGGGTAGGAACAACCCCAGGTTCCAGTATAAGTTGGGGAATGACTTATTAGAGAGCAGTGTAGGGGAAAGGGACCTGGGAGTCTTGGTGGACAGCAGGATGGCCATGAGCCAGCAGTGTGCCCTTGTGGCCAGGAAGGCCAATGGCATCCTGGGGTGTATTAGAAGGGGGGTGGTTAGTAGGTCAAGAGAGGTTCTACTTCCCCTCTATTCTGCCCTGGTGAGACCCCATCTGGAATATTGTGTCCAGTTCCGGGCCCCTCAGTTCAAGAAAGACAGGGAACTGCTGGAGAGAGTCCAGCACAGGGCAACTAGGATGATTAAGGGAGTGGAGCATCTCCCTTATGAGAAAAGGCTGAGGGAGCTGGGTCTCTTTAGTTTGGAGAAGAGGAGGCTGAGGGGTGACCTCATTAATGTTTACAAATATATCAAGGGTGAGTGTCACGAGGATGGAGCCAGGCTCTTCTCGGTGACAACCACTGATAGGACAAGGGGTAATGGGCTGAAACTGGAACATAAGAGGTTCCGCTTAAACTCGAGAAGAAACTTCTTCTCAGTGAGGGTGACGGAGCCCTGGAACAGGCTGCCCAGAGAGGTTGTGGAGTCTCCTTCTCTGGAGACGTTCAAGACCTGCCTGGACACGTTCCTATGTAGCGTTATCGAGGCGTTCCTGCTCTGGCAGGGGGATTGGACTTGATGATCTTTTGAGGTCCCTTCCAATCCCTAACATTCTGTGATTCTATGATGAACTTCAGGAAATTATGGTTAGAAACTTCCAGTAACTCCAGATGTCTTATCTCAGAACTTAGTTTGCAGTCTTATGTTCTTAGGCTGAAGCATTTGCTTTGTGCTTGTAGAGTAAATCTCTGCCTGCTGTTCCTTTTGTTTTGTTTGGTTTTTGTTTGTTTGTTTTTCTAGGGGTATAATTTATGAAGCATCTCTGGCCACTTCTTTCACTCTTTGTGTTTCTTTTCAAATGGCCATGTGCCTCAATTATTTTTTTTCAGGACACTTGAGAAATCTCTGCCTTAGCTAAATGCTGGTAGTGGATGATTTACCGATTGTCCTACTGCGGGTGAGGGGGTGGGGAAGAACTGAAGAAACTGGTCATTGCAAGTTGTTTGCCTCGTTATTTTCTGAAGATGGGGGGAACCAAAAGGCTTACGTCTTGCTTCTGTTGTGCTAATGGTGACATCTTGTAAATAAAAACTCTGAAAATTGAATTCAGTATTGCAGTTTACTGTATTTGTGTAAAGAGGACTGAGTAGCTCATGTCTTATCTGCACTGGTGACGCATTAATGTGTAATCACTTTATATTCTGACACTGATGTAAATTTAATGTCTAAATTGATTTCAGTGGTATGTTAATAAATAAAAACTAATGCCAGTAGGATGAAACACTGAAATTTTGACCTGCTTTTGACCTTTTCTTTAATAGGTAAGTTCAGTTCTACACTCTACGAGACAGGGGGCTGCGACATGTCACTTGTCAACTTTGAGCCAGCTGCAAGAAGAGCATCCAACATCTGGTGTGTGTGAAGGCCAGTCAAGAGTGATGATTCTTGTCTTACTGCAACAGAGTTTTTCATTTTAATTGTTAAAGGTTATTTAGTGTGGACTACAGAAAAACCCACAACCCAGTATAAAGTAGTACCTGTATACTTCTAATTGATTTCTATTAGAAAATGACACTAACTGCATAAAAAAAATCTTCTGCACTTAAATAAATCTCGGAAAAAGAAGGCTAATACTAGTTTAAGCAATAATGTCCAAAGTGAGAACTTGACAAATCAATTTTTGATTGGCTTGTAGAAAGCCTTTCTTAAAGGATTTAACTTGGGTTTTGGGAAGAGTAGGTGGCTGTTGACCATAATGGCTCTTACTTGTAAATGAACTTCCAATTGTGAAGCAAATGTAAACTGATAAATTTGTTCTTAGGTTCATAGATGGCATGAAACAATACATGGAAGTGTTAACATGCCTAAGGTTAAAATCTGATTTACAGTTGAAATAGCCAGCTACATACTGGAAAGTTCATCTGCTCTTGGGAAGATCCCTTTGCTTTCTCAGAAGGGACGGAAGGCAGAAGAAAGAAAATCAGCTCAAAACCTCCTGTGCCCCTTCAACCTCCCCATCCCCTTCACTGCGTAAAACTGCTCTGAAACTGTCACATCATTCAGAATATTAAAAATTCCCACAATGTCTACGTGGAATAGCTATTGGAATTATGGAGTAATTAATATAAAAGCTCCCATCTTCAAATCTTTGTTGTGGAAGTGTGCGAGTACCTGTTGTCGAGCTGAACTTTGACCAAAAGTTGTTTTCCTTGTGCAAAGCTGCCAATGTTTGCCTCTGCTGCTTGCATGTCCCAGATGCAGTGGCTTTGCTGATGGCTGCTGTTGTGAAGTTGTATGTGCTATTGGAAGGAACGAACTGGCCACATATAAAAAATAATCAGTTCTCAACTTTAGAGAACACTTGAGTTTCAGAGAAGTAAAGTTGGTAACAAAGCATGTTTTTATCTTAAGGCGAGAAGCTGAAGGCAAGTTGCGTAAATTTGATACAAGTCTTATAGCCATGTGATTTTTACATGGAAAACAAACATCCAAAAAGCTATCCAAAATTGGGGGGAAAAAGCAATGGTTGGATATGGACTCTCATACAGTAAGAGAAATTTCTCCTCCTCTCTAATGAATGGAAATTGCAAAGTAATTTTGCTCTTCTTACCAGAGGTTTAAGTTACGTTTCTCAAGAGCGGTTTAAGATTAAGTAACTCGGTATACTCGTGTTAAATGTGTACTATTTTTGGCGCTTTTGAGACCTTGGTAAAAATGGTAGATAATTAACAAAAGCTCTGTATGTGAATGCAAAGCAGACTCTGCACTCCTTTAGAGATGTGATGCATGTTCATAGTTCAGTAGCTAACAAATTTTAAAACACTTTTTTTTTTTCAAGTGAATTAATTACCGTCATGATAATCCTTGTTAGACAACTGAGAGACTAGGTGTTGAGAAAATTATCCCGAGGATAAAGAGTCTGCTGTTTTACTAGAACCACAGAATTTACTGCAATATGCAAGACAAAGTGGATACTTGTATTTAAAATATGTGATTGAAGGAAAAACTTAAAGGAAGATTTTTTTTTTTAGATGGAGCTTGTGAGGAGTCAGAATTAATTTGGGGTACTAGAAAGAGTAACCTGTTGAAATAAAATGTAGTTTTATAATCTGAAGTCTTTCCCCTGTTCTTGTAGTGACACGGACTCTCACGTATCGAGTTCTACCTCAGTTCGCTTTTATCCACATGATCTAGTAAGTTTTTTTTATTTTTAAAGCATGTGAAAAATCAGAAGACTTTCTGGTTTTATATAATTGGTTATTTCTTCTGTGTGGTAGCTCTCTGTTCCTAAGAAGGGCTTTTGCCTGGTTTTAAATGAAGAGAAAGTATTTATTTATTTATTTTATTTGCTGTTGGGGTGTCTTCATATATACATAGAAGTTTACTCTTCCTCATAGCACTTTAATTTTTAAATATAAATGTGTTCTTCTGATCTAAAGCACAGGGATTTTCTAGATTATATGCAAGTGGGATGTTCTGAGATACCTTGTAAAGGTTTCCAGAGGTGACTGGGCAGCTTGACCAGAGTTTTCCTTCTGTGCATTACTGAGATTAGCAGGCAGCAGAAAGAATAAATTCTGTATTCCGACCAAGAGAAAACTTCAGTAAATTCCTGAAAGGAATTTAAAAATCTGTTAATGGAACCTACTCTACAAAATTTTATTTCGTACACAAGGAGTGACTGGGGCAGGGGGAAAGGCAGAGCCTTGCACTGTTTCATATTGCAGATAGCTTTAGAATTCCTTAGTTTTGGGATCTCAAGCCATTATATTGATGTCAAGTCCAGTTGTATCTGCAGTCTTAATTCTACATCTTGCTGTTTAGTGAAAAGAGTGCAAATGGTCGTGTTGTTTATGGTCATGATTAACCGGCTGGGAAACCAAAGTAAAGTATGTCCAGGTACCTAATCAAAATGGAAAATGAAATATGGATTCAGCGATTGGCAGAGGTGCAAGAGACCTCCTTTTGCCTGACTGTGCTTTGGATCAAGAATGCACTCTTTGAAGTTGCTGGCTACTAGAGGAACTTTCTGTGCTTTCCACCATCCTCCTTGAAGTTGTGCCCTCCAGACATGAGGCTGCATTGCCTGCTGTGTGCCATTGATTTGGCAACAGGGTCCCATTAGAGGGAATGATTCTAAGGCAAACTCGTTTCTGGAAAACCTAAGTCCCTGTAACTAAATGAAAAATCCCACTGAAATTTGTGATTCATGTGGTGAATGTTATGTTATAGTTGTTCTGCCTCTCAAGAAAGTAGGGTTTTAAAAAGTTGTCAAAAAGCACCTGTTTTGTGACACAGCTTGTCTTACTATGTTTTGTTGTTTTGAAATGCTTATAAAAGCATAGTATTTTTCTGGGAAGGAAAATCTAGCTGAGCATAGTTACAGCACACCAGTGCTTTGAAGAGTCATGGAAAAAAAATTTCAAAAATGAAAAATGTAATGCACAACTTTAAAATAATAGTGAAACAAGGAAAAAGCACCCAGAAATCCCCCCAAACCTAAGATTTTGATGCTTAAAGGTGACATGAGCATTTAAATTTTACTATTTGCTTTACAAGGTTGGGAAGACTTTTCATTAAATGACATTTAAACAATGATATCATTTAGGAATTAAGGGCAGTGCATTAAGATGTTCTTTGGCCTGCTAATGAAATTATAGAGTGAAATAAATGAGACATGTGTGCTATAATAATTCTTTAGCCTTCTGAGTACTCTCCTTTAAATGTCCTTTATGATTGTAGCATTACTGTGATTTCAAGAGAACTCCAAAGTAACAGACTACAAAATAAGTGAGAAATGCAGTCAGTCATAAACAGTACTTGACTTGTTAGGGCAGAGCTTTTAGTTTGTCTCTGGGCATATTCTGAATGTAGGGAGTTAGAACTTGACCCCTGATGCACACGTATGTTGCTTTGTTCTGCAAAACCAACCGTTCGGCATGGGCGTGCATGCAGTTTAGCTGCCTATAAGAAATGTGTGGTAGCTTATTTAAATTTGGAATTGGATTACTTGTGTAGTGTATGTTATTCCTGCTCATGTATCAGTTTACTTGTCTTCAAATTTGAAGTTTTTGGAGTAAATGGAATAATGTGCTTGGAAGAAATGTTTGGACTTTGTTTGAAATGAAGCATATGCTTAAATGCCAAACAGCTGTGTTGTATGCAAACTATTGCTGGTGCTATTCTTTTGCCAGGGTAAGGGCAGGAAAATAAGTAGAAGCCTGAGAACTGACAGTGTTTAAGCATGTAACTTCTTATAAGTGTAACTAAGTCATTCTAGCTTTTTTTTCCAAAACGGTTTTTGGTTTAGAATACAGTGATATAATAAAAATGAGCTTCGGTTAATACTGACTTTCTTTTAGCTTTCTCTTCCTCAGATCAGGTTGAACAGGCTGCTAACCATGGACACGGATTTGCTGGAGCAGCAAGATATTGACCTGAGCCCTGACCTTCAGGACCACATGCAACCTCAAGAGGAAGCAGCTCAAAAAGTCAAGCAGTACTATCGCTTTTGGATCCTGCCTAAGCTTTGGATTAGCATCAATTTTGATAGATTAACTCTTCTGGCTTTATTTGATAGGTGAGATCTTTGTATGTTACTAGACCTCAGAAAGTGAAGATTTAAAAAATGGCAACTAAACTATGAGTGATACGGATAAAGCTATCCTTAGAGAATTGTGCTTGTTTGCTTCTCCAAAGAAAGAATTGCAAGAGTCTAGAACCTGGCACCCCTTAAGTTATTTCAGCAAGTAGAGAGAATTTACCTGCTGTTTCAAAGCATTTTTCCAAAGGGTCATCTAATGTTGTAACTTGTTGTCCCTGCTACATTTACATACTCAAACACAGGTGACATCTGAATTACAAGCATTTGGAATATATAAAATATTTAACACTTGGTAATGAGCTTCCTTGAGATAAATAGTGTAGTAGTGATTCTGTCCAGGCAGAAATACTGTTAGTTCTGTTCCATAGCACTACCAATATCATATGGAATTCTCATTATTCTACTTGGTATATCTTTAGCCAAGAGAGAGTATTTTTAGCTCCTTCATTATAAAATCATGAATGATGGATTATATATAGATAAGCTATCATGCATATACTCTTCACAGGCTTGTAATTGTGCTGCGTGGGTCTTGCCCAAGCTTCTCATTGAGCATTTGAATTCTTTCACAAGAACAATCAGCCATTGGAATGATCTTGCCAGGAAAGTGGTGGATTCCCCAGTATTGGACACTTGTAAATTCATCTGGGCAGGATGCTGGGTCATCTTGTCTAGATGACCTTTGCCAAAAAAGGTTGGACCTTTCATCCTTGAGGTCCCTTCCAACCTGGTGTTCTGTGACTCCAGGATTTCTGAATTTATCTGCTCAAGTTTATCTTTTTGCTGTTTAAAGTTAAATTCTGTAAGATAGTAATTGCTTTCAGCTGTCATTGAAATCCTGGTGGCTCCTAACTTTGCTGAAAGTCAGTGTACTAGTGTAACCTGTGCAAGTTCAGTTCTGTTATCTTCTTTGCTACCAGCAGCACAACTCTTAGTAACTTCTGACACAAACTGTTCCCTTGCAGCTTTTTCTAGATGTAGTTAGATTTTAATTCTATCTTTTTTCTCTCTTCCTCTAATACAGGAATCGTGAGATCCTTGAAAACGTGTTAGCTGTCATCCTAGCTATTCTAGTTGCATTTCTGGGCTCTGTGCTTCTTATAGAGGGCTTTTTCAAGGATATTTGGGTCTTCCAGTTCTGCCTGGTAATAGCCAGTTGTCAGTACTCGCTGTTGAAGGTATTTTAATTTCAATCTTCACTTTCTATAAACAGTAGAAATAACTGTGGGTATTGCAGGTTAGAGCTTTAAGGGGAAAAAAAAGCCTGCATGTTTATCATTTAAAAAGAAATGAGTAAACTTCAGCTTCATGGAAAGTTTGATAGTTGGTTATACAAGGTCACTGCACCAGAATGGTTCTGAGTGTGTTTAAGCAACCCTTTATTTGTTGCTCTCATGCACTTTGTTTTCCCAAAGAGGAGCACATTCCTACTGGTTGCAAACTAAACTTGAAGTTGTCTTGTTTTAGTGGTGGTGGTGTTTGTTGGAGTGTTTTTTCTTGACGTTTTCACCTCAATGCGTTCGTATTAAGCAATTATATCTAAGCTCATTTTTAATCAGAATCGTTGTTTTATTTGACAGTTATTGGATTTTGTGATTTAAGAATGATCATTTAATTACTTTTCCTTAGACAGTTAGGGAGGAAATTAGATTTAAAATTAAAATACATAACAGATTTTTGTATTTTAAAAAGTAAAAGTTTTAAAAATGAGATGTGGCACTTTTTAAAAATGTTTTAAACATACTCTTTGAACAAATTGTATAGTTCAGTACGTTATGCTATTTAAAGTCTGTAGAGTGGCTTGGCGATTGTTAAATTAATTGTAGATATTATTAAAAGAACTTTACCTTCCCCCCTTTCCTTGCTTAAATGCACTTACCTGTAGATGGGGTAACTTTCCTCTTTTCTATTTTTGGTTTCAGAGCGTTCAGCCCGATTCTTCTTCCCCTCGACACGTAAGTTATGGCCACATACCTCTCTACTAACCCTGGAGATGTAGAACTTCCACAGAGAATTGATCTTTTTGGTTTGGTCTTTTTGTCATTTCTATTATGTGCTATCATGAGGCAGAACAGGCTTGTGTTGTCTTGTTTGAGAAGGGAACTGATCCTATTTTCCCGCTGCGTGTGCTTTGTTTGCATTTAGCAAATTGCGTCACAGAATCACAGAATGTTAGGGATTGGAAGGGACCTCGAAAGATCATCAAGTCCAATCCCCTTGCCAGAGCAGGAACGCCTAGATTATGCTACACAGGAACGTGTCCAGGCAGGTCTTGAACGTCTCCAGAGAAGGAGACTCCACAACCTCTCTGGGCAGCCTGTTCCAGTGTTCCATCACCCTCACTGAGAAGAAGTTTCTTCTCGAGTTTAAGCGGAACCTCTTATGTTCCAGTTTCAGCCCATTACCCCTTGTCCTGTCAGTGGTTGTCACCGAGAAGAGCCTGGCTCCATCCTCGTGACACTCACCCTTGATATATTTGTAAGCATTAATGAGGTCACCCCTCAGTCTCCTCTTCTCCAAACTAAAGAGCCCCAGCTCCCTCAGCCTTTTCTCATAAGGGAGATGCTCCACTCCCTTAATCATCCTAGCTGCCCTCTCTGGACTCTCTCCAGCACTTCCCTGTCTTTCTTGAACTGAGGGGCCCGGAACTGGACACAATATTCCAGATGGGGTCTCACCAGGGCAGAGTAGAGGGGAAGGAGAACCTCTCTTGACCTACTAACCACCCCCCTTCTAATACACCCCAGGATGCCATTGGCCTTCCTGGCCACAAGGGCACACTGCTGGCTCACGGCCATCCTGCTGTCCACCAAGACTCCCAGGTCCCTTTCCCCTACACTGCTCTCTAATAAGTCATTCCCCAACTTACACTGGAACCTGGGGTTGTTCCTACCCAGATGCAAGACTCTACACTTACCCTTGTTATAGTTCATTAAATTTTTCCCCGCCCAACCCTCCAACCTGTCCAGGTCTCGCTGAATGGCAACACAGCCTTCTGGTATGTCAGCCACTCCTCCCAGCTTGGTGTCATCAGCAAACTTGCTGATAGTACTCTCTAGTCCCTCATCCAAGTCATCGATGAATATATTGAATAATACTGGTCCCAGTACCGACCCTTGAGGGACTCCACTGGATACAGGCCTTCAACCAGACTCCGCCCCATTGATCACAACTCTTTGGCTTCTTTCCCTTAGCCAGTTCACAGTCCACCTCACTACCCGAGAGTCTAGACCACACTTCCTCAGTTTAGCAGCAAGCATGCTGTGGGAGACTGTGTCATATGCTTTACTGAAGTCAAGGTAGACCACATCCACCGCTCGGCCATCATCTATCCACCTTGTTATATCCTCGTAAAAGGCTATGAGGTTAGTCAAGCACGACTTCCCCTTGGTGAAGCCATGTTGACTGTCTCTAATGACCCTCTTATCCCTGATATGCCTTGAGATGGCACCAAGGATAAGTTGTTCCATCACTTTCCCAGGGATGGAGGTGAGGCTGACCGGTCTATAGTTTCCTGGGTCCTCCTTCTTGCCCTTTTTGAAGACTGGAGTGACATTTGCTTCCCTCCAGTCCTCAGGCACCTCTCCCGTCTCCCAAGACTTGGCAAAGATGATGGAGAGTGGTCTAGCAATGACATCAACCAGCTCCCTTAGCACCCATGGATGCATCCCATCTGGACCCATGGATTTATGGATGTCCAGATTGCTTAATTGGTCCCTAACCCCATCCTCATCGACTAAAGCCGTCCTCCGTGTTTGAAGCCTTGCTTTTGCTGTAGAGCCGTATCCTCATAGGATTTTTGATGAACCTTTAGTATTCAAGCAGTTATACTGAGAAGTGTTCTTAACGTTGTAATTTACTATGCTGGTATGAACTCACAGAGCTTTGATGTTCTGTTCTGGTCTTGTAGACCGTTCCGCTGTCCTAGTGCATGAGCAGCCTTATTTTTTCACTCTATTAAGCCGAGTATGCGATGATCTAGTGAGCATTAACATTTGAGCACAGAAATGTTGATGTGCTGATGTTGCACAATGTGTTTGTATTCCTTTGTGCATCTGCTGGATTGCCAAGACAAAATTTTTTGTCCCAAATAAGTAACGAAAAAGCATTATTCCTCTGCAGCAAGTAATTCATATTATTTTATATAATAAATTGTATGTTTGAATGAACACACAAATAAGGATTATTTTCTGAGTAACAAACTTTATCTGCTTTTTCTTCAATACGTTCTCTTGCTTATGAAGCCTAGTCAGAGTTTCCCTGGCATTTGGTATTGCAAGAAACGAAAACTTGAGAGAATAAGGGTAAACATAGCTTAGTCTACCTTAATCTAATTGTGTCCTTTTTATATCAAAACCAAAACCCCCCACAAAACAATTTATATCACTGCAAGGCAATATGTTAAGGATTTTATGAACAAAACTTGAGGATGTACAGACGTGACAGTACATCAGCTGATGAACAGCATTTAACTTTGGTTTTGAAATTACCTGTAACGAAAGAGTAACAATTACTACTTCTGCTAATAATGAACCAAATGTTGTTTTGCTGGTTTTTATCTTAACAGGGTCATAATCGTATCATAGCCTATAGTAGGCCTGTATATTTCTGTTTATGTTGTGGTCTTATTTGGCTGTTGGATTATGGCAGCAGACACATATCTACAACACGATTCAGGTTGTATGGAATGGCTTTCACCAACCCGTTGCTGCTGCTGTCAGCCAGGGACTTAGTTATAGGTGAGTACCTTTTTTTGTGGATTTGAATTGTTTGCTTGACTAAAGTAGAAATTTTTTCTTTTTTCCACTCTGCATCTTGTTGTGACATTGTTGCATCACTCGCCTTCTAAATGTGGTTCATTTAATTTCCTTTGGAATAGTAATTTTAGCTTTGCTGAAGTTGATGGGGAAGTTCCCCCTTTCTATCACTTGTAACAAGCTGCAGAGATGTCAACTAATATGGTATAATTGGAAAAAAAAGAAAGAACTTTTGAATTTAGTGTCTTAGGCCTAATCCCTGAACTTTCTGTTCTTTCTTCTTAACTTGGACGTGGATATGTTTCCCTGTACTTGGATCAAACTGCTCAGTGGTTAATGAAATGTTTTGGACTCTTGTACTCTCTAAAGGGACTTGTGGTAAATGAGCAAGAGTTCTCTTTAAATCAGGTTATGTGTGTTTAGTAATCAGGTAGAACAGTGTGGACATATTTTAAAAAAAAAACATTATAAACAGATCAGATCTTACTTAGTGTGTCTCAGAACAGGCCTATGATCAATACCAAAAATACACTTCTGGGCTGTATGAGGTGCATTTATTGTATCCTGAGCAGCAAGTACATTCACTATGCAGCTGGCATTCTGCAGAAACTGGACCTAAAATTTATTGAAAATAGTAACAGCTACTTAATCTTGGGCAGAGCCCAAGAAAGGAGAGAGAGAGAGACTATGTTTGAAGACTGTCTTACTATGGTAACTTCATGCATATTCTTTAATGGAGCAAAGCTCCTCTCTGTATTACCTCTTGGGAGGGGAAAGAAAATCGTTAAGAATTCATCTAAATGGAACACACTTGCACTTCGGGTGTTCCAAAGTACTTGTGTATGAAAAAGACAGCAGTTCAGTGTTAGGACTGTATGCTTCCAGTGCTTATGCAGTCTTCTGCCCAAGAAAAATTTAAAACTTGATCTTGGTTTTGATTCTCCTAAGTTGTAAAAAAAAAAAAATTTTTAAAAAAATTTTAATTGATTAGTAAGAATTACTGATTCAGGCATTTGGAGTATTAGTTTTTATTACCTGATTTTAGGAATGTCCTGAATTTCATACTTGACGCTATTTCCCCCTTTGACTTTCTGCTAGTAAACTTGTGTTTAAATTAAAATGTTGAGAGGGAAAAGGTCAAAGCCACTTATTTATGAATAGAGTTTTGTCCAAGCATTTCCAAAGGTGCTTTTCTACAGGTTCTGTGGATCTATTGAAGTACTGGCGTACTTCATTCTGTATCTGTGATGGAAAAAGTGGATTCATTCAAGATACAAAACTGGCTTTGCTTCCTCTTGTTTATCCTCAGTCCGTTTCAGAAATCTTTTCTTGCATTTCTTCCCACCTTGTGTCGTTGCCATAATTTATACCCCTGTTCTCATAAGGTGATAAATAAATGTCTATGTAAGTGGTGTAGTGTTTAAAAAAGTATTTAAGAGTCTTTTCCAGTTTTAAAGACATGCTGGTGTCTGCATCAGGCCATGTTCATTTTGGGATTAGCTTTTAAAAATTCTTAGTTCAAGTCCTGAATTATCATGCTTTTTGATCCTTATGTTTTACTGTTCTTCTTGGGTGTCTTGCACCAGCTTATGTGGTTTCTATTCCTTAGCAGTTCTACCAATAAAAAAAATCAGATTGCCAGAATAGCTCTCACATTAATTAAAAAAAAATAAAAGCCAAAATATAAACTGACACCTGCTGCCCCTGCTTGCCCACATGCACACCCTTGCCTTGAGCAATTATTAACGTTGCTGAAGCACTGTTTCAAAAAGCTTTGTGTGTATTTCAAATTGAGCTGGCTGCTAGAAAATGTCCTTTGTTAGCAGGAAGTAAAAATCTCAGGTGCCGTTTTTTCCTGTTCCCAGGCACAGCTACTAGAAAACCCAGGTGCAGGGCAAGGCAAACTTTGTGTTTAGATAACTTGTCTGCTGGCAAGGACAAAGCAATTCAGTGAGGACTGGAATAATTTTTTTTTATTATTATTTCTTTATTTAGTGACCCACATGTTGGACTTGATCAGTTGGTCTAAATCTGCTCCATGTTTGTAAAAACTATTTTGTGTTTTCATCTAAGTGGTCTCCATTAGAGGGCAATTCAGTTATGGACGTGTTCTTTAAAAGCCATCAGAAATGTTGGCTTTTTGCTGGACTACTTTTTAAATTGTGTGTTCCCAGATCTATTTTGTAATTTTGTTTTCAGTGGATGAGAGATCGTTAACTTGGAGGCCTTTACAAAACAACTTTCTAGCATGTCACTGTTGTTTGCCTCCTTGCCCCATTACTCAAGGCTTCCTTGAGTAATGATTTGAGATGAAGTTTTTCACCTGAGAATTATGAAAAATGGTTTTTGCAGGTCCTGAATACGTGGTCCTTAGTCTTAGATTTTTCTAGTTTGTATCATTAAAAAAGGTGCAGAACTGAACATTTTTCCCAAGGCCTGAACCTACGTGTTTTTAAACAACATTTAGTTATTTAACTTTGCCAAGGAGTAGGGAAATAAAGAGATTCTTGGTGCATATCTCACTACAGATATTTTTAGTATGATATCCTTTAGTAGAATCATAGCATCGTTTGGATTGGAAAAGATCTTTAAGATTGAGTCCAACCGTTGACCTAGCACTGCCAGGTCCACCACTAAGCCACGTTCCTAAAAGTATCCAGCTGTTCTGTGGATATCAAGTTAGAAACTTAAAACTGAGATTTGTGATTCTATACAGGATACTTTATTAAGTGTTGTTTCTTTTGGTCACTGAAGTGACAAGTCAGGTTATGGAAAAATCCCCCCTGAACTATCAAATTTTGTCTGTTAGTTATTTTCGTGGTTTGATCCTTCTGTCCCTCGGAACCTAAAACTTATTATATGCTGCTGCTTGTGAATTGTATCTGAACTACTTAATAGTTGTGTCATGATTGTTACTTCTGCATCTTTTATTCCTTTACATTTAAAAGTAAATAGTAGGTAGACATTGGTAGATACCATTCCCTGTATGAAAATTAAGTAGATTTGGTTTTCGTTGCGTTCTTAAATACTGTCATTTTCACAGGTTTTAATGGCTCCATACAGTTAATCATTTTCATTTAAAAAAAAAAAAAAACAAACAAGTGACTTAGAATCACAGTTTTTCAGAAACGGTGTGGGAAAATGAGTAAAATTGTTGGATGTTATTAGTGGCATGAAACCCGGAGGTGAAATGTTTGGCCTCTCTTACGTCAGTGTGGCTGGTGTTAGCTTGCTCCTAGAACTCCAGACAGGCAGTTAGGCTTGAGTAAGTCTTATTTACGAGCGAAAACTTACAAATCTTCTAATCTGTAAACAGTCTTGGCTGATCTTTGCTACGTAAAAATGGAAAGCCTGAGCTGGCCTGTGTCTTTTTCTACAAGTGGTCAAAATGGAAGTACAAGAAATCTGGCTATCGATCTGTGTAACTTCTCTATTCAGTCATTTTTGAGTCTTTGAAGTAAAGATTTACATAATGGGTGTTTAACTTAAAAAATTATAGTATAAATATTTTGGTAATGTTGAGTTAATGCTGTACTGAAGACTACATTACCATGCTGTATTTTTCACATTCACCACATTTTCAACTTTTTTTGTTTTTTCCTTCTGTAGTGTTTACACTATGTTTCCCTATAGTATTCTTCATTGGTCTCCTGCCTCAGGTGAATACATTTGTGATGTATCTCTGTGAACAGCTGGATATTCATGTCTTCGGTGGCAATGGTGAGCTGTGGTTTTTGTCAGTGACAGAAGCATTACATTAAATGAATAGGCTAATTAAAAATACAATTAGGATTCTGTGTTCAGAAGGTAGGGTTACAAAGAGAGAAGTCACTAAGGTTTTTTTTTAAAAGGCTAGAAGTCTTATGATTGAGAAGTAGAATTACTGTCCCTAGTAAGTCTGTCAAAAGTGTACTTCCTTCCCAACTGCTTCTGTTGCAGTTGTTAACCATTCCCGTGGTAACGCTAGTGAATAAATGAGGTAAATCCACATAAATTGCTCTTTAAAAAACAAAATCACTTATAGGGGAAAATAGAAGTAGTTGCTGTGGGTTGGATTTATTTATTAATCATTTTTTTTATTAGAGGGAAGTTGCAACTGTGAGGCTGATACCATTCTTAAACCATCTGAAGTATTTTGTATTGTCACCTAATCTAACACTTGTTATTTTTCCTTTGTTTTCTATGATATTCAGCTACCACAAGCCTGCTTGCAGCACTTTACAGTTTTATCTGTAGTATTGTGGCAGTAGCATTGTTGTATGGACTGTGCTATGGTGCCCTGAAGGTGAGCAAAATTTTAGACACAGCATACACTAATGCTTCCTTGTATCTTAAATATGTAGAAAATTAATTCAAATACTAGTCTTGTTTGATAGAGTTTTGCTCGATTGTGATGGCAGTAAAGGAGATGCAATGCAGGAACAAAGCAGATGTTTTGCTTTAAAAAGGTGTATGTTTTGTGCCTGTACAAAGCCAAACCACATGACATTTACCTTGAGTTTCCTTCTGCATTTTTTGGGGGGGGGGAAAGAAATCACAGAAGTGGCTTGTTTCTGACACAATCTTCATATATTGGTTTGTTAACCTTTCAAAATGATTTTTTTTTCAGTACTGCAAACAGAAGTAGTTTTTTCAAATTAATCCCTACTTGAAAGAGCAGTTTGTAATGTCAAAATGAAGGTGTGTGCCTATCTAAAACATAGAATTAGCTGGCAAAGCGGGGCGGGGGCAGGGAAAAGCCCAAACCCAACAGTTTTTCCTTGTTTGAAGAGCCGTTCTGTTTGAAAACAGTGCTATATTGCTTCTTTTTCTTGGTTTCAGGTGTGTATGAGTAATTTAATTCTCTCGGTTCACCATTATTTTCTGCATGTTCCAACTCAGAGCTGCCTGGCTTTTTTCCACTCTGTCACAGAGGGTAAAAACTTGCCGGAGGAAATACTCCCTTGATGCTATGACTCGCAGAACATCATTAGCTTCCTGTGAATTTGTACATTTGTCTCATTAGCCTTTTGTAAACACATCTGTTCAAGATAAACAAGCTCTAGCAAAGAATCACTGTCTCATCTTTGCAGATCCAGTACAGATCATGAAAACAAAAATAAAACCACTGGTTCAACCAGAATTCAAAAAAAGTAAATTGAGTAAAAACATACATTACTTTTAAAATAAAGAAGTAATTAAATGCAGCTTCCAAGAACCTGTGGGTTCAAGAAATGCAGGAAATTCTTCATAAGGGCTATGAAAATCGATGACTCTTTAATGCTAAATATGGTGTAGGCTTAAGGGATGTACTGGTGTATAGTTCAACATAGGTGAATATTGAACAATATTTTTGTACTTAAAGTCCAGTGTCATTTTTGTGGAATTGTAGTTAATTGTTTCCTTTTCAGAACATAATTCTTGTATATCAGATAAATGTTATACTTTTATCTCTTTTCCTTAATATTTCTGTCCCCAGGATTCTTGGGATGGGCAGCATATTCCAGTTCTCTTCTCCATATTTTGTGGTCTGTTAGTGGCAATATCGTATCATCTCAGCAGACAAAGTAGTGACCCTTCTGTGCTTTTGTAAGTAACTCAGTTTGTGTCCCTTCCCCAAGGAAGAAGAAAGTTGCAAGAAAAGTGTTTATAATGTTAGATACTAATACTCTGATCTGGTAGTCACCAGCATTATCAAAAATAATACGATATTGATTCAGGAGTTAGGTAAAAAAAAAACTTGAATTACTATTTCCTTCTTGAATGGGAACCTTGCTTTTTGAATTCTGGCAAATTACTTGGGTGCCAAAAAACAGATTTAACTGCCTGCCGATATTCTCCAAAATGCCGGTCGGGTGCCGCCTTTCTGCTGGTGCATTTCAGCTGAAAAGTTGTACCAATTCTGTATTTAAAGAGGTGCTCAAAGCATTAGGTTAAGCTGAATCCCACATGTGGATTTTTTCTGAGCTGTTTCTCTCAATTTCTAACCGTGTTCTTATCTTGAATGTAAGCTCAAAGCACTTGTTCAGATAATTTCATCTCAGATGCGTAACAGTAAGGATCTGGTTTGGTGATGAGGGTTCCTGTTCAGCATGGGGAAACATCTATTTGTGTTGCTGTTCTGAGTTGGAGTATTGATCTGATGGTGAGAGTGTTTCTGATTCAGTTAATAATTATGTGTGCAAAACAAAATAGTTCCAGTAGGAGAAACACCTCCTACAGAACAACCAATAGAGATTCAGCTACTTACCTGGCTTAGGCAGAGCTTGAACTCAGATTTAAATTTAGCCATAAAATTGGATGAATTTGATAAGCAGTAGTCTGGCATAGATAGCGAGGGGGCTTTTCTATCAACTGTGAGATTAACGATTTGTGAGTGTTCACACGGAAGGAGAATTCTTATCTTTGGGTTGACAACCTTGCCCTGTTTACTCGTAGTCCAGGTGACTTTACTCTGTTGGTACGAGGTCCTTGCCCCTCGATACCGGTGCTTTTGTTCTTCCCAAGGCCTGTAACCTGGATGCGGATGTCTGACCTGCAGGTTCACCTCAGTAACCAGATGTGACACAGTTAAGCGCTGCAATCCGTTGCCATATGTAATTGCCTTTGAAGATCTAGAGCTCATTTTGTAGTGACCATCCAGTCCATGAAAACAAATAGTAAATATTTCTGTACCACATAGAGTGTTCTGAGAAAAGTCACACTGAGGGGTTGAGACACACTTGAGTATGGCTAACAGTGCTGCATATGGTCTTCTAGAAGCTTAGATACAAGCTGCTGGGACTTTAGTACCAGCCCCAAAACCAGCCAGGTAAGCTAAGAATTTAGTCGTTTGGTCAGTGTGGCTAATTCATGAATTAACCAGGGTAGTAGATTTTTTTTTGTTGAAATTTGAATTAATCAGAAGAATTCTTGATTCTCTAAGGTGTCAACAAATAGACCGCTTCTAAACTTTGTGCCAAGTTTCATTTCTGTGCAGTTATTTAGGAACTGAGGCTTTTGTTTTAGGAGTATTGAGAACTCCAGGTAAAATTCAGTATTTGCTCAGCTACTCCTGCTGGTACTGGAGAAACTGCTGTAAGAACAGGGTCTGGCTGCTACTCTTCAATGGTGGTAGTTGTGTGCAACCAGAGAACTAATTCTTTTATGAAGTTGAGATCTCATATTTGTAAATTTTTTCAGCCATGTTGAAAGCAGAAATATGCCAGGGTTGTTTTTTCTTGCAACAACTTTTGATTTTGTTTTTACTGTAAAACCACATAAACAAGACATGCTTTTCAGTGGGTTCTTTTTTGTTGCTCTCTAAGCTCTTTAGTGCAATCAAAATTTTTTCCTAATTCTGAAGACAAAAACCCTGAGGATCCTCTGTCTGAAGTAAAAGATCCTTTACCTGAAAAGCTTAGAAATTCTGTGGTAAGTAGGCTTCTTAATTATAATTATTATTTTCATTCAATCTAAGTATTTACTTTGTGTTGGCTGGTATAGCATCAGTCTGGATCTTACTTGGCTCACAACACTTGTTAATTACAGTGGTGTTGATTAGGATGGGCATTGGAGCATTTCCTTTAAATCTACAAATGAACAAATATACTACTTCAGGAGTATAATGCTTATAGTGCAGTTTAAATTATTTAAAAGAAGGCACATGGAAGAATTGGAATTCTCTAGTGTGAATTCAGTGAAGTATCATTAGTGATTTTCTTCAAGATCGTATCAAGAATAATCAATGATACTTGCTTTTGTGTGGAAGTTAGTGGGGAAGAACAGTGGGAAAACTATATAAAGTCTGTATTTCTAGTAATTGTGAGCTTTGTGCGAGGTGTTTGAGAGGCAAAAAATAAGTGGTGGAAAGTGTTTTGGTGTTTTTGCGGGGTATTTTTTTTAAAAGCAGATGTAACCTGTTCCGTTTACTTCAGCACATACTTTGAATTTTCAGTAAAACTTCACTCTAAATATTTATTAAGGTGATAATATTAAACATTACTCTTTATCATACAGTGGAGCAGTAACTAAAAGATTTAAGCTTAGTATGTTGAACTTTTGTAAAAGAAGGCTGAATGTTCATTTAACCCGGTGTAGGTCTACCTGTAGGGGGCAGTGACAATATAGATGGGATTTCTCCTAGTACAGCGGCCACAAATGTGACAAGGTGCAGTGTGTGGAAACTTTAAGTAAATATTTCAAGCTGAGAAACTACAGTCCTTTTAATGCATAACAGGAATGAGTGAGCTACAGTCGCCTTTTTTCAGCTCTCAAACTCTGTTGTTAGTCACCAAGAGGGCAGGGTTGCTGAGGATTATGATGTATTCTTTCTTTCTTTGTGTGTTTTAAGTCAGGATTTACTGCTTAAAAAAAGACGACTGTATCCCAGGAAGTTAAGACCTTGCAGCAGTAGCTGCTGTGTGTAATTATTTGGCCGATTTTGGAGCAGTTAATCCTTTAAAAATTTTTCTGGACTGAAAACAGTAATACTGTATTTACAGAGTGGGAACAGGTCTGAACTTGTGAGTTGTAGTGGCCCTAAGTACATATTGCCCCCTTGTGACCGAGTCTGGCTTTGCTCCTTTTGTTCTTTTGTTTTTTGGGGCCGTTCAACAGCTTGCCTTCAAATTTTTATTTTTTTTTTCTAGGGGTATGGGCCCTCATTTCTCAGGGTCATTCCAAAGCTTTCCTTTATCCTTCTGCAAAGGAGGAAAAGAGCCTAGTTGTCCTGCCTGGTCATTAGCTCTGTCTAGGCAGCTTTCTTCCTGAGCTCTTAATTTTATAGTGTAAACATTAGTTACCTCAGCCCAGAATCAGAGAGAGAATATATTGGGTATATTAATTTCTCTTGCCCTGCTTTGAGTATGCATCTTTCCACTTAACTGATTTGAACTAATGCTCTTAACTATCAGATTTATCTTGTAAAATTTCTGATACCATCAATGGAAGCAGTTAACACTGCCATAAATTTAAGAATCTTTAATCATCAGTGTTACAGCTGATGGACATTAAGAATATGAAGATGATAACCAAAGCCGGTATTTTCTAAAACTACTTTATTTTCACTTCCCAGAGTGAACGACTGCAGTCTGATCTGATTGTGTGTATAGTCATTGGTGTGCTCTATTTTGCAATTCACGTCAGTACAGTATTTACAGTTCTACAGGTAAGGTGTTCCACCATTTTTGCTGCTTGTTATCTCTATACAAATACTCCAGTGTGGTATAACACTTATTCTGGTAGTGCACTGGGTGTTCTGACTAGTTTTAGATGCTCTTTAAATATATAGTGTGACAAGTGCATGACTGAATATCTTCACATTCAAGTCTTATTTACTCAGAAATGCTTCTTCCCCTGTTCTTTCCTAACTTCTTTTTATATTCTGGACTTTTATTTTAATCCCTGATACAAAATGCCCTCTTTCTTCGTCTTTCTCAGTTAAATAGTATCAGGATCACTTTGAAGTAAGAAAAAGTGAAACTTTTTTTTTTTTTGAAAAGGAAAAGTTTAAGAGATTTGATTCTTGAAGATTGAGGGGCTGAACCTTGACTCAGCAACTGTATGCTAGCATGGCTGTTTGTAGACTGTAGTATAGGGGAGTAAGCCGTTACTGGAAGGGTTATTTACAGGACTTTAAAGAGCCTTTGAGTCTCAAGTTTTTTACTTGTCAGTCTAGCTGCTTTGGATCCTTTTAATGTGTATATGTGATCCTACTTGTTGATGATGACATGGAACCAGACCCTGTGTTTGAATTTAAGTAAAGGCATTTGCCTTGCAGTTACAGAATTCTTAACATGGGTATTCCTGTAATGGAACCATTGTTAGCTTAGGAACAGCCTTACGTCAGGCAAATAAGTTTCTTGCATGTATTTGTAAAAATATATATGTGGGGAGAGAGAGGAGGTTTATATATTATATATATATTATGCATATATGTTGCTGCCTTTAGTTAAAGAAGATAGTTTTAAAAAGCATATATGTTTAAGTTCCTTCAGGTTTTCAGGTGAAGTGCCCTACCTAAGCAGGTGTACTAGTTTGTTGGGTTTTTTTAAGGAACGTATCTCTTCTGTTGTACAGCTGGACTTTGACATTCCTCCCAGCTGTTGCTTTCACCCATGCTTGAAAAACTTGGCTAATGCTCTTCACCGGTTTTATGGCTCAATAATATGTTTAGGCTTCATAGAATTTCTCAATCAAGAGCTTATGAAAAGGCAATGCAATCTGGATTTTTCTATGACATGTCTAGAAATGTAGAGAAAGTTTTAATGTAGAGAAAGTGTTACTGTCAAATTCAGTCTTTGTATCATGTTAATATAGTAGTACTTTGTCATGCCTGTGAATGAATCTGGTCTTGGAGGGAGGCTTCTTATTTACCTTCCCAAGAGAATGTAAGATTAATGATTTGTTTTTCCTTCTGCTTATACTTCCTTTTTTCTGGCAGATGAAAATCTAAATTGGGTTCAGCCTTTAGAGGGCAATAGCTTTATCATTTATAAAATGAAATGCAAATGGGTCGGAGGCAATGGACTATGAAGGAAGTTTGGTGTACCAGTTTTGCTTAAAAATATTTCTCAGCTTAGTGAAAATTTGTTAGAAATAGATGGCTTGTTCTCTCACAAGCATTGCTTGTTTGATCTTAAAGTTGGTAGTACAGCTTATCATGAGGAAATACATTTCCAACTTATTATTACAGGAACACCTGCCTGGATGCTGGAAATAGTATGACATTGTTAGTGTATGGTTTTGTTTATAAAAACAAGCCTTAATTTCTTCAATTCTTCTTTTTAGCCTATTTTAAGTTATATTCTCTATGCATTGGTGGGTACGATAGGCTTTGTGACCCATTATGTTCTGCCTCAACTCCGAAAGCAACTTCCTTGGCATTGCTTTTCTCACCCACTGCTGAAAACCAAGGAATACTATCAGTTTGAAGTCCGAAGTAAGTAATCATTCATGACACTTTTTCTGAGCTTGCTCTAGTTGCTGACCAACTTGTGTTACCTATTGATACATTTAATTTCTCTTCTTTATTATTCTTACCACTGGAGTACTTAATGGCATCTAATTTGGAAATGTCTTGGTTTCTCAGTTCCTCATGCTTTGGTGCCATGACATTTTTATGTATCTCTTAACTGATGATGATATTACATGTGCTAGCATTATCTCAGAGTAGTTCTGTTAAAGCACAGTCTTGAAAGTCTTAAGGTGTGAAGTTTGTGCTCATGATTGCCTTATTTTTTTATAAAAGTAGAATGCATTTCACTAGGTATTCTTTCAGCACAGTAAGTTTCCAAATGTTCTAGAGGATTGGGTATGGTGAATGCTGTCAGAGATTTCATCTTTGTGTGGATTTGACTATTAATGGTATTGGTGACATGTTTAACAACAGTGAGTGGCCTACTACTGGGAAAACACATTAAGAGGCCAGCCTTGCTGGTTGGTCTGTATAGATGTGCACTTGGACCTTGTGTTAAAGCCTGCATTTCCAGGAAATCTTTCCCCGGAGGCTGCAGAAAGTATGAAGTTAGTTATACTGATGATCAATTTTCCAGTATAGGTAAATGTATCAGTAGGGATTTGCACTTTTGAAAGGTTTTTATTGTTACCAGCAGACTTAAGAAATTTCCATCTGAAATGGGTAAAAAAACCCACTGAAGCTGTTTTGTTGAGTTATTTTCCTCTTCAGTTAATTTTCATGGTAAGATGATAATGAAAGGAAAAGTGAGCATTCTGCTGCTTTCAGGAGCAGAAAATGATCTGAATTTATTTGCAAGCTTCCTATCTTTGTAGCACCCATGCCATATAGACTTTTCACTGATGTCTAAATTGTGGGCTTTCTCTCACTGATTGGATGTAATTATGGGTAAGTATGAATAGTAATTGTAATATGATGGCAAACTCTAGTTGGAGAAGGTAGTGAAAAGCACAATTGTATGCCTGAAGATTCTTAATCTACAAAGCAGAGAATCTACAGTTGATGCCCTTTTACTGATACCCAACCTCAGTATTTCCACGTGTGGTTGTCTTCCCAGGAAAGATCAAATTCATAACCGGTAATGTCAAACAGAAGTTTGTACTGTCTCCCAGTTTGGTCCCTGTAACTTAAAGACGGCTCATGCTGTGTCAATGACTGAGTGTCCTTATGGCTTCTCTTGTAGAAAAGGAGCTCCAGTTTTTGCTGGGGCTCACCTGGGCACTGAAGTCAGTCATAGCAATGAAGAGGGGTGGGGGGCCTTTTTGTAGCCTCTTTCAAGTATGCCATTAATCTTTTGTGTGTGCAGCAATGGTTAACATAAGTTTAACATAGGCTGTTCTAACCTTTGTACTACCTGGGAAAATAAAATTTATCTTCATTTACATTAATTTGAAACATAACAATCCTGTTACATATTTTGCAATTATTGCATAAGATTAAAAGAAATTCTTAAGTCTCAGACATTTGTGTTGGCAGGTTGTGTATGCTCTTATGTATTGTGGAGTCGTAAACCAGAAATCTTTCAGTCCTAATATGGTTGGAAACATCCTTTTACATGAAATAAAATACATAAAGGGCTTCATCAGTACTGATGAAATTAGTCAAGAGGTGGCAACCCAGTTTGTTTCCTGCCACATGCAGTAAGCAAGTAGCTTGCCGACTGCTGTATTGTAGTACTCTTGGTAGAGATATGTAATGGTGCAAAAATTCCACTGGGACTACCGACTGTAGCTTAGAGGGAGCTTCTCGATTTTACTTAAAACTATTAAAGTTCACTATGAGAATACAGTATTTAGCTCCACAGATTACTTGGATCAGGAATCTTTATTTTGTTAGCTGAGTTCAATTTGACACTACAATCTGATTTCTCCTTTTTAATGTATCTTGATAGATGCTGCACATGTTATGTGGTTTGAGAAGCTTCACATTTGGCTCCTTTTTGTAGAGAAGAATGTTATCTATCCACTGATAGTCCTCAATGAGCTTAGTAGCAGCGCTAAGAATATTGCTAGTCCAAAGAAACTGGATACTGAGTAAGTAGAAAAGGTTGTCAAGTAACTTGAGTATGTTGACTGCGGTGGGAAATTAAATAGTGAGTTCTGGCCTTAATGGGAAGGCAGTTAATGCCATTGCCTTAAAACTAAGGCATGAAATAAAGCTTTTCTTTGCTTGAAGCTCTTATAGAAGCAAGTTACCTTGCTGACTTAAACTGGAGTGTTACAGTGTTAAACTAGGAATCCACATGAAGATAGGTCATTCAATTCATAGCATGTACTATAAAGATTGCAGGTTACAGGATTATCTCTTAGTGTGATATCAGAATTTCCTTGTTGCTCTTCAGAGTTTTTAATATGACTATCCGGACTTGGGGTTCAAGATAGTGACAATGTGTTCTGGCATTGTCAGGTGTAAATTTAAGACTTACGTAATGTTCTCTGAATTGATGTGCTAGCTGACAACCCCTCTACAGCTCTCTGCTCTCAGCAAGGAATTCTCCAGACCCTCCAGCCCTTAAGTAGAGTCTGTATGCGTGTGGAATTGCACGCTACCTCTAAAATCGAGTTTAGCTATAATCCCTCAAGCAATGTGTGCAACTGTCTCAACAAGAGAGACAGTGAGAGGCCCTGCTGGTTTTTGCCTCCAAAACCAGTGGCCAGGTGGCATTTTTGAAATTGAAGCTCTGTTGATTTAGAACAAAAGTGTTGTAGAGAAAGTAATTCTTGAAACAAAATAGATTATGTATTTGAGGTGGTAGTGGATTTTTTTTGAGTGTGAGTTTGGGGTTTGTTTAATTCTCCCTGAATCTATTGAGTTCTTCCTTTGGGTTCATAACTCTTGTCACCACAAGACCTTTGGGAGGATTATTGCCATTACTTTACTTAAATGTTATTTTTATAAACCTTTCATCTGTCAGTTGCTATCTTTGAAGAAGAACACTGTAAATTTAACATTACATGGTGGTACCCCCTAGTCCCCAGTATAAACTAGGGCAGCAGAGTCATGCAGGAAATAGTGATAATCCAGTGTTCGTTAACATTCTCTTGATAATTCAATCTAGAACAGTTCTAGCATTTTTGCATCTTGGTGTTCACAACCTAACTTTAAAGAGGAAATTTCTGTTCCAAGTACAAGGGATATTTCACCTCTGAGGTTTTTTTTAACTTTTTTTTTTAGCAAAGATCTTACAAATAATCCTGATCCTTGAACATTGGTTGGTTTGAGAATACTGACAGAAAGACTTGGATAGTAACCTTTAAAAACAAAGAAATCAGAAGTTGTCCTTAAAAAAAAAAAAGCAACAAACCTGCACAGATGGAGACTCCACCCTCAAGCTCCAAAAGCAAACCCAAATCTAAAGCTTGAGTTTGAAGAGATTGGCATTGCATGACAGTAACTATTTAGGTGATCTTTAATCCCCTTTTATACAGCAGTTAAGTAACTGTTTTGTGTGAATTTCTTATACAGGTTGGGTGCTTTAATGATCACAATAGCTGGCTTGAAGTTACTGCGTTCATCGTTCAGTAGCCCAACGTGCCAGTATGTCACTGTTATTTTCACAGTGCTCTTCTTTACTTTTGATTACAAAAGTTTTACTGAGACCATGCTGCTAGATCTCTTCTTCATGTCCATACTCTTCAGCAAGGTAACTTTTCTCTATTTCTAGGTGTTTTCAGGTCATCCAAAAGGGAAAACGGGTAGTCCTGACTGATAGATCATCTTCCAGATCACCAGTGCTATTGGTACTGTGGTCGGTGTGCTCTAAGACAGCCGAGGCTTCTCCTTTCCAAAGCATTTATGTTTGCTTGAGAAAGCACATGTAACTTTCTAAACATCTCATGAGTTTGTTAGTAGAACAATGAACTGCCTGTTATGTTACTCGCTTCATTTATTATATCCTTTTTGTAAGTCTCACGGCTTCTGGTAGACCAGTAAAAACTCTAGGGCAGCCAGTAAATTCCTTGGGATATTTGTGTACTGCAAAGCGTGTTGATTCTCAGCCAAATCACTAATTTTTTTTTTTTTCCTGTTTGTTTTCCTGTAGCTTTGGGAACTCTTTTATAAATTGAGATTTGTATATACCTACATTGCTCCCTGGCAGATCACATGGGGATCTGCCTTCCACGCTTTTGCCCAGCCCTTTGCTGTGCCACGTATCCTTTGAAAATGCAGACTTTATCCTGAAGTTGTGTATTTATAACTGCTGAATGTTGTGTTGTAATGGAGTATGTATAGTCTGCTGAATGAACAGGTTTGTCTAGTGAGTCTCTAGGAAAAATCGTGCACAGTTTGACTTTCTACAGCACTATGAAATATCCGGTAGCAGATAGAGTAGGAATAGAATTCTAACATAAAAGAAATGTGGAATGGGAATTGCTTCATTCTGAAAATGACATGGCTTTCCTTCTGATGGTAATTCCCTTTTTCAAGAGCCACTAACTGTTATTTTAGTTCTCGAATTTTGCATTTTAAGCTTCTGTAGGCTGGTTTGAATGAAGTGTTGAGTTAGTATTCTCCATAAAAATTTTGAGAAGAAATACGACCACCATGTCTAGTACTGAATTTTCACTTATTTCTGTTTTTAAAAACAAAACTAATCCCCTTATTGCTGGACATACTGTAAAGACACTGCTGCATAAAAATTCTTAAAGATATTGTGTTCATGTCTATTTTGGGTATTATTACAGATCCTTGGGCAGGGGAAAGTTGTTGCTTCTTTTTCCTTAATTCTGTTATCCTACAGATTCTGCAATGTTGTTTGTCCAAGCAGCTGTGTCAGCTTTCTTCTCTACTCCACTGAATCCTTTTCTGGGAAGTGCAATATTCATCACTTCGTATGCCAGGCCTGTCAAATTCTGGGAAAGAGACTACAAGTAGGTGAAATAAGACCTTTAAAGCCTCTGTGCCTTGGTTTTAATAATGTAACTGTGGCTAAATCTGTTAGTTTGGGTATTTGGGGTTTTTTTGTTTGGTTGTGGGGTTTTTTTAATCTCCCAAGTGCTCCTTTTTTTTTTCCAGAGAAGATTACTTTTATAGCACTGAAAGTTTTTAGTGAACTTATTTCTGAAATACAGTAGCAGCTGCTTTTATGCTGGCAACATTTGTTCTAGCTTCTTAAATAACTTCTACTTAAAGGTAGGCCAACCTAGAAATTTTTTTAAAAGATAAAAGTTAGTGTTGTAAGGTGCAATTTTAACCTGAAAGTGAGTTTAGGTACAAAAAGGTTTTGGAGGCAGTTCATACATGTGTTTGACCTGTGTTCACTGTTGCTAATTTCATAGCTAAAACTGGCTGATGTCAATAAGAAAAAATCTTCAAAATTTTTTTTTTTAGCTCAAGATGAGATTGGTAGATCATTTAGCAATGCTCCATGTCAGCTTACCCTTTCCTATATTTTATTTCTCTGAAGTCTGCTGTTATTGATGAGTATCCGATCAGTAAAATGTTAGATAAACAACATAGGGCAAGTGGTGTTTAGGAAGAATTAGTTTTTCATTTCTCTGCTTTATTGCTTTTCTTTTTCTTTGTAACATAAAATAGCTTAAGTACAATGTTCCAGATCTTACTTTGAAGACTTATGATTGTAACTTCAGCCAATAAAATAACTTTCTGAAAATTGCCCTTTTGGTGACCTCTACTGGAATGTTAACTGTGCTGATTTCACAGAGAATCATAGAATGGCCTAGGCTGGAAGGGACCTTAGAGGTCATTTAATCCAACCTCCCTGTCATGGGCAGGGACGCCTCTCAACTAGATCAGGCAACACATTGGGGCCCAACGGGGATCGAACCCGTGACCTTGGTGTTATCAGCACCACGCTCTAACCGAGTGAGCTAACCAGCCCCCTAGAAGTAGGGAAACAGAACAATTTCTAGAGTGATGAGAGCCCACCTGTGAAAGTACTCCAGTACTTTCTTAATACTTTCAAAGCAGGCAGGATGGCGACAGCTTCTGTGGGCTCTGATTTTTAGGCAGCTCATCCAGCTGGGGTGGGTGGCGGCTGAAGGAGCAAGGCTCAGCTGTCCATTACCAGCTAATTGCAGTTCACCTGGTATAATGTTTCTCAGTGAGCTGACTGTGCTGTTCTGGCTTTTGAGTTTGTCATACTAAAGCTTTTATATCTGTGTAATAAAATATATACACATATCTAAAGCTAAATATTGTGATATGGTTAGCCACTGTAGGTAAGATCATAATGTTATTACAGGCAGAAGATACTTTTACATATGAGAAGAGCAGCAAATTTGTGTATTTTTAAATAAATTTATTTATTTTATTATAAAATATATATCTATTTTTAAATAAATTTTTTGAAACTATTTCAGTGGAATGCTTTTTTCTCTCAGTAGTTACTTTTCTGTAATTCTCTTTCAGTAGTAAATTTTGTGTTAAGTATGCTTTTTTTCATTTGTTTTCAGCACAAAGCGTGTGGATCATTCAAATACAAGACTGGCTTCGCAGCTTGATCGAAATCCAGGTAGCTCTCCTGGTCTGAATTTGGTGGGGGGATGATTCTCATGTTTTCCAACCCAACCTTTCTGTTGATCTGCTGTTTTCTCCTCCATCTATCTCTTACTTCATTCTTCAGAGTCTCCTTTAGGTTTTTCTTGGTTTCCCCCTTATCTTTTTGTGTGTCTGCTTTATTCTTTATTTATAAAATCATAGTAGGATTAAGGAGTTTTTGTTTTAGTTCTAATTAATTAAAAAAAGCCAGACATCATTTGAGGGCATCTCAGTGTCATGGTGATGAGACCTGTACAACAGGCATTACTGAGAGGCTTCTGTGCTGCTTTTTCACTTTACTATGTGGAATAGATTGATGGAATATACATGAGTGGAACTAAAGGAATAATTTTCCAAATGGAGGAGTGACTAAGAAGGAGAAAAAAATACTGTATGTTTTTTAGCATTTAGTCAGCGTAGTTGTCCCTTAAAAGGGAGAGTGGGAAACAAACAACGACCTTGAAACACTGTTTCTATTACGAAAAGTGTGGGGTTCAATGTGAAGCGATAATGGATGTTCAAGCTTGATGTTTTTCTGCAGATTCAGATAATAACCCAAATGCCATCTTCCTCCAGGTTCAGATGATAACAACCTGAATTCAATCTTCTATGAACATTTAACCCGTTCCCTTCAGCACAGCCTGTGTGGAGACTTGTTGTTGGGTCGGTGGGGAAACTACAGTACTGGGGACTGCTTCATCCTAGCCTCTGACTACCTCAATGCACTCGTACACCTTATAGAGATAGGAAATGGCTTGGTCACCTTCCAGCTGAGGGGACTTGAATTCAGAGGTGAGTGTGTTACACTACGCTTCCTTAACTGTCTGTACTGAAAAGTGGATTCTACTTAGGAAACGTCAGTTGGTTTCAGGTCCGTCCCGTAAATTCATTGCTTTGCAAATGGGTTGCAGGGCCTCTTTATGCCCCTGCCACTTGGGAGGAAAACTAGTTTGCGCTAGCAGAGTTGATGCTAAGTCTCTCTTGCCATTTTAGTGCATTGTGGCTACCATCATTGATTCTTAGAGACACCTAACTAGAATGTGATCCTAGAGTGATAAATTAAGCTATCCAGATCTTTTGTATGCATTGGCAGTTAGTTCATGTAGTGTTACGTTGTTGGATGTGAGTGGATTCTAAACACTTAAACACAAGTCAACATTAAAGCAATTGTAAAAAGTGTTCAACTATTTTCTCCTAAGGAACTTACTGCCAGCAACGAGAAGTAGAGGCCATCACTGAAGGTGTAGAGGAAGATGAAGGTTTTTGTTGCTGTGAACCTGGCCACCTTCCTCACATGCTTTCCTTTAATGCTGCTTTTGGGCAGCGCTGGCTGGCTTGGGAAGTGCTCGTGACAAAGTACGTTCTGGAAGGTTATAGCATCACTGACAACAGCGCGGCTTCCATGCTTCAAGTCTTTGATCTCCGGAAAATTCTCACCACTTACTATGTGAAGGTACGACTTGGATCAGTCCGGCCCTGGGGGGAGGCAGGCCAGAATATGTCTGTGAACTGTGTAATGTCTTGAACTTCTGATATTTCATACGAGGATCATAGTGATAGAAATTATAAATGTATGAGCACTGTCATCAAAGGAGGATTGAGGTTGCTGAACTGATGAGTGCTAGGTGCTCTGGTGCATGAGCAGTGACCCTGTAGTCTAGAACAGAGAGAGGACACTTTCTAGCTGAAACTTGAGTGTAAAAAAAAAAAAAAGCTGTAACCCAAGTGTAATAGCAGTGTTAAAAGTTAAATAGAGAATGTGTTTCTCTTAGAGAATGCCAAGCTGCTTCAATCTTGAAAAACTGTCCAAGAAGACTCTAGGCCTCAGATCCCTTCAGATAATCATTTTGCTAGTTGGGATTTCATAAAGCTAACTCTTCTTCAGAGAGCTCAAAATGTTCAGGTTGAAATATTTCCAAAATACTTAGTCACACGCACAAGTTGTTGTGGTTTTCCTCCTGCCCCTAAACACAAGAGTGTTAAGCTGTCTTAACACTTGAATTCTGTAGAAATTCATTATCTAAGCCTCCATGTTAACTAATAAAGATTCCTATGTATTTTCTTTTCTGCAAAATTACAGCAAGAATGCTGTCCCATCATTTTTTCATTATTCCTTCAGGGCGTGCTTCAGAAATCTTGTCAGTCTTTGAAAAATATGCTTGTGTGCAAACCTGTATTGTTTTCTATGCAAGTTTGTTGTGTCTGTGAGCTAAATAAATGCTACCGTGTGTCAGTTTTTTTCATTACCAGGAAAATAATGCTAATGGACTGAAACAATTGAGATTGACTGAGTTGTTTTATTTTATTGCATTACTGACTCATTCTTAACGACTACTGTTTCAGGGTATCATCTATTATGTCACAACATCCCCCAAGCTAGAGGAATGGTTAGCTAATGAGACAATGCAGGAAGGACTGCGGTTGTGCACGGACCGCAATTACGTTGATGTAGACCCAACATTTAACCCCAATATCGACGAGGATTATGACCACCGTCTAGCAGGGATCTCGAGAGAGAGTTTCTGTATGATATATTTGAACTGGATAGAATATTGCTGCTCTCGAAGAGAAAAGGTGAGTATGAACATGTGAGGAAAGCCATTTGCTGTTCTAGGATGGTCTCGTTTATTTCCCTTTTGGTTTGATTTACAGACTGTTTTAATACTGATTGTTTTATTTTAAAAGTAGTATATTTGAAATACTAACTTAGTTTACTGGTTTTGATCTTCTGGTCTGTAGATGTGTATTTAAATAAACTCTAAGTAGTGTATGATTTAACCTATTCGTTTATCTACATACAAAAGGATACGTTTATAGAATTGTTTTGTGGTTTGATGTCAGTGTTCACAAATCAGCCTTAACTTAAACAAAAAAAAACCAAAACAAGACAAATGCTGAAAAAATACCTGTTGCCAGTTTGTAAGACTGACTTCTTCTTTCTCAATAGTCATTCTATACCATTCTGTTGGACCACTGGAATTGTTGGCTTGTGAACGTGATCATCCCATATTCAACCCTTTTCCTCTCTCCAAATCCTTCCACTTTTTTGAAAAGAAACATTAGGCATGTTAATAAAGGAATGCCTTGACTTCTTAGTGCTCACAAAAAAAAAATTGTGATGTAGTCAAAATAGTGTTGCCTTGGAGAGTAAGTAGAAATTGATTGAGATTAAAGGAGCAGGAATGTAATTGGAATTCACATGGTTGATGGAGGATCTGAGACTTCAGAGTTAATCTTCTACCTCCAAAGTAAAACTCAATTAACAGTCCATTTTAATGGGTGTAAGATTAAAAGTGCAGTCAAATGACAAACAGCAGCCAAAGAAAATTGTATCTCTCCAAGTCACGATCTTGTGAAATATTTTGTGTAGGCATTGAAAATCAGGTTTAATCCCTCAAATTACACTATTATCTAGGGCATTATATACTCTACACAGCTACTAGTGGCTTGAGCTGATGAAGTTTCCCCCAATAAAACTGTAGTCCAGGGACATTTTCAGTTAACTCAGAATTACATACTCCTAACCAGTAAGTGGGAATCTGCTTTATTTGCTAAAAGTACATTTTCCTTAACTGGGTAATTTTGCTTATCAGTAGTTTGCGTACAAGATACACAGGATCTATGAGAAATGTTGCATGTGTAAGTTCAGCTTACAATTTGTCTTATTTCAAATGTAAAGGCACACACACATACTGTAAGTATTCTATGTACTTGCAAAACTGTTAGAAAAGAATTCCTGTTGAAAGTGTGAGAAGATGTAACTGGTATGATAGGTATATACACACACTTGAGTTTGTGTTTGAGCCTTTGTACATGTTTGGGTCTTTTTTTTATTCCTGGCAGAAAGTTTTTTTTGTGATTTCTTGATTCACCTGACTATTGTTGGTTTGTGTTTGTGTTTTTTTTTTCTTTCATTACAAGCCCCTGGATTCAAGTAAAGACTCGCCCCTGGTGACATTGTGTTATGGGCTATGTGTTCTGGGACGGAGAGCACTGGGAACAGCTTCACATCATATGTCTAGGTAATAAAACATTGTTGTAAGCTTTCCTTCCTCAAAATCCCTCTGGGTTCCTAGGTTAAGATTTAGATGAGTACTTTTTCATAAAAGAATAGATATTTAATGTAATTTTTCCTTAAACTGGACAGCTATGCTATGTAACTTACCTTCATTGTAACCACCAGTGAAACCTAACCAAAGAACAGCAAATGAGGGAGAACTTCTATTTGAGCACTCTGGTTTATTGAATTAATGCAAGATGAAAATTCTGGTGTGAGTACAGACAAGTTGATTTCTAAAAGCAAGCTCCTATTCCTGCTCCAAGTATGTGTCCTGTATGGAAATAGAGGGAAGAGGAGGACAGCTTCTTAGAATGAATACCACACATCTTAATGAAAGTCAGGTCAGACCTGAAGTTAAGATAAGCTTTGCAGTTTTAGCTGGCTCTGTGGCAAACAGTTGTGTTTTTCACAAATCTCCTTCAACTCAATTCTGTCATCGTACGGCAACCTCTTTCTTGCAGGCTGACAGCGTCAACCTAACTTTAGAAAGCCAGCATGAAATACAGTTTTATGTTTCAGGAAGTCACAAGGCGGTAGTTTAAGAATAAAATAAAAAGAAGCGTAGTCCGATGTGGAAGCTATTGGTTACTTGGGTGCTGACAGTAAAACCTGTTCTACTTCACTTTCAGGGAAGCTGTTGACTAATTCTTTTAATTACCAAGTTGGCCCCTGAAGTTCTTGCAGATATGCAGTCCCAACAGTGACCAGAGTGTATCTGATTATTATTTTGTTTCACTCTGAAACTATCTTAGTAAAAGGAAATGATGCCTTTGAGCATAAGGAAGTTGTCAAGATTTTTATTCTGATGATTTTTTAAGAGGAAACTTTTCAGGGAATATAACACCACAATGGACCAGTTAAGAAGAATATGTAGCTTCAGTTGTGTATGTTTTAGTACAGTTTTAAGTCAACATATTCTTCAGTGTTCCTGTTTACTGTGTAAATAGTCTATTGCACATATGGTTTATTCATTACGTGTTCAGTACTCATAGACATCAAGTGTCCAAGCTTTGCCTACATAGCACATCCTTACCCATATGTTCTCTTCTCACTCTCTTATCCTCTTTGAGTTACCTTTAGAAAGAACAACTGTGTTTATTTCTGTACAGATCAGTATTTTTTGCTCTTGTAAGTAATTGTGGATATGTTTGTATTTCTGATTAATATTTGGGCTATTTCCCTATGTGGTTTTTTTTTTTTTTCCTCCTCCACAGTAATCTGGAATCCTTCTTGTATGGCCTGCATGCCCTATTTAAGGGTGACTTCCGTATATCTTCGATTAGAGATGAATGGATCTTCGCTGACATGGAATTGCTGAGGAAAGTAGTGGTTCCTGGAATACGGATGTCACTTAAGCTACATCAGGTTAGAAATTACACAGGAAGATTTATCCAGTTCTCTTCATTCTTGTGCATTGGTTCTTTTAAAAATAAGCACCTAGGCGTGAGAAAAAAGAGTGAAAGGGCATGTCATAGAGCTGGACAACTGAAAATGAGGAATTATCATGTCTTGTCCTTTGTTTTATTGCAGCTGATGTGCAAGGTGATGGAGAGGAAAAGGGAATGCAGTTCATGTGCATAAATATATATGTAGATCAGAGAACATGAGGCTTGTGAACAGCCTATCTGATATTTTCCCCTCTTTTTACTTCCCCACATATATGTAATTGGCTTAGAAGGTTGTCATGCCATTCAAAGGTGCAGCTGTCTCCTCCAATGAGAGTTGGTTTTCTTGTTCTTTGTCTCTGAAGTGTTGTAAAAACAGATACTTTGGCATTGCTTATTGATTCCATCAGTAAGGTTTAGGATGAGAAGGTTGCTTTCCAATAGGCTGAAATTTGGGTTTCTCTTTAGTGACATGAGGGTGAAGAACAATCTCAAATTCTGTCCAGTGCGTCTGTTAACTAAGCTCATTGAGTACAAGAAAGCATGCTCTGAGTGCTAAGCACTCTGAGGGGAGAAAAGTGTTGGTACTTTAGAAGAAAAGATGGCTTGAAAAATGTAGTAAGTAGGCAAGTTTTAGTTTCGCTTTTTTAATAATTAACATTTCTTTCTCTTTTTTTTGCCTTCATCTTGGAGTCTAGAAGTCTCCCAAAGCTAGCAGTGATTGAGTCAACTCCTTCATGTAACACAGACACCCTGAATTTAGCAGGATGCGTGTTAGGAGTACGTATAGCAAAGTACAGTAATTACAGAATCACTGCTGAAACCAGCAGAAGTACCACTTCAACAACTCTGAAGTATTCTCAGTGTATTTGGGTTACTGTGCAGAATGGACTTGAATTAAGTCAGACTGAGAAGTGAGAAAAATACAAATATCTCTAACAATAAAAGCAAATGCAAGTGAACAGAACTAATCTGTTGGAAAAGAGATGGTCTTTAACAATATTCTCTAGTAGCTTTCTGGTATTTTGATATCAAACTTTGTGTAATGCCCTGAGCCTTTCAAGAGTTTGAGTATGAAATGTTTGACTTCTTACTGTAGTTATGTCTGAAATGTTAATCACATCTTACTGACCATATGTTCTTGGAAACAGGATCACTTCACTTCTCCAGATGAATATGATGATCCTTCTGTCCTTTATGAAGCCATAACAACCCATGAAGAAAATCTAGTTATAGCACATGAAGGGGACCCTGCATGGCGGAGTGCAGTTCTTTCCAATTCTCCCTCCCTCCTTGCTCTGCGTCATGTGATGGATGATGGCACCAATGAGTATAAAATCATTATGCTGAATAAGCGGTATCTCAGTTTCAGGGTCATTAAGGTAAGCTTTGTGCACATTCCAAAACATGACAGCACGTTGTGCTATATTTTAATAATTGCGCCAAACTGCTACTTGAACCCCAATCATTACTTTTTGTGTTACTGCTCTGTCACTGCTAGGGCTGCTTCTCATATAGTGGAAGTACTCAGTGAGAAAATCAGCTCCTGACTTAAGATATCTTAATACTTCCCATTCTTAGGTTTTCTTTATTGTCACTGCTGTGGCCTGGGTCCATCAGTTCAGCCTCTTAACAAAGTGAATAGGAATGCTTGCAGTTCTGCAGTGCGATATTACGTACGCACCTGAAAGCCTGGGTGTCGCAAAGCAGTTGTTGCACACTCTTCATTTCACTTTCTGACGCAGCCTTTTCCCTTGGCTTTTGCAGGTGAATAAGGAGTGTGTGCGTGGCCTGTGGGCAGGACAACAGCAGGAGCTTGTCTTCTTGCGTAATCGTAACCCGGAAAGAGGAAGCATCCAGAACGCAAAACAAGCTCTGAGGAACATGATCAACTCTTCTTGTGACCAGCCCATTGGATACCCAATCTATGTCTCACCTTTGACTACTTCCTATTCAGATAGTCATGAACAGCTGAAGGAGATTCTCGGAGGAGCTATCAGCTTAGGAAACATTAGAAACTTCATAGTGTCTACGTGGCACAGGTGAGCTAAGGAAATCAGTTCTCATTAGTATGTGCTTATGCTTTCATAATCCATTAGCTAGTCTCATCTGCGCCCAATACAGTGTAATTCATAATATTCAGTCACATAAAGATAAATAAGCCTTGACTTATTTCAGGCACATATGTAGCGTATGGCAGCTGCTTTGGCACAGGATTGATCTTCAAGATGTGAAAGTTAATATGCCACAAACTGTGTAAATGAGGGCTCAGAAAAAACAGGACAAAGTCTATGCTCAAGAATTACAACTTATAGTGTGAGGTCTGATGATCAGAGACTGTGTAACTACTGCATTTTTTTTTTTAGTAGCATTGCTGACACTGTTGGGTGGGGTTCCTTTCTAACAAATATTTATCATGCAAGTGCTGCTATTAATGTTATTAGGTTATGTGCATATGTAGTAACACAGGCTTTTACTGCTGTTCAGAATTTCATGAATGCTTAAAAATACCCTGTGCACCAGAGCTGGAACAAACTACTGAATCACAGAATCACACAGAATGTTAGAGGTTGGAAAGGACCTCAAAGATGATCTAGTCCAACCCCCCTGCCAGAGCAGGACCACCTACAGTAGAGCGCACAGGAACATGTCCAGGCGGGTTTTGAATGTCTCCAAAGAAGGAGATTCCACAACCTCCCTGGGCAGCCTGTTCCAGTGCTCGGTCACCCTCACAGTAAAAAAGTTTTTCCTCATATTTTTACGGAACCTCTTGTGTTCCAGCTTCCACCCATTGCCCCTTGTCCTGTCAGTGGACGCGGCTGAAAAGAGCCTGGCTCCATCCTCCTGACATTCCCCCTTGACATATTTACAAACATTAATGAGGTCACCCCTCAGCCTCCTCCAAGCTAAAGAGACCCAGCTCCTTCAGCCTTTCCTCATAAGGGAGATGCTCCACTCCCTTAATCATCTTTGTGGCTCTGCGCTGGACTCTCTCAAGCAGCTGCCTGTCCTTCTTGAGCTGACGGGCCCAGAACTGGACACAATATTCCAGATGTGGCCTCACCAGGGCAGAGTAGAGGGGCAGGAGGACCTCTCCTGACCTACTTGCTACTCCCCTTCTAATACACTCCAGGATGCCATTGGCCTTCTTGGCCACGAGGGCACATTGCTGGCTCATGGTCATCCTGCTGTCCACTAGAACCCCCAGGTCCCTTTCCCCTGCACTGCTCTCCAGCAGGGCAGTCCCCAACCTATATTGGCACATGGGGTTGTTCTTTCCCAAGTGCAAAACTCTACACTTGCCCTTGTTGAACTTCATAAGATTTCTCCCTGCCCAGCCCTCCAACCTGGCCAGGTCTCTCTGAATGGCTGCACAGCCTTCTGGTGTGTCAAGCGCTCCTCCCAATTTCGTATCATCAGCAAATTTGCTGACAACATTCTCTAATCCCTCATCCAGATCATTGATAAATATATTGAAAAGCACCGGCCTGAGCACTGACCCCTGAGGGACCCCACTAGACACAGGCATCCAGCCAGACTCTGCCCCATTGACCACAACTCTCTGGCTTCTTCCCTTCAACCAGTTCCCGACCCACCTCACTACTTGGCCATCCAGACCACACTTCCTCAGTTTACCTATGAGGATGCTGTGGGAGACGGTGTCAAAGGCCTTCCTGATATCCAGATAGACCACATCTACTGCACGGCCACCATCCATCCACCTGGTTATATCTTCGTAAAAGGCTATCAGGTTGGTCAAACATGACTTCCCCTTGGCAAAGCCATGCTGACTGCTCCTAATAACCTTCTTATCCTTGATATGCCTAGAGACAGCGTCAAGGATAAGATGTTCCATCACTTTCCCAGGGACGGAGGTGAGGCTGACCGGTCTGTAGTTACCCGGGTCCTCCTTCCTGCCCTTCTTATAGACTGGAGTGACATTCGCTTTCCTCCAGTCTTCAGGCACCTCACCTGTTCTCCACGACTTACCAAAGATGATGGAAAGTGGCCTAGCAATGACTCCCGCCAGCTCCCTCAGCACCCGTGGGTGCATCCCATCAGGGCCCATGGATTTATGAATGTTCAAGTGTTCAAATTGATCCTTAAGCCACTCCTCATCAATCAGGGCAGTCTCCTCCTTTATCCTGATTTCCTCTGGGGCCTCAGGGGACTGAGGCTCCTGAGGATGGTCTCCAACAGTGTAGACAGAGGCAAAGAAGGCATTCAGCAACTCTGCCTTCTTTCTGTCCTCTGTCTCCAGGGCACCCACCTCATTCAACAGAGGGCCTACATTGCCTCTAGCGTTAGTTTTGTCAGCAATGTATTTGAAGAAGCCCTTTCTGTTGTCTTTGACCTCCCTTGCAAGTTTTAACTCCAAGGAGGCCTTAGCTTTTCTGATTGCCTCCCTACACTCCCTGACAGCTGTCCTGTACTCCCCCCAAGTGGCCAGCCCTTCCTTCCACAATTTATACACCCTCCCTTTCCACCTGAGTCTGCCCAGCAGATCCCTGGTTAACCAAGCAGGTCTCCTGGATCTCTTTCTTGATTTCCTACCTGATGGGATGCACTGGTCCTGAGCCTCGAAGAAGTGGTCTTTGAATGCCAACCAACTCTCTTGGGCCCCTTTACCTTGCAGCTCCCTGTCCCAAGGGGTTTCCCCCAGCAATTGCTTGAAGAGGCCAAAGTTGGCCCTTCTGAAGTCCAGAGTTGCGATCCTGCTTGGTATTCTGTTTTTACCGCACAGGATCCTGAACTCCACTATCTCATGGTCGCTGCAGCCAAGATTACCCTCAATCTTCACTGCTTCAACCAGACCTTCCTTGTTGGTGAACACAAGGTCCAGCAGCGCCCCTCTCCTGGTTGGCTCATCCACCATTTGCATCAAAAAGTTATCATCGATGCAATGGAGGAACCTCCTGGACTGAGGATGGCTGGCTGTGTGGGACTTCCAGCAAACATCTGGGTAGTTGAAATCCCCCATGAGAACCAGGACCTGGGATTGAGAGGCTGCTGTCATCTGCCTGTAAAAGGCCTCGTCCGCTTCCTCCTCCTGATCAGGTGGTCTGTAGTAGACACCCACCACAGTATCACCTAAGCTTGCCTGCCCCTTAATTCTTACCCATAAACTCTCTGCTTGCTCCTCATCTGCCCCTGGATGGATCTCAATACACTCCAGTTGCTCTCTCACGTAAAGAGCAACTCCCCCACCTCGCCTCATCGGCCTGTCTTTCCTAAAAAGAACATAACCATCAAGGCACACATTCCAGTTATGTGAGCTGTCCCACCATGTCTCTGTAATTGCAATAAGATCATAGTTCTCCAGCTGCACATAGACTTCTAATTCTCCCTGCTTATTCCCCATGCTTCTTGCATTGGTATACAGGCACTTAGGAGATTTAATGGAGCATCTGTTACCGTTGCTTGTGCCTTTTACGCCTAACCCTGGGATACTTCCCCTTGGCTCATGTGTAGAGACTGGGGTTTTATCCCCTTCCCCCTTCCAACTTAGTTTAAAGCCCTAAATTGGATTGATAATAGAATCTTACTTATTATCTATTGATAATCGAATCTTACTTCCACATGACCCCTAAGTAACCCAGTACAAACTTCTGCTGTGCTGTGTCTTATAGGCCATGAGAACTTTTACTACACTCTGACCCCTTTTGACTGTGATTCCAAAAGCAACAGCTGTGTATGGCGTTCAGAAACATGCATCCCAGTTCAGTTCCAGGAGCTGGTGCCGTGGTTGGAACGGTCCTGTCATTGTTCTGATGGTCTTATTTATGGTTAGACATCTACAGCACATCAAAACAGAATGTACTGCTTCACCTCAGAATATGCCACCCTTGACTACAGTCTGTGGCCTTTGTCTTTGTCTGACTTTTGGGTAGAACAACATGTGAAAGCCTGGCACAAAACAGTGTTTGGATCTAAGCTGCGTATGCTTCGGGATTCTGGATCGCAGGGGCAAATAACATTGAAAAGGAATGCTCAGTGTGTTTGAGTGTGACAGAGGAAGAGTAATAAAACATAGAAATTGAAGGGAGGAGGAATGTATTGGGATTTTTGGGTCTATCTAAAGCTTATCAGTGCAGACAATACAGTGAAAAGCCTGGATGGTTGTATACACTGGAAAAACGTTGGTTAACCTGCTGTCTAAGTGTTCAAAATTCACATGAGAATGTTGCTCAAATATTTGCAATATGTGCTTCAAACAATTTTGAGTACATTACTGAAGGTATAAAAAAAATTAATACAATAAAAAGAAAGCTAAACAAAAAAACTCTACAAACGTTCTTTTTTTTTGGCTTGTTTGAATAGACAAAGGTTTTGCAGTGTAACAATACACACACAAGTGATGTATTAAGGAGCATAATTTTTACTAACCTCTTATGAAATAACTGGCATTTTATATTTAGAATTTTTTCATTTTGTTGTACTTCAGAGGCAGTTTGGTTTTTTCAAAAGCTATTTTATATGAGCGTTTGGTTTAGAAATAACTGTTATGTGAATAGCTGTCATGAAGAAAATTGTGATCTCTTGGAAAGCTGCATTTATATTTACAGAACATCTTTGGAGAAAATAAAGTTTTATTTGATTTCAGGGAGTGGTGTGGATTGTGATGAGTAAAGTCTCTCACTTATCATAAGACATTTCTTAGAATCCCTGCAATCAAGAGGCCTGACTTGATGTGTCAATTGTATTGTTTTCAGACTAAGGAAAGGCTGTGGAGCTGGCTGCAATAGCGGTGGAAATATTGAAGATTCGGATGCTGGAGGTGGAGCTTCTTGCACAAGTAACAATGCAACTATCAATGAGTCACAGAGCAGCATGTCGCAAGGAGGAGGGAATGCACTGACAGGGCAGGGACCTGGAGCAGTACAGCACCCTCCTGTTGCAGTTCATCCCACTGCTCTTCCCGCAGCTCATCCACCAACTCATCCCGCCACGCTGGGTAAAGTTAAAATAAAATGAAGCAACAATTTTACACAAGTGCAATCCTATAGCCAGAACTGGCCTTTCAGCTCTTAGGCCTGATCTAAAGTTAGAAAGAAAAAAAAAAAAGCAAAGTAACGTGATTATGTAGTGTTAATACCTGCTGGATTCCTCTCAAGCTCTACGGAGCTGTTTTATGCAGTGCAAAGTTCCCAAACAGCTCTGAGCAATAGGGCTGTAGCTGTGCTGGCAAAATACATTAAATAACTTCTTGTATCACATCTCTACAGATCGGACCTTTTCACTTCTGTCCTATTGTCTGCAAATGCTCAACTTATTTTTTTGTCAATGTCTTTATTATACAGTGGGACGGATTCTATATTTCCGTAGCGCTTTAGCTGATTCCTATCCAAGAGTTAGTAGTGATCTGTAGTTAGGGAAGTGATAAACAGTAAAGCTGAGAGAAAGCTTTGCAAACACTACCTTTACTCAAAAGAGTATAAAAAGAGTATAAAAAGAGTATAAAAGTCCATGTAGTTGAATGAAGTGTTTTATACAACATAATTAGGTGTGTCAACTGTGGAGAGGTATCTACAAGTACTTAGTAGAGGAAAAGCAAATGATGACCAATGCTGATAAGCTACAATTCCTGGTTTTCACTTTAAATGTGTTTTTCTGTACTTGTTTAAAACCAGCTTTTGCTCTAACAAGTTTTCTGACTCAATCTTTGAACATCCAGTTAAGCCTACTAAGAAAGAATATTTAGTATTCTGAAACATGGACATCTCTTACGTGTCTTAGTGCCTTAAGTATGAGAAACTTAAGTGTTAATTTTAAAAAAACAGTTGTTAATGTGGAAAGAGCAAGTCTGAAGCATTTTTGAAGCTGCTTGTCTTGCAGGGGTTGCGAGTTGAACAGGGTGTGAAATTCCAAGATAAGATAAATGGAATGCTTCAAATGCTTTGCTCTACAAAACGCAACAGCGATCTTCTGCAATACAGCTGCTTCAGCTGATGTTGACTAGGCCTGTCAGTTGTATGTTGGCAATCTGATGTGTGGGGGAGGCTTTATCAAACTCTCCTGATTCTGTATCTTTTACTTTTAGGCACCAGTCACAGTTCTCACTCTGTGCAGTCCAGCCTTGTCAGACATTCCCCTGCCCGTGCCTCGGTAGCTAGCCATTCATCTTATTGCTACGGCAGTCGTCATTCATCTCTTCGTACATCCACAACGGGCTTTGTGCCTTGTCGGCGCTCTTCCACCAGTCAGATATCCCTCCGTAACCTCCCATCATCCATCCAGTCCCGCCTGTCCATGGTGAACCAAATGGAACCTACTGGCCAGACTGGGGTCAGCGCGCAGCATGGACTGCCCTCTTCTAGCAGCTCCAGCCAAAGCATCCCAGCCTGTAAACAGCATGCCCTCGTGGGCTTTCTAGGGACAGAAGGAGGGAGTAATGCAGCTGAAACTCAGTCAGGTGGTAACGCAAGCCCTGCAAATCAAATGCAAGCCAGAAAGGATGACGTTATTTACAGAATCCAGGTGAATAAGTCCAGAAGAATGAGTTAACCTATGCTTCCACTTGCTTTTGTTAGTGTTACCTTGTCTGTTGCTGAAATTGCGACTTCTAAATGCGCACATGGTGTGGAGTGTCTCAGTGTACGACTATTGTGCAGTTATGTTTGGAGAACGAATGTGATGAAAAGGTTTTCGGGACAACCAGCTTTCCTGCATGCTGAGACGTTCCTACTTACATTACTTACGTGTTTTGTTGTAGTGCAGCTTTGAGAATGTCAGCTGAACTCAATTCCACTTCACATTTAGTTTGCCTTTATTTGTAATGTGTATTTATAACATGTAAAGCTAAAACACCTTCATTTGCAGGGCAGAAAGCAACTAGCTTTTTTCTTTTAACCAAGTAGATTTTCTGCAAAAGTGTAAAAATATTCGCTTTCACTTTCGTATGTGTTTATTTTCATATGTATTTATTCTTTGGTTATTGCCACTAGTCTGCATTTACTGAGGGGCAGACAGTACACCACTGACTAAGGTAATCATGGCAGTCTTACTCATCTTCTGAAAATCCAGAAGTTTTGTATTCTTGCTTTTCTAGCTTTTATTAGCCCCACATACGTGTCTTTGGTAGTATATCAGTGGGAAACATCAAGAAGTGTAGTTAACAGGATAGGTCATCACAAATGTGATTTCATTGCTGATATGACCTCATTGTTAGAGCAATCCTTTAGGAAAATGCATCACAGTAGACAAAGTTAATTTATTAATTTTACAGCTCTATGCTTAGTAGCTTTTGCTTCCAGACAAGGGCCCTTTTAAGAAACTGCGTAATTCCTCCATGTAAGGAAGATGCAGGCAAAGTCGATGTGTGCCCTTGAATAGTGGACATTATACAGTTCTCTCTGTCCTCAAATAGGAAGAAGTTTTCAGGTTTTCTCCTGCTGTCCCTCTGGAAAGGCCAGTTTACTTCAAAACATGGTGTGGGTCTCAGCTACCCATGATAGCAGATAAATAGCTCTTCAGCCTAACAGTAAATTTTCCGTGTTCAAGACCATGTTTCTTAAAATAATCCATAAGCAGCGATGAGCAGTTTGAACAGCTCATCATCAGTTACATGTGCTACCAGTGCTTATGTTGTGCCAACTTCTCAGACCCTGCCACGTGCCACTGTAACAGAAAGGAAGGCTGAGGAAAAAAGGCAGAGCTGCTGTGAAGCTGGTGTATTGTCAGCTGTGTCTGAAACCACAACCTAATTTTCAAATTCTGTGCTGCTTCAGCTTTCTTCTAGCGTGGAGCTTGAGTTTCCAGCATTTAAACTGGTCAGAAATCAGTTTCTGTGGGTTAAAGTCAGTTCTGTGGAAGTATGCAGAAGGTTACAGTTTATCTGTTTCTTTTAAACTTTGGCTGAACTAACAGTCAAAACTCAATTCCTACTTATAGTTAATGGATCCCAGTCAAGTACTGGAAGGGATCAACGTGTCAAAAAGAAAAGAGCTGCAGTGGCCAGATGAGGTGATACGGCTAAAAGCTGGAAGAAACAGCTGGAAAGACTGGAGTCCTCAGGAAGGCATGGAAGGCCATGTAAGTTTTGCTTAGAAGTTGACAAGCTAACTTTTAAAAAGGCAATATCTTGATTCTGTGGCAGTCTGCCTGGATGTCAAGGCCAAAGATACGTGTAGTAGTAAGTTGGATCAGCCACTGTCCTCCAGGTCTCTGATGCTGCAAGAGCAGGGCTAGAATCCCAATTTGAAGCAGAGGGATATTTCTGCAACTGTGTCCAAAAAAAGCAACATAATTCAAGTGTTGTCAGCCACCTCTCCTTCCTTGCCTTCTTCTAGCTCTTGTCATGAACTCACAGGCATTGTGCTCATCCATCCAACCTTCATTTTCCTTTCCTTAAACTGTCAATCCTTGAGCAAATACCGAAGGCCAATTTACTGCCGAGTCCTTAATTGACTCGTTAACAGTATTTCATTTTAAAGTATTTTGATGCAAATAGAGCCAAGTAAGTTTGCCCTTAGATGTTTGTTTGTTATATAGTAGATACTGACAGATGTTTCCTTTAAGATGGAAAGCTGCCGTAAGTGACTAGGACTTGTGAAAGCCTCTAACTTGAAACTCTGTCCCCCTTTTCTCTAGAGGTGTTACATATCTGCATTTTGTAAAAAATCACTGCATTAGTTAGAAAACTTTTATCTCCCTATTTTAGGCTCTCCTAAGGAGGAAAAAAATCCAGCTCTATGTTTGAGGCTTATTTTTTTTTACTGAGGTGTACATTTTTTTTAAACCTTTGTCTGTGAAGATGCTCCAGTGAGATTATTTCAGTGATAAATAGTAAAAGGAAAGTGTCACTAATACTGTGTCTTTATTGGTTCATTGATAGAACCATATTTTTATTTGGAATATTTAAATTCTGAAGTTTATAAGAATTTGCTTTGGTTCACTTGCTAACCTCAGTTGGGGGAATTATTTATAAATTGAATTCAGGGGCTGGATTTTGCTGTCTGAAAGTCCAGATTCACATCACTGTGGATGTATGTGCAAACTTCATATAAGAAATGACAACATGCTGATAACACAGCATATGCTAAATCTGCCTAGATCTTCTGGGTATGTGAAGGAAAGGCCCTGGGATTAAATTCCTTCCACAAACAGTAGGTGACAGCCCCTCCTTAGGGTAGTAGCACTACCTGGTAGGTAACACCTAGGGGGAGAATGCTGTTGTAAACCTTCGGAGTTACGCTGGGTTTAGATGTTAGCTTTTGGAATTTCTTTATTAGCTCTTGCAGATCAAGAGTATCTTAAAGATAGTGAATGTAAAGGCTTGCATCACAACATGTCCTGTTGCTTGGTGTCAATGGGCAGGTTTTTTCCCCGAGTTCATGTTTTGCACATTGCAGCATGCCGACATGTACAGTGATTGATGTTACAGAAAGATTAATACAAGAGGATTTCAAGGTCAGAGTAAGCTACTGTTCTGAAAGCTTCTGATATATTTTTGGTGCAGCATACTGACAGGTTTTTTTAGCAGAGCATCTTTTAACCTAAGAAGAGAGGAGCAAAAGCACCAGATTATCCTATATGTGATTAGGAGGAGGGGACTTAACTTGGTGACTTAGTTTCCACTGCCTACTTCAGCTGCCTGTGGTTAAACACACTAGTATCGTTAAAACCATTAGCTCCTAAGACAGTCTTCCCTTTCTGATCTGTGGCTGCAGTCCTTTCTGCAGCCAAGCAGAAATCATTCTTACCTGCTGAGATGCTGCTCATCAAGCCATTTACCACCCAGAACCTCGTGTCAGTACTCTCAGTATGAGGTTTAGCACTCAGTTGTTTAAAACTTTTCTACTAGGTAGCAAAAAACATTTTTCCTAACTGTGCTTCATATTTTGCTGAGTATACAGTACAGAATATATAACATACAAAGACATCATAGGGTTTCTTCAAGGAAATTAAATTTGGCAGTCTTTGTATTATAGCTGCTTTTTCCAGGATTTAGAGATGAATCATAGAATCATGGAATGGTCAGGGTTGGAAGGGATCTCTAGAGGTCATCTAGTTCAACTCGCTTGCCAAAGCAGGATCCCGTAGGGCAGGCCATACAGGAACACACCCAAGTGGATTCTGAAAGTCTTCAGAGAAGGAGATTCCACAACCTCTCTGTGCAGCCTGTTCCAGTGCTCTGTCACCCTCACAGTGAAAAAGTTTCTCTTCGTGTAGAGGTGGAACTTCCTATGTTCTAGCTTATACCCATTATTCCCTGTCCTATTACTGGGCACCATTAAAAAGAGACTGGCACCTTCCTCTTGACACCCACTCCTCAGATGTTTGTATACATTAATAAGATCCCCTCAGCCTTTTCTTTTCAAGACTGAAGAGCCCCAGTTCTGTCAGTCTGTCTTCATAGGAGAGATGATCAAGTCCCCTGATCACCCTTGTAGCTCTCTGTTGTACTCTCTCCAGTAGGTCCCTGTCTCTCTTGAACTGAGGAGCCCCAAACTGGACACAGGATTCCAGGTGTGGTGTCACCAGGGCAGAGTAGAGAGGGAGGAGAACCTCCCTAGACCTGCTGGACACACTTTTCTTAATGCACCCCAGGATGCCATTGGCCCTCTTGGCCACAAGGGCACATTGTTGTCCCATGAACAATTTACTGTCCACTTAGGACTCCAAGGTCTTTCTCCACGGGGCTGCTTTCCAGCATGACGTCCCCTAATCTGTGCTGGTACCTGCTGTTATTCCTCCCCAGATGCAGGACTCTACACCTCTTCTTATTGAACTTTACGAGTTTGCCCAACTCTCTAGCCTGTCTAGATCACGTTGCATAGCAGTGCAGCCTTCTGGTGTGTCAGCCACTCCCCCCAGTTTCATATCATCAGTGAACTTGCTGAGGCTACGCTCTATCCGTGTTGTTGATGATGGTATTGAACAAAACTGGACCCCAGTACTGATCCTTGGAGAACACCACTGGCCCCACAGACCACCAATTTGACTCTGCCACAGATCACAACCCTCTGAACTCTGTTGTTGAGCCAGTTTGCAATCCACCTCACAGTCCAATCATCTACGCCATGTTTCTTGAGTTTTCCTATGAAGATGTTATGGGGTATAGTATCGAAAGCCTTACTGAAGTCAAGGTATTATGACATCCACTGCTCTCCCTTCATCTACTAATTTGGTCACTCCTTTGCAGAAGGATATGAGATTAGTCAAGCAAGATTTCCCCTTGGTAAATCCATGTCAGCTATTTCTGATAACCTTCTTTTCTTCCATTTGGTTAGAGATAGCCTTCAGAATGAGCTGCTCTGTCACCTTTTCAGGGATGGAGGTGAGGGTGACTGGTCTGTAGTTGCCTGGGTCCTCCTTTCTTGCCCTTTTTGAAGACTGGAGTGACATTGGCTTTCTTCTAGTCCTCAGGCACCTCTCCTATTCTCTATGTTTTTTCCAAAATGATGGAGAGGGGTTCAGCAATGTCAGCCAGCTCAGCACACATGGATGCACCCCATCAGGGCCCATGGATTTGTGTGTTTTCAGTTTCTCCAAGAGGTCTCTAACCTCACTGACCAGTGGGCAGTGTTCCTCACTCCAGTTTTGCTGTGAATTATCTTTCTGTGATACCTGACACTGGCATACAGTAGAACCCTTCCCACCTTTCACACACCCCCCCCCCCCCCCCCAGAGATTCTTATCACCTGACTACCTAGTGATGTCGTTTTGCATGTTATCAGTCATTTATGGGCACCAAATAAAAGCTGATCATGGTAGAAGAGGTGGTAAAACCGAGTGGGGGGGAGTTGTTGCAGTGAGTCATGATCGAAGTAGACAACTTTTGCGTAAGCACAGTTTTTAAGGAGCAATGAGATGAATGCCTTTGAAGTCATCCCTTAGTACTCTCAAAGGAAGCAGTTGTGAGATGGACAACACGAATTTTGCAAAAATTAAATTTATTTGCTTTTTACCTTACCTTGCCTTGAATTTAGGGTTCTTTTCCCTCAGCTGGAAAATTTGAGATACCTGTATTTCTGTGGAGCTGGTGATTCTTAAAACCATGTTACTGGAGCCTCTCTGTGGTTCCTTTGGTTCACCCAGCAGTTAAGGATGTGTTTTTATGGAGGCAGCTGAGCAGAGGCATACAAGGTTCATCCAGGGGCCTCTGTGGAAAAGGGGCCTCCTGGTGGCCAATATTAAGTTGGACAGTAGTTTAAATTATTATTCACAGATTATTTAAAAGATCAACCTTGAATTCACAATAAGTTGGGAACAAAATCAGAGCAGGGGATTTGGCTTAGAGGATACATTACACCTAATTCCTGATAAAGTAAAATTCTGTGCTATTATGTGCTGCACAGCACTGAGGTATTTGAAGACTGTTAGAGCTAGAGGACCACAATATCTCTAACCTGTATTGTGTAAACATCTTCTCAGTTGTTACTGACTTTGCATGAGCTGTTTGATTCTGATTTGGGTCAAGTTGTTTGTTCCTGATGAAATGTCAATCAAAGGCCAACCATTCTCAGGTAGGCTGCAGATCTCTAGCAAGACTCCAACAAGTAACTAGTCTGCAGGTGTGCTATCACTGAAAAATGAGCAACTGAGTCAGTATAGGACTTAGATTCTTGCTCCTTTTGCCCTGTAAGGGTCTTGAATTATCAGCCACAACATTGATCTGCCAACTCTCCCTATGAAACGTAATGTTTTATTGTACTCTTTTTTTTCTTTCCGCATCCCCCCCCCCCCCCCCCCCCCCCAGGTGATTCACCGCTGGGTGCCTTGCAGCAGAGATCCAAGTAGTCGGTCCCATATAGATAAAACCATCCTGCTGGTTCAAATTGAAGATAAATATGTTGCTGTTGTTGAAACTGGAGTCCTTGAACTTGGGGCTGAAGTGTAAATCGCTTTGAGACTGAAACTTCCCCTTCTCCAACGGTTCAGAAGAGAGAAGGGTCCAGAAGCAGCAGCTCCCAGGACATGAAACTTTGGTCCAGTTGTAGGAAAGGACTTGAAACACAGATTTGTCTAAGTCCCTTTCCCCAAATAAACAAGTGTAAGAAATTTTTTAAGTTGTTAGCTGCTGAAGAAACATTTGCATGAAGGATAGATTTGTTGAGACATATCTTTTTGTTTATAAATTTTGTTTATGCATTGCGTAATGCTTTAAATCAACAAACTTTTCAGTTCTAAGATCAGAGCACCTCATATTTTTCTAATTGTTTTGCCAAAAATTGCCATGTCTTGTCACAGAGTGCGTGGAATTCGTCCACCTTATTTTAAAGAAATTAACTACAAACCTTCAGTGTGGTGAAACAGTGTAAGGGTTTCAGGTGTGGCAAGAAGAGACTGAACAGATGTATAGATTCTTATTCCTTATGAGCTAAACATTAATGAGAACTGCACTAATTTTTTTACAGCAATGCACTAAAAACAACCCTGAGATTGCTGAGAACATTTATTTATATATATAAATATAAGTATATAAAAATACCATTATTTAAATTGCCTTTGGGATTAATCCCCTCCCTCTCCATATACACGTTGATGGTAAGGGCTGTGCCATGGATTCGGTTCTATGTTCTGTATTTCGTACAAGTGCATTTGCTGCATCCTCTTCACAATAAATGGTAAAATGACAAATATCTAGAAGAGCACCTGAGTATCCCTGTACTACATCAGACTCCCTTGTGGTGGCAGTGGTACCTCAAACCTGTACAACACCTCTAGCTTTAAAGTAGACCCCAAGATACTACCTTTCACCTGTCCTCCCTTCGCTAGCCTTGTGGCTACTTCTGCTTCTTTACACCCGGAGCTGGCGATGTTGTTCCACTGGCTCTTCTCTGGCAGAGACAGTTGTTAAAAGTTTTGAAGGGGGAGGTGCAGGTCCATGATTACTTCATGGACGCTTGAAGGTTGGTTGTGTGTTTGGTTTTTTTACTATTATTCCATCCAATTGAAAAAACAGCGATGACACCCCCTCCCTCAAACCAACAACAAACGACAAAACCTTGACTTCAACTTTTGAAGAGCTTTTGTAGAAGGCACAGCCCTAAACTTGTATCACTTTTACCACCTTGCCTTTTCTTTCCCTTTAGTCTTCATTCTTTTCTATGACTTGAATTTTATTTTCTGTGATTATATATTCTATGTAAGTGTAATTTGAGTATTTATAACTGTGAAGTTGAATTATTCATGTGTTACATATCCTAGGTTTTATTGTATTTTTTTAAAAGTGTATATTCAGGGAAACAAGTAACTTGGAACTATCATGGGAGCGTGAGAGGGAAACTGATTTGTTCTTGACTTGCAGTTCCTATGACTCACTTCTCTTAATCTGTAAGAAAAAAAAAAAATGTACCTGTTGTGATTGTTTCCTGTTTCTGACCTGTAATTATGTAGGGCTCTGTGAGCAAACTGCACACGGTCCTAGCTTTTGGGAGCAGCCATCTTCTTCCCGGTCATCTCTGCCTCTTTATCTAACGTAACCGGAAGAGACTTCTGGTAGACCATGGAGGTTATTTTAATTATTTCTCTGACATCAGAGAAACCTTTGTCCATTATGTACCTGCAGTAAGAGTGGAATTATATGGGATGAGATTTAAAAAAGAAAAAAAAAAGGAAAGAAACAGCTACCTAAGAAATACCGGTATCCCGATTCAAGTCACTGTATGCCATCCCGCCATGAGGGTAAGTCTTGTGTGCCTGGTAGCTAGTCAATTCTAGATACTGTTCCTAGTGACTTATACTGGGACCTTGCTTGCATTCTATACTATGCAGACTTGTACTCAAAGTACTGTTACAGTTGCATATTACTGTCTGGTTTATGCATATGCAGTCCCACTTAATCTTGGTACAACTGCACAGCTCTGAATCTGCCACCAGTGAAATCATTTTGCTGTTCCACGTAATGTGCCCATTACAGCCTAGTTGAATTCATCTTCTGCATAGCTGAAAATGTAGTACAGTAGATGAATTTTCTTCAGCAGGTGGGTAATGTTGCTGCCAGCAACGAAGAAAATGTCAAAGTTTTGAATTGAAGGCGTTCTAGTTACAGTTTTATTCTGTGTCCTTCAGGTAGTTACAGGGTTTCCTGTTATCGCTAGGAATGTTGCTTTGTATTAGAACAAAGAATTTGTTTGAAAATAAGCCCCCATTTGATATTAGTTGCACTAGGTTTTGGTTGGTTGTTGTGTTGGTTTTTTCTTGTACTGAAGCCTTGAGGTAGACAAATGACTGAAAAAATACATAGGGTTGGTTTTGGTTTTTTTAAAAAAAAAAATTGACTGAAGCAACTTTTCAATATGTTAGCCCTGACTCTGAACAATCTCTTTTGTTCTCTTCAGGGCAAGATGACGACAATGTTGATTGCTGGTAATAGACATGATAGGAATTAATGGCTTGTTAACATAAAAATTCTCAAAAATATGTAACTGCCTGGAATTAGATGAGCAAACAGTAGAGAGGGAAAAAGGCTTTTTTTTTTTAAGAGGCAAAGAGAGTTGATGGGTCATCTTAAGGCTTTTGGTGTGTTGCCTTCAGGAGATGGTATTAACAGGCCATATTAAAATCTTTCTTTCAGATATTTAGTGAACACCTGTTGTGAAACCATTCACATAGTGCTCATACCTGTTCCAGAGCTATTCAACAGAAGCCACCTAATTGAAATTTCACTCTGGTATAAGGCTTTAGAGAAATAACTGTTTTCTTAAAAGTTTTCCTTCATTCACAATTCCTAAGATTCACGTATGATTTTATGTTGGTTTGTGCAAAGTTTTTGTCACTTGCACTGTGGAAACCAAGACAGTGCTTTCTTCTGACTCCCCACAGGACAGATCTGTCCATGGAAACCTCTTCCAGATGGAGATAATTTCATCTTTTGTTTTCTTCTCTTTGGCCTGTGTCTTGAAGCATGATAATTTTCTCCTGTTGAGAGTATGGAAAATACTTTCAATTTAGGCCTGTCAGTCCGGATTGAGGTCAGCATAGAACAGTTTCAGTTTTTTAGATCTTCGTAAGTTTTCATGAAAACCCATTATAGATAAGTGCTTTAACTCTGTCCAGTTGCATTGTGTGATATCCTCTTGCTATAAGAACATTCCAGTCGAATCCTGTTGTTTTAGCTTCTAGGTAGATCCCAATCTAGTGTTTCTCTCAAATTTCTTTAAAGAGTGATATCTGTGTGTACCTACATAAGGACTTACTACTCCCTAAAAGAAGTACTCAGTTACAGAGAAGTACTTGGAAAACCCCACTAGTCAGATAATGTTCATTGGTAAAATGGCTGCTACTTAAGGTTTGGGTTTTTTAAGATCTTTTCTGGTTTCACCTCCCTGTGAAATCTTTAAAATGTTCTGATTAAACAAATTCTTAAAATGTGTATGTGACACCTCTGATGACACCCGGACTTCTGTGCCACTTGCCCTGTGTGATACGTGTGACAAATTCTGGGGATCCTTCTCATGATGCAGCATTTATGAAATGATTTTGGAGCCGGAGGGGGAGCAAGGGGTAAGGTGATGATGATCAGGTTAAGTTAGTTCCATGTAGGTTGAAGGGACCTACAGCTACTTGGCCTGAGACATCTGGCACGTTTCTGAGAGGTGATCTGAATTTTCCCATCAGCTGTATAGCTTGTCACCAGGCATTGCTTACGCTTGTGTTCACTGACAAACTGACAAACTCTCACGAGAAGCCTCGGTGACTGGTGAGGTGAAAGAGGAAGACTTGCAGCATAGGTCCATGCCCTTGGACTTTTGGCCAGTGGCCATAAAGCTGAGTTCTGGGCTAGGCTGGGAGGTGGGAGGAGAGATGCCTCACAGTTGGATTTAACTTACAACTTTCTCTTTAATCACGCGCCACCACATGACCTAGGTGTGTAGATAAAGACTCTGCTTTTAAAGATCTTTCTCAGTTACAGAATCTCCATTCACAAAATCAAGCGGAACAGATTGCATTTCTTACCATTAACAATATTATTCAAATATTACTCAACTTATACTGAATTTGGGGTTATACCACCACAGGTTTTATGTACTTAATTTTATTAAGGAATTTTATACCTATTATATAGGCGTCTATTCTTTTCTTGTCTGGCTTGCTATTTGATAATCTAGTGCAGTATATTCAGTGGCGCTGGACTCTTTCAGAAATTATACTGGTAATTACTGGTGCCTTAGTAAAAAAGTGAGTACATAACACCTTGGTGGAAAGTAAAGCATGTGGCTTGTTTCGCCCCAGCATGATAAGCATATTTCCAAAAAAGGTGATTAAGATGGCTGCTCCAAAAGATTTCAGGAGTATACATACATCACTTGGTCACAAACATCTGAATATGAGCAATTTTTATGACTTCTGGTATGTACAGTTTGAATAGATAATCCCAGTACACCTAGTCCACAACCCTGAAAGCTGGAAATCAAATAGCTGGAGATGTTACGCAGGCGCCCCCAAAAGCTTGACTCTAAACTGCTGGTTAGGAAAGGGAGGGAGAGCATAAATGAGATGTCTTTGGTTTTTAATGGACAATGAAAATATGTATTGCCTCTACCAGCAAACGGATACCTTGCCAGGGATAGGGATATATGTACCTGCGTGTCTGTGAGTGTGTATGTGTCTGCGTGTGTTACTGGAAACAGCCTGTAAATATTGTAGCTGTTTAAAATGGAAAAGGCAGAGAGTTTTTTGCAACGTGTTGCAGCAAAAGGACAGTATTGACAGTGGAGAAACACTGAGAAATAAAAAACCTTTTTTCACTCGTTGTCATTTATTGCATTGTTACATATGTTGTTCTCATAAATTCCCTGTAATGATTAAGTTTAATCAAATCACCCTTTATTAAAGGATTCTCTTTTTTTCTTATGTAGCTGTAGTTATAGAATGGAGAAGCTTGGTTCTTCTTGTTTTAGTGTCAGCATCACACCTGTTTCCATGTTTTTATATGAGTATCATCTGCCTGTTCTTCTACAGTTATTTTTCCTCTGTGGAAGCTTTTTCTGTATTTCTTATAGACCTTCCTTCTCTCTGAATCTTTTTCAAAGCCCAGGACACTATTGTCCTGGATGCTCAGGAGTTTTCTGTTAATATTTCCTAGGGAAACAGTCAGTGATAGGTCCTAACTTTCTCCTATCCTTGATCCGCTAGCGAAGCGCAGCGTTGTCTAAAACCCTTATGACCGCCACCCTTACGTGAAGCACTTCTTGATATGGTGACACTAATTTAAAAATACTCGGCTGCTGTCTGGTTTTCACACTAGTACAGAGAATTAGAACATCATCCTGTCCATGAGTTAGAAGTGAATTTTTTGAATATAAGGATGATGGCAATTCATTCATTAGACAGCTCTGGGTGTTTAAATGGAAGCTGGAATTTTATTTTTTTTCTTCCATCAGAGTATTAGCTCTTGGAAGGTGTTTGTTTGCCTGTACTGGACAAGGTGACATGGCCAACAGCTGCTTCAGGCCTTACTTTATGAACGAAAGAGGAGAATACAAATAATAAGTGTTCTTAAGGAAAAACAAGTCTTTTCTATTAAAAAACTAGCACGCGTGTCATCGAGAAGATCAGAAGGTAACTGATGTGCTTACAGAAAGCAGGTGAGTTCTTCTAGCTGGTGTTTTAACAGTGACTACAAAAAAGGAGATGATTTAGGGATGGCAAAGGGAAAGGTGGGTGGATGCCTTAGTCCACTGTTTTTTGCTCTCGAGGGCAGCCTAGGGACTGCAGCTGGTAACTGGCCTAGCTTTGCCTGAGCTGCTCCCAGTTCCTGGACTCCGGGGCTGAGCCCAGCTCTGGGAGCAGGAGCTGCGCTCCAGAAACACCCCTGGGCCGTGCGGCTGTAACGATCCCCTAGCCAGACTGTAATCGGGTGGGGGAAAAAGAGTAAAACAATCTGGTTTAGAAAGGTGAGACTTTGTTTCCTGCAGAAAGTGAAATTAACGGCGAAGTGAAGGGGGAGGGAAAGCTTCGTCCGGCCGGGCCGGGTGCGGGGCCGCGGGGGGGCGCCGGGAGCCCGTGCAGGCCCCGGCGCTGGGAGCGGGCTCGGCCTGAGCCTCGGCCCCACCCGCGGCCTGAGCGCCCGCAGCGCCTCCTGGGGGCGAACCGGGCAGGCAGGGCCCGACAGCCCCAGCCCTTTCCGAACTTCTGCCGGGGAGAGCACAATGCCCGTGATTGCCGAGAGCTGGGTTTTAAATCCCCAGCCGGCTTTCTGCTTGCTCATCTGTTCCAGCGAGCCTTTGGCTTTATCTGTGTGGGTTTTGCTGCCTTTTTTTTTTTTTTTTTTTTTTAAATGATGCCATTTTAATCTCCATCCCCTACCAAAGTGCCCAGCTGTTTGGGCGAAGCTAAGCAGCAAAGCCACGGGCCGCGGTCACACGCAATAGGCTGGCGCTGAGCCGGCAGGGTGATCACAGCATCTTAGAATGTGCTGGGCTGGAAGGGACCTTTAAAGGACATCCAGTCCCACCCCCTGCAGGGAGCAGGGACATCTTTAACTCCATCAGGTTGCTCAGAGCCCCATCAAGCCTGACCGTGAATGCTTCCAGGGATGGAGCCTCCACCACCCCTCTGAGCAACCTGTGCCAGTGTTTCACCACCCTCATAGTAAAGAGCTCCCTCCTACTGCCTAGTCTAAATCTACCCTACTCTAGTTTAAACCATTGCTACTAGTCTTATTGCTACACATCCTTGTGAACAGTCCCTCCCCAGCTTTCCTGTAGGCTCCCCTAGGGAGGAGAGGATGCTGCAGCCCTTCCCTGGAGGGATCCTGTGGAGGAAAGGTACCTGCTGGTTCTTGCCCTTGTGCTGGGGCTTCCTCAGCTTGTCAGGGAAAACTGACCCTACTTTAAAAACCTTAAGTTTTCCTCCTCTAGGTGGGAACGCAACCCTGATCCCGGCAGCCCTGCAGTAGGAATGGGCCAAGGGGCAGGGCAACACCTCCTCCACGGAAAGCAGAGCCCAAATGCTTCTCTAGGTATCCCACAGTCTGAAATAAGTTACCTGGAACCTTGCTGGGCCACCGTGTATTAATACTAATGAGCCTCCCACACCTATCCACAAAAAAACTGCTGAGAAAGTCTTCATGTGGCATGGGAGCAGAGTAGCCCACACCCCCATGGCAGTGTTGTGAGGATCCTAGTGTACGGAAAATCACGTTGCCAAGAGGTCAGTGTTTGCAAAGAAGACAGAGGAGTCTGAACTTTATTCGAATAAAGGGAGAGTTCACCGGGGTTGCCAAGTCCCAGTGAGGTCTCTCAAATTGCTGGAGGACGCAGCCCCCTTTTATCCTAATTTCCCAGCCGCATGAAACCCTCTCCCTTTCCCCATTGGCTGAGGTACTCAGGAGGTACAGACTTCCCGATCCGCCTATTCCATGTTCCCCCTTAACATGTACCCTCCTTAACAACATACATCGCATGTTGCATTAACTCCAACTTTATGCCGCCCAGGGCGGAGAAGTTAATATTCATAGGCCTATTAAGCCTGTGCACTCTTTCTCAAAGTTCAAAAGTTTAGAGCATCATTGCTGTTGACTTAATTAATAGCCCTAATGGTCAAGGTGTCTTGTTATCTTCTCCTGCAGGCTGCATTCTGTGACTCCCTCGTTCAGGAAGGACACTCTCCTCTTTGTTCCATCACTAACAAGGAGAAAAACCCCACACACTCCTCTTCTGGTTTTATCACTTATTTGTAAAGACACTCTACTTTCTTATTCTCTCACTAGGCAGGGATGAGTTTGCTTTACTTGAGGGGTTTTTTTTGTGTCATTTTATGATATCCTTTCAGATGGCAAAAAGAAAGGAAAACACCCAACCTACCAATCATTTTCTTTGAGTGTCAGTAATCCTATGGCCAGCGAAATAAGAAGGAACAGCAAGAAAAAGGAAGACAAATCTTTTGGGGTAATGACATGTGAGGAAAGAGTAAGAACACCCTCATCCTTCTGGAAGAGATGAATTGGGCAGCTCCCATGTAATTTCTCAGCCTCCTTCCGGTAATTCCCTTGGTTTGAGCTAACCAGGCATGAATTTCTCAAAAGTGTGAATTAATTTTGAACACGATTCTGATTTAGCCAACACTCATCTTGGAAACTACTAAAAAGGTCATAACAGGCCACTTTCTTCACTGCAATGTTTTGTTTATATCCTGTTGTATTATCCTGCTCATGCAAAATTGCAGATTAAACTGTGGTTTAAGAGTACAGCGTCCCTGCTCCTCTGCGATGCTGGGATGCTGTGATGCTGTTTCCGTGTGCATTTCTGGGAAATTCACACCAACTCCTGCAACCCAAACACACGTCCGTACTGTGGTTGCTCGAAATGTAGACCGATGAGGATCTGAGTAGCCCCTGCAGCTTGTTTGGACCTCACATCTGTTCTCCTATCATGGCAGGTCTCACAGCATGTCTCAGAGAGGTGTACCATGAACCTGCTTGGAGTTCAACATCTCTTTTTTTTCACTCTTGCTGTGGAAGTAAATCCTTGGGACCTGCACCCTTGTGAATCTCTCCTGCCAGCCTACCTGCTTCATCTGATGTGGGTGCCAAAAAAAGCAGGTAGGAGACTGTCACCAGTAAGTCCACACTGTCTTTGTAGAAAACGATTTCCTCCTTTGTCACTAGAGTGTGCTTTACACATTCTAGCAGTGGCTGCTGGGGATGGAGAGGTGCAGTGATGTTCCCCAGCAACAGAAACCATTCCAGCCCCCGTCTTTCACAGTGGGAACATCAGAGGTTTGCAGCGCATCAGCCGCCCCCTGCCTATGCTTTAACTGCTGCAGTACATTAACTTTTTCTCTCTTGTGCACTTAGGCATTCCTGCTCTGGCAGGGGGATTGGACTTGATGATCTTTCGAGGTCCCTTCCAATCCCTAACATTCTATGATTCTATGAATATTTAGCAGTGCTTTGAGCAATCAACCTTCAGTGTTCCCTGACACCTGCTGAGAGAGGAAGCCAAAGCCAGCACTATTCACAATCTCTCTCCTTGCTGGCGCAATTGCAAACCCCATCATTCGGATGTGCGGAAAGCAAAATTGGTAGCAGCTCATTCCTCTATGGGGTTACAAGACAGCAGCTCTCTCTGGAAGAAGCAGCGCTCTGATATATTAGAGGCAATTACAAACTACAAGCTTCCCCTCTTCTTGTCATTCCTGTTATTTGCTGTTAGTGGAACATTTTGTTCCATCGGTGTATATGGTGTACACCTACAGCAAGACTGAGGCTGTTTCATCCCATGGAGCTGCAAAGAGATCAGTCCAGTGGGGCTGGCGATAGCCGATTGCCAGAGCCCTCCCAGGCTCTCCTGCATGGTCGTGGCAGAGCCCAACAGCTTTCTTGCCTTCTCAAGATCTTTTCTATGAATAGTAAGGTAACCTGCTTGCCCCACCCTGGTTTTACTGCTCTTTGCTCACCTTTGCCTAAGTCTTGGAAACCTCTGGTCTGCAGCTTCCTGCAGCAGGCTTGTCTTTTGTCACTGAATCTGCAAGAATGGTCCCTAAAAATGATTCCTGGCTGTGGCCTGAGTGATCTGCTTTACAGATGTCTTACCTGATTAAAAAATATATATATATATAAAAAATTGCATTTGAAAAATACTTTGTGCTTATGGAGTTAAATCCAGTTGGTGGCTGATCACAAGTGGTGTTCCCCAGGGCTCGGTATTTGGGTCAGTTTTGTTTAGTATCTTTGTTGATGATCTGAATGAGAAGATTAAGTGCACCCTCAGTAAGTTTGTGGATGACTTAAAGCTGGGTGGCCGTGTTGATCTGCCTGAGGATAGGAAGGCTCCACACAGGGATCTGGACAGGCTGGATCGATGGGCCAAGGCCGATTGTATGAAGTTCAACAAGGCCAAGGGCTGAGTCCTGCCCCTGCATCACGACAACCCCCACAGCACTACAGGCTTGGAGAAGAGTGGCTGGAGAGCTGCCCGGCAGAAGAGGACCTGGGGGTGCTGGTCTACAGTCTGTGAACATATGAGCCAGCGGTGTGCCCAGGTGACCAAGAAGGCCAATGACATCCTGGCCTGTATCAGGAATAGTGTTGCCAGTAGGGCCAGGGAAGGGATTGTCCCACTGTACTCAGCACTGGTGAGGTCTCACCTTGGATCTTGTGGTTTGGGCTGGAAGGGACCTTGAAAGATGATCTAGTTCCAACCTCCCTGCCAAGGGCAGGGTCCTCTTTCGCTAGACCAGGTTGCTCAAAGCCCTAGCCAACCTAATCTTGAACACTTTTAGAGAGGGAGTATCCACAACTTCTCTAGGCAACCCATTCCAGTGTCTCACCACCCTCATTGTGCAAAACGTCTTCCATATGTGCAATCTAAACTCATCCTCTTTCAGTGTAAAACCATAGCCCCTTCTCCTGTCACTACAGGTCCTGGTAATACATCTCTGCCTTTCTTATAAGCCCCCTTTACATACTGAAAAGCTACAAGACAAACAACGAAGTTGGGACCGACCCAAAGGCTGATGAGCTGCAATGCCCATACATTTCTGCCGGGGCCTTGCCAACACTCCAGCTTTGCTGTTGCGGCAGAGACTGGAGGTCTTTGGAGCCCCACATGCCTGCCAGGGGATTGCTGTGAGCAACTCACCACTCCTTGCCCTTGTCTCACACTGTAAAACCCGACCCGTGTACAATAATGAATGGAAGTGACCTGTATAATGAATAATTGGCTCAGAGCGCAGCGCTGGCCGTGATTACACGTTTGTCCGTATGTGATGTTACACCGCACAGCTCCCTATTTTCAACATAATTGATTTTCATTGTGGGGAAACGCATTCCCTGAAAGTGACAGTGCTGCACAGCACCACGGCAGAGCTGGGCTTCGTCTTGAGCATGAAATGCACCCTCATAAACATGAATAAATGTCAAGTTTGGGGGAAGAGGTGCTTTTTCTACTCCCATGCTAAGGCCGAAAACGCGCTCAGCCTTCTCTGTGGCCAAGGAGCTCTCAGCACTGAGGGATGAAGGAAGGGGAGCACCCCCTTGCTTCTCTCACCCCTGGCCATCGCAGCACTGCTGGGGAGGGGGCAGTTAGCCTCAGAGTTCCCCATCACCCCTCGCCACGCCTGGTGCCCTCGCTGTGAGAGGGAGGTGAACCGCACATCCACTGCCCCCAGCAGACCCTGGCAGGGGCTGTCCAGGGGCCATCCTCTGGCTGCCAGCTCAGGGTTTAAAGGCATGCCATGACTTACTGCTAAGTTATCCTCTGTTTTATTAAATATTTAGCAGCGACTGTTCTAGAGATTAGTGGTGAATGATAGCGAAAAAAAAACCCACAAACCGCACAGATGACTTTTACAGTCAAGTTTACTGTACCAGTACTCCTACGCCTGCATTTCTCTCCCAACAGGAGCCAAACTGCACAGCTTTATGTAACCAGCTATATAAAGAGTGCCTTGAAGGAAGGTGAAAATGCTGCCCACCCACCCTCACCCTCGGCACCCACTGCCTTACCCCAGGTGTGTGGGCTGCTCATAGCCCAGCCATCCGGGGCCCCAAAGGCACCAGCAGCCAAAGAGCTGCTGCTTAAAGGTGCCCAAAGTGCCAGCTACGTGCCCAATGAGCACTGAAATGGCTGAGGTGCATTGGTCACCATTTGCGCCCTGAGAAGCTGCTTCTAGCTCTGGTGTGTCCCTGCTCGAGGTGTTTTCCTGGTCAGGAGTGCGGGGACGGAGGAAGAGCTTACAGGCACGGTGCAAAGCATGAGCTATGCAATGTGTTCATGCTGAGGGCCTTGGCCTGCCCGGCCACAGAAGGTGTTTGTGCAGGGGGAGCAACGATTCAGCCTTGTGGCTTGTCTCTGGGCAGTCCCTGATTTGCGAAAGAGATCACAGGACATACTGTATATATAGACAACACATGCATAGAATATATATATATACTAGCTTCTTAAATTAAGGCTGCCCTTCAGAGCCCGGGATGTCTGCAGCAAAGCAGACATCGCACGAGGATTTTGGCAGAAAGCACATGGGTTGCATGAGCTGGAAGCCTGGAGAAAATTGTAGGTGTAGCTCAATGTTCCTGCCTGAGCCCAGCTCAGGGATTTGCTGCAGGGTGTTCACATACGCGGCTGCAACTGCGTTTTCATTTTCCTCCTGCAAACGATTTATAAACAACACCTGGGGACAAGCACGGCGTTAGCATCTCTCTCTCTCATTCATAAACATGCAGATGCTCACCTTTCCTAACTCTTCTCTAGATGTTTTCCTTGCTGGTTTTAAATGATGCCTGGGAGGATGCGAAGAGTGGCAGTGAAGGGACCTGTGCCTCTGTTGTGCACATAATTACAAAACAGTCATGTAAAATAGATAATTGCTTGAGCGAGAACTGCTTCAAATATGAATTCTGACTCAGCTGGCAGCTGCTGTACCAGGGGCCAAGGATGCTGTGGGAGAAGGTGTCTGTGCAGAGGTTAAAGCTGAGCAGCAGGGCACAGGTGCTTGAATTGCAGTCAAAACTCTGCTGCTATGGTGACTTTTGGATCATTTTAATTCTTTCCACCTACCTTTTCATATCTTCTCATAGGTGAAAACAGTTTTATCTATCTCATGGGAGAGAAGTGTTGTGGGAAGCAATTTCTATATATATGTGTTATGCTATAAAGGTTTTCATCATACTGATCTAGATGAGAGCTTCAGATTTTCTCATTTTTGGGAGGAGGCAGTGTTTCTGAATCAACTCGCTCAACACAGAGCTAGAAGCCAGCTGAGAAAGCAGCCTGGCTCCACCAGCGCTGCCGTGCTCAGGGGTGCTGGAAATCCAGACTCTCAGCCTTGAATTTTGCAGTTGTAGCCCTTTCCCTTCAACAGCCAGAGCCACAGCTCTGCAGCGGGGGTTCTCTGCAGCCAACACACTTCACAGGGATTAGGAGAAAAGCCTCTGGAGTAATATAAACACTTCATGCACCAGTGTAAACCCATTTGCCTGTGACTGGAGGCTAAAAAAGGTGTTTCTGTGAGAAATACCTGTCCAGGGGAAGGAGATGCTGGTTTTACCATGGGAGCAGTGCTCTAGACCTCCTTCCCAATATCACTGCTTCTCATTTTTTCCCTTCATCTCTCTTTTTATCCCTTCCCATAAGCTAGATTTCAGTGCACTGATCTGGTCTTTTGTATTTGTACAGCTCCTTAGACAATATGGCCTTTGAGAGCTGATCATAACACTATTATTTCAGGTCATCGGCAGCTGTTCAGATTTCCTGGGCATGGTTATTCTGTTGAGATCCTTTCTCTTCAAGTATGAAAGTATCGGTAATGCAGGCTGGGCTGGTAATACAGCCTGAAGCCAGTTTATTTCAATATGTATGAGGTTTCTTCCTATGCAATATGGGAACTTTCACAAAGTTGAACACAAAATGAGTCATTACTCCCTTCCGAACCTGCCACAGACAAGTCCCCTCTGCCAGCGTTAGCTCGGTGCCATCTCCACGTTACACCACTTGCAGGGAAACAGCTCCGTGTGTGTATCTCTGTTGTTCTTCCTCTCCCCTCGCTGCCCCTGGCTTTCCGCAGTAATTGCCATTCTCCTCCGTTCCCACAAATACAGGGAGATCTAGAGGAAACTATATTGCTAATTAAGCTATGGAAGAGAGTACAAAAGCCCTAAACTATAAATATCCCATCTGTGTTAAAAAAAAACAGTGACATGTCTTGTAGTTGCTGGTTGGGAGCCAAGGAGGTAGGCAGAAACCTTGGGGAGTGGAGAGTGCAAGCAGAGCCATCTTGAGGGGTCTCTGACCTCTGCCCCTAGAGTCAAGTCACAGCATTGCTGCAGCAAGAAATCAGGATCGCAAGCAAAATCACGATTCCTTGGTTATCTGGCTTTTCTAAACACAAACTGCATCAAATTACAGGTGACGGCCATAAGATTTTTGTGTAGTGTTGCGCTTCAAGTAGCTTTCTAGCAGTGGTGTAGCACACAGTGATGGGATGAAGCCGAACGTTTAAGAAAAATGTCAAATATTGAAAGAGAGACACACAATAAATCTTGAGATTCAGCAATGCTGTGTATGCAGAAAAAAAAAAAAGATTTCTAGGTCACGGAAATGGGTTAATTCAGCACTTACAAGAGCTGAAATTTGGTCAACAGAAGTACTTAGGCAAAAAACGCTACTGGTCACTACCGGTGCTTCAGTTCAAAGTTTCGATCCTCAACCTGTGCTGAGATGACAAACCCGAGGAAGTTCTGGTTCATTAACCAGAGCTACAAGAAATGCCGACAGCACTCCTTGCTGCTGAAGCAGTCCAAGCAGTACAAGATCAATGAGCTAAAAGACCCGACTGTTTCTTATGACAGAGGGGGCCACTGCGACGCACCCTCAAGAAAGCTTATACACAACTGGGCTTTACTTTGGTTTGGTGCATCATTCCGTAGGATACAGGTTTTTTATCACTTAAAAAAAAGGAAGTCTTATGCTAAAAGCCACATGTAAGAGGATGCGTTTCCTGCTGGAAGCACTCAGAGGTAAGGCATTTACAGAAATAAAGTCGTGCTTCCCTCCTGAACTTTATCATTCAGTGCCTTTTTGTTACAAAAGCACTTCATTACTTAATTTTATGTTTCTTTGGCATAGGTTTCTTGCCTAACATACTGGAAGTTGTGCAGTGAATGAATCTGAGTATTAGACAGCCCATCCTACCCAGTGGATGAAGCAAGTGTCCTGCAGGAAAATAACACTATAATCAGCTTCTACTGTTACCTGTGTATGCCAAGAAGCCAGATCAAGACGTTTCAAGAAGATTTCATCTCACCTCTGTTTAGCACCAAAGGGGACTTTGCAGCTTGCAGCTTATACGACTGAACGGCTCCCAGGTGAAGGGTCCTCCCGATCAAGGTTTCTGCTCCCCCAGGACTTAGGGAGATGATTGCCTCTGCCAGCTCAGGGAGCAGAGCCAGCTCAGAGGGCTGCCAGGGCTGAGGTCAACGCAGGGAGGGAGAAGTGGGGACTTTTCCCTTCCTTGGCAGGAAGCTGTTAGATCAGCTCAAGCCATAAATAATACCAACCGCCTTCTCAAAGGAAGGTCTTTATCCAACGAGCACATTGCCCCAGGAAAAACGCTCTCAGTTCTTAATGCAGTGCCCAAGCTACAACGCACAGACTCACCGCTGTGAAATCAAGTCCCTGCAACATGAACTTCCCAGCTTACCACTTCCTATCCCGGACGAGAGAACTGTTTGCCCGCAGGGTTTCCATGCGCAGGCCAGGTGCAGCGGGATAAATGCACACTGGGAATGGATGAAGAGCTGCTCACCAGGAGGTTGTTTCCCACTGGAACCACTCTCCCTTCCCAGGGAAGGGACAGCTACAGAAGTCTTTCCAAACCCAAACCTTTGGAGGAAAGCCTGTGACTGTGCTGGATGCCGCAGTCTCTGCCTCTTTCCCCTGGTCGCCTGAGAGGGACACATCATCCCATCTCCCCCACACACACCTTAGGTACTAAACACCTTTTTTGGGGTTTTTTTTTGGTTACCACATTAACCAGCAAGGCTCAGAGCTGAGCAGGAACAACCAGACTGGGGAGCAGCGAGTGATCTGTAGTCCTGCGGGATTCTTCTGCAGTCAGGGGAGGGAGATAAGCAGAGCCGAGTCATCCTTTTTACCTTCCCACAGGCAGAGGTTAGACGGATCTGCACCCACTGAACCCACAGGCTTCAATGCCACCACCCTTTAGTGCTTCTGGAATATGCCCAATATTGCCTTAGTGCTGTATTGTAAATAAGCTGTAACAAAGCTGAATACAAGAGATCCAATGATCGGTCTTGTAGCAGCCTCTGTGCTGAGGGTGCCTTCACTTGCGATACAAACATTTCTTGTGATTTTTCTCTTTGAGAAGCTCCCAGCTGTGCTGTGGGGGAATGAACAAGCCCTCACCTGCTCCATGCAATTCCACTTCTGTAGACTGGGCCTGTTAACTGTTTCTCCTTTTTGCATAACTTAGGAAAATTATGGTCTCCTACAAAACCAGTAACTAAATGTGCTTCCTGCAGGTAGGGAAACATCCTCCCTAAAGCAAATGCTGCACACAGTGACAGGGAAAAACAGAGGCTTTCTAATGTGATTGTTAAATCTCTCTCCTCTCTCTGGACCAGCAAAGCTCAGCACTGAACAAAAAGCGTGTCAAGATGAGCAACTTCATCGATCAGCACTGCCCTGTGAGCCAGTTCAAGGAACTTGCCTGCATCCCAACAGCCACCAGTGTTGAGAGGTGGGAATGAGGATTGTTCCTACGACCATCCTCCAGCAGCTTCTTCTCTTGGAGAGAACTGCTTTTGGGCAACACTGCTACTCTTCCACAGTACATGGGGTTCATCCAGGCTGAAGAGCTGACAGGACTGGATTCGATATGTTGTGTGTGCACCGAGACACCATCTTTTTAATGACACAGTTAGAGACTCTTTTTCTTCTTCATTAGATCTTTGTTTCAATAACAGTCCATGAGATACACACTAGGAGAAAGAATTATGGCAAGACAGAAAACTGGCAGTTCCTGCACAATTTTCAGATGCATGCTGTTCCCTCAAACTGGGCTGTAAATGGGACTTATGCAAGCACGCATTTGTTTCACCTGATTTAAGCCTATTCAAATGGCTTTGATCCAGGTATGAGGGAAAAAAAGGTCTTTTATCCTTGTTGTCATGCTTCATAACAAAAGCAAATATTCTATGAGTAGAAAACACTGAGGCCATTTTGCCATGTCAGGTACCAAAACCTTTAATATATAAGTCTGCATGTCTGCTAGTCTGGGTGTGAGAGCTTTTTCTTTCCCTTACTCCAAGGTGACAGCTAGTTTGGAAAGCTGGGTGAATGTCTTCCACATGGATAAATGCTGAAGGTGGCATTTCACAGCTGTTCTCTCCTGAGAACTGAGGTCGGAAAGGTCTGATTTATTTCCACCTGTGAAATTCCTGGGTTTGGTACCTGAGAATGCTTTTTCTCAGTGGTACCTGAAGTACTTATGCCATTTATGGGTGAGATAATGATAAAACCATGTCCCCATAATTTTTATATCTCATACAAAAAAAAATTCTTTCAAATCACCAAAAGATAAACTGGTCAGGCTGAATATTCAGTCCAGGTCTCTTAGAGAGCCACTGCCATGAAGGGCGGGATGGTAATGATGCGTGTGAAGTTGAATCTAATGCCATTGCCTCTTTCTGAGAAATGGCTGTTTATGACATGTTAATACTAATAGAAAAGGAAAGCTTTGGCCAATAGATCTGTTTGGAAAGGACACAGCACAGCTAGATAGTGAAGGGTGGTAACATGCTGCTGTAATTCATGCCACAAAGTGCAGTCAGAAGTGTCAGACCAAAACTTATATATTCATTGCCCCAAATGACCAACTCGCCAGAGCTGCAGAGATGAGCTGGAGCTGCACAGCCTGAGAAGAGGCACCCCAAGAGCTGCTGGACACCAGGCGAGAGGACCTGCTGCAGAGCCAGCTTCGCACCGCACGTGATTGTGTACAGGAACAACAGAAAATGCTCTGTTCTCTTTGCAAAGAGCAATGCTTTTCTTGTTGAGGGTAGGGTCTAATGAGTTTTTTTTCATAAGCTCATCAGCTAGCCTCTCACCCAGTTGAGGGTCCTCCCACCCAATTTAAGGTTCTCTCACAGAATGGCAAATTTGTGAATGGACAGGGATGCTAGCCTGAGTTTTTCCAAAGTGATTGCTCAAATTTGGAAACTTTCCTCTGGCCAGGATGACATTACTAAAACTTATCGACCTTCATGAAAATCTTGCTGAGGAACTGAAATGGGCAGAAAGCAGACAGAAGTGTAGCCTTCCTGGTGTTGCTGGCCAGATTTTGTGTCAGATACACTTCCTTCATTACTCTAAAGTGGTGCAAGGAAATAGATCTATTTTTTTAACACTTTAGCTATCCATCCATCACCTGAATTTTTCTTGATATCATTGCACTTCTCCGGGGCAGGGAGGGCATCTGGCATCCATTTACTCATGTGCCGAGATCTTGCCTAAATGAACTGCTGATGGAAGCATTCAGCATTTCTCTACTCATCAGAGCTGTTTTATTTGTTTAATCAGCAACTCTGTGCTCTTGGTTGTCTGTACCCTGTTAGGCAGCGACTGTGCCTCCGTGTCAGTATTAGATGAGGATTACGTTGCAATACAGCTTGATCTTTCCATTCAATGTGCAGCTATGCTTACTTTTATATTTGGGTTAGGCCAGACCATCACATTGCAACCAAGCTACATCAGTTTACAACTGGTGAAGAGCCCTGCAAATGCGACGTTCTTCAAAACACTGCAAAAAGCGGGCACTGATAGATTAACTGCCCACAGCACTAACCATGATCAAAGAGATCGCTCTCAGGTGTGGCTGTGAAGAAAAATAAGGGACAGCCATGGTCATCTTACTGTTGCTGGCAGGCGTAATGCCTGTGGGCCTCTCCCTGTGCCTCACCGAACTCTTTGGGGTAAGCACTCATGCCTGGAGACTTATTTTTGTAATGGCAGAAAGTTCACTCAGAGGTGTGAGAGGATTTGCTGTCTGCTTCCCCTTGCCTGCTTCCTGTATTTTTAAGAAGTCATAGCAGGAGATGATGATGATGAAGAGGAGGGTTAAGACAGGATGAAGAGAGAGGTCTGTTACTGCCAGTGAGGATGTGTTTTTTAACAAGTCTTGTAGCAGACATATTAAAATACATATATTTAAAAAAAAAAACAAACAACAAACACCACCACCAGCAACAACAACAAAAACCCCTAAAAACAGTACCTGTTTTTTTCTCATTGCAGAAGGGACGGGACAGAACAGAACAAAAATTACTTTCAGTGAGGACTTTGTAAAGGTCCAGAGAGGGTATTTTGGACAGAACTGGTAATGCCATGTAATCATAACAGTTGCACCCTTCTAGACAAAAATAAATTCTTTGTGCTTCATTATCAAGTCTCCCATAACTATCTGATATCTGATCGTTTGTGCTGATATTTTACTAATTCTTTTTGTGCCTAATTGAGGCTTGCTATTATCCTAGAGGAAGGCTAGGGGACACGGCATGACTAACAGACTGATCCACTGGGTTTTCTGTATTCATGAGGCTCCAATTCCATAAAGAGGAACTGGAAATCCTTTTCACTGGGGAATAATGTACGAGGCTCAGAGTGGATGAAGTTTGTGTGCTTTTTTTAATAAGCACTGCTTTTCTTTCTATAGACACTCAAGCTCCCTGAATTAGAGTGCTGCCTGAAGGGACAGGTATTATGAAAAGAGCTGCCAAAGCCTTTGTGTGTCAGTGGGAAGCCCCTGATTATCACAAGAGGATCTAAATGGAAAGGTGACATTCAAAAGACCATTAAGATAAAAGCCAGGATGAATTTCTTTCCAACCTCACTTAATAGAAACTTTTGTTTAAAATCACCTTTCCTGAGAGAAGGAAGGAAAGCCCGACCTATGTGATTTGATATACTCAGCTTACTCCTTAATTGGGTACAGTCAGCTGCTCAAGAAAGCAATAGCTTAGCCAGGAGAGGTAACGAGATTAATGGAAGAGGTAATAAGAATGTCAATATACGTGACAAATACGTATTTCTAATCTTTCAGCCATGAAAGCCCAATGGAGAGCATAGTACCAGCTACTTCCAAATGCTGTTCTAGGAGAACAGGCACAGATACGGTATAGACAAAATTTCCTCTACCAGGAAAGCCAGCTTTCCTTGTGCATGGTTTTGTGGAGCTTCAGGAAATTGAAATAGCAGGGGTTCTATGGTTAATTTTTTACTTTCTGTTTGCTTGTCCTTTGGACTCCCTGCAGGATTGTTGCCTACAGAGTACTCTCTGATACTCTTGGTAGCCTAGTTCTGAATGAAGTATGAGACTGAGCTGTGTCCTTTCTGCTTGAAAGTGTCCCAGAGCTCTCCCTGCTCAGCCAGGGATTGTAGCTGAGAAATGTCTCAGTTTTGTCCTGTTTTTTACTGTTGAAACCTTGTGACTTCTCCCCCCAAAATACATAGCTGTGTGTGTGCGTGACTGGTTCTCCTTCTGATCATTAACTACAGTGTGAGCCTGAGACTTGGTAAAGTCAGATCTATAGGTATCCACATGGCTGTACGATGACGTGTTGCACTGCACAGCTGGGCCTTATAGTTCCAGCTGTTGCTGAAGGAAACACATTAAACGAGCAGGTCACTTCTCTTATGTAGCATCCATGCCAGTTCAAAGCTGCCTGCTGACTTCATGAGTTATAGCAGAGTTTTTCCACAACAAAAAAGTTCTTATTTTCCTAAGGGTTGTCATTCTGTCTCTTGCAATGCTGGATCAGAGGTCCTAGTACCCTTCCATCAAGCCTGCAAACAGGTACGGAGCCAGGTGCGTAGCATATCGTATGGTGTCTTAGATTGGGTGGCTGGAGAGAGCTGGCCTCAACCCCTGCCTCCTACCCACATTTCTTGGCTCACCACCTGCAGCTCAGCACCTGGCTCAGCTGCTTTGCAAGGAAGCTGTTTTAACCTTTGGGAGTTTAAAAACTCGTAGCAGGCTGTGATTTTTGCAAACTGCACTTTGCTGAAGTCCCTGTTTCTGTGCATGACTAATATTTAGTCACAGCTGAGAGGGCATTGTCTTCCAAAGGTTTTGAGCAAGAGATACAAGACAAAGCACACTTGGGAAGAGTCCCATCCACCGTTGTGTTATCAGGGCTAACCCAGGGAAGGTGAAAGAAGTGATCTTGGGTTGTTCAGGGAATCAGCAATAGAACCTGTCACAGCCAAGCCCAGACTCCCCTGTCTCCACACGAGAGAGGCTTTTTTGCAACAGCTCCTGTAAAAAATCCCAAATTTAGTCTGGTACCATAAAATATTGAGGACATATTTCTTTAATAATGCAAGCTTGAGGAATGTTATCAACAGTCTGGAGGTGTAAATTCTAGTCAGGATGTAATAATGTAGTAAACTAATTATATCACTGTATGTGTGTATATATTTACATATCCTATTGTTTGTTTTTCCATCTACTTCTAAATTTCTCTCTTACACACACTATTTTAGAATTTTGTTTTGTGTTGGATTTTTCTTGATGTAGTATAGAGTTGAAAAGCAGTCTTGGGCCTCATGGTTTTTCTTGAAATTTACAGAACTAGTAGTAGGCACAGGCATAGCCCTCTGTTACCTGCTACCATGGAGGCACTTTTAGTTTCTTTCTTGGAAACAATCATGGTAACAGCCAGCTCCAAGGAGTTGAAGATGAAAATAACTCGAGCCCGTCTTCCCACTGAAGCAGAACTGTTATCTTGCATTCACTTGCTATCGCTTTGTCCAACTTAATTTTAAATGTACTAGGCAGTGGAGCTTCTGCCACTTTACTCTTGGGAGATAATTTTGCATATCTCACTGCCATGAAGTCTTTCCTCATACTCTACATTTTTGTTTCCTATCTTTACCCTTGAATGCTAATTCTACCTTGGTCCCTTCTGTTAATTGGCTTCTTGCTTTCCATAGTGTTTAAACCCTCTCAGGTCTTTCCTGTCATCACTTGATTGTGCCACAAGCTTTAACTCTTTGAGCCTTGGTCTTTCGCTGTTTGCAGGGGATTCAGCTTTTGCCATTCACTTAGAAGGCTACACTGCACATCGTCAAACCTCCCTCATAGGCAGAGTGGTGGAATTTATTCTTTGATTCATTATCTGGTAATAAAAATAAAAAAAGGAAGAAAAATAAGTTCAGCATGAATAGCAATTTGCTTCTTTTTGAGGAATAATGTATTTAATAAATGCGTACACTGATTTATAATCAAAATGTTAGTTTTGATTAGAAATTGCAAAATAAATCTTCTTTGGTTTTAGCAGTCCACCTAGATGTTCTCTGCAGTCATTCATTGCATTCTGTTTAGTTTGTTCCTGTGTTTCCACTAACTTCCAACTACAAGAGCTAATGAAAGGGTGCTTAGCCAGGCAGATCTTTAAATGCTTGCAGTATCCACAAGTAAGAAGGTTAATAGCTCAAATGATCTAGCATTCACAGTTGCCTACAGCATAAAAGCTTGCTTTTGCATTTTTATTGTTTGAGAAGCCACAATAGATCATTGTAAATACTGCCAGGAGATGTGTTTGGTATGTGCTGAAGGACTCGTCCCTGCAGTGCCGAATGTGATGACCTGCTTCTCGTTATAGGTATGAAGCCACCAGGGATGCAGAGACTGGAGCCATCCTATTAACCCCTCGCTGAAGTACCTGCCTGAGAGAGTTGGTCTTTGCCTACAAAGTTGGTTATTCAAACACAAGCCCCCAAACTGCTGTAGGGAAAGAATGGACAGAGGACTTCGGATATTTAAAAGGTAATCTGCCACATCAAAATCACTGTCTGCATGGTAGAGAATTCCTTTTGTGGGTAATTGCTTGCCTTTACTGTGTTCAGGATTCGAGTATTTTGTGAACAGCTCTTCTTTACCAACAAAATGCTTTTCCTTCTGCAATTCAGCTCACTCGGTTAGAGCGTGGTGCTGATAACACCAAGGTCGCGGGTTCGATCCCCATTGGGTGGGGACCCAATGTGTTGCCTGATCTACTTGAGAGGCATCCCTGCCCATGAAAGGGAGGTTGGATTAAATGACCTCTAAGGTCCCTTCCAGCCTAGGCCATTCTATGATTCTATGATCCTCTTGGTCTTTCTGTCACTTCCCAACTAGCATATCTGCACACCTGAAAAACCGTGAGTTGGGTGGATACAAAGACACCTGCTTCAAGAAAAATCTGTGAATGTGGATGTGAGTGCGTGGATTAGATTACAAGGGTCAGGGATCAAATGCAGTGGTGTCACTTGGGAAGCCAAGGAAAACAACATCCCCTCTCCCCTCAAAGGATCTGCCAGCTGCCACTTCAAAACGCTTGTACCCACAGCCAGCAGGCCAGCAAAACCAGGGCTGGGGCTTGTCACGTGTTTTGGTAACGTGGCTCTTTATAACCTAAGCCACGCGTTATTTGTAGAGTCATAGAATGGTTTGGGTTGAAAGAGACTTTGAAGATCACCTGATTCCAACCTCCTGCCATGGGCTGGGACACCTCCCACTAGACCAGGTTGCTCAAAGCCCTGTCCAGCCTGGCCTTGAACACTTCAGCAACGAGGCTTCATCAGCATCTCTGGACAACCTGTTCCAGTGCCTCACCACCCTCACAAGACAGAAATTCTTCCTAATATCTAATCTGAATCTGCCCTCCTTCAGTTTAAAGCCATTACCCCTTGTCCTATCATTACACTCCCTGATAAGTATCCCTCCCCGTCTCTCCTGTAGGCCCCCTTTAAGTACTAGAAGGCTGCTATAATGTCTCCTCTCTATACTGGTATTGCTTTCATAGTTCTTTACACTTGAAGATCTTTTTGAATGGGGCTACTCACTGAATAACAGAGCTATCTTCAGCAATGCTGAATAATTCATATTTTGTACACATTTGCAGACAGTCCAAAGCTTTTTCCTAATGTCCCAAGTGCTTAAGGAAAAGGATGTGTGACATCTCTGACATCAGATAAATATGTTAGTAAACCATCCATGTAAAGCTGTAGCCTAATCTTTATCCCCCAGGTCAGGTCCTCTGGGAGCTGCCTATCTGGCTTGCTTGAGCTGCTCCGAGCAGCAGTCACCAGGGCTGGGAAGAAATCAGATATCCCTGCAGGATTCTGGCGAGGGGAGGATCAGGGTTTGGAGCTTGCAATCATAATCGATCGCATAAAATGAGTCAAAGACAGGAGTCTCTAACAAGCCCATGACCTATCAGAAGGCAGCATGAAGCTCATGGACAGAGATGAAATCTCTTTTAATGAGTGAACCACCACAAGGGCTGGATATGAACTAAACCATTTCGGACTCTGGTCTTTAGACTTCCCAGCAATAGACGCTTAAGGCAGCTTCCTCAGAACACAGGGTAAGCAGTCTAACAAATGCATATAAGCCCCAGCAAAATGAGTTTTAAATTAGGTTACCAGCTAGGATTGCAAGCTTAGTAGATTCAGGGGGCATGTGATAAGGTGGAATATATTTGAGTCTCAATAAAACATTTAAAGAAAGTTCCTTAAAAATCATTCAAATTGCCTCAGCTCCAACAAAGACTTAGCAATTTTTAGAACTGTCCAAAGCGCTGCTAAGAAATGATAGCTGGCAGCAAAGCGGAGAGCACAAGAGAATCGTGGGGTGGTGCTGAGATACGCAATGTTAAGTAGTCTGCAATCTGTATTCAGAAATATCCCAGTGCAGGAGCCAGATGAGGGAACAGGCATTACTTGGCTGCTGTACCTGGAGGGCACTGCACAAGGAGGAGATGTGGGCTCAGAGAAAGGAAACATGGCTAGAAATACTGTGGTCAAATTTTTGTTAAATGCAACATGATTCCAAAATACAGATATTCTCTGGGGCAAGCCTTGGGGTAGAAACTCTGCAAGGGGCTTAAGCTTGGAAACAGTGAACGATACATAAAGCTGCAAAGCAACAGGCTTGCCAAGATAGTACTCTTTAGTGATTTCCATGGTATCTGAGCACTGGAGAGATTATATAATAGGCATTTTCTGGAGAAACACTTCTCCCTGCTAAGATATGTTAGGAATTTTATTTACTAACTTTTGTATTTTGCAGTGAAAGGGGGGGCTAAATTGACAAGACAGGGGCTCATATTCAGGTTTGGTTACAGTAAGATGAACCCCTTCCTGCAGAAGAGAAATGAAGGCTGTACTGATAATATTGCTGGTAGCACTCCTCTGACCTGAACGCAGAGGCAATCTTCATCCTCACACAGAGAGGATCACCGCCCCTGATCTGAGCCCTTGGTCTCTGAAGAACGTTCCCGTTCAGGAGTCGGGGCTTGTATCTCATTCTGCTGCTGAAGGAGCAGCCAGAGGACTGCCCAAAGTGCTGGTGCGGTACCTTCACAGCAGCATGTGTGGGAGAACACGTGGGCTGCTAAATCTTCAGGCAGATGACATGATATTTTATTTCACTCTATTTCTAGAAACCCTGAACCTTCGTTCCTAAGTGGTGTACGGTGCATTAGTGATGGTGGGAGGTGGCAAATGCATGATTCAGCGTTGCCTAAGTCTTTAGCCTTCAGTATAGGCCCATCATATGTGGAGGAAAGAGCTTTTAACTGAGGGTAGGAATGGGCTATTTGGTTGTGAGGCTAGTCCAGAAGGATGCCCCTGGGAGAGGGGCATAAGCCTCTGTCCCTAACACATCTGCACTGTCCCTGTGCACCTGCCCCTCTCCCTAACACATCGCACTCCTTCATCTAGTTTTAAGTATGTTTTAGACCTGTTTCTTATGGAAGGATGTTTCCTGGGATCTCATGGACCAATCGTTTTATGACCTGTTGGGCAATTTCAAACAAGTTTGACTAAGGGGGCGTCAAGAATAGCAAGAGTCCTGTAAGTTTCACCAAAAATTGTTGGATGCAGGAGAGATAAGGCATCATTCCCAGGTTTGCCTCCGAGAGTCACCCGCGCTGTAGCACATGCCAGCCTGAATGTTGTCACCAAACTGGTCTTCCAGGGGAGAACTGTAACACAAAAAGAAGCTGTATTTTATAGAGATAAGACCAAATTGTACCACAATTCACTTCAAAAGCCAGTCAGCCCCAAGGCACAAACCCCAAGAGAGCACGCCTGGTCATTCCAGCTTTCGGGCTGCTCCATCCTGCTCTGGACTCAGCCCAGGCCCCGGCAGCTGAACGGTGCTGGCTGTGTAGGGTCAGAGGCTGAGGTCAGGAACAGCTGAACAAATCCTGTGTCTCTACACAAAGAGATCTTAATGGGAGGAGGAGGAGGAGGCAGTGTCCAGAATGTCCCCAGACAGTACGCTGATGTCCATGAATCATAAGTTGCTCTGCAGTCACAAGGCTGAGTCCTGTCCTTTTCCCCCAGTATAATCCTATTAAGGATCACAGGGTTGCAGCTCGTTATGCAAGAAGAATTTGACCTACGCTTCCCCCCAAGCTGCCGTAATGAGGGCTGGTATGCTCAGGGGGAGGCAAATGAAGCAGATGTTCGGGGAAGACATTGTGATTTCTTAGTTTTTAACGGCTAATAAGGCAGCAGAGGAGAACAGCACATTGACTGATTCAGTGTGTCTTGGGGCTGGAAACACGCCCCGTTTGCAGCTGCGGGAGCTGCTGAGCTCTGTTAACCATCCACCCTGGAAAAAACAGGACATCAGGACAGCTTCTGCCTCTTTCCTTTCAGATAAAATTCCGGTGGTGGGCTTCTTCCATGCTGCCTTACTCTAGCTATAGCTTAAGTGTATTAAAATCCCACCCTGGAAGAGGTTGAACAGAAGCTGAAGCATGAACATTAAGTACCACAGCAATAAAATTATACTCTGAAGTGTGCTGGCCCATCACGGGTACAGACTCCTCTCAGAATCAGCACAGGAGGGACCCAGGCAGACAGAGTCTGTAACAGGGAGGACTGTGCAAATCACAGCTCATCAGTCTGTGAACGTTAGAGGTCAATTAATATCAAGGGTTGCTTTATCCCCAAAGGTCCTCGAGCTTCCCGCCTCGCAGTAAGTCAGATGCCTGCAAGGGTGTCATGCTTCATGGACATTGCCATCTGCGAAGCAGAGGAAAGGAGAAATCAACCAAATTATTTGCAGCCACGGTAATCTAGAGATGATAAATGATGAACAACAGCAGAGTCGTCAGCTCTATCCAAACCAAGCATTAACTGTTCCTGTGACTGCCAATACAGGAAAAAAAGGTAATATTTTATGCTGCCCTGGGATGTTCTGCTAGTACTTTGTAAACATTGGATTTTTCCCAACTTCCCTGTGTGAGGCAGCTTGTGCTATTGCTAAGACACTGCTCGAGAGCCTGGCATCAAAGTGCTTTTTCTAAGGCTGTACAGCAAACCTCTGAAAGAAAGGCCCTCGGTACCAGCGCTGTGTCCTGACCCTGCAGCAGCCACCAGTCCCCTCCCACCCGCTTGGAAAGGTCACCAGCACACTCCAAAGATTTTGAACAGGTAGGAAGCACTTTAAAACATACTTCAACCTGCTAGAGCAGCACAACTCGCTGCTACTGTGAAAACGAAGCTGCACTCCTAGAAAGCTGAGGCTGCAGCTACTACTGGTAACTTTGGTTTACATGCATTACAAAAAAGCTATAAAAATTTTTTACTTTTACTGTTTTCCATATACTTCCCTCCACCAAGAAGCACAAGCCATTCAGCCAGGTTGAGAAGATTTCCCCAGCCCGACTGTGCAGAGGGCTTCAAGCATATCAGGACACACGCACGTGCAAAAGGCTGCTTAAATCTTGGGGTTTTACTGCTTGTATGAAGGCCTCGTTTTGTTTTTTTTTCCAACGCTTAAATGAAAACACTCTTTTCAGAATTGCCCAGGAAACAGAAATCACAGGAAATTCATACTGCAGGCGTAGCTACATTTATCTTTTTCCCTTTGGCGCAACACACTTCGCAGTCGTGGGGTAGCTGCTGCTTCCACACGACACGATCTCTGTCGTTTCAGTGAAGAAGCTTGAGTGCAGATATTCAGCTTTAAGGAGTGGTGGAGATGACAAGGACCATGCCAGTTTTAGTCAGCAGTTGTTGAGTCCATATCTCCCAGGAAACACTTTATCAGGGAATGTAAAACCCTTTTGTTCACAGCTATTGCATCTTTTTCAGGGAAGGGCTGGGGAAGTGTGGCAAATATTGGTGGGTTCCTGAGAAGAAAAGCAACTTGCAGGAAAATCCATGCATGGTACTGATGCAATGCTGCTCACCAAGTGACTTTGGAAACCTTCCTTCATGTTGGTGGAAACGTCGTGGAAAATAAGTTGTTTCTCAGAGATATTAGGAACTTTGTATTTTCCCACTGCAAAATGTTGTCTTGAAAAATTTATTACTGTTTCTTCTCATGTCTGTAGGGCCTTTATTTTGTGGAGGATGCACCTTGGCCAGCGTAACTTTCAAATGGGGCAAAAAAAGCACACAGGTGTCTTCTTCATGTGAGCTAAGGCTGAAACCCTGGGTTGCTGTAAGTGCAGGTAGTTCTTCTTCAGGATGGACCATTGCACACGACAGCATTTGCAGACAGAGCAGATACAGCCTGTCAAGTCAAACATCAGCACAGAGGTGAGAGTTATCCTTCCGCTTTCCTACCCAACTTGCTGTCTTACTAAATAACTTAGCTGCAGCTGAAGTTGGCTCTGCTCTCCAGACTTCTTTTAATAAACTTAAGTCTCCATCAGAGTGCTCCAGCAAGTTTGATACAACATCACTGCTGAATAAACAGAAACCAATATCGAGTGGATTTGCTGCAGAGTGCATTCAAGACCTCAATGCCAAAGTTAGGAGTGATTCAAAATACCATAGATCCCTTGTGATTTTTAACCACCTAGTCAGTGCTCTGAAGCAGTTGTGGACTGGCAGAGAAAGCAAGGGTGACAACCACATGAAAAAAAGAAATAAAACGAGACACCACCATTCTGGAAACAGTTTGAAGGCCTGATGTACCTCTAGATACCTAGCTGAAAAGAAATGCCCCATAGCCCCAGACTCATGAGACTGATGGGAATATTTGTGTTCATTTCAATGAGGTGGACTCCAAAGCAAATGCTCTTCCTTGTAGTCCTTCCTGCAGCACTAAACTTCAGCCAGAACCAGGACAAGTCATCTATAATTAACTGTGCCACAGTTTCTCTTCTTCACCTCTCCATCACCAGCACATGCCACTAAACTCTGGGCAATTTGCATTTCTGTGGTTGCATCCAACCACTTGCACCTAGAAAACCTGGGTCACACTGAGGGAGAAGAGAAGTTGGAAGGGGCTGCACTCATCAGCAGGGGTTTGGAGGGACAAGCATCCAGGGAAAGCCAACAAGGAAAAAATCTGAGCCACCACCAGGGCGTGTTGGGGGTGTGCACCACAAGCAGGCCAAGAGCAGTTGTTGTTTAGATGTTTCTAGGCTGTCCGCAGGCACCAGCGAAAAGTTAATTGTCATCTGAAAGAGGAAGCTGCATTTTGTGGTTGAAACAGTATTTCCTAACCTTGTGGTTACCAGAGTAGTCCCAAAGGGGCCACAGACCCAAGGAAAAGTGCACAGCAAGTGCAAATGGGTAGAGGAAGCTGTGTCTGATGAGTACGTGCTTTTACTGCTCGGGCAATAAAAGGATCTTTCTTCTCCCTTTGCTTTTAACATCCATAGATACAGGTTTTTCACAGCAGGCTGCTGTGAGGCAGCTCCCTGGAACAGTACTGTAGATGGCTGTCTTTCAAGCTGCCTTCAGATGGGAGATGTTGGAGAAGATGCCCCTGGATCTCCATCAGAGATGGAGAAGCAAAAAGGAAAAAGCCAGGGGGGGAAAGACCAAAAAAGAAAGCACATGCTGGAACGTCAAAACAAAACAGGAGGAGAGGTTAACAAGAAACCGAACAGTTGAGGAAGGAGACACCAATGAACACAAGGCACAGACCAAGCAGCCAATGATGAGGTGCTCCAGCAGGGCTGATGCTATAGAACTGATGTGGATGTCTCAGAAATGTAGTTCCCAGCTTAGGTTTAGACCCTAGGGTTATTGTGTATTTGAGCAGCTCACAGAGAAGAGCTTTAACATGATCAGCATCAGCTGGCTGTATGGGCACCGGCTGGGAAGCCCTTTGAGCAAGCTGTAAAAGCAGCAGAGAGATGGGTCAGCATTCGGGTGCCCAGTCTTGCTGTGTCCTGCACTGACAAGGCTGCTATGTGTGCCAGGATTGCTGGCATCTCTGACAACGGTGAGGGTCTCCTTTAGCTCAGGCTGCAACCAGGTGCCCTCGTCATGTTGCCTCTGCTGGCATCAGCAGCTGGTTCCAGCCCCAGACCACCTGAACACTGTATGACTTCCTGCTCCAGTGAAGCAGAAAAGAGTTAACTCCCCCTCAGTTCTCCTCCAGAAGAGAGATGGAAATGTTTCATACTGTGCTATTTTTAAATCATTCAAGAAATGTATTACTAACAGAAGAACAACGTAACTGATATTTCCCAGAATCAGCTGATGAAAGTGCACAACACAGCTCCTCTTGGACAGTCGAAGAAAGGTAGAACAACTTAAAATAGCTTGCAATAGAAAGGAAAAAACAGAAAACCATTACAGGGCTCCGTAGGCAACACCCTAAAGTCCATTTTAGCTGTTAGCCATTGTACTTAAGGCAATAGACAGTCATTAAGCAATGGACCACTGAAAGGTTTGCTTCCCCCTTGAATCTTAAAAATATCTCTAGCTCATTGCCAGTGAAAGGCATCACACTGACGGGCCAGAGACCAAAGGCATCTATCCAGATGTTACCTCTGTAACAAGGACCTTCTCTAAAGTCCCCAGCCATTTAGGCTGTGGGATGGACACTTGGGAGCTCCCTGTGGTGTTGACTTCTCTTTGCTGGGCTGAGACCCACCAACTGGCTTCACGGGATCTGCCGAATCACTCACGTGTTCCTTAAGGAGGCAGCGTGTGGCATGAATTAATGCACTTAAAACTCACTCAGAAGCAGGATAGGTAGGATGACTCATAACAGCTGCTTATGAAGGGGTTTAAAATGACCCATATTATCAGATAATTACTGCTACACTCAGACAGCAGATAATTGTCTTTCTGAGAGCTTTTTATTTCTGAGGGCTGTTAAAGATAAATTTTGCAGTGGTTATTCCAGACTAATTTTTATGTAGAATAAATTCAGATAGGAATGAAGTCGGGCTCTTCTGTGGCCTGCATGAGGCAGGTCAGATGAGGTGATTACCCTGGCCTCTTCTGAGCTTATAACATCGGAAGGAACACAGCTCCTTGTCAAAACACACCAGCGAGACGTAGAGGTGGTGCTGCGGAGATGTGTGCTGCAGTGAAAAACAGGTGTCCTGAAGAGCCTGACAGAAAACACCCTTCCTGTTGGAGTAGATAGTAAAATTTCTACCCAGATCATAAATGTGGCTTCCCCACTTCCCCTTTGTTTTCATTACAGGCCAAAAAAAATAAAATAAAAATGAGGAAGGAGTTTGAAACTCAGTTTCTGTGTTGCAGCTGGCCAGTTTTCTCACCGTGAAGAGAGAGCAAACTCCAAGGCGAATGTCTCCTGCCAGCTGAGGAACACCATCCTTTGACAGCTCAGGATGCCCCAAAGTGCTTTTGGTGCTACCTTCAAACCCAACCTCTGCGGCAGCCCCCAGAGCAGTGCTGTGACTTGATGGCCTGAGCCCAAGCTGGGCTCCCATCCCCTCCCTCCTACGCTGCTGCGATGGGGAACTCCGGAAACAGCGTCTCCCAGCCTTGCAAGGGTTTGCAGGAGAGAACGAGTTAATGAATCTGCAAGCAGTACGAGCAAACCTAATGAGTGACTTGCTGTGCCTTCCTCACTTACAAGTCATAATTTGTAAATATTTGTAGTGGTACCTAGCAGGAGGCAGGAGAAGTGCACAGAGATGGGCACATTTTTTCAGTCATAACGAAGAAACATTAGCAGCTACCCATGGTAGCATAGGCAGCTGCTGGGAGCTGCTTGGGGACCTGGTGTGGGTTATACACGGAACAGCTACTGTGCACAAAGGCACAGGTATGTTTTGATTCTTTTTGCTGCAGGGCACCTTTTAGGTATAAGGAGACTACCTACTGCAGGGCAAGTACTGCAAGTTAGAGGTGGCTGTTAAAAGATCACTAACGTGCTTTGTTCTCCAGTAGAAACTTTGCATTCATCTCATGAAAAGGATCCAGAAGCCCAGTGGTGACATTTTCAGTCTGGCTGTTATGGTAATGTTTCTGGAGAAAAAAAAGTGCTCTTGCAAGAGGGTTTAAAATTTGATGTTCTCCTTTCAGGAGGCTTGTCTCTGTTCAAAACCTAAGCTCTCTTTCATGGTGAAGATTCTCTAAAGTCTTAGTCAGATTTGTACAGAATGACTGAGCCTTTTCCTGTGTACTTGTGTCCTCCTACATGGGATGTCGCAGTGCAGGCCACCAGTGGCTCCCTGGTATGGTCATGCACCTTGGATGAGGTGGTGGGGTCATGTTGCTTGCAGTTCCCCAAAGGCAGGGTTCTGAGAGCTGAACAAATATCCTATCCAAGGAACAGAATGTCAGGGCTCTTGCCTGAACAAACTCTTCATCCTCTTCTGTCTAACATCTCCTACCAAAGAAGGTCTAAGCTGCTCTGGGGACACTTAATCAATGAGCATAGGCGATGGAGTGGAAGGACACTGCTTGTCTCCCAGCCATACAAATGCAGAAGCTGTCACAAAGGTTAAGAAATTTGTCCAGGGCTGCAAAACAAGTGGGCAGCAGAGCCAGGAGCTCACCCTCACACTTCTCTGACCGGATCACTAGAGTAACCTTCCCTCCTGTCAAAGTAGCGCTAAGGAAGGACAGCTGAGAAGGAGTGAGTGGGAGAAACACTGCATGCAGAAAAAAAAAAAAAGACATATCCATTTTTATTCTATGTTCTGTGTGTGCAAAAGAGGAAAAGGTGGTGCAATTTGCCTAGAGAGTGGTTTTCACAACTGGAAATATTTAATTAAGTGAATTATTTTCCTAGTAGTACTTTAAAAGGTTATATCCCCAATTAACAGTGCATTAGACCTAGCCTGAGCCCCATTTTGATGTGCTCAGCGGACTGTGAGGAATTTACTGTCAGCTTAAGAGAGACAAAAAAGGTAGAAGTCAAATCGGTAGCAAAATGCAGTTTCTGGCTCCTTGTCAAAGCACCCACATGCCTCATTACTTTGGTTTAAAGGCAACAGACTAGCTTAGCAGGGCTGTTTATTACTCCCTCCCCTTCCATCTATACCAAAAAGGATGTTTCAGCTACAAATCCTCTCTTTGCTAAGTTGTACTTCTCTTTATTTTATCCTGTTTTTTTCTTCCCCTTTGATATATACCCTTTCTTAGACTGCCTCACTCAAGCACGGGGTTTGCATACAGCTGATAAATGCCACCTGGTGACAACGTCTCTCAGGCCATTTCAAACAATATCCCGTCTCCATACCAGCTGTTTCTGCTGGGAACATTATTGTATCCTGCTGCCAGACTTGGAGCCAAATGATCCTGGGAAGGAGGGCGGGAAAGGGTGTTAATGAGATAATAAAAGTGTACGTTCACTATTTTCTACTGCAGCGTAAACATAGCTTTTCCTTGGCTATAAAGCCTGTTTAGCCATTAGAACGTGGCTCTGTCAAAAGAAGCATTGATTCCTTTTTTTTATTGCAGCCCTCACAGCATTGCACCGCATGAATTGTCAGACTTTTCTTCCTCTCTTTACCAGAAAGCATCTGTCCTGTTTTCCTTCAGGTCCCCTGTAGCACAGACACCCAGCGTGGTGTTCAATTTCTTCACACCAACCAACTTGCCGTAAAGACCCCCCCAGAAGATGGGTATGAGCAAGGGATGTAAGTGCCCTTGCTACAGCAGTATCCCTTACGGCTCAGGGGATAGGACGAGCTGAGTGTGTTCACAGGAAAACATTGCTTCAGAAAAGGAATTAACTGTAACTTGTCCTAAAATTGTCTACCTGTCTTAGGCACAGCAAATGTTCAAGAGGGGAGAAAAAAAGTCCTGAAGCACAAACATGTCGGCTGGTGCCGGAGCAGCTCAGCCACGGGGCCCTGCTTCCATCGCCTTCGGCACTGCTGGGACAGTTCTGTTGTGCGGGAAGGGGGCAGAAGATGAGAGAGAAGAAACAAGTGGCCTTTCTTTCCTAGTCATTGCTCCCTGAGAGCTTGACTCCTACCTCTGAACTGCCCACAGTGCCATCGGCCATTGCCCTCTAGGTTTATTTTCAGCCAAGTGCTTTCTCCTCTAAGGTTGCACCGGGCCCCCATGGCCAAAGCCTCTGTTTTTGTTTTCTGCAGCTTCTGCTGAAGAAGATGTTGCTTAGTCCATATTTACACCCTACTACTACACAGTGGTTTGCAGTGATTCAGCTCCCAGTGTGCTGAGACCACTGTGTGCTGTACCGACAGAAACAGTCTCAGCAGCTCAATTGTGGTCTCTTTCTTACCTGTATCTTTCTTTTCTTCCTATCAGTGTGTCAGCTGTTTGCAGCAGGAGCCTTCTCTGTAAATGCCAGCTACCTCCATCAGCAAAGGTTCTCAAACCACAAAAAAAATGAAAGTTGGCAATAATGGGAATAGTCACTTTAGGGCAGCAATGTTTAAAAAAGCCAGAAGTATGGGTGAATATGCACAGGATTTTGTATTCAGCTACCCTAAAGTTTAGCAAAGCTTTGATTAGAACAGCCCTACTATTCCTATAGTCTCTTCTTTCTTGAACAGTCATATTGCTCCTTCATACAAATGCAAGCAGAGCTCTCAGAGAACCAGCCTTTGAACTTAATTAATTAGTCAGCGTGCTTGGGGCAAACACAGATTAACACCTGGCTTCATCCCTGCTGACAAGCTGTCTTCAAAAACCCGTTTAGGAGGCAGTGGAGCCCTTCAGCTGAGAGGAAGTTTTAACAAGGTCTCTGCTTGCTAAACTGGTGAGGACTTCCCTTAGCACCCGTGCTGCAGCCTGCGTGTAAGTGGGGATGTGCGGAGTGGGGTGGAGTGAGGGGGTCCAGTGCCCTGGGTTTGGTGTCACCTGGCAGAGCGAGCAGGACAACAGAAGTTGTTTTTTCCATCCTCACCTACTTCCCTTTGGCTTTAACATGGACTCGTCGCAGCTATAAGTGCCACTCCAGTTCTTCTGACGCATTGTGAAAGAATGTGATGATGTAGCTTTATTATTTTTAGCCTATTTTCCTAAGTGAATTATGCTTACACAACTACGTCTCTGCAGCCCTACCCTCCCTGCCCCTCACACGCAAGCACTCGTAGCTTCTACATCCATACGCTAATTTTAAACAAATTTGAGAGGGAGCAGAGGTCTCAGAGCTGTGAAGGATAATTCACCATGGTGGTGTGTGGGTAGATGAGAGATGCACACACAGCCCTGCTCACGAGCTTGCCTCTGGCAGGTAGGCAGCAATAATTCAGCTCCGGTCAGTGCCAAAGGCAGTTTCCAGGCAGCCCGCTGGCACAATCCTCCTGTCCGAGGACTTGCTGCTGCTGGGACTTGCCCTCGAAGGCGTGCGGAGGGAATTGTGAGGAAGGCTAAAGGATGCGGGATGCAAATCTGTGGCAGGTCGGACCTGAGCAGTGCTGGTGCTGAGGAGATTTCTGCTTTGTCTGAGCAATCGGTTCCTTTGGCACAGGTCTAAAGCAGTTTGGTTAAAGTAATTCTCAGTAGGGCTTAACTCTGCTTGACTGGACTAAGGAAACGGTGGCGGAACGAGTGGGGGCTGCTCACTAATTCTATGAAGAATGAGCCTGAAAATGTAAAAGCAATTCCAAAAGGAATTCCAGGATTCACTCTTCCAGGTAGAGATAGTTCTTAATATGCAAAGACTACCAAAGCTGTGAGTCATTTGTTAAAACACATACAAAGCCTCGGCGAGGTGAGAAATAATTTGCACAGCGATTGCAAAAGGGGTCGAGCCGAGTGTGTGTGTGAGCTGCTGCCCTGCTCACGTGGGGTGTCCCAAGTCCTCTGTAATAGTAGGCCAGCCTGGCAAAGCAGACATGTTTCCTTGCATGAGGTACCTCACTGGGATGTCAACAACTTGTCTGTGGTTTCTGAGGCTTCAGGAGCCGGTGCGAATGGGTGATGGGACTTTCTGGGTATAAACACAGGGTATGTGGGTCCCTGTGTCACTGTTCATCATGGCCTGGACACTTGATACTTAACATCTGCCTGAAGAGTGATGGTCATTATGCATAAGATTTATTGTGTGCAAAGGATGAGGAGATAACTAGGTTCAAAGGGCTTATGATGAGTTCATGAGATAAAATATTCAGCGTGCATACGGGTGGGATGCCACAGTTATTTACTAACCGAATAAACGTCATTATATTCTCAAAAATGAAACCACATTAGGTATTTCTCCTGATGGAAAGACAAAATACAGCATGAATGGGTCTTCAGTAATGTGATCACCACTGTAATCTATTACACTGGGTAGCTGAGGGTAGAATTACACCTTGCCATTGCCTCCTGCTATCGGTGTGGTATTGGCTGTCCACACAGTCCAAGGCAGCCCTTGTCCTTTCAGCATGGGACTCTCTTTTTCAAGCAATACAGCCACAGCAGTTTGGCCTTTTATTTCTGCCTGAGCATTGTTCTTCAACATTTTCCCTAGCAGAGTGGTCCTGCTGGAGAATTGGGTTCACTAAGGGGGGGTAATTCTTTGATGGATACAAGCTGATATTTAAAGACAGCCACAGCTAACACTGAGTCTGTTTGGTGGCATTAAAGCCAGCCTGAGTATAAGATTTTTTGGGTGTATTTTATAATTCAGACACTTTTAAATTACTATTTTTTAAAGTTACTATGGCCGATAGCCAATCTTTCAACAATTAGAACATTATTTCGCTCCGTCAAGCATAAAGCTTAGAGGAAACTCAATTCCATTTGAAGCACCATAGTGTAAGAGAAAGAGACTCTTACCTCAAAACTGGAGTGCTGCTGACCGTCAGGAGATGTGGGGTCAGCCTGCACGTGCCCTGGAGAAAAGCACTGGGATCAGGTTCTTTTCTGAGTAACCTCTCATTTTGAAAGTCCCAGTATTTGCCTGCCTCTCCTGAAGGATATGATTTCTATCGTCAAAGTCACTGACAGTTTTCAGCTTCTACTATTCATGGCTGGTTCCAGAAATGTAGCACGTGTATAATGTTTTTACTTTTTTTAAAAAAAATTTTTGCTACACCAGCTTTGTGTAATTGTTGTCCCATGACTATATTATGGTTGACTTACAATCACGAGAAGCTCATAATCAAAGAGAAATGTAAAATTACTACAATATCAGCTTAGCTATTAATTTTAAACTAAGGCAAGCACTTACATGAGAAATGCACTTGAAAACAGTCAGCTTAATCTGACATTGCGATTTCACAGTAGGTCAAATCCAAACCTTATTAGAAATCCATAGAAGATGACACCTCGGTGACATAAAGCAGAAGTGCTATTTCTCAGTAGCTAAGTGGAGTTCAAAGGCAGCCCTTTCTGCATTCAAAATGCCAAAATCTGATGCAAAAATACTTAGACTACTCATCAAAATAAACCAAATCCTCTTTCCCCACCATGACTGCAAGATATAACAGCTATTTTATATTTAGCCCATTTAGATGGTAAGCTGCATACCACTGGGCAATGTCATTCCAAGGAAGACAAAATAAAAGCCACTAAAATCGAAACAGTTAGGTCATCAGTGACTCGGGCAGCTAAAACCAAGGAATCATCTGAATGCACAACAGCTTTTAAGGCCATAAGCCACCACAAAAGATCAGTTTCTACTCACTGAAGAGTATGTTAAAGAGTGATAATGGGTGTATGTGCCTCCTGCTATCATTCCTTTGCAAAAGGAGAAATTCCCAAATCAGCCCAGGAAAGTCTGACCCATGTAAATGGGACCTGCAGGGATCTCTTGAGGCAGCCAGGGGAACAGTGGGAGGAGAGGGGAGCTGAGGAGGACCAGGCACTTGGCCAAAGCTTGATCCTGCTGTATCCCATCCATGCTGGCTGGACCTTACAAGGTTACCTGTGCCAGCTGAGTAGTTTCCAGGCATGAACAAAAGGCAAGCTGTGACTGCTGGAGTCAGAGCATTTCTGAGCTCTGTACCTCAAATCCCTGCCTTTTAATGTGCAGGGAAAACATAATAAAAAAAGCACGTTCCTCTCACCCCAATCGGTCTGCCCGTTCCTGAGCTCTGCTGAGGTACTGTGGCTGGATCCAGAGACACCACTTCATCTCAGCGGGACGTCACCCCTGAGACGCCCTGTGGCAAGTCCTTTGAACCAGAGTTCAGCTTCCCTAGGTGAGGAAAAGTTCATATTTCTTACCAATGAGGATAACTTTGCTGGAACAATACGTACTCTGTGTCTGAATGAAAAATGAGAAAATCCCCCAATGGTCCTTCCCCCATGAGTCCCACATAACAAGTTTGTCTCTGTGTCCCCTCACAATTGCAATCCCACCAGTAAAGGAGCAGTAGGCTCATTACCTAGCTGCATAATCAAGTACATTAGCAGGACAGATGGATAGCTGGCAGTAGAGGCTGAAACAGGCTAAAATCCAAAATGCTCTGAAATATGCCCTTGAGCTTTCTTCGAAGCCTATTTGTTTTTCTAAGAGGATTTTAACATTCAGTTCATAGAAGCTTGCCTGCTTCCAGAAGGTGTCATTGATCATGGTGTAGAAGCCCCAACCGGTGTTCGTATTCAGCGTTTGTGAGCGAATGCTGCTTGTCATTACCCTGCTGCTAAGATTTTGAAGTTAAGTCATGCCAAGAGCGACACCGTTACTGCAGTGGGCCGCACCCTTGGTGCTATGGAGAACAACCGCCCTTGGGACAGAATCTTCTCAAAGTGATCCTGTGGTCCTCAGACCTCAAAGTAATATTAAAAAAAAATAGATTAAAATTTCTTTTTTTTTTTCCCCCCAACTGTTCAGGCAGCCATGCAGGTTTCTTCGTCAAGAGGAGAGGGCTGTCTGTGCTGAGAGGCAGCAGAGGGCTACGTACAGGGCCACCAGGGCAGTTGAATCCTGTCATCCTCTACACTCAACAGTCTCTTCGTTTAACATTTCCGCACATTGATTTCCTTGTACCCTTTAAGGCACAGGAATCATCCTTACTGATCTCTTTGCTTGCTCTGTAGTGATATTTCATGTCACTGGCAAAAAACCATACTGCTGTTGGACTATGCAGAAGGTGCCTTGTACAGAGATGGATGAAGCATCCTTCCGCTGCCTATAGGGGCAAGTTGTGCTCCCTCAGCAGAGCCAGCTTTCTGCACTGTATTTGGGCTGCCTGGTGCCTTCTGCCAGAAAGGGGTCCAGCTTGCTGCACCAGTGATCATTTCTGCTGTCCTGAACACAGAACTGCTCTCCTGAATCCCCTGAAGCTCAGAGGCTACAAATCATCTCCCCAGGAGATGGCTACAAACCACGGTGAAAATAAAAATCAGACAAGTAGCAAAGACAAGCTGGTATCAAAATGAGTACTATTCAATTGTGTAAGAAAGTGGGGTAGGGATAAGCACTACCCCTGCTCCTGCAGTTGTCTGTACAACCAAGGAAAACCCCAGTTTCTCCTTCCAATCTTATATGCTATGGAAGAGTGGTGTCCCTGGGCCGGATACCATCTTTCAGCCTCCCACCACTTAGGCAACTGACTCCATGGATGTGCTGGTATGAGGGAGCAGAGGCAAAGAGTTGCTTTGCCTTTCGTGATGGAGCTTGCTCTGCCATGGAAGGCTAGGGAGAGGACAGTGGCAGCATCCTGTACTGGTGAAGTGGAATCAACGTTTGTCACTGCAGAAAAAGCAGAAAGCACCATCAGTTGAAGCTACCCATGCATATGGGCTGGCGATATTGAGAAAAAGGAACAAACACTGCACACGCAACAGTGCACCTTCCACCCAAAGGTTTTGAAAAGGTTTGCAAATCCTGTGTTGCTGAATTAGCCTTCCCTAATTCCTCTGCAAGACCAGCAAATGTGACAGCCCCGTTCTGCAGATCACTGAAGTAAGGCACATGGATGCTCACGTGTAACTTGCTGAAGCACGTCCCATTCAGCGCTGATCATAGATAATACCAAGGCCACCACCCAGTTCCTTTGTCATCATTTGGCCATATGGCTTCTCAAGCTTCCTTTATCTACTCCTTCAAAAGTGTTTCTCTTTGCAATGTTAACTTGAGCTAGAGCACAGGTGTTGCCCTACTTTAGCTGCCATCTGCACACAAACCCCTTCTGTAGCTCGGATCGATTGGCTCATGTGGTCAAGCGGGCACACAACACTGCAGGCTACTGCCATAGACCACCCATGGATCTCCACAGCCTTCCTAGAATTCCTTGCCAAGTTTCCAGAAAGGATGACCAAGTTCTCCCACAGTGCTATGAAAAGGCCTTATTGTGTGTTTCAGCCTACTATGTGGCTGCGATTTGGGCTAGCCCTGGTATTGCACAAAAGTAAGCGTAGGGCTGGTATGGAGCATGGGGTGGTTTTGATGTCACAGGTGCCAGGCTCGCTTGAGGTCAGTCATATGACCACAAGTCAACACAGCTGGGTGAACTTTGCAAAAATACAGCAGCCAAGAACAGGGATATCTTCATGAAAGGTTTATGTTACATAAGTGGTTTACATAAATAATAATAATAATAAATTTAAACATATCACAGAGGGTATTATTATAAATAATTATAATTTCTTATTATAATTATAATTTTTTATTATAAATAATAATAAAAATTTAAAAAATCACAGTGGATTTCTTGAAACTGTAGCTCTGTAAAGCACTTTATTTACTCAAGCCTACAAAAATACTAGATAAATTGAGGGGCTTGGTCTTGGAGTTTTAAGGAGTGTCTAGGGCACTTGCCCCTCTGCCAAGTGTTTGGAGGAAGTACCAAAATAACATATGTAGAAAAAAAAATGAGAAACTGTGTTTTACTTGAGGAGGTGGGGTTAGAGCAATTAATCTGCCAGAGGCAATCCTCTTCATTACAATGAGTAAGTGTTTACTGTTCCTGAGCTGGGCACAGGTGACATGTTCTTTACAGCAGACGAAGACGAATTTTCTAGAATAGATAGCAGCTATTTGAGCTCATCAGAGAGGCGAGGGGTCTATTGCTTTTATCTGCAACTAATTCTCTGCTGGGCTGTGAATAAACTGGCCACCAACTCAATGTCGTGCTACCTAGTGCAAACACAGATTTACTGCTTTTACCCCTTAGCACAAAATGTTGGATTCAGTGTTGTCAGGAAGACAAGGGGATGACTCAGGGTTTGTTGGGTTCCCTCCCCCCTTTTTTTGTTTTGATTTGTTTATGAAGTAGGTGGCCATGTTCCAGTCTTCTTGTAATGAACATGCTGATAGCAAGCTAAAAATAATTTTGGGCGAGTCTCTATAACAACAAAACCTATAGTCATGTCACACTAAGCCATCACCGAACAAGCAGTCGCTTATTATCTAGCAAGGGACAGGCAGCAATAAAGAACTGAATGCAGCCCTTATTTTTGAAGGCATTGCTTGGGTGTGAGAGATAGAGGATGTACTGATTCTTCTTTCTGATTTTGTTTACATTTTCCACTGTTTCCATTAAATCTGCCACAGAATATCACTTGGTAACAACACATTTCATAACTGGTCTTTTTTTGTTCAAGTGTCATTAAACGTTTGATGTGACTTGCAATGTAAAACTTACATCAGGGATGATTTGAAATCATCTTGCTTTTACTTAGGAGAAAAAAGTAGTCTTTAGAAATATTACAGACAAATTATGTTTTCAGGAGCTCTCAGATAGTTTGCATGCCAAAGCTATGTTGAAAGTCAGTAAGGTTCAGGCTTCTAAATCACATTTTAAATGTTTCCTAAAGGCTTTGAGGGCAAAATCTGTGTTCCTACAGAGGATCTGAACAAGTCTTTTTACACCCTTTAAGATCTGGGGTCAATCTTAGGACCAAATTGTGGGAGAGAAGTTAGAGGGATGAGGGGATGCTCCTATCAGCTACAAATAGACTGTGACCGTAGGTAAGTTTTGGAGGAGACAGCTGAATCCTTGCTTATAATGATGGTTTCTCGTGTTAAAATATATATCAAGATGCACAGTGTGTCATGTTTTTCCTCAAAGCTTCAGTTCTGCAGAGAACTGACGTGGTGGGCCCCACAGCTCGATTGCTTGTTTCCAAGTTGTTTTGAATGTGGACAAGAGAGAAGGTGGAACACAATGGCTCAGACAGCACAGAGCAAAGAACATGATGCTTCTGGGTTTAAGACTCTGATAATTAAGCCATTAAAGATTGCTGGGGTTGGCAATACCATGTCTACAGGGAGCTAATTACTCGTACAACTGGTAAAATACCATGACAACAACAAAGAATGACATTTTATAGACAAGTAGCAACGACAAGTTCCTGCCCTGCAGCATGCAGTTGGAAAGGCCAGTTTGTACCCTCCCAAGTCAGTGGGATGTCTCAAGTGAGTAAGACCAACTTAGAATCCACATTTGTGCTGTGAAGGTGATTAGAAAGGACATGGTAAACTGCAATAAATATACAGACTAGTGATGTGTCAATCAGTGAGGATACACCGCAGCTCTGCATTCCATATGGTTAGATATTGCTTCAACAGCAGAGCAATGAGCCCAGGGGCAGCTTGCTGATTCACTCTTTTCTGCTTTTCATTTTACTTCTTCATAGAGATTGTGGTTTTGGTCTACAAGTTTCTCCAAAGGACTTCCACTTATTTCCCTTTTTTTTTTATTATTATTTTTTTTTTTTTTTTTCTTTTTTTCTCACCAATACTCCCAAAGGACTTCCACTTATTGCCCTTTCTGTGCAGCAATAGCCGTGCAGAGGCTCTGATTTGTTTACTGGAAGCATATTTCCATAGTGAGAACAGCATGTCTTCCTCTGAGATCTTACAAAAGAGCCCCACCTTGCATAATTGCAGGATTTCAGCCAAGGTCTGCCTGCTGAGGGATCCCTTTTTACTCAGTAACCTAGCATCACTTGTATCTTTCCGTAACTATAAAAGCCTTGATTTTTAATTCATATAATTTTCCTGCTGAGAACAGAGACTAGCTGAGGCATCTGCTAAAATCTATTAATGCAGTTATTTGTTGGAAAAGAATTCAAAACAAATTTCTGTGAGGTGGAAGCTTAAAAGCCTTAAGGGGACTGGCAATAAACCATCCAATTTCATTTACAAGACATCTGTCAAAATTCAGGTAGCTTTGGTTGTGACAATTTTTGTTTGTTACTAAATTGTCTTATTCCTATTCCAGAAGGACAGAAATTTACTTTACATCTCTCCTTTCTGGTGACAATCTCAATGGGCAGGCCACTGGCTGGATAGTATGGAGATCCAGGACAAGAGGAAATAGCCTCAGAGGAGGTTTAGATTGGATATTAGGAAAAATTTCTTTACTGAGAGAGTGGTGAGGCACTGGAAAAGGCTGCCCAAGGAAGTGGTGGAGTTGCCATCCTTGGAGGTATTCAAAAGCAGTGTAGATGTGGCACTTCAGGACATGGCTTAGTGGTCATGGTGGTGTTGGGTTGACGGTTGGACTAGATAATCTTAGATGCCTTTTCCAATCTTAATGATTCTATGATTCTATGCTGGGGGTTTTTCATATTTTTTTTTATCTATGGAAACAGAAGACATGAGAAATATCCCACCGAGTCAGATCAGGGATCCATGTAACCCACTGCCTGGTCTCTGGCAATGGCAGGAGATCCTGTTCAGGGAGATGGTGTGAATGTGGCCACTTTTGGCAGTTCACTCCCCTTTGAACTTTCCCAGCAATCACCACTGTTATATTTGGGGTGATCTGTGTATACCTTTTGGTATCCACATGTGAAGCCGTTGTTTGTGAATTATTCTCATACCTTTTTAACCTGCTGATGCTTTCTGATTCCACAGCCTCTGTGCCATGAATGTCCAGAAGTTCACCACCCTCTGTGTAGAGATGGACTTTTAAATATCTGTTTTAAATGGACCTCTTACTACATCCACTGAGTGCTCTCACCCTTGGCTTGTTGTATTGTGGGGCTTTGTGAACATCTCCATATTCCTGTTTTACCTACTGTCTCCATGGTTTTATAAATCTTGATCATATTCAGCCTCAATCTTCTCTCCAAGCAGAGGAGTACTGGCCTTTTTAATATCTTTTCATAAGGCAGTTTCTCCATCCCCTCAGCTGTTCTAGTTGTCTTTCTCTAACCTTGCTACATCATTCTTGAGATGAGGAGACCTGGATCTGGTTGCTGTGGGTGCACCAGGACATTACATAGCAGCAAAACGGCACCTTCAGCCTTGATGTCAGTCCTCTTCCTGGTGAGACAGAAACATCTTTACGGTCTATGTCTGTATTGCTAAATACACATCAAGAGTAATAGAACAAAATTGCAGCTGTTTGGCTTTCAAAACAGAACAAAAATCCCTGAAAAATCTATCAAGGGATATATGGATGCTCCTGAAGGCTGAATTAGCCATTTATTCTGGTGGTTGCTGTTTTTCACATGGAGTAAAGGGGGAAAAAAAACCCCAAACTTGAAAACCTGCTCTTTCATAAAGTCACATTTTTTATATATTTTTTTTCAGCATTGTGGAAAAATAACACTCTCCAGGAAAGGCCCAAGCTCTGAATCGATGCAAAAATGCTAGGCACACTTTGAAATGAGGAATTTTTGAGTCTCTGAGACCTGGACTTCAGCCATCTTTCTGCAATTCTCCTTCCTTTTCCTTGCCCTTCTGGGGCAGCCCAAGGGATCCAGAAAAGAAGCTGTGGTAACTGGGGTCCTAACTATGGGCCCCTGTTTGTGGATACCAGCTGGGAATCTGCTTCAAATTAATACCAACTTCTTTTTCCTCTTAAAGTTCTCCTCCAAAAAGGTAGCAGCCAAAAGCAGAACTTGTGGCAATCCACTGGAAAACCTGGCTCGCAAGCCTCAGGAGAGGGAGAATGGTTCAAAGTTGTGAGGCAGAAAGCCATTGCAGAAACCACACGGTTTTCCTGGCCCTCTCCAATGGATTTTTTCCACCAAAAGAAGAATGCTTTGGCTTTGCAGCAGTAACTTGAGGTTCAGCTTGTCCAGCAAAGAGCTCTGTACACCAGGCATCCAGGGAAACCCACAGAAGTGGAAGCTGATTTGTTCCACACGAAACAAACAGGGACGGAAAGTTCGGTGGGACAGAAACACGGCCAACTGCAGGGTGCACACAGTGCCAATTCAGCCTTGAGTTTCAACCACATCGGTAACTAAACATCCTGTAACTTGGGGCAGCTGCATGGCTGAGTGCACTCATTTCTCTCTGGTCCCTCCTTCACGCAGGAACCCCCTCTCCTCTGCCTTGGGGCGGCGCTCAGCTCCTCAGTACACCCCAGCCCAGGCTGAGCGGGCACGTCTGGCTGGGAACATGAGGTGCCGTTTGTGCTTTGGAGGCAGAGAAGGAGGATATGGGAAGGGCTACCTACAGGACTAGAATCCTTGCCTTCTGCAGTTCCTCACTGCAAAGCCTTGCTTTGCCCTGCCTGAACCTTTTCCTTCTCAGTAATGCTCCCAAACCTCCTCCCTCTGCTCAGTCCTACCTCCATCCTGTGGGAATGCTTTAATTCTCGAGGCAGGGCTGCTTCTGGGGCCACAGTTTCAAGGTGATCAGCTGCTTCATGCATTGTGTCGAACACCCTGACTGAACTGTTCTTTCTTGATGCTGACAGCTCCAGCCAAATAAATATTTGGTGGGAACTCTTCAAAAATTCTTGTCCTTGCTAATTCCCCCCCCCCCAGAGAAAATGAAAAATCTGCCACTCCAAGGATGCTAGCAAATTCTGCAAGACCCAGGCTTGCACCTCTGGGCTTATGTGCCAGTGCTTGTGTGTGGTGCATCTAGCACGCATGTTCTGCTTTTTGCCTAGCTATGGGACTAATCTGAATGCCACTCGCTTTGCAACCTGCTTACACACACACACACACATATATATATGACTAGTCTTTACAGTCCAGGGTCAGGGTTTTTTTAATTTACAAGCATTCAGATGGTTTTTCTCCACAAGATGGATGGATGCATGGGTGGGTGGAGTTCTTGCTAGAGATCAGTGAATGTGATACTCCATACACTAGTTATTCAGAGTGAGAATGTGCACTAATAATCATGAAACCCCACTGCCTTTGAAGGGTGACCTTCCTGGTACACAGGGAAAATAGGAGTTGTTTGGGTTGCTTAATTCTGCAGAGTTACATGTGTCTCAAAGCTGCTCCTGTTTCACTTTCCTGATGGGTCCCCAGTGCTAACGAAGGACTGAATACAGTTATTACAGCATGGGTGTTTTTTGTTGAGCTATTTTTTTTTCTGTTGGCCAGGAAGGATCAGCACTGGCTGTTTAACCTTTGTGTTCACTGACTATCCTGTGTTTCCATATGCAGACCTGTCTCTTGATGCTTTTCTGCCTCTTGATAGTTGGCTGGTCAAAGGCATTCCCACATTTCCCTTAGACATTCACACACATGTGTAAACACACTTTAGACTGATCCAGTCCATCTCATCCTCTCCTCCTGTCTTCTTGCCATAATTGCCCAAAGTGAATGATGCAAGCTTGCAATATCACTTTATGAGATGCATATGAGCCTTGCACTGTGCATGGGGACGGGAGAACCAAGGTCGGCAGCTCTGAAGGTTGCGGACAGCTGAAGGAAAGCAGCCACATGAAAAAGAAATCATGCAAAAGAGCACATATTGCAGGAAAAAAAAACAACCAGTGATCTTGGAGCTAAAAACTGGAAATTAAATTTCCAGAAAAAAAACAGTTAAGAGAATCAAACAGAAATTGAACTTGAACCTCAGTTTTTCATTAGTTTCAAGCTTTTTAACCCAGCACTTAATCAAAGGAAGAGCCTTTTTGCATCCTCTCTTTTCCTGTGCAAGTTGAGCACTGCATCTTGACCACAGACTATTACTGTCATGGTGATTTACCTTGCTGGCATTAGTTATGGCCTTTGCAACAATTTCCAGCTCACTGGGTGGTTAGTTTAGCTTTCCGGCATCTAGGGGAAAAGTCCAGTGAAGAAGAGTTTCAGCAATGACAAATTCAAACATTTAAAAAAAAAAGACAAAAAGAAAAAAATAAGAGAGACTTTCAGAAGGTAGTGGAATTATCTGCATTTAATTTCTGCGTACAAGCTTTTAGAATTCATGTTACCTACTCTACCCTCACAGCTCTGAGGGCAAAGATCACAGATTTCGTGTTCAACCCAGCTGAAAGTACATGACTCCAGAGTTGACCTTAAAATGAAAATGCAAAAGAAAACACCAGTGGCTGTTTTCTCTCTGATCCTCATCTTCTTTCCCAAGGCCTGCTTTACCTGTTGCTTATAGATGCCCATAATTACTTCATCACTCGGTAACTACAAAGAGCAGAGTGTAGAGTCTTGCGGGAGCAGTTCAAACAGTACATAATCCTTTTTTTTTGTATGTGACAACCTTTAGCACTGAAGTCCTGAGAAGAGATGAACAACTGCTGAGCAACCTTCCCACAGCGGAGCGACAGTTATCTGAAAATGGTCCAGGCATCTCAACGCCTGATTTTGCAGGTGAGTAAGCAAACAAGAGAAGATAATCCCTCCCCAAAAGCCCCGGATGGCTGCAGAGCTGGCGAGGGATGCTGTCCCAGCTGTTTTGCTGCTGGTAACTGCTGAGTCTGAGAGCTGGGATCAGCTCGCCCCAGAGCCCTCGTTGCACAGACGTGCAGCTGGTTGGCCCTGAGGCCAGCAAAGCTGTGAAAATGCTGGGCTTTTGGGGTTACCCTTAAAGAGCGAGCATATCGATTGCTGTAGCGTGCAAACGTAATTGCACTCTAGTGGCCTGTGGACAGGGGTAGAGCCAGGAGCATGCAGATGTGATTACAAATATTGTCTACATGGGCAGTTTCATTTACTCACAAACTCTACCCTGCCTTTAGATTGAATCTCTGTTTTAAGATCACCTTGAGCTCTGTCCTGCTGGAGTTTGGAGGCAGTGGTCCTGCTTCTTCCTATTTTCTGTAGGTCATGAGGAGAGAAAAAAACGAGCCAAGTACTGAGCTGATGTACTCTTATTAATGCCAATTCAGGAGCCAAGAACCCCACAATCTATTCCACCAATGCCCCTTTGCTCAGTTTTATAAATGCTCAGGAATTCCTAATTTGCTTCCAGGGGCTTCTCAGAGCTCTGCTGGACTTTGCAGTCCATCTTACTCTGGCTTGTTACCCTTCACTGAAGCCCTGCTTTATCCTTCCCTAGCTTTAGCTTTGTCATCACTTTATCTACGTTTTGAAAAAGTGAATCTTAACTGCTTTCGAAACCTTTTTCACATGGACAGATTCCCAATGACAAAAAGAAGCATCTTACTCATTCTCATAATCACGAAAAGCGACAGAAGGGCCTAAGAAAAGCGAGGAGTTTGCTTGCTGAGGGTGTCGTGTGTGCTGTAGCATTTGTGCGTTGCCTGTGATTTTGAAAGATGCAATACACACAATAAGCAAAGAACAAGCAATAGGAAGGAATGATGTAGTTTTTGTAGACTTAGTCAAAAATAGTCTGCAGAATTAATTGCTTCAAATGATTAGGCAAGCTGACACAATTTAACATCTGTGGATTTATTTAATTTTTTTTTTTGCCTGCATCTTCGCAGAGATAGTGATTGGCCAGGCTTACGACGGCCGTGTGCATGTCAACTAAATGCAGAACAGTTGTTAGCTGAAGCTATTTGCCGAGGGTAGGCTTTCTGAGCCATAGCAAAATCATGCTGACACAAATGTAGCGCGCATGAGAAAGAGCTGTGCCTTCAGAGGACAGGACACTGTGCCCACGTACACTTGCTGTTGACTTAGTTTTTTTAACCTGGCAACTTGAGTCACTGGTCTGTCGCTCCTTTTGGTAAAGAGATTTGGGATCTCTGCTATCTAGCCATAAAGTGCATTTATTACGAAACAGTTCACTTGATTGCCCTTTCCACAGGCAGACATTGGCCTTTTTCCAAAGGCGTATTGTATTTGCATTGATCACGCTGCTGACTACATGACCTTGTCATTAGGGAAACACGAAACATAAAATATGAGTTACTTGGACTCCTTCTTCTAAGTATTATTCATTGTTGTATTTTCTGATCTCTGAAAGAGATTGCAGAGCCAGCAGGAGGTCTGTTTGAGACCGCTGACATCATTGAATTCATGGTACTTTAATTATCCAAATGATCTAAACAAAAGAAGTTAACAGCTGAGTAGTGTATGATTGATTGTTAGCTGCAAACTGCAAATTTTAATTTGGCAGCTGGAACAGTTACATGAAACTCTGGAGGTTGCTCCCCCAACATCCTGACTAGGGCATCAGATTGGACGTACCGGATGTAAATAAAGCTGGAAGCATTCACACAAGATTGTACTCGCAAGCACCATTTTTTCTCTCTTCTTTTGCTGTAACGAACTACTCAGTCATTATGGTGGGCATCCTCACCATTCTTCAGGTCAGTGTCCAGCCAGGAACCATAACACTTCTGGGACTGGGAAAGAAAGATCCATGTAAGATCAGGGGAGAGTGAGGATGGAGGGAGACCCTGGGACTGCACAGAGCCAAGAGTCACAAACCAGAAACAACACCCTGAGAATTAGTAATTTCTAACAAAACGGTAATAAGCCTGGGGCTAGAAGACCCAGGGCTCATTGTCTGTCTGTTGGCAGCAGAATGTCAGTGACCGGACAGGACAGCCAGGTGAGCTCATGGTCCCTATATCTCTCTTACCCGGATCTTCCAGAGCATCTATAATTTTGTACTTGCAGAACAGGCACACTGGTGCATCAAGCACAGCCAGCCTGCACATTCAAAAAGCAAAAAGAGCACTGCTTTCTCCAGTAGCACGTTAGTTTGTGGCTGTGAGTTCTGGATGCTAAAAGAATACACGCATTAAAAACAGAAAAACAAACAAAAAAATGACTGCATTTGTGGTAGAAAGGTCTGTCCAGGGCAGTTCAGTGGATGCAGGTACAGCAAAGCTCAAGAAGTCCTTAAGCTGCAGCTTGCTAGAGAGTGTTCTGGGGACAGAAGAACCTTATGCTTGTCCTTCTCTAAGCATCCCTTGCTGGCTGTGAGATCTGGCATGGTGTCTGGCTACCCTTGCCTTCTCAGGTCTTTATCCTGAAGGTGAATAACCATAAATGAAACTCTAAGTGTTTAAGGAAAGCCACACAGAGCTAATTACTTGAAGGCCTGCAGTGGTTTTCCTCACACTCAGGATATGCAGAGCATCCTACCAAAAATCACAGAAAACTGCTGTAATGCAGCACTTGCAACAACACCCTGTGACAGGAGTGGATCTCAGGACTTATTTGTGTATTTTTAGCATGTAAAAACATGTTTGTTGAAGTTTGCAGTGCTGCCAGTACATGTGACTTCTAATTCATCTCGCAATACGGAATATTTTCGTTAGCCAGAATTGCTACATTCGGCTTCTGAGAAGAATCTCCATTTTCTGAAAATAGAAACTAATGTGTGTTCATGAAGTCTGAACCAGAGGAGGAGATGGGAAAAGGAATGCGAAGCTGACTTGGCAAAGATAGTAAGTATTAGGAGCTAGGAAGACAGAGCTTACAAGAAATGAAAATTCAGAGGCAGAGTTCACGTTGCTTAGGAGAAGCAACTAAGAAACCAGCTGGGATGACTAACAAAATTGTACAAGGTGCCCTAGATGGTAAATAGGGTGTTAGCAAGAACATGGAGGTGAAGCTGACAACAGGGACACGCACGGAGGAAATCTGGACAAGGAGATGAAGAGGAGGAGCATGGACAGTTTGGAAAGTAGGGACAGAGAGGGGAAAAAAAAAATGGGTGGAGAATCTTTTTCTGTAAGTAATCAACTTTCCCCAAGCCAGGATTTCTGTACCTTCCCACTGTTCCACGTCACAAGGGTGAGGGCTTCTTATTGCAATGAGTTACTTATTTCCTTGGTCTAAGTAACAAAGGTCTGCACTGGGGACCTAAGTGTCCCAGATGACGTGTATCAGCTTGATGCTACCACATGGAATTTCTACTTTCATAATCTGGATAACTATATACTGCACTCTTTCTCTCCTCACCAAAAGTCAGGCCTTCCAAAGGGGTTGGGAGTGCCAGGATGTGTGTGTTGAAGGACCACCGTTAGTTTTGTGCTTGCACAGCACTCCACGGGACCCTTGCCTCACCCAGCACAGAAGATGGATGGTGCTCACTTAATCAACAGCTGCTCAGTACTTTTTCTCTTGGTTGTTCGCAGCGTGTCTCCGTGCCTTATTGACTGCGCACTATCCACATTGAAGGCAATTACTTTCCTCATGAGTTTTTCTGTGCTGCTTATTGCTATAGTAACTGTGTGCCTCACAAATACTAACTCATCTGTTCCCTCTCTTTCCCCTCGGAGACAGCAGGGCACTACCTGTGTTCCAGGAGTGTGGAGCTGTAATTCCTGAATACAGGGCTGAGGACTGGAGAGCAGAAGCTGAAGAGAAGTCTGTGTTTTCAGGTGTCTGTATTAGAGTGGGACTTCATGTTTCACAGCACCCGGTGGCCCACAACGCTTTGCTTTGCCTTCAGTTCTTCAGTACCTCCCGCAATTTCAAAGCCTCAGGTCAGGCACCTGGAAAAAAATGAACGCGTAGCTATAAATATAAGTAAAGAAAAGGCAAACACTTTGAGGTTTCTTTGTCAACTCAAAGGGCAAATCCCTACATTATACCCCCCAAGGTCAGGACTGCCATTTTCTCTATTTGCAAAGCACTCTGCATATGCTTAAAATGATTCAAACAGCCTGTGAGATAGGTAAATACCACCATTTTAGAAGAGATGAAAATTAAAGTACAGGGCCTAACTGAAAAAAAAAAATAAAAAGAAGGGGGTTATCATGATGGCACATTTCTTATTTGCACAAGAAAAGAGGCCATCTCTGAGCACAGGATCCTACTCCTGTGGCAGCTGCACACAGCTGAACACAGGAATGGGCTTTTGGGCACTGATGTGCAGAAGGTGTAGATAATTTCACACATACCTATTTTGGAGGCTATAGATACATGTGAGTCACTCAAAGTAACATAGGAAGTCAATCAATCTTGTCATGCAATCAGTATAACAAAGGAAAAATGTTTCCCTAAAATAGCTAGCAAATCAGTCATGTGAGAGACGATACTTTAAATCGTTCTGAGTTCCAATAAGCACCAATCTTTCTCACTTAATTACCCTCCTTAGGGAACTACATTGCAGGTGTTTTTCATTATTTGCAGCAGACGTTTAACAATTTCTATTCACATCACCTCTTCTCAGGACAAACCTTTTCTCTACAGCTGGGGATAGTTTTGTTTCTAAATTGTTTCTCTCTTTATCCCTCCCAGATCGTCAGAGTAAAAACCACTTTCTGCTCCCTGATCCTCCTCATGTGTCTTCTGGAAAAGAAAAAAGCAGAGGTAGGCTGGGGAAACCACCTGAAATCTCATCTGTCTGAATGCTTACTGTGAGGACAAATCAATGCAGGGGGAGGGATTTTTTTACATTATTAGTAATAGCACAGTGCTAGCCAGATGTAAGAGAAAAGTAAGATTCTCTTGTTAGAAGGCTTGACCAACCCCCGAAAGATTATATTAAGCTGTTTTCAAGGGCTTATGCCTTATTTTAGCAAGTCACACACTCCCATGCTCAGCTGCCCCCTACTCACGCAACTCAGGGTGGGTCAGATTACTTCACATGCAAAATGGGGAGTGACCCGTCAGCTACAGAAAATATTTGGGAACATAGTTATGCAGAGCAGCCACTCGCAGGCCTCCTGTGGGGCAGTTCTCCAGTTCACAGACCATTCCCATTCCACGGTTGGCTTTGGGTTTTGCTGTTACATCTTTGCCTTTAGGGTGGGTCTCAGACACCTGTTTTGTGCATCCATTCCCCTCTTTGCAGGATGTTTGGGATTTGGAACCATGGAGCAAGATTTGTTGTAAAAAAGTGTTAAAGAAATGAGGGCTTTCCACTGACTTAGCTGGAGACTGGGTGCTTCAAAAAATGCTACTTTATGCCCTGGGTTTCTAGGTGTGCTGAATAAGTGACCTTTAGAAACTGTAGGGCCTGAAACTGCAAACATTTTCATAGTAAATTTAAAACACAAACATAACCACAGCTCTGTAGCTTCTCTGAGATCCTTCCCAAGGCAGGTGAAACTCTGATGGGAGGCATGGAAGACTACGGAAGTGGGTGAGTGTGAAACAAGATAAAATAACTGTAAACTATAAGTTTACAGTTTGATTTTCCTTCCTGGCAAGGACAAGGGCAAAAGGGCTGTTTAGTGAACTCCCCTGGGATCCATGGCAGGGGGTGGCTTGGAGCAGGGTTTGGCAGCTTCACCTGCAGGCACTTGCTGTGACATTCTGGGAGGGGATGTTTGTGAACGCTGCCAGCAACCGGTTCTGGCCTCAGAGCAGGGCTTTGCATTTACAGCCCTTTCCTCCTCGCTCATTGATTAATTAGGTCATTCTAATTAACAGAAACATTAGGCCCTGATTTTTAACTCTGGCTGCTCCTGCCTCACCTGGCAGGAGTGGCTGGTGATGCCCTGATCTTGTCTTAACCTGAGCCTTATTTTTTTCACTTAGATTTTTGTCCACACTGTTACACTATATTTGTTCTTAAACCCCCCTTGGGATATAACAGGTCTCCTATAAAGCTTGTAGGCAACACTCAGGAAAATTCTGTAGGGTGTTTTCTAGGTCATCTTACAATATTGGTAAGTACAGTGGGGAAATAAACATTGGGTCCCATTTTGGCATGAGTTGTTCATTATACAAGTAATGTAAAGAATGGATACAATATAGGGAGTGTATGTATGTTCACGTGTGTATAAAGATATGCTCATATGTACACATGTTAAATATATTAAGTTAATTAGTAACAGAGCAGCAAGATTCACTTTATTTTCCAAGATCTGGTTTATGGGATTTATTTAGGACTGAAGCAGCAGCCAGTCTACAGCAGCTAGCTTCCAGTGCAGCTCAATGAGTCATTTCCACCTACACTAACATATGTCAAAATGGTTCCTACCGTGTGTCTACCTATTAGAAATAAACAGAAAATAACTGTATTAGTGGCAACTTCTGCAGCTTCTTTTACCTGAGAGTCTTAAAGCAGTGTAGAAATGGAGACCTCGTAGCCTTGCTATGGTGTTAAGGTGTATTACATGCATTGAGGCATACCATATAAATTTTTAGGTGGGAAAAGTGAGGCACAAAATAGTTCATTTGCCTAAACACCACACAGCAACTCTGCAAACAACATGAAGATAGACACCGCCTGCTCCCATAGCTTTGCTGCCTCCCCACTGGACAATACTGAAAGTAAATCCCAGAAATGATTTGAGTTTGTTTTCTTTTTTCTCTTCCAGCTGGAAGTGATGGAGGTTTTTTCCCTTTCTATTGCTCGGCCACCCCCTGACCTTTGGGGGTCAGGTAGTCTTTCCCATTGGCTGGGTGAATGCATTTCCCTTCAGGACAGCCTCAGACCTCCCCCTCGGCAGGATTTCATCAGCTGCCGTGCCTCCACCGTGTGTTTCTCTTCCTACCTCGCTGAAAGAAATTTTGTTATTTGCCCTCTAGCATATATCAGACAATGCTAGGAAGAGCGCAGAGAAAGAGTTCAAGACTGATGTTTATTTTATGGATTCATTGTATTACTTAACAACACAGTGCTGATTAAAGCCAACCTGCTAATTACTGTGATTCTGCTTCTCTGGACTTTTCCACAACCTGCAGATTCAAAACAGCTAAAACCAGAACAGTTAAAACTCTGATACAAACAGGGATCTGAACTTGGCAACTTGAACATGTGTCTACTTGACACGTGACTTGACTGCTACTAAAACCATCATAATAACAAAAACTTTCATGAGAAGTCTGCTTAATATAGGGTGGCCTAAATCTAAGGCAGATGGGAGTGAAACTTTTGGTCTAATGGTATAGAGGAATTTCATGCTACTACTTCTAGGATTTGAGTTCTAAGCCTATTCTCAGTCTTGACTCCTGAAACAAAGGCAGCCAGAATAATCAGCAATTACTTCAGTGACTTTTTTTTCTAATGTATCAGCTTTTACTGGTCACATTAAATAGAAAAAAAAGCATGTTTGTTCTTGTCAGGAAATATTTTGTCAATAATTACATTTGCTGGAGGTGGAGAAGCAGTGACTGGAACAGAAGACTTTTCTTGAATTATTTAATCATGGAGGACGATATCAAATGCACTGCATAAAATCTAGAGCCCGGTGTTAGCCATCAAGTGTCCTACATGCAGTGCAAGGACAGAGTTAAGTTTCCTTTCTAATGGGTCTCAAACAAACCATAGGATGGAGCTTCCTATGCTCAGCCTTTGATGAACCATCAGGGAAATGCTGAGAATACATGAGTCTTAAATCCAGCTCCTTGGGAGTCTTCCAGGAGGCATATTCATCTGTTTAGGATCCATTACGTACAGCCTTCTCTTAAAGAGCTGAGAAGACATCATCCTTTTCTTTTTCCAAACTGCCAGAGGGCGAGGTGCGACATCTCCTTTCCCCCACCAGCACACAGTGCTGCAGAGAGGACCTTACTAGAGCACTGGGCTCCTGCAGTCAGTTCTCAACCCAGCCAGAAGTGCTCAAAACTCTGACCTACCAAGGACAGTGTCCTTGCTACCAGGGTATTTGGTGTTTCCCAGAAACAGCTCACTTGTGAGAGGGTGAGCTTAATTCACAGGAATCTGTACAAACAGCCGAGATCTTCAGATCTCGGAAGGTACTGCAGAACTGCAAATTACTATATTTAATCATGGAGCTCTTGAGACTCTGCCCTTTGAAGCCTACAGGCATTCATTAGCAACGTCGCCATGTAATGCTGAGCTTTTAGTAGAACATAATGAAGATATCCTCAGGATGAGGGGAAAAAAGAAACACCGCATTTGCTCCCATGGGAGAGAGCATAAGAACTAGATGCGCAATCCTAACAGATATGTTCCTTCAGGAGAGACGAGTTTGTCTGTTTCTTCCAGCATCAAAAATGAATTTACCAGACATTTCAAGACAACCTCGCATTCCTGCTGATTAGGTTCTCAGGATGTTTTCATCTTTGTAAGAAAGTGCATCCTGTCTCCCTAACGGACTCCTCCAAACTCCTGTCTGCAAGCATGCCTAAATACTGAGAAAGTTTAGGTTAGATTTAAATTCAGGCTCCCGTACTAGCATCCATGCCATGGTAGGAATGTGATGCTGGAAATATTTCTTCATGACGATCTACTTCCCAGCTTTGAACCTGGGATTTCCTATGACCCTACATGCTTGCAAACCTGCCTGGTGACGAAGAGGGGCTCATTCCTACAGAAGAACCTTATAGCTGTGGTGCACCAGGGGACAAAGAAGGGACCTTCAAGCACAGGCTGTGCTTTAACCTCCCTGGGCCAGAAGCCAAGCAGATGGGCAGGGAACTGGAAGCAATCAGCAGTGCAGGAATGAGAACTAATCTCACTTTTTTTGTGTCTGCAGTTGAAAAATGTGGGTTGGAAACCCATTTGTTGCAAGGAGCAAAACAAATAAAGAGAGGGTATACCTAGAGCACTGTTAGAAGTGCAGACACAGCACAGGCAAACACGGCAAGTGCTGGGAGCAGAGTAGCTGTACCAGCATGGGCTTCAGTTGCTGACATAAACTTGCAAGTTATTTTCTTTTTCCTTAGTATTTGTCACTCACCCACTCATCCAAACAAAAGAAAAAGGCTGGAAAAGATTGTCAATTGCAGCATGTTTGCAAATTCTCTTCTTATCACCCATCTTTACTTCTGTAAACAATATTCAAAGTACGGTACGCATGGAAAAATCGTAACTACAAAGTACTAGTCAGGGAACTGGTCCCAAGGACACATAAATATCAGCAACTCCTTTGAAGTTTTAGGATCAGCTGGATAAAAAATTATTGGAGTGGCTATGAGCTTTCTCCTGGAAGGAAGTCAGGCAGCAGCAGGCCAATGAGGGAGGCTTTGTGAAATTTCTGACCTTGAGGGGATTCTGGAAAGCAATGTATTTACTTAGGATTACTTGAGGGGCTTGGCAAACTGAACAGTCAAGGTCTTAGTCATCGCTGCGTGGGAATGGTGTAAGCTCTCTGTGTAGCAGCCCTGAAATGAAAAGCCTGCTTGCTTGTCCGTGGAGCAACGGGGCTGCAGAATGATTCAAGATGGAGGCACGGCTCATCCCAGTCTAGATTTGTGTTTTATTTCTCTCTCCACCTTTTCATTTTTTGTTAACCCGCAATAAATCATCCAGTCTGGAAGTACCTGGTTTTCCCTTTGCATTTGGAATCCATTACTCTAGAGAGCCCTTCTTTCAGCACTGAGCTACGTGAGCTGGTGTGAGTGTTACAGATTATGGGAAGTCCAGGAGATTATTAACAGAATTTGGGGATACCTGTAGGCACATTGGCTAAATAGAGCGATGAACTGGCAGTAGCTGCTCTTGACCTTTCTAAGTGAATATTTAGCAAGTAGAGTGATAACTGCTACCCATGGAGCAGCATCCATGGTCTGACAGCCCCTCAGCACTGCTCTCCACAGTTCTTTTCACACCACAATGCTTCTGACACCCTGCTTTAAATCTCAAAGATATACTGGTTTGCAAACCACAGGAAAATTGTTTCAATGGCATTACAGCGCACATACAACTGTTTGTCTGACAAACTCTAGCTTACCTGGCATCTTCTTTCACACCTCTCTGCAAGGATTTTTTTTTTCCGAGTTAGCAGCACAAAAGACATCTTTCTTTTTTTTTTTTTTTCTTATTCCGTAAGTTGAAATGCCTCGGCTATGTAGTTAGTAATATGGAGAAGATATGTGTTTATTAATCCAACATGTCCTGCTTTATACATTTTCTGCACCTGCTGGAATATACCCTTCCAGAATGCCTCTCGTCACTGTCTGGTTTTCCTCATTTCATGTTTGTTTGTGGTGTTTTTTTAAAGTAAGCAGAAGTAAAGTAATACCTTCTGTGATGCCTCTGTCACAGGATGATTTATCATGGTTGTGTAAGGATTAGCTGAATGGGTGGGTTTGGGTGCTATAAACGGGATGTGAAATTCTGGATTCCCAGCTGTAAGCTTGGCAGGGTTAACTCGCTCGGCCCTTTGTTCTTATTAGACAAATAAAATGAGTTTCCTCTGAGTGGGTGGTAGAAGGGTGTATTTTGGAGGAAAACTCAACCCGGAAGTTCTGTGTGGATGTTTAAATACATGGCATGTTGTGTGAGAGGAGGGATGGGCGAGGGGAGGAGCGGAGCGCAGGAAGCTGTCTAGCCCGGCTGCTGGAAACAGCTTTGGAGACAGCCCACCAGGCAAATACTTGCCTGCTGAGAAACCTTGGCCAGCATGTCATGTCCTTGTACAGTGAAAACAGAGCCGAGTCCTTCTGTGGGCTCCATCCTGCCTTTCTGTATGTGAGCGGGGAGGTTTGGGAGAAGATGCCTGACATTTTCCATGCCCATCCACAGCAAGGCTAGCTGGGGCTGCGATCAAACACCCTGCTGTCAGGGAGGTGGTAGCTGAGCCCTCTGCCTGGCTCAGGAGGGGTTACTCAGCTTCTGCTCGTCCTGCTTTCCTGCTGGATTGCAGCAACAGGGACCGGGTATCCCGTGTACCGCTCTTTCCTGGAGCAGACCCAAGGATGGCAGCTGCAGGTACTGCCCTTGGGGCCTCTAAACCACCCTGCACGGCTGAGAGATGAAGGTCTCTAGGAACCTCTGCTTGACCACAACAGCTCTACCCTCCTCATTGCTCTAGGCGATGCGGATGGGATTAGAGCAATGGGAACAACAGCCTGGGAACAGGACTAGAGCTTAGTCTGGTCAGCTTCTAAGTTTGTATGTAGCAAAAATTATTTTTAAACTGGGAACAAGGAGAAACATGTTAAAAATAATATTAACGATGTGCGAATCCTCCTGCAATGCAAGAAGAAGGGGTGAGGGAGGGGGAACACACCCACAGAAGGGAAAAAATACAGCTCGGGGAATTGAAGAGGATAGACTCTAAAAGCAATGCAATCAATATCTAATAATCAAGAACAAAGAGAAACAGAGGATTAACTTTTGAAAGGATTAACTTTGAGGCACTATGCAACTGAAGGCTGATCCTTCAAGTGAAAGGAAGGCTGAGCAGAATTCAGCTTTCTCACCATTGTATGTGGGAACTGGACCCAGAGCTAAACCAGTAATTTCTGATATTTTTTTTTCCCTAAGGGTTCATAAATATGTATATTTAAAAAATAGCTCTGTGAAATTTTATTAAGTATTTTCTAAAGGCTAGGATGCGTTTACAGCCGTTTTAAGGCTTCTTCCTGTTCCCAGGTGATGCTTTATTTAAAGGAACATGCAACCTCTGCCAAGGTCGTGGAAACCTCCACAGGCTGCTTATGAGGAGCCACACTCAGGAGGCACCAGGGCAGAGTATAGGCAGGTTGTTGCTCTGTGCTAGGAGTTTTGTCTCCATATTCTGCTCTGTCCTCTTGAGAAAAGGGGCTTAAGCCTGCTCATCTTACTCAGAGCTAGTGGTTGAGTGAAACCCCATGGAAAGATCTGTGTGAGTCATTGCATCGCCCAGTGAGTCAGGGACACAAATGCTTTATCCCAATTACAAATGAAAGAGCAAGAATGGCTTCCTTTGGTCCTCATCCTTAACAGCTTGCTACAGTTTATTACAGAGTGTGCATGGGAGGAAGAGATGCACAGGTAAAAGAGCAGCTTAATGATCACAGCAACTATGGGAGGGTCTGATCTTCCAAACTCGTAACCAGCTCTTCTGCTTTGTACTGTCAAGGCTTTCCTTCACAATGACAACAAGCACTTGAAAAGTCAGGCATTTCCCGTGGCTTTTCTAAAAAGTGCATCTGTATCTATTGAACCTTTGGAGTCTTAAAGAAATCGATGCTAAGCCAACTTCCACAGCCTTTCCCAGCAACATCAGATTGAGAGCAGGCATGGTGCCATAATTTCCGAGAGCTGTGTATACTGTGTTACAAATAGAAAGCCTACTCATTATTAATAATCGACCAAATTATAAAATACCTGAATCTCTCACACTTTTTTTTTTTTAAGATGTAGGTTATCTTTTTTGGCTACTTCTTTCAAAAGCCAGGCTTTTAAAGCCAGGCTGTGCTGTAAGATGAATGATGATTACTCTTCACTGTGCTAGCACTTACTTCACCAATTCCTCTCCAAATGTGTAATATACTAATATGTGAAGAATATATTCAACTGTGAGATAGACTGAATGCTGCAAAGGAAGCAATTACTTTAAAACATAATTTTGCAGACATTACAAAGTCTCTGTTAAATGAATTTATGAATGTTATCAGAGCTGACGTAAGCACATCTGTTACCAACTTTGTCTAACTACATGCAAAGTGCTTAGTGACACCACTTACACTGACAAATATTTTAAATGTCTGCAATTTTACAAGAGAAGTTTGGTCTTATAGAGGTAGCAGTATAGTAATAAACTTTTTCAATAAAAGGCAAAACTTAAAGCTACCATTTTTTATTATTTGAATAACTGTGTAGAAGACAGCAGAATAAAGGGAGTCATGCCTTAATAAAAAATGTCTGGGTAGAAGAGACATAATTATAATTCTCTTGACTGGAAATCTAATTTTAATAAGGGACTTGGGTTTGGCTGGATTTCTTAGAAAAGATGGTATGCTAAGCTAATTGTTTCCCCAAGAATAAAAATCAGCTGAGAGACTGTTGTTCTGTGGGAATAGAAGCACTTGCACAAGAGAGTCATGGAAACATGTAATAAGTTAAGGTAAGCTATCTTTCGTTTTTGCATAGTTGTTCATAGTCATGTAAAAGAGTTGGTATTTACAGTTCAATTATTATGATGTACAAATAATGAAAAATATATAGTAACAATGAAATTAATTTTTCATCCGTAACAGCATGAGTTGTCATCACCCCAAGCTTTAATAAGCTGAGTAGGCTCTGGCACAGCCAGTGCTCTGCCTAAACCAAAGATCTTCCACAATTCGTCAGTGAGTTGCTTGGGTGAAGCCCCAGGGGAGCTCCCAATACGAGCAACAGGTGCAACCACTTCTCAGCTGATCACTCCAGAAGGGGATTAAATAACGAGGTGTCCGTGAAACCTGAGTGTTGGGCTCTTTGCTTCTAGACCGATACTCCCAGCTCACCTTTGCCTGTAATTCTCTGCTTAACAGGGAAGGAGGTTTGTGGGGAGCCTGCCCTTCCTTTGCCTTTGTGAAGGAAGGAGGCAGCTGTAGTCCTTAACGTTCTCCTGAGCACTTCCATCTTCATCTCCTGAGAGCAACTTACAGCTCACATCGCTCAAGGAGGCTGCAAACCAAAGGAGAGGTTGCAACTGGTAAGCTTTTTCTATGCTAGTCTGGAAAGATGAATATTCATTGCAAGTAATAGCTACACCACCTCGACCGAAACTGTAGAAACTTGTGCTTTTATTTCTGGAGCTGTATGGATCAGCCATTCCCTGTGTTGGCCAAATGTCTTTACATGTCTCCACTGTCTTAGAAGAAAGCAAAACAAATCTGTCCTGTAAAGATACTACCTGAGCACTCTAGATTTCTGCCAGGACCATATTTGCAGCATTAAATGCTGGTTTAGCTTACTTGCTAAGTAATCCATACTGTTCTTTCTGTTTAAACAAAATATATTGAAAATAATAGGACTGAATTTTCTGGGACCCTTGGTACTCTTAGGGGTATAGTTTTTTAAAGAAATATAGAAGAAAGGAAATCTTCAGCCAGGCAGCTGCTTAGGTGGTAGCTTTGTGTGCTGAAGTCCGAAAGACTTGAACTCAGATTTTGTGAGTCATCTGTAAATTGTTGCATGTCGAGGTATATCTTGCTTTCGGCCTTTGGGATGAAATGTGAGCTTTCTAATATAAACAAGCATGCAGGGATTAACTTTATAACTCACACGTCTTAGGCTGTCACTGGCTTTGGATTATGTCCAAGTGTGACATACTGTCAGGAACTGAATGCTTTTGATAGTGGATGGTGTCCCAGCACCATACTAACAGGCTTCTAATGCCCACAGTAGTGAATTTGTTACCAAAACTAAGAGGATATTCTGTTAAAATACCTACAACAGCCTTAGCTCCTCACTGCACTGCCTGCAGCAACACTGCTTGGCTTCATTTTGCTCTTGCCTTTACTCCACTTCCTCCTTTGCTCTGCTCCATAGCACGGGCGTGTTATTACATCCACCATGTCCTCGTTCCAGCAATGGGCAGAAGAGCAGACAACCAGAGCTGCTGTGTGTATCAGGTCAACAATGGTCTGTAGGTTCTTGGTAGGCATATCCAGGTCTAGGAAGTAGATCCTGTAAGGTGGGATGGTCTAGGAGCCGCATCCTGCTGCAGTCTTCTCCAAGGGATGATGTTCTCCCAAGTTTCAGATCAGCTGGAAAGTCACCATTAGGGAGAGGAAAGGGAGAAACTGCCAACACACATGGACTACCTGTGGAAAGTGCATTGATTCTGTCTGAAAGAGTTAATAGCACTGAGACAGCTAGTGGTATTGTGATACTGCGTTTTGGCATTGTTACTGGGACAGAATCAGATGTTATTGCCTGTCATTACTTGTCGGTCCCTGGCAGGCAACACACAGCACATGACAGGGAAAAAGACCAGCAATTCCAGCATGGAAAATCTCCAGGACCAATCTTTCCCATACAAGAAGTAGAAATTCTAGCCTGAATGCCTGAGATTACAGCTCCATAAAAACAACTCTAGACATTACAGAAGTCAGGAGACTGAGAGGAAACATTCTTCTGGTGAGACGTGCTGTTTGCCATGTGGCAGCAAACACCATCTCTTTCTTCATCAAACACTGGGACACTTTGAGGCATACCCATTGATGCTGTTCATGGCAAATAAAGTGATGCTAAAGCACCAGACTTGTGCATGCATTCAGCACTGGAGATTTTTTTTTTTTGAGGTTATTGCTGCTGCTATGGTTACCAGTCACGCGGTTGGCCACCTTCTGTAGTAGAATTACAGCATGATTAGACTGTACATTGTGTGAAGAAGTCAGATAGACCCTGGGGGTGTGTCGTGGGTGTGAATTTCTTACCCGCTGCAGAAGGAGCTGGAATGAAAGTTCTCTGAAAAAAAAACACTTCAATGCTAATACTGCCTGAGTGTTTGTACATCAACTGTCTTTGACTTTTCTATTACTTCTAAGGGAAAAAAGAAAAGCAAAGCAGGTATGCCCAAATAACCAATAACCCTTGCAATTAATGTGAATTAATGTTGACCTTGTTATGCATTTGATGGTACAGTGACCTCAGTGGAGCTGCTACTATGGATGTTTGCCCTGCCCTTCAGGTTAAATAAGTAGTTCCTGTAACTGGCAGTATCATCTACGTTAACTAAACACTGGAAGGAAATAATAGACATTACGGGAGGTTATCTGTGGACCTATATAATCTTGTTTTCTTATATGGCCTTTCCCTCACCAAAAGCCACTTTTGGATTTGGTCAGCTGTATCTCTCCATAAGACCTAATTAAAAAGCTTTTGTCATACAGAAAAGGTACTAAGCAATGTGTCCAAAGGTATTGCTTATCTACTGATGCGTGCATTGAAGCCATACAAGCAATGGAGTGTGTAAAATCTATGGTGTAACAGCCATCCAGATAGTAACTGTTTAGCAATAATCAGATATTCCTTCACTATGGTGTAAAAGACTGATTTTTTTCTGAATTGAGCACTGTAAGACCTTTGGGTACTAAGGTGCATGCTGCAGGACCAGGAGACCACAGTGGTTGTGTCTTAGTATGGAACCTCCCTTAGAGATAGGATAGAGTGAATTTCCTCATAACTCTGTTGGATTTCCTAATACTGCTTTCAGTGCATCTGCATTCCTGGAGACTCTGGAGTTACTGCAAAGACCTCAGGATCTCAGTCTCCAGAATCCTCATCTGTGATGTGACACTGCACCATCATCAGAGGTAATAGGTGTGTCCTGGTTTGAGCTAAAGAGAGATAATCCTGTTCAGTGGCTTTACTTTTCAGCTCAGTCTTTTCTAAGAGATTGCACTTGCTGAAGGTAACCACATGTTTTTGTAGACAGTGCTACCAGAAGTGGTAATGCCTGATGTTTATAGTTACCGCCATGGATTGATGTGCAGAAAGGCTTATACTTACTTTTATAATAACCAGGGTCACTGCTTGATCTCGTGTGCCGTGTTGTAGGGTGCTAGGAAGTGTAAAAGGTGGCACCTTTGATGGACAGAACAAATGACCAACAAAACCGTTCCACCCCATATACATCGTACTCAGTATAAAGCTGAAGGATCATGGGGGTTAAGCCCTCTTGCTCATCACTTCTTCAATGGCCAGTGTCCGAGAAGGACTCTGATCTTCTGCCTTTGATCCTGATCCTGAGTTCCTGAATCCAGCCCCTGTACGCGGTTGCCCTCTGCCACTGAGCCTGGGGCTTCCTCGGTGCTGCCTGCTCTGCAGCATCAGCTATTGGGAGGGAGTTGGGTTAGATATTGGTTTTGTACATAGTAACAATATAGTTCATTTCTGTTATTTCCTTATTAGCACTATTATTGTTTTCTTACAGCTGTTTTAATTTTCTTTTTTTCCATAAGTTTCTCTGCCTCATTTTCTATGCCTTCTTGTTTAGGGAGGGAGAAGGGTTAGAGAGTGTCTGCCAGCATTTAGTGGCCAGTCCAATCTTAACTCTTGCCAATGTACCTTCCTATCACCCATGCAACAACTGCCCTGCTTTCTTTCACTTTTCTCAGCCCAAGTGTTCCAAGGCTGCTGGAATATGTACAGTCCTCTTTAGTGGTTCTTCTTGCTATAAATAAAGGGTTGACTCTGCTTTGCTCACAGAGGTCTGCTGCGTCTCTGGGCAAGGGTACTGCTGCCATCTCTCTGACTCTGTACGGACACGAGAGCTCGTTCAGGACTATTTGGCATTGCCCACCAGGCTTGCAGAGGCAGGAGGTGTTGCCTTGCCAGGCACTTCTGCAAAAAGGCAGGGACAGCTTCCACAGTGGCTTCTGGATTGACATGGTCTCTCCTGTCTCCGTCCCAGTTAACCCATCTGTCTCCTCACCTACTTGTGCTGCAGCAGCTAATCTCAATTCTACTTATATGCTCATGGGAACTTTCAGAGTTGGGCATTGACTAAATTACCATTGAGTATATTGTCATTCCTTTGGGCAGAGCTTCCTTTAAAAATCAGACTGCCTCCAAAAGTGTGGGTTTTACCTCTATAAAGACCAACTACAGATTGGTCTTCAGGAAGAAGCTGAGCACTTTTTACTCAGACATCATAGTTTAAATAACCTTGGTAATGAAAGAGCTGTTCGCTTTGCCTACCCATGGATATTCTTCCTGACTAAGCTGGCAGTACGCAGTTGCTGACAGAAACTTGAATTTCTTCTTCTTGATGACATAGCCTGTCTTGTAAACAGCTGCAATTTCCAGGTAGCTCAACATCCTGTCTTTTGTTGCCATGAACAAACGATGCTGACACTTGTGCAGCTTTGATTAACTTTCACAAAAACTGTCACTGCAGATGAGACCACCTTTGACTTTTTCCTTTGTTTGTCAGTGATGCCTGCTTGTGGTTTTGCCTCCAGCTTACAGTATTTCCTTGGGTTTCAGTGGCCACCCCCCAAGTCTTACCCTTGTCATGACCTAAGTTCAACTCCTGGCAATGGCTCCTGTGAGCCCATTGCTGCCAGCAAACCCTCCGAGCTTGCTATGTTCTTTCCAATTCACTCTTCTGTTTCCCATTCCTTTACTAGTACTTTCACTGGGTTAAAATGGCCATATTTATTAGGCTGCATAACATATAATATGACTAGCAGTAATGGCTTGAAATCTTAAAGTTTCTTGCTTTCTTACCCTACACAGGATATTCTCTATGCACGCACACCCACAAAGCCATCATTTTATCTGCACTTCTAGAGCTGCCTGATAATCGAGTCAGCCCATGGAAAATTAAGGTACCCTTCTTCCTAGTAAGCATGTTACAGAGGCAGTAAGGGCCCTATATCCTAAAGGATATAAAAGCAAAAATGTAAAGCTATGTCAATAACAATTTGCCAGACAGTGAAATAGCACATAAAAATGGTAATAAATCCAGACAAATTTTTTTTTTTCATTTGTGAAATATTCTCACGTATTCATCTTGTCAGTTTTCCCTTCTCCATGAGGGTGAGAAAAATCATTCTTTTTTAAAAATTTCATTCTGCAAGTTTATTTTCAAAAAGGCTGCTGGCAGGTTGTCACAGAAGGGGAAGATTATGATTAACTGAAATGTCATCAGCCTGTTTATTCTCCACAGAGGCGATATGAATGGAAATTAAGTAATGAACTTCTGCAAACGGATGATAGGAGAAGTAACAGGCTGATGTCTCAGTTAATGCCAGGCTTTGCTGAGGGAGTGGAAACAGTGAGATTTTCCTTTTAACTTCTTACACCTCATCAACTCCTGTTACCGCAAAAAAGACAAAACTCTCTCATGTCAAAAAGAAATCTCCAAAATCATAAAGAAAAGGAAAGGTGAATTCCTCTCCAACCAAAAGTCTTGTGTTTCTAAGCTTTGGATTTTCTGTTACTATTGCTGTGGCACACACGCTGCTGATCCTTTTTTCAACGTTGTGTGATTAAATAAACCATTGCAATGGTAACTGATGCATTTTCCTTCAGAGCACTAGCGGAATGCTGTTTCACTTTATCCCATGGGAAGCTCATGCCTGATTCAATCAGGCATCCTTTAACTTTTTTCGTTGTTGTTTTATCAAAGGAATGGCAGAGCAGTACATGTTGGTCTATTATGTTACATGTTACAACTCAAGATGAGTTCCAGCCATAGAATCTGGATATGAATTTTAAATGCCAAATAAAACGAGAAAGGCCAATTTCATTATGCTGATCTGGATATATGGCTGGGGTTTGAAGTGTTGGGTGAGGGGGTTAGAGGTGAAGCCTCTGGAACCATCTGCCTTCTTTATCAGAGAAGATACCAAATTTTGCAAATGCCACAACAGAGGCAGTAATTCAGCCATCTAACACACAACAGGGCAAAAAGTCTCATCTCAAACGGCAATAAAGTTGCCTTCTGGACAGAGGTCATCATATCTTTGCAAGTCCTTGCTGAGGAGTTAGTTCCTCTGCAATGTGAGGGAGCAAACTGCACTTCAATACCCTTTGAAACCTCCACGAATGAGAGCTGAAGAGCCCTTTGGTGCATGACAGCCCCTGGGTGCCCACAGCCATCTGCCAGGCCATCACTGTGCCAAAGGAGCATTTACTCTGGCTGTGAGTTATGAGTGAAAACCACCTCCATGTGGCCACAAAGCACTGGGCTGTTGAAAAGGCTGCAAGGTCAAATGCCAGGGGTTGGATACCCTCTCCCACTCCCACACTTTTAATGGCACTTGTTCAAACACACAGGCAGGAGAAACCATCTGCAAGACCACTGACAGCGTTCTCTGGGTACAGTGGAGAACTCACACGGCTGATACTTGTGACCGTCTCTGTTTGCCTGACCCTCCCAGGCAGGTGGTGAAGAAGAGGACTGTCTGGTGCATGCTGTGCTCCTGACAGCCCTTGGGGAACCAGAGTGGATGAGTTCAGCACAGGTCAGCGACACTGGACCAGGTCTCCAGCAGGGAATAAGCTTCTCTTTGCCTTCCCGTGCTCCTTTTTTTTTGTGGTGGGAAAAGCCTTTCCCTCGCTGGCAGCTGAAACAATTGGGTTTCCACATCACGTTTTGTAGGGGCTCCTTACATTGTACAGGAAACAATCAGCTGCGTGATCCATTGCTGCCGCCTTCACTGCTGGTGACACACAAAGCTGCCCATGGGGACAGGAGGAACCAGTTATAGCACAGAATGGGGAGCCCCAGCCTGCAGCACCTCCAGGTTACATATGAGCTGCTCTAGGGTAGCTGGTGGTGATGGACCTTTGTGGTGGTCTTCACATCTCCAGCACACCCATGCCAGCGCCGTTAAATGCAGTTAAAACATGCATTTTAAAACCTTCAGTACAAAGTCTGAGGCCATCTTATGGTTTTGTAATAAGTGTTTGTGATATTTTTTCTCTCCAGTTGAAAGCACATATTTTTCCAAGATCACAAGTGGCCCTGTAGGTCAGGAGCAGTTCAATGGTGACATCCATTGACACAGTTAAGAGAATTTTGTCCTAATCACTTAATATGAAATGCTACTAACATTATTTTATAGAATAAACTGTTCTAGTAACACTTGCAAATCTAACTGAATTCAAGTGCCAAGATTCCATAAGAGGTCACTTTTTCTCTGTTAGCTGCTTTTTTTTTTTTTTCTTCTAAGCTGTGGTAATTAGAATCTAAAGAAACTCTAAGCTGAATGGGGGAATTGAAATTGTACAATTTCTTACAATCACATATCTCAATGCTTTGAATAAGCCAAATCAATTTCTGACAATATTGTCTTTGTGATCTCTCCAAAATGCCTTCCCATCCTTCCCCCAGCCCTAGTGTAACTCTCTTCAAATATTTTTTTTTTCTTTTTTTTTTTTGTCTGATAAGTAATTTTACATTCATTGGCATTGCTTGCTTGTAATCAGAGAGCCATTCCAGCAGCCAGCAGATGTTTAGAAACACCGTCTGCCGTTCCTATTAAAACCGGGGAGGGTTTGATCCCATGAGATGGGCTAGCAAAATCACTGGGACTATCTGCTGTAAAATAAATGCTCAGTGGTAGGAGAGGTAGAACTGAGATGGAGAGGTTTCAAGGGAATTCAGCATGTATGCAGAAAGAATTGGCACAAGCAGATTTCACATCAGTAATTCACTCAAGAGTATTAATGCAGGAGAGCGTTTCGGATTGTGCCATGGAACAGAGTTACTGGCAACATTCATTCCTGCCTCCTTCCTGTATGCTGCAGTGAGAGCAAGACCTTTTTCTGGACAAAGAGCTCCCATTTCCTATTTCTGTTGCAGGTCCTGTAGCACGACAAAGGACAGTATACTGTAAAGTAGTCTGCAGCAAGGCCAGGTGTAGAGATTACAGTAAACAGGGCTGCATCTCTGCAGAAGAATGAGGAGCTCAGACACTGCTCCTGTATCTTTACATGATGGGGGATTCTGTGACAGGGCTCCCAGCTAGCTGGCAGCTACATAGCTTCACACCCGTGGCTAAAGTTTGGAATATGCAGTGTGATGCAAAGAAGTGCTGGTGTATTTCGGTTGTTGCTGAAACGCATGATGCGGTGAAAGATTTTAAAGATGCCCTGCGTAAACATCTAATGAGGGATTTTCACTCATGCTAGCTGTGAAGATTCAAAGAGCAGAGGAAATGAAACACTATCTCCTCTAGAGAACCTGCTGAGATATACTTAAAGCCTCCGCTAATATGTTCCACAGATGTCTGTTCCAACAGTTTATAACAATCCTCCGTGGCCGATGGCACAACTCTTCAGGAATGTGATGCCCACAAGAGGTTTCCTTCAGGATGAATGGGATTTCTGTTAATCCAAATTGATATTACAAAATACCTCATTTGTGGATGGCACAGAACATGACAAAGTTGCCAAATGAATAATCGCTGGGTAAATTTTGTTGTCACTGGGTTGTAATATACAGTGTCAAACTCCTGTTTACTCAGGTTTACTACTTTGATATTTGCTTGTTGACATTCTTTTACTGTGATAACTGGCCACCAGCTAGCCTTGCTTCTCTCTTCAAAGGTTTTTTTTGTCCTATTAGGTCTTACAAAATTTTTAAATCCCGCTGCTCCCCTTTCTGCTTTGTCATATTGTTTTAAGTCAGGGCATCAGACGTACTTTATGGACATGACTCCTCATAAACACTGAACTGCCCCTTTTAGAGCACTCTGGTAATGTCATTTACTCCCGCTTTTCAGGCTGTCAGAGCCACAGAGGTATCTTTGTAAGTGACAATCAGGCCCCATAAATCCAAGTGTGAGATCCATTTAGCTACGGCTGTGTTTTTAGGAGTGTGATAACAGAAATGACATTAAACAGAATGAGCAAATATTGGCTCATCTAGTGTCCCATCAGCAGTACCTCGGGTTGCCACACAGGAAAGCAGGATGTTGGGGAGACTGAGTTGCAGAGTGGTGGGAAGCTGGGCTCATCAGGGAAGATACGTGATTTAACATGGCCCTTCACGGTGAGTGCCTGCAGCTAGCTGATTGCTAAAGCAGCACTGAGAGGATCTGGAGAGGAGATTACACAATCAGCCCAGCCAGCCTGCGAAAAAAAGAGTCTGCTGTGATGGCAACAGTTGTGGCAGTTTCCATTGGGGAGGAGGCTGATTCCTGCTAGAAGTGCCCGTAAGACCTCTAAAGATCACCTAGAGTAAGCATTACTTGGTTTACCTGGTTTGTAAGCTTTTTTCAGTTTGCTTTTTTTTTGTCAGTCCAAAGAAGGAGGATTACACAAATTGTTCCTTCTTCGCATGTCGCTATCGGCAATCCTTAAGACACGCCTTCTCATTTCAGCTGCACATAGTGGTTTGAACCCTGAGCGCCTGAGCTGTAGGACAAATACTAAATTCTGTGGGACTGCTCATGGTTAAACACGTATCTGTTGTCTGGGGAAAGAGAAGGGAGGGGATACCCTATCATGAAAACTCATATTTGATCAGCCAACAGAAGTAGCGACAGAGTAGCTGCTCTTCAGGTAGAATTCTTAAAATAAAATAATTGAAAATTAATTTTGTGGTAGCTGCATGGAATGCTATCCACAGACCATGAGGCCAATCCATAGAAGTACAGTTAATGACAGCATAAGAGATAATAATAGTCTCAAAAAAATAGCAGATAGAGAGTGTTCTTGCCTGGTCCTGGGCTTTGACATTGGAGCAACTGGGAAGCGCTAAACCCTAAAAGGCTGCAAATAGTTTACATGAAATACCCTGACAGAGTCAAGATGGGTTTCTAGGTAGGTTCAACAGCAAGGTTACTTGGATCACAGAGCTTTACCATGTTACCTAGAAATCCTTCTGCTGCCAATAAGAACTTACTGTAAATGGCAAAGGTTTACCAAAAGCCACAAAGCACTGGACAAACCTGATCCCGTTCCTGCCAGGGCTCAGACAAGTCGTGACGCTTGCTGAACTGAGCTGTCATGGGCATCAAGCTGTGACAGTATGTGTGTCTTGGCACAAAAAGAGCCTGGATCAATATGGCTACTTGAAAAATGAAGAGCATAGACTGATAGGGAACTAATATTATACAACGTAAGAGAGGAAATTTGAGCCAAAGACGTTCGTGCAAATACTGGAGACAGTCAGAAGCCTTATGGGAAGTTCAATATCCACACAGAGCACAGCACGACAGCATTAAAGCTCTCACCTGGAAGATAACATCAGGAATATTTTGCTCCATGTGTTTGCATTAATTGTGTGTTTACATTTTTAAAAGGGTAACAGGGACCTATCTAAAAGCAGACAAAAAGGAATCCTCCGCAGGCAACCATATCTTCCTTCTAACAAAACGTGTTTCTCTGATGTTAGAGCAGGAATCCGTTTTTTATTAAACCAACATAAATCTCAACCTCCCCCGTCAGTCAAATTTTATGTCGGTGATGGATTTTGCTGACCAACTTTTGTCCCCCCCACTCCTCAGAAGCAATAAAGATAGATGAAAAAAAAATGCTGGAGGATTTGCAGCAGAAAAAGCCTGCAAAATTATTACATGAGCGTTTTCAGTTACAATGATCACATACAATCACAAAACTCTTTGATTGCTTGCAATAGTATTTGCAGTGTTATTTGTCCCTTACATGATTGTTATATTCATCAAGGCTTAAAATTGTTAATATAAGTGAGTTTTCAAGCGATGACATGGCAGAATAATGAATTTTTATGTGCTTTGTCAATAAATTATAACAAAGAGGTCATAAAGACATGAAGAGGGGAAAGCAAATTAGAAAAGGGTGCAAAAAACTATTTGTACACAAAACTTATTTCTTGTAATTTTCAAAGTCCAATCTCAGTAAAGGCCATTTAAGTATTCAGGCAAGAAATTCAAGCTAGGGAAAATGCACTGCTGCGTTTAACAACTATCACCTTCAATTTGGAGGGCATTGCCAACAACAGCACTCACAAGGAACTTTAATCTGCTTAAGTATAGATTTTCTAATGACTACCCCTGGGCAACTACCGCAGAGAATGGCCACATATAGGCTGTCTAGACAACTAACGCTTACCTCATTTTCTCAATACACTTACATTTCTATCGAGTCTAGAGATCACAGGAGGCCAGAACATAAAAGTTACTAATCCATTAACGTTCCCTGTTTGTTCTGTGCAGAGGGTTATGAATTGTTGCAGTGTTGAAATACAGTGACTTCAGGGGTTATCAACAGATGTCTCAGATTAATGAGTCATAGTTACTGATTCAACTAAGTTGTGTGGGTTTGGGTTTTGGTTTTTTTTCTACAGAAAAGAAATTAACTCCACCACACAATATCATAGAAGAACAACCATTGCAGATTTAACTGAAATATCTGCCTAGCAGGGCAAGAATGGAAGATCTGTGTGTATTCCCAGTACGGAAATGAACCATATAAAATTGAAATGGTGAAAAAAAAGGCAAAAATCGTAAAACTTGTAAGGAAGATGTCAAGACAGGAAGTCCTGCAATCCATGTGCCTCATAAACAGATCAGCAGACCCATCTGTGTCATTAGGTGACTTAAGGGACACTGAATTGAAAGAACATATATTATTCTGCTAAAAGGCATGTGAAATCCTGGTTTGTTTTTTTTTTTAAACACAAAAGCTTGACATTAGGAAAAGAAAGATACTGTTGTGTTGAAACTCAAAATACCTATAGAGCTGGGGATAAAAACATTGTTTCAGGCCTTTCAGAGTGAAGGGAAATGTAAAGTAAGTCTGGAGATCCCAGTGATGTCACTAGGATGTCTCATTAGGACAGACAGGCTTAGATTTTAATCCCACAAGGGCTTTCAGAAAACTGAGCAAGAAACATAAGGATTTATTCACCAGAAACTGGGACAGGGGATTCTACAGTTACGACAACAGCCTGAAGTACAAGCATGGCAGCTGCTCTAGACGGGAATTGCTAAGAATATCATGACTTCGGAGGAAGAGTTTTAACTGAGGGCAATATAGACATAGGTGAAAATAGCCCTATTGATTTATGGATAGGTTTCATACGGCATTATGTAGGACTTTCGCCTTTTCTTGAATGAAAATTAAAGACAACCTTTTCTTCAGCTTGAAAAAACTTGACTCTTAAAATCCACTGTTTTCCAGTTTTGAAAATGGAAAAGACTGAAATATATTTCTTCCCTACTTTCACCAAAATGAAATGCATATTTTGGCAGCAGGGCTTTGGCTGGCATTCTGAGATATAGTTCATTAGTCCCTTGGCAATTGGAGATGATTTTTTTCTTAAAACAGGGTCTCCAGGCAATTTTTTTTTTCTCAGCTCCCTCCCCCAGATAATTGCCAGAGGCCCCATTTTACAAGCTTCTGTGTATTTTTTTTTTCCCGAGGTTCTAATACCACAGGGATTTGATAGTCTTAAAATGTCAGTACTTCAGGCTCTCAGCCTGGTATTCACGCTCAACAAGCTCTGTAGCCACATCTGTCAGCCATCCTCAGTCCAGGAGGTTCCTCCAGTGCATCGATGATAACTTTTTGATGCAAATGGTGGATGAGCCAACCAGGAGAGGGGCGCTGCTGGACCTTGTGTTCACCAACAAGGAAGGTCTGGTTGAAGCAGTGAAGGTTGAGGGCAACCTTGGCTGCAGCGACCATGAGATAGTAGAGTTCAGGATCCTGTGCGGTAAAAACAGAATAGCAAGCAGGATCGCAACTCTGGACTTCAGAAGGGCCAACTTTGGCCTCTTCAAGCAATTGCTGGGGGAAACCCCTTGGGACAGGGAGCTGCAAGGTAAAGGGGCCCAAGAGAGTTGGTTGGCATTCAAAGACCACTTCTTTGAGGCTCAGGATCAGTGCATCCCATCAGGTAGGAAATCAAGAAAGAGATCCAGGAGACCTGCTTGGTTAACCAGGGATCTGCTGGGCAGACTCAGGTGGAAAGGGAGGGTGTTTAAATTGTGGAAGGAAGGGCTGGCCACTTGGGTGGAGTACAGGGCAGCTGTCAGGGAGTGCAGGGAGGCAATCAGAAAAGCTAAGGCCTCCTTGGAGTTAAAACTTGCAAGGGAGGTCAAAGACAACAGAAAGGGCTTCTTCAAATACATTGCTGACAAAACTAATACTAGAGGCAATGTAGGCCCTCTGTTGAATGAGATGGGTGTCCTGGAGACAGAGGACAGAAAGAAGGCAGAGTTGCTGAATGCCTTCTTTGCCTCTGTCTACACTGTTGGAGACCGTCCTCAGGAGCCTCAGTCCCCTGAGGCCCCAGAGGAAGTCATGACAAAGGAGGAGTCTGCCCAGATTGATGAGGAGTGGGTTAAGGATCAGTTTGAACACTTGAACATTCATAAATCCATGGGCCCTGATGGGATGCACCCACGGGTGCTGAGGGAGCTGGCGGGAGTCATTGCTAGGCCACTCTCCATCATCTTTGGTAAGTCGTGGAGAACAGGTGAGGTGCCTGAAGACTGGAGGAAAGCGAATGTCACTCCAGTCTATAAGAAGGGCAGGAAGGATGACCCGAGTAACTACAGACTGGTCAGCCTCACCTCCGTCCCTGGAAAGGTGATGGAACATCTTATCCTTGACACTGTCTCTAGGCATATCAAGGATAAGAAGGTTATTAGGAGCAGTCAGCATGGCTTTGCCAAGGGGAAGTCATGTTTGACCAACCTGATAGCCTTTTATGAAGACATAACCAGGTGGATGGATGGTGGCCATGCAGTGGACGTGGTCTACCTGGACATCAGCAAGGCCTTTGACACCGTCTCCCACAGCATCCTCATAGGTAATCTGAGGAAGTGTGGTCAGGATGACCAAGTAGTGAGGTGGGTCGAGAACTGGTTGAAGGGAAGAAGCCAGAGGGTTGTGGTCAATGGGGCTGAGTCTGGCTGGATGCCACTGGGCCGGTGCTGTTTAATATATTTATCAATGATCTGGATGAGGGATTAGAGAATGTTGTCAGCAAGTTTGCTGATGATACGAAGTTGGGAGGGGTGGTTGACACACCAGAAGGCTGTGCAGCCATTCAGAGAGACCTAGACAGGCTGGAGGGCTGGGCCGGGAGAAATCTTATGAAGTTTAATAAGGGCAAGTGTAGAGTTTTGCACTTGGGAAAAAATAACCCCATGTGCCAATATAGGTTGGGGACTGCCCTGCTGGAGAGCAGTGCAGAGGAAAGGGACCTGGGGGTTCTAGTGGACAGCAGGATGACCATGAGCCAGCAATGTGCCCTCGTGGCCAAGAAGGCCAATGGCATCCTGGGGTGTATTAGAAGGGGAGTAGCAAGTAGGTCAAGAGAGGTCCTCCTGCCCCTCTACTCTGCCCTGGTGAGGCCACATCTGGAATATTGTGTCCAGTTCTGGGCCCTTCAGTTCAAGAAGGACAGGGAGCTGCTTGAGAGAGTCCAGCGTAGAGCCACAAAGATGGTGAAGGGAGTGGAGCATCTCCCTTATGAGGAAAGGCTGAAGGAGCTGGGTCTCTTTAGCTTGGAGAAGAGGAGGCTGAGGGGTGACCTCATTAATGTTTATAAATATGTCAAGGGGGAATGTCAGGAGGATGGAGCCAGGCTCTTTTCAGCGGCGTCCACTGACAGGACAAGGGGCAATGAATACAAGCTGGAACACAGGAGGTTCCGTAAAAATATGAGGAAAAACTTTTTTACTGTGAGGGTGACCGAGCACTGGAACAGGCTGCCCAGGGAGGTTGTGGAATCTCCTTCTCTTGAGACATTCAAAACCCGCCTGGACGCGTTCCTGTGCGCTCTACTGTAGGTGATCCTGCTCTGGCAGGGAGGCTGGACTAGATGATCTTTAAGGTCCCTTCCAACCTTTAACATTCTGTGATTCTGTGATTCTGTTTACACAAATACACTTGGGCTTCCTCCTGTAAATAATTTTTGTATGATTGTATAAGCTAATTTAAAAAACATTCAGCATCGAATGAACATTTGTATCAACAGACCAGATTTCTGTACTCTGAAACCACAATTTGCAATAAAAAAAATATTTTATTGATTCTGCTTGTGAAAATTCTGTGAAATTGAACAAGTACAGATAAGCAAAACAGCATATTCGACCCTTGAAGAGAAAAGGTTTATTAAGTAGCAAGAGGACCTCCTCAGAGAATACTGTTTTCAGGTCACGGGGTACTTTCAAAGTTTCTATGATTCAGCAGACCTGGATGAGCTTGGGGCTAGGCCAGACCCTTTTGTTTTCTTCCTTATCAGCAAAAATAAATCTATATTGGAGCATGTGTATTATTGAAAAGTAATACATGATACTTATATACTCATTGATTTACTTTAAATAACTCCTTAGTTTCTGCAATTGTGCAGGTTATAGGTATAGGCCACTATAGGTGTTCTTACAACCTAACTAGTTAATAAAAAGTTTACAACATCTATTTGTAACCTTACAGCATGTCAAAGAGTCTTATGGTGAAGAAGTTCTATGGCACAAGACAAAACTACAATTGTCCTTCTTTCATCTATTTCATACGCAATAGAAACTGCAAAAAAGCAAAAAAGAACTGTGTATATACCTCGCACTTTTCCGTTACAGATCCATGCACTTGTCACTTAGAGATTACTTCAATTTCCTACTTGTGCTTGAGAAGAATTCCAGCTGCAGTTGTAAGCCGAATTGCAATTGCAGTTCTAACGTGCTCCTTTTCCAGTGGAGGCTTCTTTGGCAAAATATCTGGAAGATGTCTTCAAAGCAGCTGAAACCTGGTACACAAACAGCAAGAGAAGAGGAAAGTGGTTACTGACTTCTGGGCTGCATCAAGTGATCTTATGAGATCTGTATTTATCAATCTCTTCCAGGTAACTAAGTCCTGCAGTAAGATTTTCAGACCCTGTGGAAACAGAAAGGCCAACTGGAACCCAAGGATGCAAGGGTGGTGGCTGAAGCAAAGTCCCCTGGTTTATGGAAACCCTATGGGATGGATACTGGTGGAGAGGAAATTCTGATTTTATTTTATTTCCCTCTCACCACCATATCTTTGTGTTGACAGAGTGCACACAGGATGGGAAGGTCTTCAGGAGATTCAGGCCTGAAACCTACAGAAAAATGTGGTGACCCATGGTGATGTAGGATGAGCCACGTGCAGCTGAATAACCAAAACAGAATTATAGCTACTTAGCATAACTTGCCTCATGGACTTAATGTACTCTATGAGTGTAAAAATACTTCTATAGTATGCATAGTAGCTATAGGAGGCTTAACTCTATCCAAAAAGCATGTAAAATAATTTGATGTCTTAACCAAGCTCCAGAATCTTTTTGTGAATTTTTGGATTTCAGAATCACAAAGTTTTTTTTCCTCTTCCTCCTGCAACATGAAATCCTCAGACAAACAACATAATGACTAACACCCTTTGCTACGGAAGGAATGAGACTGAGTATTCAGAGAGTTGCCAAATGCAGAATAAATAAACTGATATCACAATTACCCCCCCTCATCTATTATGGTGATCTCAGCCTGAGTTTCAACATCAGTACAGAAATCCTCAGACAGAACAGATCTCCAAACAGATAATATGTCTTTAAATGTCATATTAGAAGCAGCAACTTACTCTGCTGAGAAGTTGAAGCCACAGATACCACAACATTCTCCCCTCTTAGTAACAATGCCATCTCCTTCTCTGCAAACTAATTGTTTCTTCCCTAACCCTTCAAGCCATGGAAGCTTGCAACTGCAATTTGTGATTCTAAGAGAGTTCTCGGAATATGTCCCAGAACTCCCGGTGATTGGCAGCTCTGTAAAAAGTGATAGCTAGCCCAGCTATCCATCAAACAAATGAGTGGTAAGTCATTTTGAATTTCTCCCAATGCTATTCAGTTTTCTGTAGAATTTAATTCTGTTGTGTGTAGGAGAGATTTCCCAAAGGTTAATAACTGTGTCATTTTATATTTTCCTCAGAGAACTGAGAGCTAGAAAACAGTATTTCAGGCTAATGAGTACAAAATAGTTTAGAAAATATTCACCTTGGATTACGGACATACAAAAATGAAATGTATCTGAAGGCTTTTTATTATATATTTTTTTCTTCAGAATGAATCAGGTTTGTTTAAGAATTCTGCTCCAACTTACTAGACATTGCTAAGGACACTGAGCTTTTTTTTCCTCTCTTTTTAAATGAGTTTATTATTAAAGTCCAAGGTAAGACTAGTAGATACCTCTGTTCCTTAGTATTCAAAGCCTGGAATTCTTTGTTGAAGATAAATGCTTATTACAAGTAGAAAGGAGAGGTCACTCTCTCTTTTGAAATGTTGCCAGCAGAAGGGGTTCTGCTCTTTTCTTCCTGGATAAAACTTGCCCTGAATACAAAGCACTGGATAAAACTTGCCCTGAATACAAGGCACTCTCTGGACCAGATGAATCTCCAGCTACATATCTCACTCCCCAGGCACAAGCCATCAGCATGCTGTTCTGAGCTTTTCTTGGTGGGAATGTTCTCCATGTCTTCTGATGAAATTTTGCCATTTCTGAGAAAGGAAGACAGGATTTCTGGTGACAGAGAAAGAGCATAACAAAAGTCTGCCCTGTGACACTGTCTTTGGACTGCTTCTGAATATCATCCAGAATGTGTTCTTCATAAAAGATAGAAACAACTCTTGGAGCAAGAACCAAAACACATTTCCTTCTCCCAGCCAAATTGTTTTAAATAGTACATTCATTTGCAGGATAAAATGGAGTGCGTTCTCTAGATGTAAGCTGCTCAGGAAAGCAATGAACAGGAATGCCAATTTACATATTACATTTTAACTGAACGTGCGAGTCCCACCAGTGAAAACAGTCCCAGAGAAGCACAGAGAAGGTCTCAAAGGAAACAGGCAGTTAAGAAAGCAAGAGTTGGGCAGAGTTCAGTAGTTTCAAGGTAAAAGGGTAGCGGAGCTGGAATTGTGTCCTTTCCACCCCTACCAAGATCTATGACAGCTTCTGTGTCTTTTCTCTTTATGTCTCGTCCTTGAACAAAACTATTGTGTTTGTGTGTCTTATGCTGAAGTTCAACAAATGCTTCCATCCCGAGTAAGCTGATGCTACCATTAAGTAAAGACCTTTTCCATACCCTGAAACTCACTGCTCTTGGGCTCTAGCAAATTATCTCTATGTGAATTACTTAATCTATTTTTCTGGTGCATTGTATATCCAAATCGTAATGCTTCTTGGAAGGGTGTGCTGTATACAAACTTTCACATGTTCATTGTTCATCAATGAATAAATTACGCACTCTGTTTCAGGGTGGTTCAGGTTCTTAGTCAAATTTTCCCTGTGCTTCCAGTAACTCCAGCCAGCCCTAATCAGAAACAGTCCTGCTACTTACCCTTTCATAAAGCCAAACCTTCAGAGAGCAACATAAAGTTAATTAATTTACTCTCACCACACTCCTCTGAGATAATTAACTCAGGTAACTGAGTTAAATAATTTTCCTTTTCTGTTTACATGAGAATATTAAAACCGAAATGGAGTGACTTGCTTATAACACAGCAAGTTCGTGGCAGAAGAATTGGGATGCATTAGTTCTTGGGGCTTGTCTACATAGGGAAACTGACAGGAACGCCACCTGTGCATCTTTCATTCTGTAACAGCTCATGAAGCAGAGGCCAAAGCGTGAGCGCTCTGTCAAAGGGAAGGGAGTCCTTTTCTGCTGGAACTAATTGTGCATTATTGAGGCAAGGTAATTATTCTGGAGTAAAACCCTTCTTATCCCTCTTGTTCTAGATCAGCTATTCTGATGACTTCCTTAGGTAAACTCTAAATGCTTCTCTCCCCAGTTAATGATTGCTTAATTACAAATGCACAAAAATGTTTGTACTTCCACATATAGAAAATAAGCGAGTTCTGGATATCCCGAGACCTGTGGGAACACACACTGCTCCCGAGTGCTGCTGCGCCCCTAACCGCAGCTCTGGACACCACAAAGAGAACATGGTGAGAACAGCCGTGCCTCACACTGGCAGACCCCACGCCAGGACCCTCGCACTACCAGATGTCAACCCCTCAAACCTGGGATGCAGGGAGAGAAGAAGCCAGCTCCAGCACTGGACTGCAGCCAAGGGTGTGTGCCTCCAACCGCAGCCTCATCTCAGCACAGAGGCTGGGCTGACGCTTGGTGTTGGAGTTTCTCCCTCCCTGTGTGACCCTTCTGAACATCTCCCTCATCATGCGATCTGACACATCAGCAGCGTGTGAAGAAAGATCATAGAAATGGTTTGGGAATGTGCTAGCCTCATTAACCTCATTAAAGAGCTTGCAAGCCACGGCCTCCCTATCTAAGCTCTTCTGATGAAGACAAATTCAGTAATTGCACAGCACAGTTCCTGATGCTGCAGTTACAACCAGCTCTGTCAGGTGTAAGCCTCTAAGAACCTTTGGGCTTCCCTTTGTAAGAGTTGGGCTAGAGCCGCTAAGAAAAAACTTTACATAAAATACACCGAGCTTTTCAGGTAGGTGATAAACATATTTAAATACTGAAAATGTTCTATTTGTTTTTCTGGATTGCCAGTTCTCTCTCTTTTTTTTTCTTTTTTTTTTCCCCCCCGCATGCCAGAGCAGCACTGGGATCAATTTTCATCCATCCAGAACATTCCTTCTGTTCAGCATGAGGGAGTGTCTTTGTGACCCTGTAACACCTGCAGGAGTCATGACCTCAAGCTGGGGAACCTGTAAGAGAGTGATTGCTCACTGGAAATCCACACAGATATTTTTACAGTGTCAAACACTGTGGTATTGGGTCCATATCTGAGTCTTGTTGGTCTTTGCTGTCCAGACATTCCTGGAAAGTGAATGGAGGGTGACGATAACACCTTGGCAGTGGAGCAGCTGATCACCACAGCTCTGTTGCTCTAGCTATCACCATGCTGCACGCTGCTGGAATGTCGCCAGCCCAAATCGGAGATGTTTTCTGGAGTGTCCTAATTTCAGAGGCAGCTCGGGGCAAGCTTCACTTACATTGGTTTAGCTGAGATTGTGAATGTTCTGTCAAGCCAAGGACGGTAACAACGACCAACAGACTATCCAGAACGGGTTACCCACCGCTAATTTTGTTCAAAATCTTGGCTGTTTGGAAACAGGGGAGCGTTCCTACAGAACAAGGGGCGATATTGATGTATACTCATTTTCTTCATGTGCCTACCCATGTTGTTAATTTGTTATCTGTGGTGGGTATTGAGCAAGAGAATTCAGTTTAATTTGACTGGCAGTGAAAAAGCTCAATATGTACCATCTGTACAGTACCGGAAGGTTTTGCCTGTGTGTCTGCAGCAACTACAACAGCCTTCACCTTAGAGGTCTCCACGAGGCTGCAGCGTGGTGGAATGATCAAAATGTAAAAAAAAAAAAAAAAAAAAAAAAAAAAAAAAAAAAGCGCATTTTAATGAGAAAAGTTCTGAGAGGTGCAACACTAAAGCACACTGCGCATGCCCCAAGGGCTGTAGTTACCAGCCCGACGCCTACAGGTCGGCGTTAGGAGTGACCTCGATCGTCCCCCCCACCCCGGTCCGCCTCCCCCTCGGGACGCGGCAGGTTCGCAGAGCTCGGCTCACACACCTCACCCTCGCCGGCCCGTGGCGGGTCAGGCGCCCACTGCAGCGCAGCTGCCCGCCCGCCTCAACCTCCCTCCCCGAAGCCCGGGAGAGCAGGCGGGGAGGCAAAGCCCGCCGCCGCGGGGAACGACCGGAGCGGAACTCGCCCGGGGTAGGCCTCGGCCTCCCGCTAGGCCCCGGCGCGTGGCCGTTGCTGTAGCAACGCGCGCGTGGCCGCTCGCCCCCGCCCCTCTCCGCCGTGAGCGCGGGCGGGCGGTGGGGCAGCCTCTCTCGCGAGAGCTGTGGCAGCGGCGGGCGGAGCGGGGCGAAGCGGGCAGCGGGGTGAGCTCATCCCAGGGGCGGGCGAGCGAGTGGGGAGCACGGCGCAGAGCCTCAGCCGAGCCGAGCGGAGTCGCCGGCGGCAGCCGCCGTCCGCGGCAACTTTGTTGGGTGAGTTGCGGAGCGTGGAGCGCTGACGCCCCCGTCGTTCACGCGCGGCCCCCCTCCTTCCTACCGCGGAGCCGGGCTGAGGGGGAAGCCGCCGCGCCGGCTTGACCGGAGAGGGTCTGTGGGTGTGCGTGGGGGGGAGCGGCCCCTAGCTCCGGAGCTGCCCGGCAGCCGCCTCCGCCCTGCAGTTGGCGCGGGCCGAGCCTGGGGACCGGGTGAAAGTGTTCCTCAGAGCCCCTCGCCCGGCGGAGGAACGGGCCGCTCCGGGCGCTGCGGAGGGAGCCCGCTTCGCCGGCAGCCCCCCTTGGAGCGAGCCGAGCCGGGTGCTAGTTTCCGGATTTGTGTCTTTCCCCCTCCTCAGGAAGGGCAGCCCCGCACGGAGCGGGGAGGGCGGGGCGGAGGCGGCGGCGGCGGCTCCCCCCGCTTCTGCCCGTCCCCGGCAGAGGCGGCCGCCGCGCGGCGGAGCGCGCGCTCCCCCGCGGGCCCCGGAGCTGCCGGCGCCCAGGGCTCCATCAGTAACTTCTCTCGGCGCCGTGAGTTGTACTTCAGTCTTTATTTAACCTTTCTTTTCTTTTTTCTTTTCGTTACATTTTATACCCGGCGAGGGGTATATAGTCGTGCTGGTTTTGTTCCGATTCGGCGCTGAGAGCGCGGTAAATGATAACAATTAGGTGGTTTGGAGGCAGCGCCGGTGGGGATGTTCTGAAAGCTCCGCTCATGATAGAGGGAGGGGGGGTGGAGGAACAAAATGTGTGCGGGTGGCTGATTTCTTCACTAGTAGCCTGGAAAAGTGGGAAAAACCGGGGAATGCCTTCAGTTGGCTCTTGGTGGGAGGCAGGAGGAAATGTTGGTGGAGGAGCGAGCGAGGGAGGGTGGAAAGAGAAGGGGGTAGCCTTCCTTCCCGGAGTTTGGTTGCTCTTCCCCCGTTTTGAAGTCGGCTGATAAATTCTCGTGCTATATTTAAAAATAACCATTATTTTCACTGAGTAGCTGCGACGCAGCTTCAGTGTGTGGTAATGAGGAGTTCACCCATTCGTGCCTGGTAGAGCAGCGATACAAAATGGGAATTGCTCAACTTAATGAAGATCTCCTTGTATAACCTTGGCCACCACATCTGCATGTTTTAGATGGAGGAGGCACGTTTTCACCCAGAGAAGAATGCCGAGGCGTATTTTTGGATAAGACTGCTTACGAAACAGCCTTTAAAAGATTTACCTGCAAAATCGCTTTAGAAAAATTCTAGTGATGCTGCTTTAACGAACCCGTTACCGCCTGCTGAATGAGGTGCGTCTGTGAGCGGGGAGCTATAGTTGGCAACACAATGCAAATTTGTTTTCAGAGTAAAGGTGTCGGATTTCATTAGGTTCCAGTTCTGTATGGATGAACCAAATAGGTGTCTTCTTTAGAAAGCAGCCCTTTCATGATGGAATTTTGATTGAGGTGTGGGTTTCCTTGGGGTTGGTTTTTTTTGTTTGTTTTATTCGTTAGCTATGAGAATTGCTACTTTAAGGTGTAAACCAGTTTTGTTAGTGGAAAGCAGCCCCCCCCCCACCCCCCCCCCCCCCCCCCCCGTTTTTTGCCTGTTGTCAGTGCAAGTACTAACTGCATAATAAGCATCTGGTTTTCTCTGGTGGAGAGCTTGGTTGTTATTTATGTGGAAGGAGCTGCTGGGTAGTCTCTGTTCCCCTTCAGCTGAGCGGTGGGAGAGACAGGTGAAAGTACTAAGGCAGAAGTTTGTGGCAGTTGTAATCACAGAGAGAGATCTGAAGTTCTGTTTTGCTTGTCAAGGCTTTTAGAGCCCGAGGCCATCTGACGTCCATAACCAGTTATTAATCCAGAAACGGTATGGGAACTTCAGATTGATTTTTTTTCTTAGTTATAAATCCACATGTGTCCTATTTAGGTAAAGGCAAAAATAAAAAGTTTAATGGCTGTGTGTTTTATGTCAATACTGTGCATGCTCTTTATTGGTAGGTAACTAGAGATGAAGATTCCTCCTCATTTTAACAGTGTTTGTTTATGGCCAGTTGATTAAAGGATGTGCACTTAGTTGCTCAACAGTGCATTAAGAAGGTATTACTGATGCTAATAAAATGCTTAGTTTTAACATTGCTACTTGGGAGAGGCATACTTAGCTTTCAGTTGTGGTTCGTAGAATCTCTTAGATGATGAAGTCAGAAGCAGCTGGGATGTGAGCTCTTACTATAGCAGGGCTGCAAAAAGTTGCTCGACTAAAATGGCTAGCAGGTGTCGACATATAGGTACTGACACAGAACTGTGAAAGGGTGGAGTTGCAGTCCGGAATAAAAACTGAATATGGGGACACGTAAATCATAATCTGTTTGTTCTAAAATGAAATGTGTGGTTGTCATTTCACTCATGCATAATTGGTTCTAGGTTTGAAAAACTTTTTCCCCCTCTCATGTTTATCCATAACATTATTTTAAGGCTTGGGATTAACTTTTGGATAGCTGTTCTTTTAAAAAACCTTAGCCAAATGTGGCCTGTCCTCCCCACCCTCCCCCAGGTTTTCAGTGAGAATTTTTTTTTTGTCATGCTTGTAAGCATTTTGCTGCTGCTTTGGGAGCATTTTGTTCTTATGTAGCTCTTTTCCATCTTTTCAGTTTTATAAATGTCTCAAAAAAGGTCTTCTAGAATTGTTAATTCTGGTACTATGAACACATTTTTTATTTTTAAGATAGGCTAACAAAACTTAAAATTAAGAACATAAAATATTACTACTAGTTATTTTGAATTTTAGTAAAGTCACGTTCTTTCAGTTAAAGTGGATAATTTTGAAAAAATGTTGGGAAAATTAGAGGTAGGCTAGTAAGAAAAAGAATTGAGGCCCAACTGAATCTTTTCCATTCCTCTCTCTGTTTTGCCCCGTAGCATGTCTATTGTAGAGAAGAAAAAGGAACAGTGTTCTCTGTATCAGTAGTTTAATCCCTTCAGCAAGGTGGTTGTTCCAAGCTATGGAATTCTTACTGCTACTGGTTAGAAATTCTGGATACCCTACTGAGGTGAAGAAGCAGAGCTTCTGCCTTCCTGGAAATTTCAGTCACAGAAGTTGGCTTCTCTAATGCTGACATTTTCAGAAGTTTAAATTTATTCTCATTGACCCTAGTTGGGAAACAGTTTTGATCTACTGTTTCTTAGCTTAAGGCAGATTCCTTTTATACCTCAACAGCTCCTTAATTTAAATATTTAAAAAGTCAGTAAGGTGTAATTTAATTATCTGGTAATATCTTTTTATATCTTGGCTTTGTTTACTTCATTATCCATCTTTTAGTTTATTTTATTCATTTATTTTGGAACCCATTTGTTTAACTTGTTAATAAGTTATGACAGAAATAATAAGTGCAGTTGCTTATTTCTTTTATCAGTGTAAATGTGTATGTTCAAAAAAATCTTCTAGATGAGACTTCTTTTAATTTGGCATGATAAAATTAATCACATGTTTAGTATCTTTCTGTGAGTGAGGAGAAAAAAAAGAATGTTGGTATTGTTCTGTGCTTTTTGTTTCCAGGGAGATAAGACTTTAATGACTTTCCCTACTAAAGAGCAACTTTGAAGTAGTCTAAGCTTTGTATTTCACTGAGTTCGGTTTAAGGTTGTAATGAGAGTCTCAAGCTGGAGTTTATTAAGAAGTGGAGATTTTTGGGTCTGAAAGTTGAGATACTCCCTGTTCAATGAAAGGCAGTCCGTATTTCTGGGAGATGAGCTTCACCAGCCACGTTTAACTGAAGGCACAGTTTTTAAACCTACAGAAGATGACCATGAGTGAGCTGAGTGACAGTAACTTACCTGATTTTTAATCCTTACGCCGGCTGGTGTTGCAGACCAACGCAGTGTGTGGCAGTTTTGGTGTCATCTTGGTAGCAGTTTTGGACTCTGACCTTTGGGAAACCCTTTAGGGCTTGCCGAGACGCTGGAGTTACTTGGTCATTTAACTGTGTTTTTGAAGGTGATTCGGCAGATAAATTACTTTTAGATGCCTGTCTTTGCATGTGTAGAGCTAAGCTATGTTATTGTCTCAACCGCTTCAGTTTTGAATTCTGTGGCACCAGTTTGCAGGGTGGATTGTTTAATTTAGATTCCGCCACATGTCTCTTATGTTAAGTGCTAAGTGAGACAAAGCATTTACAAGTCTTTGTTTTCTTTGTGGAAGCATGTTTTAAAGAGCACTTCATTTGAATGTGGTGACACAACACTTTTCATAATCTTGATAGCTGGTGAATTGTATGATGTCTAAGTGAGTGTTCCTCAGTGTTGTTTCAAAGGTCTAAGTCTGTCAGTGGAGCCTCTCTTGCAGAACCATGTCTGATTAGGAGGATCAAAAATCAGTCGTGGCTTCATCTCTGTGCTACATGATCTCGTGTCAGATGCTGCAGAGCAGTAGTGGTAGCTCTTGGGTCCTGTACAGCGGAGGGATGTCTGTTTTTAAGAGAGAGATCAAGTTCCTGAAAAATACACGACCGTGTAGAACAACTTTGCTGAATGTGAGATATTAAAAAAGATAATACAGAGGAAGGAGTCATTACTGGTACCAGTGGTTCATGCTTAGGGCTGAGAGGCATTTTGAGTTTTTTTGTTGGTGTTTTGATACTCTATTGCCTTTGGTCTCAGACCCTGTAGAAAGGGAAGAATGCTTTCTGGATGTTATTAAAGATGAGGGGAATGCTTTTTGAAGACCAGGTTTTATTTCATAAATTGTCAAAATGTAGGTAAACTACTGGCATATAGCATGTAGTTGTTTTGAAGTTGGATTGCTCTTCACGATTCCTTATGGTTTATCTTCAGTGCTCAAAAAAAACTTTGGGTGGTGTTTATTTCAGTTTCTGTGTTGTTTGTTTACCTTTTGAGGTAACAACTTTTTTTTTAACTCAAAATAATCATTTAGACCTTGGAGAAACTGGTTTGTACTGCAGCTGTGAGAGAAACATGCTGATGTTGAACTTGTGCATTAACTTGGGCTTTTATGTTAGTGAAAGCATTTCAATTAAATACTGGAATATATCTTATTTTTCCTAATTAATGATCTTATAGTGTATTAAAAACCTCAACTAGCCAAAATCTCAGAAAACAAGCTCTTATTCCAGGCTGCTAGAAAGCATGGGACCGAAGTTGAGCATTAACTGAGAGAACTAAGTTGCCTGTTGAGTGTGCTTGGGAGAATGAGATATGTTTACTATGCTTGGCTGGTATTATTTTGTGAATTTTAATACTTTCTTTTTTGGGGGGAGGAATTGCCAAGCATCTTTTCTCTGTAGCCTACGCTGCTGCCTGACTCTGTACAGTGGGTGGTGGGGTTCCAGGAGGTGCTGAGGGCTGCTTTTGTAGCCAGGCCTCTACTCTCTGAATTTCTCGAGTCACAGTGCACCATCAGCTAAATCAATTGTCTTCTGACCTTTGAATTCAAATGACAGGCTTATTGTATGCTGATGCGGTGTGAAATAGGATTAATACAGAACTTCTTTTAATAGTGGCTAATAATGGATAATATCTGTAAAACGACTACTGTGGCGGCAGAACTTTCTGTACGCCGATCGGTCACATCAGCAGCTCTGATGGGTATCTTGGGTTTTCTTGTTGGCTATTGCCAGACAGCTCTTCCTAAAGAGTTAGCAAGCATTTTGAAAGACATAAACACTTGTTGATTTGATCCAAAGTTGCATAGCCCCAAGAACATTTTTACATTGTTCTTGGGACTTTTTGAAGTGATTGAAGTTGTATTTTTGTATTGCCTGGTTTTTTTGAAGCTTATGATAAGCTTCTGGTCTTACTTTACGCTCACTCAACATCATAACTGTGCTTCATGCCATCGTATAAAGTATTTGGTGCAGATCCATGACAATTGGTGTTTTACAAGAGAGATTATAATTTCTTAGTTTATAGCTTTCCCACCCCTCCTTTCTTTTTGGTTCAAAGAGTGCATCTTCCAGCTAATTTCAAAATCGCTATATGTGCGTGTGGCTCTGTCCCTTGGCTAGCAAATAAGTTGGCAGAGTAGACATGGATCTTAAGGTGGAGGTGGCAGATATCCCAGGTTGATGGTAATTTTGCTTCAGACAGAATTGAGTCTGATCTCCTCAGTTGGATGTCCCCAACACAGATGTGGCTTGCCAGTTTGAACCACTGTGACCATTCAGGGTTAGGTACATTTGGTGAGCTTCTGAGGAGGGATTTTTAGCCAAGTTTCCCCTAGGAGAAATCTAGTTTATGCACACCAAAACACCTATAAAAATTAAAAAAAAAACCATTATGAGAGTGGTTAAGCATTGAAGAGACCACCCCAGAGTGACTGGTGAGTCTCCATCCTCAGAGACTTCTAAAGCCTGGCAGAACAAAGCCAAGAAAACTTGATTCTCGGAGTGGGAACTTGGACTCCTGGGTTAAGCTGCTCTGGGCTCTGTGAGCTGGTGATACCTGGAGGGCTTCTCAAAGAGTGCTGCTGCTTGAAATGCGGTGTGGTTTAAGCAACTTTTAAAAATCAAGACCATCCTCGTAGCAATTTTCCTTTTTAAACCAATGTGAAACAGTTTTACTTTGCTGTCCAGCCCATTTAATGTATTTTCCTTGGGCAGCTGCGCTATCGCTGGTGTCAGTTTATCACGGCTTCCTAGCGCTGGCTCTTGGGTTGCAAACCTGCAACAGGAAACCCCATTTCCTTTATCTGTGGGCACGCAAGAAAGGAGGGATATTTGTTAATTATTCCTCGAGAGGCTTGTGAAAGAGGAAATGTACACATCTTGAATGTTTCCCATTTTGGCAGGGCCGGAGCACAGGTTTGCTCTTGCTGAAGAAACTGTGGCAAAAATTAGATGATACGTGTTTATTTAACATTTCTGAAGTGTGACATGATTTTGTCTAAATATTAAAAAAAATAAATACAAAACCACAAAAAAACCCCACCAAAACCCCACAGAAAAAGAGACAATGGGTGATAAAACTCAGACTTGAGGCTTAAATGTCTTACATGAAAGTCCTTACAGCTCTTATCTCTGAACTGTTTAAAGATCTCTTCTCTTTGTTTTTGTGGACAAGGCTTCCCATTTCACTTTCTGAATTACCAATCTGATTTTTAAAAATAAATGTTTTAAAACCTAAAACATTTGATACTGTTTTGGGAATATTGCTGTGTGTGTCAAATAGAGGACAATACTAGACCCCACCAAATAAAAGGGCCTTCCCTGCTTCTGCTGGATGTACTTGAGATTTCTACCATTGTATTTTTTTTTCAAATCCAAAGGGCTAAAATTGGATTTTATGCTTTCAGTCCGTGGAGAAAGCCTGCATAATTGTGCAGAAGAAAGTTATGCGAGAAAGAACGTTCTCATGCCTGGAAAATAAAACATATCTTTATGAATGACATGATACTGGCACTGATCTACTTATTTGCAAATGTATTTAACAGCTTGTTGCATGAATCATAATAAAATAGTTCAATAGACTGCACTGTATTGATTATACAGCAGCCGGAATAGTGAAGCCTGATGCTTTCTCCGAGCTTCTACTAAAGCAAACATTTAAAAACGAAAAAAGAAGGGAGCTACTTTTGTGAAGGCTATTTGCAGAGTTTGCCCTTTCTTTGGATATTTTTTTCTTCACGCTTTCCATTCTTCTGCCCCTCTTTTGCAGCCTTGAGAGAGGGCAGTAAGCTTCCTTTCCTGTTGACTTCTGTAGCATCTTGCAGGGTAGTCATCAGCTCGTACTTGACATAACTCTGGAAGTTCCTCTGATGTCCCAGATCTAGTATTGTTTGCCAGAGAGATGGTATAAGAATCTTTGGTAGGATGCCCTTGTTAATATAAACAAAAGGAAATGCTACTCTAATATTGAAACATACCGTTATTTTGAAATTGAAAAGGCCTTTTTGGGATTTTAAGTTCTGTGGCATTTTAGGACGTGTCTGTCTGGGGAAATGAGTGGTCTCGATCCTCATGAGAACTGCCTGCCAGCAAGACTTCCACTGTGCTGGTTGAATCGTAGGATAAACTCTGTGGAATACTTTGAGATCCATAAGTTAATTCTTGCCTTACTATACAATTGCCTCCCTTTCTAGGCAAGGCCAGAAGATCTGCAGAATTACATAGGTTTGTTTTTTTTGGTCATACATTAAAATTGTCAGCACTCTGTTTTTTTAATTGTAATCTTGTACTATTATACTTGTGTTTTCAGCCAGAAAATTTTAAAGGGTCGTTAATATGTCAGGTAATGTTTGAGAACACAAGAGATTATTCTGTCTCCAAACAACAGCATTAGAATTGGGTGTGAACATGCAGCAACCAGCTGTATATTCCAGATTTAATCACTTGTATGTGTAGTGTTGATGCAGTAAAGACTTCCAAATTTACTGGTAATTTAAAGCACATCACCAGTAAAACAAAGGTGTGATAATAAGCAGAAATTAAATGTTGCAAAGGGTGCTCGTTGCTATTATTTTAAATTAGTCATTATCTGCTGGTTGCTGGCATCACTAAATCTCATTTTTTTTAGTATGTAAGTCAGTGGTTGCATACCTGAGCAGCTGAACTGAGGTTTTCTATTCTTGCATGGTTGGAGTATCTTTTTGTTCCTGGATCTTAAGTGTAATGACTTGCCTCAAAGTGTGAACAACTTTATGCCTGCCCTTCAAGGGCAAGAGTGTAAATGTTGTGAATGTGCACTTTAAGTAAGAGATACAATAAATCTCTTCTGGAAATTGGGGCAGGGACAATATTCAACTTAGTTGAGAAAAATTTAGCATTTGTGCAGAGCTGGCAACGTGGAATAGAACTGCGTATGAGGTAAGCATTGACTCTTTTAAAAGTAGAAAATGCCCAGAGATAGATAATGTCTGAAATTCTGGGGGAGGGGAGGTTTAATATTTTTTTTTGGTAAATCTACACTTTGTGTAAAACCAAAAAACCCAAATTAATTTATAGTCGTTGCCAAATATTCTCAAGTATGATGTGTGGTCTAGCTTGAGGTGAGAGATTTCTTCAGGAAGGGGGTTAAGGAACTTGAGGCTAAAAAAGACAGGCCTTACAAACTGATAGGAGAGGAATTAAGGAGCACTTTGAAGGAATTTATAGGTAAAATTCTCAATTCATTTCTTAGTTACGTGTAATAGGAAGAGGTAATTAGAATTAACAAGCGTCAAACCCGAAGAAATAACTGATGAAATGGAGAGTTAGGAGAAAGTTTTAAAATTGAAGTAGCACTTCGATCACTTACTTGTTTGGGACATGTTGGAAGGTAGCGTCACCATTAGGGGAAGCTGGAGAGGTAATAACAAGAGTTGTTAGATAGCTGACTATTTAGACAGAAAAAGTTGGGTGCAAATGAGGAAGAATTGTAAATGCTTTTAGTGTTGTTTGCCTTACAGTTAGTTGTCAGTTTTTCTATTGTGGAGGACTAAAAGATTTTTAGCAGAACAGTGAGCTTCCATTTGACATGGTATTAAAGTGTCCAGAATAAGCATGACTGATACTTTTTGGTAGATAACAGTACTGGAAAAGCAATTTTAAAAATTGCTTTTAAATATTGTAGCTGAAACTGTATGAACAAGTGAATCATATCTTCTGTTTCTCTCTTTCCTGCTTTTTCTTGAGCGCTATAATTTAGAAAAGAAAGGTCCCAATATGTCTGTGATTTTTCTAGCTTTAAAGGTGAGAGAAGAGTTGAAGATCTATTTGAAGGAAAGTGGGAGGACAATCAGCAACTTTATAAAAATATGAAGCTAAATGCTTAAAACTGCATAGTTCCTCAAATTTGAATCCCCTTTTCCTCCAGAATGACTTCTTTTTTTATTATTATTTTTCAGATATTGTCAGAAAACTTAGCTACAAATTAGAACTGTATTTCACCTTACATGAGGACAGTATGGACAGTGTACCTGATTGTGTGGTCTTTCATATTGTTTTTTACATAGGGAAAGAATAGTGCTTGTGGAACAGTGCTGCTCTGTTTCAGTAACATTTTACTAGTGGCAGTAAAATCTCTTGGCTCTGCGACAGTGTGTGGGTGTTATGTGCTTGCAGGTAGAGTCTTTTAATGTTAGTGTTTAATAGTACTTTAAAAAATGAAGTAATTGTATGCATCGTATGATGCAAAATACACTTAAATAGTGTTTAGTTTCTGCATTACACTATTGTGCTGATAAAGGAGGTACAAAAATCTTTCCGTATTAGAGGTTCATAGCAATTTTGCCAGGTAGAAAAATCATCTGTCTAAAGTTGCTCTGGGTTTTTTTTTTTTTTAATAGATCTTGTGTTAGTGTTTAATGGCTGTTCTGTTTGCTCTGAGTTTCTGACTTAAAAATGTTAATAGTGGTAGCTGTCTTGTTTGCTGTAACGCTTCTTTATCACCTTAATACTTAGCTGAGATGCCAGAAGCTCTTGAAGTGTATGGAAACTTCAGGTGGGTTATAGGCACTTGAATTATGGGTACCTTAGGTTGAGAGGCAATGTGTTATATTATTCCTGTCCTCAAAATTTCAAACCAAAGACTTTGGATACTATTGAAGTGCCACTGATGTTCAGTTTATATTCGTGTTAATTAGCGCTGAATGTCATTAAGGGGAACATACGCAATATTAATAAAACTACTTGTGAAATTGGATTGGTGTCATTATCTTCTTGAGTAGTTCTACTGAAAAGTTGCTTGACTCTTCCAGAGAAGAAAAATAATTGAGAAGGGCTTACAGTATGCCCCTTGAGCTGTAGCTGTCCCTTGGGAACAGATCATGTCATCTCAGGCATCTCCTCTCTGTGACACTGGCTGGTCGGAGACCTGGCTGCAGGGGGAAGGACCATTTTAGCAGCAATAAACAGCTTTGAGAGTACTCTCTTCTCGGGCCTTCTTTTGTGACCAAAAACCAGTTGTCCCAATCTCACGACTGCATGTGAGGAGCAGGCTGCTTCTGGTGAAGTTAATACGATGTCATCTGCTATTTTTCTACATCTGAAAAGCTGCTGGGAAAGAAGGGGTATGTGTGGGGAAGGTTCTGTAGACCGTTTCTACTGGTGGTAAAAACGATTACTTTAGAGATGAAGTTTGATTTCCTTATAGCTCCAGCTTAGTTTTAGACAATGCCACCTGATTTGATTTAAAATTTAAAAAAAAAAAAGGGGAGGTGAGGGGGAGAACATTACAACACTGACAACGGGTATTTTATGCTTGTGTCTGTCCTGTCATGGACTGGAAAGGCCCTAATCTGACATTTTAGGTAAAATACAGTCATCTCCATAGCTAATGTGGTACAGCATACTTGCATGGTAATTGTAATGCTCTGTGTTGAGGGCACTTGACTTTACTCGTTTGTGGGTACTAAAGAGATTGCATTTTGATGTGACATTACTGTAGTATCAGTGCCTCGTATTCATTCATTAGTTTACCTCATTGACTTGGTGAAATAAGGAAATGCGTGTGCTCTTGGGCAAGTTGCTGTAACACACGTGAGAATCTGTGGCAGTGTTCAGAGCAAAAGCTTTAGATTTCGTCATACTATGGACGAGTTTATTATTAACTAGCTGTGAAGGTGTGCTGGAGGCTCTCAAGACATCTCTGAGGAATCTAGTAGCTATGTCCTGACTTGTCTGCAGCCCACTTTCTGCTCAAACCCTGGCTGTTTGTTGGGATCCGTCCATAGCCTCATGGGATCTCCTGCACATCTGTGTCTGTGCCCTGGCCTTAGGGTATTTATTATTATAGCCTCAGTCCCCAGTGCGTAGGTGGCACAATGCAACACTGTGCCGAGTTTGTAGCTTGCATCTGTAGCGCAGCGCTGCGTGTGAGCTTACCGGCCATGCTCTCCAGTGGGGCGTACCCAGCGTGGGGATGGCGTTGTGCTTACTTGGCTGTCCTGGTTCTGGAGTTAGTCCAGCAGTTTTGGTCCGAGGTCAGAAGATCAGTGGTGCCAACACAATAGCTGACATGCTGCCGATGAAAGTAATGTTGGGAGTAGATTGCTTTGGATTTTAATTGCCTGCCAGACATCCCTGTCTTAGTGAACTCCTACGCATCTTGACCTGTAGCAGTACAGAATGAGTAGGTCTATAAAACTGCAAAAAGAGTGAAATGGACTGCTTACAAAGCGAAAGAGTGAAATGCATAGAAATTGTCAAATCTAATGTCATTAAAATTTGTTTTGAAGTATTCCTTTAAATCTGAATTGATATCTGATGTGGAGTCTCAAGTTATGTTCAGGAAGAATTGTGTTTAGAGGTTGCATGTGAAATACTGCCTGGCTGTACTTCAGACAGGGTCTTTGCTGACTCTGCGCCCTGCGAGAGTCTGTGACGTGCCTCACGTCGTCATTCCTGCAGTTTTTCCGTGTAAGTTTTCATCTAGTTCTGGCGAATGTGTGGATAGCGTTCTCTAGCTCAGAGTGAGCTCAAGTGTCTGTGCTGTGTGACTGTCACTGCTGAGATTGCAGTTGCTGCATCCTAGATTTCTGATAACAGGTTTGAGGCAGGGTTGCTCTCAAAGTTTTTGTATGGTTTTTTTTTTTTTATGGAAACCAGCTTGTGTGGTTATGCTGGCTATGTGTGTTTGCCTGCCTGTTTGCTTTTCTCCTCTCTAACATTTCTCCCTTCTCCCCAACCTCCTAAATACCTGGAATTCGATGGCTTTTATTCTACCCCCTTACATGTCTCTAGAGTCCATCAGGCTTTGTAAAAGCAGACTGCTGGGTGGGTGAGGTTGAGTCCCAGCTGTGGGAAGAGCTGCTGCATTCACAAGGATGTTGTTTGCCTCCAGAGAAGCTGTGCGATTAACGCAATTGCATGGGAGTAACTTCAGCTGGAGGGTAGGTATTCTTATATATCAAACTTGGTCAATTGAATTCGAAGGCACTGGCATTTGTTAGTTCATGTAACTACTTGTTCTATATTGACTTCTGTCAAGTCTTCCAAAAAAGTGTAAAGACAAAATATAATGAGAAACTGTAGTGATACCTGTGCTTAGGTTGCTTAGTAGTTTCTGTTGTTAACTGTCCTATAAGCTCCCCCCCTCCAGAACTGTTAACACTACCATTGTATGAGCAGCTTTTGTGTTTATATTGGTAGAGGAAATCACTTTGTATCAGGGAAAGGTTGTCTTTTTCTTTTTACACCCCAAGTATGGCAGCGTTATTTTTGAAAAACGCAAGATTGGTTACCAGGAGCTTTCTCATACTAGTTTTTCTCAAGGAGAATCTTGTCCATGTGCTGCTTGAGATGTATGGATGTTTTAAGCCTGGGCTTATCCTGCAAACCTCTGTGAACACGTGAGACCCATCAGAAGAGCACAAACACAAATGAGATCCTTCCCTTTCACCATCCTAACAGGCCACTGTCACCAAAGGCTCCTGACTTCCTCGTGGTTGACTGGTGCTTACTGGCGAGTGTGGTGTAAAGCTTCGTTGAAAGGAGCTAATGTGATGAGTGTGAGAGAATGTTACTGCTTTTACTTGTCTAGACAGTTAAACATTTTTCTTGTTCAGGTTCCTCCTGTTCTGTTTGAGGGACTTGGACAGGTTCATTTGGTATCTGGTCAAGGGATACTAATTGCTTTGGGTCTCACTGGACAGGTGGTAGAGGAGACTATCCAGAGAGAACGTTGTGACTTTGAGCAAAGGTTGTATCTGCTGCACTTGTAGCTTGAATGTTGGACGGTAAGGCTGCAGGTAAAGCAGGATCTGTAATGATTTATTATTAAACTTGAAAGTCATTACAAGGCAGATTGACAATGTGAGATCTGTCCCTTTTTAGAGAGACAAGACATGGTGTTTATGTCCATCTGCGAGGGGAAAGTCTGTGCGTAAGCTGCGTATTCACTTCGGCTGTCTGTGACAGTGGCACCATGTGAAGCAGTAATTGGGGCAGACTCCTCTTTGTGCCTCTCGACCTCAGTGGCTGCCGTGCGCCGTGCCTGCTGGGCGCGCTAAGCTCTCGCCTGCCTGCCCACCGCTCCTGAGAGTAGAGAACTTGGATCTCTCTTCCCTTCAAGACTCGAGGAGGATATTTGCTTCTTTACCTGCGCTGTTGGCAAGGCCTAATACTAGACCATAATGATTCACAAATCTTCCAAGATAATACCTCTTTTTGTATGCCTTGATGCAGTTTTGCAGTTTAGGTGACAGTAGTCTGTCAAAGCTTGGCCCTTTTCAGCCGCTCGGTGCCAATCAGCACTAGTGCTGGGCTGCAGAGCTGCTGCAACACACAACACTTAACTTTCCCTTTGTAAAAAAAAGGAAAAATAGCATAGAAAGCTGTATTGGTGGGACGAGTAGTATATCTACACTGGTGTTAAGGTTGCAAAGCTAGAACACTGGTTCTGTGATGCTACAAGCAGGGCTTTAGGACTCCCAGTAGTGGGTCAAAAGTCATATGTAAATATCAATCTCATAAATTATTCTGTTTGCTTTAAAGCAAAAATAAGATACATACCAGGTATGACCACTATGATTTTATAGTGGATTAGATATTATGCACTTTCCTGCCTTTCATGTGGTATGCTCTGGCATGCTTGAAAAAATTTGGTCATGTGTCAGAGTCTGATTTGGATCAAACTTATCATGGTTGGTGATGTGGTAGTGCAGAGATTTGCTGTTAATGGTTGGAAAACCAGCATTTCATCCTCTATAACTTCCTGGCAACTTTACAAATGTTTGAAAAAGTTTACTTTTCAACATAAAGTACTATTTGTTTTTACGCAATGTGTGAATGATTAAAGAAAGGATGATCTTTACATGTGTTGTACAACAGCTGTTGTCTAAAGTTATGGAAGGCTGCTTTTGGATGTGGTAAACACCAGTCTTTGTTACATTTATCTTCATTTTGTTCCTCAACCATTCTTTATGCAAAAAATAAAGCCTATTTCTGATTTTGTAAAAGGGAAAAAAATAGTTCAGTCCTAGTGAAGCATGTTCTTTCTTGAATTCTCTTTAATCTTTTTGATAGATACAAACCCACAAATCTTTTTATCTGTAGAATGTTTAAAAAAAAAAAGAAAAGGGGCCATTAGAGGAAAAAAAATTAATGGCATCATAAATGTTCTATTTGGATCTGTCTTATTAGATATGGCTTGGAAATTGAATCTCCAGAAGACATTTACATATTCAAAGTTCCCACTAATTGACCTGATTCTACTATGAGTTGCTATTTATGTTTCAAGATGTGAATTGGTCTTATGTTTTAAACTCTTGAGCTTGCTTTGGAAAAGGGTGAAACATATACCTCTAGGGTTGTGACTAAGTTTATTTTTTAAAAAACTCAAAAAAAAGTCACATAGGATCTGGGGATAGTTTTCTACAGAGGAAGAGATGCTGAGGTTCGGAAGTAGTGTCATGGGTGCTACAGAACATGAATCTGTGGTGTCAAAAAGCACAGGGTGAGGAGATTTAACCATTATAATGGTAGAAAATTTCTGATTAAATGTTTAAGGACTTGGCTTCAGATGAATTTATGTTTTCAACCATGGCAGGTTTTAAAAATACATGCCTGTTAAATTTTCCTTTTTCTAGTAATGACATTTATCAGCAATGTTTAGTAAGTGGGAGAGAGATACATTCCCCCTGCCCCGCCATGTGCCATGAGTTGGGAGTGTCTTCTGTTTGCATCTTCAAAAGCTGAGGAGTCTTTCCTTGGCTTGATTATTGATTTCGGTAGCTTATGTCTGTAGAATGGTTATGTCCATAGGCATCAGGCACAATGCTGTGGGACTACAGCTCAAATTCTGCACATGGATGTGTGTACAGACCGTTTTGTTTTTATGGAGGCAAACCTTCACTGACTCTGCAGATGCAGTTACCCCAGTGATTCAGTGTTCTTGGTTGGCGGGGGCCTCTGGAGATCTTCCATCCCAGCCGTGCTGCTTGAAACCAGGGTCAGCGAGAGTAGCTTGTCTGGGGCATTGTCCAGTTGATGGGAACTCCAGTCTTGCTGCGTGACCTGTTTTAAGTGTTCAGCTGCCCTTAAAGTAATATTTTTTCCTGTTCACAGCATGTTTTTGATGTTTAACATGTTGCAGTTTTAAGTATTTCTGAGGGCTGCTTCAGCACAGTGGCCTGTCAGATTCAAGGGAAGAGGTTCTCCAGGATACTATTCAGAAATTGTGTTTCGTTGTTTGACTTCTTTTCTCTTTCTGATTCTGAGCTACCTAGCAACTGTGAGCTGGAGCCACTCATTGGATCTCTCTGATAGATAAGAAACAGAATGACAAACTCAATTTTTTGATCCGTTAGTCCAGTATGACTCTTATCTAATGTATTACACTCCCTGAAAAGCTTTTAAAGAACGCCACCCATATCATTGGTGTTTTGCTGGCCTGCAGAAGCACATGACAGTCCTGCAGGTACACACAGAGATGTCCAGTGCCTCTGTGGGAGTTCCACACATACACATGTTGGATCTGAAAGTTGCATTTAAAGAGTTAGTTTTGATGCTTGTGAGTCAAAGTCTGCTAGAGGTCTGTTTTTCTCTTTCCTGGAAATGCAGCATCTTTTTTCCACATGAAAAGTGAGGAAAAATTCATAGAAGATATTTTACTGCTTCATCTCTGTACCTCCAGGAAACCTTAGTGCCATACCTGTACTTCTTCAGGGAGACTGGTATTTTGTGTGCCTTGCTGTTCGTTCTTCTTTTTACCACACTTCTAGTGGTAGCTAAAGCACAACTCGGATTTATGGCCAAAATTTACCACTAATTTTTTAGGTGACGGTTGTTTGTGTCAGATTTAGTGCTGCACAGGTCATTTTGGAAACTTCATTTATTCTACATGAAGCCAGTATTTTGTAACTCTCTGTTGGGCTGTAGTAATCCAATAATTTGAATAATCAGAAAGCAGCACTGAAAACTGAGATGAACACTTTGATGGGTCATCTCAGAGTTGTAGGCTGATGTAGGTTGAAAGGGACCTCTGAAGGTCATCTGATCCAACCTGCCCCACTGTGAGCATGGCCAGTGTGAATTAGAGGTGTCCCATGATGGTAGATTTTGCTTAGATAGATATAGAAAGCAAAACGATCCCTCGAGTGTTCTCCAGAATAGCAGACCCAGGTGCCTTAACCTGTCCTTGTTCCTCATGTCCTTCGACCTGCTTGGTGGTCTCTCTGAACTTGCTTCAGTCTATCTTTCTTACACTGGACAGTCTGAAACTGGACATGCTCGTTTAGCTGAGATCTCACTAGTGCTGAGGAGAAGCAAATGCCACTTACAAGGTTTAGACAGAGCACTGACAAGCACTGCAAGGCAAATATTGATAACTTAACCTTATCTACAGTGTGAGATGGTGCATTTTCAGAAATGTCTGTTTTTATTTCTAGACGCATGAGGAACATTTTATTGAATAATTTTTTACCATATCACTGTTTCCAGAAAGTTACTTACATTGTCTAGCTTGAAGTGCACTTGTAGCCAAACTTGTTTTACATGGCTGCAGGTTTAATCAATGTATTTCCCTGTTCTTTGAAGCTTTTTTTTCCCCCATCTAAATGGAGCTGGGTAGTCATGCATAATTTTAGTTATCCTACTGATGTATTTTGACTTGTGTGGCATGTTATATTGGTTTATATTGTATTTCTTCAAGCCAGCCATCAAACAAACAGTCGTTGTTGTCTGACTTTGAGTGGAAAGGTAGTTTTCTGCCCGCTTTATTCTTAGTGTCAGCTTTCAATTTATAAATTGCTGTTTGGTTTGATCTACGTGCAGGGATGTGCTTTGCACCATATTTTAATGTGTCATAGCTAAAATCTATGAAAGTCATGCCAGAATAAATGCTTGTGGGAGAAATGTGAAAGCAGGCATTCTCAGAAGTAGTGAGTGGGGAACAGAGATGATGAATATGTTTTTGTTCAGGGTGGATCAATGTTCCACACAAACCAGTGAAGAAAGACTCTTTGCCCTTGCCGCTTCTACCTTTTAACCTGTTGCTTGTGATATCTAGCAGGCTGCAGGGTGCTGCCAGAGCAGGAGGAGCCCACTGTGATAGAAGCTGTCTTGAGGTGGAGGCTAGGTCATCCAGAATTCAGATGCTTGGCTTGGGTTCAGACTTCTCCCATGGTAACAGTTTCAGTCGTAGGATTGTTTAGGTTGGAAAAGACCTTTAAGATCATTGAGTCGAACTGTAAGTCATATGACTTTGGTTTTTGCCAAAGACTAACTTTAGCTAAAACTTGCTGGAACGTGCACAACCTTTTGGCAGCTGCAGCACTTGTGCTGTGGGCTGTCGGCAGGTTGGATCATGGCTTTGTTTATTAGGTTCCACGTAGTGTTCCAGGACACGGGGACAAATCAGCCTGTGATTTTGCAGCCTGGGCTCATCACAGCTGTCTTGCCTTTCACCTCATGGGAAAAGATTTATCAGGCGTTAATTGTGTCTAATTGAGCCACTCTTGCTATCTCGCTAATGTTACTTTTTTGTTAATTTGATCAGTGGGCACAGATGAGATAAAAATGTAAACAGTGCCTGTTTAAATGACTTCATGCTTCTTGGATTATTTAAATGATTCTTTTAATCTGCCATGAAATTATGTGGGTTGTCATGTGGAATTTCAACTAACTCCAGTTTTCTAGCTCTTAGAGTTTACCTTGTTCCCATGAGGAATGTTTAATTTCTTTATCACCTGTATAGAATAAACTTATTTTTATAATGCCCTTGTAACTTGTTTTCTGTAGTCACAGGTGTTAGCTTTTTAAACTGTGATTTGTTCTTTATAAAGCCAATTCTAAAAGTGTCCATGAAAGACTGATTTGTGTTAAAACTGCAGTCAAAGCCTTGTCCAGCCCATTTTTTTTTTTTTTTTTAAACTGTCAGTGTAGTGCATGTTCCTTTTTTCTTTATTCCTCTCCCTCCAATTCATTTTTATATTGGCTTCAGGTGAATATTGACTTCCCCCCCTTGCCCTGCCTTTGCTCTTTTCTTGTTACCTGAAGAAAAAGGACATCCAGGATATTCATGGTTACAAAATTTTTGTAGTTTGAAACTATTAAATGCATTTCTTACAGAAACTTAACTGTTCAAAAGCTTCCAAAATAACACTAGAAGTAAAAAGGCTTATCAGCTAAGGTACTAGTAGAGCTAATGGAGATACTTTCTGCTTCTTTTTAATGGATTTTGATTTTGTTCCTCAGACTTCTACACTTACTGTTGAAATAGTATTTGTAGTCAACTAAAACTCATTAAACTTGTAGCAACCTACTTTTTGATTTATACGTTTAATCAATGAATATTTCAGGAGAAAGCAAGGCTGTATTTTGGGTGGAGAGTCTCTCTGCCTTAATTTATATAAAAAAGGGATGTTGTTATTTCTGGTTGAAGATTTGTCTGGTGTCATGAATGTCTTGAAATATGAATGGTACTTGTATTTTGAGGAGTGAGGGATTAGGAGATGAAAATAAGAGGAGATAAAACTGGTGTTACTTTGGACTTGAGTTTTCTTTATGTGTAAATTGTTCTGTATGTGGAATTGCTTGTAGGATGGATAAGCTGAAGAAAATCATGGTATGGTAAACTAGAATTAATTTTTCTTTCTTTTCCACAAAGTGCATTGTTAACTTTTTCTTTCTGTTAAGAACTGGATATCCTTACTGGTAAAATGTTAGAATGGCTAGAAATACTTATGACTTGGTGCCTAAGACAATCTTTATTTGGAGAGAAAGGTTTGTGTGTGTGTAGTAGTTCTTATAAGGCTGCTTTCTGTCATCATTTTCTTCTAGGACAGTGGTCTACACAAGATAAACATTAAGTATATGTATAGATTGGAATATATGAATTAGCTCGTTTTTGCTTTCACTGGTGGGAGAATACATGATACTGTGTTCTAGCTTGATTAGCCTTTGTTTTTGTGTGTTTTAGTAGTTAAAATTCAGTCTGTTCTTAAGAGCTAAATTCCACTTTGCCTAATTGCATTCACACTAAGTGACAGTAATTAGCTGAACCATTGGCTAATGACCACCGGAAGAGGAAAGAAATTAATGGGCAGGAGTGTGCTGCTGTAGAACTCTAGACCTGTACCAAGTGGTCTTTGAGTTGAGAGCCTTTACTAAGAAAAAAATGCTACTGATTAGCCACTCTGCTTTATAATGTAACTGTACTGATCATTGTCTCTCTGGAAAACTAAACCTTAACTCCAGCCTGCAAAAAGGAGAAGAAAAAATTGGTGGTAGAACTTGAGTTCTAGGCATAACCACGTTTCCGTATTTTAAACTTTGAGACTAGTAATAAACTTTATTAATGTTCAGAATTGTTGTACTTTATTGCGGTAATGACTTTCAGTTAAGAAGCTTCTTGCTTGTATACATTTGCTGGGAAGTAAACATGTCATTTAAAAAATTTACTGATTCCAGCTCTGCTCCTAAATAAGAGGGAAACTGAGTTAACGAAACTTGAAGTAGCTCTGCACATCTAAGGATCTAAGACTACTGATGCACTACTGCTGAGAGGCTTGGGTAAAGGTCACTAAGCATCGGAGGAAGGTTAATAGGAGAAAAATGACCACACAAAACCACTGTTTGTTTCTGCTAATAAATGTATGGATGCAGCAAGTTCTCTTGCCATTCTAAGGTATCTGTTCCTTTAGCAGAACAAAGTGGTTCAAGAGCCGTGTTTGTAAGTTACTGCTGTTACTGTGGGATGTGAATGAGTGATGCTTTCAGCAGGCAGGTGTTCAAACTGATGGTTCAGCTAGAGGATGATATTGCCAAAAGGGCTTTTTTTGTGTTTTGAACAAATTGCACGAATTGATTTCTTTTGTATACCTAAAGGGATATCGAAGCATATGGTGTGTCCGTAATTGAATTTGCCGTGTAGTTTTATTCAGTTTATCAGTTCACTTTGTGAATTGCTTATGTGGTTACAACTGTGCTTAAAGAAAAGAACAACTTTAGAATACTTAATTTCATGGAAAAGGGATTTATCTTTTGGGCATGTGTCTTGATGCCATTGCCATAAAAATAAAAGTTTTGTATTTGGTATATTTTAGGTGAAAACCATTCTTTGGACCTGACCTGATATTAACTCTGACAAGAATGAAAATCTGAAGATTTTTGTGAACCTACAACTATCTAAAGGAATTGATGAGCAGGGTAAGAATTCACTTATCTTGCATAACCCTTACTTTTGTGGATATTTGTCTACTGTAATGCAGAATGTGCTGATTCCTGCTAAGTGGAAAGAACAGAGGGAATAATGAAGGGTAAAGACAGCAGTCAAATTCAGTCTTTCTCTGTTCTAGCATAAGCCAAAATGTCATTTTTCTGAATACTTCAACCTGGAAAATGGTAGTGGCAGACACAAAGTGCTTTTTGCAGTACGGATATATGGTGTCAGAACATTGAGTTTGAGGGCAGGGAGCTGACTTCTTTGGCATCTGTTTGTTTATTTTGAAATGTAAGACTAGAGGTGAAGTGCCAGGCTGTGAAGCCTGGGGGAAACAGAGCCTTTTTACAACTGGTTTTAGTATATGGGGGTCATGTCAAATATTTGACAAGAAAAAAAAAAAAAGCTGTTTGAATGCAAATTAAATGCATTTTAGGATATTTCAAAGCAACTCCCTTAAGCTGTTCCTCAGTAATAGTCATGACCTCCATATGGACAGCTGAGCAAAGACTAAAGATAGTTCTAATGTACACTGTGGTGTTACAGATAAGCTAACAATAGTTCAGGTCGTCTTTGTTCCTTGCAGGTTGGAAAATTACTGAAAATGTTAGGAACTTCTTTCCTTAGTGTCTTATTTTGAGGAGTACTCAGGCTCTTCGGTGTAAGGAGTTCAGTTCTTCTTTCCTACAATTTGTAGTTTGTCTTTAATTGCAGTTTGGGCTGCTTTTTATAGAAGGGCATTTTGTGAATTTTCAAAACTTTCTAGGTAATTGCTACCTAAGATACATTATACAGAGATGTCCCTTGTTATTCTATCGTGTGTTAAATGGCTCTCTTTTCTGAATGTTAGTGAGCCAGTCTTTTGTGCCCGAACGAACAAGTGATTAAGACAGAATATATGTTGGGTTTTTTTTTTTATTATTACTATTATTTACTTGGAAGTTCTAAGCACATAAAAGCACTTAAGACTGAAATGTACTGAAGTGCAGGTTTTGGAGGCCAGGATTTCACTCGCTCTCCTTTGCAGTTTTGATATTGAGAGATGTGGCTCCCAAATCTGTTTGTTTGACAGTCTGCCAAGGGAACTCACAGCTTAATGTATACACTTAATAATGATCAAGGGTGCCTTATGTTTCACATCTACACCTGAAATTACATTATGACTGGTCTCTTTTGCTTCTGGGCCTCCTGCCTAGGTACGTTGCTGCCCCACAAGTCACTGAGCCATTTTGATGTCTTTCCATCCTCCTCCACCTTGTACGTGCTTGCGCACTTGAGAAGACAGTAGAGAGGCAAGAAGCTGCACCAAAAGATTTGCTTAACAAACCACATCCTAAAAACTGTGGTGTAGCTTCAGGTGCTTCTAGGTCTTAATATGCTGCCTTTTCTGAAGGCCAGCAAAGCTAGTGAATATATATTTTTAAAAACCAGCATGTCAAACTGGGAAAGGAAGTGGCTTCTCTGAAAATCTGAAAGCTGATATGACTTTTATTTGTAAAACAAAAAGAACGTGGTTTGTGACAAATGCTACTTTGCAAGTATCGTGCAGCTGCTGTCTCATTCGGAGGCAGTTCACAGCCACAATAAATCTTCTGCAGTTCTTTTTTTTCATATCCTTTCTGTAATGAGGATGTTAACGAAGGTGGCTGTGGGTCATTTGGACACTCAAAACTTGAATGAGACAAAGTCTCTTTCTTGACAGTACACAGCAGTTGGATGAGAATAATCTAGTGGTGTTTTAATCTGTACTTGAAATTTGTAAGTGATGGATTATTTGGTTCTCTTTTGTTAGGTTTTTTTTTCCCTCTCCTCTTTTCTCTTGTTGGGAGTGCGTCACTCCTTTATTTTCTGAGAGTAGTTCTGAGGAGCAGGGGAAACAACCCAATTAAACAATATAAGTGATCTGAGGTATATCTGTGTGTTCCTGTAATGAAAGTTACTCTTCTGCTGTGTTTCCTCACCTCTTTCAACTCTGTATTACAATAGTGTGGGCATTGCTGCCAGCTCAGTGCCTGGCGGGTTGCTTCTCTGAATGCATTCCAACAGGTGTGTTGTTTTTGTTTTCCTGGCATTTATTTGGCAATTTAGTACAAACATAATACTTTACATCTGTATTTCAGTCTAGTTTGAACAAGTTTAGCTCAAGTAGTGGTTGAGCTGTGGTTTTGATGGAATGGCTGTTTGGCAAGCGTTGTCTGTAAACACTTTGGTGCTTTTGGCACATGGTGGTTTGGGGCAGCCACAATGCAGTTGCGTAATCTTAAGTTATGTGCTTTACAAATATGAGATGTTTGTAAGGATTGAATGCAAGCCTTGGGCAGTTGAAAATTTGGTACGTGAAAAAGAAGGTAGCTTCTTGTCAGTATTACAGGTGTTATTGTAAAAAATTTTTCATTACACACGTAATTCAATCTAGTGCAAATCTTCGGATATTGCAGGAATGTGCGGGATTTGTTTCAGGTTTTATAGGGACTCCTTAATGAAGTATGTTGTTGAACTTTGGTTGCTAGTTTGTACTTTCAGGTGACTCATTTTGTGACGTTTCAGCCCCTCCCCTGCTGTTTCGGTAGCATTCAGGGAATGCCGGATATCATAGGTACTGAAAAACGAAAGAACAACACTTCTGAAAATCTGAGAGTGACATAAATGCTTATTAATCGAAACTGTTCTACATGTATCAGTTTTGGGGACTGTTACATCTAAAAGTGCACGTAACAGCTTCTCCCCTCCTCCCCTCTTCCTTTATGATTTTTTTTAAGTGGGAGAAACATGTAAGAAACAGTATATTGGAAGCAATTTTTAGTGTTCTAGTAGCTTCAGGATTGTTAGTGCTGGAGATAAAACCCCCAGATGCCTTATATTAAAAAATACCTGATCTTCAGTGCATTCACTTCTTGAAGCAAACTATAATTCTGACAGTGACGTTGTCGTGCTGTCACAATTATATATTACAGAGAAGAAAATGGCTCTTAAATTTCTTGTTAAACTCTGGTTATCTTACTGAGATTTCGCCAGGGCTTGTATGCCATCGATAACCATTTCATGTTTGTGTTCGTGATTTATTTCTTTTTTTTAATCCTTCTGAGGTCATAATCGTCCGTATTTTTTGTTTGTGTGGGAGCCATGCTGTATCTGTGAAACCTGGTTAATGTGTAGATTTACTTAAGGTTATTTTTCCTGTCTTGGTGTGTTTATTGGCAGTGGATTTCATCTAATGTTTTATTTCACAATCAGCCCAGCACTTTGCAAACTTTCTGTAACTATTCACAGTTAATTTCAGTCAAAATTTTACTGAATCTGAATCTCAAACTTCTTTAGCTTTGCCAAATTTACAGAAGTTTGTTATCTGTAAGTTTACTTCATTTTTATGAGCATAGGTCAAAGTGTAGATCCTTGAGAAAAGTTATCAGGGCATCATTCTCTTCCCTTCTTTTCCCTCCCTTTGACCATTTAAAAAAGCTTATTGCTACTTCTTCTCTCTCCCACTTCATATTTGTTGATCTGTTATAATTTCTGGGAAATTTGTCGCGCTCTCATCCTATGAGAATTTGGTATCTTTAAGACCGTTCAATGAGATTTTGCTGTTCTCCTAAACTGCCATGTATATTCATGAACTTTTTTGATGTACTGCATCAAATAGTTTTTGTATGTTTATTGTTTTCTTCAGCAAATCCTAAATGGTTGTACTTACCTTTACGGAAGTTGTCGTGCTTTACTTATGTGCCTTATTGTAAAGAAATGATGTTTCTCTTTGAACAGGCAAGCGAAGAAAGGTGAATAGTAAAGAGTATCTCTAGTAGAGCCAAAAGGCACGCCTTGTAGTTGTAGCAATGGCGTGAGATAACTCTGAATGCTTTTTAACCTGTTGCGTTATGCTGCCTTAAAGCCACACTGCTGCACAGTAGAACTGGAAATATTTGAAAGACACACGTTCCCTGCCAATTGTGAGGCAACCACACCCGGGCTTGTTTGCTACACTTCTGAAGGTGCCTTTTTAATATATTCTAAGCAGTTCCTTATGGTTGCTGTGCAATAAGAAGCTGATTCAGTGAAGTTTTTGAAAGGTGTTTGGTGTGTGGTCTTTTGTGGTCAGTGACTACATTGTTTTCTACTGAAGCATCTAGTCTTATTTTAAGGTGCTTTTGTAGTTAGGAAACAGCACCTGTTGGAAGAAAATTTGTAAGTGTTGTTCTCTCGAGATGTGCTCCCAAACATAATTATTGCTCAGTAATAGAAAAAGGAGGCCTTGGAAATACAATAATGCTGCTTCTGTTGTTCTGTATGTTCCTGTGACATTTTGTTTACCAGTCCTGTTACCTTGAAATGAATTCTTACATCCCAAATCATCATTGCAGATAGTCAGCAAGAACACCTTTTTATTTAAGTACTTTCCTGCTTTAAGAGATCAGTCAGACTTTTTTTTTTTTTTTTGTGGTAGCTCAAGCACCAGAACGCAAAATTGCAGTTTCTGTAAGAATGTGCCAGGTCATAGAACTGCTGTGAAGTGACCAAACGTGGTTCTGTCTGGAGCCTGAAGAAGACAGGATACTGTTGAACTGGACATGCCATTCTTCTGTGCACTTGAATGCCTCTGGTTTACCTGCTTTAAGTTTTGATTCCTGCTTGACCTTTACTACTTTTTACATGCCATACCCAGGTAGGTCCTGGGTCTCTGCTGTCATTCAACAGTAGTTCTGTGAATCTGCCTCAGCTTTCATAGATGTGGTGGTCTGCAGGTAGATGACATATCCTGCCTGACCATAAGGAACCAAAAGTAATTTGTGAATTAGCTACTACAAGGAACTGAAAATATCTGGGAACTTCTTCAGCCAGTAAGCTACCGGGAGGCAAAATGGCTTCTCCAGATAACCTGGCTGCAGTTACTTCCTGAAACAGTCCGGCTTTGGGTAATGTGTGAGAATAAAAAATTTAGGAAATTGCATGCTATTCCTGGATTTTGAGTAAAACTCTACCATCATTGATAAATATTTACTCTATTTTCATATGCAAAAGCCCTCCACCTTCTCCCCTGTTATAAAGAGCAGTACTACTTCCTGCTGTTTATTTTTTGGTAAACATTGAGGAAGTAGAGAGTGTGATATGTCCTAACCTACATTAAAAATAATTAAACCCATAGTTGTATAGGACTTCTCCACTGATAACAATTTATACATATTTCTTTGTTGCTGTTAGCTTAATGTAAGTAATTACATTTCCATTACAGTTCTACAATCACCTGAATTTTAAAACCAAGAGCAGTATTATTGCAGTATGCTGTGTTACCCTGTTTAATGGGTTATAATAATAAACCAAAACTCTAATTTCGAAACTATATTCAGGAAGGCTTTTCTTAGCATTTGGAGTTCTGTGCGCAAGCTAAGAAAATTTAGCGACCTTTTTGTAGATGAGGAAGACACTAGTTAATGGATTTGGCAGTAAAAATATTTTGCAATGAATTCTAGTAATTGAGGCATCCCTGACGTATTCAGGAAAACAAATACAAAGTAAGCCCATTTGAATTGTGGATGAGCTCAAGCCTCACTGGATGTGTGACCGTGGCAGTTGATACTATGTGGGGTTTAGCATTGGAGTTGAAGCTCTCTGGGCTGCCTGGTGCAGAACAATGTATTTATTTAATGAATGGTTCTGTTTCTGAACTGCCCTTGGCAAGTGAGTTTAGAAAGATTTAGTATAAGGATTTTTATCTTCTAAACTAACATTAAATTTTAGGGATGGATTGCAAGAATCTGAAATTGGAAAGTTGGGAAAACCAGAAAATAGCGTTTCTTCCTAAAATATTTTTGAACTGCTCCACTTAGAAAAATCATAAAACTTGGAGCCTGTTTGATATTTTGAGGCCTCGTCTGTATACTGTACTAGGGTCTCCTGACTTCTGACGAAAAGCAGCATTGTGGTCTCTGATTTCAGGAGAGGTTTCATCAGATGAGTTTAAAAGCACAACTTGGCCATGACCAGTTAATGTCGAACGGTGCTTTACTGCCGAAGGTTGTTTCTGAAGTTATTTTTGTTATACTCCATAACAAATTGTGTTTAGATCAGTACTGGTAATGATTCCCATTTTAGACTTGTTTTGTTTTTCAGACTTTGCGTTTCTAGGGTAGGTGAGTGTTACGTTTGAAACTTGGAAATGGTCGTATATGTAACGGTCCCTTCCAACCCCTAACACTGTGACTGTGACTCTGTGACTCACCTTTCTGCTTGTTTGGAGTATATAAATGCAGGTACATAGAGTGTGGAATAAACATTTCTTTTAAGGAAAACATGAGTGGTGAAACGAGAATTTTCGAGAAACTGCAAAAAGGAGGAGAGTATGAGGAAAGAGGATGTAACCTAGACCATAAATGTGTGGCTTGAACTTTGTAAAGAAGACTTTATGTTCAGAATCAATTTCTTTCAGGTAATGACAACAGGGCAATGGGGATTTTTCTCTTGAATTAATTCCAAACCTTCTTTCAAACTTGTCCATTTTATTAGTGAACGAGCGCCAAGACCTGCTGTTTCTGCTCTGCTGTCATGATTATTGCCTGACTGGTTAATGGGATAGGAGAGGGTTGTGGATTTCTTTCAGGTGGAGGTGAAAAGGATTCTGTGATAGATTGACGTTTTAATCCATCCAAAATCTGTTCTTTGTTGCAGTAGGACTGGTCTGCTTTTTCTTAACAATCAGTGCATTCAGCTGTGATGGACTCATTCTGCTCCTGGTGGAATTGAAAAGCAGAGAGTGCTCTGTTGTGAAAATATATAGTTTTTCTATAGTAGGGAAATCTGGGTGAGTGGCAGGGCAATGTTCACAGTAATTACAGAAGACAAAAGACATATTCATTCTTGATGAAAGATTTGGCTGATATGTTAGAATTGTTATATACAGAGACCAACAGTAATTACCAACTCATATTTCAAGTCATTGTACAATTGTCAGTGATGCCAAAGTTCAGAGACTGGTGGCCAAGAGACAATTAGAAGTTTATCACTTACCATTTCATCGGGTTAGCTTTCTACCTTCTTCCTGACTCTTGCTAGTTTTAAAACTGTAACAGTGATAAATTATGGGAAATTAAGATACTTTATGAACCTGTTGATTTATATTGTAATGCTTGGCTTCTTTGCACCATGCTTTTTTTTCCTTTTCTGGGAAACAAACAACAGCAGGACAGGTTTTCATATAAGCTTTATTTTGATAACTAACAGAGATACAGTGCTGTAATTTGAGTGTTGAGTTTCGTCAATTAACATAGTATTGCCTAAGTCTAGCTGATGTTAGCGTAACAATACAATTGTGTACCACACTAAAAGCAAATTAGTTGCAATCACTTTTGAGTGGGAAAAGTCCAGGTAAACGGAAGTGAGACAGTGGACAGAAAATCCACTATCACGTGACAATTATTCACAGTCTTAGCAACTTTATGGCAAAATTTGCTTTGGAATGTTTGTACTTTTTTCATGAAATTCAATGTGTTTGATAAAATCGTAGGAGAAAATGAACTCTCTGTGCATCAGCCGCTTGACAAAAGACCAGGAACTTCCGTTTGGGCAGTAGTGAGTAGTGATGTCTCAGGACAATGCTGAGTGACTGTGGAACAAACTCGGTAAGATACAACAGAAGGTTTAACATTTCTTGCTGTAGGGCTTTAAAACTGATTTGATTTGTTTTTTTTATACTGAACAGCATGCTTCCTTGTAAAGCTGAGGAATTTCATAGGCCAAAATTAACGTGTACCAAATACTGCCAAAAAGGCTTTTTGAAAGTGAAATGATAGTTACATTTTAATAGGAAGAGATTGGCTTTTCCTCGTGAGCAATTAAGTAGTATTGGTACAATTTTAATGTGCTGATTTTCTTCTTCACTGGAAGACACAGTGCTGTTTAGGGGTACACAATTTAGTCAAGGACTTCTCAGTGTTACGTTAATGAGTGGACTCAATGATCTTAAAGGTCTTTTCCAATCTAGGCAATTCTGTGATTTTGTGAAAATTTCTTGGTTCCACTTGGAAAATGTTACTTCTGTTTATTTCATCTTGTAGTCTTGTGCCAGTTTTTGAAATGGAAAGGTAATATAAATACTGTCATATGTCAAAAAAATAAAGCTCTTTTTTATTGAACTCCAAGCCCCGAATGCTAGTCAGTTGGAGGTGCTATTAGAGCAAAAGCCTGGGACTCGGGCAGAGCATGGAAAACATTGTGTTTGTGCTCTCTGAAAGTAAGTCAGAAACTTCTCTGATTTTAAAGATGACCAGTCAAAAAAACCCATCAGAAATATGGAAGTCAGGCTTGTGAAGTTTTAACTTTTTGCTTTGAAAACCATTGCTGCTTGCTTTTTTGTAAAACTTTGTTTGATTTTTTTAAACCTGTATGGGTGAGCGCTGTGTGAGTTGGTTGCCTTTTTCTTTATGGGTTATGTGCTTCACGGAGTCCATCAGGTTTGACTTATGATATTGGAGAGGCCAATATTAATCCGTTAAGCAACAAACCCGGTAATGAGAGAATTAGAACCCCCCACCCAAACAAGTTGTGCAGTGCCTTGTCTCTGCCACTGCGCGGGTCAGCTCAGCCGGCAGAGAGGAAACCCAGAAGGACAGGGCGTGGAGGGGAAATGAGTTGCCTGTCAGGTTATGTTGGGTAATGTGGCTTCAGTTAATCTGACTTCATCCCTTTAGGGGTGTGAATGTTGGGATTTCACTGATACTTCATTCAGATTGGATTTTTACTGTCTTATCCAGGAGAGGGTGGTGGGAATGGATGCTGAAGACCCTGCGAGAGGGGAGACGTCTCCGTCGTGGTGGGAGCTTGAAAACTTGGGGATCTTTGTTGCTGCAGTCATTACAGTTCACAAATATCTGAATGATGCTAAATCTTGCTAGTTTATATATATATATATAAAAATATGCCATAACTTCAAGAAAATACCACCTACCTTCATAGTCCCAGGTTGAGCAGAGTATTTTGTGTAACTGAGGTGGTGCGTGAAAACTGCGCTGCGCCAGTATAACCATTAAACTGTTTCCATAGCGTTTTGGTTGCCTGTTGTTTCATGCACTAGCTCTTGGCCAAACAGTGGCCAACTGGGTGTTATATTTATGTCTTATTTGCCAGGCAATAGAGCCTTACAGAGGGGAAATGTGTAGGAGATGGTGGCAAGGAAGGGAACTCTTTGTGGCGCTTTATATATAAACATACATATATGTATTTAAAAGTTCAAAGAATCACTTTTTCATTTTTTTTTTATAAGCATACGCTAATGTGTTATTTTCCCACAGGGTTAAATGGAATTGGCCAACAGTGTTTATGGGAATAAGCTCGAAACAATATGAGAGTTATAGAGCTCCTTTTTTTTTGTTGTTGTTTTGCTTCTTAAAAATACATTCTTCCACTTCTGTCAAAGTTTGCTTGTAAACAGTCCCAGTGTGGAATAAAAAGCCTGAAAGATAAATAGGACAGCTGCTACTTATAGCAGAAGGGAGAAAATGTGCATACATTTAAAAATTGGTTCACTGGGATTTTTCACTAATTAATTTTGTAAAGTAATTTGGCCCTTGGGATAATTTTAGAGGGTTGTAAATACTCAGAGTACTGGAGTTGAAAGAGCATTTTTCATGTGTTTGCAGAACTAATTTGTTAAATGTTCTCCTGACAGTTAATTTTTCACATCATGATTGGTGGTCATAATCAATATCTTGCCTTTCACTGGTACACTGCTGCACCCTTTTCAGGGAGGGAAAAAACCCCACACCTGTGTTGAAATAATAGACTTGAATTGAGGAAGCCTCACTGAGAGATTATATACCAGTTGTTGAGAAAGAAATAAACTTTTTTGCCTAAGAAAAAAAAATGCAATTCTGTTAATTGGCTGGATGATGAAAGAACAGCTTTCTTGTTTCTTGAAAAAAAGGCTCAAATTTTGAATATTAGAACAGTGTGTGATTGGAAGATCTGTTGTAACTTGTTGAAACTGAGCCATTTGCATATAAAAAAACCCTTAACAATACCTATTTTGCTTGGATGGTTTAGCAGGAGTCTGATGCTTCCCAACAACAAAGCAGGATCATTGGAACTTTCTCTGTATTTCTTGCTCCTGTTCTTTTTTTCAAACCACATATGCAGAGATAGGTGCTGTCCCTTCAGAGGACGGCTGGAAGTATGGACGGTACTGCAGTCCTGCTGCATCTTTTCATTTCTGGGGAAATGCTACCTTTGGAGAAGTCACCTTAAGGCAGCGTGAGGAGTTGCCTTGCATTTGATCTCATGGTGACCCTGGACTGTTTTTTTTTTTTTTTTTCCCATCTCCCTCACTGTCAGTTAATTTGTTAGTCATGAGACATTAAGGACTTGCGTGTTAACAGCAGTATTTGTCAGTATTCATCCATGGGTTGCCCTCAAAAGGGAAGATGAGGTCAAAGGCTGCCAGTGGTGTGGGAATTGGGCTGGAAACTGGAGCTGCAGTGATGCTTAACAGCCAGGCCAAGAGGATGGACACCATCCTGCGTGTGGTCTGCTCGAACAGCGGTGCTTGAGGACCACCAGGTCATGGTGTGGTGAGGGAGCACTCGGGGATGCCTTGAGTTAGCCCCAGGGAGCTCCCTTTGTAACACTGCTCCTGGTGTAATTGCAGATTTGGTTTGGTTTTTACCATCACCTTTCCAGTAGTGGTTTGGCTTGTGTTGGTGGAGTTGGAGAGGTTTAAAAGGCTGAGGCTGTGAGTTTAGTCATTTGGAGAGATTTCCTTCACTGGGAGGTAAGGTCTTGAGTTAAAGTCGCTTCCAGAAATTGCTTTTGCCTGCCTGTGCTGCGGTACCTGAGTCTTTTTCTGGATCAGGTGTGTGTTACTAAGGAGACGATGAATTCCTGTGCTCTGCAACAGCTTAAACCAACTGAAACCTAGCGGTTTGCGTACTGCCTAATTAAATGATAACTCTACAGAATTTATGCAGATCAGATAGAAACAAGCAATCCAAACAAGGCGTTGCACAATAGAAAATGAACTTGTACATCCTTAACTGTATGGCATCTTTCCCTCTGGCAGAGACAGTGCAGTTTCAATATTAATTGCCTAATGCTTGCAGTATGACAAGTAGTTCAGGTAACTGTCTCAGGAACTGGCTTTGGTTTTGCTGCACCTAATACAAAGTAGGCCCTATTTTGATTTAATTTGTTATGCACTATTGTAGTAGAAGTGTTTAATAGTGCTTAATTCTAACTATGTGTGCTTTAAAATCACAGTCTCAGGGAATTTTTATATGCTTTGAGGAACACTTTGATATTCCTATTCCAGAAATCTGGGTACCAAGTTTCACAATAAAATAAAACACTTTTATGCTACACCCTATATTTCATGTAGCTGCTGTTCCTGAGCACGATGTTCACATTTCCTAATTGCCCTGTGACTATTCAGACATAACTCTTGTACGCTTTGCTGTGTAAATAATTTTGAGGGTGGTGGGATTGTTTTTTTGTGGAAGTCTGTGTGGTGTCACATGCCAGAGCATTAATTTACCATCTCGGTGGCTGAAGACAGGCTGCCTTTGAGACAGTCGGGTGGCGTAACTTGTTATGCAAGATTTTACAGCTCACCAAAAGAGAGAATTGTGACGTGCTGTGTTTATGCAGGCACACATCCTTCTCCTGCTGTTTGCCTCTGTGATTATCTAATGTGACTCTTGGATTTTGTCGTCAAATTGAGAGGGAGCAGGGCACTGGATGGATTTGAGTAATAGCCAAGCCTCTCTCTGGGAGGGACCTGCAAGCTAAGCTGCTCAAAGTCAAAAGCAAATCTTTCCTGTTATTTCTCGACTGACATGTGAACGAAAGATGATTAGCTGATTCTTCAGCCTTGTTTCATAGATTTTGAAAAATAGAATGCATGGAGGAAATCCTTCCTTGAACCGAAGGCTCCATCAAAAGATTCTTCTCAAATAACATGTTAATCTTGCTTTTTCTCTTCTGTTCTTTAATGATCAAGTTGAAGGTAGAGATATTGCATGAAGTGGCCAGTTAATGTGTTTTTCTCTCACACCCATGGGAACAAGAATGTTTTTCAAATTGATTCATTCGTTTCGCTAATTCATTTGAAATCGGAAGATAACAACCCGTTCCTCTTTTAAAAATACATACTGTTGTTTGGTGAAAAAGTGTTACCATACTTAAAGATGCAGCATAAACGTTTTCCAACACAAACGTCTTTTAAATACATACGTGTTCAGTGTTCTGGCTGTAACTGGTTTTGCCACAGAAAGGGAGAGAAGTGATAATTAGACATAGGAAACTAAGATACGTGAAATGAAAGGTGAAATTGTGTGCCGCTTCCGATTGCTGGAAGCATCGGTTGTACTGTCGATTTTGTGCTTTAGGGTGACTCTGCCATTCTCGGGGTGTATAGGAGGATCACTAGTAGAGTGCTGTTTATTTCTCTTTTCTAAAGCAAACAAAGCTAACATGCTGGGAATCATGGGTGGGGGAACATTTTCAGAGTATTTCCAAAATTCCCCATGTACCTTCCTGTTTCCAAAAGTTTTGTTATTCCCAAATCCTTATTGTGTTGCTGCTGTCTCTTGTAGTTTTTTCTTCCTACTTAGAACACCATAGTTGTGCTCCTAGTATCCTCAGAACAGATACTCTTCAAAATCTCTCATGGCTTCCCTTTCTGTTATTTTCTTTTTAGAGCTAAAGATACTTCTGCTTAACTCGGAAGCCTTGCATAACTCTCCCTGGCTGTGTTTGCTCTTCTAGTGAGTAAAACTCTGATTCTGGGGATAGGAGGATATATTTTTTTCTCTTTGTTCTGTGATATATATATGCACATGCACTTGATTATTCTGATGTGTATTATAAAAGTAAAATAAAATATATCAGAAATCATGCATCTTTCTATAAAGCATGCAGCTACCTAGATAGAGATGAGTTATACTAGTACAGGTTTCATTGATGTAGTGATTGTTTAAAAGGCTAAGTCTTTCTTGATTTATAATTGACTATGTTTGATTTTAATTGCAAAACTCAAGGTAATGATACAGTTTTTGTGGAACAGTGCATGGACCTTCTCAGAAATACCAAAGTTAAATTAAAATTTTGATTTCTTGGAGGAAACTTACACCAGCTGAAATATTGACAGTGTTTCTCCTGTTGCTAGAAGCAGAAAAACAACTGGTGAGCCCTCTCCTGCTGCTATAAGACTATTTCAGATTTGACAGCAACTGAACTGATCTAATCTAAGAGGAAGAGCAAGTACTGGCAAAACATTTTTTTCCTTCTGGGATGTGCTATTCCCATGAATTTGCAGTTTGAATGTAATTTTGCATGTTTTAAAGCTGAAGTGTATGGTCATAGCAAATGTGACACCTCAAGGTGAAAGAGAGTTTTATTCATAGTTGCATCTTGAAATATTATTGTGATTTGGCACTGAAATAAAATACATGTTTGGCGTATGACTGAAGTGCCTAAATTGCATTTCCAGAATTGCTTTGGTCTTTTTCTTTTTCAGAATTTACAAAATGCATGTTTCAATAGTAATAAAAAGCTATAATACAGTGCGTGTGGAGAAAATTAAGTAGAAGTTGTTGCTTTTTTAATTAATTACGATAGAAAGCAGAAGACTTGCCTGAAAATCTTGGATCTTGATTTTCTTCTTGTCTGTTCATCTCTTGTGCAACATTTGATATTAATTAAATCAGATCTAATGTTGCTCTTGCCTTTCTGATGTATACTGGTGCTAAGTAAGAGAGTATCTGTTTGAAACGTAGTGAGTGTAAGCTAGGAAAACCCATTGATGTGGTAAGGCTCGTAACTAGGGATTGTAGCGATAAGCTTAGGACTGTTTTGATTATTGTAGTCTGACTTACATTTTTTAAGGCATTAGCAGAAGAAAATGGAGTGGAATATTAAATGTAGTTACAAGTGAGTTTGCTAATAATCTGGCTAGTAGAAAGATAGATTTAGGTTGTTGGAAACACATTCTTATCATGGGCTTTCAAAATTCAGTAGGTGAAGATGTTAAAAGAAGGTTTGAAGCAACCACTGGTTGTGATATGAAGTTAATCCAGATTGCTCAGGACTTTTTACAGGTATGTATTGACTATTCCCAAGGGTGGAGTTTCTACAAACTCTCTAGGCAACTTGTAGTAATGTGTCCGGTGTTCCTGTCCTGTCCAGTAAACCAGGAGCTCTGTGTTCATTTTGGCATTTTGTTTCTGTCTACTGTCTAAGTAAGGAAGGCTTCTGGATTCTTGGGATCTGTAGAAACTGACTAGCACTGCACCTCTGTGCGGTCTCTCATGGGGACGCAGGTTTGGAAGACCTTTGGATCCACCTGTAGTTGTAGAGAAGGTGGTTGAGACTGAACTTCAGCGTTCATTGGTTTGCTTAGTGCTGGGAATGAAAGTCACAGCAGATACTTTATCTACAAGACAATGTGCTGATGGAAATACCCCGTGGAGAATTGAAATAAGTAGTAGACTTTTGATTACTTGTGGAATGACTTCTCAGGGTTGAGGACTGCTTGTGCTTTAGTGTGCTTTCCACTTGACCTGAACCACTCATTTCATTCTTGATAACCTCATATTGTCTTTAATTTTGGTAAGACATCTGTGATATTTATTGTCTGAAAAAGTAGGGTACAAGTTTTGTTTTATTCCCAATTTACTACTCCCCTTTCCCACTGTAGTTTGATACTTAATGCCTGACTATATCTAGAAACTTTTCTGGATGTTTGGCTCTTGTCTTATTAAGAGAGATGGAGCAGCTGGTCAAAATTAAGACTGCTTATGTCAAAAGTCATGTGCTTAATTATTCACTAAATGTTTCCTCAACTTTGGTCTAAACATACTTACCTGGAAAGTGTTATTATCCTAATACCCTGCTACCCCTTGGATGATTGCTTCCAGTATTTGGTAAGAAGGGCAGGAATGCCTACTGGTTAAAGTAAAAAAAAAAAAAAAAAAAAAGAAGAAAAAAAAGAAAATCTGTTTCTGTCTTGATTTAGTAGCAGTATGTTTTTGTTCACATAAAAATAAAAGGGACTCTTGAGCAATAGTAAGTCACTAAATTTCTGTTCCGAGTTGGTGGTCTGGGTATGCTTGTACATAGCCTGAGACCATGAATGTGGGAAACCAGAGCATTCTAGCTGTGAACTCCCAGTAAGTGCCTTTCTTGTGTCCCATCAAAGCACTCCGTTGAGACCAGTTACAGTGGAACGTGCCTCTTTCTTTGGGTCGGACTTTATTGCTCTTGTTACCCTTCGTGACAGAAGGGAGTAGTGAAGACTGTCAAGCTTCCAGAGGTGTGTAAATGGAACTGTGTCAACCGTAACTGCCAAGAGAAAGGAAGCGGTTAAGCTGGAGAATAATATTTAATTTGGCAGTAAATTTTATGCTGGTATTTCTAGGGAGCTGTTAGCTACTGTTATGGGGAAAAAAAATGTGGTCCAGGAAACATGTAGGACTCTGAAACTTTGACATGTAAGTAATAAGAAAGAGCACATCACCTGTGTGACCAGATGTGAGTGCCCAAGCCTGCCTTCAAACCTTAGTTACAGGATGAAAGAACCTGTCTGTCTGTAACTGAGAAGGTCCCTTACATCATTTTCTGGAGCCTGTCTTTTACAGGAGACTGAGGCAAGGCTCTGATGTGTTCTGTTTAACTCGGATATTGCGAAAGTTCCCATAGTCCAAATTTTATATGCTTGTGGATACATGTTAAACTTGTAATACTACGCATTGTGTTCCCATCTATTCCTGTAACTTTGGAAGCCGGAGATCCAGACAATAATTTTAAAGAGTTTTTGCTTGTAATTAAATCTTTAAGTGTTAATTCATTGTGCAGTAGGTAAAGTCTGTTTGATACAACGTGTCTTTTATTGACTAACCTCATAGCCTTTTATGAGGATATAACAAGGTGGATAGATGATGGCCGAGCGGTGGATGTGGTCTACCTTGAATTCAGTAAAGCATTTGACACAGTTTCCCACAGCATCCTTGCTGCTAAACTGAGGAAGTGTGGTCTAGACTCTCAGGTAGTGAGGTGGACTGTGAACTGGCTAAGGGGAAGAAGCCAAAGAGTCGTGGTCAATGGGGCGGAGTCTGGTTGGAGACCTGTATCCAGTGAAGTGCCTCAAGGGTCGGTACTGGGACCAGTATTATTCAATATATTCATCGATGACTTGGATGAGGGACTAGAGAGTACTATGAGCAAGTTTGCTGATGACACCAAGCTGGGAGGAGTGGCTGGCACACCAGAAGGCTGTGCTACCATCCAGCGAGACCTGGACAGGCTGGAGGGTTGGGCGGGGAGAAATTTAATGAAATATAACAAGAGTAAATGTAGAGTCTTGCATCTGTGTAGGAACAACCCCAGGTTCCAGTATAAGTTGGGGAATGACTTATTAGAGAGTAGTGTAGGGGAAAGGGACCTGGGAGTCTTGGTGGACAGCAGGATGACCATGAGCCAGCAGTGTGCCCTTGTGGCCAGGAAGGCCAATGGCATCCTGGGGTGTATTCGAAGGGGGGTGGTTAGTAGGTGAAGAGAGGTTCTGCTTCCCCTCTACTCTGCCCTGGTGAGACCCCATCTGGAATACTGTGTCCAGTTCTGGGCCCCTCAGTTCAAGAAAGACAGGGAAGTGCTGGAGAGAGTCCAGCACAGGGCAACTAGGATGATTAAGGGAGTGGAGCATCTCCCTTATGAGAAAAGACTGAGGGAGCTGGGGCTCTTTAGTTTGGAGAAGAGGAGACTGAGGGGTGACCTCATTAATGCTTACAAATATATCAAGGGTGAGTGTCACGAGGATGGAGCCAGGCTCTTCTCGGTGACAACCACTGATAGGACAAGGGGTAATGGGCTGAAACTGGAACATAAGAGGTTCCGCTTAAACTCGAGAAGAAACTTCTTCTCAGTGAGGGTGACAGAGCCCTGGAACAGGCTGCCCAGAGAGGCTGTGGAGTCTCCTTCTCTGGAGACATTCAAGACCTGCCTGGACACGTTCCTGTGTGGCATAGTCTAGGCATTCCTGCTCTGGCAGGGGGATTGGACTTGATGATCTTTCGAGGTCCCTTCCAATCCCTAACATTCTATGATTCTATGATAAAAATGGGATCTGATTTCTGAAACAGTCCTGTATTTTTCCAAATGTGGCAGTTCTCAAACTGCTGATGCTTTCCTCTTTTAGGTGAGCTTCTTCCTGTCAGGGCTTCCCGCCAACCATCATGTTAGTGTCAGATATGCCACCAAAAGAGAAATGTGCAAATTTATTTTTTTTCCTTATGAAAATGTGTGTTAGTTCCAGGGTGTTCTAGACAGTTCTTCAATTAAGAAGCAGCTTAAAATATAGCCGTTGTGTCGGATTTCTCATTTGGAAAAACTTCAGTCTAGGATATACTGAGAAACCTTCAGGTTGTAAAGCTCAAATGAAAGCAAGTGCAAATCAAAATTTTAGGTCTCTTGTGAGGGGCTGCCCTGTGGTTATCTTCACTGTGGAATGCACCTGTCTCTCATGAAGACACGCCTTTGTTGTACACTTGCATTTTTGTTACAGGTGGGCTGTATATTTGATCTGCGGATTATTTAATTGTGGAATAAAGTTTGTTAATACCATTGAAACACAAACGTTTAAACGGAGCCGGGGTTAGGCTGACCTCTTGGTTCACTGACACTTTTGTGAAGTATCCAATTCAAAAAAGAGCCATATGGTGGTTAAGGTCTTCAACATCAAAACACAAAACCTCCACTTCTCTATTTTCTTTTTTTCCCCCCTTTAGTATCTCCAAACTCAGTCTCGCTGTATGCTTTAGAGGTTGGCCTCATTGTAGCTGCTTTTCTAAATGAGTGCTGTCACTTCTAGCCATTTCGCCATTCTTCTTGGTGAAAGGCACATCTTGTTGCTGTTTCCTCTGCAGTTTATATCTGCTTTTTCTCTCCAGGTGTGTTCTTCTACACCATTTGTTATAAGGGATATGACAGTGCAGGAGCATAGGCAGGAATAGAGACCACGCTGTGGTCTCTAGAGCTCTTCAGGGGGATGCAGAAATGCACAATAATACAGCGGGATGGTTCTGGTAATGTGACTGTGAACAAAATAAAGTCGCATTTCAGGTTACTCTTAAATGGAAAAGAGCAGGATTTCCTGGAATCAGGGGCAAAATCCTAAGTAGTTCTGGAATTAAAATCTTCCATAGTGTGATGGTGCATGGAAAGAATCTGAAGTTGGTGGAGGCTTCAGCCTAGTTTTCTGCACTAACTAGCCCAGTTTTGGTGTTATCACAGTCCAAACCTATTGGATTATTCCCATTACTTGCATAAAAATGTAGGTTAGATTTCTAGAATTCCTATGTAGGTACTGATTGAAGTGTTAGAAGGACTGCAGGAGCAATTTTTTTAATGTGCATGTAAATCTCTATTCTGAGAGAGATCTGTTTCCTTTTTAAAAGGTTAGTGGAATACAAGCAACTTGATATCTAGGCATGGGTTTATTTGTGGTCAAACACTTATTTATTCACCTCTCTAACCTGTTTGCTTTTCTCATGAGCAGGAAGGCAAATTGAAACACATAACAATCTCAAGGAACATGATGATTTCGGTGACTCATCTGTGTACTCTAAACCATTCTGTGAATAGATTCCATGCTAACCGACAGGCTATGACTTTGGTGAAATTCTGGCTGTTTGAAAATAAGCCTGTGTTTACAAAGACGATAAATAAAAGGTGTGTGGGTGTGTTCATTGTATGTTATGCTTCTGGGGTCCACCAGAGGGAACTTTGACTGGCGGGTGCAGTTAGGAGCCCTCTTGGACCACTTACAGCTCCCTCATTGCTCCAAAATCTTCAAAACAGTCACTGTTGCCTTGTTTCTGTCCAACCACAACGTTTTTGTTCTTGACTTTCAGAACTGCAACTGTAGGGAGTGCCAGGTCTGGTTGATGTGATGGGCACACCCAGGGTGTATGCTGAGGGAGTATCAGGGGTTTAAAACTCCTACTCATTATGTTTCATTAGTTTGTCTTAGAGTAGAGGAATCTCTCCTAGCTCATCTGCTTTTACCCTTAGCTGCCTGGACTGTGGGACTGAAAAGGCTCCTACAAATGCAAAACCTGGAATCAAATATCAGGGGGAAGGAAAAAAACCTTAACCAAACAACAAACTACCATGAAAGCAAAGCTAAAGCTGAAAATATTGATTACAGTGGCATTGGGCTGAATATTATTAGAGCTGGGTGCAGCTGCCAGCTGGGAGAGAAGAGGGAGAAGTGTAGCTGTGCATACATGAGCCAGAGCGCAGAGCTGCTCTGGAGAGCCCGGTGGGGCTGCTCGAGCCCGGTGGGGCTGCTCGAGCCCTTCTTATGCCACACTAGTGGAGCTGTGCTTATCTCTGAGCATACACCTGGGGCCATTAGCAGCATGGCATTGCTGGAATGAGCTTTTTATCGATAAATTTAATGTTACTGGAGAGGCATGCCTAAGTTGTTTTCAGGCAATAAAGAGCACTGCTCATTTGGCGTCGTGGGTTTCTCAGGTCTACCAGGAGAGATTTGGATGGGGAAGTGATGTTCCTTGCTTTGTGTGTTAGTTACTAGTTTTTTATATTGGCAAAACAAGCTAAGAAGGTTTCAGACTCTCATGAAAGTCCTACCATACGCTGATTTTTAGGCAGGATAATATTTTCCTTGAACTGCACTCTATAAGTTTTTCAGTTTGTTTACTTAATTATATTTTTTCCCAAAACTTCATACTTATAAAGGAAAAACTAGGCAGTATTACTGAGATTGTTGTTTTTGTTTGGGCTTCTTTAATTAAAAAACAGAATTAGAACAGGATTTTTCCACAGATGCTTTAACTGAGGTAAGTAAAATCTGTATATTCCATTTTTTCCTTTAGTATTTCAAACTTGGAAGCAGCTTATGTTGAAAATAGACCTTCAAGTAAAAAACAGACATTGAATTCCTACTCTAGATTTAAAGAAAAAATGGAGGGCAAAACCCCTAAAACGTGGATTTTATGCTCAAAGTATCTTATTGCAGATAATGTGTTCTTGCAGAGATTCACTGGTTTGAATCCTGGTACGGAGCATTCGAATTTGTTCAGAGAACTTGTGCAATCTCTGCCTGCATACGGAATTGGGACATCCTGGCAATATTTTTTATATATTATAGAGAGCTCATTAATACCAAGGAATGGGACATTGTGTATTCTGTGATAGTGGTAATGCAGGAACAACATTGCAGTGCTGTTGCTGATAAGTATCTTTCTCTTAATCCTTGCACACTCCTGTTTATGCATTGCTGTTTACCTGAAATAGTTATTTTTATGAATGTGACTTTCTTGGTCTTATTAAGATGCTTTTGGATGCATCTCATGCTATTTCTTGTCAGGTGGGACTAAATACCATTGTCTTAGTACAACGTAAGCAATATTGGAAGAAAGGAAAACCCTCGAAAGTATCTGATTACTATCTCTAAAATAGGAACCTTTTTGTTGGAAAATAGGTAGAATTTCCTGAGCAGAGTATCTGCAAGTTATTCAAAATTCCTAGTATTAACATTCTAATTATCTAGGACTGATGCAAAAGCAAAGATGCTTTCCTTTTACCAAACAGGAAGAAGAAAGGTTGTTTTAAAATATTTTCCTTTGTGTACAGTTCAGCAGAAATCTTGTTTTACCTTGTCAGCAGCAAAGCTTAACTAGAATTAAAAGCAGAGAATAGCTAGTACAATGTATTAGGAATGAATGAATGTGTTAAAGATACTCCAGACAACATCAGGTGTGCCAAATGGAACTTCATGAGAGTTTTTGCAAGTCAGGTTCACTTCTGTTTCCTTACTGTCGATTTACAGGTGTTTTTTGGGAGGCGTTTGGGATGTTTTTTACGTAGCGTGTACTTGCGTGGTCAAACTCCAGGATGTTAATTCTATGATCACATTTAATATTTGCTTAGAATAAGTGAATCAACTTGTGCAAGACAAATGGATAAGGAGGTGAATATTGCAAGAATTTGTTTCACTTTGGATTTTGAATTTTTTTTGTTTTCCCTAACTGACTTGTTTTAAGATCATGGAGAAGTTACTTACCTTCCCTTTGATGAAAGATGAACTTTGTCTTGCTTGAGGATAATGTTAGTTCCTGTTTGTAACAATGTGAGGGCACTTCCTTAATTTGTGAATAGTCCAGTTAACTTCAGTAGGAATATTCCTATAAGTAAAATTGCTGATGAGCATTGCAGGAGCCTGTTTCTTTTGTTTTTAATTTGGGTTTTATTATATTTTTAAAGTAGTAGTTTGTTGAGGGTTAAGTAGCATTGTCACCTAAGGATTCACAGGTGAAAAATAATATGTCTTGTTTCTGGAAACCAGTTTGAGAACTGTTAATGGCTTGTGTTCTGGTCTGATTTTGAGGCATTACTGAGACTGTGAAGAACAACTGCCAAGCGTCTTGGGACACTGGCTTTCCTCATTCCAAAGCAGGGAGTTATCTGTACCTGAATCTTTTATTTAGTTTTAGTCTGGCATAAGCTGAGTGACCAGTTCTTCCAGCCGCAAAAGCCACAAACCTGAAACAGCCTTTAATTTATATTCACACGAGTGCTGTGTAATTCTTGTTGTTTGCCTGTTTCAGAAGTTAAGTGCAAAGGTTCGCTTATCTCTTTCTCACAAGACCTGGAAATAAAACCTTTTATAAAGGTCACGTTCACATGACGATTGTTTCTTGAGGCATACCTTTTATGAGCACTTTCTTAAAAGCAGGAGGCCTTACCTATGTTTTAGTCTTCGCACGTGTGTAGGAAGTAGCTGTCCCCATATACTCTTTCACAACTAACTCCAACGTAACCTGCTTTTTACAGGTTACAGGTTTACTGCTTTTCTCTGAGCTCAGAGTACCTCTTAAGGTAACAGCATGTAGCACGTTGTAAGTTGGAGGGAAAGAAAGATCAGAGACTTGTATTTATAGAAACATTGCAGTGTACAGATATTCCCCTGGAGAGTTATTATTTTTTTCCTTGATCTTGGTTTGTAGGCTTGTTGCTGTGCATTTCTTGTCACTTTCCTCTGTTACATGTTTAAGCGATTCTGAATTCCTGCTTGGCCTAGAACGCAAAGTACTAACAAAGCAGCTTGTAACTTCTTACATACTGATGTCTGTCAGAGTTCCCTGTTCTCTGCATTATTAGAAACAATATTTTTGTGTTTTTCACCAACTTCTGTGGACTTCAGTGTATTCATATCTTATATGTTCAGTTCCTGTAGTCTCCTGAGGTAAGACATCAAGTTATGGCACTTGCAAAATCCACGAGGTGCAATATTTGCTGCTATGATTTCAGTGTTCTGTTGTAGTTTAGGACTTTTCTGCTTAGCCTGTGGGAGAAAAGACTGTGTTGACAGCTGCTGTAATGCTTTTTTTGTTTGGATTTGGGGTTAGGAATATTATCTGTATTATTTGCATGGCAGAAGGGTGCATTTTGAATGGATGTGATTTTTTTTTAAAGGCTAGAATGACACAGTCAGCCTGATGCTAAAATAATCTTGTGTCATTTAACTTTTTGTTGATATTTGACCTTTCTCCCTACTGTGACAGTAATGCCTGTATTAATGCACATATTTGAGTAAAACTGATTAGATTGCATGAAAATTCAAGTAATTATTTCCCTTCTTTGACCTCGTCCAAAGGAAGAAGAGTCGATATAAATGAGCTCTGGCAATGTCCTCTGCAATGCCCTGCAAAAAGAGTCACTGATTGAATGTTTCTGTTTTATTCCGTAGGTAAAAAAAGATGTCAGCGTGCATTTTATTTACATTTGAGGAAAACTAGTAAAGCTAGGAAAAATCTTGGATTTAAGGCAATATAACATAGATTTAATTATATGGAAAAAAAAAATCTGTCTTGCCATGAAGATCAAGCATTCTTGATAGTAGGATGCAACCAGGAAATTGCACTTGGATCTCTTTGGCAAGATTTGCATTTGAGTTTGGAAAGTTCATCTGGTATCACCTTGTGCTTTGTGTACAGGTCCTTAATGCTAACTCCCTACATTTGTTGCCCTTAGAACAGAACAAATGAAATACTGTTTCATCATCAAGCACTTGTTATGAAACACTTGGAAACTGGTATTAAAAGTGTAAGCAACAAAATAAAGAAAAGTTAAAAGATTCGAGAGTCAATTTGTTTTATATATGCTGTGGACTTTGCACCTAGAAAACACTTTTTTTTTTTTTCTTGATTTAATTAAGAAAGGTGGCATTTTCTTCAAATACATAGTGTTTGTGGCATCCTGGTATGTCTCTTTGTTCTTCATTTAACTAAACCTATTATATTCTCTTTTAGTACAATGGAGAGTCAAGTTCCTTCAAATACCTGCCACTTGTCAAGTATAAGTAATGGTTCTTGCTGCTGCGAGTGCTCCATTGAGTGTACTTGAGGAATGTTTTCAGTCCTGTATTGCTGTAACTTTGAAATATGAAAATACAACTTTTTGGATGATTTTTTTTTTGTTTCGTTTTCTGTATACCTGCTTTTGTCTGTCTTCATCTGTTATTCTCTTTAGAGGAACTGTACAGGTGTCTGTATGGGTATGTATTTTGATCCACAGAAGAGATTCCGGGTTTCCGGGTCCCTGATAAAGTGCATGTGCTGCTTAGGTAACCTTCTGTACCTTTGTTACTATTGCAGCAGCTGTGCTCTCTATTCCTTCTATTACAAGGCGTAAAATTTACAGATTAATTTGCTTCCCTTTGTAAAGCCGAGTCACTCTTTTAAAAGATGTAACTTGCTGTCACTAACTGGAGAGCTAATGATATCTTCTAGAAACTAGGGTGTTGACATGATGTGACTTGCATGGACATTTTCTTTTGAGAGCTGTGTATCTTCGCACGGCAGCCTGCGAGTCACTTACCTGTTTCATCTGTCTATTGCTGGTGAAGTTGGGGATAGCTTACTGCTCAGAAGCAAATTGCAATTCATTGACATCATTTGTATTCTTTTTCTTCCTTCCTCCTTCCCCCCCCATACACACAGTATCAGGTCGCTGCATACCATTATTGATTTATGGCTTCTTCAGGGCATAGTAGTCATTTGATAAGATCTGCTTTGGTCTACAGGGAAATTACTGGTATTTCAATCAATAAGAATGATACCCTCTGAGAAGTATATTAGTTATCCTTGCTAGGTCACAGACAATTAAAAATCTTTAATACTCATGGTTCCTTTGTTTTAAAAGCATGAATTTGTTCCCTAGAGCAAAAGATATCAGGTATTTACAATTAGTGTGATTTACAGATGTGACAACTGTGCTTATAATCCAGTTTGAAAGTTGCCGAATATGTCACCTGTGTCATCGTTTCATGACTTTCTATATATGGTATTTTTCTTTTAGAAGTTTATTTTCAGATGTGTATTAATGTAGTTAATACAAAAATGTACAAAAAAATTAAACAAATTAGTATCAGGTATGTTTTTAGGAGCTATAATATGTTTTAACATCTTTGGCAGCTGGAAGTTTTCAGTAGACACTTTTGTGAGTAGTCACTTGGTGAATGGTCAGCTCAATGCATAGTAAGCCTTAGTTAATATGTTACAGGACTTGCATTTACTGATTTTTTTTTTTTTTTTTCAGAGAAAGGTACATGACGAGGGGGGAAATCAGTCATACTGTCTCAAATGTGAGAAATGTTTACTTACCCTTTATAACCAGTACTGTCACCCCTCTCCTGAAGTTGCAACTCACAGTGCCTGTGTTAATTGTTTTGTATGCGTCGTAGTCCTCTTGATCTGAGAGATGTACTTTTGTTAGTTTAACAAGTGAGATGAACTTTTGTCCGGCTTAATGCCTCTCTGTTGAATGTGCTGGATTAGGCCCTGGTGTACCTGGTGGTGTGATGAAAGAGGATCTTGTTCGAAAACCAGATCTGATTCAGGTGTTGTTTGATGTAAGATAATAAGAATTCTCAACAGGAACAGAAACTCTGGAAAATGAGTTGTGGAAATGTAGCTGGTGAATACTGCAGCTCCTCGGGCAACTTCAGTCCAGCCTGAATTGACGGAGTTACGACCGAAACATGTGGTCTTGTCTTCCTCTGCACTTGCCCACATAGTGCTTTGCCAGCGTGGGCATTCTGGTGGCCGTTCAGCAAACTTGACTGGAAGTTGTTTCTTGTTCTAGTTGAGCTGGCTCTCTGGACCTGGTTCACCACGTCAGCAGCTGGCCTGCGAGTGACAGCCTGTGAAAGGGCTCAGAGAATGGGAAAAGCTGAGACTCCTGTTGCGCCCCTTGGGCTTCCTCCAGACTGCCCCAAGTTTGACATCACCCTCTGACGGTTTAACCCTAAAGGGAAAAAGTAGGATTTTCTGTGTCACTTGGGTGTGTGTGTCCGAGTGCTTTCTTAAGCAAGTGTGTCCTTTTGGGCACTCGGGCCTTAGTGTGTCCTGGATTGATTTTGGGTTTTTTGAGTGTTTTATTTTGAGGTTGGTTTTATTTTTGGGGTTGGTTTTAGTTTTTGGTTTTTTCTGGCTTTTTTTTTTTTGGTGGTGGTGGGTTTTCTGTGGGTGGTTTTTTTTTTTTTGTTTGTTTTGTGGGGTCTTTTTTTGTGTGTCTGGTTGGTTGTGTGTCTGGTTGGTTGTGTGTCTGGTTGGTTGTGTGTCTGGTTGGTTGTGTGTCTGGTTGGTTGTGTGTCTGGTTGGTTGTGTGTCTGGTTGGTTGTGTGTCTGGTTGGTTGTGTGTCTGGTTGGTTGTGTGTCTGGTTGGTTGTGTGTCTGGTTGGTTGTGTGTCTGGTTGGTTGTGTGTCTGGTTGGTTGTGTGTCTGGTTGGTTGTGTGTCTGGTTGGTTGTGTGTCTGGTTGGTTGTGTGTCTGGTTGGTTGTGTGTCTGGTTGGTTGTGTGTCTGGTTGGTTGTGTGTCTGGTTGGTTGTGTGTCTGGTTGGTTGTGTGTCTGGTTGGTTGTGTGTCTGGTTGGTTTTTTAATAAAAAAGGATGATCCCCTTCCAGTATTAAGTAGTTGGAAGGTTAGCTGCTATCTTGTGAACATGTAATAGCACAAAACGAAGTACGATTCCATAGTGGTGACGGTTAACCCGCGTGTATGGAGGTGCGTGGTCCTGGGCTGTGTGTTGGCTGCCTTGGGGGGGTCCCCAAGGGGCCAGGTGTGGCCAACAAGAGACCTTCTGACCCTCAGCTTGCCTCCCTCTGCTACACCTCTCTGAAACGGCGTAGTTCTTTTTTCACAAAAGAGCAATAAAGAGGGAATGTTTGGAGACTTCAGTGAGGAAGTTACACATGGAATATGCGTTAGTCCTGGACTGTGATGCTGAACAATCTTCTGTAACCTGTGCAAATCCAGCATGCCAGCACAGCTTTTGTTCTTCTGTGGCTGGCGTGGTAAAGTTTATGCAAGTCTGACTGTGGCCTGGTTAATAAGTTTACCAAGCTCTCCCTTTCTGCCTTCAAAAGAAAAAGGATCTTTAATCAAAATTTCAATACGAAGGCAACCAAGTATTCACAAACATTTCGTTCTCAAACTTGGACGTCACTGGGGACTGTTTGCGCTGTGCGTGTTGCTGAGGCTCACTCAAAGTAATTACTTCAAGTAATGCTTGAGTTAAGGTTGAGTGAAGGTTGTGTTTTGGGGCTTTGCAGATGTGAGTTCAGGATCAGTATTTTCCAGGTGTTCTTTTTAAATAGAATTATTTGAATGCATTACACATTCAGTACTTTGACTGCTAAGAGGCATTGTCAAATGTTTTTATTAAGGCACCAGCCTCTTTAAGCTATGAAGGTTGGTCGATAAACATCCTCTACTACTATAAACATCCTCTTGACCATCTGGCAACTCAGACCTGAAAGGAAGGAGGAAGAAGGTAGAACCTTTAACTTGAGCTTCTTTTAAGGCAGCTATCCCATTCTGTCCATATTTTACGGAGAAGCAGATGGTTTGTGAAATGAACCTAACAAAAATACAGCAGCCAAAAAAAAAAAAATCTCTTTGTGAGTCCTGCAGTGTGGTATTTGCGCTGAGAATGGAAGCATGATTAAGAAAATATTAACTGGTTAAAGGTAAATTGTTTGAAAGCCTTAGGTTGTATTTCTCAAATGTAAGCTATACTTACAAACTTTTTGAAGTCCACAAAAAATTATGGAAAAAGAAAGTAGGCTTTAGCCAGTAATTTCTTCAAGTACGGGGTTTAGCATCTTGCTGTTCTTCCCTTTTCTTCCAGATCTAGGCACAATTGTTGGCAAATTAGTGAGTGTCAATCAGAATTTGAATTGGAATTTCAGTTCAATTAAAATGGAAAATAAAAAATGAAATTCAATTGAATTTGAATTACAGCACACACGCTGGTAGATGTTTTCCGAGATGAGATTTCCTACAATATTGTCACTAGCTAGATTGATTTTGTGTTCATTACTACACAGCCACATCAGTCTTCTAATTCACTAAGAGTGTTTTTTCTTGGTGTGAACTGACTTGGGATAGAGCTTACCTTGGTTTTGCTCAGAGGGTAAGGTCACCCCAGGGCCTTGCGGGTCTCTCTGGCGCTTCACCTCCCTGCCTGCTACAGGGAGGAAGGTTTCAAGACCTGTGTGCATTGGTCACATCACTCACGTAAAGGGTTTTTTGTTGTTAAGTTACCTATATTTTGAAGGGGTGGGGTTTTCTTCAGTTACATTGGTATTCTTTATCCACCTCTGATGTTAGTAATGACAGCCATTTCTTTTTCCTGAAATGGTCCTTTCGTATGGGCTGTAATTATTTTCCTCTAATTACCAGGCACAGTTAGCTAAGATTTTATTTGCATCTTGATTTGATTCTGCATCTTGTATAACACAGAACTAAATGACGTGCTTGAGTGAGGAGAGCAGCAGAGCACCAGATCTGTGGGCACACACTGTGCTGGCGACACGGTTTGGTGAAGGTAGTTTTCCTTTGGAGCCTTGTGCAGGATTGATATTCCCATCCTCTCCTCAGTGAAACTGTGTCTGCAGCCTGCTGCCTGTGCAGGGATCACAAGGAGCATTTTTGGGTAGAAGCAACCACTTCCCTCTGGAGAAATGTGCTCAAGTAAGAGGTGAGTTTTGGGGTGAGACTGGTGATGTGGGAGCTCTATGTGTTGAGTGTAGATACAAGGAAAGCCTTTACTTGGGCTTTACTGATATCAAAATCTTTCAGAAATCATGGGAGTCGTGAGGAATACTTAGGGTCAAGGTATTTTTGTGTTTGAAAACAACCTGAGACTGTAAATCAAAACCCTGTTGGCACCATAAGGAGAGAGCTGAGTGAGTGGCGTGCTAGGTGTCGCTTCTCTTCTGGTGTAAGCTTTGTGCTATTATTGACAGTTTTTCTAGGGAATCTTACCAGCTATTTTGGGTTTGCAATGTGCAACCAATCTATCTGGAGATAATGTATGGAAATTTCTTAGTAACGTGTTACAAATGTGTGCGTCTTAGACTGCTGAATAAACTCGGTGGTTGCAATCCTGTGCTGAGTATGGGTTTGCTGTGTGGTGTTTTCCCCATGCAGTGGAGACCTGTTCTCTTAACGCTTCAGAGACCCTCGTGATGGGGAAGTCCTTTTGGGTCATCATCTTGTGAAGCATGTGGTACCTTTTGAAAGAGCGTAAAAATACACATCTTTAGATTTGGAAGCGTTTCTTTGTCAAGAGAAGATCTTTCTGTTTACCAAATCAGAACTACAACTGTGAATTATTCTGTACCCAAACACGGAGGTGATGTATTGGATGATGGATCTCTTTAATTTGAATTTCAAACACCTTTTGGTATAACATGCCAATAATGCTGTGTTTTCCCAGTATTTGAAACTGAGCAGGAAGTTGTTCTTGTATGTAGTTGCTAGATAACCATTTGTGACCTTTCTTAAAAACTAGTTCAACAGAGCAACTTTACATATGAATTATGCGATTACTTGCCACAGCTCTGGAGAAGATCCATTAACAGGATGCACCAGTCTGGGTATATTTGATTTGTCTCCCTTCTCTGGGGCACCAGGACTGCAGAAGCTCGTCTTCAATTCCCCTTATGTAAGTCATGCCAAAAAAGGAAACTGTGCCATGTGTAGTAACTAGATCGGCTGCGGTTTCTTCAGATACTTCTGCTGAATCTCTTGGAATAGGTTCAGACATAGTTTGACTCTTAACTTGGGAATCTCTTAATGGATTTTAAGCTTGCTAGTACCTGATAAAATTTGTATTTTAGGTAAAACTCAGGTGTATTTTTCCTCAAGGCAATGAATAACTGTCTGGGGTAACTAGTAAAGCCAGTGGGATGAAGTTTTTCATTTGGGTATCTTGGAGCTCAGCCCTCTCTCTTCGTAATTGCCATTTTAGCAGTATTGGACAGGATTTGTGTTTTTCCTAGCCAAACTGAATTTTTTTTCGCCTTGGTAGCTCAGGGTGTGGCCAGGCCAGTCTGACATGAGCCCATGCAGACCCTGGAAGGACAAGTCTTGCTTCTGTTCTCCCCTTGCTCCTTGTCACCTCCTGCACTTGCTGATGTGTGCAGCTGCAGGATAGGCTGCAGCGAGGGACTCTCCTGCTGACAGCCAACACTTCCAAAGAAGGGGCAAGGAGAGCTCCCACCCACCAGCAGCAGCATGTACGTGCTTCATGATGGGTCTCACTGGCCCTGTATAGCCTTTTTCTGAAATCAGCTGCCACTCATGGTGTGTCTAGGTTGTTCCCCATATTCCTGCTCCAGACGGTTTGAATTCCCTGTGATGCATTACTAATGTTTGCTTTCCCGTGCTTTTCGTAATCCTGTCAGAAGCTAACCAGCACGCACTTGTAGTAACAGAAGCTGCCATGTTGTTAGGATTGGATAAAAATAATTTAATATCTGCGTTAAGGCTCTTTGTAGACACTGTCGGTGGCACCATACAATGATCCTATAGGTTTTCAAAGTGGATCTCCAAATGTATGGGGAAAAAAATCTGCTGTTAGGTAATTCAAATAACCACAATACAGCTGAGACAATCTCTTCTGTGAAGTATTTTCCTATTTGTGTAACAGTTTGAAACTTTGTCCGTGTGCTCTGAAGACAGTGCGTTTTAAAACTAATGTCGAAATTGAAAATAAGTCTTGCTGAGTTTCACTGCAGGCATGAAGGCAAGCGTTTTTAGACAGGATAAATGTGAACAGTATCTCAATGATTACTTGTCACGGGGTTTGTTTGTTCTTATTTTTAATGTAAGGGAATAACTGTCTTGGTGTGCTTTTGCTGAAGACGTGTTCCTATACCTGCATATTTGAAGGAATGACGTCACGTCACGTGGAGTCCATAACTTCTACCTAATAGATTTCTAGCTCTCCTGTTAGCATAGCTCGCTGGGCTGTGCAGTGTTTTGCTTGTCTGATAAGAATGCACGAATATGTTTATGAAAAACTAAAGAACAATGTGTTAATTTTTTTTCCCCTCGAGATTTAGAGTCGCTATTTATTTTTACATTCAACTGGTGGAATGTAAACCTTTGCTGGCATGTTTATTTGAGTGAATCACTGGAACAGGCTTTTCTCAAGGCTTTTATTTAAAAGAATTAGTCATGTTCTGCCCTAAAGGATATGGGGAAGCAAGTGAAGAATTGATTTGTTCCTGTGTGTTCTTGCCTGTGATGGACAATGACTCAAATGGACTGGAGCAGAAGACGCTGCTTGAAATTGCTTAGAAAGAAATGTTCATTTCCAACGTGTACAGGTTCTGTTGCTAACTCTCCTTTTACATTTTAACTTTTTAGCCTGGCGTAAGATTAGACAATTTGCTCCTCTTCAGTGAAAATCCCTAGTGTCTGGGGTGTATTTAAGAAATGGATGTGGGTAGTGGGTGCTTCTGAGTGGGGGATCACTTGGGTGCTGCTGCAGAAAAACACCCTGGCTGCTGGCGGAGGTGTTGTGCCTTGGAAAAAAACCAGAAAATCTCCACATCATTTACTGGCCTCTCTCATTGCTGATGTTATGCTCCCCACACACCCTTTTTAGTTTTCTGTTCTTTTAAGTTCTTTTAACATCTATAGCTTCTGCAACGTCTATAATTGCTGTTCAATTACAATGGCCTGATGCTGCAGGTTTGCAGTTAGTAATATTCATGACCCTTTCCGTAAGGAGTATATTTTTGTCAAGCAAGCTTTTTTTTAAAAAATCTAACGCCCCCCCCCCCAAAAAAAAAAACAACTTATGTTATCGCCCTTTATGCTACAGCATGGTGTTAAGTCACTTTTTTTCTGCTCTTGTACTTCAAGGTTGTGTTTTTCGCCAGCACTAGCGAATACTACCAGGAGGTTCCTCCAGTGCATCGATGAGAATTTTCTGATGCAAATGGTGGAGGAGCCGACTAGGAGAGGAGCACTGCTGGACCTCATCCTCGCTAACAAGGAGGATCTGGTTGAAGCAGTAAAGGTTGAGGGCTGCCTTGGCTGCAGTGACCATGAAATGGTGGAGTTCAGGATCTCATGTAGCAGAAACAAAATAGCAAGCAGAATTGCAACCCTGGACTTTGCCAAGGCAAACTTTGGATTTTTCAAACAATTACTCGAGAAAATCCCATGGGCAAGGCTGTTTGAAGGTAAAGGGGCCCAAGATAGTTGGTTAGCGTTCAGGGACTGCTTCTACCATGCTCAAGATCAGAGCATCCCGACATGTAGGAAGTCAAGGAAGGGAACCAGCAGACCTGCGTGGCTAAACAGGGATCTGCTGGGTAAGCTGAAGTGCAAGAGGAGAATGTACAGATCTTGGAAGGCAGGGCTGGCCACTTGGGAAGAATATAAGGCTGTTGTCCGAGGGTGTAGGGAGGCAACTAGGAAAGCAAAGACCTCCCTAGAAATGAACCTGGCGAGAGGGGTCAAGGACAACAGGAAGAGCTTTTTCAAATACGTGGCAGATAAAACTAACACCAGAGGCAATGTAGGCCCACTGATGAATGAGGTGGGTGCCTTGGTGACAGAAGATACAGAGAAGGCAGAGTTACTGAATGCCTTCTTTGTCTCTGTCTACTCTGCAGGAGGCTGTCCTGAGGAGCCCCATTCCCCTGAGGCCGCAGAGGAAGTCAGGGCAGTGGAGGAGTTTGCTTTAGTCGATGAGGACTGGGTTAGGGACCAATTAAGCAATCTGGACATCCATAAATCCATGGGTCCAGATGGGATGCATCCACGGGTGCTGAGGGAGCTGGCTGATGTCATTGCTAGACCACTCTCCATCATGTTTGCCAAGTCTTGGGAGACGGGAGAGGTGCCTAGGGACTGGAGGGAAGCAAATGTCACTCCAGTCTTCAAAAAGGGCAAGAAGGAGGACCCGGGTAACTATAGACCGGTCAGCCTCACCTCCATCCCTGGGAAAGTGATGGAACGACTTATCCTTGGTGCCATCTCAAGGCATATCAAGGATAAGAGGGTCATTAGAGACAGTCAACATGGCTTCACCAAAGGGAAGTCGTGCTTGACTAACCTCATAGCCTTTTACGAGGATATAACAAGGTGGATAGATGATGGCCGAGCGGTGGATGTGGTCTACCTTGACTTCAGTAAAGCATTTGACACAGTCTCCCACAGCATCCTTGCTGCTAAACTGAGGAAGTGTGGTCTAGACTCTCAGGTAGTGAGGTGGACTGCGAACTGGCTGAGGGGAAGAAGCCAAAGAGTCGTGGTCAATGGGGCGGAGTCTGGTTGGAGACCTGTATCCAGTGAAGTGCCTCAAGGGTCGGTACTGGGACCAGTATTATTCAATATATTCATCGATGACTTGGATGAGGGACTAGAGAGTACTATGAGCAAGTTTGCTGATGACACCAAGCTGGGAGGAGTGGCTGGCACGCCAGAAGGCTGTGTTGCCATCCAGCCAGACCTGGACAGGCTGGAGCGTTGGGCAGGGAAAAATTTAATGAAATATAACAAGGGTAAATGTAGAGTCTTGCATCTGTGTAGGAACAACCTCGGGTTCCAGTGTAAGTTGGGGAATGACTTATTAGAGAGTAGTGTAGGGGAAAGGGACCTGGGAGTCTTGGTGGACAGCAGGATGACCATGAGCCAGCAGTGTGCCCTTGTGGCCAGGAAGGCCAATGGCATCCTGGGGTGTATTAGAAGGGGGGTGGTTAGTAGGTGAAGAGAGGTTCTGCTTCCCCTCTACTCTGCCCTGGTGAGACCCCATCTGGAATACTGTGTCCAGTTCTGGGCCCCTCAGTTCAAGAAAGACAGGGAACTGCTGGAGAGAGTCCAGCACAGGGCAGCTAGGATGATTAAGGGAGTGGAGCATCTCCCTTATGAGAAAAGACTGAGGGAGCTGGGGCTCTTTAGTTTGGAGAAGAGGAGACTGAGGGGTGACCTCATTAATGCTTACAAATATATCAAGGGTGAGTGTCACGAGGATGGAGCCAGGCTCTTCTCGGTGACAACCACTGATAGGACAAGGGGTAATGGGCTGAAGCTGGAACATAAGAGGTTCCGCTTAAACTCGAGAAGAAACTTCTTCTCAGTGAGGGTGACGGAACACTGAAACAGGCTGCTCAGAGAGGTTGTGGAGTCTCCTTCTCTGGAGACATTCAAGACTTGCCTGGACACGTTCCTATGTAGCATAATCTAGGCATTCCTGCTCTGGCAGGGGGATTGGACTTGATGATCTTGCGAGGTCCCTTCCAATCCCTAACATTCTATGATTCTATGATTCTATGAAATGTAGAATCTCAGTTTGTGGTACGGTGGAAGTGTTTCGTGTACTTCATTAGGGATGTATAACCTTGCAATTTTGTTTCTTCGTGATCTGATTTCCTGTATTCACAATTTTATTTTAGATTCCTTCTCTATAAGAATTGCAGTTTGTTCAGAATGAAGGATGTCTAGTTTTTTGATATTCCTGTTCAAATCGTGAGTTGTTCTACAGTGTATTTTTTCTCTGTATCCAAAAGTGTTGGTTAGGAAGTTTTCGAACTGCAGCATCTGTAGATAAACATGCTATTTTGCTCCTTCCCTGGACAAAAATAACAGCAAAAAAAACCCCTGACTTCCTTATAGCTCCAATTCCTAACTTGTGTTATATGTAAGGAAAGAAAAAAATAAAATATATTCTTATATCTTGTAATTACTCATTTACCTTCAGACAGCGGTGTTTTTTGAAGATGATGTATCTAGTGTCAGAGTCTGTGCCAGCGTGGTACCTGTTGCACAATACGCTGTCCATCAATGCGTCAGGTAATTGCTTTGAGAAAGACCGCTTCTCTTAAGACTCTCTACTCTCTGTCAAACATACTCCGGAAGTTAATTCGAAGTGCCTATAGTAATCTACCTGAAGTAGCGTAATTTCTCCGTGGTTCTTGCACTAAAGAAAGCAGGAAAAATATGTATTTGTGGATTCGTACTTCTGATATTTACTGGCAAATTAGAGAATCCTATGTTGAGAGCCAGACTTTCAAAACCAGTGTTCTTAACAGAAGACAAGGTCTGCGGCAGATTATTGGCTGTATGTGGTCAGCCTGGACGCACATGGTTTTGTAGTAGTGAGACCACCTTAAGAATAGTGTTTGAATAATTATGTAGTGCATCAGTGTGCACCAGATAATTCTCCTGGCCTTGAGTTGAAAAATTGAAGCTGGGAATAGATCATTCATGAATCCTTAATAGTTAACTATATTAATAATATCTGGATTCTTACATCTCTTACATTCCTCTTTTGGTTTGGGCTTATTAAAAGTATTATGTTCATTGTTCTGCAACTCTTTTCCCTTTCTTCCCACAAATAAATGAGCATCAAGTTCTCAGAACGTTACATCTCATTTTAGTAGTGAAACTGCAGCAACTTGGGAATGGACATGAACCAAGGCAAATTCCAAATCTTGTCTGTCCAGATAAAAATCTGATGTTGAAGAGTCTGCTGCTCTTCATGACTGGGTGTGCAGTCTGAGAGAAATTGTATTAGCAATGAATTTTCTTTATTGTGTGTAATATTCTTGGAAATGCAAAAGTAGCTGGTTCTGCTGCAACTCAAATACTTTCTCATTCAAAAATTAGTATAAAATCTAATTTGTTTTTCCTTCACGCTCCTCAGATATCTATCAAATTACCCTATGTTTTAGATTCAAACTCTTCATGGAGTTTAGTCATTCTGACCTCTGTGAAGTAAATATTATTTTCATGAATGGAAAAATTGCAGGACAGACAAGTGAAATTGGTTGTTTGAATTATGCAGAGCTCTTAGACGTGGTCAAATTGCTAGACTGTGCCTGTTTTCAATAAATTCTGTACAAAACTTTTTTATGTAAGCTGTAATAATATTGATGCCTTTTAAGCAGACAGAAAAATGTGCTTTTTGTTTCCTGAAGAGCTGCGTGACGAAGAGGTTAACTGTGAAATACCATTTATGGAATGGTATATCTTGAGATGTGGATAAATGAGCTCTCTACTGACTACAAAACGGTTTGGAATTTTCCTGGGGAAATAGGCAAAGAACCCTCTTAATTTTTATCCTAACCTGGCGAAGAGCATGAAGATCTTTGAAGGGACAGAGAAACCCTCGCTCTAATGGAAATTACCAAGTTTGTTGCGTGAATCAAATGGGAATGGAGATGTAAGGTGCTTGTGTTTTATGGAATGAGAGATTATCAGTTCCCATGAAATGCCGGTGTAAAAGAAGCTTATCCACTGAAATTGGAAACCTTGGGTGTAGCAGGAGAGGATATCTTGAATTACTTTTGTCTTTTTCAGTAGGATGGAATTAATGACTTGTGCTTTATCTCAAAGGCGGCGTAGATGAATGTTTTCTTTTCCTTGAAGGCTTGTAACATAGGAAAGCTGAAGTTTGGTTCAGTATGCAAAAAACCTTCCAGCTAAAGAATTGTCTTTTTGCTGTAGTTGAATTTTGAATTAGGGATAGAAGAAGATATGATTTATGGAGTGTGAAACTTCTTAGAGATTACTAGGGTTTTCAGTTTGACACAGTTTCAAAGCTTTTGGAGACTGAATAAATTCTGCTCAGCTGAGTGGAATTTCTCATATTCTCTTGGGCATTTCAAAACTAAAGTGAAGTGGTTAATACCTCTTTTAGTGACTCTTACAGGCACTATACATTCATACAACTTTTATTGTGAAACTTCCTTCCAAGGCAGATGTATGGTGCAGGTTTCTGGTGTGTTTTGAAGGGGACTTACAGAAGTTGGTGCTCACAGCACATACACAGTTAACCAAAATCTGCATTCAGATGTTCCTGGATTAAACACTTTTTTGTGATAAAGGATAAGGTAATGACATGTCTGCAATTTGCTGTTATATTGTAAAAGACTGGGGAAATGTCATTTCTTTGTTTGTTTGTTGACAGCTGTTAGTACGTGCCAGTGGAAGCCCACGGGTTCATTGCAGTGCATGGATGCTGTTCGGTAACCGTGCTTCTTGGCTTTGAGTTTGTTCACTGTTAGGTGGTTTTCTGCCTTCTTGTTTTGGGTGTTTAATTTGTCTAAATGTGTTGTTGCTTGCATTAGCAATGTGTGTATTACCAATTCAAAGTGCTGATGAACACCTTCATATGAAGAGAAGTTTTTACGGTCTGTTGCCAGGGGTGCTACAATTGGAAAACTAATTTCTAACTCACACTTGGTTGCTGGATGATCTTGAGAAACTCCTTTTCTTTTTCTTGCCTTGATTTCACTTTCTTTGTCTTTGGTTTAATGGTATTTACCCTTGATTTCACTTTCCTTGTCTTTGATTTAATGGTATTTACCCTGTCTGCAAAGCACTTTGAACCCTTATCAGTGCAAAGCTTCCTAACAGCAGCATATTCTCTGTGGTGCTTCCTGTGTTTTCATTGACAAACAGCTTTACAATTCCAAATACAGAAGTCAGTCGAGATGGCAGCTCAGTCTTTTGTGTAAGAGCAGTCAGATGGATTGAAATGACATGGGAGGGGAAGAGGCAAGATGGAAAAGTAGTGAGCTTTCAAATGGTGAATTTGTAAATTCTTTGCTAAATTTGCCCTTTATCCTTGCTCCCTCCAGTATTTTCTACCATAGGCAAATTATTAGTTCTTTGCTTGGCAGCAGTAACTCGTCCTACAGTGGAAAATCCTGTCCTCTTATAGCTTAGCTGTGACAGAAAGCTAGGTTGGAAAACAAGCAATAGGACAACTTCACTGAAGAGAAACAGCAAGAAAGGTGGGTCACTACTTCATGCAAGGGGGAAAAAAGTGGACTCTGTTTGCATTTGTTGTTGGATTTCTCCATTTCTAACTCAAGTATTTGCATTCCTTACTTTAAAGAGCTTACTCTTGTCAGGAATAACTCCAAAGTTCACGTTGTCATGGCTGTGCTCTGTAAATCCTTTGATGTTTTACTTGGGTTAGTTCAGGGCTGGCCAAAAGTGGTAGCTCATAGACGAAAAGCTCTTTCAACTCAGCAGTATCTTCTTGGTATGGGTATTTTGCTTGTAGGATGTGCAGTTACTTTAACAGTAAAAAAAGTCATTTACATGGTGTTACAGTCATATACGCTGTGTTTAGAGAAACTCACCTCAGCGTGAAAGTGTGTGAGCCGTGTTGGGTTGTGAACAGCCAGGAAAGATCATGGCTTACTGCACTAAAGTGATGATGTGAACATCAGAAGAAGCCTTTTCAGGTTAAATTAATTTAAATGAAATCTTGTTCCGTTACCCCTTTTGAGAAAAATATTAAGAATTACAGTAATTGACTCCTGTTGACAGGGCAGCAAAGTAGTTAATGAATTAGATGCAAGGTTAATAATTTTGATTGATACTGTATAATTATGATGTCAAAGGTATTTGAATTTGTGTCAGGCTGTAAATCTGCATCAGACGTTTAGTTTACTCTTGATGAGATGAAAGAACACACAAAATGAGAAAGCCAGACAACCCCCAACCTGACTGAATCTTCTTTCATTCAAAAACTGAAGTGTAGTTCAGTTTCAAACCTCTTTTTCTGTACTGTTATTTTACATAAAGATATGAGAAGCTAAAATAGTTTTTTACTAGTTTAGTTTTCTTCCTTATTAATGTATCTCTGAGGAATTCCTGAAGGTCTTCGTGTCTGGAAAGCAAAAGGTAAAGACTCTCTCTGAATTTTCATGTCAGCAGCAGCAGAGAATCCCCTGACAGACCTCTCTGCTCTTCTAGGGCTTTTTGTTTCCTAATAACCTTAGTCTGACTGGAGATTGTAGAGCCTGAAGGTAAAAGGCAGCTTTCCAAAATACCTTGACCTGTTCTGTCCTCACTAAGAAGAAATAAAACTTCGTTTTACCTACAAGTGAAATTTATGAAAGAATAGGAGAGATCAGATTATTCTGAATGACTCAAAGTAAGGTTCTTTAGCTTGACAAGCCGAGCATGAAAGGATACGCTTTATTAGGATGCAAATTTGTACGTATGTGATTCATTTGTTGTGTAATATTTTCATGTATTTTTGGCTTATTATAATTATGTGTATTAGTATGTAGAGAGGCTTTATTAATGTGTCAGAAATAGTATTTTGCTACTTACCAGGGTGACGGTAAAGATGGCTGTAATTTCAAAGTTTAGTAGGGGTCTATATATCTTCTTTCATAATAACCAACTCCAGTTTCCTAGAATAAAGTATTTCAATTCTTACTAACTTTTATACACCTTTATTGTTTTGTGCTTGTTTCTACACCACCTTATTTCTTTTCTCGCTTCGTGCTTGTTGTTTCAGAACCTCCTTCCCCCCCCCCCCCCCGGCCCCGAGATTCTACTGCTGATGAGTTTTATAGCTCCCTTTGATAGTTATCCCAAATGGCATCTCTGACACTAAAGATTTTTTTGTCTAAGTGAGCTTCAGGAGCAACTATCTTGTGTTTTAACAGTAATTTTAAGAGCTTAGCTGCTTTTGCTGGCCATATAGGTTTGTGCAAGTCAGCTGGCTGGGTGCTTTTCAAAATCCTGTCTTACTTGTGTGTATGAGTAATAGCCAGTAATGCTTAACAGTCATGTAGTTGAAAAGCTGTATAAAAATTGAATTCACTTTGTAGTAATATTACTTACCAGTTTCTGGTATTCATCGTCTTCAATGACAGTGTACTCTTGGCTGGAGATGAAACTTTGAGCCCTCTGAAACCTTTGGTTGGAGGTTGCTTTTCAAGATTACTGCTCTTTAGGCTGCTCTCTGTAGCATCATCCTCTTCTTCCCTGCAAGGCATCAGCTCCTGTTGGTTGAAGTTCATGCTGGTGAAACTTGTCCTGGCTGCCTTCGTTCCTCTGGTAGTAATTACAGTAATAAACAGCTGACACACGTACGTCGAAAGCCTTTTGTTTTTATTATGAAAGACAGACCTATTAAAAATGTTTTTATAGCTTTATGATGGCACAAGAACACTTTATGTAGGCTGCTTTATTTAAAGATTATTTATGTGTGTAGGTAGTGCCTTCCTAAAGAAAACTGTGAAAGATACTTTCCACTGATGCTCATTCCTACTTCTGAAAATCTGTATTAGTTAATAGGACGTACTGAAAGGCTTGCTTACTTTCCTTGGGAGATGAATGGGCAGCATGCTGCATAGGCTAGGGAGAAAAATGTTTTTATTTTTTTTTTAAGTGTCTTGGAAGACTGCAAGATCAGATGGTTTTATTTTTTTCCGCAGTTTTGAATACTGTTAGATTCTGCTGAGAATAAACGCTAGTTATTCTTAGTGTTTCTAGAGAGCCCTCTCTTTCCCCTGCTTTTTTTTTGTAAAGACTTGGGCTGCAGTGCCAATATTTCCTAATGTTATTAATTATGTGAGGCTTCTAAAGCTTCGGACTGCTGTTGTGCAGGTGACTTGCTGCTCCGTGAGAACAGCTTTTGCAGGGAGCAGCAGAGACCTGGGGGAAGTGAAGTGTTCCTCATGTAGATGGCTCATTTGGAAATCAGGTACATGAATCTGCAAGGATCCCTCATCTTCCTTGCAATACTGCATAGTGACTTCTGGAACATAGCATACAATCCCTGAAATTCTCTTCAAGTAATGCATTCTGGGCTTTTTGGGGTTTTTTTGTGTGTATTTTTTTTTCCAAGGGTGATTTAAGAAAATAGCCTTTTTCAGTAGAACCAAGTTCTTTCTTCCCTCCCTCCTTATATATGCCTACACCGATGTTTTTTCAGCTCTCCAAGTGTGTTTTTTCTCACTCTCTCTGCTGTGTAGGTGGCCTTCCCAATCACAATTGAGCTTCACGGGCAATCTTTTACAAGGAAAAAAAAAGTCTTTACACAGCAGGTCTATAATTTAACACCAAAGAAAATGGAGAGTTCTGGGTTAGAATTATGATGCATCTTCGTAATGCCTGAATAGGTGAAAAATTTCATGCAAAGAAAACAAGGAAGATTTTTCTTGACCAAAAGGCCACCACCTGTGGAAATTATTTATTTATCTGCTGCCCGAATGACTTGCAAAAATATCAGTAGAAATCACAAACGGATTCAAAACCTTTGACTTGCTTCATTAGACTTGAAGTATAATTGAACTTTTCTACCCCCAAATTAGAATGTGATTCTACTTGAAAGAGACAGACTCAGCTTCTTGGTAATATGGAAGTGCTGTCCTTCCTGGAATGTTACCTTATTTTAAATGTGAATTTAATTCTTTCCACCTTTGGAAACTGCTTTTGCTGCGCTTGATGATTATTTTTTTGTGTACTGCAGCTCTTTTAATAAAGCTTCTCATTTTTTGAGGTCTTTAATTTCACACAATATTTTATAAATAAGTCTAAACTTAGATTAAAAAAAAAAACCTCTGAAGGCTGTATTTTTATTTACTTGAAGGAAGATAGCAATAATTACTTTCTTGACGTCTGTTGGTAAATGTTATCTAGCACTTATTAAAGAATTTTGGTTAATGCTAATGTTCTTGCCACCGAGTATTCAAACTTTATTCAGCTCTGTCTAGAAATACTCTTGGGAGAGCAGCAATGCATGGCTTTAAAATTATTTACTTATCGACCTTTCAAATTTCAGATATCATTGTAATAAAATAAATGACGCTTGTTACCGTGGTTTTATGTGCGGCTTATGCTGGCATATCAGCCGAAAGCTACCGTCCTTGCCTGCTCAGCCTGTCCCATGCCTCCTGTGCCTTGTGTCAGCACAAGTGCTGATGGTGTAGCTGTGCCGTGAAACTGGGCTGGGGAGAACCAGGTTGGAGAGATGATCTAGGTCTTCTTCTCCAGTCTGCTTATTTAGAGTTGGAGTTTAATCCGTCTCCTCGATATGATTCACCACACATCTCCCCTGACGTGTGAGCTTGGTGGGAGTATAGGAGGACAAAAATTCATTGGAGTTATGTGCTCTACCTCCAGCTTGTGCCTCTGCGGAGTTCTGGCGACTGCAGCATAAATCTCCATGGTTACATCTGTTTGCCCAGTCTAATTTTAGAGGGCTCCTGTCCTCTACAGATGCAAGCCTTCTGAAGCAATAGGCGGAGGTTGGATGTTAAGGCTAATGCTGAAACCATAGTGATTTTATTTCAAGATTTGAAACTTTTTCCTCACTACTCTTGGAGCCTTCGTAGAGGACTGCAGTTGGTGACTTAGATAAACTCACTCCTGCTCTCTCTTGTGTTTGACACGTCTGATAGGCTGTATGTTGAGTGGTAAGGGAAGAAGCGGGCCACAGCACGGCTAAATGTCCCCTTCATTATTTCAGGTGTAACCAAATGTTTGTTTAATGCCCAAACACCTGGCAAAATGTGTTCTGGAAGTAAAGAACTTGGTTCAGAGAAAGGGTAAAAGAAAGGTTGGGACTCTTATAGTGAGAAGCTTCTCATCATGCAGATGAATAAGCTACAGAAACTTTATAGGTTCCTGGTTTTGTAAACCTTCATTGTTGCTTCTGGCTTCTTACAAGCACAACTTCCACAATACCCTTTGCATTCTGAAAAAGATTTCAGCTGTTTGTTTCCCGTTCAAATTGTGTTCATACCCATGATCTTTCTGCTTTCAGATTTCACTGTCCTACGAGTCATGTGAAGCTAGCTGTGACAGCCACCTGAGTTTTTGCTAAAACTGCACATGCCTACCTTCTTGGGAATTTGGGTAGGTAAGAGCATGTGCTCCACTTTCTGCACTGTATGATGCTTGCCCTTGGCAGTAGCACAAGTCGCCACAAAATTCAGCATTGCCTTTGTGACTGCTGGTAGGACATAGAGATTTGTGGGGTGCGGGAGGGGTGCCCTCCAGCAGGACGCTTTGCCCAGCTCGGTTCTCTGCTGCCAAGCACCAGACTGTTTCCCAGTCTGTTGCCAAATGCATCCTCTTTACTTGCAAGAGCTTTTTTCAGGAAGGAGATGCCGGGGGGCTAGGTGGCTACTCCTTCCCCCCCTTTTTTTTACTAGATATTTGTAGAAGTGTTCCTAAAAGCAGGTTGGATTCTGTTCAGGCTGTGACAGAATGCCTGGTTTTGTCAGATTTGCTAAAACACAGGAGTTCTTGTAGGTGGTTTCTTTTAATCTACTTGTGAAGCTAAACTCATGTTGAAAGGAAGAAAGGGATGGTTATTCTCAGCGTGCCTGATTCTTGAAAAGGACTGGCTTTTAGTACATGATCTGTGCTTTCACAGACAAATGCAATTTACTTTTAAGGAGCTTGTGAAAAGGTCAAAAGGATGCTGTGAGCATGAGATGCTGCAGTTCTGCCCATGCAGCCTTGCCCTGCCTTGTATCTAATGCGAGTCCTTTGCGGGTGTGTATGACCGGGTTCAAGAAGACACATCAAGAAGGCCGGAAAATTGCAGTGTGTGGTTTTGAGGGGTAGGGGGAGGAAGGATGGGGAGCAGCAGTGTTGGTTTTGTAGAGACGGGCAGGGGTGGATTTGTTTTCAGACCGATCAGCTTCCTGAATTAACTCCACGTGTTGTGGAAGCCGTAGTGCTGCCTGAAGGGTGGTGAGCGGAGATCAGCCCTGAGATCTGAACTGAGATCAGTTCTTCCAGAATACTGTCAGCAGAGTTGCTTTGTGTTGGCAGGGGACTGCTTTACCTCTGGCTGGGAACATGTTTGTTCACTGATCTAGAGGAGCGCTTGGTGAAGTCTGTTTTAATTATTTTATCTTTCCCCTTGAATCGTGTTACCTTTTTGCTTGGCACCATCTTCAGTGTTGATTTTTGCGTGCAATCATTATTATGATTTTCTTTCATATGTAGCTCTCCCAAGGTACAGACAGAGGAGAAAATGTTGTGTTCATCTCTTTCCCACCACACCATACCAGAGCTTGTTTTGTTTTTGAAGTCTGTGGTCCCAAGAGACGTGCTTTGATCCTGAACATGGTGTGGTGGTGCAGGGACAATGAAAAAGGGTGATCTTGAGTGATGAAGTAAAAGCAGTCTCTTAGCTATTAATGTAACTTACTAGTGGGAAGTAAGTGAACTTTTTCCCCCTGCTTTGTTTGAATTCCACAGATGATTTTTTTTTTGGTCATATATTTTCCATAAAGAATGTCTCAAGTAATTTTACTAATTTTGCCACCATGGTGTGGAGATTGCGTCACCACTGAACTCCTTACTGAAGGTGGCAAGTTCCTTTTCATTATACACATGCAAATTTTTTCACTAGTGGTAGTTGTTTCGCAGTGTAATTTTTTTAAATTGTTAAATTCCAGCTCGTAACAAATCTATTTATACAAAGGTGTATTTAAAACCTAATTTGCTTCATCAGAGTAACACTTCTGGTAGTTTGAGCTTGTAAGCTTATGACCCGATAGAGCCAGTCTTTCTTACTAGAATTCATGAACAGGTTTTATGCTTTTTTAGACCATGTCTATGTTAACAGGTAGGTTTTTTTAGAAATAATAAAGTGCTTCAATAAAACTGATTTTTGCTTGTGTTTCAAATATAGAATCTAATTGGATTTGTAAAGATATTTAGGTGCAAGACACTCAGCAGCATAAACTTAGTTACATTCTTCTGTTAATATTGACAAAAGAAGCCTTGTAAAATTTGACATACAAATTAACCTGAGACTGCTTGTTTCTTCTCGACCTGCACGTAAAATGAAGAGGACTGGAGGGAGGCAAGAGGAAGGGTTGGTCACTGTGCCTAAGTGGCTGATGTTGACTCTAAGTTATTTTGTAGGATAGCATTTAAAGCTGCTGGTTTCATCTGTCCTGTGCTTTTCCTGTTGACAGGTTGAAGCTCCCGTGGCTTCATTTATCATCGGTAAGAAGGCCTGGTTGCGTGTGGTGGGAAAAGTTTTGCCTCGATGGCCCTTGCTCTTTCATGGGGCTGTGTTTAAGAGTACGTAGTGCTGCGTTCCCTGCGACGGCAGGCGGAAGCTGTGCGTGTACCGTTGCTCTGAATGGCCAAGACCAGATGTAGAGTTGTGTTCCTTTCTTACATTTTGCGGGGTTTCATTTTTTTCCCTCCCCAAGGTTTAATTGGGGCTTGTATGGAGGGTGTTTGTTATTAGGGTTGTGTAGGTCTGTACTTCAAGCTGTTTTCCCTGAAGAAAGTTAGGAGAAAAAAAACCCCTAAAATTAGTGCTTACAGTCTTGACCTCCTTATAAAAAAAATGAGGGGTGTTGCTTCAAGAGTGTGTGTATGTATTTTGTATTCATGTGTGTAAAGCTCCTGAAAGACAAAGGGAGTTAGGGGTATTAGATGTTCCCAAGTTAGTGGTTGCCTTCTGCAGTGTTTTTCTACTGTGGTATTGTGATGATAACTACAGTTATTATCTTTAAAAGGAAGAAAAATAGAAAGTGCTTGGTATGTTTTTGCCTTCTTTTATGTTTAAAAACAGCGCAACGAATTACCAGGAATTTGTCTGGAATAGTTGGGAGACTGTTTCATGTGCTCTAGAAGTGGAGAATTGCACTTGGACCATTCAGCAAAACTGGATAATATTCTTAATAGCTAAAATTCTCCATTGCATTAGGAAATGGGCGTTTGCGAAAAATGTGATTGTGTACAAGATGAAAGGAATTACGTATTCAGGAAGTGTATATGAGTGAATAAAAAGAGAAGACCAAAGATCCCGTTAATTTTTGCTGCCTAAACTGGTGAGGGTTTTATGCTTTGATAGCTGTTTTCTTAATCTGAAATGACTGAAGACTTGTAATGATGCTCACTCTTTTCTCTTATGGGCACCTGTTGACTAGGCAGGCCGAGAAAATACACGGGGTACATGAACTGTGTCTGCAGGCTTCCTGATTTCAAAATGTTTAGGCACACCCAAGTTAGCTTTCATCTAGCTAGGCTGGATTGAAAAAAGCTCGCAAGGATTTAATGGCTTGGATTTTAGCAGAGCCTATTTGATTCTGTCAAGGAGTCTGGGTGCTTAATCACTGCAATCCTAAATCCTGGAAGTCGGTTGGGTTTTGTAAAATTCCTGCTATTTGGTTCTGTAGCTTGCATAAATGTGGAGAGTTGTTGGTTGATTAAATACATACATTATTCTGTGTTTGAATTTTTGCCTAGTTTTACCTTTAAAATGTAGGATGTAGTATAACTTAGTATTACATACACAGTTACTAGTTTTATGTATGATTACAAATGTACACTGCTTAGAAAAAACAAGGTGTGTTCTGTACTTGATCATACTGTATTAACATTTTGTGGGACTGACTGGTGAAGAATAAGCAACCCTCATATTTGATTTTTCTGTATGGCTCAGCTTGCGTATTTCTGAAGGACAACGTGCTGTGCTTTTTAAGCTTCAATAGCAACAGATCTTCACAGTTCAAGTATTTTTCCTTGTTGCTGATTAGTAATAAGAATCAGCAATTGAATCTGACACTGAACAGAAATGGAATCTGTGAAGTAGGAAAAAAAGATAAGTTCATGGACAAATTTTAAAAACCAAACAGTCAAAGCCACAAAAACCCCGAAGTAAACAATCAAAAACCAAACCATCACCACCCTCGAAAATAATCTGTCCCCTGTCCCCTAACCCCCCCCCCCCAAACTAATAAGCAACAAAACAACAACCAACCAACCATGAAAACAACCCAAAAATCCTACAGAAGCGACCATAGAGTAGAAAAATTGGAAACTGGAACGGTGTGCTTCTTTCCTGTGTGGCCCTGCACTACTGTTAGTGTTACTTCTTTGCCTTTTTTTTTTTTCTCCTCACCTGTGGAAGAGAAATGCTTCGTTCACTTTTGTTTTGAGAACATATGAACTGCTACTACTACAACTGCATTGACCATTTGATTTTCTAACTTCATGCTTCAGAACAGGTACAGCGAAGTGTGAAATACAGTATGTATTTGGAAAGCATTCAGATTCAATGAAAACATCTCTGAGAATTTGGAAAGGAGCAATTCTTTAATAATTCCATCTAACTGAAAATGAGAGAAGCCTCGGGTTTAGCTTTAATTTGTTTAGGTGTAATTTCTAATCACTGGTGGTTCTTTTATATCTTTGCCTGAGAGATCAAATTCCTTCCTCCTTTTGCTCTCTGGGTTCTTCCTATAGGCATTTTTGTTTTTTTCCTCCACTTCTGTTCCAAACAAACATAACTGCTTTGCTCTCTTATTTAATATTCTTGCTTATTTAAACATTAGTGAATTGCATGAGATTAGCCACAACTGCATGTCTCGAGTTTTCTGTTGTGTACGTAGATTCAAGGAAGCTGACTAGCAGGTTGGAATAATGCACAGAGCTGTCACCTGTGAAGATCAGAGTTCTCACCTTCCACTTTAGATCACAGATCAACCTCCTTCTCCATCTCATTGTACCCACTACTTATGCATAATGGCAGGACCACAACTTAACGCTGCTCCCTTTGATGAAAGATAAAGATGGGTGTCAGCTAGGCAGCGTGACACTGGCTTTATAGATCCCATCAGCATGAGGCATTAGCCATGTCTTTTTATGTGTGGAACGCAGCGTACAGGCATATACACATCATGATGTGAAGGATGCTGGATGGCTTTCATGTTATCATAGAATCGCAGAACACCAGGTTAGAAGGGATATAAAGGATCATCTGGTCCAACCGTTCTTGGCAAAAGCACCATCCAGCTGAAGCTTAGAAATGTCCAGTGTTGGGGAATCCACCAGTTCCTTGGGGACATCATTCCAATGACTGATTGTTCTTCTTGTGAAAAATTTTCCCCTTGTGTCCAACTGGAATGTCCCCAGGAGTAACTTGTAGGGATTACTCCTCATCTTTTCCATGTGACTCCTTGTAAAAAGGGAGTCTCTGTTTTGTAGCATTAGTAGGAAAGCAGTTAATAAATAGTGCTACCTGTTAGTTTGTGTGGGATTTTTTAGTGTGTTAGTCTCTTTAGTCTTATGCCGTGTATATAGTGTTAGATGAATTTGTCATCAGTCACTAGTTCATTCCATGATTTCCGTATATGAAGGCTTGGTACTGATATATGGTTCTCCAGTACCTCGAAGCTGTGCTATTTATTATATTGACTGCAAGATGACTGGAGCCTGAGCGGCTTTCTGGCTGGGATTGATTTAAAGTCAGGAGTTCAGAGCATCCTTCAAACATTTAAGTGCTTTGCTGTGCAGGATAGGCGCTTGTTCCTTGCAAATCTTTGCTCTTTGCATATGACCCTAACTACAAAAGGGAAGCAGAAGTAGACTTGGTATGAGGGAAAGCTTGCGAGAGAAGAGCAGATTAAAGGCAGTGGCTATTTCGTATTTTTGCTGTGAAATAATTTGTGGGCCAAGCATTCTCTCTTGGATTATTCTACAAAGCACTTGTGATTTCTTGATTAGCAAGGGCAAATCTGGGTGTTTAGCCTTGGTTTTGTTAAATGGCTTGCATGTAGGAAGGAATATTGAGGCTTGTGACCATCTTTATATATACCAGAAAGTTATTCAAGAGACTAAGTTGAATATTTGGACAAGTTGGATGCATTTTCTCATAGATTAAAATCTTAACTGCTTTATTTCATCCAGAAATCCAACATTACAGTTAGCTTACTGTATTTGGTCAAATCAAAGTTCCCTCTAGCCTGATGGTGGTGCCTCTGACAGAGCAAAACATCAGATGAAGATGGAGGAGTATGGGATAGCTTTGCAGGTCTGTAGCTGTAGCCTTGCTTCGTGTCTGGTGACTTCTACCTCAGGACCTTCTGATTAGGAAACCCAGTACCTTTTGCTATTTGTTGCCTTGTTCTTATCTTTTCTATAGCTGTAATAGATTTTTTTTTAACTCGAAAGTTAATTTTGATACTGAAGGTAGAAATTTTATACAGTGGTATGGTAAAGGACCACTGTTCTTTTCAGAATAATTTCTAATTCTGTCTATGGATTTTTTTATTGTAGATTTATTTTAATATTTTTTGGGGGGGGGATGAGTGTTGGAGTGTAAATTGATGGATACAGATATCTTCATAGTCTTCAGTGTAATGAATTCTGCAATGAATTTAGAAATGTCAGCTAGTAGTGGTAATGTAAATGGTAAATGTCAACTGATAATGGGTCTGCTTATCATATTTGATTATGTTTGGTACAGTCACCTAATAGTGGGTGCTTTGAAGCTGTCAGTCATTGCAGCATGTAAAATTTTCCAGGGTTTGTACCTCTGTGTTCATGGTTAGGGCTTAAACTTTCCTCTGCTTACCCCAAATGAATAGTGCCTCTACTGACATGTTCAGAGGTGTGCACACTGCATTTTTATTTCCTTTTCATACCATTACTTCATGTTCACCAAATAATATTTTCATTTTTCTAGGATAGCTGTGCAGCTACATACATATGTTCAGTCATTGGGGGCCCCCAGACAATGAACAAAATGATCTTGGTGCTTTAAGGATGCTTCTGGAATTGTTCATCTACAGAGCAAAGAGGATTGTGGTTGACCTTCCTCTAATGTTTTTATATAATCGGGATTTAAGCTGTTTTCTAATTTTGCCTATTAAATGAAAATAGAGATTTATCCTTTCCCTTAAATGGGTGAAATCTGAAGCAAATCAATGTAAGAAACTTTTTGAGACCCTTAGAGCTTTACTGTGCGTGTGGGAAATTGTGAGAGTGTATTAATACATACTTGGAAATTCTGATGTGGAAGGTATCTGCAAACATCACCATTAGACATACTTTCAAGACGCTACAAAAGCAGCTTTGTCTTTATAACCAAAGGACTGCGGTTACTGGTTTTGTTTTTTCCTGACAGACTTTTTTCTTGTTTTCCCCCGCTTCGTAGTTCCATTATGGCAAAAATACGACAAGTTTTCTTCCTTGTCCTTTGGCAAGCCGTAGAGAACTGACACCTTTCCTTTCCCTTTTCCAAAAAGAACCAACCCTTGAGACCATTGTGTGGGTTTGGTGCTCCAGCTGTGAGCCTAACAGAGACTGTTGCTGTTCTGTCATCTCAACTGCAAAACCAGTTTACCTGTAAAATTTATTCTGTGTCAACGCATGTGCAGTGATTATGATCTAGTTCTAAAGTGACCAGTGACACATCAAAATAGTCCCTCTTGCTTGGTGTTCAGATTGTCAGTGCAGCTCAAGATCATCCTAATTGTCATCAATATGAATTTAAAAATTTGAATTTAAAAATATGAATTTAAGAATTTCATGCTTTTTATTTCAGATGATCTGCCTAGATATCAAATGTAGGCTTTTTGTCTTATTTAATCTGTATTTGCTTGCTTTTTTATGGTTCAGTATTAAGTTCGTTTTTAGCAGAAGTGCACCAGGTCCGCAATTCCAAGTTTTGTGTTTGAAAAAACTGTTTGTGTACAGTAAATACTTCTGGAAAAGCATTGCAGAATTACTGAAATGTTTTTATTAGTAGTAGACATTATCAAAAATAGCTATGTCAAAACGTTCTTGAACTTTGTGGCAGAGGAGTGTACGTGAGTATGTTTGGTTTCTTGCTTTTTTTTTTGTTCAGTTTTATAGTGTCAAAATGTAAAGTACATTAAAGCAATGAGAGGTAACAGAGAGGTTGTCTTGTGTCCCTAAAATATTATATTTCAAATCACACAAGAAAGTGGTGCTTGGAGAAGTCTTTTTTTTCCTGGTTTGAGCAGCTGATAAGCTCAATTATATCTCCAAAGCACACTCCATTATACACCCTGCCTTTTTTTTTTTCTTTTTTTCTTTCTGTTTTTCTTTTCATGGGTAGGGGAACATTTTAAAATAATGATGAAAACACTGGAGGTAATGTACTGTTAGGTAAGCTTAAGTTTTTATTTTGTTTAAAGTAGTTATTGAAGATTTTGAGTCTAGAACTGTTATTCCTGTGGTTCATTTTTAATTTTATTTCTTAATCAACTATATTGGTTTTGATTTAAAACAGTGAAGAATTTGTTTTGACAAGGCAGTGTTTCGTGACAGAAGAAGGGGCATCTATTTAAATTGAAAAAGATAAACATTGCAGAGATCTGTTCTACAAGGTGTTCCCTCTTGCGAAGCAGCGTGGCAGGCACTATGTTTTTGGTGGTGGCGGCTTGTTGCCCGTGTTGGTTGCGGTGCTGCAGAGCGGAGGTGCCAGCGTTGGTGACAACACGACTTTGCCACGCCGGGCAGTTGCTGCCAGGCACAGCTTGCCGTTTCAGCCTTCGCTTTAGTGAATGCAAAATGTTGCACGTTGTCTCATACTTCTACAGCAGCTCTTGGTTTGTATGGTCAGGGAAACAATAACCTCTCATTCTTGATTTCTTTTCCCTGGGGCTCTTTCATTGTGAAAGTATCCTGCTTGCTGTGCTGCTGGCTTCTGTGCGTCTCCAGTTCAACTCCTACAGCCATTCCAGAATTGACGAGAAAGTAATTCTGTAAAATTTTCCTGCAAAGCAGCTGCTTGCATGCATAAAAATACCTGCATTCTAGTATACTCAGGACAAATGTCCGGTGTTTGACTTTGTAAATACAGACAATTGAAATAGGAGGAAAAAATTAACTGGAAGGTGCTTACTTTTGTAGCTTCAGGGTTTGAGAGCACATTGTCAGAAAGGTGAACAAATAAAACACGCTCTGATTTCTTCTCTTATTTGGTTGAGTTATTTTTGATAGGAGAAGTTTAAAACAAACTAACAAAACCTGTTTTCTATGTTGCACAGAGAAAACTTTCTCTGTAAGAATGTGCTGGTTTTTAATGTTGTCAAGGCTTTCCTAACAGTGTCACTTTGATGGATAGGTAAAAGTCTCAATGATATTAAGTTCAAAATGGTTTGTGCAGAGTGGTAGCTTGACAGGAGAAAAATCCAATGTATTGCCCTGATGGGGTGTGCAGTGTGAACCGTTCTCAGGGAATGGAGCTAAAAGTATTAAGCTGTAGAGAAGATTCTTCAGAGTGTAGGTCATAAATCAGCAAGAAGCTGAGTTTTACTAGTCTCTAGTAGTCATGATGGGCTCATTTTTCTTGCCTTGTTTTTCTTTTTACTCCATGTTCAGCAAATAATTTGGCTCTGCTTATAATCCAGCATTGCTCTAGGATAACTATGTAATCAATATTTTTATTAGTGTGAAATGTGCTCGTGGCTGATCTTGGAGGTTCTTTGGTTTTATAGGATACTCTAACAACAGATAAAATAATTTCAAGTTTTGAGAGACAAGAGTCAGATTGGATGTCAATTTGAATAAAAAGATGTATAAAGAAATTGCAAATTGAAGATTCAGAGACTATAGATCTGTCATGTCGTAGAGAAATTCAGAGAATAGTTAGAAAGATGCTTATATTCCTTCTCCACCTCTCCATGTTATGCACATCTGGTGCTTTTTTAAACAAAAGCAACACTTGTTGTCTTCAACAGTAATCCTCTGTGTTGTGAGTTTACATGAATCGAAGATGACCATGAGTGTCAGATAGCACTATAAATTCCTTTGTTAATCTGGGTTTGTTGTTTGTGTTACCAGCTATATGTGGAAAGTAATTTTTTAAGTCCTTTTTATTATTCTGAGAGTTTTTGCAGTGTGTGTTTTAGTGGATGAATTATATCGATAAGAGTATACAATGATAGATCTGTTGCAGGCAAGAACAGAAGAAACCTCAGCATTGTTTACCTTTCTCACAACAGTACGATCAATGTGACACATAGGGCCCAGTATTTTGTGTTCTGTGTATAAACCAGAAGGTGCTTTCTTGTATTTGGACAGGTGCGGACTTCTAAATCCAGTAATAAATTAACTTTTATTTGCTGGAATGGAGTCTAATGTAAAATCATCTTTATTCTGACAGAGTACGTTGAAAAAAAAAAACTTAGCTACTTTCATCCCCCAAATAAAAAGCAAATCCAATCCTAGGGAGTTTTATTGATGATACTGTGAGGCCTCTGGCTAATCCTTTCAAGTCTGAAATCTCTCACAGTGATGTAGGATTTCTTTTCTGGGCTTCAGTATATGTTTAGACAGCTGTTTATTCTCTGTTGTGATATTTTTTTCCTTTTCTCTGTGTGTTTTGTGGCTAAGAGGGTGGATTGTTAAAGATTTACCTACTATTCAGAAAACTGTTGTCTAGAAATGGAAATGTTGATCCACGAGCATGAAAGTATACTGCTGGTTTGCCACAGATTAATGGTACTACTGTCTCTGTTAATCATTGGCCTCTCCATATAAAGTGTTTTTTTGCCTTTTAGAGGCATTGAAGGTTCACAGTTTTCTTTCTCAACTTGAGAGTGAAGGCTTACAGGTGAATATGATTGCTGGTGTGATATTTGAGAGCTCACCACTATTTGTTCTGTCTCACAAGTTCCCGATCAGTATCAAAATGTAGGAGAAAAATATGTTGAAAATTATTTTTTGATGGAAAATGCAATGTTTGGAGAGAGGCCACCCCTTCTGTAGGGCAATGGTAACATCGTCACTATTCTCTATTTTCTATAGCATTTATGTCCCTTCAGGTGTGATGGTGCTGCCGTGTCCGTGTGGATGTGGTAACTTGTTTTTTTTTTTTTGCCCTGTTTGTTTTTCTCCAACTTGTTTGCCAGATTCCTCATACTTTCTTAGTTATTACAGATGCGAGGCAAGAGAGAGATGTTAAGTAGGAAGTAGGCTGTTTTCTAAAACTTCACAAAACCTATCATACACATAATTAATGTAATTGGGGTGTTTTGAGTGCTGTTTCTGAAAATGAGTGCTAATATATCTGAAAACACTGCTTTCTGTCCATAGTGTCAGAGAAATAGCTCTTTTTCTTCTCCATATGCCAGCAGTTACCTTCTTTCGTGTTGCAGTGCTGTGGGTACTCTTCCTCTAAGTGGAGGAGTTTTACATTCCTTCTCGTGCCTGTCTGTTGGACCCAGGCTTCACGGTCCAGTTTCACACATGACTTAGAATAGTCCTGGGCATGTAATCAAAGTCTTGTTCTGTCCTTCAGCACGGATTTTCGCACAGAATAGAATTAGTCTTGGGTTTTCAAACTGCTTTTTTGTGTTACTCTGGCTTTTACATCTCTGAACTAGTAAATACGCATACGTATTTTTAAAGAAGGGGAATGCTGTCTGTTCCTAGTTTTATGACCAATGGAAATAAGTGTGTTTGCCACTTTATTTCCATCTACTGTCTAACTTGTGCATGTAAATAACTGTTACTAATTTTCTGGCAGAAAGGAATGTTGATAAAGCAATCAGGTGGTGTAAAGTCTGAACAGGAGTTGCTGGAAGTCTGAATTCTTTAAAAGGCTGAAAGACGCTGTCATACTTCGATATGTGCTGTTGACACTTCAGCTCTGATAGATGCTCTTGAGTCCAACTGTGCTAATGTAAATACAGGTTGGGTTTTGGTGAAGTATGAATTGGTGTATTATTGCTGTTTCACAGGAAAGCTGAAAAGAGCTAAAATTAAGGTTTCCGTACATAACTATAAAGTCTAAATTGTTGTATATTAAAAGTGTAAATGCAGCATATGACATCAGCTGGAGTCAGAATGTAAGTACTTACTAGAAAGAAAAACTTTTTACATTGAAAGCTGGTTGAAAATTGTGACTGCTTAGAGATGAATTGCCAAATGTGAAAAAGCAGTAGAATTAGTATGGGTATCAACATTAGTTTAGAGTGTGTAATGTTTTTGGAAAATGCACTGAGTAATTCTAAATAAGGTATTTCATGTTGGCCTTACAAGAAGACAAAGAAAAGAGGAGACTGAACTTAGAAGGCAGATTTTCTTTTCAGTTGCTGTCAATGGGGTTCTAGTAACCTTAGAAACAGATATTACGATCTGTTTTTTATAATATATAAGAATGATCTAAGTGGTATTTCAAAGCTAGGATGACGGTGTTGAGTAGACTTGAAATACTTGGTTTAACTTGTGCTCAGTAGTCTTAACACCTCCCAAAATGATACTTGGCTTTTGGGAACAGCGTCAGGTTTATGACTCTTATTTAGTCTGTGACCCAATAAAGCTCCCAAAGTTCTTTTTTGCTTTATTACTCTTTAGATGCCGAATTCAGGGGGGTTAGGTGTTTATTACTTCATTATCTCCTTTATACTTACAGCATTTTGTTTTGTTTTCACCTGCATGGACTTTAATCCAGCCAACTTTAGAATATCTGATGTCTCAAGCTCACCTGGAATCAGGATTGTCTCCTCCGTACTGCTTGCACCCTCTCATACCCCAGTTTGGTGGCATTTGTGGATTCTTCAAGGGGGTGCCTCTGATAGCCCAAGTTAATAATGAAAATACAAAGCAAAACATGCTGCAGGTCAAGTTCCAGCTGGACTGACCTGAAATGCTGTCTGGTTTTTATGCTGAGCCACTGCTTTAGTACTCTCACATCCCATTTTCCAGTAGTTATTTTTATCTTCACTGATTATTTTGGATCTACCATCTCCAAGTCATGCTGAACAGTGTCAGAAGTGTCATTACATAAACTACACCTCCTGCCTCACTAAGACATTTGTCACAGAGAGAGTATTAGATTGGTTTGATGTGGCTTCCTGACTGTAATTTACCTTTCTTTTCTAACTTAAATCGATTTTTACCCCTCTACTTTTTCCAATATACCCAAAGCTTTTTTAAGCATCAGTTACTTTGTTTTGCCTTTCCACTTCTTGTTTCCCCGGTTCTTCAGTACTGTTAAAGGACAAGTACCCTGCTTCATACTGCTCTGGGATCTCCTGTGTTTTGTTAGTTCTCAAAGCAAATCAGTAATAGTTCAGAAATTATTTAGACTAATTATACTAGCTTGTACTAGAGTATATAAATAAGTAGCTGGACTAAACTGCATGCTAATTTTTCCGATTCAAAGATCGGGTGTTTGTTTTGGGTTGGTTTTTTTTCCAAGGAAAAAATATTTTGAGTTGTATTTTTGCTAACTTCCTTGCTGTTTCCTTGTGGAACCTGAGAGTATCAGGGTCTAAAACTGCTTGGCAATGCTTTGTGCCATCACAAGGTTACTTGTCTCTATGGGCTTTGATGGCCTGGGTGAGATCCATAATGGATGTGGGCTGTCCAAGCCAGCATGCTATGGAAAAGCTGTCATTAAGTAACTCATTCTTAATGAGTTTGAGAGCAGTGTTAGTATTTTTCAAAATCAAAAAGATGATGTCCCTCATTTTTTGTTGTATGTGAGCGTGATTTGGAGCCCACCACCTCCAAAACAATCTTGCAGAGCTTTGCTGGACTGGCAATTTCACTCAGGCAGACTTGGAGAGAATAACTCATTCTTTGTTGGTATTGCTGTCCACCTACTTGCATGTGTGATGTTTTTCTGCAGTTCCGATCTGGGCAAGACTAGGACTGACTTAAAGGTCTTCTTGCCTGAGTCAGAACGGTACAGAAGAGCATAGAGAAGGGGGTTCTTAGCTTGCGAAGATATAAAAAGCCAGGCCTGTGTGACTTTTTTTGTTGTACTGTATCCGTCATTTGAGCAGACTTGCTGTATCTTTGGCATCATAGAGTGTTGCTCGGTACCTTATAAATGTATGCTGTGATATAGATGTCAGGACTGCCTGGCTGATAGCGCTCTCCTTGTGGTGACTGGAACCACTTCAATAAAGGACCATGGTTCAAAATGTCTGTTCAAATAGCTGTAACACAGCTACATATGCTGAAAGCCAAAGCCATGGTGACTAGAGACTATCCGGAAATCTCCAACAGTTCTTTTTCTAAATGGCTGCTGTTTGACGATTTTTTTTTTTTTGCTGTGAATTACTGACCCCATATTGAACATCTTTTGCTTGGTGCTGCCGATGACACTGCTCCAATGGCACAGTAAAAACCCCTTCTCCAAAAAGCTACTATATCTCTTCCTTTATTTAATTCTATGAAATAGACTATATTGGTAAAATCAAGACATGAAAGAGCAATGGAAGACAAACAGATGCAAATTCAATCTGGTTTAGTATTTTTTTTTCCATGTAGGGTTTCTGTTAACTTCAGCTTGATACATGGCCTTCTGTTTAATCTGTTATGTCTGTTAAGTGCAAAACAAGTAGAAAATAATTCCAAATGGCTGGAGAACAGAAAATGTAGTGGTGCAGCAGAGTTTTACTTTAGTTTGCTGCCTTTAACCAGAAAGAAAATGGAAGGATATTTGCTAAAAATAAAAATTGCAACAGAATTACGTTACTGACCTTAGGAGAATGTTACTCTTTTGAGTGAAAGCTGATAAATCTTTCCTATTTATGTCCTTTTCCCCATCATAAGTGGAACTAATCTCACTTGTGAACAGCTGTTGAAATGATAAATCCTGCTACTCAGAGTGTGGTTATAGTTGTTTTGTTTTCCTGAAAGTCCCAAGCAGATTTAAAAAGCAAAACCAAAAATCTCAGCTGGTAAAGCCATCAGAGGATAAAGTAGGCAGCTTACGCAATAGAAGTGGCAAACTGAAATAGATTTTAAATAGAATTTCGTGCATTTGGCGTATGCTTTAATTCACTGAATGCTTTTAAACTGGTGCCTCCTCTGGAATGGGTGATCCTGGGTCCCCCCTTCTGCTGATTTGGTGGTTGGTTGAGGGTCTTTGACCTAGGAGGAGTGAGAGAGGATGAGTGTGTGACAATGTCTGAATGCCAGTGCCCAGCACATGGGCTTGTATTCCCTTGTTAAGCACCAGGTGCATCTCTTAGGTGTCTTGCTTAGCTCAGCTGATCAAATATTTCATGGTGGGTTGTGTTGCAGCAGAGATTCTGATGCATTTGGAGAAAGCTGTCCTGCACAGTATGAAGTTGTGCAGTTTAGTTCTTGAAACTGTTGTGTCAGGGTTTGCTTGGGATTTTTTTATCACTGAAAAATTATGCTTTTCTGAGTGACTCAGCCTGATGAATGAGGGTAGCATATCTTGTGTCGGCTGCCTACAGCTGTGTGCCCTGTCCTGCCTTGCTGAACAGAAGGCAGAATAGCTCATCAGTCAGTCCTTAACCTGCTGAGTTTCACAGCATGGTGTTGTAAGGCAAGTCTGTGTTGGTGATCATTTCTCTTAAACGCCATTCTGGAAGTGTTAGTGCTGTCTTGACTCATCAGCCAGAGCTCCAGGACTTGCAATACAGGAAAAAACACACATTGCTTTGTTCAGCTTAAACTGCAGTTATTTAGATGGGCAGCTCTAGCAGCCTCATCATTTGGAACTTAGGGGGAGGTGGTCGTACTGTAATAAAAAAAAAAAAAAAAAAAAAAATGCTGCCCCAATTTGAGCCCTTTTAGGTGAAGACTTTGAGCTCACACAGTTTTCACACACTCAGTTCAGGTTCACAGTTCTGGCAGCTGTGTTTGCTGCAGGAACCTCATTTAGCTTCACCCACTGTTGGTGTCGCCGGCCGGACTTTGCAGGGCCCGGTGGGACACCTGAGCTCCCTCCAGTGCGTGTCTTGGCTTTGCATCACTTCCCTCTGGAACGCCAACCTCCATGAGCCGCGGGTCTGGAAGCGCAGGGACAGGCTGTTCGGTACTGGTAGTGCTGCCTGTGCTGGCATCCAGTGCAGAGCAGAGGGAGGAACTGGTTGTGGTTCAAATACCAGATGGCTGAAGAAACAGAAAGAAAGGAGAAGATGTTAGACTGGGAGATGGTGGGCTGGACGCTCAGAGGGAAGGAAGGAAGGAAGGAAGGGCTGTAAGAGCCAGAGACTGTTTCAAAGAAGAAAAGGTGAAAGAAGAGGAGAGGGAGAAGAAGACAAGGAAAGGTGGGAGGAGTTGATTTGAAAGCAGAACCAGAGTATTTTATCTGTGTATTTTGTTTGGTTTTGTCTCTCTCTTACCAGCTGGTGCATCTTTGAAGAGAGATTTCCTGTGCCCTTCTTCAAATGCCTCTGATATTTCCAAGAGGAACCATCTTTCTGTAAGTGGAGGTTTTTCTGTGAGTATCAAACCCACATTATGAATTAATTGAATGCATTAATAGGAATGTGTGCATGCAGAGAACTCTAAACACTTTTAAAACAGGATGTTTTTAGTGCCTAATGTGGTTTTCGTGATTCATAATTGAGAATAATGAGTGATGCTCAGGGGCAGCTCTTTTCATTTGGTCATTTGAAATGAATGGTATACTCCTATTACAAGCTTAGACAGTGATAAAAAAAGCAGTACTCGTCTCTGTCAAGATTTGTGAAAAACAAGTCTCCGGAGATTTCTGACGTTTATTTAATGACGAGAATAGTAAATCTGTCCTGTGTAGTGTCTGAGTGAGCTGTCTTACATCAAAACATTATTAATTGATTTTTATACTTTACAGCTGTGCTTTGGGAGTAAGCACTGGAATGAAAGCCAAAAGCTCCCCTCTGGATTGTGAGAACCGTGTTGGAGAAGAGTTAAGGGGATTGATTTATTTTTCTGGTTTAGAAATTTTGAGCAAGAGGAAGAGGGAGGGACTTGAGCTGCTTATTTGCTGCTGACTTGGTTTGCCAGCAGTCTCAGAACTAGTAAGATGACTATAGGAGTATGGCTAACAAGATCTGTGCAAATGTCTAGGTGTGTGAAGATGAAGGTAGACACTCAGTGAGATCTTTTATTTGCACTTAGATCTTTTATTTAACATTGAATCCTGAAAGTAGGGACTTACTAGGATTGCTCAAGAACTGTATATTTGCTTCTTTAGGTATGAATACTGTGAAGGCCAGTCTTCAAAGATTCTCTTTTCTAGAAATGGTGATTTATTTTTTTTTTTACACTCCAGGCACTGTATATGCTAATCAGTTCCTTAAACATTCTCTTTTGTCTTCATTTTGTTCTGAGGTTCATGACATATGGTCAGCAGTACTGAGACTGCAGAGACAGTGTGTGGATAAAGGACTGGGCATGCTCATAACAAAGCTTGCTTTGGCTTGAGGAAGAGGAATTGTGAGAGCTTTCTCCAGGTTTAGAAACATACATTTTCAGGGAAATAAGCAGATTCACAAATATTTAAGCGATAGGAATTTGTGGAGTAAGTTGACACTCGTGTATTTTGCCCTCACAAGGAGACCTTCCTTTGAGTGTTACAATGCAGACTTAATTTCAGTTTGGTTGAACAGGAATTTTCTGTATATGTGTATTTTGATTTTTCTCCTCCAACTTAGGAGCCCTATGCACATCCTTAAAACCTTAAGATTATAGTAAAGTTCATTAAAAGGTGTCTGTAAACTTAAATTATGGCTGGCAGATTTGCATTACAGGTAAGCCGTACCCCAGTCTTTCAGGCAGAAGTCTTGTTTCTGCTCCTTCTTCTGCTCCTCTCCCTAGCTCTTGCACTTACTCTAAGCTGATCTGATGGATCACCTTGGCAAAAAGAGACTGATTTATATGTTGTTCCTGGGTTAGTTCTCTACTGGTTTGGAAGCTGAATGTGTTTGTAGTGTGAGGAGAGAACCGTAGGCCAGAAATAGAGGAGGGAGCGGTGGAACAGGGGATGGGAGGGCTCGGCCTCCCTGTCCTGGGCAGTGGCAGGCTCTCAGCTGGGCTGAGGCCGTGAGGTTGAACTGCAGCCCCGAGCTTGGCGTGGAGCCCTCGGCTTGGTCCCTGCGGGCCTCGTTGATGTCAATATCTGTTTTGTTCCTCACACAGATTGGAGAGATCAATGGGGTGGCATTTAGACAGCTCGGAGACTGTAGGCACATACAATTGGCATTGTTTCGCAGTGCAGAGAAACATGAAAGTCTGGGACAATACAGCTGCATAATTTTCCACTCTAGAACAATTTTCAGAGATCCAGTGCAGCAGCATATTTTAGGAGACTGTTCAGATTGAGACATTTAATTCTCTGGAATTGTAGCTGTTAAAAATTAAGACTGCGTGTAGTAGCATAATTATTTTCTTATGCATGTGGGTGTTCTGAGGTAGGTATGTCATGTTTCCCCAGTTGCTCTATGCTTGTGGAAGAGTCTTCCCATCAGGACCCCATTGTGGTCTTTTGGAAATAATACAGTGTTTATCTGATAAAACAGCATCTCATTTATGATAGAATAAGCCTGCTGAGAACATGCAGAATGCACTGGAGGAGGATTTTCCCTTCTTTCCTCTTCAGCCCTTAGTTTTCTCCGTTCTGGAAACCAGAAGAATGATGCTGAGCTGAGGAGGGTGGGTAGGGCTAAAGTTCGGGTTAGACAGAACCGGAGCTGCTTCAGCTGGAGTTACAGGGATTGGGGTGCGATAGAGAAAAGAGATGCAGAAGGCTGTTAGATTTTGTTAAATTGGGGGGGATTGGGTGGCTGGGGGTTTCCTAAGTTTGGGGCAAGCCAGAGAGAGACAGCCATGCTTCCTCATCTGCTGTGGTGTGAGAGGAAAAGAAGGCCTGGATGTGAAAGTCTTGGGAACGGCGGTGGTAACGGATTGATGTCGTGCTGCTGCTTGCTTGGATTGAAACATCTGTGGTTGTGTGCTCTGTTTTTCTTCCTACCTTTCACTAACAACTTCTACCCAATTGTGGTTTTGTACATATGCTCATGTTTGGGAAGAATTGTGTGAATGAGTTTTTCCTTAAATGAATGTGGCTGTTCTTTATGCTAAGTTCCACATAGAAAAAGAACGGAAGGGTGTTTGTTTGTCTTAAACTAAAAACAAACCCTTGCATTTGTCTGCTAATAGGAAGGATTTTCATCTGCTATGATGTAAATAAAAATTAAACTGAAGTTTGTGCAGCACCCGTAGATGAAAACTGCATCCAGGAAACCTAGAGAATAGTTAAGGAATAGGACTCGCCTCTCAAAATCAGAATCAGTTTGCAGAGAACTTAAAACAGGGGAAGAGAAAAAGGACTAATCTGTACTGACCATCCTTTGAGAGGGAGCTGGCCTGTAGTTAAGAAAGCAGATGTGTGAATTGAGTATTCATAGTAGTGTACCATAAAAATGCCCATTGTGACCTCTATTTCTTTCCACGTAATTCAAATTTTAAAATTTTCATCAGGCTTTTCGGTATATGGAATGAATGACCAATATGGATGGCTTACTGCATAAACTTCTTAATGGTAAAATCAGCAAATAATAGTGAGATTATTGAAGCCTCCTTCACAGAAACCTTTGACCTTTTGTTCCATCTAAAAAGCCCCCACCTCATGCCACTAGTGACAAAAAAAGTTGAAGGCTTAGTTACCGACTTGATTGCAGATGTTTTATATAAAAGGATTTCATACTAGTTCAAGTGATCTGGTTTTCAGATGTAGAAGTACAGAAAACTTAAACTAGGAGAGGATTTGACAAAAGGTTTGATTTCAGTGTATCCAACAAAAACTGCAGAGCTCGCTTTTTCTTCCACCTGCTTTATGTAAACAATCTCTAGTTGTACCAAAACTGTTTTGGTTTCACAAGTGTAATTGTCTTACCTGCAGTGTTGTCTAATCAGCCAGTGTTACTTTTACAAAAATGCAGTAAATTTATTTTTGAAAGTCAAACTTAGAAACTTGAAGACATAAAAGAAGTAGGCCAGTGAGTGGGGAAATGGCCGCAAACGGTGCAGAGTATGGAAGAACAGGAGAACGACTATTGTGTTTCATTTTAAGATGACTGGAGACATAAGGAAATAAGCCAAGTATCTGATGGGGTAGCAATGATCTCAGATGGAGCAACTTGAAGAGAAGCAGGGGCAACCAACAGCTTGTCAGTGTGATGGGTTATGCCCCAGAGTTGACTTAAAAAGAAATCACTAAAGAAAATCTGTTGCTTTTATATGGTTTACCAGTGTTTGTTCTCAGGTTGTGTTGTGTGAACCAGCAGCGGAATTTAGAGTCTGTGCATCTTTAGTGGACCAAAGTATTTTTGATAACCATGCAGTGGAACAAGAAGCAGAGCAATAGACAACTTGTCACAAGAGCTGGAGAAAGATGCGATTTAGCAGTTCTTATGTTATTTAGGACAAAAGAAAGCTCTCTAGATCTAATCTAGGAAAATATAAATCTGCAAAAGGGAGAAAAATGAAAAACTTGCAGCATGCTTTTTAAGGCAGTGTTTTAGAGTGTAATAAAAATACCCGTCTGAAACAACAGCCAGTGAAAATTGCTGCTGTAGAGTTTATTTTGATAAGATTTTTTTTTTTTTCCACAGCCTCCTGTTAAGTTTTGGAACTGAGATGGATCTGCTTTACCTGTAATTAAATTTTCATTGCTTACAGCCATGTTTAATATTTACAGGAGTTAGGTATGATAGGTTTATATCAAACCCTCAAAGCAGGGTTCAGTAAGAACACTTGCACCTCAAGTGCCTCCTTGATGCTTAGCAGCAGCTTTTAAAATTATGGAAATTGCAAACAGCTTCAGCATTGTATAATGACAGTCGGGTTTACAGTGATTCCAAGTGTAACCGGGTGTAACCAAACACTCCTGTTGTATGGGTATTTTTATTTTATCACTATCAAATATTTTATTTTCTTTTTTTATAAAGGTTTCCTGGCTGTCAGTGTCTTTTAGACGCCTGTCAAGATATCACCATAGCTCTTTTCATGTGTGCACATTAAAAGCTAGTGTATCCGTAGGGAAAATACTTTAATTGGAGAACTTCCTGTTAAATTTTTATGGGTGAAAATGTAGCCATAAATTTCTCCCTCCTTAAAAATAGCAAATGCAGTAAGATGTAAGCTAGATCAGAAATGTGGACTTAATTCACCAGGGCATCGAGTCAAAATATTTATATTTTACTGTGGTGTAAAATGTATATAGAATTTACCTTTTGTGGCTAAGACAAATATGAGACAAAAATTTTCAAATACCGGTTCTGTAGCACAATTTCTGCATCAGCATAGCTGAGAGACTATATATTTGGTGGGTGCAGGAGGAGGACCCAGAAAGATTTAATAAAAGACCAACAGAAGGAACAGGCCACAGTGACATATTAACTGGAGGATTTATAGATGAGGCTGGTGTTGCATTTTATTTGTTATTGCCTTATGGATTCATATTTTAATGTTATTTTTAACACTCTTAAGCACTACCTTAAAGAGCACGCTGCAGACTTGTTTTTCTCATGCAGATTTTTATTTTCCATGAATAGCTAAAGGGCTTTCTTGCGTCCTAAATAACCTAAGACTGTTAAACTTCTTTCGAATTCTGTTTTCTAGCTCTGTTGATAAGTTGTCTGTTGTCCCATTTCTCTTTTAATTGATGCTCTCAAGGGAGCAAGCAGGAGGTGAAGGTGTTGCAGGAGTCGTCTTAGTCTGAAAACCCTGGTTGTGTGGTGGGAATGTAGTTTGCTGTCTGAAAGGTTCCTGAGTTCAAGGGGAGTCTGTGATGATTGCAAGTCTCTAGTTTCTTACAATTCTCTGCACCAGACTGCCTGAAATGTGCAATCACAGCTTTTCCTTTTTGGCGATAGTCCCCTTTTTATGAGTTTCAGTAACATTTTCTGTTATGGAGGCATTAAATGTGTTTGGTTTCTATTTTTAAACTCACTGAGAAAAATTAGAAAAAGTAAGAATTCTTTGCGTAATTTCAGAAGTGTGGCAGTAACAGACTTGTTTTTCTAATATCATCCAATAACTCAGCGCAGGTATTTTAGATGGATACAGAAATCTGCAGGCAACTGGTTGGTTTCTGTGTAGAATTTTCTTCAGCTTGTATATGTGCACAGTTAATGGTGTGTCCGTGCTATGGGATGTCAAATTACAAATGAACTGTAGAAAACACATGGCAATGTCTTGAGTCTTTTTTTTTTTTTCCCCTACACTTTAGAAAAGAGGATATAATTCTGAAATAAAAATACTCCTGGTAAATAACAAGATAAATTGAGAAATGGGCTTAACCTTATGTAAGAGCATTCACACGCAGGGATGACATTGGTTTAAAGAAGTCATTGCAGCGTGGCTTCATATATTCGATTGCTGTCATTTGTACGTATTGAACTCATTCTCCCTCAAGGTACTTTTGGACGGCCATTTGATCTGTTTTTTTCTATGTCAATTTTTCCGTGTTTAAGAATCTCTTTGAATATTTTTCAATTGGCTAAATAATGGATTAAAGCCAAACGTAATTATTTCTGTTCTGGTCCCTGTCCTACATGTGCCCCCCATCATGTGCGTGTAAAGGGAATGCTTAACTTTGTACAGTTGAGTGGATTTTTGTAAGGTTTGGATTTTGCTTAACTTCTTTATACAGTAGAAAAGTTACTATTCAGTGAAAAGTGATTGCATGAAATGTGCCTTTTAACTGGCACCCTGGTGAGTTCCCATCCCCAACACAGAATTAGTAGCTCTAGTGTATGTGTTGGGAAACCGAATGATGAGGAGTTAGGCTCAAGCCAGTCATATCAAATGGTTTTCCAGGAGTGAGAGTACACTTGAAGTGGCAGCCACAGAAAAGTTAAGCACTTCACAACTTGACTAGTTATGTTAGAAGTAAGTTTTAAGCATTAGAAGGATAACGGTTGAGAAAGTAAATGACTGATACGATGGTCTGAAAAGAAAAATGCCAGTGAAAAAGACTTTCAGTCGTGTATTTTAGAGGCCTTAAAACTATATATCTATAAATCTGTTCCAAGTTTGGAAAAGAAGACAGATAAGTTGAATTAAACAATATGAATGGCTTGACCCCACCTGCCTCTCTGGTGCTGAAATTTTTATGGACAAATGCAAAGGTTGTGAGGAATTGTTCTGTGACGCAGCTGAATGATGTCCATGTTTCTAGTAGAGAAGGGGCGAGGGACACGAGAGGAGCAGCTGCCTTCTCTGCTTCTTGGAGATGTGCGACATAGGAATGTCTTGGAGCCTTAAGGTTTCCTTCTGAGGAATTGTCTGGAGATTTTTCATTAAATTCTCTACGTGCAAGTAATCAGGTCATGTTTATTTAGAGAAAATTAATAAGATTCATATAGAATGCTGTAAGTACTTTCTTTGGCAGTGGTATCATAAATTTGTGTTGAGGATGGAAGAGATGCTTTGCTGGCCTCACCTGCAGGGAGGCTCTCTTGTTCTGTCTAGTTGTCTGCTCTTGCTGGTACCAGATGAATGCTGCTTCCCAGTTAGGCTCAAGAGCATCTTACTGGTGTCTTCACACAGAATTGCCCTAATAACCAGCCTCCTTGTTGCTTCGATCTCCTTCAGGTGATTCTTAATTTAAGGACACATGTATTAACTTACTTCCTGTGACTGGGGACTTTCTGAGTGGAAAAGGCAGTTGTTATTTCTTTTGTTACGGTTCTGTTTGCTAGTGTGTGATGACCTTATCAGAAATTTTTACTGAAAATGGCCTCTAGCTTTTATCTGAACATGCTGATTTCTTCAACACTTCTACAGATTTCGCTGTACAGCTGGAATAGCTGTGCTTCACTAGTTAAACATGAGAAAGGATTAATTTATTATCTTGATAAGCTCTGTGTTTCTGGAGTTAAGTCATATCTGCGTCTGGTGGAGTATGTGGAAGGCTCTTTTCTCAATACAGAGACCATGGAAAATACATTGTACATCATCTTCATGAATATTATTTTCAGTAAGTGTCATGTACCAGATGGCTTTGAGACCCGTGTAGCTATCTGGTTTTGCTAATCTTGCTTTGCTTACTCAAGACCTCAAAACTTAATTTCCCCACCTGCTGATAAATACAGGGTCATAGGAATTGCCGTATTGGGTCAGACCATCTGTTCTTTAATTAGGAGTAGTAACAGGTGCTTAGGATGATGGTGCAAAAAAAAATCTACAATAGGCAGTTATGACAATAATATACTCCAGGGTATATTCTTCTGGGATCCTATTAGTTCAGCTTGTGTCATAAAACTCCAAGACACTTGTAACTTTTCTAGCTCTTTGTTTTTAAATATTTTCTCTTACAATGTAATTTTAGTTTTCTTTCTCCCGTTTAGTGCTGCTGAGCTTTTGGCTTTGGAGTCCCCTGTCCCTCAGTGGTGTTTTCTTTCCGTATAAGTATGAAGAAGTACCCCTGTTGATGGTGGCCTTGTTGGCTTTCAATTTAGTCAAACACCTTCTCTTGCTCTTGTAGTCTGGGAATGAAATTCTTGCTCTGCTTGTTATTCTTGGTTCCTGTCTCTGCATGACTCTCAGCTAAACTGCAGTAACTGGATGATTCAAATTCCTCACTGTGCTTCAGTTGAGAAAACACCATTGATTCCTGTGAGAGAGCATTTCTCATCTTATGCCACTGAAGATGTATAATTCATATGAAACACCTTCAGAATTGTAGTTTTTGAGGAACACAGGCTTTGCTGTGATGGTGGACGTGGCTTTGCAAGGGGACCGCTGCCTAAACCTGCAGGTTCTGCTCTGAGCAGAACGTGACACAGGACTACAAGGCTGGGGGAGAGTCCTGGGTTTTGGAAATGGGAGGGTGTCTGTGCTTGCCTGGCAGTCCTCCATCCAAAATGAGAAGCAGCACTTTTTTTTTTTTTTTCTTACTGGAACTACAGTGTTGTTGAAAGGATTGATGAACTGTTTGCTGGTAGTAGCAGCAACATGAATATCTAAACGGCAGTTCCCAAATTAGGGGCTATGGCAGCTACAGATGGACATGGAACCCAAAAGAAATAGGTTTGCTGGTTTTGGGCAACCTATGCTGATCACGAACAGTTGGTGCAGATTATAGTTTTAAATATCTCTGCAAAAGGGGTCTTAGTTCTCTTCATTCTTTGCAGTTTTGTAGAAGGAGGCTTACGTCTTAGTGGAGTATTGCTTGGGTATTGCCAGCCTCCTTAAATTGCTTTCATTTTTCTACATAGATGCTTGGAAAGCCCATTAAACCTCAAGGTGAAGGGGGTTGAGGGTCCCATTTGCCGTCCAGACCCAGTCCACAGGGAAGTCTGTTGCCTCCCTGGAGCTCGGATTAGGGACATTACTAAAAAACTTCCCAGGCTGGTGAGTCCCACTGATTATTACCCATTGTTGATTGTCCAGGCTGGCAGTGACGAGATCAATCATAGAAGTACTCAGAGAATTAAAAAGGACTTTAAGTTGTTGGGCCAGGTGATCAAAGGATCGGGGGCACAGGTAGTTTTCTCATCTATCCCATTAGTAGGTGACAGGAATAGTGAAAGGAAAAGAAAAGTAGATGCAGTTAATGCATGGCTTAAAGACTGGTGCCTCCAACAACGTTTTGGGTATTATGATCACGGGGAAGTTTATGCAGTACTGGGCATGAGAGATATAGATGGTGTAGACCTGTCTAAGAGAGGGAGGAGAATTCTTGCTGGAGAGTTGGCAGGATTAATAGATAGGGCTTTAAACTAAGTTGGAAGGGGGAAGGGGATAAAACCCGAGTCTCTACACATGAGCCAAGGGGAAGTATCCCAGGGTTAGGCAAAAAATGCACAAGCAACGGTAACAGATGCTCCATTAAATCTCTGAAGTGTCTGTACACCAATGCAAGAAGCATGGGGAATAAGCAGGGAGAATTAGAAGTCTATGTTCGGCTGGAGAACTATGATCTTATTGCAATTACAGAGACGTGGTGGGACAGCTCACATAACTGGAATGTGGGCCTTGATGGTTATGTTCTCTTTAGGAAAGACAGGTTGATGAGGCGAGGTGGGGGAGTTGCTCTGTACGTGAGAGAGCAACTGGAGTGTATTCAGATCCATCGAGCAGCAGATGAGGAGCAAGTAGAGAGTTTATGGGTGAGAATTAAGGGGCAGGCTAGCTTAGGTGACACTGTGGTGGGTGTCTACTATAGACCACCTGATCAGGAGGTGGAAGTTGATGAGGCCTTTTACAGGCAGATGACAGCAGCCTCTCAGTCCCAGGCCCTGGTTCTCATGGGGGATTTCAACTACCCAGACGTTTGCTGGAAGTCCCACACAGCCAGCCATCCTCAGTCCAGGAGGTTCCTCCAGTGCATCGATGATAACTTTTTGATGCAAATGGTAGATGAGCCTACCAGGAGAGGAGCGCTGCTGGACCTTGTGTTCACCAACAAGGAAGGACTGGTTGAAGCAGTGAAGGTTGAGGGCAACCTTGGCTGCAGCGACCATGAGATGGTGGAGTTCAGGATCCTGTGCGGTAAAAACAGAATAGCAAGCAGGATCGCAACTCTGGACTTCAGAAGGGCCAACTTTGGCCTCTTCAAGCAATTACTGGGGGATACCCCGTGGGACAGGGAGCTGAAAGGTAAAGGGGCCCAAGACAGTTGGTTGGCATTCAAAGACCACTTCTTTGAAGCTCAGGATCAGTGCATCCCATCAGGTAGGAAATCAAGAAAGAGATCCAGGAGACCTGCTTGGTTAACCAGGGATCTGCTGGGCAGACTCAGGTGGAAGGGGAGGGTGTTTAAATTGTGGAAGGAAGGGCTGACCACTTGGGTGGAGTACAGGGCAGCTGTCAGGGAGTGCAGGGAGGCAATCAGAAAAGCTAAGGCCTCCTTGGAGTTAAAACTTGCAAGGGAGGTCAAAGACAACAGAAAGGGCTTCTTCAAATACATTGCTGACAAAACTAACACTAGAGGCAATGTAGGCCCTCTGTTGAATGAGGTGGGTGCCCTGGAGACAGAGGACAGAAAGAAGGCAGAGTTGCTGAATGCCTTCTTTGCCTCTGTCTACACTGTTGGAGACCGTCCTCAGGAGCCTCAGTCCCCTAAGGTCCCAGAGGAAGTCATGACAAAGGAGGAGTCTGCCCTGATTGATGAGGAGTGGGTTAAGGATCAGTTTGAACACTTGGACATTCATAAATCCATGGGCCCTGATGGGATGCACCCACGGGTGCTGAGGGAGCTGGCGGGAGTCATTGCTAGGCCACTCTCCATCATCTTTGGTAAGTCGTGGGTAACAGGTGAGGTGCCTGAAGACTGGAGGAAAGCGAATGTCACTCCAGTCTATAAGAAGGGCAGGAAGGATGACCCGAGTAACTACAGACCGGTCAGCCTCACCTCCATCCCTGGAAAGGTGATGGAACATCTTATCCTTGACACTGTCTCTAGGCATATCAAGGATAAGAAGGTTATTAGGGGCAGTCAGCATGGCTTTGCCAAGGGGAAGTCATGTTTGACCAACCTGATAGCCTTTTACGAAGACATAACTAGGTGGATGGATGGTGGCCATGCAGTGGACGTGGTCTACCTGGACATCAGCAAGGCCTTTGACACCGTCTCCCACAGCATCCTCATAGGTAAACTGAGGAAGTGTGGTCTGGATGACCAAGTAGTGAGGTGGGTCGAGAACTGGTTGAAGGGAAGAAGCCAGAGGGTTGTGGTCAATGGGGCCGAGTCTGGCTGGATGCCTGTGTCTAGTGGGGTCCCTCAGGGGTCAGTGCTTGGGCCGGTGCTGTTTAATATATTCATCAACGATCTGGATGAGGGATTAGAGAATGTTGTCAGCAAGTTTGCTGATGATACGAAGTTGGGGGGAGTGGTTGACACACCAGAAGGCTGTGCAGCCATTCAGAGAGACCTGGACAGGCTGGAGGGCTGGGCGGGGAGAAATCTGATGAAGTTTAATAAGGGCAAGTGTAGAGTTTTTGCACTTGGGAAAAAATAACCCCATGTGCCAATATAGGTTGGGGACTGCCCTGCTGGAGAGCAGTGCAGGGGAAAGGGACCTGGGGGTTCTAGTGGACAGCAGGATGACCATGAGCCAGCAGTGTGCCCTCGTGGCCAAGAAGGCCAATGGCATCCTGGGGTGTATTAGAAGGGGAGTAGCAAGTAGGTCAAGAGAGGTCCTCCTGCCCCTCTACTCTGCCCTGGTGAGGCCGCATCTGGAATATTGTGTCCAGTTCTGGGCCCCTCAGTTCAAGAAGGACAGGGAGCTGCTTGAGAGAGTCCAGCGTAGAGCCACAAAGATGGTGAAGGGAGTGGAGCATCTCCCTTATGAGGAAAGGCTGAAGGAGCTGGATCTCTTTAGCTTGGAGAAGAGGAGGCTGAGGGGTGACCTCATCAATGTTTATAAATATGTCAAGGGGGAATGTCAGGAGGATGGAGCCAGGCTCTTTTCAGCGGCGTCCACTGACAGGACAAGGGGCAATGGGTGGAAGCTGGAACACAGGAGGTTCCAGAAAAATATGAGGAAAAACTTTTTCACTGTGAGGGTGACTGAGCACTGGAACAGGCTGCCTAGGGAAGTTGTGGAATCTCCATCTCTTGAGACATTCAAAACCCGCCTGGACGCGTTCCTGTGCGCTCTAGTGTAGGTGATCCTGCTCTGGCAGGGGGGTTGGACTAGATGATCTTTGAGGTCCCTTCCAACCTTTAACATTCTGTGATTCTGTGATTCTGTGAATTCTCGTTAGCAGTGAAAGAGTTGACACGATTTGAGTGGACGGCTGTAGAGGCAAGTAAGAAAATTAATGGGGGGAGAAAGACAAATTCGTGTCAGATTAATGAAAAAAAAAAACGGAGTGTTGAACCCTATCCTAACTAGAAAGGGAATGCAGTTCTTTTTCTAACCTGCTTCTAAGTGTTCAGCAGTCTTTTGTTGTGCTGTGTTCAGGTTTCCAAGGAGATGTGAGATATTTTTGTGAAACTGAGAAATCATGGGAAGAGGTCTTCGAAAATGCGTGTCAAACCACAAAATAGAGTGGCAGGGAGGACCTGTAATAGGCAGTATTTTTAAGGGTAGAACTGAAATGCCATACAGCTGAAATTGTCTTTTTCACCAATGGTAATGATTAGTGTTTAACTGAGAGCTATTTTAGGATGATAAACAACATTCCTTTCATTTTTAACTGCTTGGAGGGGAGACTAAGTGCCCAGTAAGAGATGCTGTTTATTCCAAAGCCTGCAAGAGTTCTTTACTCAGGATCAAAATCCCAAAAATGTTGCTAAGAAATCAAGTTTGTTTAAAAAGGCTGGAGATCTAATTCTTGAGGTAGCTGTTTGGGTTGAGAGTGTTTAATGAGTAGATCTTACAGACTGAGCAGCCCAGGAATATTCTGTGTCTAGAACATTAAGAGCTACACAAGACCACATGAAGTGCTTAAGTCAGCTTCTTGAGGAAGCTGGAAATTTTGAGCTGACAATAGCATGTGTGTGCCATACTATTACGTTTTGCATGAAAAAAAGTGCTCCGATGCAGGCTTAGGAGTTCTGGGTAATTGCAGTGAGTCCTGCGAAGCCTCTGGAAAAGTGGGATAATTTTGCTAATTGTGAACACGTGCTATGTTTTGTGAAAAGCCACATGAATTTAGTGATCAAGAGATGGATTTCTGTGTTGGCGATGGCCTCACAATTGTTACGCCATGAAATAATCTGGTGCAGCATTGTTAAGGTTAGATAAATGATCCTACAGCAGACTTACACCAGCTTAAGACTTATTCTAGTCACACGTTGCTGTAGCTTTGTTGTGTTGCTGGTTGTATTTCTATTTCATCTACTTATTTTAGTTTTCTGTTTTTTTTTTTACTTTTGCACCTGTGCACTACATCGGCTGTTTGGTGTCTTTATCACTCTGGTTACTATTTGTGCACCTCTGGTATGGCTGGCAGGTTGCATGGACAGGCAGGGCACATAGCAGGAAATGATCAGGTGATTCACTGTGAATCTTTTTAAAAATTCAGGAGGAGAAGGGGAAGTGGAAACTGAAAATACTGCCACGTGCATTAGAATTTGAGCTGGAAACCTGTGGAGATTTCAGCAGGAGCTCCAGGTAGTGTTGTTGGAGGAAAAAAGAGATTTAATGGACGTGGGGGAAAGGTTTGCTCCAATTTAAGTGTAATTAACATAGTAAATCAATCAGCAACAAACTATATGTGTATTGGAAATTAGTCTTCCTCAGTACTACCTGTTTAGGGGAGCCCCAGGGACCCATGGCATTGTTGGATTCCCAGCTGGCATAGTTCTTGTTGATTCCATGAGTTTAATGAGGGTTTTCTTTTCAAGCAGACTATAATATGACTTTTAAAGATACAGGGAATACCTGGTTTATATGAAAAAACCCACTACAACAAATATACACTTTTAGAATATCATTATGTAAGAAGAAACAAAATGCAAAGCACTGTCTTAAACTGTATTTGGTAGAAGAGGCGTACCCTTTTCTATGTTTAAAATATCTATGGTTTTAGTTTAAATATTTTAGTTTAAAATGGCTTTAATGTGCATATCTCTTTATGGTGTTTTCATGCTAAGTTTTACTTTCGAGGCTGAGGTTTTGTTTTACTGAGTATTGTAGGAAGAAGGATTCACTATATTTACTTTGCAGTGTGTCAAACCTTAATTTCATCCTGTCACCTGTTAAGATATTTGAACATTGATGTAAACAAGCAAGTGAGCTGAAAAATGATTTTGTTTGCATTAATCAAAGTATATATAATGTCATGTTTGAAAATGCTGTTGTTCTTGGGGAAGTTTTGAAGACTATGAAACAAAGGGTATTTTATTGATGCAGAAAAAAGAATATCTTTAGCAGCTATCTCTGGTAGCAGCTTTCACTTCAACGTACTGATTTCTTAAAGTAGCAGGCCTCCGAACTGCAAAAATGGTCATATGAGTTTTGTCCTCACTTGAATAATACGGAATATTTGAGACCAAGGTAATAGAAAAACGCTTATGTCAAAAAAGGGTTGGAAATGCAAAAGCTTTGGGAAATAGTAACAGATATTACTGGAGGTTGCATAACCTAGTGTACAGGGACAATTATTAAATTTTCTCGTGAATTTGGCTTTATATGTGTTGAAGTGGTAAAAGTGTATGGGGCAATTATATAGCGGCAAACTGGTGAGGAGAACATTTTTTTCCGTTGGTTTTGACACCAGAGTTACCTAGTGCAGCACTAGTGAGCTTCAGTCAGAGCTTCAAGTTGTGCAGACGTGCTTTGCCACCTTCACTGGAGATAGTAAAGTGAAGATTTTTCTTTTTTAAGCAAATGAGGTTCCAGTGAAACCTCAAAGCTGAGAGGAATTTCAAAATAAAAACAAGATGATCATCTGTCAGGAGAGATTCGTTGGCTGCTGTTCAGTACAGAAACGGTGCAAAATGCTTTTGGCCAGCTAAATGAATATGGATGTGTGACATTTTATTCTATTTTTTTCCTTGCATGTGTAACAGAACATGCCTAAATCAGAGTGATTTAGGCATGACTGCAGTTGGTTAATGCCCACCTTGTATTTAAAACTCTTCTGAAAGAATATATATGCTTTTATTGAAAATTAGTTTTGTACTAAAGGGTTGATAAACATAATTTTTGCATAGATTGTGAGTTCTTTTCAGTTATATCCCATATAAAACTGCCCTCAAGTTTCACTGAAGGTGCTGTCTGCTGCTTGCTAAAGCTTGTTGGGGGCAGCCCTTCCTAAATGCAGTTCTTTAATCATTTTATCCTTGAGGACCCGCGCGTAGTGTATCTCAGATTGCACACGTCCGAGGAAAGGTCTTGACTGCCGTGTGTGTTTTGGTAGAGTCAGAGGAACTACTGCCTGTGTTAGATTGAGTAGTTAAAATACTAAGTATAATTTTACCAAATGCTTTTACTCACTGTGGAATTCATCTTTGTTTTCAGCTGAGAGAAGAGGGAAGGCGGCATCCTTTCCAGCAAATTACTTTTGATGCTTTACACAGGGGCTTTTATTTCCCATTGCACTTCCAGGAGCGTTTTGAGCCGTGCTGGTACCGGCCCTTCTCTCCTCCAGCTCGGTCTTCTCCCCTGAAACACTGCCAGTGCTTTGCCGAGTCGGACAAGAAACAAGCTCAGATTTGTCTTTATAAAGCCATTAGTGAGGTGCATACTTTAAATCAGGTCTTCAATACGGTTTGGCCTTATGCAGAGGAGAGGGAGGGGCCTTATTATTTGGCCGCTGCTTTTGGTGGTGCCCTATTGCCTCCTCACAGGGACTGGTGAAACGCAGCACTGGCCTAGCCCAGGAATTTGGAAGAGGGAGGAGCACAGGTCAGCCTGTCCTGTGGCAGCTGTTGAGCAGGTTAGAGCGTGTGCTCTTTGGTACTTTGGTTCTGGTGACAGGAGTTCTGCTGGGCCAAGGAGGATTGCTAGCGCTGAAGCCCAGCCAAGACACTGGGAAACGTGAAGCAGCTCTGAGTTTGTCAGTGTATGGTCAACTTTCAGAGACTTTGTAGATAAAACTTTTTTAAAAAAAAAATATATATCAAGAAGAGAATTTAAAGAAATGCATGGTTAGTTTTTTTTTTCTTTACCACCATTTACTAGAATTTGGGGATTACGGTTGTACAAGTGGTGACTATTCTCTTTGTGACAGGGAAATCTTCCTTCCTAGCTGTTGCAAACTTACTGCAGCAGTGTACTGCTCTTTACTTGGGACTAGTATTTTGTTCTAAAGTCTCATCAGCTGTAGAAATATGGTAGAATAATGCGATTTTGATGAAGAGTGCTATATAGAATGACGTGTAGTTAGTTTCCTCTTCCTTTCTCCAAGTTCTTTGCTACTGTCCTTTTGCTGTGAATCTTGATGTAGTGTGCTTAGTCAAAAGAACAATTGTTTACAAAAATTGCTCACCACTTATACCTACTTTTTTTTGGTGTGTTTTTGAAGGAACAGGAAATATGAGAAAGGGCCAAAGGCAGGCTAAGATCAAAACATCAATCCTTTATTGCTTACCTGGTGTCTGATGTGATTTTGTGTGTGCGCGCGTGTGTGCGCGTGTTTACAAGCAAAGTGCAACCCTAGTCTGTGGGATGGCTCTGCCTCGTGTGCATCTCCAGCCCTGGTAGAGAAGGTACTAAAGAAATTGTTTTCCCTTTTGGAGAGCTCTAGTTTTGAAAGGTTTTCGCTGTTTGATACGTATTACAGTCCCTAAGGTTGTCACTGAGGAGGAGGAGAAATATTTAGTTGGCGCACTTTTGTAAACTTTCCTATTGCCAGTGAGATGATCTTTAAGGTGGACTTTAGTGGCTTGTGGTTTTAAAAAGTAAATGCCAATGAATTGAGGAAAAAGGAGGGAAACATACCTATTGCAACAAAACCACGTTGCATGTAGTATGATACAATAACGCGGAAAAGATTGAAAATGCAGCGATGTGAGCAAGTGCAGGTAAAAAATGCTGGTGAAGCAACTTGCTTTCTGAAGAAACAGGACATTGGCCCCTCAGGATCTTGAACTTGGCCCTAACTGTGGTGGCACAGCTTCTACATGGGCCGTTTTTCCCCTTGCTGTTCTCCTTGAGGCTTTCCATTACTATGCAGTGAAAATGTCACCTTTATGGTGCTCTGCGCGTAGTGTGACCTTGTGCTGTTTGTCTTATTATTTAGTTTGTAAAAAGAGTACCTCGTGGATGTCTTTGGAGCTAATTAAACATCATCCTCCCCAGAACCAGCTCACTGTAAGCAGAAAGAGTAGAAGCATGATCCTGTGCTGTGACCCACTGAGGATGAAACATTTCCCTAATCGCTGCTTCTGCCTTGGCTAACAAGTCATATCCATTTTATCAGTTGCATTTACATGTGAGAGCTCTAAGCAGAAACCTTAGGGCATAGTAGTGCTTAATGTATAATAAATACTATTTGCTTTTTGTAATGACTAAATGAAATGTGCATTTTAAGCTTTTAACAGTCTTTGTAAACATTTTATACAGCTTTAAAACTAATCTGTAATGTGTTTTTTTTAAGAGGTCTGGTTAATAACACATTTTCTTACTAATGCTGTCACCCACAGATGGAAAGAAAAAGAAAGACTGCAGCTGAAAGCAGTTTAACAATTTCCTAGTGGAGTGGTGTTAAGAAGAAAACAAAGGTGTTCTAGCAGTACAGACCTTTGACAGTTTTGCAAGGCAAAAGTAAGTTGATAAGTGATGCCAGATCCAGAAGGTGACTATATGCATATCAGGACTGAGACATATTGATGGAGCTCTGTGCACTGTGATGGAGCCTTCCAGCAGTCTGATTCCTGTTAGTTAATCAGATGCTTAGGACTTTTTAAAGCTCTTTAGCCTGCAAAGGGCTAATTTTAGCTGCTTTATGATATACAAGAGGCATGCCATATATTACTCTGGTTACTTTTTCTCATCTTCACAACAAAATTAGGGAAGTATTTGGCCTAGTCTTACCTGATTTCTCAAAACACATCTTTTAACAAAATGTTAATGAACAAAAAGCAACAGTGTTTTTGTTGTTGTTTTTCCCTAAAACTACTCCCTTGGCTATTTAGCATTCACCCTTGCCTTGTTTGTTATCAGTCCTCTGTTTGATTTGGTGTCTTTCAGCTGCTAAGATGAATATAGACCGTGGAGAAAACATCTCCCTTGTTCTAGACCTATTTCTTGCTTTACCTGCAGAGAGGTGTTAAGATCTATCTTTAAATTTTATGATTTTTTTTTTCAATAAGATGAATGAGGCTGTTGTTTCTCCATAGGAAATGGCATTTTCATGTTCTCCTTTTAGCTCAGTGTCGTGCTGCTGTAATGATTACTCCCTGTTAGCCCTGTAGGTTGCTCTGGTGAAAGTGTGTTTCCAGAACTTTTTAGCACTTCCTAAAGAAGCTGCTTGAGAGCATGTTTCAGGTTTGTTTTGTGGGTGGGTTTGTTTTGTTTTTTTTTCTTTGATGGTTGGTTGTTTTTCTGTTTGACTGTTTTATTCTTTCTTCTTTTTATTCCCCAAGGATACAGCATGCTTCATGCATATGAGTTTTCAGCATTTGAAACTGTAGATTCTAGCAAAGAAAACACCGTACGTACGTCCATCCAGTGAATAATCTCTAGAATGGATGGCCCGTGTTATGTCACCGTGTTAAGGAAATTGATTCCACCAGATGCTCAGCTGTCTCTTAGCCTCCAGCTGCTGCTTCCCTTATGCTTCACACCCAAATTGCTTGGAAAGTATTTGTGGTAATAGGGAAGGTGGACTTTGGTGTATTTTAGGCATCTTGGAATAAAGAACGAATTCTTGCTGGGCTGTATTGCTTTGGAATTGTTTCGTCTGAGTCTGTTTTTAAGTTGGATGGTAACATTTGAAGAAAAGCAACAGTAACAGTCAAAAAGTCCATTCATTTCTTTTTTGATCTCCTATAGAATTTCTTCGAACACATCTTCTTATGGGATAATCCACTTTCTAACATGGTTCTTCTGTATTCTACAAACAATCCACAAGAGCAGTTGCTGTCTTCAGGGTTGTATATGTTCAGTTTCCTTGTGGAGCTGAGAGAATTGAAAAAAGCTTTCTGCAAAATAAAATATCTCCCTTTTTGTTTTTGCTTTTATTTTAAACGCTGTTCTGTACTGAAGCTTCTTACTGAGATTGAACTTCTCTCCAAAAGCTATTAGTTTAATACAAAGGTGTATTTAGGGGAAAAAAAAAAAAAAAGGCAGTGTCCTGTTTCTCTGTTGCTCATTCTCATTGACAGCTGTGAGGAGTGGTAAATTATTTGAGTCCTTGAAGATATGTGACTTCGCAATAGATTCGGTGACAACTTTAATGACAGTACTGCATAGGCAGCCTTTTTGAAAGGAAATTCAGTTCAGTAGTACCAGTGTTATAACTTGGTCTTTTGCAGCAGTCCTAATGCACAGTAAAATTTGCAGCACAGTGGAAGAATGAAAAATGACAGTTGCTTGTTCCAGCGTAAATGGCATAATAAAAAATTATCATCTGTGCCAGAACTTTTAATTGATCTTTTTATACATAAGAATTAATAATTATCCTGACATATTATCAAAATGAAGGTGAATATAAATGTGATTACTGAGATTTTCGGTTAAATGCATGGATTTATTTCTCATCCTTCTCCCTGAAACAACACTTCTGTAAAAGGTTGAATTCAGAGATGCTTGCCCAGAGTTTTGGGATTATTCTTTTATTTCAGTGTTCAATCTATTTACTTGTGTTTATATACACATATATATTTTTCAGAGGTTCTTAAATTGGCTTTGTGCATATGCTTTTAGATTTGGTAAAATCTTCCGTCTTAGGCCCTTTTGGCAATACATTATTCATTACTTTTTGTGGAGTTTTTGCCAATACTATATTGTACTGAAATTGTTTTGGAACTGTTGGTGCACTATGTTTAAGTCCTTTTTGGCCAAAATTTTCTTTATGGTCTCTGATGAGCTGTGTAGGATATTGACTTGCATGTGTAGATAGTTGACCTACCTTAAACACACAGACACACACATTTTTATATATGTGTGTGGTTTTATATATATAAAAAATATAAATATAGAGATATATAAATCTGTGTGCTGTATCTTCATTGATACGTCTGTGCAGAAATATAGTTGTACATGTGTAATTTCATAGCTATAATACAAATATCTTTTAAAATTCCCTGAAGCTTCTCAAATTGACATCTTGAATTGTTATATTTGTTTGTTGCCTGATCTTTACCTAGGAGTTGCAGTAAATGTCAGTATCTGGTGTGCGGGGAAAATGGGAAATGACAAGAATAATGTATAGAGAAGAATTTTTTTAACTACTGTTACTGTGTCATGCTCTTTTAATGAACCAGAATTTACAAGTATATCTGCTCAAATTGGAAATTGTAGTCAACTAAAATGGGGTTCTGTAGTAGAAGTTTTTGACAGTCTTTGTGATAGATGATGGCGCTATCGCAGCTTTTAATGCTGCAGATGATGACTTAACCTTAAAATGGTTTAGCCTTGCTTAAAATATTGATAAGTTTGGCAGTTCCCAAGGCTAGGCAGGCACGCTGGTATTTCACACTCTCGGGCTGCAAAATTAAGATTCCTTCAGTTCGAAAAGTAGAGCGTATTAAAAGTTTTGGCTACTTCAAAGAGTTAACTTCCCTGATTAAGTTGCTTTTATGATTTTGAGACTCCGAGGCTGAAAATAACTATACTTTAACCCAGGTACCTAATTTTCTCTTCTGCTGCACTAATCACTCGTCGAGCTTCACAGTTAAACTGAACGTGTCTCACTCTCAGATTCCTACTGCTGCTCTTCCCCTGATGCATATGAATTTCTTCAGTGTAGCTCATATTGCATGGAAAAAGCTGTGGAAGGCAGCTACGGACAGGGTGAAGTATTTCATGTTGGCGTGAAAGTAATGCCATATCTGCTAAATAAATAGCCACCCAGCTCATTTATCATTTTCTGCTGTGTGATAGCTGTGCCAGCTGGAGCAGAGCGAGTGTCCCTGGTTAAGCCTCCTGCCCTGTTCTTGGTGTTACCTCGTGTGTCCTTCACCGTGGCTTTCTGCATTTCTCTTTGAAACGCTCTGCTTGTCTCTCTGCTTTTTGTGCTGCCTCTGTCGCTCCTGCTCAGTCCTTCTGCAGGGTGTAGAGTTACTCACCCTGATGTGTACTTGCAGGCTGAATGGATTCAGCTGCCCATTCGGAACATCAGCTGTCTGAGCTGCTGTGGGGTGACTGCTAAAATGGGTTGATCTGTACCATGCTTGGTTTGAAAATGGGTAAACTAGAGAACAGTATGTTCTATTTCAAGTGCAGGCTCTATAGGTTTTGGTTTGTGCTCAGATTTTTGGTTTTTTTTTCCTCCCTAAAAGTAAAGTTAATTCTCCTGTTGTTGTAAACTGTTGGTAATTGGGCATCAGTTACAACAAACATTTGTGCTGCTGGATTTCAAAGTAATTTCTATTTCTGCCTTGCTGTGCTAAACTTGATTGTCGTTCTAAAAATATGCATTGTCTTTCTTGTAAAAGTCTTGTAGTTGCTTCTATGTAATTGGTAGTTGACAGAGAGGATGCCATTGAATTTGGAATACTTACTCAGTGTAATGATTTGACCTTCAGAGTGTTTTGTACTTGGTGTCTGAAAATGAACTTTTTGGGGTCCTGTCTGGAATCTGGAGTTCTGCATCCACCTGGAAAGCCACAGCCTAACATGAATAAATGGAGCTGCGCTTACAGCTTTTAAATACCCAAGGAATGTAAGAGGACAGACGAGGGAAGGAAGATTCCAGCCACCTGTGGTTCTTCTTCAACTTGAGCAACGCTCAGCATCATTGCATTGTGCTGCTGCTGTGATTAACAGAACCATGGGGTGCATGAAGATGCAACTGTGTGTGCCCAGTGTATAGCAATACAGTTTTAACCCAGGCAGTAGTAAATCTAATGAAATGCTAAAAGCTTGAAAACGCATCTTGAGTATACACAGGTTTTAGCGTTTTTCTCTCCTACCTTTCCTTACGTAGCATTGAGCATCGGGGTAAAAAAGGCAGCACTTGACTGGAACTGTCTGTACCAAATGTCTGAAGTGTTTAGGAGGAGAACATGTGAAAACCTTGTCTGAGCTAGTTTCATTACTCAGGCCTTTTTATTGGTGATAATTTCTGTATTTTTTAGGGTTTTCTTAACAGTTTGCTTGACTGGTATCTGTCAGGATTTTCTTCCACTGTCACCGAATTTAATTGTTCCTGTCCAAGACTGTATCAGAGAAAAATATTCCCAAATCTACTAATTTGATGTAGGAATTCTGGCTTGTCAGGTCTTTGAGATGTCCAAAAGTGTTTAGCAGAGAATCTTTTAGAAATAGATCTGTCAACTGCTCTTAATATCTCAGAAGGAGACTCATGAGTATTTTTAAATGCCTTAAGTCAGCCCATTTTTGTCTGTCTCATGCTTCAGGGTCCTCTGCGTTGGTGATTTGTTGAAGTTTCTGGGTTTGATCAGGTGTTCTGGTAGATGAGTGTCAGAAATTTCCTGGGAACCCTGTGGAGCCAGCAGTCTCTGCCCCACCCTCTCTGTGGGCTGGCAGGAGGCGTTTGCACCTTCTCTTCCTTCTCCTTGGGACTTCACTTTGGCAGGGTGGGAGCTGTCGTAACTTTTTGATACCTCACAGGTAGTTGCACAATGCTGTCTGAAACATCTATCTAACTCCTAATCTATTTTGCTAGCAAAGCAAATCAGCCAAACTGTTTAATATGTGTGAATTAAAATAACACACTGTTTTTCTGATCACTGGGGACATCATTAGAGTCAACAAAAGTAGATGACTTGTCCCAGCTTTTATGTTTTTGACGGAGAAGCAAAAAATATTGCTGGTTTTTATTTTGTAAATTCAGTGCTAATATTTAATAAGTGTGGATGAACTTCATGGCTTTTTCAAACTTTTGTTGCCTTAAGCAATGGACAGCACTCTTTAACTTTGGGTGAAAGTATTCCAGTAAATTAAGAAAATTCAGGAGTCCCCTCGGAGTTTTGGCTGAAGTGACTCTTCTGATCTCTCACAGGAGTCCTTCAGGGTTTTATGAAACACTTTATTCCTGGGCAAAAATCTGTTTATACCCTTGGGTTCTATGCCATATTACTCATTTCATAATCTTTTTAGAGTTGTCTTGGTGTCTTGATCACTTAATGGGATAAAATAAGATTCACTGAGGTTGGTTAGCACTGTCTCGGTTTTAAATCCAACTCCAGGTTGTAAAATATTTGTGTAATATGGACCTGGACTGACTGTAAACCGTCAGGCAGGATGATATTGTCCATGATTCAGCAATGGGCAGGGACAATTTCATTACTTGGTGACATTTTCCGTCTACGTTGACTTCTCAGAGCTTTGAGAATCACTTTAGGTCTTTGAAAATAATTGCTTTGTAAGATTATACCTTTGGGGACCTCTGGTCACTAGCAGTAATTTGTAAGGGTATTGAGGTTACCAGTTAAATAGATTGAGCTAAATCTTTAATAGTCGATAGACTTTGCTTAATTGACCCCGTGTGATTTCATACGCGTGTAATTGCCTGGACCACCAAACCGGTGTCAAGTTCAAGATTAGCTTCCCTCGATCCTTCACTTAATTTGCCTCTTGAAATTTGGCTGTGCTACCCCCAAAAAAATAATGGCGATAGCCTTCAAAAGGTATAGCGCGTCTAAAAGCTTTTCTAGAACTCTGCCTAATGTGTAGTTTTTAACAAAATTTGAGAGAAACACCGACAATAAGTAAGTATCTGTCAATAGTCAAAAAATACGCCTGGCTTTACAGCCGAGGTAGTGTTTGCAATCCTGGGAGCCCCAGAGATGGAGAGTGTCTGGTGCTTTCTGTCCTTCACTTCTGGGTCCTGTAACACATCTTGGCCAAAAGATTGACCTCAAAGTTGAAAAATAAATGTATTCATAAACCTTGCTCTCAGCAATTCTGCTGTTACTCACACCTGAGTCACTATCTTTTCCTAAAGCATCCCCTTGAAAAATAATTTGCATCACAGTGAACGTGAAGTGTTCAGTGTATTTGTAATCTCGACGAGTACTGCGAAACGTTACCTAAAATCCATATGTTTTACTTAGGATTTGGGTCAGACGTTGTTCTGCCACAGAGACACAAGGTTAATTTTCACTGTGGTCTCCAGGAAGAGAGAAGGAAAAAAGCCAACTGTAGTAATTTCGTGAATGGTGAGGAGAAATTTCCTTTTGGTATTGTCTGATTGTCATTAAATGCTGCTTTCAAGGGCCTCTTCCAGATAACAAATGCTTTAAAAATTCCGAGAATTTTTTCATACTTGTTGTCATCAGTGTTGATGGAGCTCTGAAGTACATTGCTGATGTTAGTGACCTTTGACTTTACTGCAATTTTTGTGTGTTATGTTAAGTGACACTTTAGATTAGCCTTCTATTAATAGTTGTCTCTTACTCTCATGTTTCAAGGTTACATTTGTCATTAGCATTTTTCTGTCTGAGTTCCAATTGCTGAAGTATCTTAAGTGTCACAGTTAGGCATGCTGACTTACCTTTTTTATTGTTTAAATAAGGAGCTGAGTCTCTTTAGCTTGGAGAAGAGGAGGCTGAGGGGTGACCTCATTAATGTTTATAAATATGTCAGGGGGGAGTGTCAGGAGGATGGAGCCAGGCTCTTTTCAGTGATGTCCACTGACAGGACAAGGGGCAATGGGTGGAAGCTGGAACATAGGAGGTTCCATAAAAATATGAGGAAAAACTTTTTCCCTGTGAGGGTGACAGAGCCCTGGCACAGGCTGCCCAGGGAGGTTGTGGAATCTCCTTCTTTGGAGACATTCAAAACCCGCCTGGACACATTCCTGTGCGCTCTACTGTAGGTGATCCTGCTCTGGCAGGGGGGTTGGACTAGATGATCTTTGAGGTCCCTTCCAACCTCTCACATTCTGTGTGATTCTGTGTGTGATACGTTATTTCCAGTGTGCAATGTTAGACCAAGTGTTTTGGGAAAAGTTGACTGAAGTTATCCTTAAAGCCATGGCTTTGTAGTCAGTTCATTGAATAACAGGTCAAGGAGTGGTAGTCAACACAGGTCAGCACGTGGTAGACGGTGCAAATGGTTTACCATCACGTTGACATGGTTTGTAACATTGCTTTTTAGAATAAAGTTTATCTGAGAGTCCCTACAGTCCCTTACAGTCCCTTAAAGGTTTCAACTGACTTCAGAAATGATCCAGCATCTTCCAAGGATGAACCTCGGGGGTTTGGTTTTTTGTGTGTTTAAGTTTATTTAAATTGCTGTCTGTTTATTTAAATTGTCTGAAGTAGGAGCTCAACATTTGTAAGATACTGTAAGGGATCCTACTTTTTTCCAGTTTGTCTCAGTGGGTTTTTTTTTCCCCAGAAAAGCAGTAATCTTTGTAAGCCTTAAAAAATCATTTGCATTTATGCAGAGGGATCCTGGAGAGTTGAAACAGTATATCAGCAGATACAGTCTCTACAGATTCTCTCTTTGATTCTTCCTGTTGACCGTGCTCTTAATCTGACTTCTCCTGTGAAGGAAAACTGAGCAACTTTCCTCATGTGTTGCCACTTGGATGTATTTACTAATAAAAACACTTTTCGGATACTTGCTTTAGAGATACCGAATTGAAACCGGAAGACTTTCTAATTCTGGAAAAAGACACACCCCATCTCAATCCTCTTAGACTCTCAAAATGATTCCGGGTTGGCTAAAGCAAATCCTCGAGTCTCTGGTTATCACTTAAAACAATAAATACCTGTCCCTGTCCATAAACTATGTGTATATGTGTGTGTGTTCAGATAAATCTCCTTGACACTTCTTTCAAAACAGGCTTTTGATTAGCTTAATATTTTGTTCATTAGATTTTCTGTTTTCTTGGATATTGTTTAAATGAAGATAAGTTGACCAAAACTTTGGGAAGCAGAGACACAAAGCATGGAAAGAGAGGTCTTTGCTTGCCCCTGTTTCTTCCGCATGGTGCCCTGTAGGAGAACGGTTTTGCCCCCTTTTAGTTGTGCTAAGCTTGCCTGTCGTTTTCCAGCTGTGGACTCCAGAGAAATTGAATGAGAAGATTCCTTGGGAGCCTCTTAGAGGATATTTGGAACTGAGAATTTAATAGTCTCATGAAACAGCTGATTGGAGCAGCCACCCTTCTTGTAAGGAAATGGAATTTTGCTTCAACTTCATGCTTCAGTATCTCCATCAGCATTTTAAAATGTTTACGTACATCTCGAGGGGAAGCGATGCTTAGAGCAATACTGCACCACACTCCTTTGAATCTGCAATGGAGAAAAAAATACAGATCTACAGAACTTATAGGAGGATTTGCAGTGGTATTTTTTTCTTCCCTTTTGTTTTTGCAGCTTCAGAGATATTCAGTTACCATAACAACACAAGGTAATTGTTAAATACACGCTAAGGGCTTTTTAAAATTTTTTTTTAGTTTCTTCTGCTGCTTATGTTTGAAAGTGTATTATGTGTAGAATAAAACCTCCTCAGTTGCTCAGGAGCAATATAATAATTCTGTTACTGGATTTTCTTCTGAAACTAAAATGTTGAATTGATAAACATGATGAAGTATTTAAGAACAGTGTCATGTTTTTTATACTTTGAAGGTAACGGGGAGTATAGTGCTTATAGATGTGTAAATAGGGATTGAAGCTTAAAAATGGCATCGAAAACTATTGTGTCTGTCAGACTTTAAAAAAAGCAAGACTTTAAACCATCTGGGATGTTGCTGGGGCTTACAAAAGCATAGCTTTGGGATATGTTGCGGCTTGTGTACTTACCTCTCTGACTGCTTTACAACTGGTAGTGAAAACTGCCCATCCGAAATACCCATCCAAAAGAAGTGATGGAACAGACTTCCATGTTTATTCTGGTTTCCTGTGCATGCTGTCTCTGTCTTTTAATGTCTTGGGGTAGAAAATGCAAATAATTACCTTCAACAGCAGGAAGCGTGTTGTTGCTGGTGAGGGAGAGGATGCTGGTGTTCACCTGCCAAATTCTGTCTTTGGCACTGGCTCGCCAAGGTGAGGACAGTCCAACCAGTCAGGAATTCGAGCAATTCATTCCATAGCCGAAGGGAGCAGAATGTGATGGTGGGAAATACATCTGCTGTTCTTTGTGCAGCTGGGCACTGGTTAGAGTGCTGCTTTGGCTCAACTTCAGGCTTCCAGAAAGGACGTAGCTATTGAGAATTCGAGCCAAAATGCTAAGTTATGAAAGAAAGCAAGCGCTGTGCTTCAATTTCTGCTGGGTGCTGAAGCTGAGGAGCTGACATTTCATCAGCAGAGAGATGTCTTCATGGAGATGATGAGTACAGGCTGAGTCATGTAATCTTCAGCTTCAAAAATTAAAATTAATCTGCTGTACATAAAGTTTTTTATTGCTGCCAGCCTACTCTGAGAACTTAGTTGTGCCATATTTGCCAGCGTAATTGCAACAGTTTTGGCTGGCTTTTCTGCGTTTGTTTGGGTTTTGTTTTTCTTTTTATAAGAGAGAAAAGTGTACATAATTTTTCCAGCTACTTGCCAACAATTTGCATCTAAACCACAGTGTCACCTTTTCTTTGAGTTACTATGCCAGTTTCTTACGAACTTTAGAATTTCCTTCATAGCAGGCTTAATCGATAGCTAAATCCAGCTCATCACTTTAAGGTTAAACAGTAATATGGATTTTTTTCCTTTTCATTCTGGGAATTTTTTTTTTTAATTATTTAAGCAAATACATTCGATCAAACATTTGTGTTTTGCTACAGTTCACTAATATAAGGTAGAATTGAGTTTTTGAGTGCTTGATGTTTCCCTGAAATAAAGTACACTCTTTTCCGTAGATGACTGGATCATCAGTTTGGGAAAGGAAGGGGAAAACATTTTTCTCTAAGCCTTGTTCTGTGAGGTATAGTACCTGTCTCTGTTTCTGAAGTGGATTATGTAGTGTCTTTGTGCGTAAGGGTGTGAGAGAGGAGCTGTTAGGGCATGATGTTGGATGTATGTGTGGAACAGTCTTGAAATCTGCATGGCCGAGGGAAACAAGGGAAGATAATTCAGTGGTTTGAGATTTGGACTCTCCAATATCGGAAGTTACTTGTGTTTCCATTGCATTTTTTGAGAACAAAACAAATATGGGGAAAAAAAAAATCTGGAGGAAATGCTAGCGATAAAAAATCAAGTTATGAGCTCATTTTTTAAATTCTTTTGGTTCTGTTGGTGTTTTACTTTATGCCTTATTTCACTTAGTACACTGGTTTTTGTCTCCAGTTACTTAGCTGTCTCAAATTAGTGATAATTCCATGTGGTGGTGGTACTATACATGAATTTCCTACCAATACCTGTGTGCCTGGACAGTGTTTCCAAATTCCTGCTGAGTAGCCTCTGTCTGCTTCTGCCTCCTCTATAACTGTTTTATTTTGCACTGGACCTCAGTCAGGACTTCCCTGTTTAGCCAAGCTGGTCTCTCTGTTTCGTCTGGGGTCTCACCTACTCTTCCCTGATTCAGCTCTTCCAAGGTCCAGGATCTGTGCTCTCCTACTCCTCTTCCTCACTCTGTTCAGACCTTTAACCACCTCTGCTTGTGGTCGCCGCAGCCAGGGTTGCTGCTGAGCGTCATGTCCGCAGGCCGGTGCTTCCCGGTCTGCGAGCAACAGATCCAGCTCCGCATCGACCCCGGTTGGCCCATCCAGTACCTGCGTCAAAAGCTTATCCCTCGCTTTGTAATTTTGCAATTAACTTTGAAATAAAAGCGTTTTTCCACTAAAATGAATCCTAGCTGATTAAAAGAAAATACAAAATTGAGTATAAATTGATATATTCTGTAACCGTTTGCTTTTCTGTCTAAAATGGAAATTGGGGACCCCTCTTTGGATAGTGGTAAAATACAATAAAGGGAATTTCTTTGCACATACCATATTTTATGAGGCAGAAGCTGAGGCAGATTATCTGGAATCAATACAAGCTTTAGAATCAACAAATTATTTTTCATGTGTGCGAAGTAATCATGTGGGAGACATTCATTGCGAACAAGCTGGTAATATTTTTCTTCAGACCATTCTGAAGAGAAATTTCTGCAGTAACAGTGACATTTGCCAATTTGGTCTTAAATTACTTCTTCCTCACTGGTAAATGTGGTTTGTCCCAATGAGGATTGGAGTTATTCTGTAGAGGATCTTTTAATAGAGAGATGAACATTAGACTCGCGGGCCATTTAAGTCATGTTTTTCTGTTGTTTGGGGTTTTTTTTTGCTTTGCGTTGTGTGACTTTGGTGCATTTTGTTGTTCTGTTGTCCTTTTTTTTTTTTTTTTAAATCTCTGTCCTTTTAATGGAAAGGATTTGAAGAAGAGATCATGAAAAATGAAATTTAACTTTAAAACTTATTTTACCTCTTCATTTTACCACCAAGATTGCACAGGAATTGTGTGTAACCTGTGGTTCACATTTTTAACTGTAGCTTCCTCAGTGATGTTTTAATGGAGGCTGGAGGGACCAATAAATGGCTCACTGCCAGGAGGTGTTAGCATCACACTCAGGTAGTTAGTTTGGTGGTTGTTGCCCAAGTATAAATGCTGAGCTATAAATAAATAACCTAAAGAGTTTCTGTGGGACTGAAACCTCCATCTGTTAAATATCCTCATCATGTGATACATTCGTCTCTCAACTGAAACTTGCCTGTAATGAAAGATCCTCTCTGTATGATGTGTTAATGTTAAACATTAATTATCTTGTTTCTGGTAATTTTTAACAGTTCTCTGTCTAATAAATATTTGCTACCTGTGAGACTAAATAAAAGGCACTAGAGAAAATGTGACTTGAAAAATAGGTATTTTCCGCAAGCAATCATTGTTAAATCTAATAGGGGTATGACACGATGGGGAAAGTTCTTTCAGTCTGCTTGATGTTGGGCATCACATCTGCAGGGGAAGCACTGTGAAGTGCTGTGGTACCACTCATTCAAGCTCCACATCGCCCTTCGGAGAGGAACGTGTGGCAGAAGTGAGCATCAATTGGGAGGCAGGTTTGGGGCTGCAGTTCTCTTGCCCCTTAACCACTGAAACATCTACTTTCTCTTTTTAATGGAGTTATCCATATTTTATGTAGTTCTTTCATGTGATCTCACCTCCTGATAATGCGCCGATGGCCTGGTGGTGGGCTCCGTGTGCAGGGGGATGTATTTGTTGCCAGTGGTCTCATCCACGATGTCTCCTTTTCTTTTTAAAAATCTAAGTTTTTTGTTCAGCTGAAGTAAAAACGGAGTTTTGATTGCTTTTTATTTTCCTAGGCAGATAAATCTCCTTGTTCTTATCTTAGAGGGAGAAATCGAGACCTGTGGGTATCTTTTCTCAGTCCTAGCCCACTTGACCAGGTAGGGCAATAATAATTTTGTCTGATGGCCACTCTCTTTTAAGAGCAACTGTAATTAATGTAAAGTGTTTCTTGTGTGTGACAAAGGTCAGCTCTCATGTAGATTTGGAGTATGGAGGTCATTTGGCTTGCCTCCAGAAAACGAGCTCAAGGTTGGTTATTGGTTTGGGGTGGGTTGGCTTTTTTTGTGTACAGTATCTGTATACAAACAGCTGCAAGCCTTTTTTTTTTTTTTCCATCTTGTATTTGAGAAAAGATGAGAGTTTTGCCACTGCAAATTTAGATCCTTTTCCTAGTGTTTAACATAAGGCAAAATTTAAGAAAATCTGTATGATTTTTAAAATTATAATTTTTTTCTTGCAGAGCTATTTAATACATTGGTTTTTAAAATACTTGTATATATTGGTGACTATGGCTCATTTGTTAAAGGCTCTTCAGCTTTAGTTTAAAATGTAAGAAAAGCTCTCTCAGAAGAGTGATAAGTCTTTGATAGTTACATCCTACATACAAGCTATCGAGTTACGTTTTTGAGAACCATATTACATATCGTACTCAGAAAAATTAAAAAAGATATTTTGTGCTCTTTTCCCCATTCTTCTGTCCCAGCATCACTTGATAGGTCTTGGTCTGCTTGCTAACGGCAAGATTCACAAACTAGGGAAAATGTCAAAAGCTGCTGATACATTTGAGGGGTTTTGTGTTCTGCTTTGTCATCTCCTGTTTCTTGACAACTTCAGCTTTTAGCAGCTGCTGTACGCAAATGGATATTGGTACCGAATTACTCCTCACTGCAGCAGTACAGACATTACTACTGCGTGCTAAGAATGCAAGCCGTGGAGTATTATAATAATGTGAACAAAAAGTAATACTGCATGCTGCCATTTTAACCAGACACCCAAATCTCTAGGTGAAAACCTTTGAAGTGAAGTCCGAACAGGAGCGCACTGCAAGGTTGATTAATATTGCCTTCTGTCAGCGCGCCTCTCAGGCAGCTTGCTGTAGATGCTAATCTCTGTTTTATTTTTAGCAAACCATTAGTTTCTCACAGGGGAGTGTGGGAGTAATTGTCAAAGCTGGTGAAGGACTGCTATTAAACCGAATTGCTGTAGCAGATGTTGGGTGGGATCTCCTTGCTCTTATCAATTAGCAACTAGTGGCTTCACATTTTAAAGACATGTGAAAAGCACCCCTGTCACACAAAGATTTCCTGGCCCTTCCTTTCATTATTGTTAGACTGGGTCTTTTGACAAGTATTCCTTTTGAAGTTTCTCTTCTTTGTCAACATGCAAGAATTTCTACAGTGAAAATCCTTTCTCTAGTCTTTAGGCTCATTTTTTGGGAGGATTGTTTAGCCTGGGTTTGCAAAGGATGTGGACTTTTGTGACTAGGCTTGCCCGTTCATAAATCCCTTTCTTTTATCCCTGCTCCCTCACTCCAAAAGAAAACAACAATAAAATCCACCAACATTTTGAGTGTTAAGTGGCTGCTGATTTCCATCGGTGACAGAAGTGTGAAGTTCTAGGGACAGAGTAAATTCTGGTGAAAACTGGTGGTCAGGTAGAGAAATCCAAACATTTGCTGACAAACAGCTCAGTAAAATCTCGACCAGACCTATCCTGGGTGGCCGCCTGCGCTGCTCCCCTTTGCTTTGCCAAGCAATGCGCATCCACAGCCTTGGTGAAGTGCTTCATGGTTCCATCTGGGAAAGGGTATATGGGTGTAGGAACTGGGGAGAAGACAGTGCTAGGACTGCATGGGACCTGTTGGTCTTGGCAGCGATCGGTAACGTCATGTCTGCGGGAAGGGAGATAGAAAATTAATTTCTTTCGACCTTGCGCATTCCCTTTGTGTCAATGCTTGCTTTGTCCATCTTTGTCAGTTGCCTGTTGTCTTCTGAAGCCAGTGGTGTTGGGTTTGTTCCTCCGCTTATCTTGGAAGCTGGAGACTTACAGCTTTGTTAAAAAGAAACAAAGCTGTGGCTGCATAGACCTCCCTCAGTTATCTTTTGATTTAATGACGTTGGAGTCCAACTGAAAGAAACCCCCACCCAAAACCCCCACCAAACCCAACAGAAAAACCACTGAGTTTAAGAAAGGTAAAATAGGAAAGGGAAAGGATCGCACAAAGCTGACCACAGACTCCTTGTTCCATGCGTACCTACTCCTAATTCTGCAGTTTACCCAAACTGCTCCTCCTTTCTGAGTGCTACAGTCATGGCCAATTATATTTGACAAGAGGCTTCCGTAACTTTATTGATCCCTTTATTCCTACCTCCTCTGAGAAGCTTGTCACACGTGTGTGGATATTCAAGAAGATCATGGCAGCATGAGATGAGAACTCAAACAGTTCCCAGCAGGGGAGCTCTTAATCAAGCACTGAATTGAGAAATCTTGTGTGGAGTGATGATCCAGCTCTTTTTGATGGTGGGATCAGAGCTAATTAGGATTTGTGCTCACCCTCAGACCATAACTGCTTCAACTTCTGTAAATGAAAAGCAGCTGCTAAAGCACCATAAACATTGGTTAAATAATTGGCCTGCGGAGCCGGCTCTGGGATCTTTCATGTTACAGAATTCTGTAAGGCTTCAGTTTGTATGGAATTGCAGAAACAGAATTTAATTTGAAAAAATCTTTAAGTGTAGGTAATGTTAATACTTTCCCCTCCCGTCTGGTTGTCAGAGCTATGGGGTAGCACATTAAAATGTGGTTGATAAAGCTGTTACTGTGTTGTGAACTTGGATGTTGCACAAGTTCTGTGCGTTACTGAGATTTCAGATGTGGATGTTCTGAGTAGGATTTTCATGGTGCACAGGGCTTGTGCTTCAGTCTCCTGAATCCCTGTAGTGAATTCTCTCTCGGTTACTAAACCAGGGCAAATAATATGCTTTTGCAAAAGGCAGAGAAAAATTTTAGTTTTGTGCTGTTGTTCTCTGGTTTCAGTGAGGTTTTTCCCTCTTACTGTAAGTTCTTCATGTATGTAAACATAAATGTGTGAAATACCACTGCCTTTTAAGAGCTTTCTTCTGCAACTGAAATAACGGAGATGTGGTGAGGAAAGCATAGTATAGGAGTACTAGAAATTGAACGTAAAAATGATGATGGCATGAGATATGTAGGAGGATTAATGCCCCTATTGCTATAATACGATTTTAATATTTTTAGTTGATTCTAATGACACCTTAAGGTTGAGAATGCAGATTTCATTGGGATTTTTCTTCCGAAACAAGTTGCAGGTTGGTTTTGAACCTTGTCAGATTTGTCAAATAATTTAAGTATTCAGGCAGAAATACTAATATTGACAATGTGTGTTTATCTATTGCGATATATCCAAATACCCAGTTTCACAGAGTGAGGCATACCTGGTTTGTGAGATTTCTTTAGATGGTTCAATAAGAGGTTACTGGACAAAGCAATTTGTTTTGTCTTCATTTCTAGTGCAGTCCAGTGCCTTACTTAGTATAATAAAAGAATTAATCTTGTAATTTGTAGGCTACATGTGCAACTTATTTTTCCATCTTTCAAATGTAGGGTTTCCATGTTTCTATTTTGGTTTTTTACTTGGTAAGTGAATCAGAGTTGTTCTCCTGTCTATTGTGAAAACCTTTGATCCATCCCAGTGTGGTGCCTTCTCAGGAAGGAGCATGGAAAGAAAACCAGTTGCTGTGCAGGTCATCAGAACTAAAGTTTCTGTGTCTGCTTCATAAGAAGCTCCATAATATCCTTGATTTTATTAATGCTGCATGCATACTTCTATATGCCAATTGCAATTCTGAGGCTTGATTATTTTGCTTTCCCTACTGAGCATTACAACTAAAATCATAGAATATTTTATGGATATAGAAATTGACTTTGGCCCTTGATTTTGGAGAAAAGTGAAAATAACAGTGTGGGTTTGAGATAATGGGAAGACTATTGAAAATAAATATATCTAATTACGTTGGATAAACCTGCATGTTTGTTTCTTAGGTGGAAGATGAACTTATGAATTGTTTCACGCTAGGTTTTTCTCAGTCTTCCATTACTAGTTGATTGTGCCTTACTTTCTTCCTATTTATGAAGTAAAAAGATACTGGAAGGGACCCCTATCTTGAAGAAAAATCCATACTGCTAAGTCTATTTTTATTTTGGCTAATGACTTCAGAGAGAAGCGATGCAGAGCAGGCTGCGTACCACAGTAGTGGGTTTTCTGGCCTGACATGTAGCCTCTTGGTAACAGGAGCTCCTCGGTGATGGGCCCTTCTTTCCATCTGCTTAAAGAATTTCATACCTGTGTGTTGCACTTCTTCTGTGGCCCAGCCCAGTGCAGGGCTTGATTTGGTTGTGTACAAAGTGGTTATTTCATGTAATTATTTGACTTAAGAGTTGTCTTTGTTATGCTAAAAAACCCAAATATTTTTTAACAGTAGAAGTCCTGTTATCTTTGTACTACCCCATATTCATAAAGATTTAACAAGTTAGAGGGTAAGTTCTATTAAAGTCCTACCAATAAGACTTTTTGATGCAGAAGAGTAGAGTGAGTGTGAGTTGAAAACAAATCAGTCCACTTTTTAAAGCCAAGTGCTTATGCGACTGAAGTTTTATTTGGACTTCTTAACTTGTTAGTCCCTAGATGCTTGTCATGATGATCCGCTCTCAAAACCAGACACTGCTTGTTCTTTGCAGTGTGTGATAAATGAGGTTGCTTGAAAGGATTGCCAAGTCATAGTTCAGTTCTGAGTATAACCAGACAAAAAATAAATCTTTTTATCTTTTCCTCCTCTTACCCAAATCAAGGCTTTTAAAACCACTTGTAGGAACTCCGGATTTTTGTAGTGTCCCTCAGTTGTGCAGTCCTAACCCTTCTACCTGACAACATGGGAGTGTTTGAAAAAGAATTGCTCAAAGCTCCTAAGAGCGCAGAGGAGTGTTTTCAAGAATTTCCACTGTGTGCGAACTGATTTTACCTGCACAATACTGTAGTACTGTGCTGTCTCCTTGCTTAGGTTCTGGTTGGAATAGTGGTGCAGATAATAACACGTTATTTACACTGCCAGTTCAAGCATAAAAATACTGTCTTTTTTTTACCGAAGTGCCGTTTCCCCTCCTACTCTCGTTGCCAACATGTTTTGTTGTGCACAAGTATTTCAAGATACCTGGTAATTCTCTGTGTGCACCAAAGGCTTTTCTCTGCTCATTTTCTCCTCTGCTGATTAACTATTGATCATTAGCTGCAGGAGTTATGCGATAATACAGCCTCTCTGCTGGAAGTTAGGCTGTTGATCTAAAATAATATTTGTTGAGATCAATACCCGAGAAATACAGCACTTCACTACTGCCACTTCTCATTATCAGTCAGCAACTAGTCAGACTCCTCACCACTGTATTACCAGCAGCTCAGAAAACAAAATGCTTATTCGTTATCCACTGGTTCAGTTTCTCACAAATACTTTTTTTTTGCCTGCCTGTATAGGAATTCCTGTATAGAGATGATGATACAGGTGTATTTTTATGGTATTTTAGGTATGATATCTTTAGCTGCTGTGCTGATACATAACTATTTCAGTTAAATGTTTTTCTTATTTATTAATACTTAAAATACCTTTCTACTTAGGAACTTGAATTTTCCAGCTGGCTTTGAAAACTGGAAGCTAATCTTTTTAGATGATTTTTACTTAATCAGCACCATGGCTTGCCTTTCCATCTTTGTAAAAGACGATTTTTAGGTCTCTGGTCTGTGTCCTTGATGCTTTAGCTTTCTTCTGTGGGCATATCTGAAGGGCTTGTTTGAGGACACGTTTGGGCGGGCTGGGTGCGTTGGTGTGGGTTGGGTTCTGCAGGTATCGCTGGCACTGCAACTTCATGTACTGCAGCAGAAGGTGTATCAAAGTGAAAATAGTGTCCAAACAATAGAAATCAGTGAAACTTTTGAATTATTGTACTTCAAAATAAACAGTCCTTTTTAAAAAAAGAGTTAATTTGATCCCTTCTACAAATTCTTTAGTCGGATAGGATCGCCTTAATTTACTGTGGATATGTAATTTAGATGAAAACACAGTGCAAAGTAAGAACTGAAGAATTAAATTATACTTCCGTTCTTCAAACAAAAAAAAAATTTATCTGTACTCAGAACATGAATATGTTTCAGAAAGATTTCAGATGTAACCAAGCTCAATAAAACTTAATTCTCGCAGGAGCCGTAATAATCAAATTCAGTCTATAAAATGTAACGAACTGGAAATTTTAACATCATTTAACTGAGATTATTACATATGTTCAAGGGGATATTCTTCCATGATTCCCAGATGCTGTAATCTCTTTGTAGGAGCAGTGGAAGGAGATCCTTTTTATTTTCACAAGTATAGGCACCTATGCAGCATCCCAGTTTCTCTCCATGTGACTTTCATCCAGTTGACTTTTTTTTTAACTTTTTTTTTTTTTTTGCTTCTCACCGCACTTTCTTGCTTTGTTCACATTCCACATATACTTGCGACTAAAATATTTTCTCATGCCATATTTGGAACTGATGACTTTTCTCTTTGAAGTTAAGTAAAATAGAGTTGATGGGGGTTGATGCAATGCCTTTTGTAAGAGTGGGAAGTTACGATACCAGTTCTAAAAGAAGATGGTTTGAAAAATGGCAACATCAGTGTGTTCCTGGTGCGCTGTTCTCGGACTTCATTTATAATATGACAACATCACAAACTGATCTTTTTTTTTTTTAAAAAAATCAGTTATACAGTACTGTGGTGTAGTAGTTGTGCACAGCTCTGTAACTTCTCAAAGGGTATGGAGATTTTTTGATTTAAGGTAGGCTCTGATGATGTAGCTTGGTATCTAACATACCTTTCACCTTGAAATCAAAGCTTTCCACAAAGTGTTGCAGCTTTGCTGTTAGCCATGACGAACGAATAGATGGGATGAATTCCCCAGGCGCATCCTTTTTTTCTCTATTTGTTTTCTTATTATCCAGATCCTCTCAGACTGCTAAAAGTATCTTGTGCCTTTAGACTTTCCTGACTTTGATTTACATCTTCCTATCACCTCACGTGGCTTTGCCAGAAGATTTGGGTTTTAGGGGCTGTGGGTGGCAGGTGCCGCTCACAGCAGCTGGTGTGAGCCTCAGGAGCGTGGTTTTGCAAGACTGCATCAGCAGTTGTTGAGAGAGCAAAAATCAATCTGGGGGGTGATTCAGAGAAAACCTGACTTAGATGCTCATATTTTAGATTCCATAGGGTAAAGGCAGACAAGGTTTTCAGGAAAAGAAGAGGGTTTTTTTGTTAGAGCTTGTGGTGTGATAGGAAAAGTCCTCAAACTACCTTTTAAAATACAGACAAAGGCCTCTTACTGTGATTGCACACATTTGCAAATCGCCAAAATGTGAAAGTGCTGGTTTTTTGGTTTTTTTTTTTTGGTTTGACAGTCTTGTCAACAGGTGATGTCTGAGCAAGAGGTCTTAAATGAGTATTGAAGTCAAATTAGTTCTGAAAATAATGTAGTTCCCAGAAGCTGCATTAGTCTATACCTGCCCAAACCTTTCCTGATGTGCTTTTTTTCCAATTGACTGCTCTGACCTAAACCCCTTTTTTAAAAGCCATTTCAGCAGAGTAACCTGTTGATTTTGGAAGATGAATTTGCAAGACAGAAGTGACAGCCAAGTTTTTAATTCAAACTTGCAGCCCATGGGAATGTAACAGTCTTTTAAGAGCTTTACTCCTGTTTTTCATCTGACATGGATATATATCTAGCATCTATTCCTTTAATCTAGTTTCTCATAATAAAACTTGATAGTTTAATACATCTCAGATAAGAATGTAAGAATAGTTGTTCTGAATAGGACAACTGCTCTTTCTTGTATGGAAGATAAATGTGGGAGCAAGCAAATAGTTACGCATCTCCTGGTATGTCTGGCTAGTTTCTAGAAGCCTGACCAAGAACTTCCTCCACTGCATGTTGAACTACTTGCACTTGAAGCTGTTGATGAGATTTTTCTTATATGAATTTATCACACCGCTTTCTGCTCTCAGTACTTGAACTTGGTTGCTTTGTAGAACTTTTCTGTTTCTAAGGTAACAGAACTGCTTGTAATATTTCAGTAGACACACCATGACTTTGTAGCACGTAACTTCCCCCTCTCCACCCTCTTTTCCTTCCAGAATTTCTGAGGTTGTTTTTGCGTTTTGGTGCGCAGAAGGATTGAACTAAGGTTTTCAGAGATCTGTCTGCAATGCCTGCAAATGTTTTCTTCAGTCACAAAAAGCTAACTGGGACTTACCATTCCATATGTGTGGTTAGGGAGTGCCTGCCTCTCCTCTGTGTATTTATCAGCATTGAGGAAGCAAAAAAGTGATACACGCCATTCAGTCATTATCAAGGCATTCCTCTGTAACTCTTTGAATTTCGCCATCAGATCTCTTCACTGTTTAATCTTCTGTTACCAGCTGATATAGCCATACATCATCATCAGACTTTGGTGTCTTACTGTCTTTTCCAGTTTATACACAGTGTTAAACTGCACATTCCCCAGCATTGGTAGCCTCTCTCCTCTGTGGAAGTGATCACGTGAAAACCCTTTCCCTTATGTCCTGTCCTTATTCATACAGTTGTTCATGAGGACTTCCCCTTCCTTCTTTTAATTATCCCTTTTTCTTTCACAGTCAGTAGGGTGTTATTTTATTAGGGGGTTTAGGAAATCAGTAGTTTATGGAACAGATGTGTCTCGTACTGGGCGACTCCTTGAGAGAATTGTAACAGATCTGGAAGGCAGGGCTTACCTCCCCATTACATCATTCTGTTTTGATCTGCAAATTCTGGTGAAATTAATTATTGTGTTTATTTCTCTTACGTTTGGTTTGATAATGCAGGAGACTTGCAACAGTCAACAACATCCTCTTGTGAGAGATCTTACCTTGTACTACGTTACTTTATGAAGCGGAAATAATTTCAGTTGCTTTGTCAGTGAAATTTATCTTTGTGATGTAAAGGAGTATGAACTGTATGTAAACAGTTGAATTGTCTAAGGATTATAAATTCTTCTTAAACTACTTGTCATTCCTGTTAGCCTGTAAAAAAAGGATGGCTTTCAACTTTGGGCCTATGAACAAAATACGAGAGGGTGAGTTGTCCTGAGCAGTTGTTGCATATTTAATAAACATTAAAATGAATTGGAAACGTCTTGTCTGGCTGTAAAAATTGTCAGGTGATATTTTTACTGCAACAGTTTACAAAGACCGGACACTTAATTATGTATGTGCTGAAGTCTAATGACTCAAAAGTCTGTTTTGCTCCACAGCAAAATTTCTGCCTTCCAGCAGTTGTATTTTTTTCATTGTATCAGGAAAAAAAAAAAGATGGAATTTTACTCCTTTTTCTGAGGTAGTGAACTACTTGAGTATCAGAAATTTTGTGTGTTTAGTTTTAGAGATTATTTATTCATTCCCCACAGTTTTTTTGTTTGAAATTTGCAACTAGAATGATTGCTTATCCTCAGTGGAAGTTTTGGCAAGTCTGTATTACAGGGCAAGTGAAAGGAAACTTTGCTTTGAAGAAAACCAAGTATCATTATAAAACTTAGTGTTTTGAAGCACCTCTATCCTCTTGAGAATCCAATCTCACCAAGCAGTTTTAAAACTTTTTTATATTGAATCATCTCTTAACTAGATGATAAATGATGACTGGATGATTAGGGTGAAGGTCAAAGTAGACAAAAAAAGTACCTATAGAACTAGCTCTACAATATTTTTAGATATAACAGCTTTTTGCTTTGTGGGACCTACTTCAGAAAGACTTGTCTGCTGTAATCTTGACCCTGTGCTCATGGTAGATTTGAGGATTAGAGGAGGTTCAGGGAGGGTTACGACCCAAATGGAGCTGACAGGGTCTGATTTATTTTTTTTCCTGCCCATAACTTCCACCACACACACGTGCGCATAAGTCAGCTTAGGTACGTACACTGGCATCTTTGTGTAAAAGTCCTAGAGAGACAAACTTCTGTAGGTATTGAAGAGGTTTTCCTTCAATGAGAGGATAATTTATGTTTTGGGAGCTCTGGTTTTCCCATCCTGCTGTGTTTGTCATCTGTTGGAGATCTCCATTTTCATTAGGCCTGTGGAAATATAGAAGTTGCCTGCGCTGGCAACTTATTGGTGAAATAATGGTGATGCAGCAGCGTTCTTAAAAGTGTGTAGAACCTGGATTTTAGAAGGCTGCTGATGTTGCTGTCTCTGTGCGCTTAAAAAGCGTTGATTTAAGTGTGATGTTACAATGTTGCCTGTGTTCAACCCTCTGTCTTGGGGGTAGGTGTTTTGCTGAAGGATGCTTGTTGAAGTAGACCCTACACTGCTACTGTTGTAACCTAGGGGAAATTTTGCTTTAGGACAAAGATTTAGCAGTGCTAGCATCACGCTCGTTACTGAATCAACTACTGAAATTGCAATAAAAGGCAGGTGTTTTCCTCAAAGGTTGTCCCCAGAAAAAAACCTCTGTGCCCCAGAACAGAAAGATGAATTACTGTGAAGGAGCAAAGTTTCCTTAACAGAAGGAAGTATAAGATCTTGACAGGATGAAATCAAGACCTAATTTTTCTTGAAATGTGACAGACTGGTGAAATGGAAAGAATCCCTTTCTGGTCAGAAATCCTACCAGGAAGCAAATCACAATGCTTAACAATTGCTGACATTTTCAAGTCTTTTTCAGATATTGGTCTGCCTAACAGATAATGTGTGATATTGATAAAATTCCCATTTCAAATAGCAGACTATATAAAAACCAAAAAAAAAAGAAAAAAGAGAAAGTGTGCACACTTAAGAAGATGTTCTGTGAAGAGGGCACATTTGACATTAAAGTATTGTTTGCATTCCTGAAAACTCTGAGAAATCCTTGCAGGGCAGAGAAATCATTGGTGAACAGGAGATGTGTCTCCAGCTGTCGCAGCAGGGATTGCCTCAACACTGTGCAGGCGGGGTCATGCACTGGCCTTCATGGAGGCTCTGCAAGGACCCAGGCTTGAGGAGGGTTCAGCAGCTGGCCCGGTAACCCGACCTGAGGATGAGCTGCAGCCCTGGGAGCGATTCCCATGGTTTGAAGTCTGCTGTTGAGATTGGTTGGGGAAGGTCACCCCCGCCCGTGCACACCTTGAAGGTGAAAACTGGTGCAAGAATGGTACTTTGCTTTTTCAGAAAGGGTTAAGGAACATTCCTGCTGAACTGCGATCAATGTGATGTTATATAATAAACCATAATCAGAAATAGTATGCAAGGCTGATTAAGGCTGTTGATGCAGTGAAACAGGAATACACCCACACATGTACTTTCTGTAGGTAATTTGCTTTTGAAGGTTTAGTATTGGAATCTAAATGATTTCAAATCTGTTTTCATTTTATAAAATGTTCTGCATGCACGTAAACCAGGAACGGATGTAGATATTTCCCTTTACTGACCATAACTGGTGAAAAAAAAATCCCATAAGACGAAAAGGCTTTTGTATCGTACTTCCTTAGTTTCAATGCAAAAACCTCAAGTTAGGTACACTGGACTGTTTGAGATTTGGTTAGAAAGTGTTAGGTTTATTTTTGTTTCTGCCAGATATTGTAGCCCAACTTAGAGAAAAGACAATAAATATTCGAAAGAATGAAATCACTGGTCTTGGGCTAGAAGGGCAGTCGGTGAAAGACACCTACAGCGTTGTGGGTTTTTTTGGGGGGGCGTGCCTGCGTGGACAGGTCAGGCACACGCAAGTTTACGTATTCTGCGAGATAACCAGCAATATCCAGCCATCCATCTGAATTCGCCTGTTATGTTTAAAGATGTCTGGATGGAAGCGCCAGGACTGCTGGCATATGGGTGCTTGTAATAGACTGATTCTTATTTAAATTGCAAAGTGTGTTTTTCAGGTGTCGATGCCACCTTGCTTGCTCTTTTCAGTTTGTATCCTGTTTTGCCAGCTTGGCTGTCTGGATTCATGACCGGAATCGCTTATGTTGCTTCTCCCTGGTATTGCGGTTCGGTGGAGGTCGCTCACGCACGATGGGTGGTGCTCAGGTTGTCCCATGGCTCCTTGAGTGTTGCTGTATGTGGCCAGCTCGGTGTGCCCTGCCCATGGCACTTACTGGAGACAACATCACAGCTTCAATGGGTGACTCTCATAACTATCTTTAAAGTATAAGCACTGCCTATTTGGGTGTTTTCAGGTGCTTTTATTACATAGTGTATGTTACAGCTATAGAACGTAATGTACCTATGTCATCAAACCTATGGGTGTCATCTACCTGTTTGTTGCTGCTGAGATAACCTACACAAGAGAGAATTCCTAAATAATGAAAAGCCCTTTCTCAGTTTTCCATGTGTTCTTCCTATATTTAAGTCTTCTGAAATCCAACCTGAACACCCACTCATAGTGCAGTGCTCACAAGAAATGAATCAACCGAAATATTTATAAATAGCGTTTTTGTTTTCTAAACCATGAATGTTGCAGTAATGCACTGTACAGACTTCTGCTGAGTAACTGCATATTTTGGTGGGTAAATTTGTGGTTTTTTCCTTTATTTTTTTCCCATGTTGCTTTATTCACTCTTATTAGGACTTGAAACATTTTAGATATAGAATAAAAGTTTGTGTACAGCCAGTCTCACTTTTGTCTTGTGTTCTTGTGTACGTTCCCATATGCAAAAGGAGATTGCTCTTAGAATATTCATTCATTTAGTAAAGTATGAGGATTGTGTAGTTGTACTTGGTCCCTTACTAGGTTTTTAGAGCTGTTTACTGGTTTATCCATCCATCTATCTTCTGCATTTTGCATTGAAAGCTTCAGAAACTCTCTAGGTTTTTAAGGTGATGTCATGAAACAAATGTAACACACCCATCTTTTAGCACCAGGTGCCTTGGGCTCACAAATTCCCTTGTTTACAGATCCCATCCATATTTTTCTCTGACAGGTTTTTCAAACTCCCAGAAATGTTGAATGTTTGCTTAAAACAGTGTTTCTTTTAGCCTTAATTTTAAAGAATGTTGAAAGTATCTAGAGGAAAGATTAATAAGAAAAGCCGTATAGCCTCCTGTGTGGAGATTGAACTGTTTATTCCTTTATAGCCATAAAGATGGTGTTTTGGAAAATAAATGTGTAATACGTGTGGTTGTCAAGGGACAAAAAGCTCTTTTTATGTGTTTTTTTCAAAAATAGCCAAGTGAATTATCCACAGGGATCTCTGATATCGTGCCTTCTTCTCTTATATAAGAGTTAGAAGCCTAAAAGCTTTTCGCTCTGATGGACTTATGGTGCCTCACGAGTTCAGATGAAGGCAGCGTGCATGTCAAATAGTAACCTTACATGGTTTTCCCTTTTGATCCATGGGATTATCCCCATGCTTAGCTCCAGATGAAACCAAACAGTGAGTAAAGGGATAATCCTTGAACAACGATCACGACCTTTTTAGTTTAGGAATATCTGTTATATCTTAGGTCTGAGAAGGGTTGCCATGAGCACTGTGCAGAGACTGCATAGTTAGTTGCTGAATCAGTTGCCCTGCCTTCCGCATGAACAACTTAATTGTCTGAAGAAACATTGTTTTACCTGGTTATAGTTTTCATTTGCGTGTGTATGTAAAGTAGACTTCGGAAGACACAAAACATAATTCCAGAAAGAAGATTGTGCCCAATGTTCAGCTTCCGTCTTGGAGGTATACTGGAGAAATTCAGCATATAGTAATCCATCAACAGCAGTAGAATACTGGTCTCAGTGTTTGCTAGTTGTAGGGGTGGAGAAGCCTTCGCATGTTAATTCATAACTAGTCTGGAAGGCTGTTTCGGTGTTCCAATGAAAGGACACCAGGTTCTGGCTTGTAAATGAGATTGCGTATTTGTGAGTTAAATGATTGCAGGCAAAGTATGAAGATGAAGGTCTAAGAGAAAAATGAGAAGAATGGAAAACACGAGAAAGTGAAAAATAGCTGGAAGTTATTCTTGCTTTCATAGAAAATCTGGCGCTTACTAATTTTTGTCTTATAAATAAAAACAGTTACAACTTTTTCTTTAAACCTTTTCTTTTAACCTACTTTAATATTAAAAGTTTTTCATAGCTTTTGATTCTTTTTGTTCTACACTTATAAATCGAATTCTTTACACTGATACACCAGTATCCTTTTGAGGGCTTAGAATTGTAGTACAAAATTTACCATTTAAAAAAAGTAGATTGGCATGTTGTTGAAAGGAGCATTACCAAGTTTTCAGGTTTTTTTTTCCTTTTTTTTTTCAGAAGAACTTACAGTGTAAAGCTGTGAAGGGTTCTTCTGAATGCATTTCAATTTTAATATTCCAGTTGTCCACAATCATTAAAAAAAACCCCAAACCAACCAACCAAACGGAACCCTAAAATATTGTTCAAGTTTTTGCTTACAAGTCTGTGTCTTCCTTTAAGGTTTTTAATTAACTTCACAGTACACTTTGACTGTATGTGGTGGTCGCGAAGCAGGAGCTTCTGTATCTGCCAGGATTATGTGAGAATTACGTGCTGCCCTTTCTGTTGGAATGTGTGAACTGTTAAAAAAGATCTCTCTTGCTTTCTGTAGCCTTTGTATGACTTTAAAAGTCTGGACTGTGATTTTCCAGTGTCTTTAATTTTATGCTGTTTTACTTGACCAAAATTTGAATAATCTGAATACCTGGTACGTTTCTATGGTGGAGCCTATCCCAGGTTTTTAGATAATTCCAAATTTGCTGTAGAAGCACAGGATGAGAGTTCAGTGGTGTTCGGTTTAGATTTGTTTGCGTTTCTTCACATAACAGTAGTGAATGCAGATTCATTAAGTATGTAAACCATTAGTAGTTGCAGGAACAATTGTTTAAATGACATCAGAATTAATTACGTTTGCTTATGTTATATTTATGTACTTTTGTCTATCGTATACTCAAACTTGCTTTGTGTAAATGTAGGTAGATATATGTATACCAAAATATACCTACACAGAAAAAGCAAACCACCTTTGTTAGGGAAAAATACTTTAATTTTGTGTATGCCTTCGCAAAAGAATACCATTTAGATAGACCAATGGGCCAGGGTGCTTTTTTTCAGCCGTCGTCTTTCAAAGTCTCATATTTCAGTAGTAGTTTGAACTTCTTTGTAGCTTTACATAGTGCTTGATTTTATCTGTATAACTTCCAGTTGCTTTCTGGGTGTTTTTTCCTAATAGGCAGAAGCTGTGATAGACTCAAGTAATAATCTTCTCGTGTTGGCAGGCCCATGGATAAGGAAAGTGCCTTCATAGAACAGCTCTTAGTTATTTGGAAGCTTAAAAAAAATGCTTGTTTACTTGATGTGGTGCTCAGCTGTCTCCTGAGGAGCTTCTGTTGAAGGAGGAAAGTGAGGTCTGACATTCAAATTGACGGTGTCTTTTCTGCTCTGCTGGAGTTGCTGCGGGGCAGAAGGGTCCCTGAGTTGAAGATGGATGGAAGGATGGATGGTGCTGGGCAGTGGCTGAGCGTGCCAGCAGCTGAACCTAAGAGGAAAAAGGTGGTAGTATGGGACGGGGTGCTGAGGGGAGCTGAGGCACAGGTGAAGGAGTGGTGGTGGTGGTGGTTCAGGAATTGGGAACACCTCACGTGGGCATCTAGTGATAATCCCTGCTCCTGATTCTCCTCTCCAGCGCTGCAGCAGTGCCTTTAAAACAGGAGCATGTTCAGGAATGTGTGTGAATATGAACCGCTCTCTAAATGGTTAATACAGGGGTTGCTGGGAATAAAGCTTATTAATTTTACGTAAATTTAACTTTCGCTTCTGAAAAGCTGCTTTTGTTTCTGCCTTAAGCATGTGACTGTGTGATCAATCAACCTGTGGGGAAATGATATTCTGTGGAGGTTTGCGAGCTGGGTGACTTTCATGAACAGCTCCTTGCAATTCTTTTGCCAAGTCATGAGTTTAGGGGGAAGTAGCTACAGTCATAAAGCAAAGGAAAAAATTCTTTAAACACTTTCAAAATGGAGTTATATGTTTTTAATAATCCTATTACCAAATTAGTGACACGGCCTAACACCTGTCTTTTAAAAAAAAATTAGCTTTGAGTTGCACTCCAGACTGCCTAGAAGCAACTGGAAGTTTAGAGGTGGTAGGTTAAAAACTCTCTTTCTCCCTCGTCCAGACGGAGGTCTCTGAACCGCACCTGTGCTGGCAAGTATCAGCCTCAGGTCTGAGGTTTTTTTTTTGTGTGTGTATGTGTTTGGTTTTGGTTTGTGACTATTCATGGGTCAGAGTCTCTCATTATCAGAAACTAGTCATTGATTAACTCAGGCACTTTGCAGATCAGTAACTTGTAGAAGTGTCCACACAGCAGAGAGAGCAGTCTGTCTGTTTCTGGAACCACTACCCAGGGATGCAGTACATCAACAGCAATAAACAGGGGGGGAAAAAAACCCAAAACACCACAGGAGAGAAACATCTCTTTAAAAAAAAGGAAGGAGGGGATGTAAGTGGAACTTTTGTAATTGCTAAAAATGTACTTTCTTGAGAGATGGTATCTGGGAGCTAGAATATTTTGCTTTTGTGTTTTGGCAAACACTGCTGTCAAAAATAAACTACTGCTGTTAACAGTCTTATTCCAGGAATACAATACAGTATAGCATACAGTAAGACTTGTCAGCATCTTTTCTTTTTTTTTTCTTCCCTCCCCCCCCCCCAATCCTGTAAGTTAGGTTCCAGGAAAGGGATTCTGCATTTAATTAGTTAAATGAGTGACATCGATACCAAAATGGAACATGAGTGTGGAAGTGGGAATGACCATGTGCAGTGCCTTCTCCCTCTCTCTCTCTCTCTGTCTCAGTGAAAAAGAGTTTTAAAGGGTTTACTTCAGCAGTGGTTATTTGTACACTTGAGTATTGTGATACCCTTGTTGTGATGAATGGCTACAAAATTGATGTGAAAATGTTGGACACAATTCTGGCTTGAAATGCTCCAGTGCTTACCTGGGGGGTAACGAGTGGGAGATCATAATGGAGCAAAACATGCCGAAATGAGTGCCTCAGCTCCCGAGCTCGACCTCGGCACCCTTCTCCAGTGACTGCACACCCTCTGCTTGTTTCACCACGTGGCAGAGTGAGCCTGCGTTTGCCTGTAGGAAGGCGTGCTGGAAGAGTGCAGAAACCGATGATAGCAATTCACATTAATTGCTGTTACATTCAAAAATCAATGTAGACTTGCCTAAGTTCATCTGTTTAGTGTGGGCTGCTTCAGCAGAGAGTGAAGGTAAGAATAAAACACCACTAAATCTCATTACATGGGTGCAGGTGATCGTTGTGTGTAGGGCAACAGATACCCCTCAGTTCCCTTAGAGGAAAGATTTCCTTTTCAGGGTTAGGGAGGAACGAAACACTAGAGAAAAAGGCAGAAATGTGGACTTGCTGGCATATAGATCGCTGGCATATTTTGTAGATAATTTAAATTGGGGAGGTGGGGAGAGAAGAAAGAAAAGTTAGGGGAATCCCTCTTTGATCCTATGCAGAGCTGACAATTGTCATAAATTCGGTTAATACAAAACCAGCAATTCATAGAATCATAAAATTCCTTTAAGTGTAACAAAAATAAAACCATTAACCTTCTAAAATACCAAAACACTGTTCTTTAAATAGCCTTACAGTTGATAAAACTTCCTCTGAAAGATGAACCTTTTAACTTACCTTAAGTTCTAATGATGAAAGTAATCGTTGGAAGAGAAGGATAAAGTTAATAATAGGTAACCACATAAAGTCAAGTATTTCTGAAGACTAAATTGAATTTTTCTCCTCTAAGGAATTAAATTTGGTGAAATCAGACATTATTTTGTACATGTAATAACTTAATTTGCTGATAAGTGAATATTCCCCGCTGGGATTTGTGACACAAACAGGTAAGCTTTCATTTAGAAAATATTTTCTGTTTTTCTCATTTTCCTGTATTCAGAGGAGTGTCTAGTTTTCAGGTTTCATGGCGATGCGAGTTATTACTGCTGCTCATGCGTGTGAGTGTTGCCTTGCGTTTCCTAAGTTGGCTAAATTTCAGTAAACTCTGTGAGAGAATGATGATTTCATTTACTTTTTAAAAACTACTTGCAGTAAAATGTGATAGGTTGGGGTTTTTTTTGAGATCTTTATCTGTCAGTTTTCAATATTTTAAAAATCTCTGGTAATATTTGCATTCACCATCCTCTGTTATATTTTATTGTTTGGGGTGGGGCGGGGGCGTGGTTTGGAGGCTTGGCAAAAGTGAGACTAGTCTAGAATTTGAAAAGCAATTTCCTCACTCCCAAATTTTTAGTTATGAAATGCCACTTTTTAATGAGGGCTGATAGTGAAGTATGAAGTCTTTCCTCTGGAACTTCATGCATCATAAATAATTTGGTGCCCCCATATCTGTCTCTGCCAACATCAGACTGTTGGGATCATTAGCATCTGTGATCCCACAGTGTGAAGTCTCAGCATGTTCCCAGCAAATCACAGTAATTATTAAATCTTTTCAAGTAAGGCTCGGTTGTGGAGCCTTTGTAAGGAAAAAGAGCACTATCCTGCATAAATCGAATCTAGGAAAAACTGCAATGGAAGATCTCTGTACTGATGCATCAGGCTTGATCTCCTTTTTTGCATTCGTCTGAAGAAACAGATGTTGAATTACATGATCTGGCTACCCAAGTCCAGGATAGAAGCTGAAGAATGTGCTATAGTTGAGGGCTTTTTTACTATCCTGAGTTGATTAGAGTGAGACATTTCTTCTTAATCAATTGCTTCTGTTTGCTTGTTTTTAATCCAAGGACCTCTGGATAAAATCTGGACTGGTAGGTCTTCATTTTCCTAGTGCCTCACTTCAGTCATGGGGAATAAAAAAAAAAATCAAGATCTCTTCGCTTAGCTGTCTTCTAAGAATGTCATAGGACTGCAAAACTGTCTTGGGATTCATCGACAAGGACCTTTTAAGTTTGATCGGAATGGTGCTTTGTCCTACAGCTGGAACTCCAGTTTTGGAGGAGGGGGCAAAGTGGTGAAAGAGATATAAATAGAAAGGGAAAGAATAAAAACAGGTTTACTTGTGGCTCTTTTTTAATTGAGAATAGAGGCAAAGTCCTCTGATGTTGGCAAAAAGCAATAAATAAACTTTGTCCTAAGGACTTGAGACCTGTTTTGAACAGATCCTTGGACTGCTTTACTAGTTATTGCATGCAATCTGATAAGCAGATCATTGGTTTTTCAAGCTGCTTTTCTTAATTGCTTTTTAATTGATATAATCTGTACAAAATACTCATGCACCTCTTTTTGTAATTTTTGCATGTGGTTTTCATTTACAGCTTTTTATGTGTAGATGTTCATCTGAGTATTTTGTTGGCAGCCTCAGTAGATTCAGATGAACTGGAGAAGCATACGTTTTCTTGGTTATGCTAGTATGTCCTTGTCATATTCTGTTCGCGTAGATATTCATAGCTCTACCTTGAATTACCTTTTTTCTATATTGAATTAGTAATGAAATAGGTATTGTTAATCTTTGCAATTACTGCTCTTGTCTTCTGAGGTAGCTGCTGTCCTGCCTATCTTGCAGTTGTAACTGATTTTAATAGATTCAGAATTTCTAAAAAAAATATGTACACTTAAATATTTAACTTTCTGCAGGTTTTCCAGTTTGTAATATCATCTGGTTATTGGTAACTAAATGGTCGTTATAATCAAGTGTGATGCACCCTGTCTTTGATGCTGTCGTGTTTTGCAATTAATGAATACCAGAAAATGTTGGAGATTGTTGTTATCGTTCCTTTTCTGTTAAACCTGTTGACCAGTGTACCCAGGACTTATGCTTCAGGAGGTTTTGTTTTTATCAAATGTAATACTTCACTTTGACTGGAGTTAATTTAATGTTTTAGATCAGTCTGTTAAGTCGCAAATTAGACACTGGGACAGGAAGATGTTAGGGGAGCAACCACAGACAGGTAGTTGCAGTCTTCAGAAAATTTGACTTGAGTGATTTAATTCAGACCCAGGCAAGGGTGAAGTTCAGTTCCTCGGAGTATGATATTAACTATTAGTGTAATCATTTATTGCCTGTACTCCAGCTGCCACAGCAGTTGAAGTAGGACAGTTGCAAAAACCTCCTGAGCATGAAACAGCTGGTCCCCAGAGTGAGACATCCTGAATGCTGAGTCAGGAACAGAGAAAAAATTTCCTTTGGAAAATGTGCTGTGTGAACTGATTACTGCATCATACATACAATGGGTCAAGAATAAGGGGAAAAAGTATTCTTGGGGGTGGGAGGAGCTGGTAGTGTTTGGTTGCTTAAGGTTAACACCAAGCTTGGGAATTTTTGGAGCTGCTGAGTGAACTTCTGCCCTCAAGTTAATGAGAAACTTGTACTAGTGGGTTATCTGTTTCTGTAAGGACCAGCGCTTGAGGGGGTGGAGATGTATAGTTTGCTTTCAGATATGCTGATGGTGAAAGGGAAATGCTGGGGGATAGAAATCTTAGCTTTCATTGCACACTATGAAGAAGAGTGTGGTGTTGCGGCCACTTCTGCCTTTTTTCTGTTCTACCCTCCTTAGCCTGTCTTTCTCCTGCCCTAAATCCTTACCAGTTTTCATTCTGTTTTCCTGCCATTCTGCCTGTAAAAAAAAAGCTTGCATAGCTCTTTAGAAAGGGCTATGCAGTGTTCCCATTTCATGGAGCTTATTGCATAAATGATATTTGCTGTGGCACTGTTGAAGAGCACAGAGGGACCATTAGGTTACGTGCTGGCACACGGCGTGGCTTTCCTTCCCAAATCCGATTTGCATGTAAAGTTGTTTCACCGGCTTGATCAGTTCTTAGACTGGAGAGCATTTGAAATTTTTAAAAGGTTACAGCTGAAAAGTCACTGGGTTTGCCTGGATAGACTGCCTTTCTAAAGTTACTCTAATTATATAGGTAGGAAAACCAATTTTTTCAGCAGTATAGTGACAGAATTCAAGGAAACTAAGCAGGCTGATGTAAATGACTGTGCAGATACCATAATACTCTACATCACTTGCACAATTCTTGTTACGAGCAATGCAGTCAGTTTGCATTTTTAGTATTCCTTGTGTGTTCAGCTTTATATAAATAGGAGCTATTTCAAAGAGGTGCTTCCTGTGGCAAGTGAAGTTAAAACATGCTGCCTTTGGAGGCAGAAAGTGCCCCGGCTTGGTATTTAATTAGTGTGGAGCAAAGTATTCCGTAAATTTGAGAAGAGACTGCAGGAAGTACTAGTTTCCGTGGAAGCCTTGACTCGTAGGCAATACTGCATTGTCAACGCGGTGCTGGTTCAGCAGCATCTCTCTGCACACATTTGGCAAATATTTAAAGGCCACGTTTTGTGTAGTTGGTTGAGCCTTTGAAAATTCTGCACTTCTTTGTGTTAAAGGATGTACACAGCAATGCAAGATTTTATCTTCACAGTCTCATGCTTTTGTCTTCTACCAGCAAGGATATATTTGTGGATTATTTTTTTTTTTAGCTCCTCAAAGGGTAGGATACTAAATGCTTTGTAATCATTTTGGTACTGATGAGGTACGGGAAAGCATTTAATTTCCACAGCTTTGTAAAGCTGGATTATACAGGAGCTGTGGCAGACAATATTTTGTTAACCAGGTAAATAAATGGAACTTTTATTATCAAGTTATTTAAAAATACGTGTTTCTGTTTAGCTTTAGTCTTTTTATATGTTGTGAAATGTGGGCAGAGGTAATGGAGGCTTTATGGACGACTATCCAGCTAATCTTTGGGTAAGCCAGCGCAAAGCACAGAATAAATGTTACACACAGCCCTCTGTATTATCACTTTGGAATCTTTTTGCTACTTAGCTTTTAGCCATTATTAATACCTAATTGCAACCAAGGATGTATGACTTGTAAATTCTTTAAAGCATTCATAAACAAAATTTGGAGTCATGGTCTGGGTCCTCTGTAGTTTCTACAGGAAATGTGTGCTTTGTGTGGCCTTCAGCTGAGGAAATTAGCTCGCTGTTTGTGCTTTGTAAAACTGTTCACTAGCCTAACTAAGAAGTATCACTAACAATTTCATAAGGAGAAGATTGTATTTAGGTGTAGAATCCAAACGTACAAGTGTTTTTTCCGAAGGCAAGCCAACAGTGCCCAGAAAACTTCACCGCCATATAACACAACCCTTTTTGAGATGGTCGTCAATGACATTTATGAGCCTGTTTGTTAGAAATATGAATTCTGTATAATGATTGCTTTGATAGTTTCAGTTATGAGAAAAATTATATGTGAATAATGCTTTTATCTCCCTTTTTCTGTGTTCTAGACCTAAAAGAAGCATAAGCGATTGGATTACAACTCTGACCTTTTGGAGCGCAAGTGATGTTAAAACAGTCCGAATGTGTTGGAGCATGGCTACTTCTTAAAATGCAAAAGTTAAAGGAAGCTACTGCTTATCAAAACCTACTGAATATCTGAATTTTCTAGACATCCTGCATTTAACTGCATCCTTAAATGTCCATGATTAAGATCTCATGCAACCATTGTATGTTTTGGAGACTATTCTCCAGAAGAGAACTGTGCATTTGAAAAGCAGAAATGACTGTGTTCTCTCGTGGAACTTACTAAGGTCGAACCTACTGAAAGATCATGACCAGCTTGAAGCGGTCCCAGACCGAAAGGGCTGTTGCCACTGGGGTGTCAGTCGGAACAGATGGCACCTCAAAAGTCCACTCGGATGACTTTTATATGCGGCGCTTCAGGTCACAGAACGGCAGCTTAGGATCTGCAGTCATGGCACCGGTTGGACCTCCTCGCAACGAAAGTTCCCATCACGTTACCTCTACCCCTGGAGTCCCTAAAATGGGAGTCAGGGCAAGGATTGCTGATTGGCCCCCAAGGAAGGAGAACATCAAAGAAGCAAGCAGATCTAGTCAAGATATTGAAACGTCGAGTTGCCTTGACAGCATGTCTTCTAAAAGCAGTCCTGGGAGTCAGGGAAGCTCTGTTAACCTGAATGCTAGTGATTCCGTCATGTTAAAGAGCATCCAGAGCACCCTTAAAAACAAGACCAGACAAGCTGAGAATCTAGACTCCAGGTTCCTTACACCTGATGGCTATCCCAGCTCCCCAAGGAAAGCTCTTCGCAGAATAAGGCAGCGCAGCAACAGCGACATTACCATAAGTGAACTTGATGTGGATAGTTTTGATGAATGTATTTCACCCACTTTTAAATCTGGACCATCTCTGCACAGGGAGTATGGCAGCACATCTTCCATAGATAAGCAGGGAACTTCAGGGGAAAGTTTTTTTGACTTGCTGAAAGGCTATAAAGATGAAAAGTCTGACCAGAGAAGCCCAGGCACAGCTAAGCTCAGTGAACTGATTGCCAGTGGAAACAAGGGTTCAGGATTCTCTCTAGATGTGATTGACGGACCTATTATTCAAAGGGAAAACCTGAGGCTCTTTAAGGAAAGGGAGAAGCCGCTCAAGAGACGCTCCAAATCAGAGACGGGAGATTCATCCATTTTTCGTAAGCTGCGCAATGCCAAAGGTGAAGGGGAGCTGGGGAAGTCTTCAGATCTTGAAGATAACAGGTCAGAAGATAGCGTCAAGCCTTGGACTTGTCCAAAGTGTTTCGCTCACTATGATGTACAGAGTATTTTATTTGATTTAAATGAAGCGGCAATCAACAGGCATAACGTTATTAAAAGAAGGAACACAACCACAGGTGCATCTGCTGCTGCTGTAGCCTCGCTTGTCTCGGGACCCTTGTCCCATTCTGCAAGTTTCAATTCTCCGATGGGCAGCACTGAAGACCTGAATTCAAAAGGAAGCCTCAATATGGACCAGGGGGATGACAAAAGCAATGACCTTGTGATGAGTTGTCCTTATTTTCGTAATGAGATTGGTGGGGAAGGGGAGAGGAAGATCAGCCTTTCCAAATCAAATTCGGGTTCCTTCAGTGGATGTGAAAGTGCCTCATTTGAGTCGACTCTGAGTTCTCATTGCACAAATGCTGGAGTAGCAGTTCTGGAAGTTCCCAAGGAGAATCTGATTTTACATCTAGACAGAGTGAAAAGATACATCGTTGAACATGTAGACCTTGGTGCATATTATTATCGAAAATTCTTCTATCAGAAAGGTAGGTAAATTTTATTTCTCCTTGTGCTTTATTAATGATTTTTTATTTTACCTACATAATATTATACATCAGTTGATTTTTTTAATTTGCAAGAATTACATGTTTTTTTAAGCAATCATGACCAGCTTAATATATGCCAATACCATGCATAAACGTGGAATATTTTACTAATCAGTATGCACTATGTCTGTTAGAGTCTTTCACAGTGTTGGAGTAAAAAGAAGTTAACGATTTTAGTACTGATAAAAATAACAGCAGTGGCTACAAATTAGAAGTATCTTGAAACACAACTTTGGTATCCGTGGGAGTGGGCAGGAGTTGGCATTTGAAAGATTAAAAAAGAAAAAACGAAGTCTTAGATGTGAGGACTTTCTTCCCTTCACGTCAAGACTTGATGTACTGAGAATTTAATGGAACGTGCATCTTGGAAAGTTAGCATTTTAACAATCATCTTTGGACATTTTAATGTTTCAGTCATCCATTTCAAAATGGGAGTCGTCTTTAGTTTCACAGAATCATTGCATGCGTTGGGTTGGAAGGGACCTTTCTTTAATGGTCATCCAGCCCAGATTTTGCAGAAAGAAGCCATCACTGTACATATACATACCTAACTATACACACACACACTGTGGTCATTGCAACCCATCTGTATCTGAAAAACAGAGTGCAGTTCTCTGATGACATGGTTCTACTGAACTGAGGATTATCATTTCCACGGGAGCTACGTGAGGGGTGGGGAAATCAGATCACAGGTTTTTGATCTATAGAAACAAGCAAAACCCAAACATCACGCAGATAACCCCCCCCCTCAACAAAATGATGCTGTACCATGAGATGCAGCTCTCGCTGTTCTTCCTGATTCTGCAAATGATCAAAAAGGAGTGTGAACTCAAGTCCTTTAAAGTTTAAAAGAGTTCTGTCTGCGGGTTTGTGTGCCTTGCTACGCCGTCTCCTGACGGATCGAGTTGGTCCTAATGACTGAGCTGAAGGGTCCCTTGTTGCTTAGCTTAAGTACCAGTGGTCAGGATTTAGATTTCATCTCTTCAGTGAAAGCAGCTCAAAAGAGTTTGTTTCTGCAAATTGAAGCAACAGGGAACCCTGGTTAAAATAAGCGGATGGTCAGTTCAAAAAAAATCTTGTTAACTGTTTATTACAGCTGATAATCTCATCCCTCATTTTTCTCTTGCCTTGAGATGTGTCGTTCTCTCACCTCTTCTTCCCTGTGTGGTCCCTTGGTTGGGTGGCTCTTGTCACACTTTCCATAGTCTCTTCTTTCTGCAGCCTTTGAAGGGCTGAGAGGTGTTTTCATTGTACGGTTTTTGAGAATGTGGATCCACGTGCTTTGAAAAGAAAGGAGTGAGGAAAAATACTGGCTTCCTGAGAACACTAAGCCAGGTGTACGTTTGAAGGAAAGAGCCTGAGATTAGAGACCTTTGCCTTCAATTGCCTTCCTATCTGCCTCCCTCTGGAACAGTCTCATTCCTTATAACTCCAATGAGTTTTGCAGTCAGCAACCAGAAGTGCAGTTTCATGCTACAACTGACCTGATTTAAGAGCATTTCAGCAGTAAAAAGGGAAGACTTTATTCCTCTCCTTTCCTTGTACCAGTTCTCTTGTTTTCTGGAAACTTGATAAGCCAAGCAGATGTTTTGCCACCACGACAAATTTGCTTTTTATTGCTTGGTTCATAGAATCATTATGGTTGGAAAAGACCTTCAAGATCATCGAGTCCACCCGTTATCTAGCTCTGGTTATTTCTCTCCAGTTTTAGGGAGGGAAATAATATTTCCTTGTAGTCATAGAAGTGCCAAAGCCTAGTGCCAGGTGAGCCATGAGAGCGAACAGCAGCAGAGGGAGGAGGTGCTGGTGGGATTTCAGCTCTGAGGCAGCAACAGTTTAATCTTTTAGTTTGTTCTTAAGGGAAACCACAGCCTCATGCTACTGCAGTGCCAGTTGCCATTTTATTTCTGTTTCTTTTTAGTTGTCATTAAGACAAGTTTGATAAAATAGACATAACCTAATCGTAAGGGCATTCGTGAGGGGTAACTGGATATAACACTATCAGTATGTGTATGAAGTGCGTTTGGAGGGAGACAAGAGGCTGTGATTTTTTTGTTTTGTTTGATTGTTTCTTTTTTTTCCCTTAACCCTAAAACTAGATTTTAAGTCCGCTGTGCTCATGTTCATTCAGTACAGCAGGCACAAGCCAGGGGCATTTTTTCTGCCAGAGGCTGTTGTCTGATGAGATGTGCTTTAAGAAGCCACATCAGATATATCCAAACCCCAGGGTTCTAAACCAGTCACATTTTGTTGACCAGCAAGCGTATTGTCTTTCCCCAAACTTTAGACTAGTCTGAAAAAGGTGGGATAGTGATAAAACTTAAAGCAGCATAATAGGAAAAACAAAAATCAAGGTGGCTGGTTGTAACTGCAAGTTTTTATACCATGAAGCAGGTAATGATGCAGAAACTTCCTTGTTTGGAGAGGAGGTTGGATTTTATGATGTTAGAAATTGAATAGACAGTGACAAAAGGCAGTTTCAGTGGGATCAGGTAGTCACGTCAGCATGCCTTGGGTAATTTTATAGTCTTAAAAGTACGAAACCATTCGGATTCAGCAGTGATAGCTTAAGATCTCAAACCAGGAAAATTTCACAGAGTTGGAGAACTACCAAAGTAATCCTAGAGCTTGTAAAGAATAAAAAGTGATGATCCAGAGAATTGTGATCTTTTAGTTTGCTTTCATTCCAACTTCAAATAATGAAGAACTGCCAGTTAAAATTATTAATGATGCCAGTCAGCATGACTTAATGAAAAGTAGGTCTTATCAAAAAAAAAAAAGAAATCCCACACTGTTCTTCTTTTGTGTCTTGGAAAAAAAAAGAAAAATGAAAGCCATTGCATTGATGATATAGCCCATTTTAATTTCTCCAAGGTATTTTAGTCAGATGCTCATGGTGATTTGAGTGAGCTCTTTAATTATGTGGAAGTAATAGCACATTCTTTACAGGTGCTGTTACTTGGGATGATAGATGCATCTCAAATTTTAGCAGTGTACAGGGGAGGTATCACTGAGCTGGAGTATGACTAATGTGGTCCAAATTAATTAAAATACCTTCATCTAGTGAATGTAAAATATTTGCATGTGACATGTATGGATGAGTATTTTATAAGTTTATCGATGAACACAAATGGATGACCATTTGCATGTAAAAGGAATGCTAAAGAGCAATTAGCATATTATTTGGAGCTTTACAGAGCAATGGTAAAACTATTGATAATTAATATTTTGGCCTCCTGAATGTGAAAATACTGGAGGAGACAGTTTAGTGGAGGCTGGAAGAATAGTACAGATACTGGGAAAAGAACTTTATAATGGCAATTCCCAAGGTTGGATTGAACTCTTTTGCTTGATGTCCGAGCTACTTGTGCAGACTCCCTGTGTGCTCAGTGGAGAGAGGTGAACTCTGCAGGATGATGGGAGTCGCAATTTCACTTCCCTCCAGTCTCTATGGAAGGCTTGTGCACAGGGAACTCACACAGAGATGTTTGTCCTTACAGGAGGTGAATTGTACTCTTTCACTGCCAGAGATGCATTTGCAAGGTGACTGTTTAAAGGTGTGTTTCAAAAGGGGCGTTTGATAGGGGCACTTGTAATCGGAAGTCTGAAGTCTAGACATTTGTGAACGCTGAGGTGTGTGGTAGTGCTAGCACTACAAAGAGAAGGAGGGGGAAGCCAGCACAAGGACAAATTTGTGAAAGTTGCACAAATTTGACCTTGAAATAAGATTAAGCCTTGAACACAAAGCATAACTATACATGGGGAAAACTTATTAAAGGAAATTGGTCATTGTTTGGATTTTACATATCAGTCATGGTTTCTTGCATGATGTTTTCCCTTCTTAACTTCAGTGCCTGAAAAGACCATTTCTGACCTGTTCAAGTTAGGATAACAGGGTCTCTTCTGGCATCTCTGTTTCTTAGTCTGATAGTCCTTTCTTTCAGGATGCCTCCTTACTGGAGGGGTGGTAGTAGGTAGCTGGACAAAATGAGGTTGGCTTTGGTTCAGTATCGGCGTGCTTTCTCGCTTGTGCCATAACCTGTGTGTGCTTTCAGCTCTTCCTGCTTGGTTGTTGTGTCCAAGGGCAACTTTGTAATCTAGACCCTCTGGAGTGAAATCAGAATTCTGGCTGAGATACACAAATGCGATCGTTAATAACATTAATAGCAGTAAAAATGTTTCGAAGTGTGCTGGTACTTGACAAAATAAAAAATAAATAGATCTGTTATTATTGAAATCAAAAGATTTTCTCGTTAAACAGGTTGGACTCTCTGTTGTTGTTGTTTTTTCTTTGTAATGGCATTTATGGAGGTGTCTGTTAGCTTTAATAAACTAACAGCACTCAGGGTACTCCTGCAGAACCAAGGAGTTCTGCAGCTGGACTATGTTGGTCATCAAGAGCCAGTTGTTACTGACTTTATCTACTGGCTTCCTGAAAGAAAATGAAGGTCACCAGATTGAACAGTCTCACTGCTAGATCAAAAAGTTTGGTTTCCTTCCTTTTCCTAACTGTGTGTTATTTTATAAGCCTTGACCATACTATTCCCCTCAGTCATGTTTTGTTCCTTTTCTTTGAATGTTTTCTGGTTGAGATCAGGGCACAGTATTTAAGACACAAGCAAACCACAGCCTTACTTAGTATCGTAATGTTTTCTGTTTCCTACCTACAAATTCCAGTGTCTGGCCATAAGTTATGATCAAGTTTTGAATTTCTTTCCTGTGCATGGGTAAAAGCTTTGCATATGTATTCTGGATGAAGTCTTATAAATGCTTGCACATTTAGTTAATGGGTTAATTATTCATGATAAAGTATTTTTCAGGAGAGCCGTGTTTGTTAGCCTGTCTGTACCTTGATATGAAAGACTTACTTATCGACAATAAAACCATAGGGATGAAATAATTGTTTTCATCAGCAGTGCTGCTCAGAAAAGAGAGTCCATTGCTCCAGAGGAGCAGTCTGTTCTCTCTGTCCCCTCAGTTGTGTCTGGGAATTACAGGTCTCATGGGAAGAACCGAGAACATCCATTAAGCTTTGGTCCTCAGCGAGCACTAGTCGCTAACGTCATTACCTTTTAGGACAAATTTGAGCTGGCTTAGAATGAAAGACTTGACTGAAAAGTAAATAATTTCCTGTGCTGGTTTTATAACCACTGAGCTGTTGGTCGGCTTTCCTTTAGCTGTTGGAAGCTAGCAAAAAACCCACCTTGGCTCTAATGCTTTAAATCGCCACATATTCTATCCAAAATGGGTACCTTTCTAGTACATGACTGGAGGCTTGCACAGCATGCCCAGGTAACAGCCTGGGCATGAGCAACAGCCCAAAGACATTGTGGGGCTGGGCTCGGGAGTTGCTGCCCTCCTGTTTCCAGGGGACTGCTGAGCAGTTTTCCAGCGCTGTAAATGCTGCGGTGGCATTCGAAGGAAACGCTTGAAGCAGGGTTTCATTCTGAAGTGAAATGTTTGGGATTTTTACTTCCAGTCTGATTACACGAAATACATCAGTTGAACATGATAGCCAGAGTTAAAGAGGATAGAAGTACTAAAGAACCTCCTGGCTCAAAATCGAGTGTATATGCTTCCATTTCCTCTACAAGGGAAACTTGTAAATACCTGCTAGAAAAATGAGTATTTTTTTTCCCCTTAGGTTCTTTCACTTTCTTTTGAATTAGATGATAAATACCTCACAGTTTTTAAAAGCATGTATAATGTTTTAGTAACCAGGTACAAGCAATTAATTACTTCTTTTTGGCATGGATTTATAACTTAATTTTATGGCTGTTGCTAGTTGTCTCCTGAATGTCTTTTAATTAAATAATTTTTCAACAGCAGTTTTAATGAAGTGATGTCAAGCTTGAGAAGTGTAGCCCGTGTTTTTACAAGAGAACTCCAAATTAACTGTTAAGCTTTGTGTACTAAAATTCTACTACTGCTTTTCCTACTATAGGAAAGAGAAGATGGTTTGATGCAAGGAAATTCAGGATGTGTAGTGGAAAATCAGGTGGAGATGCAAGGAATTCTGTACCACAAGGAAAAGTAGTCAGATACTGGGATGTATACGGTATTTTGCAGAATGACTACAGATGACATAAAGGAGGAAAAAGAGAATAAAGAGAAAGGTGGAGGGCAAAGGACCCTGCAGTAAATGTGAATAGAGGATAGGAACAATGTGAACAGGCTGAAGAGATGGGTAAGACCAAGAAAGACAAGAGCTCAGTGTAGAGTGAGGGGAAAGAGGGTGAAAGACATTACCTATTAGCAGAGAAGTGTAAAATTCCATTCTAGCGTAATTTTTGGACCCTTCTAATATGTATTAACATAATATCTTTTTTTTCTATAAAATTTTCTGTTGTACATTGATGTTTATAAGTGACTAAGCAGTTTAGTGTGAAGATGGCCAGGCTATCTCAGGGATTGGAACCGGTGTAATATGCTGATACAAAATTGATTTCATGTTATTAATTACTGTTCTCCTTCTGCATTGACCATCGCTGCCATAAACTGTTTGGTTAAACTATAAACATCCCAAAAGAGCAGGTTACTTAATGGATGAAGAAGAAAAGCTAGGGTGCTAATAAGATGGTTTGGGTTTTTGAACAACAGATCTCTGTGATATTTACAGGACTCTTATCAGTGGAGTGGTATAAAGATTTAATTAGGCTTACGTGGGTGGTCTAATTTGTTCATGATTTCTCCACCCATGAGTAATTCAGTCACCCAAAACTTATACCAATATTTACAGGATATTTCACAAGATAGAAGAATGTTGAATCTTAATTACCACTGTGCAGAGTATAGGCTTTTGATGACTTGAAGAGGAATTTGGTAGAAAGCAAGCTCTATAATGCTCTTTCTTTTATATCTTGCATCCTCTGAAATCTTAAATGGAAAACACTGAGGAAAGGGTAGTAAAATACCAGATACGGGGGAATTTAATAGACCCCCCCACAAGGGCTTAAAGGGGTGCACAGCTGTGTGAAGAAAAAGGTGTAATTCTAGGGCACAAGCAAGTTCATAAGGAGAGAGTATCTACTTGAAAAGCATTTACTGTGTTGGAGGAAAGTATAGCAAGAACCAGTAAGTATAATTTTAGAAAGAAATAGAGTAAAAAATGAGGCACTCAAATTCTTAACACCGCAAGCAATTATTCATTGGAAAAATGACTGCCATTCACTTTGGATGGATTGTATTTCAATATCTATTTTTAAGATCTTTAAAGATGCAGTTCCTGATGATGATATTTTACATTTTATCTCTATGACAGAATAACTCAGACTGCTCTTAAAGTTCCTGTTTTGAAGTTCTGGACGTTTTAAGAATAATAAGTAATCTGTATATAGTAGTTCGGGCAGTAAGGTTGTGTTTCTTTCAGGGCACTTTTTTTTTTTTTTTCCCATTCCACTGAATTTCACATTTCTTCTTTGAATTGTTGAATTTTCACATAGCTCTAGGTTTCTGTTCTTGTGCATGTATAAATTCATTCATATATGCAGCATATGGAAAGTGATGACATATGACTTATTTTCTTTGTACATTGCGCAGCTTCTATTTTTTTTTGACAGTTTCTCTTAAATTTGCTTTTCAAGTATTATATGTTTAAATTCAGTTGTTGTCACTTGAGATATATGCAACTTCCTTTGTATGTTGCTGCATTCATGGTGCTGTTCCTCTGCCATCAGTCAAGATAGTTCCTAACCCACAGAAGGCTCAATGGATAAGCCTTCAACACCGTTCTCTTAAGCTGCTGAGCTTTATTTTTTATAAATGCACTTTTGTAATTTTTTTTTTTACATGTGTGTAGTTAAACACAAAGATGTCTCAAATAATTCACTGTTCAGCTAGGAAGCAGTTTCTCTAGTCCTATATTCTCTTCTCTACCACCTTCCCAGCTAGGCTGGTTTTAGACTCAGCTCTTAACACTTCAGATCCACTCCTAGGGTTGTTCAGCACTTCACTGTTGTGATTTATTCTAGTTGCTTTGTTTCTTGTGCTTTGATCCATTTTTCTGTGTTGCTAAGATTTTTGTATTTTTTTACTATAAACAAGTCTTTATCTTTTTCTTGTTATTCAGTTTTTTTTTTTCCTTTAGTAATTGAGTAACTTGGTTAGCTGTTTTATGCTTTTTCCATGCAAAAATAATTAAGTCACATCCTTTGCTAAATGCATTTGTTTGCCTCTCCTATTTTAGCGTAGAAGGGTGAATTTTCCAATTTGGTGCGTTTGGCTTCCTTGTTTATAATTTTAAGGAGGGGAAATTGGTTGTGCTTACAAATTTATCTCACTGTGGATGAAACAGATTTCAATATAAGAGAGGTAGCCTGCTCTAGACCTCTTTCAGCATAGTCGCAATGTTAAATTTTGGACTTGTCTTATAAATCCAGCTCATGAGAGAGCTGAAACACGAGAATGAAATCCCAGTAGCACCAAAGACATGTTCTTATTGACTCTAGTGGAGCTGGCAGTTTATATCCAATATAAGAACTAAGTATGAAAATATAGTTGAAATGTAAGAAGTAGGATGGACTTTCATTTGTGTGTTCTCTCTCTCTCTTTTTTTTTTTTTTTTTTTTTTTTTTTTTAATTCAAGAACACTGGAACTATTTTGGGGCAGATGAGAACCTTGGTCCAGTAGCTGTGAGTATAAGAAGAGAAAAGCCGGAGGAAATCAAAGAAAATGGACCTCAGTACAACTACCGGATCATTTTCAGAACCAGTGAGGTGAGTGTTCAGGAGTGACAGTAAAATAAACTAAAAGTGAGCAAGCAAAATTAGGTGGCGTGTTGGGGGACTGTGTGCCTTTCAGTAATAGATTTCTCTCTGCTCTACATACGTGTAGTCCAGGAAACTCCTGACAAAGTATGCTGCACATGCCTCAGTGGGTTCTGGTCCGTAACATCCAGCAGAGAGGAGGCTGTGAAGGTTGTTTTGGTTAAAGCTTGAGAAAGTTACAGGAGCTCTATTAGGCAGAAGCAAGCAAAGAGCAGGGAAATGACTCCTGCTGCTTTTATATATGACAGTGGCGAAACTTGAGAAAAATATGTAGAAACTTTGAATTGCTTTGCTAGAAAAACTGCTGCTTGTCTTTTCCAAATATTAGTTTCCTGGAAAACTTAAATCTCTTGAATCATTTGAAATATTCTGACTACTGTTAGCTATCAGGTTGAGTGACATTTTGCTCATCGGTGTCTGTTTCATGCAACATAAGTTACTTAATGTCCTCAGGCTCTATTGAGAATTGGAAAAATAGTACGTTTTGCTCCACTGCTATTGCTAATTAACATTTTTCTCAGTGCATAATTCAGTATATAAGCTATTTTTGTTTTGTGTGCCTAGCTTATGACATTAAGAGGCTCTGTGCTGGAAGACGCTATCCCATCAACTGCAAAGCATTGCACAGCCAGGGGACTGCCCCTGAAAGAAGTGCTGGAATATGTGGTTCCTGAGCTCAATATCCATTGCCTGAGGCTGGCCTTCAACACTCCTAAAGTCACCGAACAGCTCATGAAGCTGGATGAACAAGGCGTAAGTGCAGAGTTAACCATCAGATTACTGCCATGAACTGCAAAATTACCTTTAGCTTGAAGTGATCAGAGTCAGTCTATTAAAATGCCTCGTTTAAACTAAAGCCGTTTCGTCTGTAGGGAGGGTTATGTTGCAATCTTCCCAAGTTTTGCAGAATATTTGGTATGTATGAAGGTTCATTGCTCTTTAGTCTAAAGTTTTAGGTTGATGTTACAGCAATTGTCCATTTTAATTTACTTCAAATGAGACTAATTGATTGTTTTCTAAAGACTGTGAAGAAGAGGGAGTTCAGTTCTGGTTTTCATATTGCTATTATAATAAGAATAGAGATCTCCTCTATTACTGAATATTTTGTTCTAATGTTTTATTGGCACAACCATTACTAGGGAGCTACCTGTTCCTTTTTTTTATCTCTCTTTTCCTTCTCTTTTTTTCTCCTCTTTATTATTTTTCCTTTTTTCTTTCTTTGAAACAAACTACGCAGGAAAATATTTTAAGCATCTTCTTCATACAAGTGATTTTCAATTAGGTGATAGTCTCCGGTCTCTTAATGGTGGAAGCAAGGCTCATTAGCTATATAGCTCAGACTTAGCAAAAGGGAAGCCCATGACTAAAATGAATTTTATGATTAAAAACTTTGACAGGGACATTTAACAGCTCTGAGTACTGAGACTGCCTGGTTCTCCTGGTCATTTTTGCTTCTCATGATCAGCCTTTCCCATGCAGAATTAACATCTATGTTTGTTTCTTCTTGCTGTCATTCTAACATTGCCACCATAAGATTGAAAAAGGCCTAATCATTGTCTGCCCCCCAAGGGAGAGAACAGGGCAGATCTAAACAGGTTTAGAAGTGACTATCATGAAAATTGTGTTGGCCTCTTTGTGGTTAGGCCAGGTGATCAAAGGATCGGGGGCACAAGTAGTCCTCTCATCTATCCCTTCAGTAAGTGACAGGAATAGTGAAAGGAACAGAAAAGTACATGCAGTTAATGCATGGCTCAAAGACTGGTGCCACCAGCTATGTTTTGGGTATTATGATCACGGGGAAGTTTATGCATTACTGGACATGAGAGATATAGATGGTGTAGAGCTGTCTAAGAGAGGGAGGAGAATACTTGCTGGAGAGTTGGTGGGATTAATCTATAGGGCTTTAAACTAAGTTGGAAGGGGGAAGGGGATAAAACCCCAGTCTCTACACATGAGCCAAGGGGAAGTATCCCAGGGTTAGGCGTAAAAGGCACAAGCAACGGTAACAGATGCTCCATTAAATCTCCTAAGTGTCTGTATACCAATGCAAGAAGCATGGGGAATAAGCAGGGAGAATTAGAAGTCTATGTGCAGCTGGAGAACTATGATCTTATTGCAATTACAGAGACGTGGTGGGACAGCTCACATAACTGGAATGTGTGCCTTGATGGTTATGTTCTTTTTAGGAAAGACAGGCCGATGAGGCGAGGTGGGGGAGTTGCTCTTTACGTGAGAGAGCAACTGGAGTGTATTGAGATCCATCCAGGGGCAGATGAGGAGCAAGCAGAGAGTTTATGGGTAAGAATTAAGGGGCAGGCAAGCTTAGGTGATACTGTGGTGGGTGTCTACTACAGACCACCTGATCAGGAGGAGGAAGTTGACGAGGCCTTTTACAGGCAGATGACAGCAGCCTCTCAATCCCAGGCCCTGGTTCTCATGGGGGATTTCAACTACCCAGATGTTTGCTGGAATTCCCACACAGCCAACCATCCTCAGTCCAGGAGGTTCCTCCATTGCATCGATGATAACTTTTTGATGCAAATGGTGGATGAGCCAACCAGGAGAGGAGCGCTGCTGGACCTTGTGTTCACCAACAAGGAAGGTCTGGTTGAAGCAGTGAAGATTGAGGGTAATCTTGGCTGCAGCGACCATGAGATAGTAGAGTTCAGGATCCTGTGCGGTAAAAACAGAATAGCAAGCAGGATCGCAACTCTGGACTTCAGAAGGGCCAACTTTGGCCTCTTCAAGCAATTGCTGGGGGAAACCCCTTGGGACAGGGAGCTGCAAGGTAAAGGGGCCCAAGAGAGTTGGTTGGCATTCAAAGACCACTTCTTTGAGGCTCAGGATCAGTGCATCCCATCAGGTAGGAAATCAAGAAAGAGATCCAGGAGACCTGCATGGTTAACCAGGGACCTGCTGGGCAGACTCAGGTGGAAAGGGAGGGTGTATAACTTGTGGAAAGAAGGGCTGGCCACTTGGGGGGAGTACAGGACAGCTGTCAGGGAGTGTAGGGAGGCAATTAGAAAAGCTAAGGCCTCCTTGGAGTTAAAACTTGCAAGGGAGGTCAAAGACAACAGAAAGGGCTTCTTCAAATACATTGCTGACAAAACTAACACTAGAGGCAATGTAGGCCCTCTGTTGAATGAGGTGGGTGCACTGGAGACAGAGGACAGAAAGAAGGCAGAGTTACTGAATGCCTTCTTTGCCTCTGTCTACACTGTTGGAGACCATCCTCAGGAGCCTCAGTCCCCTGAGGCCCCAGAGGAAGTCAGGATAAAGGAGGAGACTGCCCTGATTGATGAGGAGTGGCTTAAGGATCAATTTGAACACTTGAACATTCATAAATCCATGGGCCCTGATGGGATGCACCCACGGGTGCTGAGGGAGCTGGCGGGAGTCATTGCTAGGCCACTCTCCATCATCTTTGGTAAGTCGTGGAGAACAGGTGAGGTGCCTGAAGACTGGAGGAAAGCTAATGTCACTCCAGTCTATAAGAAGGGCAGGAAGGAGGACCCGGGTAACTACAGACCGGTCAGCCTCACCTCCATCCCTGGAAAGGTGATGGAACATCTTATCCTTGACGCTGTCTCTAGGCATATCAAGGATAAGAAGGTTATTAGGAGCAGTCAGCATGGCTTTGCCAAGGGGAAGTCATGTTTGACCAACCTGATAGCCTTTTATGAAGACATAACCAGGTGGATGGATGGTGGCTGTGCAGTGGATGTGGTCTATCTGGATATCAGGAAGGCCTTTGACACCGTCTCCCACAGCATCCTCATAGGCAAACTGAGGAAGTGTGGTCTGGATGGCCAAGTAGTGAGGTGGGTCGGGAACTGGTTGAAGGGAAGAAGCCAGAGAGTTGTGGTCAATGGGGCAGAGTCTGGCTGGATGCCTGTGTCTAGTGGGGTCCCTCAGGGGTCAGTGCTCGGGCCGGTGCTTTTCAATATATTTATCAATGATCTGGATGAGGGATTAGAGAATGTTGTCAGCAAGTTTGCTGATGATACGAAATTGGGAGGAGTGCTTGACACACCAGAAGGCTGTGCAGCCATTCAGAGAGACCTGGCCAGGCTGGAGGGCTGGGCAGGGAGAAATCTTATGAAGTTCAACAAGGGCAAGTGTAGAGTTTTGCACTTGGGAAAGAACAACCCCATGTGCCAATATAGGTTGGGGACTGCCCTGCTGGAGAGCAGCGCAGGGGAAAGGGACCTGGGGGTTCTGGTGGGCAGCAGGATGACCATGAGCCAGCACTGTGCCCTCGTGGCCAAGAAGGTCAATGGCATCCTGGGGTGTATTAGAAGGGGGGTGGTTAGTAGGTCAAGAGAGGTCCTCCTGCCCCTCTACTCTGCCCTGGTGAGACCCCATCTGGAATATTGTGTCCAGTTCTGGGCCCCTCAGTTCAAGAAGGGCAGGGAGCTGCTTGAGAGAGTCCAGCGCAGAGCCACAAAGATGATTAAGGGAGTGGAGCATCTCCCTTATGAGGAAAGGCTGAAGGAGCTGGGTCTCTTTAGCTTGGAGAAGAGGAGGCTGAGGGGTGACCTCATCAATGTTTGTAAATATGTCAAGGGGGAATGTCAGGAGGATGGAGCCAGGCTCTTTTCAGCGGCGTCCACTGACAGGACAAGGGGCAATGGGTGGAAGCTGGAGCACAGGAGGTTCCATAAAAATATGAGGAAAAACTTTTTTACTGTGAGGGTGACCGAGCACTGAAACAGGCTGCCCAGGGAGGTTGTGGAATCTCCTTCTCTGGAGACATTCAAAACCCGCCTGGACATGTTCCTGTGCGCTCTACTGTAGGTGGTCCTGCTCTGGCAGGGGGGTTGGACTAGATGATCTTTGAGGTCCCTTCCAACCTCTAACATTCTGTGATTCTGTTTGACTATTAAAATGGACAAGGTAGAGAATACCTAATAAATACCTACCAGAAGAAAACCACTTCGTCCAGTAGTTTAGTTTCGGAACCTCATCTGTTTCTCCAAGAACATGATACAAGACGATGAGGAACGCCGAACATCCGACTAACACGAAGTGGTGTCAGCCCAAGGTAGGTGCCAGCCTGGTGGTGTCACTGACCATGACCGGCGGTGGTTGCCTGGCTCGGAATATGAGAACACAACAGACATGGAGAGACACTTTCCTAGCTCCTGATAGCTTGTAGGCTTTTGTAGGGCTCTCTGTCCTACACCTCTGCTTTACCAGTTTGATGAGTCCTAGTTTTGTTAGTCATTTCTCACGCAGAGGTTGTTCTGTATGTCTGATCATGCTTTTGCCTCGCTCTGGAGTTTTTCCAGTTCTCCTATTCTCCCACGTCTCTTTTAAAACAGTGCAGTTTTGAAAATGGGAAAAAATTTTGTTTTAGTATGCTTTCCTCTCTCTTCCCTCTCTGATAATTACTGATCCTTTTATTTGCTTTGTGGCAACTACTGAATGCTGAAAGTATCTTTTCATAAACACCGAAGATCCTGTTCCGTAGGGATATAAATCAGAGGTGATTGCTTTAGATACAAAGTTGAGTTCCTTTGTACCACATGGATAAGCTGAGTGAAGTTCGCTAGATAAACCAAGATTTGTCTGCTGTTCTTTTGTCCTGTGATCCCCTGTCCCAAGTTCCCTTGGTGGCTCTCGTAACAAGTCTTCAACTCCAGTTCTGAGTAATGATGTAGTAATGTTACCGAGCTTAGTTACCTTACTGTTCATCACCACTCTCGGATTGCTGAGGTGTGTGCTGAATGTTTTGTGTCTGCCCTACTCTGCTGATGGTTTTCTTCAGCTCCTTCGTGTCTTTTAGCCAGTTACATGTCTGAGTTCCTTTTTCTGTTCCCTGCTTCTTTAGGTTTTTTTAAGACTTCATGAAGAAAAAGCTTTGTTAAATGTCTCTTGGGAATTGGATTATGTTGTGTGTCAGCTTTATCTCTTGCATGTTCTTATTGACTCCTGCAGAGACCAACACCACGATGAGCCAGTGAACATGTAAGGTTGAGGGGAGATGCGTTTACCGTGTCACCTGCTAAAAGGACGGGCTCTTTGGCTGCTTACACTGCTCAGTGTAACTATTCTCTTTCACATAATGAGATCCTAGTGAGTTGGAGGCCTGAGTACTTTCCGTAGGTGATTAGAGTAGTGACTTCAAATATGCCCATATTCAGTGTTCGTGGTTTGTTACCTGAGCCTAAACCGAAACAGCCCTTCATCCAGAATCACGTTTGTCAGGTACTTGAAGGCTCAAGAATATCTTTAGATCTCCTTCCGAACTTTTCAATTTCAGCAGTGGGAAAAATGGAATTTAATTCAACATTGCTCCATAAGTGGGCCTTTGGATTTAAGGATCAATACCTTCCAGAGATGTCCATCAGGAACCTGCAATCTCAATAGTGTTGATTTGAAAATATTCACTGAAGAAAAAAAAAGTAAAATATCAGAAAGTTGTGTTTAAAACAGTAAATTCCAAAATTATTTCTAGTAACTGCACAATTCTAAAAATAATTTAGCATAATTTGTTTCAGAAGTCAGTTGTATCTAAAAAAGTGTGAGATTAAATAATCCTTATTTCATGTCCCTGTATATCATTAAGCTCCGACAACATGGTGTATAGTATGATTTTCAGTTACTGCTGAAACTTTTAAAAATCATTAAGGACAAGGGATAGTTAAACTTGTATTATCTACATCAGAGTATTTTCTGGTTTTGTGGTAATGAAACAGTTTGACACTTCTAACAGAAAAAAAAAGATAAACACGCTCTGTACTAATTAGAATCTGCATTTTTTATCAATTCCAAGCTAACAGAAAAATTTGGGTAACAGCTGCTCTACTAATTAGGTACACAGAATGTTTATCACTTCTTGCTGAGTGTCACACTGTTTCATTACAGCACAAACAGGTACCCCTTTGATACAGCAAATAATTTGTTTTTGTAAATCTAAGAGTTAAGACTATAAAGTGACCGTAGCCTGATTTAGCCAATACATTTCACCCTGTAACCCCTTCATTGAGTCAAATTCGAGTGCATTGGTTTTGGTTAAGACGGGATTTTTTTTTGTTTGGGTGAGGTTTTAAAGCAGTTGGCTGTTTCCATATTTAAGAATTTGCAGTTCTTAGTTCTTAGCTGCTTTCGGCTTCCAGACTTCTGATTCTTTCTCTGCTACATCTTCAGAGTCGTTTTGGTGTGAGATTTTTTTCAGCAAAGGTTTTTGTATACAGTGATTAAATCATCTGTTGGTCTTGTTTATGATAAAGTAAACAGATTGCACTTTTCAAGTCTTTCACTGCAACATATTTTCTCTGAATTTCATGTGACTTCTGTGGCTGAGCTCTGCCTCTTCTACTCCTTCAGTATCTGCGTTTCACATCCAGTGTCGGGATGGGAATATTCTTCTTGCCCCAGTTTTGTGCTGGTGGTGTGTGTCAAGTTGCATGTTCCTTCCTTCCCCTAAGGTTGCTAGCGTCAGGGTAACATCTCCTGCTCTGTACGTGTGGCCCACATTGCCCGTCACCTGGCTGTTCTTTTATTTGCTTTACTAAAATGCGTTCGTTTAATGGTTCTGTGTTAAAAAGCAATCCCGTCATTCTGTAGGACTGCACTGGGTTCCTGGTGAATTACCGTGCACTAATCTTTGCCTTGAATGCAGAGTTCATGGTGACTTACTTCAGGTTTACTTCCAAATATGACTAAAAAATTTGCATATCAGGGCGATTACCAATTTATTCAAGTAGAAGTTTATTCTGTGACTTCCTCATTCACAGAAATACTGCGGAATGACAGTCGATTTTTAATACAATTCTGTATTTATAATACAAACCTGCTGACTGGTTAAATCCAAGATATGCTTTCTGCTGTCTTTCACTGGGTGCTAGACAAATACTTAAAGTGCACATTTCCCACATATATAAATACGTAAATACTTGATTATTAAAATGGGTCTGCGACTTTAGGAGTTTTACCACAGCGGAATTCATCCTTCAACTCTTTTTTGAGCTTTTACTTGGAGTTAGAACACTTCTAAGGACCCTAGATTTAGCAGAAGGAGACAGAATAAGGTGGCTGCATGCCTTTCTTCCCCCAGATCCACTTTTTTGAATTCAGAAGTAACCAACTTGTGTTGTTCTTATGAAACTTTTTTTTAAAATCTAAGAACACAGCTAGAAGGCATATCCTGCTCTTTCACAGTCCTTGTTTGGTTTCATAAGCTGAAATTTTTCAGACCAATAAAGGACAGTTGTTTGGTTGCTTGTGGATGCCCTTGAAAATACTTCCTTCACCTGAAATTGAAGGTTAAATAGTGTCAGTATGCCTGGTGAGAATGGTTTTCTTTGTTCTAACTTGTTTAAATAAAATTATGAGAAACTTTTAATTAGCAGCGCAGCAGGGACACTGGTCCCACGAAATGCATCCGTCCATTCGTCCTGTTTCCCTGGTAGTGCACAAAGCATGTTCGTGTAGTTTTCTAGCTAAGCAGAGATCACAGAAGTGTACGCTCAGACCTCATTCTTATTGCACAGAATGTTTTTGTAAAAAACAAAAAAAGAGGAAAAAAACCGTATCCATGTGCCATCCACGTGCACCTGTATTGTTTTTGAGCATTGTGTACACTGAGGGTTGTTTTGCATTTTTATATTCAGTGAATGGGGAGTTGAAATAAATGATCACAATATAAATTGTAATGTTAATTTGCATATGCTCAGTATTTGTTTTATTGCTAAGTATCTTTGCTTCAGGTGTTAATACTTCGGTGCCCAAAATATGCCGTCTTCGTTCTTAAAGGTGAACGGTTTTGGTTGAGTCCCTGGAGCTGAAAGAGTGTGCTTCCTTTATAGTTACACAGAGAGCATTTCAACGGGTTAACAATGAGAGAAGAGGAAATAGAAACATTGCTTCAAGGCACAAAATGGATTTTTTAAAAAAACCCAACTTTTCAGTTGCTGTTTTGGAAGTTGGCACATGAGTGTTTCTTTCATAAGAGATAGATTGAGATGACAGACTGGGAGAGTTGGGGCTGTTCAGCCGGGAGAAGAGAAGGCTCTGGGGAGACCTTAGAGCTGCCTGCCAGTGCCTGAAGGGGCTGCAGGAGAAAAGGAGAGGGACTGTTTGTCAGGGAGTGTAGTGGTAGGACAAGGGGTAATGCTTTTTAACTGATAGCAAGTTGATTAGATATTAGGAAGAAATTCATTCTTGTGAGGGTGGTGAGACACTGGAGCAGGTTGCCCAGGGAAGTTGTGGTAGCCCCGTCCCAAGAAGTGTTACTAGATGATATTTAAGGTCCCTTTCAGCTCAAACCATCTGTGATTCTGTGTTTTTCTCATGTCTTATCGTAACAAATGTGGACATATTTAGAAGATGCAAGTCAGGTGGTCATGGTGTCAGATGACAAAATAAAGGACATTCTGGAGGGGAAAAAAAGAAAGAGCCTAGAACTGCAACTTGTTATATATGCTTAACTTCGCCTACAGGAGTAATCAAGCCAGGCTAATCTTTTTTCTCTCCTTATTTTCCTATTGCTTATACTTGATTTATATATATAATGTTCTGCTCATATTTAATCCCTGTCACCATTCATCCTTGGTAGTAAAATACCACTTTACAGTAAAATGCCAATTTTTGGAGTTTTTTTAATTTTAAAATTTACTGCAATTAAAGGAGTGGGATCGCTTCTGAGGGCTTTTAAATTATCCCGTCATAAATATGTTAAAATTAATGAATTTCAGTTTAATTATGTATGTCCACGTCATCCCACTAAGCTTCAAAACCTTTTGTCTCATGACTTGTTGATAGAAGCTTTGAGAGCAAATCGCAGGATATTCAGGTGCCTTTTCAAATAACCATTTTCCCTCCCCACTAACCTGTAGCCCAAACTTAGATGTCGTGCCAGTTCTGATCAACATTCTTGTGATTTAGCTCTGGCAGATCTGCTTGGTATTTATTTAAAATGAGGCCTCTGCAGAAATTTGTGGGAGGAAAGCTTATTTAACCTGCAGTAAGTGTGCATTCTTATGACATTAATTAAATGAGTATAAACTCCAAGGTTTTCTCCTCTGTGCTCTGCCAGACAGAATTCCTTCCTGTGAAATTGGATTTGGAGAAGCATCCTGCTTTCATCCGTTTTGTAACTTCTGTGTCTGTAGTTCAGACATTAAGGGCACAGATATGCTGGTTCTTGTGGGAACAGTTTGCTCTGCAGAAATATGGTTGTGGTTGGGTAAAATTTACTTTTTTCACATCTTCAGTTTTTGCTGCATTAGGAACATCAGACGTCAAATTAGAGGACGAATGGAACTAAAAAGCACAAATACATTTGAAGATCTGTGCTAGTAAATAGTACCTTTAAAGTATTATCAGCATTTCTCAGTCTGGCTGTTTTCTTTGTAACTGCGTTTTTAAGTCAGAGGAGGCCAACTAAATGCATCTGCGCTAATAGGTGAATGTGTTTTGCCTTCTCCTTGAAGTGAAGAAATGTTAATTTTATCACCTATTACAGAAATGAGCACATGCTGTGCCCTGCCCTTCTGCGTGGAAGGTTTAGCGTAAGCGAGTAACCATGGTACCAGCCAAAGAGTGAGAGTCAAGATCCTGGCGTTACTCATCCAGCACTTGTCTTGTGGCCCAATGTAAGACTTTCATCATTTGCAAGCGACAGTGTTGTCCTCCTGAAAATAAGGAACCCTCATGTTTTGTTTCACTTCAGAAAGCATTTTGACCTCTTCAGATAAGATACTCCAGCATCAAGGCAATTACAGGGGAAAAAGATGAGAGTTTTTGGAACTGGCCTAACATTTGAAATTAGACTGATAATTAGGTGTTTTTTCTTTGTGAATTACAGGTTCACTAAAACATGTGAATTCAGTAAATAAGTTGCTGCATCACTTGGTATACCTTGAAGATTTTAATCTTTTTCTCTTTGCAGTTGAGTTACCAGCTTAAGGTGGGTATCATGTACTGCAAAGCCGGGCAAAGCACCGAAGAGGAAATGTATAATAATGAATCAGCAGGTCCAGCCTTTGAAGAGTTTCTTCAGCTCTTGGGAGAACGAGTTCGACTCAAGGGATTTGAAAAGTACCGTGCTCAGCTGGATACAAAGAGTAAGGCCTTTTTTTGTCCTTTAAGTGAACAAAATGCATTGTATGGTTGCTGACTGACTCTCGTTAGAGAGTTCTTAAAAATGACCTCTTTGCTATAGGAAGTCAATTGCTCAATATTCGCAGTGAAAGCAAAGCAAGTATGTAATTTCGCCCATGCCCATATGGTCTTTCAACTGATAATTATATGGTTTTTGTACGAATTTGGATGAAATTAACACTAAAGCTGCAAAAGGAAACTGTTATTGGCATTGCAAATCCATCATCAGGGAGTTGTCTAAAGAGTAGTCAATACAGTTGGTGTGTCATAATTTTTTTTAATGATATGCTAATTTACTGTCACCAAAAAGTTTTGTGAACCCATCTGTGTAACCACACCTTGACAAGTTGATGTATTGCTTCTCTGCTGTGTCTCTTGCAAGTAGCTTTTTTTTCTGCGTGGTTTTGTGTTACTCCTGATACCAAATGAATCCCTCCCTCTGATTTTTTTCTTTTAAGTTATGGAAATTAAACTGTATCTGGCTGTTGTATTATCAGCTTTAACTGTAAAGCATATTGCAACAAAAATGCAGTGGAAAAATGATCTTGGGTGACAGTATCTGTAGAAGACATTCTACTTTTGGAATCAAGCTTGTGAAATACCTGTTTATCAGCTAGCACATGTTATATTCAATTTATAAGCCTATTTAAAAAGACTTGGGGAAATTTTGGCCTCTCTTGCTTTTTGGGGGGTCTAACCCGTTCCTATGGAATTCTCTTTCTGTTTTGCTCACTTGCAGCAGAGGAAATTAAATGAGTTGATTGAGAGTTGATTCATGAAAGCTGAAAAGCATTCATCAACTTCAGCACAGCAAAAACTGTGCTCGTCACAGGTGTTCTGTCACAAATGCAGTAACTTGCTGTGCTTTAGTCCCCCGCTGTTCTCCCTTGTGTCCTTAGTTCTTACAGGCATCACGTTGCCGTCTCCTCGGGCTGTTCTTGATCAGCCTAATCGTCACTCCTCAGAGGATTATAAAACTTCTTGTGGTTTTAAACTTCAATATAGACCTGTTTCACACACATTTACCATTGAGCTTGCTTTCTTTTAGTTGCAGCGCTTATATTCTCTCTGTACGTACTCCCATGAGTGCATTTACACGTTGCAGTTGCGTCTGCTCTCTGCTTTTGTGACATTACCCTTAACAACCTTCCTCTGAACTCCTCTTGAGTTTGAATTCAATCTCTTTCATTTTAGTGGCTAGGATAATATGCACGATTCCAGATAAGATCCAGACAGTTTCTTGCTGTAACATTTTTCTTACCTTTACTGGAAAAAGTATTATACAATAATTCTCTAGCTGGGTTTTACTTTTCTGCAGCTCTGGAGTTTTATCAGTTATAAAAATAAGCTAAGTCAGACTTCAAATGTGTATGGAAAACAGAGAAAACTTTTGTTATGTCGTAGCTTCTGGTTTTATATTGTGGCCTTCTTACTTTCAGTAGTTAAGTAAAATCCTCTCCTCTCTTTCTTCTGGTTTAGTTAAGACATCTGAAAATAAGCCCTTTTTTTGGTGTCAGTCCACACACACTGATTTCTAGTACATGCAAATGCAGTATGATTAAGAGTTGATTCATCTGCTCAGATATACCCATGACAGCTATAACTGTGTCTAAAGTACTTGTTGGAAATTTTTGTTCTAAACACCAGAATTTTCCATTAATGCTTTGAGTTCTTTCTTGTTGCTTCTGACTTGAGGAAAGAATTTTGTTGGATTTTGATCTTATGTACTACCATCTAGCACCTGTTGAATGGACACGTGTATATTTTTAGTTGACTGAATCTCTCCTGGTTTTAAGAGTTGTCTTCTTGTAATAAAGATTTTCTACTCCGTGTTGAGAGCTGACATCTTTCTCATGTTGCCCAGTAGACCTACCAGTACTGTTCTGTATCTAAAAATAAAAAAAAGCTCTACGTGAGCACTTCATTGTGATCAGAGATGAAAGGGGATGCTTTGAGTGGAAACTGCTGCTGTCGTGAAGGGTTTCCTACGTTTTCTTTCAGTCAAGGTTTAGAGGCTCACAGGTGTGGGGCCTTATCAGCTGCTTAGGAACTCCTAAGCTGTCTGAAATCTTTTGGGGTATCTGCAGGCACGTAGAGGAAACACAAGCACACAAGTTCTTAACGAGCGGGTTTCAAAAGCAGCAAATGTCAGCAATGGCAACAAACTTTTGTAACTGATTTCGCTGATGCTCTGTTTTCCTTTCTGTCAGCATGCAAAGCACAGACTAGAAGTGGTGGAAGAGAAGGTGGTATCTTGGGGGTACAGCACTAAGCTCCAAGATAAGTGACATTTGGAAACCGTTATTGCATATTCTCTATAGGAGATGGCAAAAGAAAAATAAAAAGGCGCTGTGGTAGGCAAACTGCTAAAGGCCAGATATGGTCGCAAGAGCTGCATCTTGGGTCTGGGGAATATGTGAACAGCAGAATACAGGCAGGCAGCTCATCTTCACTGTGAGGGTGGTGAGATGCCGTCTCAGGTTGCCCAGGGACGTTGTGGCAGCCCCCTCGCTGGAATGTTCGAGGCCAGGCTGGTCGGGGCTTTGAGCAACCTGGTCTGGTGGGGGGTGTCCCTCCCTGTGGCAGATGGATGGAATGAGAGGATCTTCAGGGTCCATTCCGTTACCATGACTTAGTTTTACAGAGTTAAGTGAACCAGCTAGGTTTACAGGTAGGAAACCAGCTTCTCCCTTTTCCAGCTCTGTGCTTTTCTGTTGCAAGAGATCACCGTCACGAAGTAGTTCGTACGGTCTCATTACTCAGGAAATCTTCCTGCACAGGAATTTTGTTTAATATCAGCACAGCTGATTGCAAAGATGCTCTTAAAAACGAATGTCAACTCATTAATGTGCAAGAAAGGTCAGAGCTCTGTAAGACACTTTGCTAGCTCCTATACCTTTGACGGTACTGTGCAAAGCAGATGCGTGGTGTAAGCCCCGATGAAAGATTTTTCTCAGCGTGGAGGGAAGTGGATTTGTTTATGTGCTCTGGAAATTTTCACAAGATGTTTTTAATTTATGCAAATTTAGAGAAGTAAAGTTCTCTCTAGCAAAAGGTAGTTTCAAAACAGTTGTTCTTAGAAATATTTAGAATTAGGGGCAATTAGAAAAGCTAAGGCCTGCTTGGAATTAAAACTTGCAAGGGAGGTCAAAGACAGCAGAAAGGGCTTCTTCAAATACATTGCTGACAAAACTAACGCTAGAGGCAATGTAGGCCCTCTGTTGAATGAGGTGGGTGCCCTGGAGACAGAGGACAGAAAGAAGGCAGAGTTGCTGAATGCCTTCTTTGCCTCTGTCTACACTGTTGGAGACCATCCTCAGGAACCTCAGTCCCCTGAGGCCCCAGAGGAAGTCAGGATAAAGGAGGAGACTGCCCTGATTGATGAGGAGTGGCTTAAGGATCAATTTGAACACTTAAACATTCATAAATCCATGGGCCCTGATGGGATGCACCCACGGGTGCTGAGGGAGCTGGCGGGAGTCATTGCTAGGTCACTCTCCATCATCTTTGGTAAGTCGTGGAGAACAGGTGAGGTGCCTGAAGACTGGAGGAAAGCTAATGTCACTCCAGTCTATAAGAAGGGCAGGAAGGAGGACCCGGGTAACTACAGACCGGTCAGCCTCACCTCCGTCCCTGGGAAAGTGATGGAACATCTTATCCTTGACGCTGTCTCTAGGCATATCAAGGATAAGAAGGTTATTAGGAGCAGTCAGCATGGCTTTGCCAAGGGGAAGTCATGTTTGACCAACCTGATAGCCTTTTACGAAGATATAACCAGGTGGATGGATGGTGGCCGTGCAGTGGATGTGGTCTATCTGGATATCAGGAAGGCCTTTGACACCATCTCCCACAGCATCCTCATAGGTAAACTGAGGAAGTGTGGTCTGGATGGCCAAGTAGTGAGGTGGGTCGGGAACTGGTTGAAGGGAAGAAGCCAGAGAGTTGTGGTCAATGGGGCAGAGTCTGGCTGGATGCCTGTGTCTAGTGGGGTCCCTCAGGGGTCAGTGCTCGGGCCGGTGCTTTTCAATATATTTATCAATGATCTGGATGAGGGATTAGAGAATGTTGTCAGCAAGTTTGCTGATGATACGAAATTGGGAGGAGTGCTTGACACACCAGAAGGCTGTGCAGCCATTCAGAGAGACCTGGCCAGGCTGGAGGGCTGGGCAGGGAGAAATCTTATGAAGTTCAACAAGGGCAAGTGTAGAGTTTTGCACTTGGGAAAGAACAACCCCATGTGCCAATATAGGTTGGGGACTGCCCTGCTGGAGAGCAGCGCAGGGGAAAGGGACCTGGGGGTTCTGGTGGGCAGCAGGATGACCATGAGCCAGCACTGTGCCCTCGTGGCCAAGAAGGTCAATGGCATCCTGGGGTGTATTAGAAGGGGAGTAGCAAGTAGGTCAGGAGAGGTCCTCCTGCCCCTCTACTCTGCCCTGGTGAGACCCCATCTGGAATATTGTGTCCAGTTCTGGGCCCCTCAGTTCAAGAAGGACAGGGAGCTGCTTGAGAGAGTCCAGCGCAGAGCCACGAAGGTGGTGAAGGGAGTGGAGCATCTCCCTTATGAGGAAAGGCTGAAGGAACTGGGTCTCTTTAGCTTAGAGAAGAGGAGGCTGAGGGGTGACCTCATTAATGTTTATAAATATGTCAAGGGGGAATGTCAGGAGGATGGAGCCAGGCTCTTTTCAGCGGCGTCCACTGACAGGACAAGGGGCAATGGGTGGAAGCTGGAGCACAGGAGGTTCCATAAAAATATGAGGAAAAACTTTTTTACTGTGAGGGTGACCGAGCACTGGAACAGGCTGCCCAGGGAGGTTGTGGAATCTCCTTCTTTGGAGACATTCAAAACCCGCCTGGACATGTTCCTGTGCGCTCTGCTGTGGGTGATCCTGCTCTGGCAGGGGGGTTGGACTAGATGATCTTTGAGGTCCTTTCCAACCTCTAACATTCTGTGTGATTCTGTGTAATTGGCAAGTATCCGTAACGGAGCCAACTTTATAAGGAGGAATCTCATGCATCCTATTAACTGAAAGCCTATTTAAGTATGTTGAATCCTTCAAGGATTTCAGCTTTGGATCTCTGCCAGTGCCACTGTGGAAAAGAACTGCTACTTAAAAAGTTTTGTTTGTATTTTTCTAGAATTACCAGAGGGGAAGCAGTCTATCTCCTGGCAGCCTGTAGACTTTGGATAGGAAATAGAGCTTGAAAATGTCATCTATCCCACGGTTGCTAGGAAGTTTGTGGACATCACTTTAAAGTAATAAAAATCACAGTAATCTTTCAAATTATAACTTCAGACATTTTATTTTTTCAAGTTGTACTGCATGTGTTATTTCTTTCTCCCTCACTTAATTTCTCAATATTTTTAAATGGGTTAATGGAATCAGCTGGGCCTCATAACTTGGCGTGTGTCCAGCTAAATGGAGAAGTGTGGCCCGAGCAGGAAATTAAGGACATTGATTAACATGAGTTATGGAATCATTAGGGTTGGAAAAAAACCTCTAAGATCATTAAGTCCAACTGTCATCCCAGCAGCACCATGACCACTAAACCTTGTGTTGAATATGAATTATCTATTTGAAAAGTTTATATATTTAATGATAGATTTTTGTGTTAGGTGTTTATACCACGAATTTTTGATTGAGACATGAGGAGTAAAAAACAGAACAGAAGCTATCAAATAGATTAAAAATCTAGAGTATGAATGGACTTCAAGTTGACTTATTGTCTAGGGGTTGTCAGTAAACCCCAACATTTCTAATGAAATAATACAAATAGATTCCTTCCTTAAGTTGTACTATTTAATGTCTTTTCAATGACCTGGAAGTAAGAATAGACTCACTGTTGGGTCTGAGACATCGGTGGGACACCGATACCCAGAGGAGGCCAGAGGTTCCTCAACTGCTTAAGAAGCAGAAACAGAGGTGGGGAGAAGTCTCACCTGCAGTCTCTGTGTCTGTGTTACACATACACTTCTGTATGTTCTAAAATAAAGGATTCTGTCCTTGGAAATAGTGTCTGAAAACAACTTGGATGTTACAGAAGCTGGACATGTGATCCTTGGTGTGATCCTTGCGTGTAGCAGAAAAGAGAGCAGGTTTGACAGGTGCTAAATTTGTGCCAGTAACTAGGAAAAGCTAGAAATAAGGCAGGGCTTTTCACTAGCAACGATAAATGGGAACATCATTGGGCTCTGAAACATTTCTATCTTTAATCATGAGAACTGCTGCAGTTCGTAGCAACGACTGTTCCTTCTCCTGCGGCATCAATATAGGTTATTTTTTGTTTTCCTGCATCTCCTTGCAACATGTTTTCCTTGTAAAAACAGATTTTTGTACTTGTACTGTTTTTTACGCAGTTTTCTAGTGCAGAGGTTTTAAAAACTGCTGTAGAAGCAAGCTGATAAAGTCCTGTGGCTTCAGTGAGGTGAGTTTATCAGCTGCATGTTCTTGGTGCCAGTCACAGTCTTGAGCATTGTTGGTGTCAGAAACAACACTTAAATGGGGGTCTGTCAAGATGGTCATGAAGATGAGAAATGTTGGAAGGACAGGAGAATAAGGTGGATTTTTACAAGTGAATAGTGATGGTAGGAAAAGAAGATCAGATAAGTCCTCTGCTAAGTAACTAAATCCAGTAAAGGCATTGCTAGGTATGCTATAAACTGATGACAGGAGAGGATGTCTTTGGTGTAAAAAGGTGCTAATGAAATTGCGGATCCCTCAGGGCTCTGGTAAATACAAGGAAAGCAAAGGAGATTGCAGCTCTAGCTTGCAGTTCTGACCTTGAAATGATAGATACTATTCCATTGCATGGTCTTGGATTTTACTGCAGTGGCAGTGATTTGGTTTAAAGCGAACACCTGTAATTATTGTATTGTACTTCAGGTGAAAAAAAAAAAGTGTTCTGGATTTGTAAGAAAGAAGAAATTTGAATGGTGAGAGAGATGCACAGTCCATAGTGAGTGGGGAGTTCTGTTTGTAGTTGGATTTGATTAACAGTGATCTGATCGGTGACATACTTGGAAATAATTGAAGTCATTAAATGTGTCATTGCAATTGTAGCCTTATTACTCCGTTTGCAGAGTTTGTTCTGAAAACCCTTTTCTACCTGGAATGCCAGGAAAGTCAAACTTTGGCTGAAATGCACAGGTGTTATTCTAGCATGTTATTTGTCAGAATCACTTTATTTTTCTTCTTCTCCCCCAGCTCCTTTTTGGCCCCTTCCCCTCTTTTGGGACCTTCCTTCCCCATCTGTCTTCTTACATGCTTCCTTTTCTTTTTGCACCTTCTCGCCCTATCCAGCTCTTTGTAATACTTTTGTATTTACGAAAGATAATGTACAAATTAGTGTCCTTACAGTTAGACCAAAAAAAAACCCAACAAGACAGTAAGGAGTTAGGTTGGTGTTTTGGTGATGTTCAGGTGCATCTCCCTCTCCTTCAGCATTGGAATGATCACTGAGTGCAAGATGAAATGATTCCTTTTCAGAAGTCCTGTTGTCATTAGCATTAAAAGGAAAACATTTAGCAGCTAGCTAGTTTCTTGTTGTGGTTCAATCTCTTTGAAACATTAACTGAGATTTTTTTTCTTATAAATTTGTAGGAAGTTTTAGGAATTATTTTTTTTTTTGTTCTGGTTGTATTCTGTGTAGATCATTTGGAAGTGCAAAATCTCCATGCAACTACAATGTAGAAAACTTTCCATTTCATTTTGTGGATGACGTTGTGATTTTTTTTATTTACAGCAAAGCTACCTCTATTTCATTATTCCGAATTTGAGAGAAAATGAAAACTTCTTGTCAAAATGTAGACCCAAAATCTGGATAAATAAAGTATATGTTTATGTTATTGTAAATGCCTCACAAATCTCAGAGCTATTTCTCCATAGTAACATAATCCTTTACATACGCTAATAAAAAATGCCAAGGTGTAGTATTTAACAGCTTTTTAAAATACGTTGTTATCAATAGCTGTGATTCTATAATGTAGTAACATGTTTCTATAACTTCAAATAACCAGGATGCTTTTTTCCTGTATGTAAATCTAGTTATTGTTAAAATTCTTTTTGAAAATGGGCTTTTTGCACTGCACATAGCAGATATATTTAATAGAATATATTCGCTATTTCACTATGTGTTACTACTTGAATTAAGGGAACATTTTTCAAGGTCGTCTTTGAGAGAGGAAGGAAAGTAAAACCAGAAGTTCCCAATTTGTCTGTAATCAAGTGCTGTCTTCAGCCAACACTTTGTAAACTTTAATAATATTCCCTCTTCGTTTTTCTTTCTAAACTTCATAACCCTAGTTTTTATCATTTTCTCTCCATCCACATATAATTATTTTTGTGGCCTGTTTCTGGATCCATTCTCGTTCTCCTATAACTTTTAAAACAGGGTGACCAGAACCCCAAAACAGTCGAGAGTACCTTTGATTAAAATGCCGGCATCATGACATCATTTTTGTAGATTTTTTTGGTTTTTTACATCACCAGCTGTAAGCATGCTGATTTCCCTCTTTGGGTTTTTGACTGCTCCTATCCATAAAGCACCTGTTTTGGTGAAGGTTTTACCTGACTTTGTCACAATTTAAAGTCCTTTAAATTAAGTCCTGATGGATTTATTAGAGTCCTGATATTTCTGTTTAAAAGAACCCATGCCGTTCTTTCATATATTGTGGATTATAAATCCGTTGACAATTAATTATGCCTGACATGATGGTGTTCGTTCACTGTATCGGTGTAACCTTCCTTTCTGAAGTCCTTTTCACAGTCCAGTTTCGTTCTCATTAGCCTGAGTTATTGGGTGATGTCTGAAAATTATTTCAGACTTTTTTTGTCACTTTTCATGCTTAAGTAAGCTTTCTTCAGGATTTTGTGGTATAAATTCCCTGTTTGTAAAAAGCTCATCCCTGGGAGAGGTAGGCAGAATTAGAGTGTCACCTTTCTGTGTCATTTGCTTTGACAGGTGAATAAGCTGGGTAAGTTTTTACTTGCTGACATTTCAGCAGGGATTGAGGATGAACAGGAATTCTTGTCTTGTCTGATGATTTTCTTTGGTAATAGTGAAACTTTGTTTTCAAGCTTCTTAATTAATGCTTTTATTTGCTTTTTTCTTTCCCTGAAGCTGATTCAACAGGTACTCACTCTCTATACACAACATACAAGGACTATGAAATCATGTTCCACGTTTCCACTATGTTGCCATATACGCCGAACAACAAGCAACAGGTAAGAAGGACCGTGCCTGTTTAGAATTAATTTTTCCACCATCTCAAAATCAGCTCAAGTATTGAATATTTGTGACAACTTTCCTTTGTTACTAAGAATCAAAAGTAAAACTGACCACCTCTGTGTCAGAAAGGTGAGCAAAGCAGATCATTGGAGGTACATCATAGGTAAATTCTTCTCCATGGGATGATTTTCTGTTTAATTACCTGTTATTTACTCATCGTTTGATGTAAGTCTTACACAATCGTATCAGTAGCACATCCGTGTTACATAAATACAAGTTCATGTCTTATGTCAAAGGGACCATGATTTACTTGATACGATTTTCAACCTCCTGCAGTGAAGTCCAGTGCACTTGAAGGCTTCCCTTCAGCAAGTTGTAATATGCACAGAATCAGAGGTGACAAGTGGGCTGTCCAGCACACTACATAAGAAAACTTGAGACACAATCCTTTTTTTTTTTTTTGCTTGCCTTAATTTTTCTTTTGTGCTATACTGAAGAGCTGTGTAGGCTGACCTGCTTTTTTTTTTTTTTTTACTCTGAACTACCTGGTTTTGTTAAATACCAGGCCATCTTGTGCATGCATTTTTACTCTAGAAACAGTGATATTTTATGCTTCTGCAAATAAAACAGAAGTTCCCTTTAGCAATAAAAAACCTCACAGTATTCTTTTTAGTTTGCTTTTGGACACTAGATACTATACTACTTCGTAGGTTACCTTTCTCTTCCACTGTAGTCTTGGATTTACTGAAAAAAACCTATAGGAAAATTATTAAAGCTTACCTTAAGAAGAATGTCAACTGTTGGCAGCTTGAAATGGAACTTACTTCTGGCTTCTAAAAATGTGTTGAAATGGAACTTACTTCTTGCTTCTAAAAATGTGTTGAAATGGAGAATATTTTCCAGCTTCCATTTATCACTGGTTACTCTTACACAAGCAGGTTTTGTTGTTTACTAAAGTTTTCCCTAACAAGATCTTCCTGTATTTTGTATGAAAATGCCCATGCCTGAAATTTATTAGATTAGTAACTGATATTCTGGTACTTGTCATATAAATCCTCAGCTGTGTCAGTTTGCAGATTGGAGTATCATTTGAAATTAAAAAAAAATAATTAATAGTTATTTATTAAACTGAGAAATATGTAATTGAAAGTTTTGAAAAGACTGTTTTAACCTATGCATCTCTTTTTTATTTTTTTATTACTATTTTTTTGTTTTAAAGCTTCTGAGAAAACGACATATTGGAAATGATATTGTGACAATAGTTTTCCAGGAGCCTGGAGCACAACCGTTCAGCCCAAAGAACATTCGATCCCACTTCCAGCATGTCTTTGTCATCGTACGAGTGCACGGTCCCTGCACTGACAGCGTCTGTTATAGGTACCTATCTCTGGTTTCGCTGAAAACGTGGAATTTGAGTGCCGAGGGAGGTGGCTTTCCTCTTTTAAATTCTCAGTAAGGAAGCATAGTGAAAGATTTTGGATCATGTGAATTCAGAACACTGCTTAAAAAGTAAACAGGCACACAAGTATGTAAAGGAAACACACCCAGTGAGGAAATTGATGTTGTCAATATGTGTGCGCACACACAGAGATATCAAGCATTTGGGATTGATTTTAAAATTCCTTCTCACTTCCTTTTCATTCTCTTTATTAAGAGTATGCTAGAAAAATTGATTCTTATTTGGATTCTTTATTTGGATACTTTTTATTTGGATAATTTGGACATCTAAGCTTATGTTCCATTTTTGAAATTAAGGCAATGAAAAAGTGTCACTAACCTTTCCGAAAGAAGCTAAACTTACTGAAATATTTTGTCTGAAATATCTTAATTTCAACAAATATTTTCATTTTGGATTCAACCCCCATTGGGTCCCCATGTGTTGCCTGAACTAGTTGAGAGGTGCCTGCCCATGACAGGGAGGTTGGATTAAATGATCTCTAAGGTCCCTTCCAGCCTGGACCATTCGATGATTCTATGATTTTCAACAAAAACATTCCAGAGCATTATGCAGCAAAAAAAAATAAAATAATAAAAATCCTAGTGTGATCTTAAAGTAAGTATGATTAAAATAAAACCTGGTAATTGATAGTAACTGATAAAAAAGACTTGCAAGCTGAGATTCCTATTTAGTGTACATTTCTTTAACCAGACTGAAAGCATATAGAGATCATAGTTTTGAGTCATAAATCTTTCTGCAATCAATCGAACTTTTCACCTTTATTAGATCCTCAACTCAAGGTATTTTCATTTTTAAGTATTGATTTATCTCATGAAACTTTTATAAAGCCTCATTATTTGAAATGTGAAGTGTCAGACTAAGGGATTTGAAGTAGTTACCTTGAAATGAGGTAGCCTTAGAATTAACTTGCCTTTACTGAAATACAGATGTTCACCAAAGTGTTTTGTTCAAGTGCTTATTTAGAGGAAGAGCTTAGACGTAGTGTCAGAGATGGCGTATTCATGGTTTTCAAGTAAGTCTAGTGAGGTTTAAAGGCTTTTCCCTCCCTAGAAGCCTTTGGTAAGGCTCACACATGATGTCTGGAACTGATGATGAACTTTGTACATGTCTTAAACTCTCCTGGAGCAGACATATTCGTGTTGATAGTCATTTTAAGGCAACTTATTGACAGATTCCACTACTACATAGTTTATGTGGGCATAGCTTGTTCTTAATGTTTTAGACATGTGGTTTAGCTCTTATTCTGTGCAGACACTCATTTTGAAGGAAAGGGAAAATAGGAAATACACCTACAGTGGCTGCAGATGAGTTTTTCCATTTGAACTGGGTGCTGCAAACACGTAGAAAAATCTTCTTTTGGTTATTATTTTAAATAATAGGACTGCATACTTTCAGTTTCTTCTTTTTAAAAGGAAAGGGAAAGATTTATATGTGCTATACCGTAATAAATTTAAATATCTCAGCGTTCTGTTTCTGACCTTCAGACTTCTGAAGCCCTTTCATTTTTCAAGTATTTGCAGCTACAAGAGCTGGAACCTTACTGATTACTGTTAGTGAATACATGTTGAGAATTGCACCTTTGGTGATGCAATAGGCTTAACTTTTAAGGAGAGGGGCAGCAGGTAGGAAAAACAATTGTGTTAGTGTCGGTGTTTACTTTGATACAGAAGACTGCCACACCTTTCTCTGTTCTGTGTATTGTCTTTAAAATCCTTTCTTTTTTTGTCATCTTGGTGCAAACACTTGGTTTAAATTTATAGAATTCCATTACAAAAAGTTGTTCTAGGAAACTTTTCAAAGTAAGTTCGACCTCTTTTTCATTGAATTAGTTGGAACAGTTTCATAGAGTCATAATTCCAGACAAAACAGGAAGCCATATAGCATAAAAATGTACTGGAATTTATATTAAAAACTACATATAAGGAGAAAAATCAAGCACTCTCTTGGCCAGCGATTCTCCCTCCCAACTAGGGTAAACATTTCAAAAATCTGACTTCTCTGTCGGCATCATTCACTTTTTGAAACTTCTCTAGCACATTTGAGATTAAATTCTTATCCATGTGAGTCACAGTATTGAAAACTTAATCAAACAAAATGTCACTGGTAGATTTTTGTCACATCCAGTGATCGTGTTTAACATTTAGGCTTCTGTCTCTTAATGACAGACCCCTTAAGACCACTGAAGATGATCAAGAGTCAGATGGTTGCGTTGCAGGCAGCCCCTGTTAGGCACAAGTTTGAAGGAAATATGATGGTCAACTGCATCTTTCAGCATCAGTTGCCAGAAAATATAAACAAAAACAGAAAAAAAAAGGAACCACTTAAACCAAACATACCAAACACCCAACCACCCAAAAGCAGAAGATATAGTTAAGTATTGGGTGACTTTATTTTTGGTATTCCTGTATGTATGTGCACATCCCCTCACCACACCCCAGAGCTTTACTAGTACTTCTGCGATCTCAGTTACTGATTTTTTGGCAGGGATTTCTCTGGTTGTGTTTGAAGATTAAACCTTATTGCAGCCTTCCAGTACTTAATGGGGCCGTGCAGGATAGGTGGGGAGAGGCTCTTGCTCAGGGACTGTAGTGATAGGATGAGGGGTAATAGTTTCAAACTGAAAAGAGGGTGGATTTAGATTAGATATTGGGAAGATATTAGGACAGACTGCCAAGTGAATGATACTGAACTGGAACAGCAAATCTTTAGTGATATCAGACAACTCTGATCTGCTCTGTATTAAAAGAGACTTGACCAGGGAGAACAGCTCAACTGGTCAGCATTGCCTAACGCAGTCTTGCTGTCAGTGCATTGCTTGGTATGGAAACGGAAAGGAGGAGCTGGAAAAGAAAGCATCTTATTTCTAATATATATCTACAAACGTCTAGGAAATGTCTTATTGCTGATATTTTTGGAGTGTATTGTCCTTATCTTTTTAACGTGTCCAATTTATCTCTATTTCTACAATTGATCATATTCTTTGCATTGCTTTCAGCTTTAGGTAGCTAAATTAGAAGCTAACCTTTATAAATATTGTATGTTAGAAATTTTCTGTTTATAACAAAACAAAATTCAGAACTAACATGTGTGAGTGATTGCTTTATCAAAAAAGCACAGTTTCGAACTTGAAGCTCTCTTTAAACTGTGGTACTGAAGCTTACTCAAAAAATAAGTGGCCTTCTGTTTATACAGTAAGAGGGACATAATCTCCACGCTGGCAACATTAAAGTGTAAGTATAGGCATAGAAAAGGAGAGAAAAATTGAAGACTTAGAAAATGCACTTCCTTCTTTTGTTATATTCAAAAAGCTGCGAAATTTTTATACAGTGGAACACTTTGCTTCTTCCTTATTCTTTTATTTCTTTCAGTGTTGCTGTGACAAGATCCAGAGATGTACCATCCTTTGGACCACCTATTCCAAAAGGTGTCACGTTTCCTAAGTCAAATGTGTTCAGGGACTTCTTACTGGCCAAAGTCATTAACGCAGAGAATGCTGCTCATAAATCCGAGAAGTTCCGTGCGATGGCCACCAGGACCCGACAAGAGTACTTGAAAGACTTGGCAGAGAAGAATGTCACCAACACTCCTATTGACCCTTCTGGCAAGTTCCCCTTCATCTCACTTGCTTCGAAAAAGAAAGAGAAGTCCAAGCCTTATCCAGGAGCAGAGATCTATAGTTCTGGTGCTATTGTGTGGAGTGTCCATGCAAAAGACTACAGCAAGGGTATGGAAATAGACTGTCTCCTAGGCATCTCTAACGAGTTCATTGTCCTCATTGAACAGGACACCAAAAGCGTGGTGTTCAATTGCTCCTGTCGAGACGTGATAGGGTGGACTTCAACGGACACAAATATCAAAATATTCTATGAGAGGGGTGAATGTGTTTCTCTGGAGAGCTTCATCACCAACATTGATGATATCAAAGAGATCGTCAAAAGGCTGGAGGTTAGAATGCATTCTCTTGTCCGGTTCCCCTTCTTCGCTTTCACCTCCTGCCCCGCCACCAAGTAGGGCTTCAGTTGAAGTAATGCTTGCGATCCCTAAAACTGTTTTAATTGCTTACCGTGAAATCTGTAAGGACTTTCTTGCTTTTATTTCTCAAAATCCAATATTGCTTTGTCTTTTATCAGGTATCAACCAACCTCAGCTGGTTGTGTGTGTTGTCAAAAATGTCTCAATATATTTAAAAAAAACCCCAAAGAGCAAGGCCTTCAGATTCATGAATTGCTCCCACACAATAAATACAGAGGTGTCACCTTATTTCTTTTCCTTGTTATCCTTCACTTTCTCTGTTTTATAGGCTTGTTGTGTCTTGTTTCAAAGGAAGCTGTAATATCTTTGAGACTAACTCATTATATTGCCAGCAACCAGCAGTCCCAATCCCTGTTGCAACCTTCAGATATTCTCCGAACGTATGCGACAAACTAAAAATGTGACAAATGGTGGAGTCTGTCTACAAAATGTCTGTCCACGCTCATCTTTTATCCAATTAAGTTACAACAGAGTGTGGTGTGTTTCATGGTCTTTCCTGTAATTTCACAACTGTGGTTGTATAATGACCAGGAGAAAGGGAAAATCAGGCCCTGTTAAATTGCTCCTGAGTGGTATTCATGCTCATGGTAGGTAAAAGAGTTGGAATAGACCCCAGTTTACTCAGCTTAGTAGCTGCGTGCCACCATGTTCTGACTGAAAGTAATCTTGCAGCTTACTGAAACAGCTAGAAACCTAGAAGAATTGTTTGACTACTAAAGCATAAAAGCTAGAGATGCTTGTGTTAACTCCATGTGTATTTCTGATGTGTGCTGCCATGTTTCTTGTGAAAATCCTGTGGTTTCAGTAAAAATTTCAAGGCAGAACTAGGGTGACCAGACCCTACTGAAAATACTAGTTTGAGTGACAAGACTGTGAGAAACATTCCTTGATCCTTGATTGTGTCCCACTGTTGTCTTGGGAGTCCCCAAACCTCTGTCAGCACTGAAGGTCTCTCCCTGCATTAACTTTACTTTCAATAAAATTTTGTGTCTTTGTTTCAATTTGCAGCTTGTGACTAAGGGCTGTGAAACAGTGGAGATGACTCTGCGCAGAAACGGTCTGGGCCAGCTTGGTTTCCACGTGAACTACGAAGGCATAGTGGCAGATGTGGAGCCCTACGGCTACGCCTGGCAGGCGGGTCTGCGGCAGGGCAGCCGGCTCGTGGAGATCTGCAAGGTGGCCGTGGCCACCCTGAGCCACGAGCAAATGATTGACCTTCTCAGAACATCGGTAACGGTGAAGGTCGTCATCGTCCCGCCATATGAGGACTGTACGCCACGCAGGTATCCTGTAATTAGCTACATCTGCTCGGGAGTTGTATCTTGATTGAGGGGATCAGGGGAGAAGGAAATGCCAAAGAGCAAGTGTTGACCTCCAGAACCCGTGGTATAGTTATAATAGAGCATCCAGTATCGTAAAGGTGAAAGAGCAGGAAAAACTGCCCATATTCGGCCTCCAGGAGCCCCAAAATATTAACTGAATACCACAATTTAATAAAATGGGTGAAGAACCTCAGGTATCCTTGAAATTCTGCAGAATTTAATGTGGAAATCAGACAACGTTGTTGTTGACGGTTGGGGTTACGAAGCATCAAAACTGATTGCACATTTCCCTCCCTGCTTGCCTGTTTGTTGGTATTTTGCAATGTCTGTGGATGTAATTCTTGAAAGCTATGAGTAGACTTAGGTTCTTCTTTCACAAATAAGTAAGGCTGTAAATGATGAGAGTTTATCAAAGGTATGGATCTGGCCAGAGAAATGGCTTGCAAATTGTACTTCTTTACTCAGTAGTAAATCTTGCTGCATCTCTCTCACTTCCCATCTGTGTTAAGCCTGAGGCTTGTGTCAACTGTATTATTACTTTTATAGCTTTAAAATGTTGCTTGATCAGAAATAAGCAATAGTATGTGCTTTTTTTCTAAATTGAACTTTAAGTCCCTCTGTTTTTCCTGAACTCACACTAAAGCTTTTCGTAATTTTTGCTGCTCCCATCTGAGCTCTCTGTGGTTTTCTGTAGCGTTCAGCCACATCACTAAATCTGATCCCTGTATTGCTAACATCCTGTATTAATATCTTGCAAATGCTTTCTGATTAAAATGGAATGATCTTTAGTAGACTAAATCTGCCTGCAGGCTAGCTCAAGGTTTATGCTTGATTTACCAAGAAGAAACAAGTACAGTTACCAAAGTTCAGTGTGTTCTTTGCAGTGAGAGAGCGTTTTGCACGGCTGTTTTCTAATCAGGCAATATCTTTGTAGGGGTAGATGCTACATCTTTGTATACTTCAGCTTGGGGCTGAACTTAAATGCGTATTTATTGTATTGGTAGGAAACTGTACGAGCAAAGACCTTGTGCTTGCAGAGGTGAATCTGTCTTTGTTTTTACTGTGAGCCATATTAACTCATTTTGTAACTGGTAGTGAAACCAGGAGCGGTGTGAAAAGGAGTTTTATTCGTCCTTTAGTTGTCAGTGGGAAATTGAATACATGTCAAGGATTAAAATGAGTGGTGGCGTAAGGTCACCCATGAGGTATTTGGAAAGCTTTTGTGCAGTATTTAGCAGCCCGAGCAAATGGAAAGTTCAGCTGCAATCATGGCAAAAGGATTAGAGCAGAAAAATCTGTGTGGAAAGTACAGATCCTATTATTCCTGAACTAAATTAAGTACGACCAAAAGCAGGCTTAGCTTTAGTGTATCCAAACCTATGGCAGGAAGAGAAATTACTGCACTTTTTGAATACTGCACTCTGCATCATTGACTTTTGTTGTTGTCTTGTAGTGAGCAAATGTTCATGGTGGATTATTGCCTAGTTATAAAATTTGTTAAAGGAGCTCTTTATCCTGCTTGCTGTATCCAAAATCATTAAGGTTCAGGAACTGTGTCTTGAATTTGTAGCTACCCTACATATATTACTAGAGACTTAAGTCTTTGCACAAAGCAATTTCTCTTTTGGCAGTCAGTTTCCAGAATTGGAGTCCTCTTGTCATGTCCTCTGGACGTCGTTTAGTATTTTCTACTACACTAACTTCTACAGCCCATAACTGAAACGATGATCAGTTCTGCTTGGTGTAGTACATTCGTATGAGAAGCATTTCCTGTCCTGCTAAATTGATTGGCATGAAGATAGAGGAAGAGCAGGGGCACAGTTAGGTAATTTGACTTGCCTACAGGCACATGTACAAGGTCAGCAGCAGAAACAAAACCACATTGGAACACCCCGATTCACAATCGAATGCCCTGCACGGAGGGAGGCCTTGGTCAGGCCTTGGTCTGGTCGTATCTCTCCTAAGAGGTGGTGATTAAAGCATTGCCTTTGAATTCATTTAGGAGACTCGTTGCTGCCCTTGAAGTTAAGGACATCACAGCAAGAGGAGATTGTGATCTCGCTTCTTAGACTGTGTGGCCATGTCTGGGGGGAAAAAAACCCCAACAAAATAAATCTCTCCAGCTCATCCCCATTTCTCGTGCGGTGGTTCACGTCCAAGAGTGTCCTGGGAGCACACAAGCTTTTCCTTTCAGGTGAAACTGAACTTGCGTGTGCTTCAGAAGCACGTCTCATGTCTTCCAACTGCTAATTTGCAGTTCAAGACTGGAGAGTAGGCCAAAGTAAAACCACAAAATGTGTATATTGTGGACAGCAAGACCTCAGCACCCACTGTTTCCCCTGGTCTCCTGTGAGGCTGCACAACCTGCTGATGTCAGCATAGTCGGATCACAGGCTATCTGTTTTGGTTTATGTTTTAACTGGGAAGAGATGCTGATATTTCTCAGCGTTAATGGCGTAATCACTTAGAGGAAGAGCTAGAAGGAGAAAATCTTGCACTGATTGTTTTTCCTTCCTGTTAGATAATGATGTGTGTAGGTAAACAAGGTAATCACAGTTCAAAAAGATCACTTAAATGGAGACATATTGTCAAGAGAAATACCAAAATTATCATCACGGGAGCTGAGGGTCACATCTGCTTTCCAAATCTCTCATTTTAAATCTATGCAGAAGTTTGCCCTGCATTAGCTTATGTCCTGTTTTATTCCGTCTTTTCTGCTGTACTGTCCCTGCACAGCCTCAGGAAGCAATAGGCATCTTTTGGGCTTGACATCTGGAATTTTTAGCAAGTGTTTTGTTTTTGTAATGTGCAAATTTATCAGTGAAGACACTACAAAACCAAAGATGTTTGAAGATTAGGTGTAATGCGGTATTTCGTGAGAATCTTGCTTTTTCTTGAATGCCTGTACATCAGTAAGAAGAACAAAGGTTTCAGGTCTTACGTGTCTGGGTACAGGTAAGTTCTAAAACCTGTGACTTCTTTACATTAGGAAGGAGAAATACCCTTATGACAGATTTTTTACTGTTTCTAACCCAGTAATCAGATGAATATCAAAATTTCTGAAGTGTATATTTTTATAAAGAAAACCTTTGCATTTGCTGTTTCATAGTTTGATTCAGCTTGTCTCTGGATTTGTATCCATGTGAGCAGGATATATTTATTTTATTTTTTATAGCAACTTCAATTTCTACATTTCCAGGAGTTCTTCTGAAAACTACCGCATGCCAGTGATGGAATACAAAGTGAATGAAGGAATGTCGTATGAATTCAAGTTTCCCTTCAGAAATAATAACAAATGGCAGCGAAATGCAAGCAAAGGACAGGGACCTCACGTGGCTCAGGTACCATCCCAGATACAAAGTCCAGTGCCGTCTAGGATCGGCTCTGGAAAAGGAGAAGGAAAGATGGGACCCCCGGAACGAGCAGCCAACATCCCCCGCAGCATCTCCAGTGACGGGCGCCCGTTGGAGAGCCGGAGGTATGTGTGTCCTTCACAAACGGCTTTTTATTGCTGCTCAGAATCTTACCTGGAAAAACCACAGTAGACTTATCTAAGGCCGCTTTTAATCTCGGTTTTAATTAGTTGAAAGGCGGAGGAAATGTGAGCGAAATGTTAGCCAATAGGAAATACCTTTCCTGGCATGACCAACCACAAAATGAAATGTTACGGGACTCTCAGGCTGTGTTTCCCGGTGTGGGATGATGTTCTGGAACTACTGTGTTGCTATTTAAGTTTTAAATGAGTTAACATCAAAGTTTTGGATCTACGTGTTCCTGAACTTCAGCATCAAATCAAAATTTTAACTTGTTCTGTAGACTTGGTAGAGTTGCCTAAAGCTCCCAAGGCAGAAATAGCATCTAAGAGGGTGTTTAGCAAGAGAATTCTGACCGGAAAGCAAATTTATCTGATTGGGGAGCTTTCAAACTTGTAGGCTAGAGAAGAGATTGCTTTAAGTTTGCATTTCTCCACAGTGGTTTGGGGGTTGTTTTTGTTTTGTTTTGTTTTAAACAAGGAAGTGATTATTATTGAGGTAAAGGTATCAGGCACATCCTGTCACAATATTTTCATTCTTTAACGGAAAAAGATGTATTTGATAGTATTCAAATGAGCTGTCATTGTTTTGATTATCTGTACGAATCTGTCACCGTCTGCATTTACAAAGAGATCTGTTGAGGGAAACAGGCTTGTAGCTTGTATTTCTTACTTTGGACAATTCTGTGGGGAAAAAAAAACCGTAGACAAATTCTGATTGTGCTTTACGTTGCTGAAAACCATAAAGCAGTAGAAATTAGATGCATATTGTAGAAAATTTAAAGAGAGTCCTAATGAATTAACTGGAAGCTTTTTTCAAATCATGAGGAACTGGGGATTAAAAATCAAAGCTACAAATGCTACAGCCAAGACCAAGAAACTGCCATGGTGAAATTGAAACTTCTGTGTAGGATGGCTTAAGAAATTAGAATAGTTGATAAGGACTTCATTTTCTTTCTTTTTCATTAGACACTATTGTATTTCTGCAATCATAATGACAAGAGAGTACCCCCCAGCTGTAGCTTGATGTGCGTTCAGTTAGGTGTACACTTAATGCTACTATCGGTGTGAATTGCAGAAGAAAATTTGTCACACTGAAAGCATCAATAATTTCACAGGCAGCCTTATAAGATTGTCTCTAGAAAAACTCTCTTAACAGTGTATTTGGACAAACATAAAAATTGCATGGCTTCAGCTCTACAGGCAAATACAGCCTGAAAACAGGCAGATGCTGGATTTGGAGGAATAGGAGTTGGGGCCTTGGTTGTTTTTGCTCCCTCCAGTGCTGTAGAATCTCACCCTGTGGTTATGGAGGGCTTAGCAAAACCTGGGCAAAGTTCTAAGGCAGTGACAGAAGATCAGGTTCAGTTGAGCTGCTGTTTTTTTCAGATGCTTCCGTCTCTCCTTGGCAGTAACCAAAGAGTTTTGTCTCGAGTTGGCTGCTCCACAGCTCGTGCCGAGGAGAGTCTTTAGCTGCATCGAGAGACGAGGTGTTATTAACTGTGTTTTTCTTGTGTATAAATTCCCGTGCAAGCAGCTTTGCAAACTTAAAGCATCCAAGATTCATCCAGTCACTGGATGCTTCTAGAGAGGTGGGTTATGGCCTGACAAATGTTTGCAAGGTGAAAATTTTATTTCCGTATACTCAGTGTTTGTTTTTGAAAAGTGAAACTTTGACTTTCCATTTCCTTCACATTCAAACCGTGTAGCTGGAGTTTTTCTCCTCTAGACATTCTTTTAAGTATTTTTTTTAGTTATTATTCAGACAGGGTTCTATCTTTTAATCCTCTATATTATCAAAGTAACTTTTAAGTTTGGCTGGGAATTGTTTTGGATGCCTGGAAAATGTCTTCTCTCTTATCTTTCTCATCTGCTAAACATATTAGCCTTGGCTGGATCCAGTTTAAACGTAACAGCAGCTGCATAAGGTTAACATGTTTCCAGTTAAAGAAAAATACATTTTTTTTTGTTATTTTAAAGGAATACCAAAGGAAGAAAAAAGCAGTAAGTTCACACTAACGCTCATTTGTGTTCTCTCTGCTCTTGGAGAACCTATCATGCTTCTGTTCCTATTGTGTAAAATCTCTAAAATCAACAATGATGAGATTATTCATAGCCGCCCTAACTCCTGTCTCATTTAATTTTTTGTCACTAACTTTCATACTTTCTGTAGCATGCAGATCTCCTCTCAGGAGCTGCTGGGATCTGTGCAGGTGGCTGGCGTGGGGATTGAGCCTCTCTGCTGTGTTCTGCTCCCTGCAATTTATTCTTTGCTCGACTTCTGGTTGGGTGGAGATTTGGAGGACCAAGGGGTAACCTGGGTCATACAGGTACTGGGATCTATACTTGGTGGTCCCTGTGATCCAAAAAGAGCCCCTCTAATTAACATGATTATAAATATGGCCCCACCGTACACAAGATGGGTACTTCAGTCACTTACTCTCTGCAGAATTTATGTTCTATAGAGCTATTTTAAAGGGTTTTAGAAAAAAGCACCTATCATTATGGCTCGTTAGCCAAGCAATACACATACCTGAGATTTCCTTACTACTATTAGAGCTTCATTTTCAAAAACAAGGTCCTGCCTAAGTGTCAGTGGAGCTGGAAACTTACCTGTGGAAATGAGCATCGATAATTAATTCCAGTACTAAATTATAGCTGTACCCTCAGTTTTAATCTTTGGTTGTGGTCTAGATATCACTCGAGCAGTTCAGCCTTGCTTACGTTTGACTGGTCTCAATACTTGGTTGCTTTGAGGCCGGAGCTCTGCGTTTCCTGCCTTTTGATGTCATGATCTTCATTTATCTTAAAAGATTTTTACCAACCAAAATGATTCTATGATTCGGTTGAGCCAGGCACAGCGACAGTGATGGCACATCTCATCTGCTGCCAAGAAGCAGTGATCTGTGGTTTGTCATCTGTGTTTTAAGGGACGTGGCAGCTGAGAAACCCACGGTAAATTGATCTGTGGCTCTTCGAGCTCCGAGTGTGAGCTGGCTTTTGGAACTGGCGCTGGTAGCAGTCGCCCAGGCCCACGGAAGGCGAGTGCCATCGTCGGGCAGCTCCAGCTGGGGGGCCTTCAAAGGATGAAACAGAGGCATCGTAATGTTTCCGATGTATCAGACCTGACGCAGCACTCGTTTTTAATGGTCACATATCAGGAGTAAATCCATCGCTTATAGTAAGTAGTTAGGAAAAAAATAGTTGAGGGATTTAATTCAAACAAAAACAGCTTAACAGACAGGTGTTATTCCTCTTTAAGTACACAACATTCTCAGAGTATGGTGTGACTCTTTTTTTAATTACCTGCATTTGACTGTTGACCACTTTATAGAGCTAGATTCTCTAAATACGCATACTGAGTGAAATAAATTTATTTTTTACCCTCGTCAATATTTTCACTATAGAGAAATGGACTATGTTAAAAATAAACAAAAGCTGCATTACTGGTCCTGAGATCGGGAAGATTTCACTTCATTTGCATAAAAGCATCTTCATTCTGAGAAGACAGACAAGTGCCCAGGCTTGTGCCTAATCAGCAGAGTACTTAAATTTGCCTTTATTGGATTGTCTTCATGTATCCAACTCATTAGCTTACACTTAAGTTCTCCCTGTTCCTCAGAGTATCCTGGATCCTTGAATGCATTTGTAATGGATGTGTGTGTTTGCAGGCAGGGAAAAATAACCAGAAACTTTATAAATGTTAAAATTAAATTCTGATGTTACTGCAATGTTAAGTCTGAGAAATCTGATAATACAAATGCAATAAATTCCGAGTTAGCGCTTCTTTCACGTTAATTAGTCCACACGGGATGCTATATAGCTTATAACCTAGAATAAATATCAAAGTGATACATTAAGGAAAACAATAAACCACGTATATGTGAAGTATGTCAGAGCTAATGTTATTGGAGATGATGTAATTTTAGACCTTCATTAATTTATTCTTTTTTCCATCCCAATTTTCAATTTTTATTTTGTGCACTTGGTTTCCAGACTTTGATTAAGAAAGAAAAGTTCATGGAAAGATGAGCTAGTATTAGACGATAATCTTTTCTTAATTAACTTACCGTAATCTGGAACCAGTCTCAACTAAAACTTTATCCAAGAAATTTTTGAAAAGCGTGTAAACCAGTGAGCAAAGTGCGCTGCTGGACTCGTGCCCCTCAGCGTGCGGATCAGTACTGTTACAGATGAAAGCTCAAGGCTCCGACTGGAAAAATCCTGAGTATTTTAAACCAAGTGGAAAACTGATTGACAGCATTGGCTGTCAAATTCCACAGTATGGAAGTATTAGAGCAATGTTCATTAGGACTGGGTTTAAGTCTCACTGAGGACTTCAGTCTTGCCCTCAAACTTTCTAGTTCTCTGAAGGATGTCAGTGACAGTAACTGTGGCAGTAGTCGTTTACAGGTTAATTCCTGCAGATAGATTTTAGTTTAAAGTGTTCCCATATTACATAAAAATGCTACTTAGCTCAAATCAGCGACGTTTTCGCTAATATGAAGAAGCGAGTGTCTGTGCTTGTCTTGCCACCTGCCAAGTGAGCGTTTGTAACACCCATAGCGCTGCTTGCCTCACCGGCTTGGAGGATTTGGTTTTCATAACACTCCTCGAATTAAAACATGTACTAATGTGAGATTATATATTACGTGTTTCCTACTGGCATCAGGACCTGGAGCTTGGATGTAGCACAGGAAAAGCCCAGGTCTGTTAGCATGCCGGGCTCTACGGCCAAACTCTGGTGTTCCAAGTGCAGCGTGTTCAGTGTTTCTTTGTCCAGAAGCCGTTCTGTATCTCTGGGTGCCCCGTGGCCAGCATCCCCGGCTTTTCTTGCTATAATACACGTTTCTGAAATGCGATGAGCAAGTTGAAGAAAAAAATATTTGTGGAGGTATACAGTGTGGTGTGAGAAGGTACAGTATGACAGCATAATTGCATTTTCTGGTTCATTTGCTCTCCCCTTCCCCCAAATTGCTGATGTTCTCTTTTTCCTTTTTGAGTGGCTTGGTGTCCTTTTTAATATATGAGCATTGAGTCAGTGTATTCAGAGAACTGTCACATCTTCGCAGTATTATTAGGATTACAAAAATCAAACACGTGGAAGGTACACATGCCAGGATTAAGATTTGCTGTGCCATTTTATTCAGCACTCTTGTTTAACCGTATTTTTCTGATACTTCCTTTGATTAAATTATGAGAATTCCTTTTAGCAGAGGACATCTGCCTCATTCAGTTCACACAGTGGATGCAGCTCATTAAAGAAGAGCTATTTAGTATTTTATTTTACTCTTCATTACTCCATCCCTTATTTACTGGATGACATTGAAATCCTGCTGTAAAGATGCAATTACTAATTCCCCTCTAAGCTTTACAGTGGTGCCCATTACTGTAGTTTCTGAATGCTTCACGGGTATTAATTAAACTTAATTTTCAAAACTCTTGTGTGAGAAGAGATGTCTTTGGCCCTCTTCAGATTAAGAACAAAGGTAGAGTGAGAAATTATGTTCTAAATCATTTGCTGTGTCTTATTTTGGGCATCTCATATTTGGAAGCATGCCCAGCATTGTTAGGATTTTATATATTCAAATTACAGCTTCAGTTGACTTCAGCTGCTTTGGTAAGTTTTCAGGTCAGAAGTAAATCGGGCCTTGGGATCAAATAAGGCCTTTGAGAAACTTGCAATTAGTGACAATGAATGAAAAATTCTCTTGAACAAATACACCAGCGGTCATATCGGAGCGCTGCGAGATGAAAATTCAGTTTGCTAAGTCAGCACAGAGATGCGGTGACCGCAAGGACATCTCTTCTCTTCTGCCAGCCTGCACCTCCTTTGCTTTTGCGGGAGAAGTCACAGCACAAAGCAGAGCTGCGCGGGACAGAGCTCCTGAGGGAGAAGCCCCGTGTGTCACCATGTAACTAAGCACTGCCTGAGGCACAAAGTGTGCTAGACTGACTTTTTTGTTAGTATGTGCGTGTTACATACCTGTGCGTACTGGAAATGTGGGGAAAATGACAGCTAATGACACGGAAATTAATTTAGTGAGAGCAAGGTGGATGTCTGCTGTGTCATATTAAACAAAATAAGCATGTGCCCATCCCACTCGTTGGCTTCACAAAAGGCGATTTTCTTCCCGTGCTTGGCAAGACTCAACCAGTCCCTTCAGGGTGAGCTGGACCCGTTAGAGCTAAATCACGCGTGGTGTAATCCCAGCTCAATTGACTGCAGTGTAATTGTATCTGTTTGATGCAATGGACGCTTGGCCTATTTTTAAATTCAATTAAGGGACTCATGCACTTAACCATTTTGGAATTTTCTTCTTAAAGCTGCCTTTTGAAAGAGATAATAGCTTGTTTTAGTCTGCTTTTTAATTATGAATTAAAGACAAGCACAGAATATCTTAACTACAGGGGCATACTGCTAACACAGTACTCCTTTTGTCTTGGAAGTGCCTTTCATCAATAGATTTCAAAGCAACTCACAAAGTCAATTTGAGCCAATTTACTCTAAAGTTCTTTTCTCTTATTTATATGTTTTGCATAAAATGAAATGTCTTTCACTGTTAATGTTTTTTAGTGCTGTTGTGAACTGCATCAACAAAATGTATCCCTGCTTTGGATGATAGGGAGTCCTGCCTGGCTGGTTGTTCATTGCTATTGTTGAGACCATATTTATAATATAATTTTGTTTGCCCTCAAGGTCTTTCATCTTTGTAAATGAGTTATAACTCCATGACATAGTTCTAAAGTCTTGACATTCCTTCCGAACCGTGCTGTCACGTTTTGGTAAGGCAGAGGAAGTAAAGAAAAGGCATAGCTGAACCTGAAGTGAAAACGTAAGCATTTTCCAATGGGAAATAATTTTACAGAAATTATTTGAGAAGTAATTGGTTTCCTTGTCATAATTTCTAATTTAGTATTGGGGGGAAAAAGGTCATAAATTTAAACTGTGAATGGCGCTGCAAGCATAACGTGAGTTTAAATGTGCTTGCCTGTATAGATGAATGAATGCTATTGAAATCGCATATTTTTGTTGGCAGAACTGTTTTTTTTCCTCTTTCTAAGAGTGCTGCTGGGAAAATGAACTGCCTGGCTCAAGGCTCTCTAAGTTTCTAACTCCTGAACTGTGTTCTTTGCAATCAAATATTTTGGAATTGTTGTTTGATAAATGTGAGATAAGTTAAATTCAGTTCAGTAGACTAGAAAGGAATTACTGGATTTGGTATGGTCCTTGTGGTGGTCAGATGTTAGATCATTCCTTTCTTGTCTGGGAAAAAGAGTTGCTATTAGTCATATGCACTTTATGACATTCCAGGCGATCAAGATGTTTGGTCTGGTCCTACTGCTCTTTTCATTTCAAGATTTTATTAGTTTACTGTGCTTTTTGCAAAGGACGAATGAGGGGGATGAATGCACATTTGATATGTATACACGCATGTGCTTTGGATATGTACACATACATAACTAGCTTTTATCAGTGCAAGGTGTTTTTTCACTGTCAAAAGAATTTTTAAAAGTTCTTACCATATTGTGGTGAGAGCTGATTAAAATCTACCACTCCTTTACAAATACAGATTAAGTGGCTATGCGAAGATCTTATAAACCCTTGAACCCAGGTTGTGTATTTGGGCGGCTGTATCTGCGTGTTTCACTAAAGTCAATACGCTTTTTTTTTTTAATGGTAAAAGATAAATTGGTGTTTAACTTAAGCTACAGTATTTTTCCTAGTTCTAATGAGTAAAGGTTTGAGTTCACAGTGGGATTTTGATGTTCATGGATGGCGTAATTCAAACTCCCCATAAATCCCTGTGGAAGTTCTGAATGGCTTCAGTCACCAACGAGTAGAACACAGAACTAGCTGGGAGCAGTGAATCCAGTTGGAGTTTGGGAAACAAAAGGCACAAAGCAGAAAATGATGTAAAAAAGCCTTCAGCTGCAGAACAGGATTTACGAGTTGAGCAGTGTAAGCCTGCGGCTTCCAGCCAGTCTGCCCAGGTGCATGGGCTGCAATTCTTAGCCCATTTATTTGTTGTATGGGTATTCTAACAGCAGAAGGCTTCATGTGACTCAGGTCTGTATTTCAAGCAGAGTTCCAATATGACGAGATAGTTTTGTATTAGAATGTTAAATTTTTAGGAGGGGGTGTTTAAGGTATTTCTAGATAGCGTTATCTCTTTTTTAGTCGTCGTGATTTAATGTCGACAAATTTGGTGGCATAGGGATAAGCTTGATACTGTTTGAAGAGTTTGCACAGACAGCTCACTGCAGTGAGTTTAAATTCCAGACAAGGGTTGGTTAGAAGAGTTAGAAATAATTTGTTCTGTTTGGTATTTGGTGAGGAATGTTGTGTGGCTTTATTCCTTACAGGCAATCTGTAAAAACAAATCGGGGCTTTAGAAACTGTGATGTTTTCCTAGTGTGGGCTGGGATTTTCCTCCCACCCTTGTCTCTCTTCATTTACCCCCTCTGCAACCAGCTTTTTACACCTGGTTTTCCATGGTTTCCAATAGATTAATAAGGGGGAAGTGTCTAATCCTTCAACGGACTTCAGTTCTGCCGTCACCGTGATGCCGTGTTCTTTGACGTGACAATTTGCGTGGCGTTGTCCATCAGACTTTGTGCTGCGACGTTGCTGTTCAGTATTGGTTCAGTACTGGTTCGTTTGCTCCGAACAGGTTGTCTCCCGGTTCTGATGTCTACGTCACCATTTCATCCATTGCCTTAGCAAGATCGCAGCAGTGCCGCAATTCTCCGAGCAACTTATCGTCCTCAAGTGAGACCGGCTCTAGTGGGGGCACGTACAGGCAAAAATCAATGCCGGAAGGGTAGGCACCACACTTTTTCGTATTCTTTTTAGGCAGTGGTTTGGTTTTTTTTTTCCCCTCTGTTCCATGTGTGGTGATATGTGTTCAACTAAAGGAGTGTTACACAGCCTCCTGTCCACTGTTGTTTACACGCATTAAAAACCATGTTTGTTTTCAACTATCACTGTCATGCTTCTTGAAAAAGTCAGCTTCTAAAATCCCTTGCTTCCCACCTTTGTCCTTTGCGACCTAACATCTCTGCTCCTAGCTGTAGACTTTAAAAAAAATCTTCATTAATGGTACTGATTTCATCTTGCAAATTGCCTCGTTTCACAGTTTAAGATTGTAGAAGAAACTAAGTAGTAGGTTTGGGACTTTGCAGTCTGTGCTAATAGTTGAAGCAAAGCAGTGGCGAGTGCAACTAAGATTTCAGATGTGCTGGCACACAAGTGCTGAGTAATCCACTGCTAGCATCTCCCTCACATATTCACAGTCATCCTGTTTTAAGGCGCTCTCTTCCAACTTTCCAGAAAACTTCAACCTCTCTGAAGTGATCCTGTGTCAACACGGGGGGCAAATTGCAGAGGAAAAAATTAAATCTGTGTCATTTTCAGAGAGCGCTGAAAGGAGCAATAAATGAAGCATCTCCAAGGAGCAGAAAAAAAAAAATAATTGGCAGCAGGAAAAAGCACTTAACCTCTTTATACGCTGTGTAATTCCTGGCTCTTTCATGCCAGCAGCGCTTACGTGTTGCCTTGAATTCTGAAGAGCAGCTTGTGCTCCCGATATCTTGTCTGCTCTTTCCCAACTACATCATTTGCTCTGCAAGAAAAGTATTACTGCCATATGTCCTTAGACCATCATGAGCATAACTTGAGTAGGAAAGGATTTTCAGACACGCTGGGGTTTGTGTTTTGAACTGGCCTCAGAGCACACCAGCACTCACCCCAACCCTTTTCCATCATTTAAGTTAATTATACACGTGTTCACTACAGCATTGTTTGAGCATTTTGCAAGATCAGCAGAGATGTGTCCTAGAAACCTTGCGTACAGTCTTTTTGGTTGTGAAGTTTTAATTCGGTGCAAGGACACACTGTTTAAATGGAATAATGAAAGAATTAATTAATACATGAACTCAGAGTGTTCTTTACTGGCCACTTTTAAAAAAAAACCCACTTATTAAACTCCAATTATTTGACTGCTATTCTTATAGGAAAAGCACTTTGCCTCCCGTGCACTGTCCTTGTGCACGTGAATTATATTTACTCAGGGCTTTCCAAACATTTTCTACCAGAAATAAGAAAGCATGAAAAATGTAATTATGAAGGAAACTTCCCCTTGCCCCAGTAAGGAAAGTAATGTCTGCCACATTACTAAAAATCGTTGCAGGTCCATGTGCACCTTCTGTTGAGATTTGTCTGAGAGACCAGGTTCAGGGCAGCTCCGCAGTTGTCTTCGGCGTTACCAGGTAGCACTGGTCAGCGATTAACCCACATGCATTGTTACAAGAGGGGAAAGATATTGTGGCGTTCAGCTGCTGAGATGTTGGGGAGGAGGATTGGCTGGAGTAGGGGCTGAGGGTCATTTCCCAAAGGGAGGCTCCAGGGAGCTCCGGGTGCCGCCAGTCCCTGAGATTTCCCCGCACAGGAAATCTCAGCCGCGTAATCTGGGTATACATGTGTTTCTTGTCGCGTGCTGTGACAGATTTGGAAAGGTTGTGAAACTTAAATGACTGGAAGCATGGGCGTGAGTCCAACCTCTGTCAGACGTGGGTAAGAGCAGTAACTACTACCTCTTCTAGATTGTGGGTCCGTGTCCTAAGCTGCATGTAGGCAAAAACCTCACTGCCTTCAAGAACAGCCAGATCGGTCTCTGATGTGTGTATCTGTGTGTTTCATGTACTAGCCCTGTGTTTACCTGAAGGTCTGTATGTGTAATAAATGATTACAGCATGTAAAAGTGAAATTCAAAAATATTAAAATAATGTGTTTCTTCTTATGACATATATAAAAAATGTGTATTTAAACGATGTCACTGTTTCTTTAATCCAGATTTATTTCTCTTTCAAGTTTTTTGGGTTCATTCCTACGTACCCTAACAGGCTATATAACTAAGCAACCTAGAATATAACATCGCCTGCATTTATTATTCTTGGCTTTAAATAGCCTGCCTCATGTAAAAAAGGCAATTTAAAGATTCTTGCAGTTTAATTGGTAGAGTGATTATTTTAATGAAATAAAATTTAGAACATGATGAATTGGAACATGGATGTGTATTCTCTTATCTTGAAAAAAGATCCCACATCATAAAATATGCCAAATGCAAATCTGACTGCGTCTGTACATGTGAACATCATGGAGTTTAAGCAAAAGGACAACACATAGAAAGTTGTAAAGCATTTGACACAGTCTCCCACAGCATCCTTGCTGCCAAACTGAGGAAGTGTGGTCTAGACTCTCGGGTAGTGAGGTGGACTGTGAACTGGCTAAGGGGAAGAAGCCAAAGAGTCATGGTCAATGGGGCGGAGTCTGGTTGGAGACCTGTATCCAGTGGAGTCCCTCAAGGGTCAGTACTGGGACCAGTATTATTCAATATATTCATCAATGACTTGGGTGAGGAACTAGAGAGTACTATTAGCAAGTTTGCTGATGACACCAAGCTGGGAGGAGTGGCTGACACACCAGAAGGCTGTGCTGCCATCCAGCCAGACCTGGACAGGCTGGAGGGTTGGGCGGGGAAAAATTTGATGAAATATAACAAGGGTAAGTGTAGGGTCTTGCATCTGGGTAGGAACAACCCTAGGTTCCAGTATAATCTGGGGAATGACTTATTAGAGAGCAGTGTAGGGGAAAGGGACCTGGGAGTCTTGGTGGACAGCAGGATGACCATGAGCCAGCAGTGTGCCCTCGTGGCCAGGAAGGCCAATGGCATCCTGGGGTGTATTAGAAGGGGGGTGGTTAGTAGGTTGAGAGAGGTTCTGCTTCCCTTCTACTCTGCCCTGGTGAGACCCCATCTGGAATATTGTGTCCAGTTCTGGGCCCCTCAGTTCAAGAAAGACAGAGAACTGCTGGAGAGAGTCCGGCACAGGGCAACTAGGATGATTAAGGGAGTGGAGCATCTCCCTTATGAGAAAAGACTGAGGGAGCTGGGGCTCTTTAGTTTGGAGAAGAGGAGACTGAGGGGTGACCTCATTAATGTTTACAAATATATCAAGGGTGAGTGTCACAAGGATGGAGCCAGGCTCTTCTCGGTGACAACCACTGATAGGACAAGGGGTAATGGGCTGAAACTGGAACATAAGAGGTTCCGCTTAAACTCGAGAAGAAACTTCTTCTCAGTGAGGGTGACGGAGCCCTGGAACAGGCTGCCCAGAGAGGTTGTGGAGTCTCCTTCTCCGGAGACATTCAAGACTTGCCTGGACACGTTCCTATGTAGCATAATCTAGGCGTTCCTGCTATGGCAGGAGGATTGGACTTGATGATCTTTCAAGGTCCCTTCCAATCCCTAACATTCTGTGATTCTGTGAAAGTAAAATTTTGATGCAGTGCAAGTTTATCACAATGAGGCTTCTTGACGTCTTGGCTGCTTCTTTTAGATACCAACTTCTAGTTATTTTATCATGAAAGATGTGTCTTAAACTTTGAGAATTACCTCAGATCAGCATTTAAAGATCAGCTTTTGAAATGTGTTTGGACTTCTTATGCATCTGTTGAATTGGCACTGAATGCATCGTGTTTAATTTAAGTGTTTGATTAAGTGAAATCCTAGCTAGTCTATGTGAATAGAAAAGGAGGAGCATTGCTCACTTCATGCATTCTTAATTTAAGTCGTTTATTTTCAGAAGGCAGATAAATCCTGATATATAGGATGGGAGTGGGATTTTGTTGTTCTGAGCCATATGATGTTTCTTTGGTGGGTTCATTTGAGTTAATGAGTACAGGAACTTTCAAATGGGATGACCGCACCAACTTGTTCTAACAGGTGGGCAGATGTCTGATTTACAGCGGGGGTCCCGTGGGGCGATCTGTAGCGTACAGAATCAGTAGAAGGCACTGTTTGGGTATTTTGCATTCTGTTACTCAGTCACTTAGAGCAAGAGAAACTCCTTGATATAGAGAGAATATACCAGTTTGTTGTAGTTCTTTTGGGGATTATTCTGTGCATGTAGAATTTTTTTTCCATCAAGGAATGTCGGGGCAGGGTAAACCAACTCAGAATTGAATTATTTTTGACAAATTCTTAATGATTGGTCTGCTCATTCTGAACCCAACTATAATTCTTACAGATTTACAAGTGACTCATGTAATACAGATTTGTAGATTTTATTCTTACAGGCTTTTAGGCGTGCAAGACATGTAGGCTTTGGTACAACACAGAGGCACTGTGTGTGTCCTTTGTCATCAGATTGTTCTTGAGTTTACCGTATCTTTCTTGAGCTTTCCAAAATCTGTTTGACTAATCCAGCAGGATTTACAAAGTCCACACAGTTTTTCTTTTGCACTGTATACTTTCTTCTACAACAATGGATATACATGTCTTGCTGCTTTCCTACAGCTGTATTTAGTTTGCACTAGTCCACTCAAATTACTTTATGAACAAATAATCATTTACCGAATTTATAAGCAGCAGGCTTGGGGAACTCATAACCAATACAATCAGCTTATTTAAAATACGTGGCAGTGTAATATTGTCCCAGATGAATTTTTTGTTCGCGTATATGTCTGCATCCACCTAGGTGTGACCTTACTAGTCTTTTACTTAGAACCCGGGAGGGAGGCTGAGATCCATGGGGTTGTCCCAACAGGCTTTTCTGATGCTCGCTTTGACTAATTTGAGGTAGAGCTTTCCCAGATAAAAGGATCTGTCCTTGATATCTTCTCCCAATAAATGCACCTCATTTCTCTGTATGGCTTTTATCCAGACTTCTTAGGTTTTACTCATTGTAGTCATCTGTCACCATGTAATGGCCTGGTCACCTTTCCATGTAAACATCTGTGTAAATGAAAGCAATTTTATTTCTGGATGTTTTGGTCTATTTGGTTTGGGTTTTGTTTTTTTTTTTAAATTGTATTCTTGATCAAAAATGCTCAACAAATTGATGTGTACTGTAATTTTACACATTAAATGTGCTAAATGGGTCCTGAGAGCTGTGGCAGAAATTAAATGGAAAAGCGTTATAAATCCCTCAAGCAGTTGTGCTATCCATTGGTCTGCCCTGTTGTTTGACACTCGCTTCTTTAAAGTGCTCTTTTCTCCTTCTATGAGATTGACGCATATTTAAAATCATTATCTGCTTTGGGTTTTTTTTGGGGTGTTAAAACAGGTTTGGAATCAGCCGTAGATCCCCTGCTTCCATCGACAGGCAGAACACACAGTCGGATACAGGTGGTAGCGGCAAATCCACACCCAGCTGGCAGAGGAGCGAGGATAGTATCGCTGACCAGATGGGTAGGTAATTAATTGTTTACAAGGAGCAAGTGGTGCTAACCACAAGGTGACTTTGGCGATGCCTCTCCATGCGGAGAAAGAACCCTCCTAAGCACTGTATTTTCAGTGTCTTTGAAAGTTAGCCTTGTTCTTAAGGATGAGTAATTAGGTCTGGAGCGTGTACGAGCTTCTGCAGTCTGTTTCCTTGAAAGCTATGAGTATCACCTGAGGAAGCAAGTGATATCAGTTCTTAATTTGATTGTGGGGCTAAATCTACCTTAATGCTCTTACCTGAAACAATCTGTCCTTTTAGAAGCGGCTAGGTAGACACAGTTATTAATTTGTCTTGCTGTTGAGGACTTGTTTGACCTCACCTACCCTCCCGAGTGGCTTGGCTTAGTTTAATTTTTGCTTAGTTTGTCTAAAATGCTTGTGATGCTCCTTTTCAAATGGTGCTGTATAAATGCAAATTGATTGTTTGATCGTTGAAGCTATAAAAATACCATGTACGGAATGGAAAAAATGCAATTAAAGTTGAAATAGTGAGGTAAATCTATAGCTTGGTAATCGCCTTCTACCAGTGTATACATTTTTCATTGAGCTTGGCAATTAAGCTGTCAGCTGAGGGAACATACTGACTACATAAAACAGCTGGGTACTGCGAATTTGCTTTGTTAAGCCTTCATTTGAAGCTTTTTGCTACAGCTCTGGCTTGACTTGAGTGGATACTGATGAGACTGACACTGGTGGAATTGTCCTGTCTACAAACAGCGTTGATCCAACACGATGATCATGGTCAATGTTGCTAGATTGTTTTTTTCCTAACTTTGTTACCACAGATTAAACAATTCCATACTTTCTCTGTTACACTTGTAGATCATCGTTTTACTGCACTGCAGCTTTTGTTCTGTATAAATGGACGGGTGCCAAACGCAGAATAAGGTTCAGTGAGATCAGCAGTAGTTTAAGGCAAACGTTCAAGTTCTGAAGATGTACTTTGTTCACATACCGTCACAACCTCAGTGAGCTGTGCCTTGTTATCGAAGCCATCTGTCAGTCCCTCCCGCACAACTCTCCCCCGTACTTCTCGCTAAAAAGCTGTGATTATACTGATCTGCCGCTCTCATTTTGACAGAGTGATTTTTAATTGCGTATGTTTTGGTACTGCATGATGGTAACGACACATGTAAAACTGATCTCTTGCTCAATGTTGCTTTTGCAGACCAACACTTGAGTGTTGGCACCGAGTGGAGCTGCCGGCAAGTTCTGTTCTGCAATGTCAGATGTTGCATTATTAGCAAAATAAATAAATAAGGCCAAAAAGAACAGGAAAAATTGTGGGAGAACTGATGACTCCGGCATTTGGCACAGGCTGGGAAATACACACTCATGTACAATCCCTATATTTTCTCTCTTGTGTGCTGTTCTGCATTCATAGAGTCTCAGCTGGAAGCTGCGTCTCTGACAGGAGACTTTAGTGCTGGTCTGGTGAGTCTAGGTGAAAGTTTGGTTCTATGACAAATAAGCACATTTCAACAAATAAGCACATTTCCACTTGGGATAATCTGTCTCAAGATAAATAAGGCATTAGGTGCACTCAGTCCACACACTCGCTCCTTTCTGGCCCATTCTTAGCTTCAGAAGACTTTTGTTCTTGGAGCACCAGCATTGTTAGCTACCACTTGCCAGGGGAAATCAACTTTAATTACATTTTTTTACATACTTAAAAAACCCCTTTTTTTCTGTTAAAAAAAAAAAGCTAGTAGTGCTGCCAATCAAGATGAACCAACTGTAGCTGTGCTGGGGAAAGCACTGCTAATTACCATGGGCATTGTTAAGTGCTTGATGTTAGTAAGCACTTATTCTGCTTAAAAGTATAAAAAAAAATTGCATTAGCACAGGAGAGAAGATACACGGCAGAAGTCGCAACTGAGATTCTTTTAAAATCCTGACTGTGGGCTCTGAGAAGGCAATTACCTGCCCGATGGGCTGTGTCTGAAGACCCTCTGGACTTTCACAGTTTTCTCCTGGGGAAAAAATAGGTTTAATTGCAAAGAGCACTCCTGTGAGTGTCCATGTAGATGAGTGATTTGAATTCCATCCACTTTTGTCAGGATTAGATTAATAAGTGTTCCTTTTGTACATCTGTGCAGTTTCCACATTCACAGTCATCACTTTTTAAGGGAATGTTTTAATTTCAACAGATTTTCTAACTGAAGAGATATCAAAAAGAAAGTGTTCATTTAAGTCACCTTAACCTTGACAAGAAATAATATATGCTGGAGAAAATGCATTCATTTAAGTGATCACTGTAGACTTTTGCTATTGTCCCGCCTTGCGTAGAACACTACGTGGAAGTGCAGATCTTGTGATTCTTTTTTAAGTTTTCTTTTTCATCTCTTGTCTACAGGCAACGTGCATATAGAGATACAGTGTCAGTACACTGTGAGAATGAATATTCCGCTGGTTTAATGCTCTGTTACCGTGCTGCTGGACAGTGTGGCCCTGATACCATTCCAGTGGTTCCAACAAAAGCCAGGGTGGTGGCTGCTGGTGTTTCGCAAAGTCTTACTGATTTACGCCAGGCAGGAATGGGTCCTCACTTACTCACTTGTGTTTTGTCACAATATCAATTATTTTTTTTTTAATTCAGAATGAATTTCGTGTTAGTTATCCAAAGTTGTTGGCTAATGGTAGCAGTGGGAAGATTGCAGTATGAGACTCGGTTACTTATTTTCTGAGCCTGTGGCGCTGGATGTGCTCTTCAGGCCGTCGTCGTGTGCTGTATTGCAGAGCCAACGTGCCACCTCCCAGCAGTGTCCAAAGTGCCGCCGTCCTTCAGAGAAAGCCCCAGCGGAAGGCTGATGAGACAGGATCCTGTGGTTCACTTGTCTCCAAATAAGCAGGGTCATGTAAGTTATCCTAAAAAAGGAATTATTTAATGGTTTTGCTTTTGCTCCACAAACTCTTGGTACTGAAAGTGGTGTTCAAAGTTACATTTACAGTGCCAGTTTAAAAAAAAAAGATACATAAATCCTCAAGCCCTGTTCCTACTAGAATGTGGAGGAAGGAGTAGAACAGACGTGTTGTCTCCTGAATCCTACTGAAGCTAAGCACAGCCTACTGAAATATTTTTCAGTTAATAAAGTTTTGCTGCCACTTGAACAGCAACTTCTTGTCTGTTTTCTTGTGGTAAGTAGAGAATTTGTGGGAGTTTACAAAGCTCTTCCTAGGCCTCACATGTGAGACTTAGTTTACTAATACGCTTTATAATGCAACTCTCAGATGCCTGTTTGAAACAGAATAGCGACCTTATTTTTTGGTTTTGTATTTTCTTCATTTTCCTCATCTAATTTAACTATGACTTCCTTTCCGTAAATTGCCCTGCCCACTCTTGGAAGACTTTGCCTGAAAGGTCTGCTGGAATACTGCTGAAAAAAACCCAAAACGTTCTTATTTTCTTTGTGTCTAAGGTCTAAATGGTAAATTCAGTCTTTCTGGATCCACAGAGTTAGATATTCACACCTTTTCAGAGACTGTCACTTCCCAGTTACATACAGAGAGATAGATAGATGCAGTAATGTTCATAAATTTAAAATGTCTTGAAAATTACTTAAGCCACTAGAATAAAAAGAAACCTACCCTTTAAAGTTTAAATTGCCCACTAAGCTGTATTACTTGTGTTTTGTTTTTTACAATCAGCTAAAATAGGGACTTATGTTGCATGAATATACTGAAAGTATTAGTTGCATTTATTTAGATGTGATAGTCTTTAATTGGTCCCTGTTATTTGCTCCTGCTTACCAGTATTTTTTCAATACAATTGGCAGTGTTGCTTTTAGGTTATTAACTCATAACAACACGTATTTATTATTTAAAAAAAAAACCAACACAGAAAACTCCCACAAAACAGAAGAAAACAAAAAACCCCAGCACACCTGTCTTCATATTCTGGGGAGCACAAATTATTTTTTATATTTAGATTGACCTGTTTTCCATGAGATATTTGTGATTGTATAATGATGTAACACATAACCCATTAACTTGCATGCAAAGTGCAGTACTGGAATTAATGCTTCCATTCTTCTCATTTAGTTATTGTTAAAGTAAATCTTTATTATGTGGACAGATGGATGGGGGCGAGTGATGTGGTTCCTAATGAAGAGCAGTAACTTTAATTGGAGATAACTAGCAATCCAGATCAGCTTCATATTCCTCCAGTTTTTCTGTCAATTCTTATATAAGTTTCTTATTATACTAAATAAGAAACACGGTTGCCAAGATTTCGTGCTCTTGGTATACATCCATCCTCTATTTTCTCTCTTTTATGGTGAAAACAGAATCAGTATCTAATTTTTTGTATTTGGCTGGGACCTCTGCCCATGCCCGTTCAGTAAAACTCCGTGAGCAGACAAATAGGAAAGGTGGTTCTACATCTCCTTTCGTCCCTTCCATTATTCCCAGGCCCTCTGATCACCAAACGTGTCCATTGTCTACTGAAAAGCCGCTTCAGTTCTGATCAGAACTTGGTGTCCGTCTACAGAATTTAACTGAAATTAAGGAATGCAGGTGGATATAACTACCCCAAAAATAAGTGAGCTCCTAAGCAATGATGAGTGTACAGCAAAAAATTATTCCTATGCTGGGGTGTTTCACCAGTGCCCACCGTGGAACTGAGGACATTCAGTATCTTTGTACCAGTGGACTGTGGCCCCGTGCAGAACATACGAACCAGCCAGACACTGGCATGCCCTGATGGGACAACCTAAAAGCGTTGCATTAAAGTTTCCTTTCTTGCAATTCTGTCTTTTGGAAAACAATTTCAGATTAGTTAGATGGCATTTCAGTAATACTTTGCGAAGGACACACCTGCTGAGGAGGAGATCTACACTGCTGCAAAGGGGTAGGGCTTATTTAGCCCAATTCTAACCTTTCGATGGGCAACTGGATGATTTAAAATAACGTGTGCTTTCTATGGATTATCTTTCATGTTCTAAAACACGGGAGTCTTAAAATCAGAATATTTTTCATTACTGTAGTTAGAAACCAAGTCAAAGTCTACACAATTTGGCCAATTTCATTGGAATGGGCCAAGCAGAAGTGTGCTTGGAAGGAAACAGTGTAAAGTATTTCAGGACAAAATACAAACAACTCTGTTTCCCTGAATAGTTAAGGCACAGCTTCCAAATCTGTATGAAAACTTTTTATGTGCACCCAGAACCGAACATATGCATTGCGTTGGAATGAAATTTTCAGAGTTTATTAGTCTGGTCATTGTATCTGTCCGATGCTTCAAGGTTGGGTGGTGGTGACTTTTGTAACTGTTGTTTCCTCCTCCTCCGTTGCCATAATTTTGAGATAAACCTGCAAGTGTGGTGGTTTTGTTTTCTTTCTCTTTTTGGATTGTTGTTTCTTCTGCAGTCTGACAGCCACTACTCCAGCCATTCCAGCAGCAATACCCTCTCCAGCAACGCCTCCAGTGCTCACAGTGACGAGAAGTGGTATGACAGCGGAGAGCGCACCGAGTCCGAGCTGAACAGCTACAACTACCTTCAAGGGACTTCAGCCGATAGTGGTATCGACACCACTTCCTACGGGCCGAGCCATGGCAGCACCACATCCCTGGGAGCGGCGACGTCTCCCCGGACGGGGCTCACGAAGGAGAAGGTGGCACCGCTGTGGCACAGCTCCAGTGAAGTGGTCTCCATTGCGGACAGGACATTAGAAAAAGAGAGCCACCTGGACCGAAAAACCGAGTCTTCACTGAGCCTGGATCTTCACAGCAAGAGCCAGCCGGCCTCCAATCCTCTAACAAGGGAGAACAGTGCTTACAGTCTTAGTGATGCTGTCTCACATACAAGGTAATTTTCACCTCTTATGAGATTGACCCCTCCACGCTCATTTTCCCATTCTCACTCTCTAACCTATCAAAAGCGAGAAGTGGATGTTGAAGAGAGAGATTCCTGCTTATGTTAACCAGTGTTTTGAAAGATCCCGCTGTGCAGAATGCTTGAAAATTAAGACCACCTTTAGTCTGTGCATCTGCTACTGCTTATAATACTTGAGAGTGCCTTTGGGAGCATCTTCCATATTGCTGCTGCTAAACTAATGCAAGACAGACACATGCCTGATGTGTTCATGAGGAATATCTGGCACTTCACATGTGGATCAGAATGGAGATTGGGCCATCTTATTCACAGTTTAATGTGGAGTTCTTTTCTGTCTTGCAAGCACACATTTCAGATGTTTTGTATTTTTCCCCCCAGTCTTTTTGTTTAGAAATCTACCTGCAGTCAGTATGATCAATACTGAGAGCAAGTTGCTTGCAAGTGCTAGCAGTTTTGCTGCTTGTAAAAGTATGTGTATAATGCACTCGAACACCTCAGATGGAACATACTTTTACAAGAGCTGCTAGAGGCAGGAAATATTTTAGACTGTTTTCCTAATGCTTTCTCAAGAAGCATTCAGTGTGCTTTTCGAAAAATACACTGTATCACACTGGCAACAAGAAAAAAACACACAACTCTTTCACGGGAGATGTGTGATCATCATAATTTGTTGGCCTTGTAGAGCTTGACAGTTGCTTTTTTGTTCTGAAGGCACCTTTGTTTTGAAAGTGCAGCTAAAATGCCTACAGACTGAAGCAATTTTTGCTAATCGTTTTGAGCAGAGCTACATTTCTGCAAGGCTAGATGTTTATCAGACAGTTTAACAACTCCTCAGACAGTAGCTGCAAATAGGGGGTTGTCATAGAGACTAACATAGCGAACCAGTCTCCGTGTACTTCGTCATGGTAATTTTGACTAAGTAATCTGCTAACAGTGGCTCCACTCTGGTCTTCTGCCTCTCTTGGTTGGCCATTTTTGGCACTAAAGCTCATATTCAGCTGGTATAAATTCCACCCAGAGCTTTGAGACTGGTGTTTCCAGTAGCTGTGTGTGCACAAAGGACTTGAGCAAGTCTGTAGAACACACTGTGCAGAGGGATTTACTTAATTTTGACCATGTTAGCACGTGCCCCTTTCTCAAAGGTAAAAAGCTATATGGTGCTTATCTACAGGGTTGAGGGTTTTTTTTTATTTTAAGACGGGTGCATTCATATGCATTTTTTAATGCTCATTAGAATTTACCATGTGCCCTGCAGCATTTGTCTGAATGTAACTGGCAGTAGCGCTAAATGTGAGAATCTTACACGAAATGCTGATTCTGATGAAGTTGTCAGGATTTCCATTTGGGAAGATTTTTTCCACTTTTGAGGATCTTTTCCTCTTTGAGCACCAAATAGGGTTAGTTCAGTTGAAAATCCAAGAAAATTTAATAAAAAAACCGTCTTTGCAGGGCAGACACAGCCTGACAGCTCTCATCTTTGTCTTCCATGGATATACTTGGCAGCTCGGTTGCAAACTTCAGTTTAGGATCTTGTCTCGTTATTTATTACATGATAGCATTGTGTCGCCAAACATGGTGTTTTCTCTGGATGATTTGGATTAATTTATGTTGTTTCTCCTGTGATACTGAAATGATTCTCTGCCTATATTTTAGGGGTTGTTACTGAATTTTGGGGGGCTGTTACTGAAATTTCCAGATAAGGGTTCACTAGGCTTTATGCTAGAGAGCCTCACAATGAAGCAAAAGCACAGTTTGGGTTTAAAAGCTTTCGTTTTGTTTCTCACGGTATCTGCAGTGGGTGGTTGCACGCTGAGCAGTGGTGCTGACCTGAGGAAACTCTGGGTCCAGACGTTTGCTCCCAGTTCTCCCATAGCTCTCCAGCTTGGAGCTGGAGGCTTGTTAAAACTGGCACTTCCAAAATGTCTCTGCAGCTGCCTGCTTCGAGGAGGTGAAGGAGGAGAGATGAAAGGATGATTCTGAAGAGGCTACTTTTCATGAGAAATGAACAGCTTAATTGGTGTGCTTCTCTATCAGTTTCTAAATTGTTACAACCCTTTGTTGCTTCTCACTTTTTTACCTTTTGCCCATGGATGCCACAATGTCTGTAACGTCTTTAGATTCAGGTTTCTGAGCAAGAAGAAAAGGCATTTGGCCCTAATAAGAACTCGGTGACAAAAAGAAAAGAAAATCACCACGAATTAGTGTTTATGTCTGTAGAAGACAGAACGATAATTAATGTTCGGATCATTTGATGGTGCATAAAAGAACTTGTACCTGAGAAGTGGTGGCAAAATGTAAATTATAGTGATTAACTTTTGCAGCAGAGCTTCTGGCTGGGTTTTATTTTTCTTCTCCACCCCCATTCCCAAAGCCTTTCCTGATGATTGTGCAGATTTCTCATAACTTCCTAGGAGGATTGCATTATGTAGGCCACTAATTATACAGAATCATTATAGCTGAATGTCATTAAATGAAGCCATATGCACTGATGGCCTGAATTCCCGAACAAAAAAAAAAAAAGAAATCAAACTTTCATTTCCACCTAAAGTATGTGGTTTCTTATGGTCCTCTTATCAAAACTAAAAGGAAAGTCATGGCTATTTCTAATCAAGTATCTTTCTCATTACTCCTAATAATTTTAAGAAAATCAAAATATTATTTACTGATTGCAGAATACTTTTATGAATGGCTCATCTGCAGTTTTTGCAGATTGTAGTGTAATAGTTGATTTTTTTCCTTAATTTATTCCTTGATGTTGAAGTAATTGAGGTGGGGGGGACCAATGGCAGCTATCTCTGTGTCCTGAGAAGGAGAACTGGATCTCTTCCAGGTATAATCAAGCTGGTCCAGGAGCCTGTTACATCTGCATGCTTCCTGGTGTCCAGTGCTCTTCCCATCGCCACCATAGCGTTCCAGCCCCAATTTAATTCTTCTAGAGTTTATCCAAAGCCATTTGCTCTCCAAATACACCCTCAGTTAACAAGTGTGTCTGTTTTTCTGTCACCTATTGGCCTGCCTGTGTTTACTTGTAGGATGAAAAGCTTCGGTCACATCCACAGTTCTGGGCATAGTTCCTGAAGTAGAATGTCCTCCCAAAATACTACACCCTAAAACCACAGCTCAAAATATGCAATACGCTTTAAAGAAAAGTGTGTTTAGAACTTTTATGCTAGTTTTCATGCTTACTTGCCAGGCGGCTCTTGGCATCTATTATAGGATACATATTATAATAAATATTAAAGTAATAATACTTAAAATACCCCCTGTGTGTATTCAATATGATATTTAATAAAATATTGTAATTATTTTATTACATATCCATATGTATTTTCTATATAAGCTTTATGCAGAGGATACCAAACAGCATTTTTTACCCTCTTTGCCTAGTAATATTAAGGATCAACACTACCAACCTATCTGGAGTTGTTTTGATCAATAAATATTTTCTCACAACTAGCACTTTCTGGAGAACTACTTGATGGATTAAAGAATTCTGAAATGTGATCAGAACTTCCTTTTGCCTACACTGAAGCAAAAGACTTCTCCACTTCTTGAGTGTGTTTAGAAGTGGGAGAAAATGAAAAAGAAAATAGCCCTGTGCCTTTCCTTTAGAAGATGTGCATCTTCCACAGACCTCAGTGGTTTCATTTTGCGGTGGTGATGCCCTGCAGATGGGCTGGTTTACTCAGCATGTGTAGGAGTTTTCTTTCAGTGTTGAGAAAGGAGAGAGAGGAAGGAATGAAGAAAAATTTACTGCCTCTCCCCCTAGCTCTTACTTTTCTCTACTTTCTTGCCATAAGTTATGTTTACTTATATCCATTACAGATAGGAAGGTTGTGATGTGCAGTGCCAGGTATATGGGCATGATGGGCAGGAAAATCTCTTCCCATATTTTCCTAATATCCCGTCTTCTGTACAGGCCTTTCAAATGTACAGGGGAAGGGAAGGAAAAAAATAATTCTATAATGCAAAACCTGCATTACTGTCATTTGATTTGCATTTGTGTGGGAAGATGCATCTCGCCCCTGATGCAAGGGACTTCACAGCGTACGTTCGATGGAAGCCTGGGCTGCGGCACCTTCTTGAGGTGGGAAGGCTCCTCAGGAAATCTGCAGAACTGAGGTGATGGGACTCCTGGTGCTTCACTTGAGCCATCTAAAAATGAAACTTAGTTGAAGGGGATTTTTCAGACTCTCTCTGTTGACAGTGGAGAGCATTAGTTCACCCTGTGTATCTGAGACACCTAATTTCAGATCACCTCCTAAGGATATTTCTTCATTGACTACAGCAGGAGCCAGACAAGTGGCACAGATTAGATAACTGGCTTCTCTAAGACTAAATGTGTGTGAGGTTATTTTCCCAGGTGTCAACATAAATTTAACCTTAAATTCTTTTTTCTGTTCCATTAAGAAATGCATTGTTTTATCAAGATTAGGAAGAGTGGTGAAGAATTTTCTGTTGAGCTAAGAAAGAAAAGATTATTCAGTGACTTTATTCAGCCTTGCAGCTAATTTTTATTTCTCAGTCAGAAGCTCTTCTTTACCATCTGTTTCAAATTCATTCCTTGCACTGTTGGATACGGAGATGAAAATGTGGCTAAGTTTAGGGAGCTGACAGAAAACTGGTCTCCAAATATAAAATGATATTTCAGCACTAAGGCTGTACACAAAGTTTTCCTGTAACTGTACACAGAACTACCTGACCTTTTAAGGCTGTTCCAGTCAATATTGTCTTAAGCTCTAGTGCTCCCAATATGATGCAAGTTGTATTGGATTGGAATGTCAGCATAACTTAGGAGTAGCTCCATCTAAACCCCCACTCCGTCTTCCCAACAATAAGCTGCAGTTGGTCATCCCAACTCTTCACAAATTGTGATGGTAGAGACCTGCTCAAAAGTCTTTTTTTAGCAAATGATGACTGCTTTTCAGGCAAAATCCAGAAAGCTCTCTTTCGAAAGTTGTATGGGTTTCTTCTTTGGTTTGTTGTGGGGTCTTAGAAATGTTGTCTAAGTTCCTTCAAAACATGTTTTTGTCCACAGCCAGGAATTCCATCAAGAAACTGGATTTGATACGATCTGATGTATTACTTCTAAACTGCTTAATGACCATGAACTCTAGATTTCCCATTTGTTGCAGGGAAATGGAGTGGTGATATATTTCATCCTCATCGCAAAATTTTTCATTACTACGTGAGATGCTTTTAGTGAAACGTTGGTGGAAGCCCCTCAAGAAGAGCCAACTGGTTTTGCTACTCTACCCACTGTTGATAAGAATAACATCTTGTGCCCAGACTTCTGCTGTAAAAATAGTTAAACAAGGTGCATATATAGACGTTTGAGGCAAATTTTGTCTGTATTATGTTTTTCTCCTAGTACCATGAGCTCACGACACTCTGCCAGCCCGGTTGTTTTCACCAGTGCCAGAAGCTCACCCAAAGAGGAGCTTCATTCTGCTACTTCTCCCCAGCTCGCACCTTCTTTCTCCTCCTCCTCTTCGTCCTCATCTGGTCCTAGGACTTTCTACCCTCGCCAGGGTGCTACTAGCAAGTATCTGATCGGATGGAAAAAGCCAGAAGGGACAATAAACTCAGTGGGGTTCATGGATTCAAGAAAGTAAGACTGGTTTTTTGGTTCTCTTGCTTGGTTATTTGCTTTAATTGTAAAGAAGCATGGAGGTCTGCAGCACTGCTTTGTATAGAAGAACTCAAGACTATTTAATAGAATACTTAGTCTTCTATAAAACTTAATCTCAAATCTAGAGTTCTGCAGTTAGGCTTAAATATTGGATAGTTAATCTCATTCCCTGTTAACTTGTAAAAGATATTTTTTTAACATTTCTAGAGAGCTGTATGAATTTTAGTCCTATTAAAGCGTATCTTCGCTGGGGACTTCTTAAAGGTGATTCAAAATGTTATTTGAGCAAATATTAAAAATCCTCTTAATGCTGAGCCCAAGTTTTCCTTAAGCCTCTCATCCATGTAGTAGTTCTGTGCATGCTGTGCCTTAGCTCAATGACACTGTTTAGTCTTGTTAAGATTGCAGCCAGTACCCCGCCTAACAGGCTTAAAGCAAGCCAAGCTCTTCCCATGTTACAATACACAACCGTCTCTTTTGGAAGAGAAATGGAGAAACCACTTAGGAGTGGAAATACTCTTCCTTTAAGTCTGGTATGCCTTGGAGAGTGTGTGGTTCAGAAAGCCCATTTCGAAGTAATTTATTCAACCCTTCTTGGCTTTTATTGGGTCAAGCACAGTATCCCTAGATGACAGCAATAACTGGCTGTCAGAAAGAGATGGTGAAATTTTGCAATTACTGCATTATAAAAGGCAGTTAAAAGATTAAAGAAACTTAGTGATTTTGTGGTTTGGGGCTCATCAATGACATTTATATTTTTGTTTTGTACAGAATACACTTTATTTTAATAGATTCAGTCCCTGATTGGGAAAATGTATTACGATAACCATAAAGTGTGTTGCTAGTTGATGTTTTTGAATGTTTATTGCTTCAACAGGTATTCATTAAGATGAGGCTATGCTGTATTAGCGAAAATCCTTCCTTCCTCCATGCCCCCTACCTAGGTTTTTTTCTTTGAGTATCTTGAAGGTGCTATAATTCTTGTTTCATTCATGCCTCCTGCCCCCAGGGCTTTGAGACCTGAATGTGTCTGTTCCGTTTCATTTAAGACGTCACCAGAGTGATGGCAATGAAATGGCCCACCCTCGACTGCATGCTTCAGCAAGAGATCTACGGGCGTCACCGAAACGAGCATCTAAGTCCACCGTTGAAGAAGATCTGAAGAAATTGATAGATCTTGATAGCACAACGCCTGAGTTCCAGAAGAATTTTAAGGTACATTAAAGAAAGAGTGTGTGATCTGGCTGTCTCTTGTCACAGTTAAGTGAAATCTGAGAATACCTGAGCAGCAACATCCGGGTCTTCTTCAGATCCAAGTCGTAGTTCTGTTCTTACAAAATAGAGAAGTATGAAGTTAAAATTTTTAAGAATTTGATGATTGAGTTCATTGCTGTCTAGACATATCAACAAGCAGAAGCAAGCACTTCCCAATTTGGGAAATGGTGAAGGCTGTGAAGCTCGAACATTTCTGTGCAGAAAATGCTGAGTACTTTCAGAGCAAAGCTGAAGTGGGCATTCATTCATACAGAGGTTGGCCTTTGCATTGGACTCAAGAGTTTCTCAGATAGGATCTTTTACGTTCTTACCCATAACAGGAAAATAAATACAATGCAAGGCATTCCCTTGATTCTCATCATGGACAGAAAGTCACCAGTTTGTCACGAACTTACTTACGAGAGAAATGTTTGAGGAACAGTTTCATTATGACAGTCACTGCAATATTATCACAGCTTTGTGTGCAAATTTAAAGAAATTAGTGTGCCAAATTGCAAAGAACATTTAGGACCGCTGGCTCATGGGAAATCCTGTAGTGTCGTCCTGTGCATTTGAATTCTTCTTCTCTAATTGCATCACTAGACGGTGACTTGTTGACAGTATTGAAACGCCTTGCAAAAAGCACACTTTTCTGCCTCTCTAGTCCTGTTACTGCACAGGGATCAAGAATGCTCCCTAAACTTAGGCAAATATTTATACAGAATAAATAGAAATGTTTCTTCATCTGTTTCAAAATGTGTATAATACAAAAGTGCATATTCTAATATTAAAAATCCTTCGTTTTGAAGAGAACATCTTGATCTCTACAGGCTCCATGTACAGTCAGTGCTTAAAGCTGCTGGAGCCCAAATGGTTTCCACAGCAACCACGCAGAAGAGAGAGCTGCAACTTCTTTCTTTGCTTGTAAAAGAACCAGAGTGGCTTACTGAAACTTGTAAGTGCTAGGTTCTGTACACAGATTATTGCAGATGTTACCTTTGAGGCCAGCGAGGAAAAAAAAACAAAAAACCTTGGCAAGGTATTTTTTCCTTTACATTTGTGGTAGGACCGAGGGGAATGGGAAACAGGTGATGCGAGCATCTTCTGCTGGTTGTTTTGAGCAAGGGGGTTGTTTTCATTCCAAGAAATTTCTTTCTGTTTAAGGAGGTGACCTGAAAAGTGTGTGCATTCCCAAGTTGGTTGGTTTTCTCTTCTGCGTCTTCTCATTATCTTCCCAGCCTTCCTCATCTCCTTACATAGAGCTTCTGCAGTGTATCTTCTCAGACAAATCACCCTTCTTTTTCTCTTCCATCTGCTCTGTTACCAGGAGATAATTCCCACTCACATTGCTTCTCTTCCAGCTCCATCAGATGTTTATATTTGTGCAGCCTTTTAATCTCAATGTCTGATATTTCCTGGTGGCTCCAGCTCTTAATTCTCTAACACTAGGTGAACTATACCCTGGAGCTTTTTCTTGTCTTCTGTCACTTCAGGACAAGTCGTGGGAGACTTCACTGGATCATAACATGAACTTGCTGATTGAGCTTTTAAATTTCAGGATAAAAAAGCAGCTCAATCCTGAATGTAACATAGTGTCAACTGTGTGCCAGCTGTTGTCATTTCTGTGGTGTTACTTGGACATGCAGTGTTCATACTGGGGTGGGCATGTCCTGAGGAAGGCAACACAGAAGGAAGAATTTGATGCAATGGAAAGCTGGTGTGGGACATGGCTTCTCTTTCCTTCCCTGTCTTTTGATGATAGCAGGTTTCCTGAAGTTTCTGATCCTTATTCATAAAACCAAAATGTGCAGCAGTCTTTTAAAATTTCAAAATTTGTGATGTTTTGGGGGAAAATAAAAAAATTTGGTTGTCTTCCACTGCACAGTACCAATAGTCCCTCTTCCATGCTCTTCTCCCACCTTGTAGTGTGGGATTTTGATCACTAGACTAGAGTACCATTTCTTCAAACATTTTCTTCCTCTTTCTGAGAAGAGAGAATTATTTTTGTGTGCAAACGAGCAACGCTTTATAATGTTTAATCACTCTTTCTGGTCATCATATTATCCTCTTTTTTTGTTTACACTTGCTTACAGAGCAAATGAGACTGGTGAGGTCTTCCTTTCTGTTTGCCATTTTTCCATGAAAGCCTTTGGAACCCACTGCAGCCAAACCATCAGGAAATGTTATGGCTTACAGACAGTTAAGTTGTTACAGGTTTTGTGAAAATCAATGTCTCTGCTGATGGGAATGGTAACGCACTCTCTGATAGCAGGTCACTGGCCTCCAGGCTTAACCACTGCGTTGCTTTCTCCTGTGTGGAACATGAAGGAATCTGGGAGGATGGTGGCGCAGGACACAAGTTCTCTTACTCTTGGGACTATTTACTTAATTTTGATTCAAATCCTTCTGAAGAATCCAAGCAGTGGTGGGCGTTCCCAGTTGTTCAGTAATATGAGACTTTTAATTAGTTGGCATTTGCTGGTGCTTTGCCTGCAGGAAGGCAGAGCCTCCCCCCGACGTGAGGGAGAGCTCTGGTTTGTGCAGCGTTCAGTCTTGTTTCTGTGAACATTATCTCTGATACACGTCAGCTGCCTGAGATTTCCACTTCAGGGGAAGTTTGAAGAGTATTAAAAAAGTGAATGTGTGTGACATACGCTAAAAAGACCTGTGTATGTTACCTAGTTCTAATCTCCTTCAAAGCAGATTCCTTTAGTTCATTTTCTTATCCACTCTGAAGAAATACTATGTTAACTCTTGCTTTCGTATTTTTCTTTAAAGCTTTAGAGAAACATGAACTTTAAAAGTTTCTTTATTGATTTTTTTTTTTCTTCTCATTTCTTTTTATTTGTTTTTATGAATGTATAGTCACACACTCTGTCCTGTCAGTCTCCCTTTCCTAGCACTCCTACCACAAGGCGTGCCTTGCAAAGGACTTTGTCAGATGAGAGTATTTACAGTGGTCAAAGGGACCACTTCTTCACCTCACGGGCCTCGCTCTTGGACCAAGCCATGCCAAATGACGTCCTGTTCACCAGCACGTATCCTTCTCTCCCAAAGTCATTGCCATTACGGAGACCATCGTACACTTTGGGAATGAAATCACTACATGGTAAGTGTATTTTCTTTTTTTTTCTTTTTTTTTTTTTTTTTACTTCCGAAGGAATCCTTTGTGAATCACATTATGAGAAAATGTTTAGTACAGAAATTAGTACTTCCATCTTGATTTTACTAAAATGAGGAGAATCAAATCACATGCTTGAAAATATTAAATAGGAGAGGAATAGGGTTTTTTCTGCACTTGGTGGTTAACAGGCTGCATCACCTTGTGAAGGGAGCACAAAAATTTGCCTTATTGGATGTAAGTTTTCACCATTTATTTGAGGAGTCATCTGGATCAGTTTGAGCTAGTAGAGAGAGCATGTATGCCTGGTTATCCACTGGTGCCAACTTCAGGTGTCAGTTCCTTTAGTGTAGGATTATGGGAACAAAATACCTTTAGGAAATAAATAATGCTATAAAAGTAGATAAATACTAGTGGACATTTGGCTCTACAACTAGACCAAATACAACTTTTATTGCACTGTTTTTGCATTTGCTCCCTTGTCCTATTCATTGTACAGGGTTTGAGTTACTTATTTTAGTCACACATCAGCAGCTAATGAGAAGTTATTTGGCAAACTGCTGTCAGTTGGCTTTCCCCTGTTAGTTCCCTGCAACTTCTCAGTAGGATTATCTGATGGGTTTTGCATTGCTGCATGTGAATGTCTCAGTTGGTGGGAAAGGGAATTTTCACAGGTTCCCGCTGTACCTCACAGCTGAATGCGTTTTCCAGAAATAGAGCTAGATCTCACAGTGCAGGATTCTGCAGTGTTGTCTTCAGAAGTACTGTCTGCTCCAATTTATTCATGTTCTAGTATGTTTCAGGAGGAAAATGCACAGCTATCAATAGCTTGAACTCACTATAGTGGGCCCTGAGCACAGTCTGCATTTAGCTACACAGGACACATTTGACAGCAAAGGCTGCTGAAGACATCTATTTTAAATTCTTTTCATCTGCCTGTGATCACCAGGCATCAGTTTTCAGTGTTGAGCCTGACATTTTCATGAGCTGTTGTTTCTGTGTAACATGTTTCTTGCCTAAGAGTTAGGAAACTGAGCTCTCTTCACTTCTGCTTTTCACATGCGCTAAAATAACTTTGCAGGCTTGGTTACCCCTGTAACTAACTGGCTTGTGGATTTGGCTTCTGAGGGCTTGGGGTCAGAAGACTAATGATGCCATCGTAGAAGTGGAAAGGAGCACTTCGGTCTCTTTTTGTTTAAATGGCCGTATTTTGCAAAAGAAAATCACAAAAAAACCTTCTTTCACTGTCACGTTCTCTTCCACACGAAACCAGTCATTCCTGCTAGCATGTAAGCTTTCTACATGTAAACAAAAGAAGACTTCTCCATTTTCTGTCAAATGTAGGACTTGCACGAGAAAAGGACCAGCTATTCGACTGGCACACAATTTGCCTCCCCCTCTACACTTGCCTGTTCTGAGAGAAGGATTAAGTAGAGCTGGATGTTTAATACCGCAAGTATTTGTTGGCTTCTAGTTATTCAAAATTCTTTTAATTCAAAGATCTTACTTAATAACAGAGAACAGCCATTCCCAAGCAGCTTCATTTGTTTTGAAGATGAAATGAGCTAAAAATAGTATTTGCTCACCTGTTTTAACAATCCAACTCACCCTTTTAAAACAGGTAATTTTTCAAACAGTGAGTTTTTTCTTCTAATTCTGTGTATCTTGTCACTAATTTTAACTATTTTCATGTTAAGAACTTCCCAAATAAGTGCCCTCTTTTAGGGAGGTAATACAAGAATCCTCAGTGTTGATAGTGAGCTGAACTTAGGTTTATAAAAAGCAAACACACGCAGAGGACAAAAAAGAATACCAACATTTTTGAGCAGAGAAGTGAATGCAGTGTAGCTTTTCTGGTTATTGTTTCCTAGACAGCAGTAATTTCAGTTATTGAAGTTATATAGTTACTAGAGTATTAACAAAAAATAAAAAGGGGGCAAAAATAAGCACCGCACTAGTGGCATTTGTCTTGCAATGGGCTTGTGACCTGCCCACCAACACTGCCTTTCTCTTCCCTTTGGGTCACATGGATTCTTGACTATACCCTCCTCTGCAGCTTCCTCCCAGGTGCCCAGTCCACCTTCTCACCCTGACATCTCTGGTGCTTCTAATACCACCTCAAAACTTTCTTGATGCCCTGACAGAGGGCATTAGGAAGCAAGTTGTTGTTGCTTCTGAGCTTACACATGTGCTGAGTAAACAGGCATTTTTTTTGATTGTCCAGCTAGTAAACTGAAACAAAGTAGATAATTGTTGGTTCACAATTTGATCTTTCCCTAATTAGTGGCAATAATTCCAGTGTTTCACTTTGCTAGGCACCAGTTTGCACAAAAATTACAGGAACTTTATATCCTTTTTTGAAGCTTGCCAATGTTTTTTTTCTGTAGCAGGCCATGTGCCAACTTCAGGGTCGGTGTGTGTGTTTTCCTGTAAAGATCGAGAGGTTTCACTAAACTGCTCAGAGATGTGCAGTGCTTTGGAAGTCATTTTAAGGGTTGTCTCGTTCTGATTCGCCTTGGTAGGCCGAAATGTACTCCCATGGGTTTCTGAGATTGTAAAGAGAGGAAGAAACCCCACAGTTTTGTATTTTCATAGGAGCAAATAGGTGCTAGGGAGAGTAGTAAGCTGCAGAGCCTTCCAAAGCGTCCTCAGCTTGTGCAGAGGCAGGAATCGCTGGGTAGAAGAGTACTGGTGCCAGCCCCAGTGCTGGAAGGAGGCAGAGACTGGCTTTCAGAGTGCTAAACTGCAGAGATTCAGGCAGGTTAGAAAGTTGCTGAATGTACTGGTGAGAAGCTCTGTCTTGGAAAACTGTCTTGTAGTGTGCTCTGTCTCGTCAACTGCAGTTGATCAAACGTGCTACTAGTACTGGTTCCAAAAGTGCTATCCCAGAAAAACTAAAAATAGGGACACGTTAGAATTAAGAAAAGGATTTTGGTGTTTTTTTATGGAGCTTATAATTTGTTTTGCTTTACTCTAGGAGAGTTTTCTGCCTCAGACAGCTCCCTCACAGATATCCAGGAGCAAAGACGGCAGCCCATGCCAGACCCTGGTCTTATGCCATTGCCTGACTCCGCCTCTGATCTGGACTGGTCAAACTTGGTGGATGCTGCCAAAGCATTTGAAGGTAAGTTTTCAGAATACAATACTTAGAAAGCTGGTGTTTGTGCATGCTTCATTTAGAAGTGGGTTGTGTTGATTTTTTTAATCTTGACTCTTCTGTTGTTACTGTTTCGACTTAGTTTGAAGCTTAAGCTAATTTAAAATAACAACTCGAGTCTTAACAGCCTAAACGTTTGTATGTAATACTCAGACACTGTTTCTTCATACTGGAATCCCTGTGTGCTATGATTTGGCCAAATCTCTGTGAAACTGGCTACTTTTCATTTCATGTAGAGCAGTTGCAGACATCACAGCCTGCATGGAAAAGGCATCTTGCATAAAAGTGCAAAATTAAAGTCAAATAGCAGGGGGAAACCATGTGAGCACACTTAACAATTGCTTGCTTGGTGCACGAGCAAGAAGCTTCTGAAGTGCGCTGCCAGGGCAATCTGGGAAATATCCCCTTGTTTGTATATACTTTTCCATTGTGGTTCTTCCCTCAGCATCCTCTGAATACACAGACCTGCACATAAGTGTCCTTTCATTCTATGGCACTTTCCATCTCCTTGACTTATAGTAAACTGAAGAGAACTGTAAGCTGTATTTGAATTTAAAATTAAACCCACTTCAGCCCCAAGGGAGTTTACGTTACAGTTACTGTAATCCGATGGGAAAGTTTTCTACGTGCGTTGAAGAGAAGTGCCTTTTCCTAATATCCGCATAAATGCTGTCCCACCTTCATAAATTTTTTTTTGCTGATCCTGAATCTTTTAAACGTAATTCTGCATGGTTGGAGAAGGCTGTGAAGTATCTTGCTTTCCTGGCCGTTCCCTGGTAGCAGCTGTACACATCATTACAATGGTACATGTCTAGGCTGGTGTTGAAGACGTACATGTGTGCTCTGCTCTGCTGCCCTGGGAGTTGTAGGATCGGCATGTCTCCTATTTATGCTGTGCAGTCTCGGGAAAGAGTATTCCAAGTAAGCTGTAGTCCTCAAGAGAAGATGGACTTGGAGTGATGGATTTTTTTTCACCATTACATAGGGATGAAACCCAGGTTTTTATGCATTTCATTGTGGTTGGCAATGAAAAAAATCTTTTTCGGTTAGATTTTACCTGACTATCTTCATTAAGCTGAGTCCCTCGCTTCTGTGGGCCCCACACTCACTTGTGCTTCTCTTGAGAAGCGTGAACAAGGTCAGTGTGGTGAAGAAACAAACTGACAGCTCAGACAAAGCAAAGCTGGGCTAATGTGCTGGCCGGCACTTTCGTCTCACAGCTGTAAAAATACATTCAGATTTGACTTGGAGAGGGAACAGCTGTCTGATGTCAGTATAATCCTGGTGTCTAGTCTCTGCTAAGGGCTACTAAGGATTGACAAGTACCGAGCAGCCTAAATTCTGATTTGTGATCCCGGACACCTCTGCATCATTGGTTGGTGTTTTCAGCACAAGCCCCTGAAGTTACAAATCTGCAACCAGCTGAAACAAAAGCTGCCTGGATCCCAGAGCCTTCAGTATTTTCATTCAAAGGAAAAAAAGAGAGGGGCAGGAAAAAAAATCCATCAAATCCCAAGGCACATTAATTTTAACCTTGTTGAAAGCACGGAACAAAAATTGGCCAAGCAGAAAAAGACAATACTGTTCTGTTTCCAGTGAGAGACCAGCAGCTGCTGAGGGAGAGATATGTTAATTTATTAAACTAAAAAATGTTTACGTTACTGTTTGTGCTAGGAAACTCCAGAGGTAGGGGCACTCGGTAGTTTAGTCACACCACATGTGATAGTGATTTAGAGATTTGTTAAACCATATGAGCAGGTACGGGACAAAAAGGTACAGACACAAGGCAGGAAAGAGGTTTCACATTTCAATCTGAAAGCGTTTTCTAAGGCATAAGGAAAAAATTTCAGGTTCTGAAAAAATTACATTGATCATTTTACTTTCCACATGTAAATTGCGCACAGTGAGCTTTTCTTTCTTCAAGATAAAGGGATCCTTTATGGTGTGAAGGAAGCTAAATACAGTTACTGACGTTTTGGATAGTGTCGTGCAGTTGTACCCAGGAAGTTCAGCACAGCACTTGTCGTTCCAGCTTGGCTTCTTGCCTCTCTCGGAACTGGCCTTGGGTGGACTCTGCAAGCACTGTCAGAGTATCTCTGCTTTGCACTCTCTGACATCTCCCTCCGGGAGAGTTTCTTAGCATGAGGGTGACGCAAGAGCTGTGTGAACGCATGGCGCTGTGCCAGAGTTAGTACAAGTGCAGTGGAGAACCTGGGGCGAGCACCTGGCGAGGCCAGTTTCCTTCTGTATATTGGTATGTCATATCATCACCTTGCCTTGCTCGAGACAGACTTCTTCAATTGCTTTGAGATCCTGCAGCGTAGCTGTTGCGCTGCGCAAGCAAATAATAATTACTGCTGCCGTAGGTTTTCCCTGTATGTTTGCCTTCTCAGTTCAGCGAGCTTCATTCTTTGCTGCTGCTGCTGAAAATCACAGACCGGTGAGTGCTGCCTCCAGTAGCGATCAGGCTGAGGACCAGCTTACTGCACAGATAAAGCCTTACACAGGGTGAGTAAATAATATGCAAGCTTCCTCAGCTACAAACCAAGGAAAAGAGTAGGAACATCTCTGCTTGGAAGCCATCTCCAAGCTTCCCAGAAGAATTCTTCACAAGTTCTTACGAAGACAGTGGTGAGAAATGGAAACAGAAGAATTGTTGAGTTCTGCTCAGCTTTTTTGCAGGTTCTTTCCTGTCCAAAATGTTCATGAATGTCTGCAAAGCAATGGCAATTCAAGGCACGTACAATGAGTAGAAGTAGAGAGAAGTCAAGTGATGTGATGGCTCCAATTAATCATGAGTTAAATTTGTTATGTTGATTAATGTGCTGCATGTGTTTCATGTGCTCTTTGTTAGGTTCTTTTTGCTTCTTTTGTAAATTCTTAGTGTACCTGAATGCAAACCTACAAAAAGCCACTTGGTACAAGCAAGACTGTTAGCTACTCTATGTGAAGACAGTAAATCCTGTCAATACCTATTCTTGTGTCCTGCTTTCAACAGTAAAGAATCTCCTCCAACTCTCGCCTCTAAAGTGGACCAACTGGAAGGTTTGCTGAAGATGCTGCAAGAGGATTTAAGGAAGGTAAACATTTCATCTATGGAAAATCTGTAAGACATGTATTTAGTGCTGATAGGTGATGCTAGTAACTCTGTAATCCTACCTTGCCATGTCTGAGCCTGTGACAGTCTCAGCCTTGTATGAGAAAAAGACATTTCTTTGCTACTTTTCTCAGGCCGTCCTTCTAATTATGCAAGGCTAGGGTGGAGTGTCTAAATTTGCAAGCATCAGATTCTCTTGCTTAAATTAGGCCTGTGATTCAGAGTTCCTCCACTCCTAATTCAGGTGATGCTGCAAAAGTATCGAAGTTAGGCCCCATAAATACGTCCCGCTGATGTTGAAAAGTTGATAGTATTACCCAAACATATTTGTATGGTGGAAACTTCCTGTACTGTGTTACTGCCCACTTGGTGCAAGAAGGCTCTGCTGTGGTCAGATGACAAATCTCTTAGCCGGGGAAGTACCTTCAGGAATGTTTCCTTTCCCTTATTCACTTAACCATCAACAGTTGTACATAGGTGCTGTACATGGAAAAGGGCACGCCCCATTTTATTTCACCACTTGAAATTCTTACAAAAATCTTTATAAAGAATGAGACTCATGCTCTCCTAAGAGGGTCTTGCCTCTCTATATGGGTGGGAAGCACGACACAAAATTTCCACTAAGACTTGTATTTTTCCTCATGCCTAAGGAAAAAGAGGACAAGGCCAGTCTTCAGGCTGAAGTGCAACACTTGCGGGAAGACAACTTGAGGTTACAGGAGGAATCCCAGAACGCAACCGAGAAACTGAAGAAATTCACTGAATGGGTTTTCAACACAATTGATATGAACTGAGAACAGTGTACGGGGAAGGAAACTGTTATGAATATTATTCCTGGGACTTAAGCTTTAATGCCACCTTAATCATGACATGTGAAAGTATAGTGAGAGCACTTCCCTGTCCTTCATCCTCCAATAACCCTTTTTTGCATCTCTGCGCGCACTTGGAGCAATTGCAGATCAACAATCAATGTCTGCCTTTTGTAGAAAAAAAAACAAAGTAAATAATTTTAAAAAGGTAAAATAAAAGTTTAACTGCTAAAATGTGAATGTCTATTTTTTGCACATTGTCTCTTTATCTGTTATGTACAAAATGATTTGGAGGCGGGATCAGGCTTGCTGTTCCACCTGCCTTTCTTTCCATTAACTCCTTTCTCTCTGTTTCAGGTAATCTGCTTTTCCTTGCAGCTTTGGCAAATACTATGACATCTAGAAAATTAGAAAGAAATGTTTATTTTACTGCTCTTCTTACATTGTTTTCTGAAGTATGCCACAGACAAGGGGATGTAATGCAGTGGTTTAGGTGTCCTTAGCAACTTGTGCTTGATTGCTAGTGCTACCTTCCCATCCGTTACAGAGCACGCGTGCCCATAGCGTATGTCCAGTACAACCAGCATCGTAACAGAGAGGCGTGAGGCATGTTATCACACATCTATTGCATTAGCATTTCTGGCAGCCTTTGTTTCCCGTGGAAACAACGGCTGTGGAAACAACGCTGTGAGTAACTTTAGGAAGAGCAAAACGAGGCACGCTGCAATTCATTCTGTATCAGGCAGGCTGAGAGATACTGAGTGTTGTTGCTTAAGTATAGTCCCCTTCCCTTCCAGGGGAATCTGTTCCTTGCATATGTGCAGAAGACCTAGGCTGAAGTTGTAAAGAGATTTAAGATTTCTTCCCCGTGAACTCTTTCCATGAAAACCCATGTAAACCATCTCACGCATCTGCCCTCCCAATCCAATTCTCTGGACTTCTCAAATCACAACAGATTTGAGAACTGTTTATTTAACTTTGTGGTTTTAGTACATGAAAGGTCTTATAAATCTTTTACTGTGGTAGACGGAGGAATATGTAAAGGTGAATTCGAGAAGTATGTTTTCCAAAGTACTGGGATAGGACTGGAGCTCCGAAATCCCCAGGCCCCAGTGAAGCTGTCTAGCATGAGATTTCCCAAACTGCCTCATGCCAGGAAAGTTAATTTCTTGTTCTTGGAAGGAATGGCTGACTTGCCACAACGTGTTACCTCTCCAGAAAATACCATTTAGGTGTCAGAATACAACCTTTCAGCACCGCAGTCTGCACAGGCATTGAACTGTGCAGCGTGCTGGGAAACCTTTCCTACTCCTTTCTGAGGATAAAGTCACTACCTTAATAAATCTTGCCTTGCATAAAGGACAGCATATTTGGCGGCTTAATTTCAAGAGCGTCCACTCCCTCCTCTTTACCACATTCTCAGAGACAGATGAAAATCATCAGGCATAGTCTTGTCACAGAAACTTCCAGGCTCTTTTCAAATCCTTTTTTCATGCTCTTTAATCTTGTTCCACACAAGTACACACTACACTTCAACCTCAAACTTCATTTGTGATGCTAATCCCCACAGAGTTCTTCTCTAAGGTTTTGTCATGGAAATGGATCTCTTTGGAACTATTTCTGGAGTGCTTTTGTAAAGGTTTAGAATGTCTTGGGTTTTTTAATGACTTGTATGAAGGAGATTTATATAATGCCTGATATTATTTGTAAATGGGAAATATTGCTAACATCTCTGAGCATCCTGAAGTCTTGCTTTTATTCTCTTTTATTTTTAAGTTTGGTTTTTATTTTATTTCAAAAAATATTTTGGGACTTGGGGCAGACTATTTATTAGAGTTTTGCAACAGAGTTCTTCTTGTATGATGCCACTGAAGGCTACTTGTAAAATTCTGACAATAAAACTCATTTTAAAGGCTCTTCTAAACCATTTTCTTCTGATTTTGTTGGGTTTGTTGTTTAAGACTTTCCAGTGTCCTTTTCTTCTTACTTTCTTGTACCACTTTCCTCAGTGCTCAGCAATAGAAGAGTTTTGTTCACTATCGGATTTCTACTTTTTATCCTTTTGAAGGCCATTACTTGGTATGTATACACATATTTAATCCCTTGAATTTTACTTGCATTACTGCACAAATGTATTTTGTTCCTGTTTACAAGGTTTTGCTGCCTTTAAGTGACTGAGCTGTACCAGGCTGATATGGTAAAAGAGAGACAGTGATTTTTTTTTTTTTTTTAAATGATTTATCAGGATTTTAGACTGACTTGGAAAAATTGAAGCCGATTTAGGTGAAAACCAAACTTGCCTGGCACATCTGCCCAAGGGCACGCACAGCTTTCAGCATCCTAGAGCCAAACCTTTGAGCATGCAGCATTAAGTTTGTTTTGTTTCCTGGATCTCCTCCTTTGACTTGGGTGTCTTTTGAATCGACCTTTTTTTGACCCAGTGCATCACCGTTCTGCATGGCTCAAGAATGTGGAACTAGATCAGTTTGCAGGAAAGCTTCTTCAGGTTCACTGAGTGGATCCTTAAAAGACGTGTGGGGAAAGAAAAATCCATCTTTTTCTAGCAGCAAAGTACCCAGCCAAGAGAGCTCTCAAGCAGCAGGAGCAAACCTGATTGAAAAACAGGGATTGAATCTTGGAAAGAAAACTAGATGCTGTCTTACCAGTTGTAATTGGATACAGGTAATTGAGTTGAAGCAGAAAGTCTTCTGCAAGCCCACATTCATAATGAATTCACACCAGAGGCTCCCACACGCACTGCTTGGTCACCCTAGACCAGGGCAGGCATCTCCTCACAGCTGGAGTAGTTGCTGGCCAAAGCAGGAGGTGGGTGGCCGTGAAAGGAGTGTGGGTAACAGGGGCTCTGCCTTCCTGGTTCATCTGTTTCTCCCAAGAAAGTGATGTTTCGTATTCCCTGGAAGCAGGTTTGTATTCCTTCTCTATGTTCCAGTGTGAAGGTGCTGTTCTCCTGTGACAGTGTCTTGGATATCCAGATGTGGTTTGTACAGCAGCAGCAGGCTGCCTTCTCTCAAAATTCCCAAATTGGGGGGGGGGGGTCCACCCTAGGGGGGGCTGCAGCTTTTGTGATTGGTGATACATTTATCAGGAGTGAAGGAGGCTGTGTAGGTAACAGGTTGAAGGGTAAAGGGCTGCGCTAAGAGAAGAGCTGTAAGGCACACAGTAGGCAGGAATGCGAGGGGAGAGGCTAGTGGGAAGGGCGCTGGGGAGCCAGTTACAGGGTTAGGGGAGAGATGTGGGGATGAAATGCAAGGCATCCAGGTTTTACTCTAAAAATGTGGTTACTGTATGATAGCTCTGTTTCTGTGAGAAGCTGTGTTCCAGACCCCATCAATGGGTATTGTGAGGAAGCCGTTTCCCCCGCTTTTCCTTTTGTGGGAAAGGTCCCCATGAACCAGGCACAACTTGGAAGGTTGTCTTGTCTGTTTTTAAAAGCTTTATGTAATTCTGCTCTCATCTCCTAGTGCCTTCTTTTGGATAGACAGTTAACAAATCCTCCTTTAAAGCAGTTGGCTGTCTCCTAGCAGACACTTCAGCATGGTGTTAGTACTGCATGTGAACAACTTGCTTTGCTGCAAGACAGCAGGGGAACAGAAGCGGTTGCTGTTTACCAGCTGGTATGACATCCAAAATTGGATTCCCTGGAGGAGAGATGACACTGTTCCTCCTCCACCACTGCAGCTGGAGCAAAGACATGGGCTTTGCTGAGGTAGTTACTAATGGACAGGAGCTGGACAATGAAATTATGAGGCTTGTACAGATGCCTTCACCTCTTCCTTGTGTTAGCTGTGGTGAGGAAATCCTTGCCGTGCTCTTTGAGGCAATGCTGGAGGGGGAAAAACTCAGAAACATTTACTTCAGAGCTCTGCAGTAAGAGCCCCTTCCCCTAGCAGAGGTTTCAGCTTCAGCTGGGCATGAGGGGAGCGAGACTGAGGAGTTTGTGTGAGTTGGAATTGTCAGAGGCCGAGGTCTGAATTTGGAGCTCCATTTCCCTAAGGCAGGCAGTGGCTGATGGCAGCTGCCTAAACCCCATTTCTGCAGTGGAGACTGGCTGCAGCCACTGTCCAGGAAAGGCAGACCCTCTCTTGCTTTCCACTGCAGCAGCGTAGGGGGTGTCGCACTCTTCTCCCAGGGAGTCTTGCAGGGTTTTGCCCCACTCTGGTAGGCAAGGTCACGCAGGCAATTCCCTCTCCCCAGTTCTCTTGCACTTGCACGGACCTGTCTCCCTCCAGAAGATATCACAACCACCTTGTGTTCCTCCCAGATCAATTTAAAGTGGGCTGGGCTGTTCACAGCATGGCAAAGTGCAGCCAACTTGAGTGGGAGCTTGTGTGGGGACTAAAACAGGTACTGCACTGAGGTCCTCATCCTGGAAGAGTTTTTACCAGGGTTATTAGTAGAAATATGTAACCCTAGCAGCAGTTGCAGACTATGTTTTACCTAACTTCCTCCAAGAGCATATGACACTCTCTGTCCTCCTGGAAAGCCTGTGAGCTGTTTCCTGTGTGGGGCGGGCAGCAGAGAAGCCACATCTTTCCCTCAGTTGAGCGTGGCAGGAAGGAGGCCCTGCCGCTGCTTGTGCGCTGAGCTTTGTTTGCTCCACTAATCGACTTCCTACAGCACAGTTCTGATTTTTTTCAAGAGATGTCTCACGTCTGTGCTCAGTATTGCCAATTCATGCTTCAACCAGTTGGATTGAGCCCCTTGGTTCCACTTCACTTCGCACTGCCTGTGAGGATGCCCGTGCTGCTGGGCAGGGAGGCACAGCCACTGGGCAGGCAACGCTCTTGGCAGCCGAAGGAGGTCTGTCAGCTTTTGGCACATGAAGAAGTCAGAGACTGAAACTAGGATGTGTTCAAGGACTAAGACTGAATGTGGTTTCCTAACCTCATGTTGTGATAGTGGCAAAAAGCCACCAACTAGTAACTGAAAAGTTACTGCTTTCAGGCCACAGGGGCAAAAAAACAGGAACATGTCCTGGAACTGGTTTAAATGTCATTTGTATTCTTTTCTCTTCCTCCCACCTGCCCCTTCCCTCCTTCTTCAGTAGAGTTTGTTCATTGTGGTTGGTGACTCCTGGTCTGCTGCCCCGGATCTGGGAGTTAGAGATCCTGGAAGCGAAGCTGTGACTGCCTGTGGCTGAGCTGAGAGGTGAGACACATGGAGCAATTGAATCGCTTCCCTGAACAAAAGAGGCTGACTGCTCATTGAATTTGTGAAAGCGGTCCAGGCACATTTGCATCTTCTTTGCATCTCACACCCAAAATGGAGTTTGCTTAACTGGAGCTGGGAGGCTTAGCTGATAACTTATCTGTATGGAGTGAACAAGCTATGTCATGCACCAAGAGCTATATGCCAGAGATAACGCCTGGGATGCGTCTACCCACACAGCAGAAACCACCAGTATGTGCTTGCCTGGCACTTCCGTCGCTTCAGGGTTTCAGCTCAGTCCAGCTCCGCACAGAGGAGCGGCCTAGAGCTCGGCTCTGCCAACTCCTGCTGTCGGCACAGCAGAGATGGCAGTTCAGGGAGGTTTCTTTCCTCCCTGATTTATCTCATTTGATCCTAATAGTGAGATAACGTAAATACACATCTTTGTTTTTAATGTTCTTTGCAGCTCCTTCTTATCTTTTTTTCCTTTTTTTTAAAAAAAAAAACAAAACACAGACTTCTTCTTAAGCTGTGAACAAGCATTCAACAAATGCCATTCTTCCTTGTGACTGCTTCACACTGGTAGGCAGGTCAGCCACCAGAACCTACAAGTCCCAGTAGTATTACTGACTGGCAGATTGCTTTGTGACCTTCCTTGCTTTATAGTCTTCCTCTGGCCACGCTAAACGTTCAGCCCGGACTGGTGAAAAAGAGAGGTGTACGATAGAATCAGCTTCTTGCCTCTTAATGTTGATGCTTGCCTGTGTTTTGCCATACCAAAGACTGTTGAAACTGAAGAATTTTGCATGCAGGATGTTTTCAAGATGACCTGGAAATCCCTCATGGAGGGCAAACATCTGAGACCTGCACCATATTCTGCTAAACTGTTCAAGCACCAAGTATTTCTCATCTCCTCTTCCTGATCAGGTTACACCACAAGCATAGAAAACATTAGTCTGTGGTTTTTCTTTAAGGGCTTCATTGCTTAAAAGCAACACTGAAACTAACATTACTTCCAGAGCTCTGATTTGTTTGCCCTGATTTCCCAGTTAGATCTTAACTGACATTCTCCAGCTAAAACCTACAGGTTTTAGCCAGATTTGTTTTCTCATTGAGACATCTTTATTAGACAGTCAAAATTTGAGACATTCCTTAGTCTACATAGAGGAGACTCATCAGAATTGGAGTATGTAGCATGGGTCTCCAGTCTGCTGTGAGATGTCCTGCCACTCCTGCGGGTCTGGGGCACGCTACCTTGCGTCGTGTCATCTTTGGGGCTGGAATGTGCAGAAATGATGGGGAGAGCCTCACAGAGAAGTGCTGGCAGGCAGAAACATGCCCGTCTCAGGTCAAGAAAAGACAGACAAGTTCTTCACACCACAGTCAATAAAGGAGCCACAGCCAGCCTGGACAAGAGCCCTTGAGGTGTTTTCCAAGCAACCTAGCGGCCAGCAGAACAGGAAAAACCAGGGCTGCTCTCCATGAGACACCGACCATTTCAGGACAACAGAAAAGGGAGAGGCAAGACTGAAACTCTGCATGTAAGCACAGACAAGTCTGTACCACTGAAATTTCCTGAGCGAGAAGTGACAGAGTAGTCTTGGAGCATGCTTTGGGAACAGTGAATTCTGCTTCAGCTTCATGAGAGGGTGTTTTGGGGGGATGTTCTGTCTTTTTAAGGCATACTGTCTACTTGCAGTCTAGTCTGTTCTAAAATAGACTCTATTTCAGTGGTTTTATGCAAGGCAGATTAGAAAAGATCAAATGGCAGTATCTAAATACACAGATAAAGGTTGTATTAGTTTCACAAGGTACTGAAGTGGGTGAAATGCTGAATTTCTGATGGCTCCTGGATTTCACCTCTGTTATCCTGGCATTCTCCACTCTGTTCTCTACCCCTTCACAAAGTATTCCTAACATTTTATTTTCTAATAGCCACTGAACATAAACTAAATTGACATTATTTCTGAGAATCAGCTTAAGAGCTCATCCTGAAGTAAAGAGGTCAGCACTGCTCTTCCCATGTCCATTATTTTGAATTTCTAGGTTGCAGTTTTTCTGCTGTTTTCTTACCTTGTCACCTGGTAGCGTATGGTTGTTTTGCAGCTCTTCACAGGTAACCCTAATGTTTTTTACTCGGCATATCCTCATGCCACTAGGAGCTTTGTCACATTGATTACCCACTCATTTTTTGGGTAATCTACCGAGTCCGCTGAGCATCGCAGCTTTCAACACTCATCCCTCTGATACTGCCCTGGTGGACTCCCCCAGTTGTGAAAGATTGCTGCTCATTTTATTTCCCCTCTTCCAATTACTTATCCAGTCCTTATCCTATGAGTTTATATTCCTAGAGAACCTTTGGGGAAGAAGCTTGCTTCAAGGCCCTTCAGTAGATTAAGCATGCACTTGTACACACTTTCTTGTCCAGGTACTCAATGGCTGCTTCAAAAGACCTCTAACAGGTTGCAGCAAGAAGACAACTTGAGAGGTGGAGAGAGGTGGTGTAAGTGCCAGTATTACCTCCCTTCTACTAGACAGCCCAGTACATATACAGTTTGTGTGGGATGCTGAAAGATTCTGCTTCATTGCCTCCTTTCTCTGAGAGGATTTTCATATTGCATCTCCCAAGGAAGCATCGTAACTATTAGCTTAACTCTTATTTTCTCCCAGCTCTTCTTGTTAAATCTCTTTCCTTTGGCTTAAAATACACATTGACTCAGAGATGGGAATTTTCTAGCTTGGTTCCTTTTCATCCGCTCCTCTTCCAAGGGAATATTTGCGTCTGCCACTGGAAATGGGACCAGTGCAGGGATGTTTGTGCCCAGAGCTGCCATGACATGAAAGGAATGGAGACCTAATATCTAGCAGGCAAGTTGGAAGGTGAGACCCCAGAAACAGGGAGGGTGACCAAATCCTGCACTGGACTTGGAGAAGTTGGAAAACCCAACAAAAGGTAACAGGATGGGGAGAAGGCAGATTTGGGGCACACACAGCTGTCGTGGGGGAAGGGCCTGCGAGTAATCTTTGGAATGAAGGATAGAACAGCAGGCAGAAAAATAGGTAAGGGTGTGTGTTACGGGACATGAAGCATCCCTAGCTGGTGTGATGTCCTGGGAGGCCCCTTTTAACACCTCACTATGAGGCCTCTCAGTGCTCTTGACAAGCTGCAAGCAGCTTGCAGCCCTAATTTTGGCTGGAAGGAGAGATCAGTGCTTGACTCAGCTCTTCTGAGCATCTCCTTTTCTTATGGATGTCACCATTCTGAGCAAAACACGTGGATATTCACAACCCCCTGGCAGAAGTAAGGATGAATATTGCCGGGTAATGGGGAAAAAAAGGATGTGACTGAAATCTGGTAGGTACAGGATTATAATTAAGTGAAATGACAGCTGATCAGCAATGAACTATCTTCCCTTTGGGCTTGCAGCTCTGGACAGGAGTAGAGGAGCACTTGCTCAGCTCTTCAGCACTCCTGTCCCACCTTGCAGATAGCTCTCTCCTGCCCAAGTAAAACAAAGCACTTGCACTTATCCTGCAGAGACTAACTCTGCTGTGTTCCCCAAGGATGAGCTAGGCCTAATAAGATCTTTTCTGTATCTGATGTCTGTGATAAAGCCAGAAACCCTTAGTAAGGTATTAGCTGACACAGTGATACCTTAATGCACTTTGTAATTCACTTTGTATTCATGAGGCCTGACAGCCGTTTCCAAAATGTGCTTTGGAACTGCATGGTCTCTGTGGAGAGGTTTCTTCTTGCTGTGTCAGGTACTTTGGGTAGTGAGAGACAATGATAAAAATGTTTGTGCATGGCAGCTTTCCTCTGTATTTTTAAGAAGGCAGAAGAGAGCGGTAAGCTATTGCCGAGACAGAGCCAGGAACTTGGCTTCAGGACTCTTTTTACTCTCTTTGGCCTCAGATAATAATTTGGACCTAACCACTTCTGTCACTGCTATGACTTTTTCAGATGTGCTCAACGCTCTTGGAAACAGCCTGGTTCAAGCTTCCCGTGTGCCTCAAGGCTGTTTCTGTTTAACTCTTGAGTCACTGCACTTAACCACGTGTCCAATTCTGGGAACAGCCTTGCAGTGGCTGGGAGCTGCCCAGGTCGGGGCAAAACCCCCTTGTCTTGGACTTCCAGCAGCAGAGAGGGTTTCTGACCCATGCTGCCTGAAGCTAACAGGAAGATCTGCCCTTAATTCAGGATGTGCGGGCTCACATTGGGTAGGATTTGGCAGCTCGCATGGCTGTCAGATGGCGACATGGTGTGCCTTAGTGGCAGGCAGGAACTAGAAGAAGAGCAGATTGCGGCCTGCCAGGCAGCTGGGAGGTAGCTTGATGCAGTAGGAGGGATCAGACTTGGCTGAGAACACCCACTTTTGGGATGGTGAAGGGGGAGCTGGGTAGGAGCCCACAAAACCCCGGCCTGGTCTTTAGCATGTTTTTGTGACCGTGGCCTGAAAAAGATCTCAGTTGGAAAGCTGAAGAATGTAACACCTGAGAAACGTCTCACCTTTGCCCAGCAATCTTTGCACATGTAGGGTTTGGGAGGAGGTAGAAACTTTGACAGAAATGCTAGCTTTTCTCTGAGTGCTTGTCCTGAGCTGGAGAGGTGGCAACGGGCACTCTGGACCAACACACGGGGTGTAATTTGCTCTCGGTTCTGTGGCAGCTCAGCTGGGGCTTCCTCTAGCCAAAGCCCACTGGTCCCCTGACCACAGGATCTTTGACCTTGACCACGAGAAATCAGTCCAGGTCTATGGGTCTCCCATCTCAGTGCACTTCCCACACATTGACCAGAACGTGCCTCACCATAGCTCAGCGGTTGCTGTTTTTTAGGTGGGTCTGCTGCTCCAAACCAGGCTACTCTCAGTCGCTGCCATTTCAGGCACTTCCGAAGGGTTTTTCTAGCTGCCGTCTTACCTCTCACAAACTGATGGAGAGTCCAGGCCTGCGTCCACCTGTAAACTTACCTGTGAGAGACCCGCAAGGCTGTGCTCCGCGCTGGACCGGGTGAGCAGTCCCTCCCTCCCTCGCTCCGTGTGGGGACAGAGGTGGCAGCGTGGGTCTCAGGGCAGCAGCGAGGGAAGGCCCGGCTGGGGAGGGCGTGAGGGGCCGCAGAGGAGAAACACCGCCTGTAAAACCGTGGGGAGGGTTATTTTTTCCTTTCCCGTTTATTAAAAATGAGAGAAAAGGGAGACTTACGGCGTTTTCGTCCCCTTGGAAAGCTCCGTGAGGGCGGGCAGGGAGGAGGCCGACGCGCGGGAAGAGCTAGGGCGCCCTCTGCTGGCGCCGCCGCCAACCACCGCCCTGAGGCCGCCCGGCCCGGAGGTGGCCCCGCTCTCCCCGGCCCGGCCCACACCCCGGATCTCGGTTTCTTTATTTGCTTTTCCCTCTCTGCTCCTGTCTCTCCCATTCTCCTCGGTCCCTGTGTGAAGAACTGAGGCTGGCCTTTCCAGTACCTGAAGGGGACCTGCAGAAAAGCTGGGGAGGGACTGTTCACAAGGGCGTGACACAACAGGACAAGGGGCAATGATTTTAAACTAGAGCAGGGTAGATTTAAATTAGGTATTAGGAAGAAATTCTTCACCCTGAGAGTGATGAGGCACTGGCACAGGTTGCCCAGGGAAGCTGTGGATGCCTCATCCCTGGCAGTGCCCAAGGCCAGGCTGGACGGGGCTTTGAGAAACCTGGTCTAGAGGGAGGTGTCCCTGCCCAGGGCAAGGCTTGGAACTAGATGATCTTTATGGCCCCATCCAACCCAAACCATTCCGTGATTCTATAGTCTCTCATCTGTGGCGATTGCGTTGCAATGCATGTTAAAACTCCCAGGCTCAGGGCTGTGACTGTGCTGCTTTGGGGGTTTCCAGTAATCCCTTCTCCTCAAAGTCATCATCCACTTTTAGTGGCCAGGAGGCTGCTTTTTCCTTATGGGCAAAAAAACCCACTATTATCTCCCTCTCTTCTACCTGCAGAGCTGGACGCAGAGCTGGACACAACCCCGCCATGTTGCAGCTAGGTGAAAAGTTTGGCCCTTCGGATACAAGGACAAGTAGTTTTTCCAGAGGTTTGTGCCTTTTTTTTTTTTTTTTGCATTGTGCTCGTTTTTTGGGGAATAATCTTGTGCAAGTAGTTTCCCGTCTCTGTCTTGTGAGAAGAACAGGCACAGGAGCTGCACTTTCCTTGTGAAGTGTTTTGGAAGCTGCTTACAAAACCACTTAGAAACAGTGCTCTCTGCTAAGGAAATACATTGTGTGGGAACAGTGTTGCTGCCTCATAGAAAGAAACGGGGCAGCCACATGCTTGGGGGCTGCATTGAAGCCCAGGTTATTGTAATAAACTGTTCTCCTTTGTGGGCCTGGATGCTGGCTACTGGGAGAAAGATCCTATTACGTACAGTTATATTCTTGTGTCCACGCGTTACTTCAAGCATAAAAGTTGCAATTTGTTTCTAGAAGAAATCAGGGCTGATTTATCTTTGGTTTTGCAGCTGTGTTTCTGAGGGATAACTGTGTTTCTCGGCTAGTAAATGCTATTAATATTACATAGCTGTCACGATAAAGGGGAAAGCATGCTGGTAGTTTGGCAGAAGTTCCCTAGTGAAAGAAAGCATATGATGCTCATATTGAATGATTTCCTTGTTCTCCTCTTGCTTCACATCTTCCACAGGTGCAGGCTGGAAATTAGAAGAGTTTTCTTGCAAAACCCACTCTCTTCTCAAGAATGCTCCTTTAACTTTTTATAAGTGGCAGCTCTGCTCAATCCCTGTTTCTCCTCCTACCTTTTTATGGTTGTAAAGTGTTTTAGATGTGTAGTGTGGTTGTCATAAGCCATTTTCCTCCCGCTGTGCTGAATCAAAGCTGCAGACAGCAGAGCTTCTTCTCAGCAGTTGAAATCAGCTGTCAAGTGACAAGAAATGTGCAATTCCTGCTTTTTACATCTGCTCTTGTGGGCTAATGGATGTGGTCACTAATTGTAAAGCAGCAGTAGATGCAGAACATACCCTGGCTGTGCCTTAGTGTTTCTTGGGGTGAAGTTTTCAGTTGTTGGGCTGGACATAAGGTGGCAGTGGGGTCAGTTTAACCTATAAGCATCATCTGTAAAATGGCTGATGCAAATGTTCCTCAGCTAAAATAAAACTGCTGACTTTTTTGATGCTTCCAGTGAAATTATGTAAGCATTAAAACAATGATGGAATGCATTGTCCATGTCCAAACAACTGGGAACTTGGTTTACTCACAGGGTTTATAAAACAGAGGTTTGGCCACACGTAGAAAGTTCTTTCCTACGGGCAGCTGGCAGCTCACCGAATGGAAGGAGCAGTTGGGTGCAGTATGGGGCTGCTACCACTGCCTGGGACCACAAATTTGCAATGATACTAAGCACATTAATTAAGAAGGGGCAACAACAGGAGGAGGTGTATCCTCTGTAGGCCTGTGCCCCAACAAAGTCCGGACGGCCAGCCTGTCCTTCCTCTTGTGTATGTCAGTTGCTATCACTATCAAATTCTTTCAGCCCTTTTCCTGCAGCAGGCTCAGAGCTATATTTAGCTGAGCAAGCTGAAAAAGAAAAAGTGATTTGATGAGAGGTGAAAAATTTGTCCTTACAGATTTGGCTGAAGAGCTGTCTGTCTCTTTCCCAGGGCAAGCAGAGCAAAGCCAAGACACGGGACTTGATGATGGGGTTGTATGTAATATGTTCTCGTCTTCCTGGCAGCACGAAGCAAGAATCAGAGACGAAAACTGCATTTACCTGCTGCTGGGAGCTCATCCTTCTCCTGCACCTGTCTCACTTCTGCTAAAAGGAAACATGAATCAGCAAAGCTGGAGGAACCACCAAAACCTGACTCTGCTCCTACCTTCAAAATAAAGGTGAGTGCCAACAGGTAGCCTGCCAAGCTAGTGTCTTTCTCAGGTGAACTTTGCTTCTTTTATCAACTTTATATATCTGCTTAAAAGATGTGTTTTGAGAATTCTTGCACTCGATGCCTCATGAGCAAGTGCAATTCCTCAAGTCCTGCTAATGCCACAGTGAGAAAGAAGGAATATAATAACGGTCGCAGCTCGTGGCAAGTCCTCCTGACAGCTGCTGCACTTTGCACCATCACTAATGGTATGGTGACATGGTTCCTTATCCCGTGTAACGTCTGCAAGTGCTGCAGCCCAGCAAGGAGCACACAGGGTCTCTGCTCAGCCAATGCAAGTTATTTCAAGTTCCTGAGGTGTTCTTCTGGGGAAGTCCATCAGCCTCTCCTTGAGGAACTAAAGGTCCTGTCAGGCGGCCAAAGGTGATGCAGTCAGGAAAGCTGGTCCAAAGATCACACTGACACTCAAGGGGACAGCTTGACACAAATCACCTCATCTTCTTTCAGATCAAAATGGCCTTCTTGGCCACCTCTGACAGGTCACATTCCTCTGCCACACAGAGCTCTCAGCATTTGAAGCCAGGTTGAAAAGGCTCATCCATTCCACAAGTACTTCATGGCCAGCACATAGCCAACACTGTGCAGTGTTACGGAGCAGTTTCACAAATGTGTGTGCAGTTGCAATACGGAAGAACTTTACACCTTCCTGTAACTATTTTGTTCATCTGGGCAATAGCCATGGAGCAGTTTCATAAAACCAACACTGTAGGTCTGAAATAGATGTGTTTTGTGTGCAGCTACATTGCCAAGGTAAGTAGATGATTATGCAAAACCAGCAATTATCTTGAGTGTGTGGTCCACACCAGGCCACCTAGCTCCATTTGGAAGCAGTTAAAACCTGACATGAGTATGGAGAGGAGACATGGGGAGAAGCAGCTGCTTCTTAAAAGGTTGTTTTAATGCTGGAGTGAAGGCATACTTGGGATGGGTTCCCCTGCCTTCTTACCCTCCTCCTGTGGCCTAGGTCCTCTCAGGGATGATGCTTCAAGGGAGCACCATCCATTGTACATCTGCACAGCACCTTGCACAATTCAGATGAACTTTCCCGATGCTCTCACAGCTGCTGCAGTATGAAGCTATCAAATAATAATAGTAACAGCACTCTACTCAGAGGAAACAGTAATGTTGCAGAGTCTTGCCTAAAAGTACAAGGATTAGAGAATGAACTAAGAGCTGGTTTGGCCTGGGGTGGCCTGAAGTCATTCTAGCCTCCTGCAACATACATTTGAGGGTCAAGTCTTAACCAGATTGTTTATGTGAGGAGCACAGTCTTCTTTTTGCATCCAGGGCTGTTTGTGTCATAACACACTTTACCAAATCTCCCTTTTGTTCACCCATATGCAGAAAGGGATGGGTGGAAATATTAATCTCTACAACTATTTTTCAGTAGCTTCTAGCACTCGGTGCTGTATTGTCTGAGCTTCCAAAATAGAACTGTACGTACAGTTTCAACCTTGAAGTATTTCTCTATATTGGATATGCCCCGGCCGTGTCTCTCCTTTGAGTTATTATCTTCCTCCTGGGAGACTTGGCTGTTAATATTTCAGAGCTGACATGAATGGGGCTGACCTGGACTGCCTGCCCGGGTGAGTCAGCAGAGCCGGAGCGCTTCTGCTCAGGCTTCTCATCGTCCATCTGCAGAGCCTCTGGTATTGACTGGCACAAAAGCCCGCCTGAGCCCCATGCTAAGCGTGTAGGAGGGAAAGGCCAGAGCACAGGCAGAAGCAGTTTTTGCTGGCCCCCATCTACCGAGATATTGTAGTTACACTTTGTGGGGCTGTGTGTGCAACACAAAAGCTTTGATACACTGGGTTACGAAAAGTAAGGACTGCTTTTATCAGCAGCCGTGTTTCGAGGGGTCAGATTCATACAAATGTGTTTGCACTTTGCTACTTTGGGTGTGATGAGCCCTGCCTGCCCTCAGCTGTGGCAGCCCCCTCATTCCAGTAGCCAGAGTTATGTGCCCCCAGGCTCCCAGCTGGGCTGGCTGCCAGATGCTCCCGACCCACCAGTGTCAGCCCCGGGACCCTGGCTTTTCTCACTGGCCGAAACAGAGTCCCTGTGACTGGCCAGCCTTTGCAGACAGGCCCAAGGCAACAAACCAGCACCCAGCTTCAGCATTACGAGTAACAAAGTGTACTGGGTACAGCTCTCCTGTGGCTTCAGACCTGATTTCCCAACTGCATCCTCTCGCTTGCAGTTGGAGCAGCAGGAAGGTGGGATGTGAACTTCCCCCTGACGGAAAGGGGTATGCATCCTTCAGTCAAACTCCTTCACTGCTTTGGGTTTTCTGTAATTTTCTGCTGAGGGAGCCTGTGTGGTGCCTGCTGCTTCCACCCACTGGGTGGAGCAGCTCCCTGCTTATTGCACTCTGGCTGTGTATCCCTGTCCAGAGAGGCTGGAGTCAAAAAATTGCAAAGAAAGCAGAGATGGGAAAGGGACAAGGCAATACCGAATGAAAAGGTTCTTCTGGCCAGTTAGGGACAAAGCTGAATTGTACTGGAAAAAAAAAAAGGCTGGCAAATGCCTCTGTGCAAAAACAAGGTGGGGAAAAACATTCTCTGAACAGCTATCCCTTAATGGGGAGTGAACCAGCCACTTCAGGGCCCCAAAGCACCTTAAGCTCTGCCCTCAAAAACAGACAAGCAAATGTAAAGGCTCAAGTCTTCCCAAATGTTACTTTTGCAAGTAACGTTTTGCAAAGAGTGACTACAGTTGCTCCTTGTGCTGTGTAGTGTGAAGGCAGAGCATCAGACAGAAAGGGCTCCACAGCTGTGAAAAGAGCTAGTCAAGATAGCTTAGTCCAAATAATTTTCTGTAAAATTTGGCTATTGAGGTGAATATATGCAGAGGCTTTAAATTTTGATTTTAGTAAAAAATTAAAAACTGAACAAAGCAAAAAAATATCAAAGCATTTTGGCAGGAAATTGTTTAAAAATCTGAATGTAGGGGGTTTGCTTCATTAATTCTCTTTATAACCCCCTGATTCCTCCACTTATTCTTCACTTCAGGCAGAGATTTTTTTTAAAATGTTAGCTACCTAAGACAAGTCAGCTTGAATATGTTTTCTTCTTCTTTGCTGTGGTTACTACAAAAGCATGAACAAATTCAAAACATATTTCTTCTTTCCACAGCAGGGGAAGGAAGACATTCCCACATACATCCTGTCACAGACAGCAGCATTTAAAGGATGCTCAGGAGCTTTTTACAATTTCTTTTCTTTTTTTTTCCCATGGAGCTGCATGAAGCATCTAGAGAAGACCCCAACAGGAGCGAATGATGCCGCAGCCACCACCAGCTCCATCCCACGGGGAAGGTGTCCAGCAGAGAAACACAAAAGCACACCTCAGAATCCCCAGGGCCTGCTGAGCGCTGCAGGATCAGTGGTAAGGAAGATCATCTACATAATTTTTAAAGAAATGGCACTTCCCTTAACACTTTGTCTGGGTAGCAGTTATGCATCTATTATGTATAGATCTCTCGGACCAGTCATCTCTTCTTCCAGAACTTTCTGCTATAGCAGTTCTAGCCACAGGAGGGACAACAGCCTGTCTTATTTTCTCTGGTCACCAATGGAAGTGAGGATCCCCTGAACCCACACCCTTCCTATCCCCATGTTTCTGAGATCTGCTGTGGCAGAAAGACCACTTAAGATGCGAGGACATCTGAAACTAGAACATACTTTAACATCAGGAATGCTGCTGCTGGCCCAGCTATGGGAAAAACAGAGAATGATTTTCTCTTCCTTCACCATTGCATTTTTTTTCCACTGCCCAGTGCAAGCCAGACAGCTTTCAGTCCCTTTCTCAGCTAAACTCTCAGTTTCCAAAATGGCCTGACCTGTTCCATCTCCCTTTTATGCTGTAGGAACTTCTAGAAACACAGGAGGTAATTCAACCCACTTACAGCTTTGATCTAAGCCATTTCAAAACAGAGAAAAAGCTAAAAGAATTTCTTTAGCTAAGGTGATCAAAGTGAAGACTATGACAAAGATCTGTTCTCTGCTTTGAAAAAATGTTTGGTGTAACTTAGTTGCACATTTTTGTACTGTGACACATTATGACTTCTGGAGGTAGATTCTCCTGAGGTGGGAAGTAGGAGGTCGGCATAACTCATGAGTGGTCTTGACTGGGGTGAATGAACGTGTGAATGGAGTTATCCCAGCAATAGGATGGCAGACCCATGAGTAAACAATAACTTTTAGTAACCCATAGCTGAAGGAGGCACAATGTGCTGAAACCAAAGGAAATGGTGTGTCAGGGTGCTGTGTAGAAGCTCAACTGCCCAGGACAGGGAGGGAGATGGGATTCTGGGTGCTGGGCAGTAAAGAGGCGGATAGGAGAAGTAATTCAGAGGCAAGTTTACTTTAGTGTCCCAGGGCAGCCAGTATCTCCTGTGGAGAGAGTAAGCGGAGCCCCTCCGCATGACACTGAATGATCTTCTGGCAGTTAAGAAATGCATTTTTGTTGTCACAGAATGCCTGTGAATCAACACCTTCCTTCATCACTTGTTCAGGAAATTTGGTTTCTCATCGAGTCCTCCTTGAAATATCTGGTGCAGATGAGAGAGGACAGCTTGTTAAAATTCTTTTACTGTTTAATTTCTTTCAGTGGATCCTTCCCTGAAGAGCTTCTAATGAGACTGACCTTTATTAGCTAATTGGGCTCATTGAGATGGCACAATCACATTTAGTGTTCTTTCCTTCTGTGCATATTCCAGATTAAGTTCTTGTCATTAGGCAGGTTGGAAGAGGACTTGTAACCATGTGTGGAGGTCAGCAGCGCAGAGGCCACCCCACCTTCCTGCCCCAGCTACTGAAATTGGCAGGGGAGCTATGGCACATGCTGCTAAATAATGGGGTTTACTACACCCTGATAGTATCGACTTGATTCTGTACCTATTTTTAGCAAGTTGCATGCTTATGTATGTGCAAAATAGTTGCCAGAGACCAGCCCAGAGTTTACAAATAAATTCAGCATTACCAGTGTGGTTTAGCAAAACCATCCTGTTACAAGAGTGGTGCAGTCCATTAGCCTGTGCTGTACTGTCCCACTTGAATAACAAATGGAAAAAAGAAGGTTTGACAAATAATTGGAGTCTCTTTGAGTTGTCATTCTCAGTCCAGCTGCCCCATGGGCAGGCTTCAGGTTGGTCGTGGTGGGCACTGCTACCAATCTTTGATGTCTCTTCCAGCAGACCCCCTCCTGATTTCATCCATCTTTTCCCATATCTGGAGACGGAAGAAGCACGTGCAGCAGGGTGGCGTGCAGCACTAGCAAACTGGGAGAGTAGGAAAGCCACGAGATGACTTCAGCTGTCAGTACCCAATTCCTGCATCGTCCTCTTCCATTTTGGGAGCGCTAGTGGGGTAACTACTGTACCGTACACCTTTACAGGGGGCAAAAAGAAATTACAATGTTCATCAGATGAAACCAACTCCCCAGCCACCTGCCAGTTTTAGAAAAGAATTCTTACAGGGTTACTCGGTCCGAGGAAAAAAGAAAAACCAAGGTAACCTTTTCCTTTTGAGCACCGCGGTTAACTGAAGCCTTTTGATGCTGGTGTTGCTGGTTTCTTAAGGGCTTGTTGACTTCCTGAAAACCTAAGCATGAATCAGTTTTATAATCTCAACATTGGCACCTCTTGCTGTTGAGAAGTTTGAAATGAGGTGCAGACACTGTTACAGAAATTTGTGGGTGAGCTCCCCCTAAGGAGGAACGGGAAGTACTCCTGTGCTCCAGGCTTAGTCTCAATAAATTGATTAACACTTTAGCCACCCACCAGAGTGCTTTAAGTATGTGTTTAATGTAGGAGCATATGCTTGCATACTTGACTACATTTTTTCCGTGTGAGGAGGATGACTTATAACAATCAACTTTAATGGCAAAGTTTTCCAATAAAGCAAAGACATTAAAAAGAGTAGATTATAGTAATGTAAAAAAAACCAAACCCTTAGTAAATGGCTTGTACTTACTAGTAAGTGCCTTTGCTGTAACACACACATTAAGTGAATCCTAAGGGAACTAACGTAATTCTCCAAGGTTGTCTTTTTTTGTGTGTGCAAAAGCGAACTATGTTTTATTGACATTTTATTTGTGTAGAATTTCCATACTGCTTCAACCTCTTCTTATTATCTCTTGTGCTGTGGGCTAAACACGGTGTTCCTTCATCAGCCTACCTTCCCCTTGTGCTGATCCTTTGAAGTGCGATGCCAGGGGAAGGTGCTGCTGGTTTGCAGCTTGTCCATTCTGCCCACAGGCGGCTCCAGAACCTCTTTGCTGGTCTCTCCTATTTAGGAGGTTTGATGTGTTGCCATCAGACTTGGCATACAGCATTTGCCCACTGACAGTAAATCGGATTTATATTTGTATGTATTCCTGTAGCAGAGAAATTAATAAATGTAGCTCCCAATCTGCTTTCTCTTGGACTTCTGCATTGTTACTGTCCTCCCCCTCTCTGCTGTGTCCGCTCCTTACCTCTGGAGGAGTGTGGCAAGTGGGATAAGGAAAGAGTGGCTGAGCCTCATATCAGCTAATGCCAGGCAGCAGAAAATCCAGGGTATTATGGTGAGGTGGCTTACAGCACAAATTGCTGTAAGTAACCCTGGTTGTGTGCTGTTGGTGCAACAAAGTTACTAGAAAGTTTCTGTGAAATTTCTTTATTAGACTGATTGCTATGATTTCCCCAGGACTAGAAGCATTGTGGAAGCCTTCCCAGTGATTTTCTTGCTTAGGAGCTCTACTTTTTGGAAAGGCAACAAAAAGCCTTGTGTTCACGGAGAGGGCTGAAAGCGTCACAAGTTTGACAGTAAATGCAGACCTATTCATGACATGATCCAATAACTGTAGAAACCACAAGGACTTCCAAAAACCCCTGGCAGAATTCACTCCCCTGAGATGGGAGGACGACAGCGTTTGCCAGAGCCAGTGGCTAATGTGAGTTCCTGGCAGGGCTGAGCCATGGTGAGCAGCTTTAGAGCATTTTTCTTTCTGCTGGTTAAACCACAGAATTGTTTCACATTTTCATGTCCCTCCCAGAAACAAAGAGGGATGGATTAAGGCACAGACATCCTATCCTGGCGACCACATCGCAGTTCTGGGAGTGAGATTATTTGCTCTGAATGAAATCAGAACCAAGACACGTTGTTGGTTCTCCCTAATGCAGCCAGGAGAGCTGGGCACTGTCACACAGAAAAGTCCCCACATACACGCCTGGTTCTGTGGGACCAGAAGCTGCCACGACTCCATCACAGGAACTCCTGGGTGCACGGCACTGGCTCACTCCTGACTGATGTGCTGTAGCTTGGGAGCCCTCAGAAATGTTGAGAATACAGCTTGTTTTTATTCCCTTTTCAGAGTTAGCATGCAGTTCTTTTATACAAGCATTTGAACTCTGATACGCACTTGTATTTTACTGGCCTTTTTTGTCCCTATCAAAGAAGCGAGAGACATCCTCTTATTTAACGAGTGACATGAAAGATTTTCTTTTATGGCAAAGAAAGTTGATGGGAAATGTGCTTCCTAAAAATACAAGGACAACAATATAGACTGCCTGCCATAAATTTATGCTCTATGCTCATTGTAATCAAACTGACCACTGAAGCAAAAGAAGATTTTGCCCTGTGACTCAATTAGTTATCAATTCTTCATGTTCTCTTGGTAGCAAACACTCTACAAGTTACTCCCGGGGAGGGTCCAACTGAACGCAAGAGGAAAACTTTTCACAATGAGAACAATCAGCCATTGGAATGATCTCGCCAGAGAATTGGTGGATTCCCCAACTTTGGACACTTTTAAGATTCAGCTGGATGAGGTGCTGGGTCAACTCCTCCAGCTTGTGCTGTTGCCAAGAAAGGTTGGACCTTTGATCCTTGACATCCCTGTGAAGCCTGCTGTCCACCAAGACCCACAGGCCCCTCTCTCCAGGGCTGCTTTCCAGCCAGGTGGGTCCCAGTCTGAGCTGCATTCGTGGGCTATGTACTCCCAGATGCAAGACCTTCCACTTGTGGCCACTGAACTTCCTAAGGTTCCTGATAGCCCACTCCTCCAGCCGGTCCAAATCCTCCTAGAGGGTGGCTCTGCCTTCTGGAGCATCAGCTTCTCCACACGTTCTGGTGTCATCCGCAGACTTCGTCAGGGTGCTCTTGATCTCAACCTTCAGATCGTTGGTGAAGGTATTAAACAGCATTGGGCCCAACCTCGATCCCCGGGGGACCCAGCCTGTGTCCGGTTGCCAGGTTGAGAAGGATACGAAGACAGCCCCACAGTTACTGTCCCATCCGCTGCTGCCTGCAGAATGGCAGGTGGTACTCCTGTGGCCTTTGCGGAGCTTGTGGGAGCTGCCACTTTTGTCATGGGATCCTTAAGCCTTCCACCTGTGCACTGGAACTCGGAATCCCGCTGAAGTGACTCTAACATCCCCAAGATGCAAGGTGCTGTGCTCCAGGGGCAGCTGTGCTGGGAGAGCACAGGTCTGGCCCCAGGAGAAGCAAAGCAGGGCAGCGAGAGCAGCAGTGGAGGGAGCAGCCCCGTGGTGCTGCGCTAAGAACGGTGACAGGAATCCGTGGGCTTAGGCCCAGGACAAGGGGGAGAAGGCGGCGTGGGTGGGGCTAGCAACGCCACCGGGGGCTGTTAGCAACAGGGAGACTTCTTGTGCAGTTTTCAGGCCTTTATTGTGTTGTACGGCCTGCTCAGCAGGCTTAGAGGGCTGGGAGCCCTGGAGAGGCAGCCGTGCCCCAGTTTGCTGTGGCAGCCCCTGTTTCGGCTGCGCATTGGGCGTTCTTCTAGCGCTGCTGCTGGCGGGCTGGCATCTTCTTGGCTGGAGGAGAGGCCTCAGGGCTGCTGGCCCTGCCTCCTCTTTGCGGGGAGCGTTGCCTGCCCCAACCGGGAAGGAGGGCCTGGGCCTGGGCCCGGCATCGTCTGGCCCCTCCTGTGGCTCTTGTTGCTCACCATGGCTGGGAACGGGGTCAGAGAAGGGGCCACAGGGACCCCCAGGAAGGGCAGGCAGCTGATGAAGTCTTGGGGTGCTCTTCTGCCTCAGGTCTGTTGGGGCTGCTGGAAGGGGCAGGAGACCCTCTTGGAGGAGGCAGCGTGTGCGGGGAGAGCCACGGGGCTGCTTTGGTGGCCGCGGCAGCGTGGCTGTGTGTCCTGCAAGCCCAGCAGACATCGGACGGGCCTCTGCGGCGCCCTGTTGGTGGGCAACCTGCATGTGCTGGTGCGCGAAGGTTGCTGTGCGATTGCAGAGGGCGGCCCCCAGCACGCGGAGCAGCAGCGGTCTTAGATGAGGTCAAAGAATCCCAGGACGGTCGGGATGAAGATGATGAACGGGAAGAGGTCCTGCACGAAGTCTAAGCAGTCAAGCACACTGGAAACGATGGGTCCCAGCTTCTGGCGCCCCCAGGTCATCAGGCGCTGGAGGAGAGGTCTGTGGCGGGAACCGAGGGATGGGGGGCCGAAGTGCTCGAGGCCGCTCCAAGGAGACCTGGGCCGCCTCCTGGCATCCCCTGGCGGTGGTCCTCTGGGGCGGAAGAGCCCTGGAGGAAGGTCGGGAACTTGCCTCTCCGCAAGTCCGACGGGCGAGGGTGGCAGGGACAGTGGGAGGACGTGTTCGCAGAAGTCGTCGTTGTCCCGCACCGAGTGCAGGATGGACGTGACCTCGCTCCTGCAAAGGGGGCACTGGGGTTTGCTCTCAATCCAGTGCAGGATGCAGGCATAGCAGAAGCTGTGGAGGCATGGCAGCACGTAGCTGGCCTCCTGGCAGCTCTGCAGGCAGATTGGGCAGCAGTCGTCCAGCTCGGTGGCCATGTTGTCCTGTTGCTGCGGTAGGCTGGGGGGAGCTGGGGGCGTGGAGCCGCTCCCTCTCTCGGGCGCTGCAGCAGCAGCAGCTGTCGGGCTAGAGAACGGCAGAGAGGCGTGGGTCGGCGGGCGGCCTGGGAGAAATGGCCAGGTCCCTCCAGAGGAAAGGCCTCCGGGCTGCGCCAGGGGAGGTTTCCCCTCGCCGCTTGCTCACCTGTGCTGCTGTGGGTGCGTCTGCTGGGCACCCCGGCTACCTGCCCGTGGCAGGGCTGGGGAAACTCCTCTCGCGGCTCTGGGGTCGGGCGCAGAGAGCTGCCAGGAGCAGCTCCCTGATCAGTCCGTCCACCAGCACCAAAGCCTGGCTCAGCACTGCAGCCTCGCAACCTGCTCGGCCGGAGTCTGGGTACAGACTGGCTGGCTGGGACTTGGCGCCCCAGTATAAGCAGTGAGGGGCACCGGGTCACAATGCGTCGCTTGGTGACATCACAATGACATCACAGCAACGCTCGCCCCAGCCCATGCTGCCCGCTCCGTTGGCCATCTCTTGCCTCGTGCTCGGCATGGGTGTTTCGCACCCGTCGCCGAGGCCTCAGCTGTGACTTCCCAGGGCCCCATCAGGCCGCAGTGGCCTTGGCAGACTTGTCCAGGCACACATGGCAAGAGGGTTCACTGGCGAGCACCCATCAGGCCTCATCCATCCAGATATTGATATCCATCCAAAAGTTAACTGTGGTCCTCTCCAATAACGGCCTCTTTTTTATCCACGTAAATTTGGAGATCGCAGTCATAACCTGAAGTGAGTACAGGTTTTCTGTTCTTAGGTGAGGAATCTAAGGATAGTTATCCACTGCAGTGCGTTAAGAACCAACAGGTTTTGAGTTACCCAGTGTTAAGGTTGTTAGAGAGCACCTCAGAGCAACAAAACCCAGCCTAGATCGGGTGGTGAATACAGGCTTTAAAGAAACCATATTCTAGTAGCAAACAAATGTCTGTCTTAAAAGCCTGGTCGGTTAAGCAGCAGGTTGTTTTTTAAGAACCATAATACAGCTCCAGTAGTAAACTTAGCATATATCCGCAGGGGAGGGCATGCTTTTAATTTAAATCAAAATTGTTGCAATCTCTCACACCATTTGTGTCTTGCTTCAGGGAGACTAGAGTTTTTCACTTTTCTTTTATGCCATTTTGGAAGTGATAGAAATAAACCCAAAGCAAATACTTTCTTGTCATTGGATAAGTTGTACAAAAAGTTACACTTGTATGAATTCTAGCATTGTAACAAATAAGCATGATTCTGGAAAAGCTTCAAGAAATTGAAAGAAGCATTTAATTGGTTGTAGTAGTTGCTGATGGTAGCCATTATGGATGGATTAATCTCCAAAAGACAAATTTTTATATTGCTATATAAAATTCAATTTAGGTGTGATTGCCTAAAGTCAGGAAATTAAAAAATTAAGCTGGCAGAATTACTCAATACTATTTTTTTCCCTCTAGCTATTTGTGGACATATACCAACAAAATTGTACTTCAGACGTATTTAATCATAAGTAATCCTAACTAGACTGATAGATAAATAGATAGATAGAGGAGAGAGCAGGTTTCCCAGAGACGTAGGGGCCGAGGCAGAGTGGAGATACCCGGACCTAGGCAGGAATCTCGCGAGAGAGGCAGGGGCAGAGCCCGAGACCTGCGGCAAATTTAAAGGCAGCCATAGTGGCAGCTGCCCTCAGAGCACGTGGGCAGCGCGGGCAGCGATGGTGGACAGGGACGCAGAGGGCGGCAGGAGCTCAGCTGGATGGAGTGAGTGGGAGGGGAAGAGCAGCAGCGTGCAGGGGCGTGTGAGCAGTGCTCGAGTGTAAAGAAATAAAGAAATAAGTTTAAATGAGATGGCTGTGAAGAAGTTGAGTATGTGCAGTGAGTGTCTTTTGAGGGAGGAGATCCAATTCCACTAAGTGAGAAAGAAGCAGGAGGCTTTAGGGGACCAGGAGTGTTTTTAACCACCGCACCAGGAGGTCATAATCATTCCTTAATCGCATGAGCTGCCTATTGGGCTGGCAGCATAGACCTCCTAGGAAAAGGGATCCCACTCTTATTAAATCCTCAGAGTTTTCCGATTTGGCTGCATCCATGCAAGAAGCAGCCTACATACAAGCAACGTATGAGAGGGGAGGGCAGCAAGTACTAATTCACAAGCCAAACCCCAGCCAACCCCCTCCCTGGGAGTCTGAACCTGACAACCCAATAAAATCCACAACTTGGGAAAGAACAATCTGGGACACCAAAGAACATTGACACTGGGGATACCCTGGTCAATGCTGCACAGACTGCCCCCTCACCGTGTCCAAAAACTCATGGAATTGCTAAAGGGGAAAATTAAGAGCTGGGGAGAAGTGCAGACAATCCCTCTCCACAGACGAGTGCAGTTAACTCCTTTGCGCCTTCGTGACAGTAACCAAGGAGGTTAAAAAACCGAAAAGTCGCGGGGTGGAGTTTGGGCCATTCACTCTGCACAGTAAATTTCTGCTAATGGTCCGCTAACAAGAAACTTTTATGTACATTTCCCTGGGGGTTCAAAATAAAAAAGTTTAAGGCTTTTAATCTATATCGAAACCCAATAGCAGTTATTAGTAATAAAACAGAACAAACCTAGGCATAAGAGCTAGCCAACACAAGGTTAAATTCACAGGAATTAATGGTGTGGTAAAACAATGCCCTACTGTAAAAATTACTCCCTGGTTGTCCAAGGCACAAAAATGAATCAGAACAAAAGTATTAGTTGGTACTGCATATACTGATTTTAGGGTTTGTCCTACTGTGTAGAAAATGTGAAAAACTCCCAGATAAAACTGTGTGAAGTTTTACAAAATGAAAAGGAATCAGACAAAATGAAATTAAATCTATTGGAAACATCTATGCCCTCACCCTCACTCCTCAAAAATCACTTAAGATTGGCAATACCCACTGGCAGCGGCAGCACTTAAGGGCGTTGACGGGGTGGTAACAGAATTGGAAAAAGGAGACATCATTAAAAGAACTCATTTGCTTTACACTTTACCAGTATGGTCAGTAGAAAAAAATGTCAAACCACCAGGCAGTAATGTTTATAGTAAATTACTAACAATTAAATGTTAACATCATACCTTTAACTGCTGCAGTTCCGAACAGTGCAAAAATAGTGATATTGATACAGGAAACTGCCCATTCTTGGATGGCGGCCTTAGATGTTGAGGTTATGTTTTTTATAATTCCTCTCCTTAGAACAAGATAAAGCGCAGTTTATTTTTGTGTGGAAAAGGATCCAGTATACCTTTAGCAGGCTTTCTTAAGGATATAAGCACTTTTTCCACCATTGTTTACAATGCCTTAGCTAAGGTCCTAGCAGAAATTCCTGTTCCACCTGACAGGACAAGGTGTCAGCATCATACCAAGCCAGGAGAATATCCTACACGATTTTATACTGGACAACCTGTACTAATGAAAATGTCTCAGACTGGAACAGCACCAATGGTACTAACTACACCCAAAAACCCCTATACATGGGAAGCCGAAGATTGGTTCAGGTTAACCCTGCCGGTCAATTAGGACCGAGCGTATTTTCTTCTTTTTGTATTCACAGGCCTCCTAAAAGGAACTGCGTGAGAACCAAGTGCTGCAAAGCATTGTGTTACTGATGAGTGGGACTGCTGGTGCAATCTTATTCTGATGAAACCCACCCTTGCAGCTTGTGGCAGCATCACAGAATGGGGCTGTCACAGAATCACAGAATGTTTGGGGTTTGAAGGGACCTCAAAAGATCATCTAGTCCAGCCCCCCTGCCAGAGCAGGATCACCTACAGTAGGTCACACAGAAACGCGTCCAGGTGGGTTTTGAATGTCTCCAGAGAAGGAGACTCCACAACCTCCCTGGGCAGCCTGTGCCAGGGCTCTGTCACCCTCACTGTGAAAAAGTTTTTCTAATATATTTGTGGAATCTCCTATGTTCCAGCTTGTATTCATTGCCCCTTGTCCTGTCATTGGACATCACTGAAAGTCCTCCTGACACTCCCCCTTGACATATTTATAAATATTAATGAGGTCACCCCTCAGCCTCCTCTTCTCCAAGCTAAAGAGACCCAGCTCCTTCAGCCTTTCCCCATAAGGGAGATGTTCCACTCCCTTCACCATCTTTGTGGCTCTGCGCTGGACTCTCTCAAGCAGTTCCCTGTCTCTCTTGAGCTGAGGGGCCCAGAACTGGACACAATATTCCAAATGTGGCCTCACCAGGGCAGAGTAGAGGGGAAGAAGAGCCTTTCTTGATCTACTAGCCACACCCCTTCTGATACCCCTCAGGATGCCATTGACCTTCTGGTGATAAAATTCCAACTGAGACCTACTCCTCAGAGGAACATAGTTATGTCCTCCTCAGATTTCATCTTTTCCTGCCAGTAAAGTATGCCTGATTCTTTTCTCGTTGATTATCCCCTAAATTTCCTACTGTTGTTTCCTACTTACCTGACCCAGGCCCTCATCCTGGCACTTCTTGGTCTGCATTTTACCCACCCATGTGCTGTGGAGCAGCTGCACCAAGCACATGCAGAGGTCACGGTCTGCCTCCTCGGTTCATGTCACAGGTGGCCAGTTTGCAGCTGCGAACTCCAGTGCTTGCATAAACTTGTGGAACCAGCAGCACTCACCTTGCCCCGCCCCGCCCCAAGGGTACTGCTGGGGTTTTGGTACAGCTGTCTTTCTGGGGGAGTGAGCTATGTGGTCTTTACCTGCCTGTTAGTGTGTTACTGGTTTTGTTGTGATTTTAAGTATCCTTAGACTTTGGGCTTCAGTTAGTACTTCAGCTTAGTGGATTTGCTGTCTTTTACATTTATAATCTTTCTGGATCTGTTTTGGGTACATGTTGAAGACATGGTTGAGGGTGAATACAAAAGACTCTACATCAAACAGTTGGAGTATTTGCCTACTGTGTACAGTTAAGGTTTTAAAGTTAAGCTCAACAGTTAAGGCCTAACCTTACAGGTTAGAGTTTAACTAGTTTACAAAAATAAACTCTATCGAGCCACACAGGATCTCATCAGTGGGTTTATTTGACTTTGACAGATAAAGCCTGTTTGAAACGCCTCTTTAGGTCTTGCATGTTGCAGGATTTGGATAAAAGCTGTAGAAAGCCTCAGGGATTTGTTCTGAGAATTGTGAGCAGCAGTCATATTGGTTTGACCTGTCTGAAGTTTTTTTTGGAACTCCTTTGAGATCTGGACCGGTTTTGAGGTTAAACTATAAATCAGCCACTCAATTGTTCAGTAGATTGTTGGAGGAGCACTTCAGTAATCTGAGGCAAAATATGGAGCTTTGAACTAGCCAACAAAATCTGTGGAGTTGTGGTTTTGTCACTGTAGTAATGATGTAGGCTATCTATGCAAGGAGGTCTGGGCTCCCTTGGGGGTCAAGATCTTGGTCTTGAATTTTGGTTTCACCTAGAGGAAAACCTGAAATTCTCCATTCTAAGATGTCACGTTAGCATCAGGCATGTAGTTTCCAAGGTCTGATATTGTTTAATTAGGGTGGTTTAGTATTTACTACCTACCTGTGGTAGTTGGCTGTCACTCCAGTTGCAGTGTCTCAGGCATGGAAAACACAGTGGCCCCGCAGTAGAAGATGGGGGTGGCAGGACTGCCTGATGCAAAACATCACCGTGGGGCCACCCATTCACTACAGGACAGCTGGGCCACCACAGCCCTTTTTGACAACACCTCAGAGAGCAATGCCAGCACAGGGGCTGACCAGCCAGCAACTCAGTGCCAGTGGGCTGAAGCTGTGTGCCAGTATGTGGCCGAGAGGGAAGAAGTTCCCTTTGTCCTTTGTCATCTTTTCCACCCTGCAAAGGAATTTTGGCCTCGAAAGCTGAGGGCATTTGATGTGCCAGCAGTGGCAGCAGAACTGAAAGCTGGACAGGACCCTGGGGACAGGTTAGACCAGATAAGCTGTCTCTTGTCAGACACATAAAGGGGCATTAAAATCCCTCCTTCTTCTCATTTGCTACCACCAGCTAGGATAACACAGAAACAAAACTAAAAAGGACAGTGGATCATTTTAATTAGGGCACTAATGTTTAATAAAAGTATAATGCAGAATAAATTATCTTTAGGTCACCTCTTAGGAGAGCTCATAAATGTTCCCTGAACTGGAAAAGGATGGCTGGGCCTTTTTCCGTTCTATATGCTGCTTAGCCTGGCAGTCCCAAAAGGCAGTTATCTTCTCCCAGCTGCCCGGGAGCACACTCTGACTTCTTTCCAGCACTGGCAATAGCAGAGGCAGCTCTTAAATGTCAGGAACGAGTTCAGCAGGGGGATGCAGGGATTCAGTCTGAGGGCAGCACCTGCCTGCTTTGCCCATCTCTGCCCTGCTATTTCATCCTACATGTCACCTTGCTCTCAGGTAGTGGCTTCTTATGTTTGCAGTGCATTTGCTTCAGAACGGACCCCACCAGCTTTGTCCCTCCAGCCAGCACTGCCTTCAGCTTTGTGGAGCTCTTCTGTGCTGGTTTTATTAATCGGATAATTCTGTGAAGGGAGAGCCATCACTACAAATTGACCTGTCTCCCTCCTTTTATCTGTGTGCATACAGACATAAAAATCCGTATGTCCATATGTATATAGATATATACATATGAAGAGGGGTCCCTTCGGAGAGCCGGCCAAGTTAACGATCATCACACCAATATGGCTACAGATCGTCCTCCCTTTATTGCTCCGGACAGCTCAATATATACAGTTCAGCAGTGTCCCCGCGCCTGCCCCTTCACAGAGTTGGTCGGTTACAGGTTTACACGCGCCAGCGTTTTATTGGGTAGTGCCATTCCACTATGCAAGCGGCTATCACCCCCTCTTCTCCCCCCGGGGCCAGCACCTCCCACCAAGCATCTCGCAAAGCTCTCACAAAACAGATAAAACCTCCTCCTCCCTGTGTTCCAAGGCAGCTTCAAGGACAGAGCCTCTGTTTAGGCCTACGCTGGGTTGTCCACACTTTTAAAGTTATACCGCACCTCTGCTCCACAAGAAATTCCTCTACATATCCCCCTTTTTCTTTTTGGACAACCCAGGCTTCATCCGCTAGCTTGCTTATCATTTTCTTGATTATACTTATCAAACAACTAAACATAACTAAGCCTATAACAATTAAAACTGCAATAACCAAAAATGTCTTAACTAAACTCTTAATTCATCCTGTCAAAGTTCTCACACCCATCACCCTAAATCATACTTTGATCTTTAATCACACACTTCTAACAAAGCAAAAGGCAGCTGGTTTCCCTGCCTTGCTTTTAGCTAAAGAAAGATCACTCTGCTGGTTAGTACATAAACCTTAACACCTACTATGTGGCTTTGATTACACAACCAATATAAGCTTCATTGTTAGTCACACAAAGAGGATACATATTAATACAACAGGTAACATTGAGAACAGTCACATTTTCCCACAATTGCTCTGCCATCAGCCGTAAGCATCTTCTGCCAGTCCAGTCCATATCATCGTTGGTAATCGGTACCTCAGGGTCCCATCACGTCACTGGGCGAAACAAGGGGTTCAACAGGCAGGCCCAGTGCACAGTCATGTTGCTGCTGCGCTGCTGAAGTGACAGGATGCTGCACAGCCGCATCGTGCAGGATCATGCGGTTCCCAGGTCCCTTGTCCGTTATTAATAATAACAGGACACGCAATCGAACTGGCTGCTTCCCAATCTCCCTCTGTTATAGCGTCTCTGATGACACCGCTCCATCGCTGTTGCAAAGGATCCTTTATAGTTCAAGCTTGAAAATCAGGCTTGAGTGAGGGAGCTGATGGTAATGGGGGAGCTGAACTGGTTTAAGGATTTCTTCTATTTCTCGCTGTCCAGTTGATAATTCAGCGAGTTTGTTCAGGATCTCTTTCAGGGGTTCATCCTGATCTTCCTTCTTCCCCCTCTCTCTTTTTTTTTTTTTTTTCTTTTTTTTTTTTCTTTTTTTTTTTTTTTTTTTCTTATTAGCTCAAGTATTACTTCGATCACGCTGTTATCACACAGGGAGAGCAGAATTTCCCAGGTCTGTTTTGATCATACTCTCCCGTTCACTCCCATGCACATCTGGTGTACAAGAAGCGTCTTATCTTCATTCTCACGGACAAGCTCTCAACATGAGCTGTACCTGGCTGGTCAGGGTCTCTTTTCATAATTAGCAAGCAAGAGTTATGCACTTGTTTAGAAAAGAGCTCAGCTCAAGGACGAAAGTCTTAATTCTGCAACGCAGTGCAGTTTCTCCTTTTTCTTTTCTTTTTTTTTTTTTTTTTTTTTTTCTTCCACCCAGTCGGGACGAGCAGGGAGTTTCTTCCTTTGCCTTTTTCCTTTCCTGCCCTCCCCCCAATGCTTCGATCGCTACCGCAGCAACTTTCTTTTCTGCTTGCATGATTTCTAGAGTGCGTATTACGGTTTTCCAAACTGTTCCTAGTTCTTTCGCTTCTTTTCCTTCTTTTCCTCCCTCTAGAGTACAGTCCCACAAAAAGTCTCCTACTTCACGCCATTCCGTGGAACTAAAGATTAATGGCGGGTCGTTCATTTTCTCCTGTTTCCGAGCCCATGGGGCTAATACATCTCGCTCCTTTACTTTTCCTCCTCTCTTAGAGAGTATACTAAGGAGGCGAGTTGCCGCGTCCGTTTCCATCGCGGTCTTACCTTGGCAGGGGCTTGATCAGCTGCTCAAGCTCTGGTCTCCGGTGCCCTTTTGGTCACACTCGGAACTCTCCTGCCTCCAGCTCTCCGGCTCCCAAATCGGCTCACGTCCGATGCTTCGGAGTCTTCCCGCATTTAGGCAATCCGCATTTAAGCGTCCATAGAGGGTCCCTTGTTCAGGCGCCAGATGAAGAGGGTCCCTTCGGAGAGCCGGCCAAGTTAACGATCATCACACCAATATGGCTACAGATCGTCCTCCCTTTATTGCTCCGGACAGCTCAATATATACAGTTCAGCAGTGTCCCCGCGCCTGCCCCTTCACAGAGTTGGTCGGTTACAGGTTTACACGCGCCAGCTTTTTATTGGGTAGTGCCATTCCACTATGCAAGCGGCTATCACCCCCTCTTCTCCCCCCCGGGGCCAGCACCTCCCACCAAGCATCTCGCAAAGCTCTCACGAAACAGATAAAACCTCCTCCTCCCTGTGTTCCAAGGCAGCTTCAAGGACAGAGCCTCTGTTTAGGCCTACGCTGGGTTGTCCACACTTTTAAAGTTATACCGCACCTCTGCTCCACAAGAAATTCCTCTACATACATATACACATATTTGCCCTCTGCAAGGGCTGCTGAGAGCGGGAGCACAATTCTACCACTGTTTCAGCTAGAGCTTCCCACAGGCCAGTAAGTCTTGCCTGTGTTTCTTCCTTGTGTTGATGAAGAACCACAGGCTTCACTTGTTATGGATGCTCTTTATATGGTGCCGATTTGAGCAAGGGTAAAAAACAAACAACCCACAACGTTCTCCTAGTCTTCACCAATCAGGATTAATGTGCTCTGGTAAAATGATGGAGGAAGCTGGAACGCTGAAGAATACTAAAGAATACTAAATTCACAAATAAATATTTAAAAGTGGGCAGTGAAACAGATGTTGTTTTCCTCAGAAGAAAACCAAATCTTTGCAGCAAAGGGTGGAAGGGAAGAAAGAGGAGGAAGGAATGCATTTTTGTTCTGTATAATTTGTTACCTTTGAAAGAAAGACCGTATTTCTTGTTGTAATGGGTGAACACCAGCAGATAATGACCTCAATGCTTTAATTAACTCTGCTGAAAGTCCTTTCCATTATTTACCTCTCGGGCTGTGTATACATTTTTTTTGTCTCTGCTTTAATGCTCAAAGAGAAATGCCAGACTCTGCGTGATCAGACAGTTTTCTGAATGGCCTTATCTTATTCGATGCCTGTGACTGTAGGGATGTGTTTTAGATAAATGTAAAACAGACTTTGTACTCTTCAAAAATCCCCTGTGTTAGTTCCAGTGTTTTGGCCAAAGGTATTTAACTCGGTGATGCAGATAAATCGTCTTATGGCTGTCATGGCTTTACAGGACAAATAGAAGGAAAAAGTGACAGGAAGGAAAAAGTGACAGGAGCATGTTTTATCCAGCAGCATACTATTGTTTCTTGAAATGCACAGCTCTAGAAGGTTTGTTGAGTATAAATGTGACATGTTTTTCCCAGTTAGCATGTGTGTATGCAGAGTGGCCCTTTGATCTTTTTTGTTCTATGTTGGTGTCAGTCATCCAAACCCTGTACACAAATGTGTTGACTCTTCTTTGTCATGTAATCTTTGCATTTTCTTACACTAATGGAAAATAGGGTTTGAGCACATACATACCTATTCAGAGTTTTCCACTCACTGGAGAGGGAGGTTGTGTTATGCATTCATTTTGAACTCTTCGCCAAGACAAATGTCAGAATAACACAAACGGTGATGGAGAATCACATGGTAAAACCTTTTCCATTAAACAGCTTCTCTCAAGTAATTTTATTACCCTGTCACCCGCACACAACACACCACATGCTTTTAGCTCCATAGATCAGTCAAGCTCTACCATCATCACCTCACCTCATGAGACCTAGCTATGCTTTGTGATAGACATGCTATTTTTATCAAAAGGTTTGGTGTTTCTTCCAAATCACCATACGTGCTTGTATGTATATGCTCCAAATCATGATTCCCTTTTGCCAGCAGAAGTCTTTGATCACATTGGTACAGAGAACTGTGACTTGCCCAAGAATTTCTCTCCTGTGTTGTCAATATTGCAAAAAAATTAAACTCCTACATTTCATTTACCATTTAAAATAAAACCTCAAGCTGACAATAGCATTGCCATTTCAGGAATGTAAAGTCTGCTTTTTTTTTCATTCCCGAGAGCCATGACACATCCCTCTCTCAATGTGATATTTTTGTGTCATCTGAAAACATGTTTCCTTCGATAATTTGTTATGGATCTTTAAACTTGACTGTATCTGATGAAGGTAAATGACAGGATAATTGTGTCAAATTTCTGTTATTTCGTATTTTCTGAGTTACTAAATATAAAATCTTAGGAAGAGGATGAGCTTGAAGGACACTGGGTGCATTTGGAGACCTCCAAGGCTACTGCTGGGATCAAGGAATTAAAACCTGGCATGGTGTCAGAGTCGATGAAGACTGCTGCAGACCTTCAGAAAGGAGAAGGATGTGGGAGGTAAGTGACTATTTTGAAACACGGTGGCAGTGCCAACTGTTCTGGGAGAGACCACAGAGGACCAGGAGGGCTTGACAGCAAAACGGGCATAGCTGCGTTTGACAGAAGGTGCTCTGTCTTAGGAGATGTCTGCGCCAGGAAGGAAAAAGACATTTCTCCATAAGTTTGAACTAAACTGAGCTTCATTTTTGAAGCATGTGCTAGTCACACACATAACCATTTCCAGTCCTTTGCAACACTACATAGTGCCCACCGGGAACACTTGTGGTTTGCTTCACACATTCAGTTCAACTTAAATATTTTGTTGAGTGAACAGCCAGCTGGGACCCTGTGTTGCTCTGAGTAATACATTGCTGGGCTTAGTGCAGGATGAGGGTTGTGTCCTGGGACTTCTTGGTGGATGAGGAGGAATTTTTCCCTGCCTATTTGTTTTTCCTTTGCACAGCAGTGCAGGACTAGCAGTGCAGACAGGTGCCCCATGTTGTTTAAGCTTAAGACCACAAATACCCAGTGCACGCCTCTATTCTATAGGCAGCTCCAGGGAAGCAGTCAGGTAATCTAAGGCTCTAAGTGAATATACAGTAAGGAGATAAACTTCCTCTTGCAGCTCTTCAGCTTTCATTCAGGAGGATGTCTTGTAGAGAGATGACAATCTGATAGCAACCCCTCATCAGGAAGGATTGACAGAGAGAATCGTGGTCTACACTGTGACAGTTGTGGCTGTTAATTACCAGAGCAGGTGAGATGACAATCTTGTAGCCTCATCGTACCTGGTGCTCTCTTATCTGGTCTGTCTTCCTGTAGCTGCCAGTGGTATTTCTTCAGTTTAGTTTCAAGTAAGTACATCGTGCAATGTGACTGAGATAGTGCAGTTGCTCCCATTACCAATGCATATGCATAATTAAATCCAGAGAGGTAATTTGCTGCCTTGTAAGCTTTTTATCATCTGAGGGGAAAGGCGGGATTCTCAGGCAAAGCTCACTTACAAAGTGGAGGCCAAGTCATGCAGAGAGCTTGATTTTAGCATTTCAGTGCTTAGTTCTTAGGTGCCCTCATGCCCAGTGAAATGAACAGCCTCACTAAGGCTGTTAAGGTGCATAATTAGAGCTACAAAAGCTGCCATGCAGAGTCAGAGACTCAGATAATCAGCAGCAAATGCCAAGAGGGGAGCAAGAGCCACATGTTTAATTTTGAATGATAGGGGCACCTCCCTTCAGTCATACTGCTCGTCCAAGGCGTCCATTACCGAGATGGCTGGCCCAGGTGTTACCCATAATATTCACTGTGTAAGTGAAACACTCCTTCTGCAAGATTTAGGCTAAGGATTTTCTGGTACATCTAGGAGTGACAGAAACACACTGCAACCAGCTCCTCTTTCTCCACCCTTCATTACTATAGCAGTGGCAGTTTATACCACCCCACCATCTCCTTCCTGCAGCTATGGTCTGTGCAAGATCTGAGTTGTCAAAATTCCTGCAGGATCCCAGCTAACAGATACAGCTGCTGGGAGAGGAATGCCTTATCTATGAATCCCCGTAGGACTGAAATATTGAGTTATTCAGTGCTGTCAGGACTTCAGTGTATTTGAGCAGGCCGAGAGGCAGAAATTCAAGCAACCAGAGAGCTTTACTGATGGGGTCTTAGGTATCAAGGGGATTCAGCCAGCTCCAAAGTTAGGCAACAGCTGAAAAGGGGACTCTGAGGATTTGCATTCTGAATGAAGGAAAAAATCTCTCTGTAGATTTATCCCGCATAACTATGCAGGATGGAAGGCAATGGGGAGCTGGTACTATATTACATTAATTGTCTGAGCAAACTGAAGCCTAAAATTCCCCTCAGTGCTCTTCTGTCTGTCAGAGTTCTTGTTCAGTAGCTGAAGACTTTTTAATTTAGAAATACATGTGACAAAGTCCTCCACGATGCACAGCGGGTAGCATTCCTCCCCTGGACCTCAGAGAAGTGACTGATAGAAATGAACAGGACTTCCTGTCGTGACCTGGTATGACTCTGGGTCTGGATACAAGGCAAGAACTACATGTAGTTGAAATACAAAAATCTGCCACAAATTGATTCCTCTTCACAGAAACTTAGTAGCTTCCCTGTGTCTTTCAATGTAATTGTGTTATTGAACTGGGAGCATTTCTGGCACCAAAAGACTTTAAGGGCTAATATAAAGATGAAGTACAAAAGTCTGGATTCCTGCAGGAGATAACTGAAATATAGTGCTATACTGGGAACAGAGAAAGGTGGGAAGAGCAGCCTTTGGAGGATGGCAAAAAATGTGTGACTCATTTTTATGAAGCATTTGAAGGATCCCCAGTTCGCTGAGGTCCAAAATTTAGTTTTGAGGTGTTTGTTGTTTTGGGCTTTTTTATGAAAAGGGAGCTAAAGTAGATAAAATACCTGTTAGTTCCTCTTAGAGACATCCATGATTGGTGCTTGTCTCTCAGTGATTTGGACACAGCTTGGCTTTATTGTGGCAGAGAAATAACATATCCAGCTGATTTATTCAGCAGAGGTGCAAAGACAGGCAGGGTAGGATGAGGAGACAGAGAGGTCAGGGGGAGTTGGTCTGGTCTTGGTGTCCTGCTGCTTGAGAAGTGGTCTGCCACTGCACCAGCACCCTCCGGCTGCTGTGAGCCTTCAGGATCTCTCCCTCATGTTGCCCTGGGCAAAGGCCTAAATTGACTTTCATCTAAGGTTGGTCTTTAGGACTCCTGACAGTTTGTTGCCCAGCTGAGCTGTTTCACACACCAGATTTTTGGAAAGGCCCTGTTTCTCTTAATCAGGTCCTGCCTAGGCACTGGTGTCGGAAACCTAAAAAAGCCAGAAGGGCCCACTTTCACGTTTAAGACAAAATATTTCTCCATCACATTTGCCAGCAGGGATAAGGAAGTCAGTGATGGTGGAAACTGAGCCAGCAGCTTTCACTGCCCACACTGACAGCAGTGCCATAACAGGCTGCTACTAGCAGGGACCAGCAGCCCTCTCCTATACAAACGCACACACAGTTTCTGTTTCAGCCCTTAAAGGTGAGCTCTCTGCAAGTGAGGATTTTCACCTTGTCATTCCTGTGCTCGGCCTACCATGCACACACATATCAAAGGTCTGCATGTTTGCTTTTTTTGTAGTTACAAAGTGCCAGAGGTCACTGTTCCTAAGTGGAGATGCTCTTCCAAGTTGGAAACTAGAAAAACTAGGACAGCGACCCTCTAGCATGCTGCTAGTAATAAACTACATTTGAAAACAGAATGTTTTTTCTAGTGGAGTGCACATAATTCTTATAACAGTCTTTTGATTCTGTCATTTATTATCCTCACCTGAAAGAAGCTGGAGTGGGTGAAGCACAGAGGGCGTAGAAGGACAGCACAGGTGATGCTCAGTGCTCTGCTCCCTTGGTATTTGTCACCTAAAGAGGGGCCTCTAATTATCAGAAATGGGAAATGATGGCTAAAGGTTATCAAAGCAGGTGGAAGCAGCATAAATAGACCAGGAGAAGCCTGGAAGCTGATGGAAGACTGAAAGCTTAACAGAGATTCCTTCTTGATAGCATTTGATTAAAATCTTTCACCTGAAAGATTTCTAGTGTCTAACACTCTTTCATGGAGTCAACCAAAAGTAATGTCCAGAAACATGCAACCAAACCCAAAATTTTGGGGTTTGCTTTTGTAGGTAAAAAATAAAAATTCTTGTATCTTTCCATCTACGTGAATCGGTAGTTGGATTTTTCATTTTTATTTTTTGAGAAACAGTGTTATTACTCTGCACAATCCAGAAATCTGATTGAAAAACCATAAGCATAAAGAAATGGAAAAGACTTTGTTCTATCTGCTCAGCTTCAGAAGGTGAAGTATCTGCTTTAATTAATAATGGTGTATCTCTGCAGATCAAGAATAAAAACACAATCCCCACCATCAATCCTTACATTAAATTTTCAAATCATCCATTCAATATTAACTAAATATAGCTACTGTAAAGTAACGAAGAGGCATTTGTTTGTTTATGCTCCCTCAGTTATGCAGGACATTATTCTGTGTTACATCAAAGATTTCCTTTCAAATTCACCTGATTTGAAAGGTAGAGTTTCTTCTGACTATGCAAGTCAGGAGAGAAAGTGGATGTATTTTATCAAATTCAGCTGCACTTTTCCTACTGAAGCATGTTCAGAAGCCAACAGATCTATTTTTGTGATTCATTGCAGTCCATTCTGCTGCTGTTCAGTTGAAGGAAGCTATTTTTGTAATTATTCAGTAGCAAATTTGTCAATTTACTTAGTACTGAAAAATTCCAGACATCTCTCTGATGAAGGTTGATAAATCAATCCAGAAGAAAACTGTTCCTCTACAAAAGGGAGGGAGCTGGCCTGGAAGAGGCTTGCACACAGCTCTGAACTAGCTTCACAAAAAAGAAAAGCTCGGCTTTGAAGCAAGAGAAGGACAAAGACTGTCTTTTGCATACATTGAGGCTTTTGCATTTAAGTTATTTGGTATTGTATTAATCAACCTATTGTATGTATTACAAGAGAGGTCTTGAAAAGGGTCTCAAAATTATAGTCTGATGTCTTTAGCCAGTTCAAAGAAAAGAATTGGGGCAAGACTGAAAAAGAATATCCCTTCTGGCTGCTTGAGAGAGATAAAAATTCTCTTTTTTGAAGCATAGGAAATTTGCCTCTCATCAAATTAACTCTGGTGGCCATTAGAGCAAAACCTAACCAGAATCCTCATGACTGGTCTGTGACTCCACCTCTCTTGTGGGTTGAACAACAACAGCTCCCTTGCAGGAGGGAGGACACCATTTACCGCTCAGTTCTGGAGTTCGAAACCAAGCAACCAGTTGTCATTGTGTAAACCTTCCTCTAGGGCTGTTAAAAAAAGGAGAACAGGGGACAAAATATGTGGACAAGTTCACCTTTTGAGATTATGTGATCTAAGTGCTCCAGGTGTCCCAACAACTGAGGACCACTGTGCCCCCCGAAGCTTTTCACACCTCATAGGCTAGAGCCCTGCCAGGACTTCCATGGGTAAGGGGATGCAGCTCGGGAAATTGTCCTTCGGATGGTGATAACTGGGTCCTGCTGGGGTGGGGTAGGTCAGGGAGCAGAGGTGGGCTGCAGCCTAGGGCACGCTGGCAGCACTGGATGGCACTGTTACGCAAGTTCAGCCAGGTTTTCATTCTTCCAAGTTCTGGGAATAAAGACAAAAGCATGCCATGCCTGTGACTGAAGATGTGTGGCCTTCACAGGGGGTATCTGTAAATCCTGTTGTGATTTACTTGTAGCTCTTCTGACCAGATTCCCTTCATTTCCTTCTCCCATCCTGTCTCTTTTCTTTGGCGACTATTTCCCCATGCTTTCTTTCCTCCCAGCTCTCTTTCTCTTTTTCTTAGCATGTACTAGTGTTTCCCATGCCTCTTCTGAGCTGACCGGGCACTGGAAAGGTCGCAGAGCTAATCAGCAAGCTTTGCCACTGCAAAAGCAATACATAAAAACCCAACAAAAACAATCTCCCCTCCTCCTTCCAGTTCTTTAGCTCTGGGCAGAAACGACCAGGAGGCGGAGAGTGGATTGGCACCAGCCCAGTGTACACGCATTTAACATTAAGCCTGCTAGAACCAAATATACTGCAGGGAAAATACAGAGTTCGTGCAGCCAACAGTTTACTCCTGTTTGCCTGTCACTGGTAATTGCAGGGAGCAGCAATTCCAGGGATGATGATAAACCAGAGCAATGTGTGTGTGTAATCCCAGCACCGATACAGGCACCAGCACTGTTACTCCAGAGACACATGGAACGTACCTCTGGCAGGGAGCTGGTAAGGCAGTGAAAGCAGTCAAATAGGTATCACTGTGGCTTTGTTCCACTCGCTTGGATCCTGAGCTGGGATTTTTCTTCTGCTTTTCAGCTCATTTCTCATTGTAATACCAGGGTCACCCTTTCATACAGCAAATATAATTGCAGCGCCATTACACTGTGTGACTCTGTTTCACGATACCTATAATTACCTCTCATTTGTTTAGCTAGGAGGTGAGTTAATTCAGCAAACAAATTACTTATCAGTCTGCTTTCTGAGTTACTATATCACATTTTAATTTGAATAGTAGTTTTTGCACATATGTCTGAGGCTTCGCTGTATGACAGTCATTTGTATTTTGTTAAGCTTATGATTGAGTTCAGCCTGTTTACAAGTGGATAGTATTTGTTTGTGTGGCAGTAGTATATCAGGTCGATTAAAAAACTTGAAGCAATAATCAAACAGGTAATGCACACCTCTCAGTCCTACCCAAAACCCTTGCCCTGCTGAAACGTGTGTGTGCCCCAAAGAAGGGCAGTGGGGTTGACTCTTGCTTTTGTGAGCCTCTGTTTTATGTGCGCTGCTTTAGAGATGATCCAGACCTGCCTGTGCTTCAAACGATTGACAAAGCTCTTGACACATGGCAAATCCTTGGGATCAGGAGGGCATTGCTGTCCTCCTGCTGCCCCTTCAGTAGAACCGCACATATCCTTCTGCTGCATTCAGCAGGGCTTGGCTTCCACTTGGGGATTATGGCTTTGCATTCCCAATGGTGACATTAGTTTGATGTAACGCTTTTGTTTTAAATAAAAAGGGTTTGCCCACTTTAGTAGCTTGCGAGGATCTGTCACACTTCAAAGGGTTTCCAGGCTGAAGTCCTGTGGCCATTTGATGTTAGAAGGTGGCAGGAGGTAGCTCCCTGCTTCCTTCCTTCCCCTCCTCTCCTCCCTTTGTTCTTTATCCCCAGACAAAGCTGCTGTCTGGAACCAGCAGCAGCTCAGCCAGCAGTGAAGCTCTGCCATACATTGCTGTAGAGCTTCCTCAGCCAGCCTGGAGTCACTGCAGCATGGCCAGGCCAACGAGGCTCTTCCCCTGTGGTCTTTGTCTGCTTGACTACCTTGCCCATGCCAGCACCTCCTTCCTAAGCCCTGTGCACCTCACTCTCCCCTTCCTTTGCTATTTCTTCTTCTCTCCCCTTACCCCCACCCTCCTTTCGATCCCTGGCAGCATCCTGAGCTGGGTGCCCCACACAGATAAGGAGGAGGTGGCTGCGCACAGCCCCTGGACAGCCAGCGTGGGACCACAGATCTGGCAGAAGTCAGTTGCACCTATTCTGCCTGAGACCTCTCCATTCCTTGTCCCTTGATTGTCTTTAAATGTTTTGTTAATTTTGCAGACAAACAAAAAACAAAATTAAACAAAAAAAAAAGGAGAAAAAGGTATGAGCCAAGCAGAGAGCAACAGAAGACCATGCAAGAGTACTTTCCAGCTTGTATTCTTACTCCTCCCTTTTTTATACCTCCCCCTTCTCCTTGTTTCTGTTCTTCCCATTTTTCCCTCTTGTGATTTTTTTTTCCTGCTTCCCAGTTGTCCATTCACCTATCTGTGTTCTTGTTTATAACCTAATATTTCTCTCCTGAAGAACTAGATTTCAAACTCGGAGACAAACTGTCTCTGCACATTAGAGGAAATTGTCACTTGGTTTATAATTCTTTGCAGGTCTGTGGCTGTAGGATTTCCAGAGGATCTTGGAGTACAGATGTACTCACGTCTGAAAACTATTGGTAACTCATCTGCTAAACCTCCCGGAAGTCCAGGATCCAGCTGAAACCTTGGGATGGCAGGTGCTGTGGAAGGATCAGGGGAACACAAAACACTGGAATTTGTCTTGCCAAAGGACCTGGCCTCAAGTCGCCTGGTGAGTGTTAGCTGCTGGGAGAGCAGGTTGCTCTGGGCAGGAGGGAGCAGGGAGGCAGCTGTGCTGGGAGCTGTCCTTTAGCCAGCTTGTAAACTGCCTTTGTTACATGTACAAAAATTAAGATAATTATATTTCTTTTAATAAGAGGCTGTTTGTGTGCTTTTGCTGTTTGTATGTATCTAGAAGGAAATTGCAGGCAAGCGCCTGCCAAGTCTATCCCTAGAAATATTTCTGAAACTGTCATCCACAGGCATTGAATACCAGAGACTGTTTAATCTCTCTCCCACTCTCTTTCTCTCTCCAAGCCCCCACCTCCCACTCTCTGGCCTGGTTTTTGTAGAGTTTGGCTTTTTATTGCAGTGTAAAGAATTAGTATATCGCTGGTCCCATCTGGTGCTACCAATAGTCCAGCTGACCCTTGGATCTCCACTACTGCAAGACAGATGGATTCTTCAAAAGGATATGCTTATTCTATAGCAGTCAAATACCTTATTTATGATTTGCGTTCAAGTAGACATTATGAGTAACCAGAGGAAATGAAATCTAGAGAGGAGTGTGTAAGGCAGCTGAGTCAGGTTCATGGCACAAACTTACCTAAAAATCTATTGCAACTGTCCAGACTGATCTCTGTACATCCGTGTCCTGCAGCTTGTGGAGGAACATCTCTTCCAAGAATAGAAAACTTGAAATCACCCAGACCTCATGATGTTCACCACAGTGAAAACAGCTGGAAACTATAATACTGAACTGTCAAACTATACTGTGATAGGTTGACCCTGGCTGGACATCAGCTGCCCACCAAAGCTGCTCTATCGCTCCCCTCCTCAGCTGGACAGGGGAGAGAAAATACAATGGAAAGGCTCTTGGGTTGCAGAGACAGGTTTTGGGGAAATGCTGTGCCAGGTGTCCCTACTGTGCCTGGGCCCAGTTTCACAGCACTGAGGTGCTGTGAGCAGGATGAGACCCAGCAGCTCTGACCACTAGCAACAGCCAAGGGCAAAAGTGTTTCCCTGGAGCACAGACGGTCACGTCTGCACAAATCAAAATTAGTACTCCCCAGCCATGACAATTGCCTGTTCTTCTATCTTCCCTGACAGCTGAATGAAAATCAAACAAAATGAGTCCTCCAGTCACTGCTCCAACACTTACGCTTTGAGTTAAATTAAAAATCTGTAGTTATTTCCTATTGGGGTTAATGAGCCTTAAATTTGGGCAGGGTGGTGCATATCGCGACAGTCATCAGCTTGTATTTCCTCACCCGGCTGCCACACACTGCTTCAGCCAAGTGCCACAGTTGCCTCTCAGCTGCTGCTGCCTTTCTTTGGGCTATGGGGCTGATCTCTGCTTTGACTGAAGCTGTGTTAAGGTGCTCTTCTTTTAATCAGGTTAGTTTATGGCACTCCTGGTTGCTTATGTTTTTTCTGTTGCTCTGTGTTTTAAAGTACATTCTTGCACTTCAAGAAGATGGAAATATATTTAGGATGAATGATGTCTGTGAGATAAGAATACAGCCATTTCTCATCCTTAGTTTACTATGACAACGTACTGTTGATACATCTCCTTCAGCAAGCATAAAAGCAATTTTAGTTCCTTTCAGCTCAAAGTTCCACAAAATGTCAAAGTGGTGCTGAGTTGGGAGTAAGAGTGATGGCAGATTCCCAGGCTGCCTGTTGGATGGGAGTGCAGTGAGACAATTTTTGCAAGCTTCTGTAAGAAACCTGAACCTTGGGAAAAGATCAACCAGTCTTTTAGGTCCTACTGCTCTCCCTGAGACCCTATTTTATGATATGTTGTCAAAAAATGATCAGAACAATAATACATGTGTATTCCAGTTTTTAGCTCCTTTGGAAAAGTGACAAATAAGATGCTCAGAGCTGTAACATCTAATGCAGGTTATGTTTAATCAATCTCCAAATAAATGAAAAGGCCAGATAACTGAGTCTGTCCATATAAGTAATAAAGTATGTTAGAAAATGGATCATTATTTGTGATGGGTTTATACTTACTCTTTTTGGAGGTGACTGGGTGGGACCTTGAGTGGAAAAGAGATAGGGTTTTCTTCTTTCCTGTCACTGAAATACTAAAGAAATGTTCCCACCCACTATGAAAGAAAAATCGGAAAAGTTCTTTTAAAAATTAATTTCCCCACAGGTCTGGCATAGCATGGAATGCTGATATTTTATCCCAAGACATGTCTTTCTCTAACATAACAAACCAGAATGCTCACCTAATCATATCAGGGATAGAAAACTTCTTTTCCTATTGACATTCAAAGCAAGGAATTAGTCTCAGAGATCATTACTTGGAGCTTTTCTGGGAGTGGCTGCATTCCCTCATCCCCAAAACAGTTAGGGGGAGACTGCAAGTGTATTTCTGCAATTAACAATTACTTTAAAAGCCTTCTCTTTAAGCACAAAGAGCCCCAGGCTTGTTTGCAGTATTCAGACCAGAGAAATTCATTTTCTGTAGTGGATGCAAGCTTGTACCACCAGCCTCGAACACCCACATTGTGTTTTGGCAGGCAGAGCTGCTGACGTTTCCCCATTGGGTGAGGAAACATGTGGGACTTGCCAGTCTCTGCAAGGTAAGTGCTGTTTTGGCCAATGTCCCAGGGCTGTGGCATCACTGCAGGAGCTGCAGCACAGTGAGGAGGTGGCATGGCACCGTTGCTCCTGGCTCTGAAGTCACTTTTCCTCCTGGCCCTGTTTTAGTTGCTCTTGGACTTCTCCCCATACCTGATATGGAAAACTCTTGCTGGGGCTGAGATTCCCAGGAGTTGAGAACCAGAGAGAGAACTCTGTTCTGAAAGAGTTTTGAAATATGAACTAGCAGAAAATATACAGCCATCGCTCCTGGGAGAGCAAAGAAGAGCAAATACAGCTGCTTCTGGGAAAATACCTCATCTTCTCCCAGGCTGCAGCACTCGGTTCTGGCTACCTGTCAGAAAAAGTCCATGAAACACAGAACAGCCTCAGAACGGTAATAAAATAATTTGGAGAATGGCAAGATCTCCATATGTGGACAGATGGAGAAGGTGAAGCATATTTTGAAGCCTGAGAAGGTACAGTGCAGATTGTTTGAACAGTGCTAAGTAATAGAGAGAAAGTACACACAGGTCCTGTGCAAGCTTCCCGAGTGCAATACCAGTGGAGTGCTGAAAGAAAAGGAGGAAAACAAATGAAAAAAAAAAAAAAGGAGAGAATAGGAACTTTTAATCATTTCATAACTAACCTATGGAAATCCTTGCCATGAGATGTTCTTCAGGAGGTTTGTAAAATTCAGGAGCAGCAATCACTTAAACAATCCCGATTACTTTCCTTGGGGTAATTAGTAACTGCATGACCACAAATGCTGTGACAAGCAAGGCTGTATCAGGCCCCATCCTCCTTGAAAGCCTTGGAAAGTGTTGTTACACAGCGTGCTAGGTGAGATGAGGACTGATGAAAGATTTTATCTTCTCTTGCTATTCACAGGATGCCAAGAATTTGGGAGGCTTCAGGTGCTGATTCCAACTTGGCTGTGACAACAGAGAGGTGGTTCGGGGTTTTTCTAATTATTCGTTTCTTGCTTTAGGATGTGCTTCAGTGAGCTGCTCTCTGCAGACAGAGACAGGAGAGGAAGATCAGCTCAGCAGATGCTGCCTATGGTTGTAGTCACCTGTCCAAAGAGGGTGGGAGGCTGATCCAGCAGAGGATCTTCATTCCTAGCATTTTGTCAACTTCAGATGTCCCAGTGTCTGTCACCTCACAGTCCAAAGCCCATACAACATTCAAAAATCAGTACATCTCAGCAATTCTTTTTTTTTTTGTTAACTAATGAGAGCTCAGGCTATGTGCTGAGGCTCTCCACCCCTGCCAGAGAGAGGACTGGGAGGAGAAGCATCTCTGAACTGAACACCCAAACTCCATGTCTGTATTCTACAGAATTTCAGGTACTTTGTGTTGGCTTTCACTCTGTGCTACAGAGCCTAAAATTCTCCAGGGTTCACAGAGAGCCCTCCTGCACCACGGGTCCATCCCATAAAAGCATGTTTCCAGTATAAGGAGGGGGAAGAGATAAGAAAAGGGTCATGTGAGGATTGTGCTACCCCATTTTTCTCCAGAAAGGAGTCCGAGATTTTCTTTGGCTGAATTCCCTTATAAACCTAATTTGTAACAACATGTCATCTCAGATTAAAATCCAGCTATTTTTCTGTCAAAACCAAGGGGAGAGGAATGGTTGGTGGTAGGAGAGGAGATATTGACATGCTTATATCATGAAAAATGGTATACACTATAAAGGTTTTTTTTAGATTTATCTGTGTGTGTTCTGGACATACCCATGCTGTACTGTGCATAGCTGGGTAGCCAGACCACAAAAGACTTTAAGGACTGAGTTACCATGTTTGTCCAAAGAGCTGGGCAAGTGCCAAGTATATTTGTCTTCCCTGCTTGGGGCACACAGAGCAGCTGTGCTGGGTACACCCAGACTTGTGTGCCTGGGAGAGTCTGGTTTAGGACAGGCTGTAGGCAATGCAGCGCAAGAATTGCTTACCTTTGTTAAAAAATGTCTGTCATAACAGTCCCTAGTGCTGGTCAGTCTATGTCTGATAATATAAATGTTTAATGAGAGCTTCTTAGGCTCCATTTTTTCTCTCGCCTCGCCTATGCATTCCAGTATTATTTTATGTTCACTCGGTCCTGAAGAAACGACGACACTGAGGAAAGCAGGAACAGTGAGGACTGTTTTGTACAGCTGAGCATTGCAGACATAAGGTAGTAATTTCATGGGGGAAATATGAGCTCTGAATTCTGTGTTTACAAACTGTATTTATGTATTCTGTATTTATGAGCCATAGATTGTATATGAACTCTGTATTCTGAATTCAGAATATTAATTCTGCAGAGCTAGAACAAGATCTGTGTTTAGGAACACTGTTACAACTTCTGGACAGTAAAGAAAATGAATGTGTTAAGTGTTTCAGTTGTCAGGCTTGAGACACATACAGTTTTGTTGCTCCAGCCTCAGCAGACTTGGCAGTTTCCCTGTAAACACAATGCAGGACTCCCCCTTTCTTTTCAGAGAATTCCGTGTTCACACTATGGAAGAAATCACTTAGAGGATGTGGGTGTCACAGTCGTGGCAAGTATGAGACTATGAGAGCTGTCTGAAAAACAGGTCACTGGTTATAGAGAAGAAACAACAGAAGTGTTACCAGAACTTTTCTACCTTCATTATGGTCTGTGGTGAACAGGAAGTGAAGGACGAGGCTGAGCAGCCCTCCTGCAGCTTGTCTGAAGTCCTGACATGCTGAGTAAGCAAAGAGAAATGGGAGGCCACGCTTTTGTACAGGTACGGAGGGCCAGAGCTGACCCTTGGTGATGGGCGGGTGCGTGGACAGAGTAACATCTGAGGAGAGCAGGTATATCATGGCAGTAGAGAATGAATGAATGGTGCTCTTCAGACTGCGCTTCTATTAAGAGAATTAATGAAGCACAGAACTACCTCCTTTCCAAAAACAAAAGGCAGGAAAAAATTGTTTCTACCAGAATTGCCTTTGCTTCAGAAAAAAAAAAAAGGGGGGATTGAAAAAGAGAAATCCTGCCGGAACACAAAATTAGTTGTGGTCTTTATTTCTGCAGATTGTGAACAGTGGTAATTCCGGAGACTCCGATATTTCCGGAGACTGTAAACAGTGACTTATGTACACTGTCCAGGTCTGTGAAGGCACAGGTTTAAGTAGGGAAGTTAATTTCCTACTAAATGAACATTGCACTTTTCTTCTTAACAATGAGGTTGGGTAAAATGCAAGTTGCTTATATAGCCTACATATATATATTCTCAGAATCTGCAGTACCTCTTAAAATTAAGGCAGAAGTTAGACTGAGTAAAGCCTGCAATGTGCCAGGGAGTTTTTCTAAAAGTGTAGTATTTACATGTATGTAACAACCAGATGGCACAACACTTCTGAAAGGAGACGTTTACTGTGTTCTATTTCTCTGGTTCTGGATATTTTTCAGCAGTTGCTGCAGAAGTGCTCTCTAAGTAAAATCGTGGGATAGACAACAGGCAGCTTAAGACTACAGGACATTCCCGTGGCCTCTATACCCCCCATGGTATTTTTCCCTGCCTAAGGCTACTTAGAACCTTAATCTGGCTTGGACCAAATATGCTTCAAATGTGGAGATGGATCTAGCTGCTATATTAAAACCAGATAATTTCCAGCTATTTGGAACTCCATGATAAGGCAGCCTGTTAAAATTTTGCCAGAATTTTCTTCTTAAACTGAAACAGCTGAAATTTGAATACCTGCATAGGAAATGTTTAGAAGATGCTGATGCATATTCAGTGTTGTAACACTTCAGTGAGGCAATAAAACCCCAGCTTTAAAACAATCAGGTGGAAACTGGGAAGATGTCTCCCTGCAGTGGATCGTACTGTGACTGTGATAGCATGATCTAAGGCAGCAAGTGAAGGGGTCAGGAAGATAAAAACTGGGGTTTTGATTAGTCTCTCTCACTTCTGTTTTCATCTTTCATGTTTTTTTGTGGTTATCAGTTTCCTTCTTGTGAGTTTTTCCTAACAGTCCCCTTCTTGTGGCTAGCAATGCAGTGTACAGGCACTGAAAATTTTCATCTGCAGGGTCAGTCACACAGAAAAATTGTTTGATATTGCACATCTGAATGACAGACTAAGCTTGCTATCCCTGCATCCAATATTGTGTGCAAAAAGTATCTTTGAAACTGGTCCTATTTCTTCCTGGTGTTGCTGTGTATGAAAACTGCCTTGAACTGCTGGTCTCCTCATCTCATTTTAATGGTGGCTGCAAAACTAGAAACCTTGGATTTCTTCAGATTTCCTACATAATGTCTATAAGGATGTTGCAATATTAGGGTATTTTTGCATTTTCTTTTGCAATTTTTACCGCTTTCCTTTAAAAATATGTAACAGGATATGTCTTTAAATGCCAAAAAAAGAAGCATTAAGCCCACAAGAATTAAGCAAGCCATGGTTCAGCGCACTGGTGTTTTTTTTACGCTCAGTTTCTCCTCAGGTTTAGAGAAGAATCCTGAAGGCTAATGGTTTGTCCAAAACTTCCACAGGAGTTCAGAATGCTTTGTGCAAACAAGTCCTTTCTGATTAAAATTCACTATCTGAGTTGCTTCCTCCCCAGCTCCCGTGCTTTAAGAGCTGGTCTGAGCCCTCCTCAAAGGAAAGAAGAGATTGTGTCAGCTCCAGAGGGCAACGCACCCCATCGTCAAGCTGTAGCTAAAATAGGTGAATTACTCGCCCCCTGATGACTGTAGAGGAAGTCTGGGACATTGCCTTAGAGAAGGACCTAGCTTTTTGTCTGGCAGAGGTCATAAGGTGAATTAGTCACATGTAAGAGAACAGTCCTGCCACCGGGGTCCATCAGATAACACGTTCCTTCAAGGCTGAGCTGGAGAATGAGCAAAGTATTTTTAGCTTTGTTTTGAATTAATTTCTGATAATCTAAATTACTGTGAAATTGACTGGAAGATTAAGGTACACACCAGCCTAGCAAAGACCAGACAAGTGCGTCTGTTCTTAAAACGATGCAGTCAGGGAAAAGCTGAGGCTGAGCTGTCACGGAGCATAAGATTTTAAACTGTAGATTAAAAATGAAAACTGCTGAAAATAATTAAGACCAGATGACTAGAAACATGTGGGCAGGGGCTTACATATGGGGGCTAGAGGGTAGTAAGGAGATAAATATGCAGAGAGCAGGCAGAGGTAGTGCTTTGCATTGCATCTGAAATGAACTAAACAGCCTTCAGAAAAAAAGAAGCCTTGCTCACCCATTCCAGCTGCAGAGTCATCTTCATTTGTTGCCTTTGTTTTCCATCAGGTCTGCCAGCCAGATCAACCTGTCCTGTAGCCACATGGCCACTAGATCGGTCTGATGGAAGCGTGTGGAATGTGTGTCCAGGACCCGGGTGAGGAAAGAGCATTTTGGAAGCAGGTACCTGTTAGATGACTCATATGCTTGACTTGTGTTCCTCGCCCCAGTGGAGTGGTGGGCCAGACTGGTTGTTGGAGGCTACATCCATGGGGGTGGCACTGGGTGAACATGCAGCTCCTTGCCCATGTGGACAGGGAAGTAAAGGTTGCATTTTCATTGAGAGCTTTTGGATCTACAAAGCAAAACAAAAACATGAGATCTAATAAAAAATAGAAGAAGCTTGGCTGTCACTTTAAGGTGATGTCTGAGCTCCTGGCTAGGCTAGATCTCCAAAGGTGGTCGCTACGGTTTTGATTCTTGGTATTTTACTTAGAACTATTCACTTGGGAAAATCCATGCAGCTGACATGCAGCAGCAAAGAAGACTTAGCCCATTTGAGAGGTAGAGACACTGGGAATACTTTTATGTTTTCCTGATCATTCTATAAATTGAATAGTTGAGCATCTAGGAAAAGAGACTTTCCTCTGTGTTCTGAAAGGATGAGGAGGACCAGCTGATTATAACAGAGTGAAAAGAGCTCTGTTTTTTTAGCATGTGTGGGTAGATCATAGCTCACAGCCCCATGAGCTGATCTGTGGGCCTTTTCTAAATATGTTCTGTCATGGAGCGTATTATTTCTTTGCACAATGTGGGGTTCAAAGGAGCGAGGCTGTAGCATAAGGTCTCTAAGTCTGAAAATACAAAGATTTTACTCAAAGCAAGGTGGTTCAGTGCAGTATTAAGGCCTTTCTCCATGTTTCAATATTTGTTCTTTCCTGTATGTTACTGCTATCAGCTGCTGAGTTAGAATCTGAGAAACCTGTTTTGGAAGGGAGGACAATGAGAGATAGGCAGTATCTAAAAAAGTGGCTACATCTGTGAAAGCTAATAAAAGTACACCTCAACGTATTTCCCCCAATTAAGTGGGAATTCCCACAATTAAGTGGGAATTTTTGAATATGGGAAGTGGGAATATTTGAATGAACCATGAAATTTGCTTCACTTCTGCTCTCCTTTCAAGTCTGAGTCCCATTAATATTTTGATAAAAGGATTTCCTGGCCAAAAAAAAAAAAAAGGAAAAAGGGAAAAAAAAAAAAAGAGAGAATCAGTTTTAAACAACTATTTTTGCAGAAAGTAGGTTGTGAACTTGTAAATATTTTTACCAAAAATGTGATGCTGAGTTGCATTAGCAGATCACACTCAAAAAACCAGTTTTGGATATTTAATTGTCAAAGATGTAAGGATGAGTTACATGAAGTTCCACAGAGGATTGCTCTAAGACTGGCAGTATTCATTAAATTCATTATGAGCTGGATGATGACACAAAGAGAATCATTATTAAATTTGCGGATGATTTCAAGCAGCAAGAGACTGCAAGTACGTTAGAAGCCAGGATTAAAATTCGGCAATCTCGATAAATTGCAGATACGATCTGTAAAGATGTGGGTAGCATTCAATATGAAGAAGAGCTACATTTAGACAGGAACGAGGAACTGCAGAAACACAGGACAGCAAGGAACTGTTTTCACAGCAATTCTGTGGGAAAATATTTAGCAGGCATCCTCGACCACAAATTGAACAAGAGGCAGTAATGCTGGGCTGGTGCCGAAAAAAGGCGAAAGCCACGCTGGTCTCTCTGTGGAGGCACAGGGTGCCTCAGCGAGAGCAGTGTGTACACTTGTGGGCGCAAGCAGAATATGGAGCAGCTGGAGGTGGTCCAGAGGGAGGCAATCGGAATGGCCAAGCATTGGAAAAACAAGCCACCAGGAAAGAAAACTGATGTCATCTGATACAGAAAAATGGGTAAATGTCTTAAAAACCCAGTAAATTCTGCTCTAAAAGAACAGCTATAGTCTGCTTTCTATGTCATGACAGAGGACAGGAAATAATGGGCTCCAGTTTTAACCAGAGAGATTCATCTTCAATACTAGGATGAAACTTTGTGCAGATGCTGTTTCATTAAACACTAGAAGAAATTTCCCAGAGTGTCTGTGTGGCATCTCCAGCACTGAATGTCTTTAAGGACTTGTCAGGAATAACTTGGGCATAGCTGAGCCTGTCCTGAGCAACGGGACAAACTCAGAGATTTTTAGTCTCCTTCTGTGCTACAGTTTGGTGGTAAGAAGCAGAAAACCCCCACCTCACTGAGTAATTTACATGTTTAGTTAAAATTAACTATACTAATCTGAATATGCATCACTGCAATCAGCTCCTGGGGAAAATAGCCTTCAATCTCTAAGAATGTAAGTGGGAATAAGTTGAAAAATTAAGAATTTGTGGCATGTCAAAACTTGGGCAGATTTTCACAGAATTGCATATCCTTGTCACCAAGGCCCATCTCCCTGATATGTTTTTAACAATAGCCTCCAGACATGGGCATATTCAGTTACAAGAGTATATTTAACAAGGGCAAAAGCCTTTTTTAATTAAATCTCCTTGGAGCCAGCTAAACTGATTTTGCTGAAACATAAGGGGGGAAAAAAAAGAAAAGAAGATAGAAAATGAGAAGCCAGTCTTGTGCTGAGCCATAAAATGAAACATTTTAGCCGAAGCAGTTAAGAATGGCAGAATTTCAACCACATCTGCCATAGTTATTTACTTGCAAGTGGATTTGAAGACTCACTGTTTCATTAGTGTTTATAACACTCTTTGAGATCCTGACATGAAGTGTATTACACACTTGGGTAATTATGAAAAAGAATGATCAAATCCATGGGTTCTTTTTAAATAGGCCCTATGAATTATGCATTGTGCAAGTGTGTTCTCACGTTCTAGTTTAACAGAGCAGAACAGTTTGAAATGTGTTTTGAAATGTTCTCTATCAGTTTTATTGTCGTAGCTTAGCAGGCTCAGTAGTGAAGTAGGGAGCGTGTTTCAAGGAGAGGGGTGTCCATGGAGTTGTTCTGACTGGAGAGGTGGAGGATGAGACCAGAACTGAGCCCTGGGGTCCATCTCTCATTTCACACTGCTGAGATTTGCAAAACAAAACTCAGGTTTTCTAGGCTAATATCTGGAGTTTGAGTCCTGCCTCCCACTCATTTTAGTGAGTGCTGCACAAGAGTGATAGGACAAGGGGAGATGGATTTAAATTGCGCCAGGGGAGGTTCAGGTTAGATATTAGGAAGAATTTCTTTACTGAAAGGGTTGTCAGCCATTGGAACAGGCTGCCCAGGGAGGTGGTTGGGTCACTGTCCCTGGAAGTGTTTAAGAGATGACTAGATGTTGCGTTGGGGAACATAGTTTTGTAGGTTGACAGGGCTGGGACAAAGGCTGGACTCGATGATCTTCAAGGTGTGTCCTCCAGCTGAAACTATTCTATGATTCTATGAATTGACTCTGCTCAGCCAGATCTCCACGTGCAGTACTTTCATTGCAGCAGAGAAGCTGGAACAATAACTGAAAAGTAATCCATTAATAGTGACTTGAATTTGAAAGTGAGTTTTAAGAATTTTTCTTATTCATATTGTAGAAATGTTTGATTGGTCAGGCTTTACTTCTGATAAAAAAAAAACCCAAACACGAAAACACCAAACCCCAAAGTTAAGTAACTGAATATTTGCCCAAAGCAAATGTCAAATGTTAAACTCCCCTGCCAAAACTAGAAAATGCACTGTGATCTTTAGCTACGTAAATTAGCCACAGAGGAAGAAGTGGCACCATGTGATTTAGATAAATCATCAACATCCTGCAAACTTTTGAAACTATTAGAAAAAAGATGTTATATGTAAAAATGTATGTGCACACAAAGCAAAAATATATAGATATACAAACAGACATGTTTCAATATTTGAGCTGTGTTGGTGGGTACTACAGATCATCCAAGTACAGAAAAGAAACGTTTTATGGTGATGTTTGCAGTTTCTTCCATATGTTAAACGCTTTTTCTAAAGCAGGAGATGATATAGTTTCTGCTGTGACAAATGCATCATTTAATAAGACACAAATAAATAGTGGCAAGAGAGGGATATAACACACAAACAGCATGATCAGGGCTATGAAAGGCACGTACTGTATCTTGCTAGTTTTAAGGCTTTTTTTAAACACATTTCATGCCTTCCTCCACACTTCAGGCTCCTTGTTCCCATTGCACAGCAGCTCCCATCACAGCTTATGTAATTAATCATTATAAAACTAATTTCAAACACAAAAACTCCAAAGGAAACCTTTTGCAGTATTGCAGAATCAAACAGCCTCAGATGTGGTAATTTATTCAAAGTAAGTATCCCTTGTGCACCTTTTTCAGTTGAGCAGGTAAAGACTGACTGGAGAAAGCCTGAATTCTATGGGAATTCATGCCTTTCTGCCACTTAGTGCTGTAAGCTTTCGTAGTATTTGGACACTCAACACAGCAGAAGTGGAGGCTCTACCTGGTCCAAGAGAACTTTACAAGTTCAGATCAGATGGATGGAGTCTGGGCAGAAGACTGTTCTTGATTAAATGACAGATATCAATGTTAGATATCAAGGAACTGAAAGAAGACTCTGCTAATCTCCTAATTCAGCCAGTGGTCTGATTTGTTCAGATATGAGATTTCCAAGGCAGAAGAGGAAAGGATGCTTCTGCTATACCTGAGCAAGAACCAGAACATTGAGGAAATTTAATCTCTCACCCTTCTGATTAGTTGTATTGCTCTTAGTCCATTTTGAGACTTCAGGTAAGACAGTATGAGGCAAAGCTTCTTACACAAACCACTGTTTAATACGTCTAGCAAGCCAGGTCTTCTGGACTGCCCCAGGTGTATTTGCAAAGACTGTGAATTTTGCTTTCACACAGTATTCTTCATTGATAAAAGTGGACAGAGACCATTACTGTTCTGATGATTTTAGCTTTATACAAAAAAATTATTCTCCATACTTTTGGTTTTGTGAGTTCCCTAGATTCCAAGCATGAGTTCCTCCATGCCTGAAATTCATCAGCACAGAATCGTAAAATCATAGAATGGCCTAGGCTGGAAGGGACCTTAGAGATCATTTAATCCAACCTCCCTGTCATGGGCAGGGATGCCTCTCAAATAGATCAGGCAACACATGAGGATGTTTGTTTGTTGGTTTTTTTTTCTGATGGCAAAAAATAACTGAGAATTTTGTCAGAAGTCACGCAAAATTTAAGAAGCGTTAGAGCTGATACAAATTTCATGTTTGTAAAGACAGCTGAAATCCCTTCGCGCAAAGGGAGGAATTCAGTGAAGCTCAACAAGGCCAGTGCACGCCAGCTCTGAATAGTTCCTCTTAAGTTGTCTATGTTCTTTTAGTTTGTATGATCCTTGTAAATGTAGAAGTATACATTTGTCTTGATGCTGTTTAACTCATGGCCCAGAAACTGACATTATACGTTACCTGCCTTCTTCAGCATGACATGTTCAATTTCTGCCAAACACGTTAACATGGATCAGTGGAAACCTCCTGTGGGCTGAGATCCCCACAGGAGAGTTCTCCCTGCAGAGAAGGCACTCACCCTCCTATAAACCTGGCAGACTGTGGCAGCATCTCCTCTGCTGGCTGTCCCTCCATGGAAGGGGATGCAGGAAGGACTCAGCACAGCGAGGGTCCCCGTACTTGACCCTCCAATGGTAAAATTTCCCGAGAGTCTCTGAGATGAAGGTGGAAGGAAGAGCCGTCTTTCTGCAGACCTAATGGTCACAATAACAAGACACAGAATAGCTTTTTCCTTCTGGCGGGTGAAATAAAGGAAGCAAAATTAACAGTATGCCACAGCCTGCTCCCGCTGAATGCTAGCATGAGTCTGTACTGCTTGTAAACTTCCAAATTGCTAGTCAATCTAGCCATCCCTTTCATACAGTTAATCGAATACTTACAAAACAAAGGGTCCTTCTATAGAAAGGCTGAGGAATTCAAGACTGCTGCTACAGCCTGATACTCAAAAATGCACCATGAAATAATCAAAGGGCTTTAAGCTGACATTTAAAAGCAAAATCTAGAATATGTGCTGTAAAAGATGTGCTAAAACCTCCTTGAAACTACAAAGAAACTGTGCTGTAACAACCGCCTGAAACAAAATAGGAGAGAAGAATTAATCCACCAGCTAAGGTCTTATTTCGTTTGCTTTAACAAAGTCTGTAAAGCCTATTGCTCTGTTGTTCTAATGATGTAGGCTAAGACACAGGAGATAAAAAAAAGCCAAGGCACTGAAAGCTGTTGGAAAACTAGGTCACTGTTAAATTAAACATTTAATGAAAAATAGAACCTACCTTGAACAACTCTGAAAACCTCTTTGCTTTTTTCATGCACTCGGCCAGAGGCAGGCACGTACTGCACTTTATCACCTTCATGGGAAAAAGCACCGATTTAGTGACGTCTCGGCACCCATCGAGCCAGAAGCTCCATTTTTTTTCTTGTAATTAACAGCTATTGAATATTTATGAAGTAAGTGCCACGGGGTAGCACTTATTCATCGAATCAACAACACTGTTGGTTTGCAAACTGAGAGGAAAGCACTGGCCCTACCTCAGAGCAGCATAACTACCACAGCCATGCCAGCTTCTGCTTTTCAGAGTTTTCTTCAAGCCCTGGGAGAGGAGGATGCTCCTGGCAGGAAAGTAGCCATATCTACTGTTCCTTTTTTTCAGACAATCACAGGGAAACACACTGTGCTGTGACTCTCTTCAGCATGTGAAGAAGCTCTTGAAATACCCCGTGGGAGCTCTCACTGTTGAGCTGTGAGTAAGATTTAGCACAGGTCCTGTGAGCACATGTCATTCTGGTGTCACAGCTACTGTGTGCAGTGGTTGAAAATTGTGCCTCTCAAAGCGGATGAAGTGACCCCTTTACAGCAAAGAGGATAATACGACTGTAGGAGAGTATTACGAGTCATGGAGGAAGTTTTCTACTGCTGCAGTCTTCAGTAAAAGAGGATAAAGTTATAAAAGGTGGGGTTTGGTCATTGAAATCAGTCTCTGTGATAAAGTAAAGCCAACCAAATATTTTCAGTGTAAATGTTAGTGAAAATGAAAATCTAGCTCAGCTTCTTTCGGTTGTAACAATGTATCAGTACTGACAGATGATGTTCTATAGCTGGTGTGGACCATGCTGGTCTCTTCTGGCTTCAAGATCTCATCATGAAGTACAGTAGAGAGGGGACAACAAAACTGTCCTCCTGGCTGGAAAAATCTTGGCAGCCCCTCACTCTGCCTTCTCCCCCAGTACTTCCTGAGCATAACAAAGCATTTCAGACGGAAGGTCTGTTGTCGCAAATATTTCTGTATGTGCTTAGTTCTACATCAACTCGAGATGTCCCACCGATCTAAAGGGAACAGTTCCTGCATCTCTAATCATACTCATCAAACCGCTGGACTCTCCCACTGGGAAAAAGATTAAACTGAGAAATTATCTCTGAGATGAACCGAGCCTGACTGCATTGTTTCCTGCGTAAGGATCAATGCAAATACAAACCTAGCTTGGTTTCTTTTGGCTTTAATTATGCATCATTTATTTTGGTAGTTAGTGCATGGAATTAAAAAATGTTGCTATGCCATTTTTCTTTACAGCAGTTATTACTTCCAGGGAGTAAAGTATAGCTGTTACTTGAGAGAACTCACTAGACAAAGATTCATTTAATTATAGTGTGAAATGTGGAAATAAGACATGAAATTTTATCAAAAACCAAAATACCCTTTAAACTATTTTATGTGTCATTTGCCCTCACTTTTATTTGTACTTTATGGTTACAACTACTTCTGCTGCGCATGATTAAAAAAAGCACAGTGGTCACTTTTGCTTTAATGTTTCCAGCCAGCTTCCCTTCTCAGCATCATGTCCTGCCGTAGTCCAGTAATGCTCAGCCTGGAAACACTGTCAGGAAACACGTTCATAAGTTCTTTGAATTGCAGTGTTAATACACATGTGAAATATTTTCTGTCAGTCCTGTATTTTGAAAATTGTGTTTCTGTAGAACTTGCATTTTAGTCTGAGTTAACCTGATAACTTTAAGCACTTAAACCTGTTAAGTGCTGCATGTACAGCCCTTTGAGGGAGCTTTGAGGGAGAGTGAAGACCGTGTAGAACAGAGGTGAAACAAATTTTCCTGAGTAGACCTGATATAAGGCACTGAAATATTTCATCCTTGACATAACATGAAGTCATAGCCCAGCATAACTTGGTATAAATACTGATTGAAATGCTTTGCTGAGAGAATCTCTGCAAAAAGACCCCGTGTTTCATAGGTAGCCACGCTCTCCTCCTTCCCTTTGACAGAAAACTTTCTGTGGCAAATAATGTATATCGTGCTTAGGTTTATCCAAAGGGAATGATGAGTAGTTTAAATTTAAACTTGATATAAATGGAAATATTTTTAGATTTATTTTATTTCAAAAGTGTCCCAAAAATATTCTGTGATGTTTCTAAAGTGCAATCTCTTTGAAAAAAAAAATCTGAGAAGGTCCACCAAGATCAGAATGTTTTAAACTGATACAGGTTTTAAATGCCCATGGACAAAATGTGAACCCAATCAGCTGAAGTCAACACCCTCTGAAGTCCAGCAGTAAGGGTCAACAAGCTCATGCGAGGCACATCTACAGCATTTTGCCACTAAGATGCAGTTTTGAGTGTGATAAGGAAATACATGCATGGTCTGTGAAGAGGAAGGACCTTTTAGAAGAAGTGAGCATGGGCAAACCGTGCAGGCTGAAACCTGGTATTTGCAAAACTGAGGAAGGAGTATCCAAAAATGATAAAGACGGAGAGATAGATCCAGTAGAAATGGAAGTGACGCAGAGTTGCACCAGAGATGGCTTTTGTCCATGTGACAGGTCTGCTTAAGAGAGCTGCGTCTCTGGGCGATTTTGTTGTTGCCCATTACTGGTATCAACACAGGCTGGGGGTAAGTGGATTGAGAACAGCCCTGCCAAGTAGGACTTGGGGGTACTGGTGGGTGAAGAGCTGGACACAAGCCAGCAATGCGTACTCAGAGGCCAGAAGGCCAACAGCATCCAGGGCTTCATCAGAAAAAGTGTGGCTAGCAGGTCAAGGGAGGTGATACTCTGCTCTGGTGAGACCTCACCTGGAGTGCTGTGTCCAGCTCTGGAGTTCCCAACATAAGAAAGACATGGACTTGTTGGAGTGGCTCCAGAGGAGGCCACAAAATGATCAGAGGGCTGGAGAACCTCTACTGTAGAGAAAGGGTGAGAGTTGGGGTTGTTCAGCCTGGAGAAGAGAAGGTTCTGGGGAGACCTTATGGCAGCCTTCCAGTACTTCAAGGAGACCTGTAAGAAAGTTGAGGACAATATTTTTAGCAGGGCCTGTTGCAATAGGTTGAGGGCTAATGGTTTTAAACTAAAAGTGGGTAGATTTAGACTAGATATAAAGAAGACATTTTTTACAGTGAGGGTGGTGAAACACTGGAACATGCGGCCCAGAGAGGTGAGAGAAGCCCCACGCCAGAAACATTCCAGGTCAGGACAGGGCTCTGAGGAACCTGAGCTAGTTAAAGATGTCCCTGTTCACTGCAGGAGGGGTTGGACTAGATGATCTTTAAAGATCTCTGCCAACCCAAACCATTCTATAATCGATAGCGGTGCGCTGAGTCCTGGGCTCCTTGTGACCCCAGGCTTTAGCTGGGAACTCCTGGGTGGTGGAGGAGCACGACCCAGAGATAAGGCTTTTGCAGTTACAGATGGACGAGTTTCCCCTGACACTTTAACCACGCTCTACAACGCGTAAGAGCTCAAGAGAGATACGAGCCCGGTCTTCGGCTCCTTGCCGGCCTTCAGCGCTGCCCCAACTCGCCCAGCAGCAGCCGAGCCGGCGCGATGGGGCTGAAGTTTCCCCACGTCACCGGCACAGGGCGATGGCTTCAAAACCGGCACCGGGAGCGGGCTGGGAAGGTGTGCCCGGCCTGCCCGCAGCGGGCGCTGCTGCTGCGACGGGACCGCCCCACCCGGGCCGCCCCCGCCCCCGCCCCCGCCCCCGCCCGGTGCGGGCTCGGCGGAGGGTCGGGCGGCGGCAGCGAGGTGCGGTCGAGGAGGGGGGGGCTCGGTGTGCCCGCGGCTCTCCGGCGGCAGTCGCCGCTGTCCCCGCCGCAGCCTAAGGGGGGCTGAGGAGACCGGGAGATTTTTTTTCTTAATTTTTTTTTTTTTGGGGGGGGAAGAGGCGCGGAGAAGAGCCCCGGGGAAACGGCGGCCCCGCCCGCAGGGCTCACGGCGCGGTGCCGGCCCCCCCCCCCCCCTCCCCGAGGAGGGTCGAAGCGGGGGGCGACCGGGGACGGCGGCGGCGCGGTTGCTAAGGTAATGGGAGGGGGCTGCGAGCGGGGCTGGGGCAAGGGCTGCGCTCGTCGCCGTTGTTTTCCTCGGGAGCCGCAGTTGCTCGGCGGAACGTTTGGTGCTTGGCTCTGCCCCCTCAGAACGGAGCCCTGAGACCCGGCTCGGCGGGAGGGGAGGGAAAGAGAAAGGGGGAGTTTGCTCCGAGTTGGTAGTAGCGGACAGGTGCGGGGCGGTGTGTGTCTGTGCTTTCCGCACACCGGCTGGCGCCGCTGGGCAGGCGGGGGGAGGCTCTGCCCCTTCCCGGGCCGTGCCGGCTCTCCCCCCGCGGCCGCGGTTCGCTCTTGCCCGGGGCAGGGGCCCCGGCCCGGCGGTGCGGAGTTTACCCTCTCCCCTCGGGGCCGGGCTGGGGTCCGGGGTACGCGGTGTCCCGGCGGGTACAGGGGCCGCCCCCCGCGGAGCTCGGTGGGGACGAAGGGCGGGTTGTGGTGCCCGCAGAGCTTTTAGGGGGGAAGGCCTCGGACGGAGAAGGACGACGAGAGGGAGCGAGCGCCGGGGTACGGCTCGAAGGGGGAGCTGGTGCCCCGTGGGGAAACTTCCGCTTCGATAGTGTGAGGCGATAATATACTTTGATCCGCCGACAAAGTGCTTTTGCATGAAGACAGATCGGTGTATGTGAGAGTGAAGCTGCCAGGCACTCTCCTCCCAAAGCCGTAATCTCCTGTGACACTAAAAGCATCTTCTTAGTCACTAGCAGCGGCGGCATAAATAGAGGAATAGGTTGCGGGGCCAGCAAGCAGCTGCAAGTATTTTTTTTTTTTTTTCCTGAGGAAGGTGTAGATTTTTCTGTACATAACGGCACGCTGCCGCTTGCGCGGTGCAGACACATAGCAGGGAGGGCTGCCGCCCCGCGGGATCTACCTGCGCCTCTGGTTCTGGTCTCCTCGTCCCGTCTGCAGCTGGGACGGCCTGGGTAAGTCGGGGCTTGCTTCAGCTGACCCCGGAGGGGCTGGCCAGAACGGCATCCCTGTTGCGTGACGCTTTCCTGAAATTGAAGATGCTGGATATGCATGTTTGCTCTCGGGTTTTGTTTTTGGTGTGGGTTTTTTTTTGTTGTTGTGGTGGTTTTTGGGTTTTCTTTTGTTGGTTTTTTTTTTTAACTTCCTGGCTTCTGCTGCATAGGGATCAGAAAGCAGGAATAACTGCCTTTGGTCAATAAAACCATGCTGTAAAACTCACCTTTGTGTTAGCACGTTATGCTGTGTATTGGCAGCTTCCCACCCTGAAGAAGGCTGCCTTTCGTTTGTGTGTTTCTGTTGCAAGTGCTCAGAGAGCAAGGAGTGTGAAAAGCACTTTGTAAAGGTACGGTGTTCTTTGTAATTGCTCGGTGAAGAACATAGTGGAAGAGGTTAAGTGTTGTTCAAAGCTTTGGAGATTTAAGGCACTTGATACCATCATCAATACTCTCATCATCAATACAGTATTTGGGTTTATTTTGAAGTGAAAGGTTGTGTATATTTGCTATCATCCATTTCTTCCTTTTTTTTTCTTCTTTTGAATGTCAGGTTTGTCTTGATCTTGTAGAAGAAGAACCAGCAATTGTTTACTGTGTGATTATGATCTATAATACCTCTTCCCCAGCTGACTGGGAACACTTTCACTATACTTGTTTGTAAATCTGCTTTAAAAAGAGGTCAGATGTTGAAAAGCAGTTATTGACTTCGGGGCATATGATTACAAACACAGAATAATAGCGTTCATTGCTTGAATGTGTGTGTTAAATGCTGAAGAAACTGTTTAGACTCAGCCAATATTGACTTTATTTTTAGATGAGTTGTTCTTTTTCTAGCAACCTGACTAATAGAATAATTAATAGCAAACAGTCCAATTTCTCTTCTAACTGGCCACAAGTGTGGCAGAGTTTAAATAGCCCTTATATTTTCCATTTTGAACTGTAGTAATGATTGGAAGGAGAAACAGTTATTTGCTACACATCTCATACCGAGGTTTATGGTAGGAGACGTTTGAAGATTGCTACCTGACTGACTTTTCTGTTTTTTTTTTTTTTTCTTACTATCCTTCCCTTCTAAGAAGAGGAGTAATAAGCTGCCTATAGCCATTGTTAACATTGCTTGCCTTAGTTTCTCTCTGATGGCTCCTGTGATGCACGTGGTGCAGATACCTGTATTCATTGGTGACACCTGAGGATATAAAAAGGTGTGTCCTCTTAAAGCAGCAATTACCTTGCAAGTGGTTAGCAAGGAGGTGTTTTGGTGTCTAAGGTGCAGTTCTGGTGGAGCGTGCTGGCATGGCAGAGGTAAGCGGAGCACTGTTTGTTCACAGGAGTAACTGTGTTGGTTAATCTTTCTGAGGCAGCTGGAGGAAAGCTGAAAGCCTAGACTGAAAATGCTAGGATCTGTCATCATCCCTTCGAGTGGCCAGGAGGGGGGAAAGAAGAGAGGGCAGTCCTGTCCCAGCAGACTGCAGCAAACTGGCAGATGACAGGGAAAGAAAAGAAGCTGCTGTATGTGGAGTAGCAGGGAAGACAGAATAGCTACAGTGTGTCATCTTAACGTGGTATGTTATGATGCTTGGTAGGCTGTGGTGAAACTTCTGAATCTTGCAGTGCAGTTGCTCAGGCTTCCTAATGGAAATACAGGGATGTTGTGGGGCAAGTATTGTGCTGGTGTCCTTGATAACATCAGCACAAGTCGCTAGCTTCTCGGGGATGAGGGATAACTAACCTGGAGGCTCTGGCCGGAGATATCTCTATCTAAATCAAACCCTGCCCACTGTTACCAAAGTGCAGTATTGTCCTTAAAATCAGTGATTGTGTTGTATGTGCTCGTTACCTGGAACTTCAGTCATGTTCCTGCAAGCACACCTAGGCTCTCTAGAGGGAGATTGTGTGAACAAACAGGTCCACTTCACTGAGCAGCTCTGTCCTGTTTCAGGGCACAAATACTGGATCTAGTTCCCAGAACTGAAATGCTTCTGGTTCCTCACGGGACTGTTCTTGACTTCTTCACAACTGTGTTATTATGTACGTCAATTCGTATCACAGTATTATCTAATTACAAAGAAAGCCTGGGTACAATAAGAATATTGCATCCATGATTTGGAAGGGTGTTTCTTTGTGTTAGCCTTTGAACTGCTGTCACCCATGTGGCTGAGACAGCACTCTGCCATCGGAAGTATCAGGTGAGGTATAGTAGCACTTTTAACCCTGAATGCTTGTAACTCTGCTTATGAGCAAAAACCTGAGCACAGCTGGGCTGGCCAGGAACTTTTCAGAAAGGTTTAGGTGCCTGTAGATGGAGATGGACACGACCTCGCATCTTCAGAACCCTCTGGATGAATCAGTCACTTGCTTCCTCTGGAGCTGCACAGCTGACTTCCTCAGGCTATAAAATTTCCTCTTGGCATCTTTGAGTGCTTATCTGCAGTTGAACATCTGTCTTCATATTCTGAACTAAATTATTATGTTCCTACGTCTCTGACTTGTTTTTTTGCATCCACTCCTCTTACCTTCCTGTGTAGCAACTGTGAAAGCCCTGATCGTGTTGTGCTGGTGAATTTATGGAGGTTTAGAGGTGGCTGGAGTGCACACAGGCTGAAGTAATTTGAAAAATTTGGCACACCTTTATACTATTGAAAAGGTAATAGTAGGTATATTCTGGAGATTTCTAAACTATGTTTGATTACAGTTTCCCTTTTTTAAAAGGATATTAATGCCAGTGAATCCACAGTATTTTCCCTTAATAAACTTTACTGTGAAAAGACTCTTCCATGATTTCAGTTACTGTTTCTAGCCAGGGTAATAATGTATTGTGGTGACTGGAAAATGAGCTGATTTCTGCTATTGTACTCTGTCTGTGAAGAGGAGCGTGAAAGAGGAGTTAATTTGTATTTTCCTCATTGGTTGTCAAGCTCTAGAAAGATCATGGAGTCAAAAGAGACTACTGCTACCCACTTGTGTTGCATCAGATCTTGTACTATTTTTTAACGTCTCTGTAGCTGGTGGCAAAGAATGTGGAGAAACGGGGAAAGAGAGGTAGATAAAAATTTCTGTGAGCAATAATGTTCTGTCATTATGATATCCTAGGAGCTCTGCAGGGTCATGCTGGAAACAACTACCTGGTCCTAGACTCAGCAGCAGAGCAAGGCACAGGTGCTGCACTTTCCTTATGTGGAGGTGGTGGGGACTGTGAGGTAGTTAAGCAATGAAGAGGAATTAGTGTTATATTTTTTTGCCAGGAATCTTTAATAATGCATTACAAACATCATCCCAGTGGAAAAGGACAATACTTCATCTTTTCTTCCTGTACGTGTATAACCTGGCATCAGTGGTGAAGGGTTCACGGGGTAGTTAAAAGCTCCTCAGGTTGATTCCTACAGACCTACTATGCTGTGGGGATGTGTGTTGAGCAAACGATAACTAATGGTTTGAAAGTCAGGGTTTATATGTTCAATTTATTGTTATGTGGTCCATTCTGTGAATGTGGGAAGTCACTTAATTTCATTATGATTTAACTTATGTTGTAAAAGAAAATAATACTTGCCTCTGTCACAGACGAGCAACTAGTTTTAGATTACGCCTTCACTGGTGTCACAGCAGTCTGGCACAGACTCAATTAAAGAAACTGCCTATAAAAGGAACATTATAGCGTAACAGGAGTAATAGTGAAGTGTATTAGTAGTTACAACGTACGTACCATATACTGGAAGTTATAGTTGTCCAGTTACAGCATTGTGAAGTCCAGGGTAGATGAACCACTGCAGTCAGATTTGTAGATGCTGTCGAACTGCGTGGGTGTGTGAACTTGAGCTAGCTCTTTCAGGAGTGGCTTAGATGCTTTTTTACATTGCCATTGCTGGAGTGATTTGGATGTAATTTGCATCTGAAAAGGCTGCGTGGTGTTGTGATAAACAGCAGGGCAGCGAAGTCCTGATATATTGCTTCATGTCCCTGAAGGGTGTGGGGTACAACCAGTTGTGTTCGTTGGCACCGAGGGTATTGCACATCTTCAAAAGCACCTGTGTTTTTTTGGGCAGCAAATTTCCCATTTTATTTGATTGCAAGGTACTTGATTTACATCTTGAGAATGAACATCCAGCAAGAACTTTGAGCACTTTGGGCTGTTTTAAATGAAATTGTGCTGTCACTAATCGTTGCAGGGATGGATTCGTTGTTATATCAACTTGAAGGGAGCTTTATTTTAGTAAACTCTGTTTGGAACAAGGAGTTCAGGTAGAGTAGTTCTGAATATGGAATCTAATAGGTACTGAGGCCTATATGTATTTATTTTTTTCCTAATATTTTGATTTTCTTGCCAGCCTGTATTAGAGCAACTGTTAGTTTGTGCTGCTTCTCATTCAGTTCCCTCTTTGCATCAGTTTTCTTCAGTTGTTTTCAACTTATTGGATACTGTGTAAAATAGGAAATGCAGTCTATCCCTTAGATTACTCAGTTGCAATCAGTATTTTCTGTGGTGTACGAGGCACTTTCAGAGGTGGTGTATTTGATGGACCAACTTTGTAGACAGGATGCTCTTATCCCACCTTAACTGATCCAAGGAAATGATTTTTTCAAGGAAGGGCTTATATTGGAGAAGAGATGAGAAGCCTACCCTCGAGCTCTGTACTATCAGTGCAGTTACTCATTTTCCACAGGGAATGGCTCTGGCCAATAAGTTGGCATTGTTGCAAAATGACAAAATACAGCTTCAGCTCTCTCCTTTGCAGCTGCTCCGTGCAGACTGATAGCACTTGATAAATGCTGCGATAGTTTGGGATCACCAATTCAGATGAAGTTCAGAGCCAGGCTATATCTATCTCTTTGTGTTTCTAAATTCGTATAGCACTGACACTTGTTTCAGTTAAATATTCAGCATATATTTGCTGTTAGATTCTCTGTAGCTATCCTTGGTAACAGCATGTTGGCTCAGAGCCTTTCCAAGAGCCCTTGTGCTCACAGCGGTATTATTTTATTGGAAGGTAGATTGATTGCAGGCGGATGCTGCATTTTGTTCTGAATTCTGTTGATGAAGGATGTATGTATTGGAGGTAGTTTCTTCCTGAGTATAACATCATTCTGATCCACTAAAAAGTAAATTTGGTATGCAAGTGCCCATTTGAACAATTGATTTCAAAAAGGGAAAAATTTGCCTTGTTTGATAAGCAATTTGTGTGTCAATATTCACTACCATCCAACCCAACTCCATTTTTCCTTTTGGTTGTCTTGCTCTGTTTGCTTATCTATATGTCAAATAATAGATTGAGAACTCTGAAAGTGGGAAGGATCTTCATTTTACAGCAATGCTTGCAACACACCTTGGGTGGACACATCAGAAAACAGATAGTGTTTACTTCTCTACTTAGGGGGAGGAAAAAGAGAGAAAAAAGGAAAAAAAAAGAAACAAAAGTTACCTTATCTTGGCTTCCACCATTAGGTTTCCTGGGTGTAACACCCAATTGCAGACAGTATTTTCCACATTCTAAAATAACTACAAATGTCTGCAGCTCTCAAAATATGTAGAGTCAAATGGGATATGGCTCCCTGGGAGAAAGAAAGTAAAGTATTCAGCTTCTGTGGTTTATCAAAAAGCAGTCTAGTTCAATTCTGATCATGTACCAGGTGATGGAGACAAGTCACCTGTGTCTTAACACCACTGGAACAACTGGAACTGTCCAGCCTTGGTGTTGACTGTTGTACAGTTGCGCGATAGGGTGAATACTACCACAGTTGTGACAGATGAAGAGAGAATTGTTCAAGACCACAGAGCTCCCTGTTTTTTGGAGGTGTTGGAAGGCCTTGGTGATCCCTGGTTAGCAATGTGCTGCTTAGACCCCACTACACCATGAATCTTTACTCATTTTGTTAAAGGATATACATAATTGGGAAGATGCTCATGTCAGATTACACAGTGGGCTGGGTTTGAACGTGTAGACTGTGAATATTGCAGGAAGCTAAGTGGCTTGAATTGCCTCGTGTCTGGGGGCTAGCTCTGCCTAAAGTGTGGCTGTGTTCATAGTGCACATCCTTGGCCAGAGGCTCTTTCAAAAGCAAAGCTGGGAGTAAGCTAGCAATTAAGCAATGTAGGTGATAGGAGCCTGGAGGTTGCTCCCTGCCATAGTCCTGTGTGGAAACATAGACATACCTGTAGGATGTTTTGAGGCAAGGTTTTCAAATTAAGCGCTTAGTTATATGTGTGGAAGGGGACTGCACGTTTAGGAAGTGTCTGTAAGAGTAGTAGAAATTGGAAATGCCAGTTTTCATCAGGATCCTGGTTTCCCTAAAGAGAAGGGAGTGTCCTAGAATTGCTGTGGCAAGGAGAGGGAGAAGAGTCTCTGCTGTTCCCATGCCTAGGTGTTTGCCCATCTTTCGTCCTGCTGGTTGCAGAGTGGGAGGAATGCTGAGCTCCAGCACTTCGGCATGGGGCTACCTCTGAGGTAGCACCTCAGAAAGAGGAGGAATAGGGTCCTTTAGAATCCATGAATTCTCCCACTGTAAACAAAACTGCTTTCTCACAAACAGAGAGGAGTTTGGCAAAAATGGGAATATTAAGTGCAGTTGCTGGAAGTGTTTACACTTTGTTCCTCAAAAAAGGCAACGGACTGATTACTGTTGATAGTATTGCAGTCCTCAGTGCTTGCAAGGAGGAGCAGAAGGTCTAGGGTGATCTTCCACTGGGAAAGCATTTTTAGAGTAACTTCAGTTACAACTTGACATCCAAAACAATCATTGGAAGGATTTTTAGATGCCTTGGGAGCTGTACTTCACCAGTAGAAAGCAGGCCCCCTTTGCTGCTCCTCCATGCAGGGGAGCAGAGCCAGAGTATCCAGGGTAGCACAAGACCCTTCCATCTGTCACTGCTGACTGCGGGGAGGATGTCCAGCCCATTTCACCAGCCCTTAGGTCCTCCTCCTCTGGTTCAGGAGAGGAACATGGTTCCAGAGTCTCGTTTTGCTGAGCGTGGTGGTCAGCAGTACCATGTGCAATTCCGGCATTTCCCCCTCCTCACCAGTAAAGATACTGGAGGAGATGGTGGAGTTTTGATGTTGGCTTCCATCTTCCCAGCTTTTGCCTGACTCAGATGGAAGTTGTGTCAGTTCCTCTTTGAAAGTGTTTTTGTTAGTGATACGGGTTTACTTCTGAAGGAGGTGAATTGTGCAGTGCTTGGACTGAGCCACACCAGTTAAAAGCAGAGCATGGCCCAGGTTTGACCTGGGGATCCCCTAGTTGATGTATTTGTCTTCATAAACAGGATGACTTCTACAGTACACTGGATGTTGTCCTGTAATCTACACACCCTGCTTGGCTTGCCCATGTCCTAAGAAGATACAGTTTCCTCCCAGTGCAATTCTAGAGAGACTTTTGTAATGGATGTGAAATACCAACTTAATGGTGAATAATCGAATTCAGAGTAACTTGGGTTTTTTTTATATATTCCCCGCCCTGGTCTCTTCTCTCCTGTCACTTTAATAGCATGATCTGTTTGATCTAAATATTCTAGCAGACCAGGTAGGGATTTTTCCTGTTAGGTAACTTTAAGTTCAGCACGGCAGATGGTTATGTGATTTCTCATGTAGTCAGGATGTATTTCACTAATTAGAAAATTAACTAGGTATTAATGCCATGAAATTATATTTTACTCTATGATTGTATACTAAAGCTCTAATCTCTCATGATTTGACATTAGCACTACACGTCAATTATAAGCTGCCCTTGAAATACAATAATTACATAGTAGAAAGGTAATTTCCACTTACTGTCACCCAAAATTGTATTTCAGCTGAGCAGTGCTGACAGGTACCTACATGAGGATTCATGTAGTAAATTCTGTTTTCTGGGATTAAATTTTTACTTTTTATAACAAACTATCTCATTTTAACTCAGATGTACTAGAAATGTTCTGCACTGCAAACTTTGCTTATTAAGTGTCAAGTTATTTATTAAAATGCAGAATAGGAGTTCAAATGTCAGCTTGTATTGCGTTTCTAAATCCAGGTGATATTTTCAAGAAATAGTTTGTTTTGCAGAATTTCTTCTTACTGGGGAGGTACAACCCCTCCCTCCCTCTTTTTCTTCCTTCCCTCTCTTCCCTCTCTCCCTCCCTCTCCTTACTCCCATCTATAAAAATCAGAATCTATAGGAATTTCTAGAGGGGAGGTGATTTCTGTGAAGCACATGAGGGTTTCTACCTATAAGAGTTTTTCTACAGCAGTCTTATATACAATAGTCTTTTCTTACAGTAATCAGGGTATTTGAGAACACTAATAGGAATCGCTTGATTTACTGCTTAGCTGTTTTCATTAAGTTTACATATACATGGAGGTTAGATACTGACAGTATTTCTGGATGAAAATGTTATTATTAAACTTCCGTATCAGAAACTCCAAAGAGATGAGCTGTGGAAAAAAAACCAGGTTTCTTCCTTTTCAGAGCATTTTTTAAATTAGTTATTCCAGCTCAAAGGAATTCATTGATCCTTTTGTAACATGTGGGAGCCATATCTCTTTACAGGTTCTGTTTTTTTGGGGAGAGTTTGAAGAGCCTGATCAGATAAGAGTGAGATAAAACTTTTGCCGTGATTCAGTATATTTTGTCAACGACTGCCTGTCAAGTCCAGTATGCTTACGTTTCCCAGGAAAAAGCAGAACTCTTCTATAACTGAGAATAAAAATATAAAAAGGAAAAAATCTGCAAGAAACAAATGCACCCCTCTCTTTTTGGCATATTTTTGGGAGTGTTTTTTAAAGGCTTAATAGGCCATCTTACCCATAAATAAGAAGTTGAAGACTGCTGATTTGCCTCTTGTGTGTGGCAGAGTGAGTTAAGGCAAATGCTTTTCAATTTTTATCACTTTTGCCGCTGAGGAGCCTGGGTTGCTGAAAGCACCGCTATTGTCAGAAAAACAGCGTTTTCTGAACCTGAGAGTTGGAATTTAGGAACCATTTATATTTTGAAAATACGCATTTGGATGTAGGTTGCTGGTGTGTGTATGCAGGGTGGTGCAAGTTAATGTAGTAATGTAGCAAACTGCCCTTAGGAGTGAGGAGCTGCCGGTATTCTTCAGGTAGTAATTGATGAGGCTCTTAACTGGAAGCTGTGCATGAGTGCTTTTAATTTTTTTGAAAACCTAAATAAAATGTTTGCTTTTGTCCTTCTCAGTCCTGCGTAGCTGAAATGTCTCTGTAAGACCAGGGTATTCGTCTCGCTGATGCATTGAAAACATGTGCCAAGAGAAAGGGTCAGAGGGCAGCCTCTGTTTTTAACTTGGGTAGTGGCGTAGGCTTGCCTTTCTGCTTGCGTCTTGAATAGACTGAGCTGGCAAGAGAGGAAGAAAATGGTGTATAAGGAATAGATTTTGGTAGGATCGCTTGGAGAAATAGTCCTGTGATTTTATTTATTTATTTTTTTTTCATACCAAGCTACTGGGTTTTGCTGTATTTTAACAGAGAACTGTGCAAGTCAGATGTGGGCTTTCACATACCATTATATTAATTAAAGGCTTGCAAATGCAGCATTTTACCGTAGTGTTAGGGTAAAAAAACCAACTGAACTTTGAACATGAGCAATGTCACTGATGTTTGCAGCAGGTAGTTGGCATCACTGGAGCTCTGGCTCTGGGCTCTCTGCCCTTCTCTCTGGTGGCCTGTCCCTGGGCAGCGGTGGAGTGTGGCTGCCTTAGGGCTGTGCTGACGTTGCTCCTCGGTGGGAAGCACTGCTGCCACGTAGCCGGCAGTTTTGTCCATGTCTGCCTGGTGTTAAGGCAGTGTTGCAATCCTCAGGATAGTGGGAATGCCCTGCTTGTGAATCGGCTTGAAGCGAGGCTCTCGCAGGGCAAGAGTGCAGGGAAGCAGCCCTGCATTGCTGGGTGCTGAGCTCTGCTCTGCTCCCGTGTGGATCCGTGGGGGCCCAGCACTGCCACACTCGCACCTTTGAAGAGCCGAGAACATGCCCGTGTCGTATCACTGTCTAGTTTTCCTCTAGAATAAGAATACCCACTAAGGAGGGATTTTGTACTTTTTAGGAAAAAAAAAAAGCAGTCTAAGAGAAAGAGAAGAAACTTGGGTGATGGTCAAAGCCTTGACAATTCCTCAAGGGCCCTGGGGTGCGCCTGGCCCAGAGGCCCTGCTGAGGCTCATGCCGGTGCCCAGGCTGTGTGGAGGGGATGCCCCACTGGTCTCTGCTCTGGGACGTGCCTTGGTCCTACCTTGTCTCCAGCCCTGTCCCCTGCAACATCCATCCTGCTGCTCCTGACCAAAACCCAGCAGTGGATGCTGGGGACCAGTGGGAAGCCCTTTTGCAAATTTTTATCTTCCAACAGGTTCATTTCTATTGATTACCTTTTGGAGTCTTCAGAGGCAGTCAGTGACTCCCTCCATGTCACTGTGAACAGCACGACAGCCACTACTTCATATTGTGCAGGATGTCTTTGTCTTGTACCAGAGTACATGAAAAGCTTCAAGATGTGCTGTAGGGAAGAATCCTGAAGTGTATTACAAAAGATCAAGTGAGCTGACAGTATAACAAGAGCAAGAGAATTTGTAAATTTGGTCGCTCAATGTGAATAATGCAGTGAGTGAAGCACAGCTAACTAATGCTGCATAGGGCTTTTCGATTGGAAGTTGTAAACTTCTTTAAAGGAGCATTGCCCAATTAAGAGTTAATTGCAATTGTTTTCTTCTAAAGTGTGCATATATAATCTCAGCTATAATACAAATGGTGAACATGGTCTTTGTGTACTGCAGGTGAAGCTGAAACTTGGGTGACTTGATGTTTGCTTTCAGCTCTGCTTTGTAATTGCCTGTTGAAAGTTATGTAAAACCTCTACCTAGTTCTTGCTCTGTTAAACTGAGTGATGATACCTAGAGCCTGATTCTTCAGTGCCTTGAAATTGTGACTAAGAAGTGCCATGAGAATGCACATTAGTGTAAATCATTCCAAGTGCTATAATTTTAAAATGCTTTACCCTTCACCACTTGCACAACTTAATCTTTTTCGCTTCTTGTAATTTTGCTTAGAGAATTTATTCCATTTCCTTTTTAGCTCATTACCTGGCACAACAGTGCAGTGTTTGGGCTTCTAGGAAGACACGAGAGTTTAATAGGAGTTAGAATAAATTTATGTCCTTTAAATATAGTGTCTAAATTGGTTTGAACACACCATTGAAGGGTGATATATTTTCATGTATTGTTTAATTTGAGCTAGAACTGTATGACTGAGTTTTGAAATTAGTAAGTGCATGACAAATGCATTTGTGCCCACAGTCATGTGTGTGCATGCATACCTTATAAAAGAAAGAAATGAATGATTGATGTAGATTATTTAACCTTGCATGAAGGGTTATCTCAGCTGCTTCTGGCTCCAGTGGAGGATGCTGTGTTACAGCATCAGCCTTTTCACTGCTGAGACCAGACAGAGCTGGGAGATGTTCTGAGGCTGTCCAATTTTGGCGCTTGACTTGTCCTTGGGTGCTGAGAACTGGCAGCGAGAATGGCTTGGGGCTCACTTACAAAGCTAATTGTATGCCACATGTGTGTATATTATATGCTGGGGCATTTTGTTGCCTGTGGGAATGTGAAAAGTGGGTGGAGTAAGGAATAGGAAAGAATATTCTTCCTTAAATAAGCGAGATGGTTTAGTGCTGAACTGTTTTAGGAATTAATGTGGAGATTACGTATGTGTGAACATGGTTAGACTTTTTCTATCTCAATTTTCAATGAAATATGAGGAGATGGGAAATTCCAGCACTTTCAGCGTTAAAGAAATTGAGCTTGTCAAACAGCTTGAATGCTAGTGTCTGTAAGAGGCAATGCTACCTCTTAGGCTATGAAGGGTCATCACATGGCCTCACGGCAGCATTTAATTTAACATGTAGCTTGTCAAATGTGCTGGTGGAAGAAAAATCTAAAGTACAGCACTTGACTTTAAATTTTAAGTCTCCTCCTTGCACTGTGCCTTTATTTTTTTTATCATAATGTTTTTGCCTCAAGCCTGACATGACCTGCAGCAGACGACAGCACTTCTATGCTTCTAGGACATAGTTTGGGTTACAGGGTATTGTGCATAGTTGGTTGCCTGTGTCTTGACTGTGTCATGAGGTGAGGGAACCTTCCTGGTTCCCAGCTGCTGCCTCAGGTTTGGGGGGATCTGAGGGTGGCTCTGGTGTGCGCAGGGACAACCTTTGGCGTGCCTTACGGTCTGCCACACCTGCCCTTCCGATGGCAGTTCTCGCTGGTGGGGCGTTGTGCTTCGGACGGGTCAGTGTAAAGTGTTTCACCATCGGGCTTCAGACGGGTCAGCGCAAAGTGTTTCACCATCGGACCCATCGGGGTGATGAAATCCCACGCTGGGTGAAGCCTGCAGTGCAGTTCCCTCTGTCCCACCCTCGTCCGTCCGCCTGCCTTAGAGGTGGTTGCGTGTCATCGCTGTGCTTCCCTGCAGCCTAGAGCGTTTCTGACTTGTGCTCCTGTCCTTGCAGTCTGAGCGACGAGAGGCAAACATGGCCCAAGCGTCTGCTGATCCGAGCAATGTGGAAACCGCTGACCCGGAGGAGAGTTCTCCAAATATGATAGTCTACAGAAAGGTAAGGATTTGGAGCACTTCACAGAAATTGCCTCTCACATGGTTGTCTTGTGAAAAGATCCTGTGCCCCTTTTGAAGTCAAAGGTATGTTTCAGTCTGCTTGGATGCATAGCTGAAGTGTTTTTAAGGAAAGTAGTTATCTAAAACTACAGCATTTGAGAGCTTGGAAGTTGTCTTCTGTTCAGTGGAAGCATTTAAGCTTGTTCATATAAAACATACAATGACAGAGGAATAACTTGAAATTTATAACTTCTTGTGAATAGCTGTGATGTGACTTTAGCTAATCGTTCAAGTTTAAGTCTGAAGTATCTGTATGCACCTTCCAAGTTTTATCATGCTAAGCATAAAGCAGCTGACATACAACAATCTTTCAGTACATTTTTTTTCTATTTTCATATAATGTTTTTTGCTGCATAATTTACAATTTGATTCTTTGTAGGTAGTTGTTATTACCTCCTGTTGCATTGCTTAAATTATAAAAAAGAAACCTCTGGAGTGCTAGTGAAAAATGAATTAGACAAAGGTAGAATAAGAGCAATGCATGATGTCAAAGAACATTCTTTCACCATGATAAAATGTCTTATTCTGAAGTATTTTGGAGGTGGTATAAAAGATGAAGGAAGGCAATCTGTTAACCCATTTGCTAAGGCATTGTTTTACTCTGGTGTAGGTATATCAGTTATCTATGAAATTGAGTATTTCTCTAATGTAATGAAATAATGTAAATATTTCTTATTTAGCCTGTGAAATGCTTCCTACATAGCATGTGAAAGTGCTTTATCCTTCTGGCGAAAATAAAATTTCTTGCGTGGCTCAAATAAGCTACCATTCTGTTAACTCAAGATGTACAATGCTAACTCAAATCACAGTTCCTTTTGTAGTACGATCCTGGGTAAAATTTGTATTTTCACTCATTTTACACCTTACAAAATAGCTATAAATAACTAAAATACATTGAGTGTACATGATACTATTTTCTGGTGTTACTGCAATCTTGATGACTTTCATATGCTGAGAAAATAATTTGGGTTTCATAAAGAGCATAAGTTGCTTAAAGTGTTACTTTTTGATAACTATACTTTTGGTTTGGTTGTTGCATATTTGGTTTGGAATCTGGAATTGTTAACATGGGAAAATTTTCTGGGTAATGTGTAGGCTTGTTTGTTTTGAATGTGTTATGAACACACTTCGGCTGCTAATTTGGAAGCAGCAGTAGTCAGATTATCTTTTTAGAACCTGTTAGCTGAGAGGTCCAACACCCCAGCAGGCTGAAGCAGATAGGGGATGTGAAAGAAGTTTCTGGTTGCGTGATCTAGAATTAGGGCACTCAATCTGTGACTGCAGAGAATCTACTTACCTCTTCTCGAAAACATTATGTTTTATTTGAACGTGCCTCATTTACTGTGAATCTCATGGCATTTCTGCTTAAGGATTTCTCCCATTTCTTTGCCCTTTGGTGTTTCATTATCTTTGCTGTAGAACAAGGCTTGCAAGTTCTGTGGTATCAACAAGGAGCCTTTTCATACTGATTCATCTCTCCTTACTGGTGTCATACTCTCAGCCTCTCATAATACAGTCATCTGTCAAATACGTGGTTATCTTTTAGAATAGCGTGCCCATGCATTGTTCAGGAATACTGTATTCTGTATTGTCAATATTAAGCTAACGTGGGCCTATCGCGTTTGTTTTGTTGAGGGTTTTTGTTGCTTTTATGAATAGGGTTAGTATTACCTCTTCTTCAAAGTTAATTTCCATGGATGGTTGACTTTCTAAATCTAATTTATGTTTGATACTGGTTATGTATGTTACACATCAATTATATGTTCCTTAGCTTTGAGAAATCGTATACAAAATCTGAGAAAAGACTTTTATTCTCTTAATTATGTCTCCTCTCTTCAAATGAGAGTTTAGCTCTTCATCTCTCATTTCCTTTCAAATGGCTTGATTGCCAGTAATGAATGAGAAAAACACTGCGCTGGACTCCCTGAAATACAGAACACAATTTGCCAGCATGCCATACAGTTCAGGGTTGGTGTGGTCTCACAGTAATAGAAAAGGTTTGGTTCTCAGAGCAGGGATGCAATTCTTGATTCCCTTTAAGGAAAAAAAGAAGTAAGGGTGGGCTTCAAGAATGAGACTACAGTAATTCCTGCTGTAAGTGTTAACTGTTTTGTAACTGTCACGTTTGTGGGATTTGAGAGGGGGGAAAGCCCTACAAGTACAACCCCAAATTGTAAATGTTTTGTTTACTGAGACTCACTGAGGTCTATTTGAAGCTCATAAGTCGAGAGGGTGGTTTGTGGGAGCCTGTTTTTCTTTATCATCACTAGTGAGACATGCATGCTTAAAGGACAGCTCAGATCTTAGGCAGTGCTGAACGTCCCTTTGGATCAACCTCTGTCTGTTTTCTTTATGGAGAAAAGCCTAGAGCGAGCTGTTCTCTTTACTTAGGTAGGTAAAACTAAATAGGATGGATTTTGGCCATGCAGAACAAAATAAACTAATTTATTTTGACTCCAATTAGTTTGTGGTAGTCTCTGTGGACTCCTGCAAGCAAATGAATTCTAACTGCTTTGCTTGCTACAGCAGATGGTCTCAGTGAGATAGGTTTTACTTCCTTCTACCTTCAGGGTTAACTTTTGGGGGCAGATATTTATCAAATTGTGAGGCGTGTTATTTTTTTATTCCAAAATACTCAGGGTTGCCCTAGTGTTGTGGAAGGCGTGTGTCTTTGGTGGTGCAGATGCGCTTGTTAGGGTAAGTAGGGTTTGGGGTGTGATTTGCGTCACCCTTCACTTGTTAAAATGAAACGTGCCCTAAACTATGTCAGCTGTGTTGACTGGATCTCGATTGACTATTGTGAGTGCCTCCACACCATGGCTGTCAAGTACTTACGTCATACGGCAGACATCCAGAATTAAGCAAGCTGCAATCCCACTCCTAGGTTTTGTGCTTCCTCTCACCTGTGTGTATGTCTCGGTGCCTAGCCTGGGATAGTTACAGGGCTATGAGTAGTGCTGCAGTAAGGGTGTGCTGGCATCTCTCTTGTGTGGCATGGTGATGTCCAATGATAAATCTAAGGGTGCTTCAGAAACTACATTCTCATTTAAGTACTGCTCTGTGAGTAAAATATGGGAATTGTGTTTTCTTTGATTGGTCTGGTCACATCTGGAGAAGATGCTGATGTATTTTTTTAAAAATTTTTGTTCTTGTTGTTGGGATTACTGCTGGAAGAGTCGTATGTGGTGCTTAAAAAGACTGTCTGAAATGCGCTACTCTCCTTTTTGTGGGAGCAGGTAATGTCAATACACAAGGGCTTCTGTGGAAGTGAGTGACATGCCAGTCCTCACTTCAGTCTGTGAGCATTGTGTGGGTGCTGCAGCACAGAAGGAAAAACATGCAGTAAAAAGCCAGTGAGAGGAGAAAAAGTCAGTGAGAGGAGAAAAACACACTCTAAGCAAACAGTAACAGAAAATATCAGTTGATTTTAAATGCCTGTCACATTCCCTTAAAATCCAGCTGCTCTTGATTGCCTTTCTGGCTTCCAGGTGCTGGTTACTCTGTCACAGGAGCTCTCTGGCTCGTTGTTCTAATAATCCAGGTCTGAAAGTTCACCTTCTGCAGACCATATTGGAAGACAAACAATTCACGGACACCTTCTGGTGCTGGGCCTATTAAGCGACCTATTACCAAAATAATTTGGCAAATCAAATCTTCTTACAGAAAGACTAGTGGCAAATTGTCATGTCACTGAAAGAAAAATGGAATATTTAGGGCTTGGCTGAATAAGAACTGAAAACACCAATAAGGAAGAATTGTTTAGGAGTACCTGGGGAATATAACAAGAAGGATGAAAACACAAAAATGAAAATCTAGATTGGATAGCAAGGCATACTTGTTCCTGAGAGAGAGATCTTGGGGGGGGGGGGGGGGGGGGGAAGAGTTTGCAACCTCTAGTTGTTAGAGATGCTTAGAACCACTGTGAGCATGCACGCTCAGAGGGCTGTCAAAGGGTATCATCAGAGAAATGACCTGGCTCATCTGATAGTACATTTCCATCTCTGCTGAATTTTCCCAAACACACCTTCCATATCTGCTTGCTAATGGTGGCATTTGCTGAGTTAAATTTTGAATTTTTATAGTTACTCATCTTAAATCTTTTGAACAAGCAGGAAAATCTAATTTCCAAAAGCAATTACTCTTCTAAGTAAGTGTAATACAGGCTTGCAGCTGCCACAAGATGCTTTTGGAAAAATCTTGAGTTGTTTGCTATCTTCAATAATTGTCAGCTGTACCCTCTTTTTAAATGCTGGTTTAAGATATGAATTGTAATAATAATAATAAAAAAACTTACAGCACCCCTCCCTCTCCCCCCACAAAAAAGTAAAGAATGCAATGTTACATTAAGAGTTTTTCTCCAGGCAGATTCTAGAGTTCCAGCTGTGGCAAACAGCTGGAGTGTGGCTGTCAGACCTGGTCCAAAATGGTGATAGGACGGGAAATGTGAAGACAAACAGTCATGAAAACAGATGTACAGAGGCAGAAAATGTATGGACCACAGAGCAGAAAGATGGGGAAACAGACTGTTGTTCAAATTAGCTGTTTGGGTAAAGGAAATGTGGCACTGGTCTTGGGAGCTAGTCAGAAGGCCAAGACTACTGTTGGCTTGCTCTTAAGCTGTGCTATATAGCACATGAGAAACTGTCTCAGTAGGATACTGTCCAAGCAGCTAAAAGCAGACAAGCCCCATAAGGACTCAGTCCAAATGATGCAAAGAAAGAAAAAGCTGCAATATGCTAAAATGAGGTGGATTTAATGCATGGAACTTCTGTGCTTCATTAAATGAAAGCAGTCTGCATAATTTTTTGAGGTTTCCTAACCATTTTGAGGTTTTATGCTGTTCTAGTGAGAGGCAACAGAACCTAAAAGCCATTTAAACTGCTGAATACTTTTGGCATTCTTTTTATTTGTCTCTCGAGTTATATTTTAGCATTCTGCTGCATATAAAGACCTTGAGCCTTTTTTTCATATGTGAAATCTTAGATTCTCACAGAATTGTTTCTGTTTTCTAACTGATTCTTCAACATAAAATGATGATGATAACGCATGAGTTGGTAACACTGCAGACCTATGGTCTTCAAATTTTACCCAAAGATATTTCTATACTGTCATTAGTGATTGCTTTGTGGCGCTTTAAGCCATCTTGCTCTTGATGTTCCCTGATTTTTTTCACTCTGTTTCCAGACTAAAAGCAGTAACCAAGGATTAAACTATGACTAAATTTGAAAGCACCTATCTACTTCAGGAAGTGAAACATGCACAGGTTTTGATAAGTAACCCCCAAACTAGCATTATTCATGTTGGAAAATAAACCCAATATTCATACCAAGATATGTTAACATGCAGGCTAAGCAGCAGGGCAGCTTTAACTCTACACTTCTGTATTGAAAAGGGAGTTTCAGTTAATCACTGCAAATTCTCATGTGCCTTAGCTGTAAAATAAAGTTGACCATGTCTTTCAACCTTGCTAATTTCTTTATCCAAGTTACTGTGTCAACAACTTTGACTGCATCGGGTGCTGCATCGAGAGGGGAAAATACCTACGTGCAAGGTGGGCTGCTTGTTAAATTGTGGCTGCAGTAAGGGCAAAGCTGGATGGTTTTAAGATGGGAGATTCCCTCTTGGCATTTCCCAGTCATAGGACATCATGGTCTGGTATTGTGCGGTGGCAATGAAAAACACAAATACAATCCCAGAGTGTCTTGGAGAAATATTTCCAGAGGAGTGGTTGGTATCAGTAGTATTATGCAAAGTGCAGTGATACGGCCTCCTCTAAGTCATGGTGTAGTCCCCTCCATTGTCATTTCCCATCTTCAGAAAGGGTGGCCTGGTTACACGTGATGGACTAGAAACAAGTAGCTTGTTTAGCTGAGGAAAACAACATGAGGTAGGAGAGATGTAGTTACTCTGCAAGAGTGCTCCAAGGGATAAATGTGAGGCAGGGAGAAGACCTGACAAAGCTGAGGCATGTTTTGAAGAGGCCTGTGTGACTGTCGCTTCTTGCGAAACTAGAGGAGATACAGTGAGCCAAGGAGTCTTTTTAGCTTTATGTTTGTACCTTCTTCAGATTACCCTGAATGGGGACTGTCTAAATTACCTGCAAACAATTTGTACTGCTGAAGTTTTTTGACCCATGTCGGTGTCCTTGACTAAACCTAATGCCACTGACCTTGGCTGGAGCTGTTGGGGGAACCTTGTGCTAAAGCTGGGCACTGTGGGTTTCGTTTCCGAGACATACATGAATGATTAATGATCTAAGACATTAGTGTAAAATTGCAAGAAGTTAGTGCCTGAAGGACTTCAAAAGCTGACTTGCATTGCTGTTTAGGCACAAATAAAGCTGTTATACACCTTTTTAGAGTCAGGTGGGGATGATCCACCTGCAGAAAGGGCTTTTGGACACTAATTTCTTTCTGTCATTTGTCACGCGGCAACAGCAAAGACTTAGCTGCAGTTAAAGATTCAGATTAGTAGGTGGTTTGCAAAGTTGTTAGGTAGGTAGACCCCTCTGATAACTGCTTTCTTGTTTTTCTTTTTAGATATATAAATACATACACACACACTCTTACACACCTTTGAAGTAATGAGGATGAACAAATAACCTTTGTTTTTCCTGGTTATATCCTTTAGCCTAATATAGGAAATATATACTTAGGAACATATGTAAGATATATTAAAAAGAGGTAAGTATGTATGATGTTTTTTTTAAATATCCTATATGCCTTAAATCTTTTCATTCAAATGATATGTGCACAGAGTAATTAATTTGCAGTTTATACATAGGAAACTATAGGAGTCTGTCTTTCCCATCTTGGAAAAGGTGGTCTTAGCTCTGGTGTGTTGTATTCTGCTTTGTAGGGAGAGATTTTGTGATAAGCCTATAACTAGCTTGGTTTTTTTTTTTTCTTTTGTAGTTTTCTCCATATCCAGAAGTTGTCTTATTTAAATCTATTTAGTTTTCTTTTCTCTCTGGCTCATCTTTTTTTCTGTTCCTGTTTGTAACTGAAACAAACTGTCTCTTGCACCCATAAAAGTCTAATTACAGTGATCTATTACTTTAGCTGTTCTCAGAGGCAGAAAAAAGATGAGCCAGGACCAATAGCTATGACAACTTCAAAGTGTATTTTTAGCAAAGCAACCAGTGCAAATTTAGAATATGGAGATAAAAAGGGAAGGTTCAGCTAGAGGGTAAGATTGTGCTATTCTAGCTGTAGCATTTAGTGCCTTGCATTTTTGGAGATGGTTCTCTTTTATTCCCCCAGGAGCTTTCTCATATAATTCTCTGTGTGCTTGTTGTTGTCAATGTTATAGGTTATGGAGTATTTCCATTATGTTTGTTGGTTTATTTTTGCATGTCGTTTGGGGCAAGATGCTGAATATGAGTGTTTATTTTAGCCATGGGATTGTTTAATTTATTAAAACCAAAACAACATGAAGTAGGGAAGTAGTAGAGAGCTGCCAGCCTGACTCCTTTCAAGAGCCAGCTTTTGGTCATTTCAGATGCAGTCTTGAACCCTAATATTAAACTGGAAGAGAAGAGAGTTGGGATGGAATCGGATGAAATGCACACAAAATGTTTTTTGTTTTGCGGTAGAACTTCAGCTAAACCCTTATTCTAGTCTGATAAATAAAATATCACTTCAGAGGATTATGAACTTCTTTCATAAGGCTCTTGTGATAAAGTTTGAGTGGGAGGATTCATTTCAATAAATAGAATTACATGTTCAGGACCATGAAAATATGCAAATGAAGTTCCATTTAAAAACTCATGTTTTGCATCCTAAGACATTTTGCAGCACACTCTTTTTTTATGAGAAGCTGTCATACCATGTTAAAGGGGAAGCAATTACTTTTATTCCTTTTTTTTTTTTAATCACTGCTGTTGTCCTGTATCATCATTTTGCTTGTGTCTCCAAAGATAAATGAACTGAAAAAAAAATGAGAAGTAACCAGCTAACTAGACACTGAAGTGCACAGGTCTGCCTAACAAATAATTGTATTCTCATTCTTGAATATATTCAGTATTAGAATTCAAAGGCTACGTGTCTTGATGGGGTGGTGAGGGAATGAGCAAAGGTATTTGTTTAAATAAGACATCTCCTACTTTGCTTTTCTTCAGTGTTAACTGAGCTCATTAATATTACCTTGCATTGGAGTGTTAGGAAATTATACTTTGGACCAATAATTCAGTGCCTCTGAAAGTAGAGAGACATGTATTTGCGGCATATGCAAGACATGACAAAATATTATGTGTATTTTCCTAATACTTTGAGAGTAGAATGAGTGGAGTAGGTAGGAAGAAAAAATTTATTCAAGGAACATGCTAGTGAATAATTCACATCTGCTTCTGGGCTGAGAGGCAGAGCAGCTCAACTCCTGTTTTGTTCGCATTTCGATTTTGTAAAAATGGGGTTCTGTGAGACTGAAGTCAAATAGGTAATGGTTCTTTGGTTATGTTTCTAAACTCTAGGTGGAAATGGTTTTGTGTACCAGAGTCATCTTAGGGTGTAGTGCTGTAGGTGGCTTTTCTGTTTTCCTCTTCTAACAGCTACTTTGAGTTCTAAGTTTTCCCAATTCGATGAAAATAAGTTTGGTGGCCATTGCCAATTAAGAGTTTTCCTCTCTTCCTGTTACTATTTCTCCTGTGTTTTCCTTATATCTTGTATTAGTTGGCAGTTTTGGCATGGACACTTGGTACTGGAGGGCTGTGGAGACTGTTTAACAACCTCTGCATTTATGAGCACAGTTCTCCTCTGCTTGTTGGCGTGACTGTGGCTGCAGGAGCTGTTTTTAGTGGTGCCCCAGATAAAGGGAATATTTCATTCACTGATGCTGTAATTAAATGTCTTTCCTCGTCAGTAAATCCACACAATTCTGTTAAACATGGGCTTGTAGCTATGTGCAAATTAGCTCATTCAATAATTTGCATAAAATGTCACATAAACCTTGGCAGTGCTGAGTTCTTGTCACTTGCACTGTTCCCCACTGGGCTCTTAATAATAATAAAATTAACTGGAGCTGTGTTAATTAAATTTTTTTTCTATGCATGGAAAAACAGAGCTACAATCATGGCACTGCTGTTGTCTGTACGCCGAAGATAGTTCAGCCATTGCCTTGTATCTGAAAAGTTATCTGTGGGGAACAAGTGACTAAACCCATATTTGCATTAATAAAGTGAACAGATTTGGGTTTTGGAAACAGGGAGCCTAAGTCCTCTTTTCTTTTTATTGGTCCTCTTACCAGGAAAGGTGACCTATTTGGTAGTGATTTTTTTTTTTTAAAAAAAAAGTATTTTTAACTAGAAAGCACTTAAAACATGTTGAGTTATAGTAAGTTTTCCTTTCTGCATGCAAAAAAGAAACCTCCGTTTTCTTTTTCAACAATAAAAAAATGCTAAGTTGTTCATAGCGTATTTAGTATTGATGGTGCTCTCTCCCTCCCACTTAAGAGGAGATGCCTGAGAGTTTCAGGGGGCATAGAAAAGACCATGACCCAAACTTGCATAAAATGATGACGGGCTAAAAGTTTTGTGGTGTTGGCCTATGCTCCGATTCTGTCTTTGAACTGTTCATTTTGTGTGCGTGATATTTGTGGGTAATCGTGTTTGAAGGAAAAATACAAGATTGAAGAAAAATGCACCAAAAGTAGGCAGAAAGGATAGGTGAACAGGAAGGGTGATGCATTTTGTAGAGAGAGTGAGGACTCAAGATTGCTTTTAAAAAGCCAGCATTTGCCGACTTAGAATTCTAAGAGATACTTAGAAGTACTTAAAGCAGTTTTTCAGCAATCTTAAAAGTATCTGATGCTGCATGCAAGCTCTCATTGTGGTCTGTTGCTGTTATTGTTGTCTTTAATTGCATAAGCCTGATGTATTTGAGAAACACTGGCCACAGAATGAGGTCCTGAGTCACCTCTGAGATGCCGGTGAAGGCACACAGAAGCAATGTGCTCTTACTCTGTTTTGCAGTTTCCTGATTAATTCCGTGCCCCCCGCTTCCCCCCCCCCCCCCCCCATTCTCATGGTGTAGCTGTTTTAAGTTGGTGGAAAATCCTGAACGCTGGGTGCCCTTCAGGCCACTGTTGTCTCAATAGCACTGAGTTTATTTGCCAGGCTGGGGGACAGCAATGAAAAAGAGAGATGTTGTGTGCTGGGGCATATCCCACGAGGTGGACACTGCTTCCCTCCCCTGATGTCGATGCATTCAGTTGAAGTGCTGAAAGAGAGAGTCAGTGACCAGAGAAACCATTTAAATATGTCATGCTGCAGAGAGATTCCCAGGGCATTTAAGGACAGGCAGCCGAGATGCTTCTTTCTAAAAGAATTACAAAAACATGCAGGAATGGGTAAACCAGCTCCATTACTTTTAATTATTTTCTCCCTAGTGTCACAGTTCTTTTGCGTACTTAAGACAGCAGTTGACGAACTTTCTCTGTGGCAACGGTGCTACTCCCAAGAGTATTTTGAACAGAGCGAGCAAAATCCTTAGGCTGGAAAACTACAGAGAGATTGTAATGAGATACGAGATGGCTATGTTAGCTTTTAGGCTTATGCCTTGAGCTGGACTTGAATCCAAAGCATAAGAAAACAATGACAATTTGGTGCAATTTCTGAGTCTGTTAGAAATTCCAGTTCATTTTGTAGCAGATGGACACCCCGTGCAAAAGAAACTGCCGTGGAGACACTGAAGTAGTATGGATTGAGATATCCAGAAAATACCAGTCAATCCATCTTGGCTTTGATGGTTTTGGGTTCTGTATCTGCAGGACCCAATAAGTTGATTCTGTGGGAAATTAGCAACTTAGAAGGAAAAGCAGCAGCTTCAGCACAAACGAACCCCTCTGGCTCCCTTGGCACCCCCTCACCTTGCCAGGTTAATTCCTGAAGGAGCTTCTCAGATGTGTTTCTGTTCATCTCCCTGGCGTGCAGCAGTTTGGTTAAAAACCACATCCAGGTCTTGAGCTACCTTTCAATGTCACTTCAGCAAAATTTGAGAAGAGCCGTTGGAAGGGCCAAAAGTCAACCCCAAATTGCAGCTAGAGAGTGCCTGTGAGGTGCAAAAAGAACCCCTCATTGTCTGTCTTGTTGCTATCTGTAAAGTCAAAGCTTCACTATGTCCTGGTGGCTTCTGCTAAAAAAAACAACCCGACATCAAACCAACAAAATAAAACCCAGGAAAAAACCACGAACAACAACTGAACGAAATGCAGCTGGTGGTAAATGCCTAATCAAGTGGTTGGGGATTGCTGGAAAAGGACTTTTCCACTGGCTATAGCAAGCAAGCAGTTTGCAACTGCTGAGAGCAGCAAGGTGACAACCAATGTGGTTGCTTTTATGTGGGGCATGGAATGCTTCACCTTTTTTATGATATTCCGTCTTTGGTAACGCAGCGACCTCACTGTCTATATGTATGTACTAAATTTGGGTGGTTCTGCGCCCCCCTCCCCCCCCAATATTGTTGTCTTAGATATTAAACATTTATTGTTAGTGTTGGAATCTGATCCAATAAATGTCTTTTTACCTTTGTGGAATGCTTAGTGTACAAAAGTTGAATTACAGCAGATAAAATGTTTGAATAATGGAAATCAGCATCATCTTCCTGGATTCCGAAGGATAAGATCTGGAATATTTAGACTTGTTGTTCATTGTTAGTTCAGTAAGTTTGCAAGCAGCTGGACAAATAGTTGGATTGTTATAAAATGGCTCTATAATTCACAGAGGAACTAAATGCTGTGAGGTACATTTGTTTCGGGATATCAGGATGAGAATTATTTATTTATTATTTAAAGAAACTGTTAATGAAAACTCGTGTGCAAGGTATCAGTAAGGTTTCTTATTGGGTTCCTGGTGGTGTGTTTATCAAATCTAGAAATGAAGCCCTAGACTAGCTCAAGTATTGCAGTGCACCCACCCACATGGCTTTGATTTAAATTCTTTTGCTGACTCACTGAGGGCAGGTATTTGAACGTAATCCTGTTGCGTCATGTGTGTGTTGTCACAGCTGGTTTCTTGACTTCTCTTGGCTTTTTTTCCCTTCCTCCCATGATTTAATTTTTTATTTTTGCAAATACCTTTTTCAGTATGTCAAAACCATTACATTTTTTAAGAAAAGCAGTCTTGTTTATTGCCTTTATTATGGGAACATTGCTTCAGTGGTGGGCTGCAGCATTGGTGCAGGAACCTAATTTCTTTCTTACTTACAGTGAGATCAAGGGAGTGGGGAACTTTAGTGGTTTCTAAATTGATATTCCAGTCTGGTGACTTCTTGATCTTGGAAGTTTTCCCAGAAACATCACAAGAAACAGACTCTCTTCTCTGTGACTTCCTGGCTGAAAGTGGAAATGTGTAGCAAACCATTTAGGTGCGTGTCCGATGCTATTCTCCAGGTCTTGGCAGACATAGCAGGTCAACTAATCAGGGAGCTAATTAAGGCTATCGCTAATTGTTTACCCAGGACTGCAGAATAGAGTTTGGAACAGGACAAGTGATCTCGCATGTTGAAAGAGCAATATACTGAGGAGAGATAGGTTAAAATTGCGTAGTAAGAGCCTCGGGCAAAATCTGTGCTCAGCAAGGAGAGGAGGGAGGGAGGAGCACACTTTTCCCCATCCGGTCATGTGTTGGATCTGGCTCACTGTAATTTTTAAGGTAATGCTACCATAAAGATTGGACATCCCTGTATAGTGTGGCTAAAGCTTTCATGCTTTGTCTAAGCTACCTCGGTCTCCAGAACAACAAAAGCAGTTCTGCACTGGAGCAGGTAAAGCTTTCGGGACCTTTAATCCCCTTACCTTCTTGTCCTAATTAAAGCCAGAGTGCTGTTTTTCTCTTAGGTTTATACGGAAAGAAAACAAAATTTTCCACAGCTCTCATCTATTGCTGTGGAAGTCAGGTTAAGTAAAAGCAGAGGCTCATGGCCCGTTTCATGCAAGTTCCTTAGACGTGACTCTTCCATTGCTGCTATTACTTTGGGTCAGAGCACGAGTAGCTGGGCAGTAGGTGTGGAATTTGAAATTTATTTTTTACACGTTGCTGAAATAAAAGCTTCTCCTTGCTGAAAAATTAATTATTGAGTGTTCCAGCACCTTATAAGATATTTATATGTTCTCCTGAGTCCTGTCTCTTCCTGTTTCAAAGTGCTGTCTTGAGAGCAGTTCAGGCGAGAGAACTGCTCGGCTGCACTTTGTAGTCTTCCTCTCTGCCAAGGAGTCTCAAGACGGCACTCGAAAACAAAGAGACACACTCTAGGGAAAGTATGAATATTAGATCGCTCTGGTTTAATCATTTGGGACATGGTGGCCTCAATTTACACATCTGACGTTTTGGGGGTTTTGTTGTTGCAGTTGCTAAAGTGCATCTCAAAATTGTTAAATCTAGGGTTCTTAAAGGCACTGGAAGTCCCAGATGGGTAGTGCTGTTCTGGTGCTCTTGTCCAAGGTCTGCTTCCAATGTATAAAGAATTTGATGACAGAAGCATTTGCCACTTTACTGGCTTTTTGTAGTGTTTTCATTGTGTTTTTTTTCCCCTTGTCTTTGAAACGGATAGAAAAAATATTATTTTCTGGTTTTGCTCCATTTGGGAATGCACAGGATAGATGATGGCCTGATTAAATAGCATCCTAGCATTGCTTATTCTCAAAGGGGCAATAATTGCTATCATCAAATCTAATATGTGAAGAGGGGGCCCTGCAATGAAGTGGGTCAGACTATTTGTTTTTGCTGTGTTGGACTGCGGGGGTACGGGAGGACAGCTTGCCCCGCTTCTCGGGTTCCTCCATCGCTGCCGCAAGTGCTCTCCCAGGGCGGGCAGCTGAAGGAAGTACGTGCAGAGAACAGGCAGAGTCTGCACTGGCGTTCCCGATGGCACCTTCAGAGTCCTCATCTTGACATCTTACGTAAGGGTGAAGGGGAACTGAGATTGGTGGCTTTTCCCACTCTGGGATGGTGCAGGGAACGTCAGTTTAGGACATGCATGTTCTGTCTCTGCCTCCACCAGCTTGTCTGTGCAAGAGGGTCTTTGTAAGTCATGTGGCACAGGAATAGACACAGAAAGGAAGCTGCTTAGTCTGCGTGTTTGTTGCCAACCTCAATGTCCATCTGTGCCTGCCTGGGTTCCTGGGTGGTATGTGGGGAAGCTGAGGATCCATTTTAAAGCTAGCGGGTCTTTTAGCTTATACAGAACTTTGTCCCATGCCTGGATTCCAGTGAAAGTGTTTCAAGTCCTCAGGAAGAAAGAGCTAATGCTGCTTATTTGTGTGCAAGGCAGCTGAAGCATCAGTAATAAACACTAAGAGCATCAGTGGTCCTGGTAAACTGTCTGTCTCTATCAACAGAGCTTGTGAGAGCAAAGCTTCAAAGAAATAAATGCAAAAGGCTTGTGTTACAGTCTCTGGTTGTGAATGCGTTGAAAGTCAGTTGAGGTTTGACATCATGGTGATCCTGGGGACAAAAGGTGGCTTTGTGATCCTGGGAATGGGGAGGGACGTATGATCTTTTGAGCTGTACAGCGTAAACAAACTGCCCTGCTACCTTCCACGTCATCTGTGCTTTTTCTCCCTGTAGGTCACACTGCTGCTCTCTCTGTTCTGTCACCTGCCTTTTAAGTTACTGTGTCTTTATTCATGGTTTTGGATTGTCTGTGCAAAAGCCATATGTATGGATGCCTTGTTATTGCTGATTGAACTTTGACATCAAACTTGCAATATGAAGCTACAGAGGAAATTAAGTGTGTGGCATGCAGCTTATTCTTAGTTTCCTCTACTTGTTTTCATTTTAATGATTTTTGGGAGTGCCAAACTAATTAAAGTGGCCAGTAGCTTTTAGTATGTAGTTTAGTTTCAGACAAAATTAATATCTTGCTTCAGCCTATTATAAGTCTGGAGGAAGGTAATTTAGTGGTAATAATGTTAAAAAATCAAAGCTGAATTTGCTGAATTGGATGTACCTGTGTAGAATGGATCTTCTTTCTGACTAATGGGTTCAAATTAAAATGAAATAAATACCCATAATGTTTTTAGAGACTTTGCTGTACATAATAATTTCATAGGCTACTGAAACACAGCCACTCTTGGCTGAATAAGTATAGAGATCAAAGCTGAAAGCTGCTTCATATTGAAAGCTGAAAAAGCACTCTGTATGCAAAGATGCCATAGAAAGACTCAGCTGTATCAAAATGTAAAAATTCAAATTGGGATTTGTCCCCGATGCTGGAACTGATACCTTTACTATCACTAACAAAAAAAGTATTCAGTTAGTAGCTGATATGCGAGTCTGAGGGCTGCTTTAATACCATAACGAGCAAGGGATTTGATCTTACCCAATGTATTACCAGCCCAACTTCTGAAGCATGCTGAATCTGCATTGGAGCTCTCCCGCCTACTACTTGGACTTTCCTTACAAAAATGCTGATTCAGATATGGCTGTCTTTAGGATTGTTAATGGCTTAACCCAAAACCAATTAAGAGTCCTCGGAAATGCTCCCCTTGCCTTCAGCGAGCTTTTGATCAGTTCTCGTGCTGATACAAATGAAAAGGGTTGCCCTGAATTGTCTTGTAAATGGAGCGTGTGTGTATATTCTGATGTTTGCTGAGCTGTATTTGTCTTTGAGTGTCAGCTGTGAATGAAAAAAAGTTCAGATAAGTGCAAAAAGTTCAACTCCGTTTTTACAGAGAGGCCAGCTGAGGTGTGTGGTAGGAACCAGCTTCTATTCTATCAACCACTATTCCTGTGTTGTTTTTTTCAAGTGATGAGGGCACCCTGACTGGTAGCATGGGCTACCAAGACGGCCAGGAGCCCAGAGCACGTGTGTCACGAAGGCAGGCTGCAGGAGCTGGCCTTGTTGAGCCTAGCAAAGAGGGCATCTAATGACAGCGCGTGGAGGATTGAAGAGTCATTGCAAAGCTGATGGAGACAAGCACTTCTCAGTGGTGCCGGGTGATACAACAGAGGACATGAACCATGAATTACTGCTTGGGAAGCTCAGGTTGAGTGGTAGGGAGAGAAAATGTTGCTAGGAGAGCAGTGCTGTGCTGTGACTGTGTTTCCAGAAGGGCAGAACCTGATGTCCAAGGAAGTCTTCTGACCATGGCAGCCTGTTCTGGAGGGCATGGTGGCTGAAAGGTCCTTCTGTGCTCCCTCCTGGCCAACCTGGTTCTCTGGGTGCCCTTCTGAAAATGGCAAAAGGAATTTGTGAACTTAAAGACTGGCCCATTCTACTGCCTTTTGCATATTCTGTCTCAGCTTGTGAGAAGGGACTGGCAGCTGCTGGTATCCTTCTATGGCATAATTCTAATTTGCTTTATGCAATAAAGGTATTGTAAGTTTGATTATTGAATCCTTCTAGATGTGTCCAGCAGCAGTATAAATTATCTCCATGATTTTGGGGGCAAAAGACTGGGAAAATATGTAATTTCTGAATACTAATAATGATAGGAAATAAAGCAAGAAGAGGAAGTTTAAGAAGTGTATATTGGACTATTAGATATAATTAGTACAGGACATGTCCTCTGCTAATAATGGCTGCATACATATTTATGTGCAATATTAACATTTTTGTATGTATAACACAAAGGTGTATGCGTACATATGCATGTGTATGTCTGGTTTTTGCATAGGTACAGTATATGAATATATGTGCATGTATATGTCAGGTTTATCATATTTGAAAAGCGAGGGAGAAATATCCTGTGATGTAGGTAGCGGGGAGAAATTTCAAAGATCTGATTCTTCAGTTAAGTTGAATTCACTCTGCCTTAGTCTGTTCAATAAAAAAAAATATCAAAAGCATTGCTTTTCCTGTATCGTTCTCTTCCTCTATCAGTGCCTTCTTGCTAGTACAGTTTGCCAGAAGACAACTCATGTTTTGTTTTTGAGAAGACTTTGGCATTTCTTTCTGTTCTGATGCCAAGGAAAACCAAGACACTAAAAATATCAAAAACGAAATGAAGATGCTTCTCTAGAGTTGCTGTTCTGGAATGCAAATAAAGTCATAATCATATTGCCTGAAAACATTTCTGCATTAAGTAGTATAATCTTATAAACTTTTTTTTCGAAGTTTTGAGGTATCGGGTAACTTGCTAGGCGAGTGTCCCATCCTGGCTGAAGCTTGCCCTGCATCTCAGGGGTGGTTTCCAGGGGCTCTGCAGGGAGGTGTCTCGGGAGGAGCCCTCGGTCAGCACTGTTGGAGGAGCCCCTCGGCACAGCCCCCCTCTTTCTTCTTTAACCACTAGTGTAAATTTGCATTCATAAATTGAAGACATCGCTCATTATATTTTTGTCTTCCTGTATCTGAGAGAATTAAGTCTACCCTTTAACCTGTCGTTCTGTTCTGTCTTTAGCTAAACTAGTCAGTTCCTGCTGTGCATACAAATATTTTTCTCCTCCTGAAGCCTCTGATCTATGAACATTTGTCTTCATCCTCTTCCATTTGATATTTCTTTTTGCTCTGCCTTACTTAGGTTAAAAGCATTAACTTCTAAAGCATTTTAAAAAAATCAAACCACCAAAACTCTGTTAGCATTACTACATCCCCTCTAGCATCTTGTGTGCATATCTTCTACCTATTCTTTAGAAGAGAAATGTCCTTTCTGACCGTACCTGTGCAGCACTTAGCCTAATGGCCAGTAACTTGAGCTCAGTCCTGGTTCCCAGTTGGGCAGAGAAGCCTGATCCCAAGGGGAGATGCTTATGATACTTTAATCACAGCTGTCTTGTGAACTCAGAGTAGTGTTCACCTCCTAGTGGGTCATGATGTTTTTGATTTCTTGAGATACACATATTGTTTATCAAGTAGATACAATTTTTAAAGCAAAACGAAGTGTTCTCATATTCGTTTGGAACCAGAAATCAGAAGAAAGAGTAACTGAAATCAAAGAGTAACTCAAAACCAAAACCCTTATATTCTTTCTGCCACATAAATTTAAAACATGGCTAATTTGCCTGTCTGTCTCCTGTCTAGAGGTGACAGAAATGTGAATGTTTAAGTGACTTTGTGGTTTGAATAACTAAGGTTTGTGGAATTGCACTCTAAAGCCAGTGGAGCAAGTGGTTGCAGCTTACTGGAATTAATTGACCATATTTCTGAACGCATCACTTTGGCTTGTGGAGCTGGCCTCTCCCAGCTATCTCCTCTTCATTGTACTCCCTAGTGCTTAGCAGCCAGCCTTGTGCACTCCACCAGGTCTTAAATGCTCTTAACTGCCCAGTCCTTGCTCTTCAGTGACAAGTAGTACGGAATGATCATCACTTTGTATTTCTAAATAACTACTTTTACTCTAAAAGAAACTACTGTTTCTCCTGCAGTTCAGGCTGGGCCTGGTGTGCAGACAGAAGGATGAGATGATGCTGAGTTCCAACAGCTGCTTTATGTTCTTTTCTTTCTTCCTTCCACCCTCAAATTATAGAAGTGCTGGTGGAAGTTTCCACTGTAACAATGTTTGAACCCAAAGTCCTCTAGTTTGCTTCTGTGAGTTATTCTGTTGAGGTTCCCCTCTGTGTTTGCAGGTACTTTACAATCAATGGCTAAAATCTCCATTTCTTCACAGTCCCTTACCGTCCTCTGCCAGAGACAGCCATTCTGGTGCTAAGCATAATGGTGTTGGTGTTCCAACTGGCTCTCAATTACACAGTGACAACCCCACCAAATCAGGCCATTCAGATTGGCACTTGCTTAATTATGGTGAAATACCTTTTTTTTTCTTATTTACTCTCTCAGTGCCAATTACATGGAGGTTGAAGGCTGTGTATATAAAATGTGTTGAACTGTTTTTTTTCTACTGGTGTGTTGAGCCCAGATTAGCTGTCTTTGTTTCTGCTCTATTTGAGGAGAAAGAAACAGTGTGAAATAACTAAATCAGAGAAGGAAGAAAACCCGCGTTTGGAGAGGGGTGTTTGCAATTCTGTGGGAGCTGGAGCCATTTGAAAGATAAGACTTTCAGTTTTCGTAATTTGGAGAGCTATCAGTGCTGCTGTTTTCCTGGAATACTGAGTTGATGTATATTTAAGTAGCTAAAACTGGCCCCTTCCCACCATGTTTTAGCTAATTAATGAAACTACATTAACCTTCCTTTGATAGGAACTTGCAAGTCAGTGAGTTCAAGCACTTTCCTGTGTTTTGGTCATTAATCTTAAAAAAATGTTTCCATCATCAAGGAGATCAATATTTTGTTTTATCGTTTCAGAAATGCATCAAGAAATCACTGGAGAACAGCAAATGGAAGGACTTTTAAAAGGCATCAGTAGATCCCTTTTCAAACTTTAACACAGTTTACCAAAGATTGCTGCTTCATTGTCCACATTACATAGGCCAGATTGTTATTTTTGAAATAATGACATCTTTACCTCTATTGCTCTAAACTATTTGAAATCTTAGTGTGGATAGCTAGAGGAGATTTGTTAATGATACCTTAAACAAAACAATGAACTGCAGACAGTTTTTCAAATTTATTTATTTGCTTTTATCTGTGTCTTGAGTTTACCTCAGGAGAATTGGTGCAGGCAAATTACTTTCCCAGCAACAGTTTCCCTCTCATCTTCCTTCAGTCATCCTTAGAGGAGAGAGCTTGACGTCTGAACTAGAGAGCGTACTCTAACACATTGAGTAGCAACTCAAACCAGCAGCAGAGCAGAAAAGATTAAGGTTTATCCTGTAGCCAGACTTTCAAAGCACCATGCTGAAAAACTCGGCCCCTAAACTTTTAGTTAAATATCTGGATATTGTAAAGATACCATGCCTTGGAGCCCTCAATATGATTAGAAAGGAAACTCTTGAGTGTCGTTTTCAAAAATCAGACATTTTAAGGTTCTAAAGACATAAGATTTCCTGTGTCTAAATAAATGCTTTTAAATTGGCAAATTCATGTAAAACCAGTATTTGTAACCATTCAGTTGGCATGTCACATAAATAAAATATGCTGGATAAATCAGTTTGCTACAGTGTTAGCAGGAGACAGTTGTCAGCTGTTTGGACTCCTGTATAGTTTAAAAAGTCAATGCGTTATTGCTGAATAATGCAAGGGGAAGCATTTGTTCAGAGTCCCACTCTAAAAGTGTGCTAGAGAGAGAAATGTCAGGATGCAAGATCAGATGGTGGATACCATGAGATTTGGCTAAGGTGCTTCACATCTAATGACATCTTACAGCTATATTGATTATTTCGTTGCTTCTGCCAAAAACTGACAGTGGTGTTGCCTGTGTTCTTGCCGAGCAAGCAGATTCAGTATAAAATGCACTTTCCCCCCTTTTATTTAATTCCTTTGCTTTCATTACTAATTCTTTGCCCTTATTGCCTGTGGGAACTCAGAAAAACAAATGCATATGCACCTCAGACCTGTTAAATGGGGAGAGGAAAGCCTCCAATCTTTGCAGTTCTTGAGATCTTTAAGAGGAAGAATGTTTTTTTTAGCATATTCCAAGATTTCCATCATCAGATCAAACTCAGTCTAGTTCATTCTCCTCTACTGGCATCTGAACACTCTGATGTCAGCTCCCCCAAGGCCACCAGAGCGCTGTCCGTTTATTGTTCTGGCTACATGTGCCAACATGGGAACAGTGTCATTGCAGTTTTGTTTTGTTTTGCAAATTTTGCAAGGGCTGTGTTACACAAGTACTGAAAAGATTTAGAAATGGCAATGCCCTGATGATGTTCCCATTCGGAGGGCTGGGTGGCATGTGGGAAGTTATTGGAGTCCTCTGCCAGGGGCTCGGTAAGGAAAGGAGGATTAATTTCTCTTGTATTCTCTAAAATGCCTTATATTCCCAACCTGGTATTTCATGGAGAGGACCATTACATTTTCATCTGCTGTTGGCAACCTCTAAAAATAGAGGTCTGTTCCTCAGCCGAGATTTGTTTTGTAAATGTTTCTTTTGGTGACTCTTGCTTCAGGATTTTGAGATTGGAGATGGACAAAGCAAAGAGGCCTTAAAGAATTATTTTTTTTTTTTAGAAAGTTCATGTTGATCCACATCCGATTTTATCTTATTATATAGGAGCAGCTTGAGACGAATGAGCCATCATGTCAAAAATCCACCAGGAGGGTGGTAAGCTGTAGCTGAAAACATGTCTATGTGTATTTGACCCTGGTTTCTTACAGGAACATGTCTTTCATAAACTTTTCACTGTGAAGCTGAGGATCATAATCCTTCCTAAATCAAGCAATGAATAAATCTCTGTTCAAATCCAGTCTCTCACCTTTGAAAATACTGCCTCCAAGTAGTTTGTGCTGTGCTGGATATGCCATGAAGTGTGGAAAGAAAAAAATAGAAAAAGATTAGCCTTCCTCTACTGTCTAAAGAAAAGAACAAAGTCCTATACTGCATGTCAAGGGAAAGAATGGAGATTGTGTAAAATAGGTCAGAGATGTATTTAATTTTAAAAGGCTTGGGTTAAGAAAGGAGAGAGAATAAAATTTTCCATAACGGCAGTCGGGTAACCCTGAAGTGTCGTGGTTATGAAATAATTACACCCCAGAGGGATTAGAGACATCCACCATTGCCTGCTGCCTTGTAATGCCTCAGGGATGTGATTAACTTATGATAATTAAAGCTCTTAGAGTGGAAATACAGTATGAACATAGAGAGTCTGAAGAAATTTCAGGCTTGTGGCTTGGTACATCATCTCGTGTTCATGTTAACCTATGCTGCTTGCTCATCTGTATAAACATCCTCTCTCTTTATACGTACCTCCTTGTCATTTGACCCTTAGTGGGTGGCCCTGCAAGTGAGCGCATTTCCTGGGACCCGAGTGATTTGTTCAGTGCCTTGGGTTGCCTTAACATGGTTGTCTGAAATGCAGACACCATTGGGAAGGGCTTTAACAGCTTCATTTCTTGCCAGTTTTAAGCAGCCTGGAGGTGGGGAGCATACTCATCATAGTCTCCAGGACGGTAAAGCTGTAGAAAGTATGTGTAGTGCTTAGAGAGGAAAACTTATGGATGGCCCTAATTTTTCTAAAGTTCAGTTGGTACTAAATCGGAAACATCCCCATTCTCATTGTTGTTGCCTGGTTTGGGTGCATGTGTCAGTGAAAGAATGTTTTGCAGCTTCCTCTCCTTACCAGAAGTGCTCCCATGAGTTTTATCTCAACTCTGAGAACATTATTCTCAAGGGTGTCTTTAATATGAAGAATGCTAAATCCAGGGGACGTAGTCTTCGCAATAAAGGTGTAGTAAAGATGCTAATAAATCTGAGTGTTGAGAATTTAGTTTGCAGTAGCTAATTTATGGTTATTCCCAGCCTAGCTATTACACTTATTCAATGTGGAACAAGAGACTGAGGGGTGACCTCATTAATGTTTACACATATATCAAGGGTGAGTGTCACGAGGATGGAGCCAGGCTCTTCTCGGTGACAACCACTGATAGGACAAGGGGTAATGGACTGAAACTGGAACATAAGAGGTTCTGCTTAAACTCGAGAAGAAACTTCTTCTCAGTGAGGGTGACGGAACACTGGAACAGGCTGCCCAGAGAGGTTGTGGAGTCTCCTTCTCTGGAGACATTCAAGACCTGCCTGGACACGTTCCTGTGTGGCATAGTCTAGGCATTCCTGCTCTGGCAGGGGGATTGGACTTGATGATCTTGCGAGGTCCCTTCCAATCCCTAACATTCTATGATTCTATGAAAAGTGTCAGTATTAAAAAAAATGCCATTTGAAAATCAATTTTCTGGATTTTTTTTTTCCTGGCTAGAGAAGTTTTTAGACTCTTCGTTAAAGTTTCTTTCTATTTCATACAAAATTTATGTATGAAATATGAAAAGAGAAATACAGTGATCTCAAAGTATGGACTTTCCATACGTGAAATTCTGTGAAACACTTTCTGGTTTCATGTTTGCATTGCACTGTGGGACCTAAGCCCAACCATCAGCACCACAGAGGTGTGGTGTGCATTGGCAGCGGCTTTATTTATCTGGTGTTGTAGGTATACTCTTATGAAGAGGCATCTTTGTTACTTTTGCCAGAAGTGATGTATTTCAGACTATGTAGCAGTGCAAGGTGTATTTTTTTCGTCAATGACCGTGTATTAATGCTTTAGATTAGTTTGTTTTGTTTTGGTTTTGTTCTAACCACCTTGGATATGTTTGTAGTATTATGGACAATAGCAGATTTATCAGAAGGACCTATTTGTCAAGAGGACAGTTTGAGGACAGGTTGCTCTCCCACAAGCTGAAGTAGATTGCCAACAGATATTTGATGTTCTCTATTGGCTGTAGCAGTTGGGTTCGTTGGTGCTTGACATAGCGCTGGGCTCTAGCTGCCAGTGAAGCCTTACGGGTGACTTGTTTGGTGAGCCATGTCTGTTGTGAAGGTGTCATCTATTCAGAGAGAAATAAGTGATGATTTTCTTGTAACACGAAAAAGGCACTACTGGTGTCTGCTGACCTCTGCATAACCTGCCTGAGGATGGGTAGTCATGCTTAGTAAGTGACAAGATTTACTTATTACTTATGCTTCAAATGTAGGCTAATTTCCCTGTGAAATCTGTGTAAGCAAGATTCAGGTTTAGATGCTTTTGACTACCACAAAGTTAGCACTACTTACTTTCTTCAGAAATGTTCTTGTGTTCATTAATGCATTTCTCAGTGATGAGTTTTGCAGAGATACAACCTAGCCAATGACAAAACCTCCTTTTCTTATGTTATTTCCTTTGTCCGCAATCTAATTTGGTACTCTGACATGTCTACATCCCCAAGTACGACCACCCTTATATGTATATTTGTCAAACAACATGTTTCTATGCTTATTTGTGTTTATTGACTACAATATCACAGAATCACAGAATGTTAGAGGTTGGAAGGGACCTTAAAGATCATCTAGTCCAACCCCACTGCCGGAGCAGGATCACCTATAGTAGAGCACACAGGAACGTGTCCAGGTGGGTTTTGAATGTCTCCAAAGAAGGAGATTCCACAACCTCTCTGGGCAGCCTGTTCCAGTGCTCGGTCACCCTCACAGTAAAAAAGTTTTTCCTCATATTTTTACGGAACCTCCTGTGTTCCAGCTTACATCCATTGCCCCTTGTCCTGTCAGTGGACGCCGCTGAAAAGAGCCTGGCTCTATCCTCCTGACATTCCCCCTTGACATATTTATAAACATTAATGAGGTCACCCCTCAGCCTCCTCTTCTCCAAACTAAAGAGACCCAGCTCCTTCAGCCTTTCCTCATAAGGGAGATGCTCCACTCCCTTCACCATCTTTGTGGCTCTACTCTGGACTCTCTCAAGCGGCTCCCTGCCCTTCTTGAACTGAGGGGCCCAGAACTGGACACAATATTCCAGATGTGGCCTCACCAGGGCAGAGTAGAGGGGCAGGAGGACCTCTCTTGACCTACTTGCTACTCCCCTTCTAATACACCCCAGGATGCCATTGGCCTTCTTGGCCACGAGGGCACATTGCTGGCTCATGGTCATCCTGCTGTCTACTAGAACCCCCAGGTCCCTTTCCCCTGCACTGCTCTCCAGCAGGGCAGTCCCCAACCTACATTGGCACATGGGGTTGTTCTTTCCCAAGTGCAAAACTCTACACTTGCCCTTGCTAAACTTCATAAGATTTCTCCCCGCCCAGCCCTCCAGCCTGGCCAGGTCTCTCTGAATGGCTGCACAGCCTTCTGGTGTGTCAAGCACTCCTCCCAATTTCGTATTATCAGCAAATTTGCTGACAACATTCTCTAATCCCTCATCCAGATCATTGATAAATATATTGATAAGCACCGGCCCAAGCACTGACCCCTGAGGGACCCCACTAGACACAGGCATCCAGCCAGACTCTGCCCCATTGACCACAACTCTCTGGCTTCTTCCCTTCAACCACTTCCCGACCCACCTCACTACTTGGTCATCCAGACCACACTTCCTCAGTTTACCTATGAGGATGCTGTGGGAGACGGTGTCAAAGGCCTTGCTGATGTCCAGGTAGACCACATCCACTGCATGGCCATCATCCATCCACCTGGTTATGTCTTCATAAAAGGTTATCAGGTTGGTCAAACATGACTTCCCCTTGGCAAAGCCATGCTGACTGCTCCTAATAACCTTCTTATCCTTGATATGCCTAGAGACAGTGTCAAGGATAAGATGTTCCATCACCTTTCCAGGGATGGAGGTGAGGCTGACCGGTCTGTAGTTACTCGGGTCATCCTTCCTGCCCTTCTTATAGACTGGAGTGACATTCGCTTTCCTCCAGTCTTCAGGCACCTCACCTGTTCTCCACGACTTACCAAAGATGATGGAGAGTGACCTAGCAATGACTCCCGCCAGCTCCCTCAGCACCCGTGGGTGCATCCCATCAGGGCCCATGGATTTATGAATGTTCAAGTGTTCAAACTGATCCTTAACCCACTCCTCATCAATCTGGGCAGACTCCTCCTTTATCATGACTTCCTCTGGGGCCTCAGGGGACTGAGGCTCCTGAGGATGGTCTCCAACAGTGTAGACAGAGGCAAAGAAGGCATTCAGCAACTCTGCCTTCTTTCTGTCCTCTGTCTTCAGGGCACCCATCTCATTCAACAGAGGGCCTACATTGCCTCTAGTGTTAGTTTTGTCAGCAATGTATTTGAAGAAGCCCTTTCTGTTGTCTTTGACCTCCCTTGCAAGTTTTAACTCCAAGGAGGCCTTAGCTTTTCTGATTACCTCCCTACACTCCCTGACAGCTGCCCTGTACTCCACCCAAGTGGCCAGCCCTTCTTTCCACAAGTTATACACCCTCCCTTTCCACCTGAGTCTGCCCAGCAGGTCCCTGGTTAACCATGCAGGTCTCCTGGATCTCTTTCTTGATTTCCTACCTGATGGGATGCACTGATCCTGAGCCTCGAAGAAGTGGTCTTTGAATGCCAACCAACTCTCTTGGGCCCCTTTACCTTTCAGCTCCCTGTCCCAAGGGGTTTCCCCCAGCAATTGCTTGAAGAGGCCAAAGTTGGCCCTTCTGAAGTCCAGAGTTGCGATCCTGCTTGGTATTCTGTTTTTACCGCACAGGATCCTGAACTCTACTATCTCATGGTCGCTGCAGCCAAGATTGCCCTCAACCTTCACTGCTTCAACCAGACCTTCCTTGTTGGTGAACACAAGGTCCAGCAGCACTCCTCTCCTGGTTGGCTCATCCACCATTTGCATCAAAAAGTTATCATCGATGCACTGGAGGAACCTCCTGGACCGAGGATGGCTGGCTGTGTGGGACTTCCAGCAAACATCTGGGTAGTTGAAATCCCCCATGAGAACCAGGGCCTGGGATTGAGAGGCTGCTGTCATCTGCCTGTAAAAGGCCTCATCAACTTCCTCCTCCTGATCAGGTGGTCTGTAGTAGACACCCACCACAGTATCACCTAAGCTTGCCTGCCCCTTAATTCTTAACCATAAACTCTCTACTTGCTCCTCATCTGCCCCTGGATGGATCTCAATACACTCCAGTTGCTCTCTCACGTACAGAGCAACTCCCCCACCTCGCCTCATCAGCCTGTCTTTCCTAAAAAGAACATAACCATCAAGGCACACATTCCAGTTATGTGAGCTAAATGGGGATATCCACGGTTTCCTGAAAAGACGTTCGTATCTGCTGTCTTTAGCATGGTGGCACTTCCTTATTTGCAGGTTGGTTGGATAGATGATAATCCTTTCACTCCTTGGACTGTCAGGAAGAGGAATTATTTCAGAACTGCCTACAATAATGTGTAGCGTTTTTTGGGAGTGGATCTGTGAAGTCCTCTCCTTACAGAAATTATACTATTCAAATGTTGTTGATGCAATTGTTGATGACAACTAGGTTCTCAAGTACTTTTATGAATCTTAATTTGCCACTGAGTACAGTTCGTTAAGCCTGGGGAACTTTCTTTAAAAGAAAAAAATGAAGCAACTACCAATTGACTCAACTACCTTTGAGCCTTCAGTCCAACTCACTCTTTATTCTCGTTAGCCTTCACGCCGTGTTTAACTGACTCTGGATAAAAAACACACACAGTGACCTCCAGGCAGCCGGGAATGCTTTGTCGGAAATATTGCTGCTGAAAACTCCCCTTACCAATTATTTGAATGAGGCTTTCAAAGATTCCATTTATTTTGAACAGTAGAAATCTTACAGCTTACAGGCAAAGAATACTTCATCAGGTCTTTATGCTTATTTACTTAATGTTATGTTAAAAAGATGAAGGGCAGCTTTGTTTTTTGCTTTCCTGGATGGTGCTTGTATCTTGTTTTTTCCCTGTGGAGAGAACTGAAGATGGCCAGCCATCCCATGAAAGCTGGAGAATTGGCATTTCTACTTCACTTGAAAAAAGTAGAGAGCTGGGAATTTGTTTCCTTTCACATTGATTCTCCAGGAAATTTTGTTTCAGTGTCTCTTTTTAAAAACTTACTTACTAGCTTACTTAATTTCAAATTTTACCATTTGTTAGTTTTATGTTATATAATAGGCTTCATAGTTATTTTACTTTTTTTTTTTCAACTGCAGTGATGGTGCTATAGTTGATATAACAATGTAGAAATAATATAAATTATCTTGAAGTTGTGTTCAGGAGTGAGGAATAAAATGAACTGTGGTGCATTTTAGTTAGTAATGGATCTACGCTGAAAGGTTCAAATGGACATTTGTAGGATTAAGATATCTAAAATTTAGCAGTTTGATTATTTTTACAGCAGAACCCTTTTTATTCTGCATCAGACTGGAGCTGGATGCAGTAGTATTCAAGTACAACAGATCTGAAATTCTATTACAGGTGTATTGGAAATCTGTAATTAAAGTAATATAGTAATTAGGAGAGACCCACCTGTGCTGGTAAGCACAAAACACTCTATCATACTGTGTTCTTTGCATGCTCTTATTTCTGCAGTTTGTTTTGTTTATGCTTTATGTCTGCCATAAAGGAAAGCTGGACTTTTTTTTGTGGACTTTCAAGGGCACTGTAGCTGCTGTCCTGGAGAATACGTCTAGGAGCCACTTACTCTGAGAGGACGCCCAAGTGTCAGTACTGCCCTGTGTGCCTTGCTGTACATTCCCCAAAGGCGTGGTGAAATGCTGGGAACATGTAAATTATCTGTAGGGTGTAATGCTTTGGCAGGATGGGTTGCATCTTTCAGAGTTATCATAGTCTTGGCTTGGGATTGCTTCTAACCATGACACTGCTACGGTATTTCAAGCATAGTTTAGTGCTGTAACAAGGGTACACCCTTTCCTCTTTCTGGAGCAGTGCTAGGGTTCAGAAATACAACTGCAAGCGCAATAGGATCTCCATTCAAATCGTGTTACATCTACATGGAAGTGCCCTCAGAGATAGAAACTGGGCAGTTTGCCTACCTACCATATCCTGTAACCAAGTAAACAAAATAGCATTTGCATACTGCAAATGGCTGAAAAAAGTGTGTAAGAATTTTGCCATATTCACGATCTTTAATACTTGAATTCCAAACTTCTAGGTAAAAAATTCTCCTATTCTTGCCTAGGAGATTGAATGCTTTTGAAATTATAACAACACAGAACCCCGAACTGTAAAATATTTATGCAGGCCTTTGTTCTTCTTTGTAACATCTTAAGAGCACTTGTTTTCCTATAAAGTTGTAGTAATCCCAGCTTTTAAGGTGAGACATTTGACATGCTTCTCTGTGTTTAACACGACCCAATAGTCACACTTTGGTGACGAAATGTTGAAGGAAGTGTCTCTGATGTTGCAAGACTCGCTGACCTACATCTAATTTGTCTTCTCTCTGCTTTGTCCTAGTCTAGAAATGATGAACATTTATGGGGGGGGGCTGATCAGCCTCTGCTTATCATCCTTTAAGATGCCTTTAACTGGACTGTTGCACATGTCTGGGAGAGCTAAGTGAGGAAACTGCAGCAGGGCACGCTTATATGTTGAAAGTGCCTTTGCTAGAATGAGAAGGGATTATTTGGACCCCATACTGTGGACAGGGTTCAGTGAGAAGGACTCACAGAAGTGACATGGAAACAAGTGAATGCACTCTCAGATACACTGACACCAGCTCGAGATTATAAAATTATGTTTTTTCAGTTTTCATGTTCTGTCCTGTGAGCCAATGCCGAAAAAAGACATGAGATTGTTCGAGCTTTCTCGCTTTCAAGGGCTCTTTTTGTGTTCACATCTCTTCCAGAAGTTGTGGCTTACATCGTTCCGGGAGACATCTTTTATGAGCAGAGTTAAGTGCTCTCCTGTATTGGAATAAAAGAAGCCGTCTCCTGTACAAATGCATTTTACTCTTGACTTCCTGTTGTCTTTTAACCTGAGCTTTTCATAGAATCATAGAATCATAGAATGTTAGGGATTGGAAGGGACCTCGAAAGATCATCAAGTCCAACCCCCCTGCCAGAGCAGGAACGCCTAGACTATGCTACACAGGAACGTGTCCAGGCAGGTCTTGAATGTCTCCAGAGAAGGAGACTCCACAACCTCTCTGGGCAGCCTGTTCCAGGGCTCCGTCACCCTCACTGAGAAGAAGTTTCTTCTCGAGTTTAAGCGGAACCTCTTATGTTCCAGTTTCAGCCCATTACCCCTTGTCCTATCAGTGGTTGTCACCGAGAAGAGCCTGGCTCCATCCTCGTGACACTCACCGTTGATATATTTGTAAACATTAATGAGGTCACCCCTCAGCCTCCTCTTCTCCAAACTAAAGAGCCCCAGCTCCCTCAGTCTTTTCTCATAAGGGAGATGCTCCACTCCCTTAATCATCCTAGTTGCCCTGTGCTGGACTCTCTCCAGCAGTTCCCTGTCTTTCTTAAACTGAGGGGCCCAGAACTGGACACAGTATTCCAGATGGGGTCTCACCAGGGCAGAGTAGAGGGGAAGGAGAACCTCTCTTGACCTACTAACCACCCCTCTTCTAATACACCCCAGGATGCCATTGGCCTTCCTGGCCACAAGGGTGGTTTCGTTTATGTTGGCTGTTAAGAAAGGGAAAAATAAAGGAGAGCTCACAGTAGTGCCTAGTATGAACAATCATGGTTGGTTGAGTGCTAGAAGAAGTGTCATCAGACTTAAATTCTTATTGTTGCTGGCTTTGACGCTGAACAGCTGAGACATCTTCAGGAAGTTGTGTCACCTGGTTCTCTTTCTGTTTCCTTAGCCCATAAAGTGTAAAATGTCGTGTGATATTCGCTGTTGAGAACTATTTTTATGTTTTATTCATCTTACCATTTGCTCTTTTACTGAGTCACCTCAGCATTCATCATTTTGAGAACTGGACCCTTAGACAGGAATACTCAGGCACGCTACAGTTTGGATAGGAACAAGCACGAACAGCGACTTATCGCTGCTTTCCAGAGCTGACCTACTGAATTCAGATACAGATCTTGGCACAAAAGATGAAGCAGGTGCAGGAATGTATTCATACTGCAAGTAACTTTTTTTTAGGAAACAATACAAACCTGTGTTTTTGATAGCTCAGCTAGATACTTCTTTATCAGATATAAATTAAACTTGCTTGTGTTTAGTACCAGCAATATTTAATGTGTTCAGGAGCGTGTTGTACTCTGAATAATTGGCACTCCATCATTCTTTGGACCGTAGCAGTTAGCACTTCTAAATCTCTCCAGTAAGGTATGCCCCTAGTGACAGAGCAGCGCTGGCTAAGCTTGGCAGGTTTTCTGCTTGAAGTAAAACTGGATTGCCCAGAGCTGCTGCAATATTTTCTAGCTAGGGATAAGCGAGTAACTGGCGGTGATAACGCATTCGCTGATGGGAATGTACCCTACCATATGGGCTCGCTGCATCCAGGCAGATGTGAGATGGAGCATCCAGCTGTGAGGGACTGGTGCGGTCCAGTAATGTTATTTCCAGTATAGTGAGGCGCAGGTGAAGCCCACTTGTAATTTCAATAACTTCTGATGCATATAGCTCTGATTTTATTTTTTTTTTGCTTCCTGTGAAGGTAAATGCCAGCAACCTACAGCTGAAATACATGTGTTCAGGGAACTCTGAGGTGCTTGGTCAGCTCCATGTTGCGGTTGAATGCTTGAAATGGTGCTCAAAAGAGAACAGACCAAAATGCAGTAATCTGCAATGTAGTATGGAGCAGGTCTGTGTAAGTATTTCACTGCTTTGGTAGTAGTTTACCTTTTAGAATTTGGTTAATGTTTATTAAAAAGTTACGCTAAGTGAGTGCACAAACTCCGTTACTGTAATTTTTACACTGGCTCTGTGCAGCGCTTTATATTTTTGTTGTTTTAATTTTTAATGGAATCCCTGCAGTGAACAGGGTTTGGAAAACACAGCTTTTGGTATGGAGCTAAGCGAGTATAGAGAAGGTTACTGGGAGTGCATGTTACTGTCCACTTAGTGCCTGTGTTCTTGTTGTAACTGTTTCACCTTAAATTACAGAAAATAAAATAACTGGGCTGGAAAGTTCTGAGACCTTGCTGGAAAGCTTCATGTTAATATACCCTGGGCTTCTGGGAATCTGCTGCTTGTCAACTCAGAATTCCTGATTTTTAAATCAGTACTTGGGCTTCAAAGAGGGACAGGGGCGCTGCCTGAAGGCATCTATTTGCCAGAAAAAAAGATATGAAAGAGACTTGAAGAGTTCCTGTTGCTTGAGAAATCTATCTTACTTTTCCGGAGGGCTTGTAAAATAAAATTGTAGACGCTTCCTCTCTCTCTAAAATTTAATGTGATGGGTAGAAAGGGTGGAAAAAAAAGAGGCCTTTATCTAGAACTTCTTGGCTTTTCCCTTGGGAGGTAGTAATAGGGACACTGGAAGAATGACTTTTTTTTTTTTAACACCCATTTTGCTTTTGTTACAATATTTTGGATTTTTTTCCCCATTATCCAGTTGCACCACCAAAGAAATTCTTCTTGCTTTCCATTACATAAAATTTAATTTTTCATAACCAGATTTTGTCTGGAATAGGAAAACAGTCCAGAAATAATTTTAGTATCTTCTGCAATAATCCACACGTTCATATGCATGATGGTTCATATGCTGCAGATGAGTTGCTACAGTACTTGTAAAAGAAAATGCTCCAGCAGTCAGACAGAGAAAGAGCATAATCAAGTGCTCTGAAACTTTGGATGTTAAAAGACCCCTGATCAGGCTGGACAAGGTGAACAGGATTTGGGTGGCTTGGTCAAAGGAATGTGTGAAATGCAGGTTGTACTGCAGAAGTGAAAATATGTAACGTACGGATGTCCTCTCTCACTTGTGGGTTGTGTTTCAAAAAGTCTTCTTAATCATTATGTATTGAGGACAAACTGCTGATGGAATAAATGATGAGGGGTGCCATGAAGCATCCTAAATGGTTGGCTCTGAGGGCTTTTGTTCCCCATGAAAATCCATTTTAAGTTAAAGGACCTTATTATTTCCATGTAAGTGAAAAATATCACTCGGTGTACATGCTGTATGCTCTCTTTGGTACTTCAAAAGCATCCAAGCACTTTTTAAGCACTACACGAGACGTTCAGGAACAGATAATCCTCTTTCATATGAAAGCTGCTTTCAAACCTCATGTTGGTGTGTAACTGAGACCCTTCAGATTTTTTTATTTGTTTTCTTGGGAAATGAAATTCTTACCATGATTCTTATAATATCGAGATGAACATGGGAGACATTGGTCCGTAGCCTTGCAATGTTCTGGTTCAATGTCCTCGCATTAGGCTGTGAGAGTCTGTTTTAACCTTTCCTGCTAGAGCTATTGCACTTGGTATACATAATTAAACAGTCCTTAAGCAAAAGGAAGGCTTAGGCCCTGGTGTGAGAATAGGTTAACCCTTGGTAAGTTGAACTGTCCTGGTTTTAAAATCTATATACAGCAGTTATTTGCATAGTAACCTCACTAAACTGCCAGATATAAATGAGCATTTTACTTCATCTCTCAGCTAGTTATTTAATTTTATGCCACTGGGTTTACAGAGGAGCCGTGTTACACAATGCTGTAGTAATCTGCTGTTCTTGCTTGCTCTGTTACAATGAAGAGGGAAAATAAACCAACTGCAGTGAGGTTTGTAAGCTGCTAAATGGGCATTTAATTTTATGTGAGACTGTCTAGAGAGATGTTGCGCTACTAATATGTAGCAGCATTAATATGGCTTATGAATTGAGAGGTGGTGCTGTTTCAAGGTGTCTGCAGAAATAGAAGGAAATGAAGATGTTTATAGCTGGTGTTTGTCTGACTGACAGCTTGAATGATGGCAGCAGGAATTGCTATCAGCTCTGACAGAGGAGAGCTGTGGCCTTGTAAGTGGAGGCTTCCCTCACCTGTAAATGAGTTATATCAGAAAAATGGAGTATATACAAGAACTTCAAAAACCATTTGAATTAATTGAAAATATCCCATTAAGGCTGCAATTATTCTTTAAAACAAAAATTAAATCACAAAGTGAATAAATGGTGTGTTTCAGGTTTTCTCTGCCTTTACTGATTCATTTAGATGCCTCAATCTCACCTTGGTCTCATCTGAGTGATCAGCACCAGTGATCTCTGAGCGCTGTGAGTCAGACTCAGATATGTAAGGATAGGTTCTGGTTTTTGCCGTCCTCTCTACAACCTCTGCTTACATCAGAAATGAGTTTGGCCTTCTCCCTCTCTTCCCATTGCAGCCTGTACTTCTGTCCTGTACTATCAATGACTAATTACAGCAAGAGTGCTGTTCTATTGATTTTAAGCTCTTTGTGGAAGAAGCTTCTTGAAATGTTTTGGTGCAGGCTCATTTACAAAAGCCTTTTTTTAATTTTTTTTGGTCATCATCTTTTGTTTGTGTTGAACTTGCTGCCAGTGGGATGGTGGGTGCGTGCTGGTCCCAGGCAGCCAGATCTGTCTGCTGAGCAGCACCAAGTGCAGGGACTTGGAATCATAGAATTGTGTCAGCTGGAACAGACCTAGAAGACCATTGAGTCATTGAGTCCAGCCTTTGGACTTCAGAGCTTTCTCTCACCTTGGAGCTGCAAGTAGGATGAGAAGTCAAACGCTGGGCAGGAGTTAAGGAAGACCCTGAAACCTCTCAGTTTTGTATGTGTTGGGTAAGACTTGGTGTGTCGCAGACTTCGCTCCTGGCCAGTTCAAAAGTTTCAGACGTGGTCCTGAGGTATGTGTGGTTGCTGTCACACTGCCACGGGTGTCCTTCTGCAAGTAGAACAGGATTTCTGGTTTTCTCCACCATGCTTCACGGGGAAGAATGGATGTCCCCATTTAGCACTTACAGGGTGGGGAACAGCTGTGCAGCCTTTGCAGATACAGAAGATTGATGCTGTTTGGGACTCCAGGAGGACAGGGCTACGTGTGTGTTGCTGGTTCACAGGGTCACAGCGCTGTCACTCAGTGTAAAGCTCAGCCAGTGCAAGGACACATTTCCCCCATTTTCACTTGCAACAGGCAGGTTGTTATTGCTGAACCACAGCTTCGTGTGTGAGCATCTTCTGATGACCAGCGCCAGCCTAAAAATGCTCAGTTCTCCCGTATGCATTTTCATTACTCATTTCCTGAAGCTGAGGCATAGGCAATGCTATGTGAGCCATGGAATTGCTGGGAGAAAATCCCTCATGAGCTGCTTGGAGGGGCTTCTGTCCTGCTTGTAAACAGTTCTTTTACTCTGGAGTCATCACAAATCACCTCGCTATTCAGCTTGAATCCATCCTTTGGTGGAACCTTTGCTGTGTCTTCCCTGGAGCTCCCCTTACAGACAGCAATGATGAAGAAATTCACATTGGCTAATGGTTGTAGTATTTGCACAGGCCTGAACTGCTCTGACTACATTTTAAGCTAATTTGAAATGTAGGTGCTAAATAATAGCTACTGCATAACAACAGTGTGGTTTTCATTTAGCTGTACAGTAGATGTGTGGTAAGTGTGGGCTAATAAATGGCAACTGTTTATTTTCAGCAATGTCTGCTCATTGCGCCACGGGTTGGCTTTGTTTCAATACTTGGAGTTTTCCTACCTTTCAAAAGGCACTTTTCCAGCTTTCCTAATGTGGATTAAAATTCCTGCTTACCAGAAACTCTCATTAACTTTATAATTTTAAAGCTGTTTTTCTAGGTCAAACTAAGTATTGATTTGTAAGAATATGCATACTCGTAATAATTCTATATAAGTGTTGTTTCATTTTTTATCTAGAAGGCTATATTTAGAATTTATAATGGCTTTATTTGTTGCTGTCCTTAAAGACAATTTCACAAAGGCTTTGGTGTGCTGTTGGTTGCTGTGCTAAAGGCAGCAAGGGTGGGAGGAAATCTGAGGTAGGAGTGAGTTTAGTCTTTTTTTTGTTAATTTGGTTGGGGTTTTTTGGTTTAAGTCAATGGCGTTGGGTTTTTTTTGGAAAACAAAAGTGAAAAAATATACAGTGATAAGGCGCTGAGGTTTGAAATGAAACCATTCTGCTGATTTAGCAAGTGTTTAGGAATGGTCTCATCCACTGTGTCATCATTAGCAGTATATCAAGATGCTGAGAACGAGCTGTCAGTAACTCAGATATAGAGTTAGTGGAAGAAGTAATTTCATTTCCTACAAAAAAATAAATCAGGCTCATATTTAAATGTTCTTTTTTTGCTGTGGCCCCTCAAACATAGGATTAAAACATAGAATAGGAATAAAAGGAATAGGAATAAAAGAAGAAATAAATGTTTAAGGGAAAAAAAAAATTTAACTTAAATTGGACTTTAACAACCTTGTAAGTTTTTTTCTGATTTTGTATTTGATTTTGGATATGATACAGAGTAGTGTACTTCTCAAAATAAGGTAGTTTAAATTAGTTTATCTTCAGAGTTGATTGGTGGTTGCACTAAGATAATCATAAATCATTTGGATTAATTTCCATTTGCTGGTTCATGATATGGCAAAGAGAGGAGTAAACATTAATCTTAAGAATAGATAACTGCAAATTAGTAATATAATATCTGTGGAACATACAGCGGGCTGAAATCCCCCAATTTCCCTCTGAAGTTAAAAAGTCAGTCTCCTACACAAGAGAAATCTGGTGGATTTTCAGAAAAGACATTCCTTACTTTAAAGCAAGTAACAATGGAATTAAAGTCAAGTTATAGAAAATCATAATGAATCACAGCAAAATGTATCTACAAATCACTTAGATGTGGATTCTCTTGCTGTTTCAAACCCTCCCTTTTCCTGTTTTCCAAAATGCTTACAAAATTAAACCATTCTGTATTAGACTAAAGAATTAAATAATCACATTAAAGGAGACTGTAGGACAGGTTTGTCTGATAGTCTGAGAGGCACAAATTCCAAAATCCATGCTGCTCTGGTAATAGTCTCATGTTTATGTTATATTTGAAACTTTTCCAGTTTATTTCAAATTACTTGAAGCAGTGGGGCTCTGTACTGCTGTTCCAGGCTGCAACACCATTTGAAAGGTTAGTATGAGCAAACATTTCAACTTGCTCAGCTGTCTTCTGGCTCATCTCCTCAGCCTTGGCAAACAGTTTCCCTTCTCTTTATTGATATGATTCTAACAGGTCTGGAATTTCTGTTAAGAAGAATAAATGGATTTCAGTTCACGCAGGGCATGGAGCACAGCACTGTGGGATAGGGAACCCCTGGCAGAAACCTGCCTGCCCTTGACCAACCTGAACGCCCTTCCCTCCTTTTCTGTACCCTCTGGTTACTGCCTGGTATTCACAGTGGGTGCCGTGCAGGTGGCCACTGGATACGTGGGTAAAGGAATATTTTTGGGCTGCACCAGACTCATGGTGGAAGGGGTGCTCCTGAGGCAACCACGCAGACCTGTCCATGTCCCTCAAGGAGCAGCAGATGTGGATGCCACCAAGCTAGGAGAACTTCTGTAGGGATGTCATCCTCTTCTTCCCAGCTCCCAGAACTAATGATGACTGGGAAGGACGGTGTAGCTTCTATTTTCGCCCCCAAACATTTGAGATTGGTCCCTTAATTTGAAGTGAAAATATGAGGCCTTCTGGCTTATCCCCTTCAACTGGATTATAGCAGGGGAACTTGCTAGGAAGCGTGGAGGTTTGGAGAGAGCATTATCTGGAGAGTGAGCTCTGTGTTGGTGTGCTGTGACCTGAGTGCATGCTGCTTGGGAGCTGCCACCAAGCTGGCTTCCATGTGGCAGCTGTAGACCAGCATCTCTCTAGACAGGTGTTAATTGTAGACCTTCCAAAGATGTTTGAAAGTCTGGTTTGGGTTTTGGGAAGGCCATGCCTCATCCTAGGGTATTGAGGTTTCCCCAAATATCAGAGATTAGGAAGGAGGTTGCAGTGATGAATGGCCTTCCTCGGGCATCTCTTCTAGTTGGAATATCATCTGTGCTGTAGATTGTGAGCATTACTGTGTATTGAATTGTGACAAATGGGTTTTGGAATGGAAGCTAGATGGAAAGAAAAAAACCACCACATTACTATTTATAAAACCTATTTACAAGATTTACGTTCTCTGTCCTCTTTTCTGCCAATGATATTAGTGTTGATGAATTCTTATTTAGAGAAAGACTGATCTTATTATGTCAAGGGGTAAATATGCAGTGTGATACATGGGTATTAGCTGCGCAAGTCATTATCTTTGACATGCTGTCTTTAATGCTGCTAGTCCTTCTCAGCAGAGGATCATTTCTATATTTAAATAATTTTAGCTGAAGAAAAATTAAATTATTGCTGTGCCCTCAGATCCCTTCTAATGATTTTTGCCAAAGTCAGAATAGACCTGGTCCTGTGAAGGAGGTGTTTGCTAATTTCGAGCATGTATTGTACGTTTGTAAAACAGCAATGATATTACTTCCATCTCATTTCTCTGGAGTGGTGACAAAGCTAATAAAAGACTTAATCAGATAATGATTTTTGTACAGCAAATGTTTGCTGCTAAACATTCCACTGATGAAATGGCTTGGTCTTTTAAAGCCGTTTAGCACATGCAAAGCCTTCAGCTTTTAACTTATTTGTATGAAACTGAATCTTTCCCAAAAGTTTCTCTCATATGACTGTGCTTCATTTCCAGAAGGTAATTATAGCCTTGGAGACAAGCAGAGTAGTAGGAGCTTTGTGCCATTGAAAATCCTGGAGCTGGGATTACCTGTCTAACGATGATAGCTGCTGCCCTTAATGAGCTTCTTAGTGCCAGCGTGAGTGTGTCCTTGGTAAATTGTATTTGTAGTGTTCCTCCCATCCAGCGGTGCTCTGGAGGGGACTTGCTAACAAGAAGCTATTCAGTTCTGCCATCAAAATGACAGAAAGACCAGGGCAATTTTCCTCCTCTTGCTGGAGTTCAGCTTTGCTGACTAAGGTTAAATCACTCTGCCAAGCACGAATCATCGGTGGCTCATAAAAATAATTTCCCCAGAGAAAATTTGTGGCCTCTGAAATAGGCAAAGCTGCGGCAGGATTTCCCCAAGGGAAGGTGCTCCTTCCCAAGCACAGGGCTTCACCTGACTTCAAATTACCTGAGCTTGGATGCTTTTACTTTGTTTTTACTTTTCAGGGTAAAAATGTTCCTAGTAAGATGCAAAAAAATTAAAGGTCATCTTCATTCCTCTCTCACTGTTAGAATCTAGCCTGCTTAGATGGGGAAACAAAGAAGTGGGTTTCCTGGGCTGTCATTTCCCTTCTCTGCAAGCACATCCAGGTCCTCTGGTGGGAAACTGCACCCAGGTTGGGTTATAGGGTTCTTGGGGACCCCATCATGGTGTTTGGGCTGCACATTGTTTTTTGGTTTCCTTTCACCCCCAAGAGTGAAGGTGTTCTTAAATGTCTAAAAACTTCCACAATATTTGACTGCTGCATTTTGCTTATTTGTTTTTCCTTTCAAAAATGTCCTTTCAAAATTTCTTGTAGCAACATTTAGTGAAATTCATCACTTCTGGTTCCTGAGAAATAGTGCAGTGTGATACAAAAGCAGGATGCATGCTCGGTCTACTGTCTGTTCACCTTTTTGAAAAAGAGTTGTGAAGCATAACCTTTCTTATTGTCAAGTTGTTTGGATTTGGTTCTGTGAAATCTCAATTTACAGCTGCCTGTAAAAGGCACCAAGATGAAAATGTAAGGAAAAGTAAGGGTGTGTATGAAAATGGATGACAGTGATACACCTGGGGATGCTCAGAGAGTCATTTTTAGACTGCAATTAAGCTTCAGAAGCCTGTGACTTACAGTCCTACCCTAAAAAACTGGCTTTCCTGAATTAAACTTGCAAAGATGCCACTGTTGTCAGCAGCAGCAGCTCCTGGCTCTGTGCCTAGCCATGCTTCTGCTCAGGAAGAGATGTTAGGCTGTTGAGGCAGTGTTTGGGTACCACTTTGAGGTAGGTTGTGGTACAACTGTATCACATATTAGGAACCTCCTACAGCTGCACTGCATTGGTCATGTCTTTGGCATATAATCAGAGAGTGAAGGGAAAAATGAAGTTTGTGTTCTCAAGGCCCATTAAATATACTGGCCAGGAGGAAAGGCGTTTTTTTCTTCTTTAGTTTTGATGCTTTTCTGTTGCAGTGTGAATAAAAGAAGTATACTACTGGCACGACAGTAGCACAAATGCACACAACTCAAACCGTGCTGAGAACTTCTGTCGAAGCTTTATTTCTGCAATAAAAGCACCTATACTTTCTGCTAACAGGATGCTTCTTGAGGAGAAAGTACATAATACACTGACTTGCCAAGACAGAGTTAGCCATAAACTGAAGTCTGTACTCTACTGGAAATTACAGTATTTCAGGTTTTTCCATTCAGAACTGAAAAGAAAAGCAGCATGTTCTCTATTTGTGTTCTAACACACAGACTTATTTTGACTGTCATGGCATAAAATGACATAATAATTGCATATGTCACAAGAAGGGTGGCAGCAATAGTGAAGCCAACTGTTTGACTGTCAAAATATTTAGTTTCATGATATCATTTCATGATTAATTTGGATGCCAATTCATTAAATCCACGTGTATTCATTAGGCTTTTAGGTGCTATCTCGTCTTCACTCTCAAACAGCAGATCAACCACGTGGAGACTTCTAACCTGATGTACATACAAGGGCGTCTCTGGTCACCAGCCATCCAACACTGATGTCAGCTGAGGCAGCTTTCACTGCCACGGGGACTGGTGCTGCTTTAGGTCCATGTGGTTAAAAGATGGCCAAGGGAACTTGTGAGGATGCATAACTTTTAGCCTGCATGGGAGTGAGCAGAGGAGTGTAACGAGTGAGCCACGTTTGACTTGGAAATGGTCTCGTGGTTCATGTGTTTGAGCTGCTGGGACTGCAAGATTTACTAGGGTCCCTTGGAAAGAAGGACTGGGTAATGCCAGGCTTTAGGTCTTGTGCTGCCTTTAGATCTGGTGCTAGAAAAATCATACGAGTAAGTGTAACCTCTTCCTTTTTTTTTTTTGTGATCATTGGAAATGAGCATCCTCTCTGTGTCCTAGCTGGGGTTTTGCGATGAGCAGTGAACAAGCCTGTGGTAACCACGTGAACAGGGCATTTTGACAAAAAGCAGACCTAACACTTGGCCCTCTGTTTTCACAAGGTTGAAAGTGAGACCAGCCAAAACTGTGTTGCTGTCTCAAGCAGCAGAAAACAGAGAACTTGCTGCTGCTTAGTCTTTAAGTTTTACTGTCGTACTAGAAGACGCGATAGCAACACTGCTTGATACGTATGACAGGCGGTAGCGTGGTTCATCACAGAGGGAAACAAACTCATTTCATGTTCAGCAGGCTATGAAATGAGTCTCAGCTGTTCTCTCCCTGTCACACGGTGACACACTGCTCTCGTTACAGAGCATCCGCAGCACGGCTCTTCAGCCGCTTGCATCCCTTGCTTGTGGCACGTTCCCCAACACCTCTCTGGGCGTCAGAGGCAGCGGGTCAGCTGCTGCAGGAAGGACCAGCAAAGTTCATTGGCTTGGGCAAACGGTAGAGGAAGGTTTTGTTTGTAAAATAGTCATTGATATGTTTTTTGGTTCAGAATTTTTGAGTGTAATAATACACCCGTAAGGTGCAAAATCTCTCCAGTAAGTTTTTTTTAGGGATAACATTTACTTCTGTAGTGTCTCGCAACCAAATACCGTTCCAGTGCGCTGGATGGGGAAGCTAGAGCTCCTCCACTGGCTATATCCAAGGACTTGTGTCCTCATGATATCTGAAGGCCCTGGACAGGATTCTTGCCACTCTCCACCTTTCTTGTGTTGCTTTCCCTGCCTTTACTAAATGTGGTGGCCCAGAGTATTTATCCATATTTTACTTACGGCATTATTAGACGCAGACAGACTCTCACAGTTTTCCCTGCCTTGCTGTTGGCATGGCCAACTCTTGCACACCACCTATGAAGTTTCTCATTATGACTGGAAATTGTTTCTCCTTTTGGAGTTTATTAGGCAGTAAGCAGCAGGAATAATTTAGCTCTGTTACTCAGCAATCCCAGCTCTCCTGGGTCTGAGCAAACCAGTGAAGACTTCAGGGCGGTACACATTAAGTCAGGCTTCTTTAAGCAGCGTTCAGTACAGAAGTGCCGATGGTGAAAAGAGGTGGTGTTTTGCTAGAAACACTCATGGTCTGTATTTTCTTTAATTTTGTTTCTTTCTTTGACTCAAGTAGTCATCCAGTCTTGTTTGTCTTTTAATGAGATCAGCTTTTGTTCACTATTGGAAGATTAAAAATAATCACAGGGAAATAACATTCAGATTGCAGCACCTGGTGCTACATGCTTGGTCTTGGATACAGGAGAATGATAAGAATTTCCTGGTTTTATACAGCTATGCAGTTAATGAAGTCATGTTATTCAAGCTGTGTCATTTTACATGAAAAAGCAGAATCCAAGTCATACTGTGCTTTTGGGCTGACCTTGGTGATACAGAGTGCATCTTGCGCTGCAGAACTGTGCTCTGATTTTTCAGGGTGGTTTGGGTTTGGTTTTTTTTTTTTTTTTGCTTAATTGTTCCTTATGTTCTTGGGGGGAAAAAAAAAATTGAAAATGTGTACAATCTGGAAAATGTCTCAGAGCATTCAGTCTGCAAGAAGTCTGGAGCGAAGTGCGAAGGTGTAAGCTTTCCCAGTAGTGCTACAGACTTTGTAGTGCGCTGTGCTGATGCTGGATGTTTTTCTAGGCTATTGTAGAACTTCAGAATTTTTACCAGGGCCTGGACCGACCCTGGGGTGCTTTAGATGGCAGCTCAGGCTGCCCTTCTGGTTCCTCAGGAACTGGGCAGAAGGCACAAGTCAGGACCTGGGCTTCAGGTGGTGGCTGGGGTCTTTGAGCAGCCTGGGCCGCGGGGTGAGCTGAGCGTGCCTTGGGGAGGTAGGAGCCCTGAGGATGCCCCTTTCCTGCCCCAGTGGGGAGAGAAGGAAGCCGTAATCTGGGCTGCTTAAAATCAGCAAAACATGAGAACGTAAGGGTTTCTGACTCCATTCCATGCTTTTGCATCTCATATAATGCCTTTCATAAAGGAATCAATCTCAAATTTAAGCCTGTTTAGAAATCCTCTTCACATTTCCAGGATAAGCTTCTTAATGGGCAAGTTCACACCTATTTACTCCACTGCTGTCATTGTCCTTTGACTTAATCATGCTTCCCCCCTCCCCAGTGGTTATTTTGGGAGGAGTGTGTGGATGCTACCATGGATGGATACAAGCAGGTCACTCTCAGCAGCGCCCTCCAGCTGCTCCAAAGATGCCTGGGGATGTAGTTTGACTGCCAGACCTCGCGCGTTCCTGTCTGTGCCGTTTGGCTGAGTCTGGAAGTGACAGCCCATTGAATGACAGTGCTCAGAGAGGAGTCCCTGCAGAAGTTCTCACTGATGAGTTGTTCTGCCTCACCCTGCCAGTCACTGAACCACGGCCAGCACAGGAGTGTGTTTGCATTAGTGACTACGGGCATTGCAAGTGTCACCTTCACCTTCCGTGGGATTACTTTGAAATATCAATATTTTGCAATACCTGCGTGGCTCCCTAGGTCGACAGGGAAGAACGATTCACAGTGTACATTTTGTGGAGGAATTCCAGTGCCTTCTGTCCAGGACATCCAAAGCCCAGCAAAACAAAATTCTCAGATGTAGAAGTGGCAAGGGCTGGCGCACTGGTACAAATTTTGTCTTGGAATGGTGCAGGGTTATTTGAGACCAGTATGACACGGTGTGGATGCTTCGTAAGGCAGCATAAGCAGAGTTAAACCTTGAGTAGTTCTGCAAGACCAAGCATATAAGTGCCTAAAATATATGAAAGATTAGGTACTGGGTTTAGGCTTTAGGATTACTTAAGGGAGTGGAGCATCTCCCTTATGAGGAAAGACTGAGGGAGCTGGGGCTCTTTAGTCTGGAGAAGAGGAGACTGAGGGGTGACCTCATTAATGTTTACAAATATATCAACGGTGAGTGTCACGAGGATGGAGCCAGGCTCTTCTCGGTGACAACCACTGATAGGACAAGGGGTAATGGGCTGAAACTGGAACATAAGAGGTTCCGCTTAAACTCGAGAAGAAACTTCTTCTCAGTGAGGGTGACGGAGCCCTGGAACAGGCTGCCTAGAGAGGTTGTGGAGTCTCCTTCTCTGGAGACATTCAAGACCTGCCTGGACACGTTCCTGTGTGGCATAGTCTAGGCGTTCCTGCTCTGGCAGGGGGATTGGACTTGATGATCTTTCGAGGTCCCTTCCAATCCCTGACATTCTGTGATTCTGTGATTCTGTGATACTTAGAAATCTCAAGGGTACCTATGTGGATGTACTTCTAAACCACATATGATAGCTGAGCGCCTTTTTCTTTAGGGAATTAGTGTTTACCTTCTCTATCGCTTTTAAAACCTCTGCTAGAGGTTTTTCTCTATATTTTTAGGTGCTTGAAACGTTAAAAATATGACCATTCAAGTTTAATGAGGTTGTTATCACAGAAACAACCACTGTCCGTTAGGATACAGTGATCAAGACTGTGATCTGTGCTGTGGCTTCCTAAAGGGCTCTACCTGGGTGCCCACCCGCCACCTCCTGTTTTTGTCTGAGCTGCGCCACAAAATTAAAATGGGCTTTTGCCTTTGGGACAACACCTCTGCTCAGGAGCGCTTCATTTTTCAGTTCAAAATTCATTTCCTTCCACCGTAGGCATCAGCTAACTATTATGGAAAGGTAATGAGCTCCTGGCAGCTGCTGCAGTTGTCGTGCGACGGAGGGTGTCAGGTGGGGGTTAGTAGCTTGTGCATGGCCATTCATCATGATCATGTCGGTCTGTGAGCTCTGGTGCCTACAGGTCCTAACTTCTCCTTTCTTCTTTTACCAAGACCGAGGTGCATTGCTTTTCTGAGGGTGACCTTTTTATATAATCTTTTTAATTCTGAAGTGTTTTCTTATTTTTAGGCTGATTTGGTGGCAGATTGAGCTTCACTGTGTGCTCTGGATCATGGATTTTGTTGTGACTTATTCTAAGCTTTTTGTTTGTTTCCGTTTGGAGAAATATATTCTTGTATTGTTTAGTAACAACTGGATTTTATTCTACTATACTGTTTATTCTACTATACTAAGCTACTATACTCAATGCTTGTGTTTTGAAGCAGTGGAAGCAGTTTGTAGGGATATGGAAATGGCCTCAACTTGTGTCAAAGGGGGTTAAATTGAATATTTGGAAAAAATTCTTCACCGAAAGGGTTGTTAAGCATTGGAACAGGCTGCCCAGGAAAGTGATTGGGTCACCATCCCTGGAGGTGTTTAAAAGACATGTTGATGTGGTACTTATAAGGGACATGGTTTAGTGGTGCACCTGACCTCGCTAGGTTAACAATTGAGTTTGGTGATCTTAAAGATCTTTTCCAACCTAAATGATTCAATGATATACATGCACTGCGGTCACAGAGTCTGCTTCCCTGAGTTGTTGAAGCTGGAGCAGTGCTTGTGTTTGTGCAAAAGAGCAGGTAGAGGTGTAGGGAAAGCAGCACTTTGTGATGAGAATTCCAGTGAGAAACTAGAGTGGGAAGCAAGAGGCCCTACATCTCCCCTTTCTTACTCCAGCCTATATTCAAATCACATCCTGCTTGTACTGTCTGAAGGATGTGTAAGAGCAAGATGTGTTGCTAAGAATAAGTAATGGTGAATAAAGAGAAAGATGACATTGTTTTGTTTGTTTTTTGAAAGAAACAGTTTGACAACACTGAATTTGTCAGCTGCCACTGAGTTAATTGCAGCTGAGCACAGAACCAAGGAATTGCCTTCCAGGGCTTCAAGGTTTGGAGAAATGTTTTGAACAAACTTTTTCATTTATTTACCACCTTCCCTAGTTGTCTTGAGTTGATATGAAAATTAAAGTTTGACATTTTCATCATTATAAACCCCAAAGTTTCTGGTTTTCAGCTCTAAATTCTGTCCTACTGTGGGAAGTTCATGCTAGAGTGATCTTAAACATTTCCACCTCAAAGCTCTGGCCAAGGCGGGGTTCGGCACTGGGAGGCACTAAGTTCTTGTGCCCACAGGAGTACGAAACTGAGCTTCCAAGGAAGCTTTCAGTGGCAGACCTCGCAGGCTGAATCCTTGGGGTGCAAATGTCTCATGACTTGAATACTGCAGGGTTCGTTTAGCTCTGTTTGTGACTCCTCTGGAGAAACAAGGTACCTAAAGGAGGAGCGGTACTGCTTTTTCTCCCCCCCCCCACCTTGATTAGTTGTCATTCATATGATGCTGTTCTTACACAGTGCTAGACTTGGTGGGAAGGAATATGCCTCAGTCAAACCCTATGTCTGCAGTTAGTTGTAGTGTTAGTTATTTTAAATAGTATTTTTAGGCACGAGATACTGGCTATAGTACGGCTATACGTGCACCTAACAAGAAGGCTATGACATGCATTACACCACAATTCCTACCTCTCTCTATGTGTATTTATCATATGGTTAAGTAGGAGGTAGCTTACTCTGCTTTGAATCTTTCATTTATAGTAGGGTAAGAGCAGGCTGATGTTACCAGTTCCCCACCACCTGTCCCCAGCAGCATACCCAGGGTATCCCCTAAAACCTGTAAATTTTTTCACCTTCTACCAGACTCTATCACTACCCAGCTGCAGCAGAAATCTTAAAAAAACCCAAACCAAAAAAAGCCCCACAACAACTCAACTTTGTAACATTTTTATGAAGGTAAATAACCTAATCCAGACCAGAAGATGATGTTTCCAGCAGTGACAAATACACATGGATAGTGCTGTGTGACCAGCCTCTGTCTTGAAACTTTTGCTGTAGACAGGTATGTTCCAGGTCTGACAAATCAGTAATAAATTCATTTTGCCAAAACTGCATGGTCTGTAGCAGATGCTCACTTGATGGCTACAACATGTTAGCTGTTATTATCACACATGCAAAACTCCTCATTTCCATTCCTGGCTCCAGTGATTTTCTGTTGGCTGATAAGAACTTAATTTTAAAAAAAAAAGAAATTTAATAATTAAGAATAATAATTTAATAAAAATAAATAAGATGAAATAATAGTTCTCTGTTTTGTTTTGCTGCCTCAGTATGCACGTGGTTTTTCATGTTGTGTACATTTTGGATTTTAAGTTGGAGTTACATTTTGAACATAAATTGCACACATTTTAGATTTCAGTGCAAGATCCCTCAGAGTAGACCAGATCCTGATAAAACACTGCAGAGAGAGATAAAGCTGTTGAGATTACAATAAAAAGTTTCAAAATAGCATTCCCAGAAGGCCTTACCAAGTGTGCTTCTAAAAATTGCAATGAAACTAGATGACCTGACTGGATAGTTATGTAAATCATTGCGGTTCCTGTTTGAAGGCAGATAAAAGAATAATAAATATTGATCAGTGAAAATTAATCTACACTTTCAGATTTTTTCTATTTAATGTTTGAAGATTAAATCTGTGTGTTCCAGCAAGCCTTTCTACTCTTCTTATCCAGTGTTTTGCTTTTCTGCATGTCTGCTTCAGGAAAGAATTCCCCAGACGTTACAGTTCCAGTGTCCCTGCTGTGCTGAAGACTATAGTTTCTAAAGAATGAGTTTGTTCGTGTTTTCCCTGGTGACCCGGGTACAAAATGCTCAGATAGTACAATGCTAACAGCTACAGTCAGGATGGGAAAGGACTGAAGGGTGCTCTGGAAAGAACTTGAGGTTTATTGCAGGGAGGGTGGGCAAAATATCTATGGACAAACTTGAGACAAACTTTTGGCCTTTTGTAAAAATACTTTAATCGTAGAATAACTTGATACTTAAGAGCCTGCTAGGATGTCTGTCCAAACGCATATTCTCCCTCCTGCAGTCCACAACTTTTGACCTTGCTCTTCTGTACACCAGGATCTCCACTGGTTTGTCCTAAACCTACTATTGTGAAAGGGCTGAGGAGAAAAGCAATGGACTTTTGGATTAGATGATGATTATGTGGGGCTTGCTCTTCTGACAGTCTTTGTAACCCTGTGGTTTAGGGTACCTCCAAGTTTGCATGAGGTGTGTGTACTCCTTTGTTCTGGAAAGGATTCTAGAGCTTTCTGGATGTTTCACCCCAGGTGTCTAACTCTTCCTCTTGACATTTGGGAACCTTTCAGATATTGCACCCTAAAAGGTATGGTTTGGAGCTGTCTCAGAGCTATATGGAAGGTGGCAAGACTTAATTTTGTCTTCTAGAAAATGTCTGTAGTTAGTGCTCTGTTCACTCTTGCTCTTGAAGCACCTGTGAGAGTCGTCACCTAGGATTACCCTCCCCCAAAAAGCAGCATAGTAGTGTGGTGGTGGTGTGGTAGAGGTGGCTACTTGTAAGTCAGCACCTGCTTCCAACCTCTAAGGCTTCTGTGACTCAGAAACTGAAAACTGGGCTCCCCTCTCCCTTCAGTACCAGTTGTTCTTACAGTCTCATCTGCATGATGTAACAGGAGCAGCAGTTTCTCGGGCATGTGTGGACAACAAGGCACTGAAGCCCAGGTCTGCCTTAGAGGTGCTGCAGAAATCAGTCCTCTGCCAGGGGAAATTTGATTTTCAGATCTGCCAAAAATAAATGTAGTGTTTACCGAGAACGGTCATTTGGTGAAGATACTAATCTTTTACAATTTAAACATCGCTGTTCTGCACAAGAGGGATGCTGGTTCGTGTGTGCTTTCTGTGTGGTTTATTTTTAGGCGTTATGGAGAAGTCTGCCTAATATGGTTTGTTTTCTCATTTTTTTACCCAGTGGGAATGCTTAGCAACTCTTTGCATTCATTTCAGATGTAAATGTTGCAAAACTCTGCTTATACTTTCCTGTATTATCTAAAGCTGTGTTTCTTGTTTGAGTGACATCTCTAATTAGAGACATCCGCAGGTTTTATTAAAAGCCATGAATAAGCTAGGCTCAGATTTTTGGCCTGGTTGTTTGCCAACTTATTTCAGAATTTAGAGATACATTTATGATGGTATTTCTTTCTTTTAAATTAATTCTGAAGTTGTTTAATTATTTCATGTTGGTTTACTCCCCTGGTTCTCTGACAGTTTGGCATAGAATCAAATGATCAATAGTATTGATTTGTTGTAATCAAATAATTTATTTTCTCTTATAGCCATTTGTTTACCAGCTTTTCTGTTCTCACCCTATAGTAGATTTCAATCTTGGCTTTGATAGCTTTCCTGCTACCAAAATCATTGTTCTCTATGTAGACCTACTCTGAATATATGCTCAATTTACAGTGTCATCACAGTGCACGTGGTTTTAATATCCAGTGTGTTACCATTGGTCATTTTGAACCATATAGTTTTCTCTTATATCATCCTGTTACGATAACTCATGTACTTTTCCTAGTTCATTCATAGCATTAAGCTTAACATCCTGAATAATTGTAAATTGTATTTCCTTTTCCCGTTCTTGAAAAAGAGACAAAGTTTGTGGAATCTCTGAAAAGTCTTCTACTGTCTCTATAGCCAAACGGTGGGTAGGGCGGAGGGCAGGTTATAAACCAGCATCTTTCTTGGCTCTTGGTTTCGAGATGGTGATGGGGGTGGACTGTCTGCCTGTCGTTTTAATTGGTGGGCTACCAGAGTCAATGCTTAGGTGAAAGTTAGAGCCATCTTCACAGCGACATTTTTCTGGCCAAATTGTTCTGATGCAGGAGAACTTTGCCTGCTCTCTGCATGTGTTGTGAACTTGGTCTATGTGAAACACTTCAAAATGTGTTTTCTTGTTGTGTTGCTTTTTAAAATAATCTTCTGTTTTAAAAACATTTTAGTAGTTAGACTTCCCAGCCTGAGATGCCCAAAACCTTTCAGTGGGATTCCTGAAGCCGACTTTTAAAGGAATTTTACTCCCAGAACATTTCTTGCATGCTGAAAAGCAACTGCAGTGAATGTACAAAAGATAAAGGAAGCTACTCCATGTGAACAGTAAAGTTTTGAGCTTCATACATTCGCCCCGATTATACAGTAAATGTGTTGGGCCTGATTTTCACCTGCTTGCTTGGCACTTAGCAGCACTGCACAGGTTTATTGCTCAACCTGGGACCCTTCTGACACCAGTAGAGTATATGGGAATGTAAGCCAGGGTAGGGACAGACCACATACACTGACCTGGCAAAAAAAGCGCTGAATTTGTGGAAGTCATCACACCTGCCAGGGAGGGTAGGCTCAAGAGTGCAGGCTGCAAAGCAGGAGTGCATTCATGCATTTAAGGAGTGGTGTGGCAAAAGCTTTGTTCTTATTTAATTTCAGTAAACCGTATCATTGGATCTTTCTTTTCGAGTAAAAAAAACCCAACAAACAAAAAGTGTGTTAGCAGTCCCGCACCCTCCCCCAAAAAACCCTAAATGTTAGAAGTAAAAAAATCAAGAACAAAGCAGTGGTTTGGGACATTCTCATATTTTCTATTTAGGAAAATCCACAGGTTTTGTGTGTTTTTTTTCCACTATGTTTCATTTTCTCTAGGTGCCAGCTATGTTTAAAGAAAGGAGTTTTAATTTGAAATACAAATTAATCCCGTGGAGCAGAAAGAATATGTCAGGCGTGAAGGGTAATAGTATTTCTTCACTGTAGAGAGAAAATTATTTTGTTCACTTTCTAAGGAGACTTTACTACAGTGGCTCGTAAGTACTTTTTGAAAGAAGCCACAATACTTGTCCTTCATGGGCAAGAAATCCTATATTTCCTGGGATTACTGCCTTTCTCTAATCCGGTTCATTATAAGCTATTGTGGGAGGAAAAGAGCGGCAGGGTCTTTTGGTTCTTCTGCAGCTGCTAGAAATGGCAGCCTTTAAAGGAATCTTTCAGGCAAAGAAGAGCACAGCAATTACAGTACGGTCCTTGTTTGATGGTGGATGGGAGCCCTTGCCATCTGCTGCAAAGAACAGCCACTTCCATGACCCGCTAATTAAGCCTGTGTCAACATCGTTAATGGTCCTACTTGTACAGGACAGAGTATCTGTGGGTACGTGGGAGTGTGTGTCTGTTTGGATCAGAAGAAATTGTTCCTGTGCAGTGATCGGTTTTCCTGCAGAAATGCTGGTCTTGACTGGTGGTGTTTTAAGTGGATACGTGCCAATGTTGACTGGGCATCTGCGTCTCATGCGGGTGGTCACCTCTGAAGAAAGGTTGGCAGATCTTTGAGCTCCCACAACAGTGATTCATGGTTTTACACCCTGGGAGAACAGAAGGAGCCACGGATGTAAATGCAGTTTGTAGGGTGCTACATGTCTCCTTACCACTATCAGAATAGAATCATAGAATGGTTTTAGTTGGAACGGACCTTCAAGATCATCTAGTTCCAAGCCCCCTGCCGTGGGTGGGGACATCTCCCACTGGACCAGGTTGCTCAAAGCCTCGTCCAGCCTGGCCTTGAACACTTCAGGGTTGAGGCATCCACAACTTCCCTGGGTAGACAGATGTAAGCATAGATGAGCTGGTCTCTGAAATACAGGGCTTTTGCTTTTGATAATTTCTTCGCACATTCCACCTTTTCCTGTTTGAATTTGAGAAGTGCGCTACCACAGCACAGAGTTTTTGGAGGTGCAGTCAGCACTGCACTCAGGGACCGCCTCTCACGTTGTTGGGATCTGACTATTGGGAATATTCCGATCAATCTGCGTTTGACTCAGGTTAGGGTGAATTCTAAGACATTGGGTGTGTGGGGATTCTTTTAACCCTTTTAAAGGAGGATCAGCAAGTTTGAAATGGATGCAGAATCTTTACGATATAATAATCATTACTCCTGGAGGAGTTAGCAGGCGATCTGTCTCTTCCCGACCAGCATGAAGATTAAAAAAATAAGAATGGCAGTGTCCTTGTTGGTATCCAAAGTGAATGAGTCCCTCCTGATGCTACTAAAAAGCTAATTCTGCCTTGACTTCAAAGAAAAACATCAAATGCAGTTTTGCTGTTTATCCAGGTGCTAAAGAAAGAGCTTTTCCATGCTGCTGCTTCTCTGGCTGAGAGTACGGGGGAGTGTCTCGCTTGCTTGCTATTGATATTTAAATCGTTACATTCAAATGAAGCTTATTGAACGCCTCGCTGACACAAGCAGGGAACTACACCAGCAGTTTGACAACTGCTCTGTGATTTTTACGGAAGATAAACCACAGAAGAGAAACGTGATGAGACAGCAGGAAATTAGGAGGTGTTCCCTTATTTTTCCTGAACAGCAAAGATGCTGTTCTTCACAGGATGTGTTTCAGAACTTGCTTTTATTGCATGTTTCTCGTTTTTCACGTCCAAAAAGCCTTCTGCGTCGTTGAGGCTGTGTGTGGCAGTGACCATCAGGCACAGAAGTAGCCTCTTTTGGCACAGTTTCTGCAGACCCACAGTGGATGGATTCACCATGGGGCTGCATCTGTTTCTCAGCCAACAAGAGGCTCTTCAAAGGGAAGATTAATTAAAGCCAAGTGAAAAGTGGCATTTGGAAGGTTGTTCCAAACTCCTTATAGATTTCTTTGAGAATAAATAATTTCCTATGGAGACAAGCATAGAAGTGCTTATCTTGGTGGACTTCATTAAAGCATTTGAAATGGAGATGCATGGGGGAGGATGAAGATTCGTATGAGAATTAGAAGGTATTTCAGAAATTGATCGCCAGAAAGGATAACATTAGTTTGAAAAATGTACTTGCTAGGAGGAAGACTGCTAACTGAACTTGTCAAGGGCTGGTTTCAAAAGCCAATGTAGTCAGTATTTTCACTTACAGCCTTTGAACAAGATCAGGGAATGTGTTTAATGAAGGTTGAATTTGCAACACTGTTCTAGTTTCATGTAAACCTGTGTGCTAACAAGTCTTTTCCTTAGGCTTGGTTAGTTTCCTGAAAGGTAATACTTGAAAGCCTGTGGTCAAACAAGGAGAAAATGATGATAATAGAACAGCAGCTTTCTGGTTTTAGCTAGGTCTTCACTCAAATGTTGGGGCAAAACATGGTTATAAGATGTTTTCTGTAAGAGATGTAAATTATGAGGATATAGAAAAAAATTCTTTTGCATCACCCTCCTAGCAAAAGTGATGAATTATAAATTATATGAATTATTTTCAGTAAGCCTGAAAAGAATTAAGAATTAAATCTGTTTCCCTCCGTAATTTACAAATACTTCATCTTTGATTAGAGAGCTGTTGGGATAAAACATTTTACTTTGGCTGCAGTGCCCTTTAAAGTGTATTTTAAAGATTTTATTGCAAGGGCTTCCTTTCTGGTTTTCTGATTTTTACATTTTGAGAACTTGTGCATGAGCATAGCACACTCAAAGTGAAAATTTTTTTTGTTGCCTGGTCCGTGCAAGCTACCTGCTAACACAGTCTGTGCTCCCAGACTCTAGCTTGTCTCCTCACTGAACTGTAACACAAGCTGTTGTTTTAGTCCACTAAGAGATGACCCATAGTGCCAAATTGATTTTTTCATCTCAGTGACGTGTAGACTGAGCTCACAATACCATTATTCACGTTTCACTTCAGTTGTGACCTACAGCTTGAATTTGAATCTGTTCCATGTAGTGAATTGCATCGATCCTCTCTGTTCTCCCTTCTCTCCAGCTATCTGTATTCAAAATCCTCTATACTCTGTTTCAGCTTTTGGCAAGAATTATTGTTTCTGCTTTGTATCATTAATATATGTAAAGTATGTTCAGGGGATGAATGAAAAAAAGTGAATGTCGTGGTAGACAAAAGCATTTTCAGCCAGTGATTTAAGTCAAGAAAGATTAATAAAATCAAAGATGCCTTCATCGCTTGACGATAATATAACATGTGCTGCAAGTGGGTTAGATTTTGGAAATGCAGCTGGGAAACCTGAGATCTTACCAGTGCAGATAGTAACTTTGGAAAAGTTATGGTTTTACTCTATACTTTAGCTTGCTGATCTCCAGATTAAGGGATAATATTTCACAAATACCTGCTTAAACTCCACAGCTTTTTGCAGAATCTTCAAAGAAGCTCAACCGAAGGTGGTCTGAAAACCTCCAAATTCAGTGCCACCTCTCACTGTTGTAAAGTGAGCTTCTGCTGCTCTAAATTCAGGGCTTGGGGGGGAAAGATTGCCTGTCAAATATCAAGCGTATCTAGACTCGAAGAGCTTTATGGATACACCTCATTAGAGAGGTTCTAAATAAAATTGGTGGACTTCAGAGCAGAGCAAGGCAGTCTCGCTATTTAATGTCATTGTTTTTCATTAATCCTTGGATGTATCCATGCAGACAGTATATTTTCTGAATATGTCTAAGCATCATTCATGGCTTTCTGGAGCTTGCTAAACTCAGGTTGCTTTTGAAGTGCAAATACTTTTTTTTTTTTTTTTGAATTCATCATATTTCTGCAGATAATGTTTTTTTAATAATTGAATGATTATCAAACTTGGAGAAAAAAAAAGTAATCCCCAAAGATGATACTCTGTCCATACACATGCATGCATATATACAATCTATTCTGGTAGAATTTGCCTACCTACATAAACCTAACCATATAAAACATACCATAGATAACAATAGCAAATATAGGGCTGGGGGAAAAATGAGACTTGTTCTGGTCCAGCAGAATCAACTATTACAACATCATTCCTGATGTACTTTGGTTTAACTTCTTACCTCTGCAGGCACATATATCCTGAGCAATGCATGACAATCTTGTAGTGTTAGAAATCTGTATGTTAGAGTTTTCTGACATCTCGCTCGCATCTGTGGTGACCTGCTCAGCACTGGTTCACCCTGGCCAGGCTCAAAGGGTACGGAGGCAGGGTCTGGCGAGGCTGAGAAGATAGGAGCACGCCTGAAGGGGGTGGGAGGAATGAAGGAGGATGTGTCCATGGCGTGTGGAGTGAGCAGGAGTGAAAGGAGGGAACGTGGAAAGGACATAAAACGATGGAGTGTCCCAATGATGCATGGCGTAAGTGCAATGAAGGAAGCTTAGTCTGGAGAAGACTGAGGGGGGATCCTATCAGTGTTTAAAAGTAGGTGCCAGGAGGATGGGGCCAGCCTCGTAGGAAGTTCATCTAAATGTGAGGAGGAGGTTTTTTGCTTGGAGAGTGACAGAGCACTGGCACAGGCTGTCCAAGGGAGGTCGTGGAGTCTCCTCCATCTCTGGAGACTTTCAAAACCCGCCTGGACGCGTTCCTGTGCAGCCTGCCCTAGGGGATCCTGCTCTGGCAGGGGGGTTGGATTAGATGATCTCCCTTTCAGCCCCAACCTTCTGTGATTCCGTGGAGGTTTTGGTGTCTTGTGTGCTTGCTATACTTGCTCCTGATTTACATTATTCGTTAAGTCGCTCAAGTGGAACTGCTGAACTTGGTTTGGTTGCCCAAAGCAGCCTTCCTGCATGTAGAATATTGTCTTTGTCGGAAGTTAATTATATGGGGTGAATAATCAACGTTCACTTTTGGTAAATCAAATAAAACAGTAAAGCAGATTTCAGTCTCTGGTACAGCTTATGTAACGGAAGAATACTTGTGCAAACAGGCTAGAACAGCAGAAGAATCAGGATATTATGATGTTTAAAATCATAAAAATATATTATTTTTTTAATATAGAGTGATCTTAACTTTGTTCACAGTAAATGTGTATGGTTATGAGCTCTGTTACTGGAGAATAGAATTAAAGGGACAACAGAAGCTGATGTTTATCATCATCAACGCGTTTTCATACATACAAGCTACTAATAAAACTACCAAGTGTAAGAAAGAAGGCAGTATGGAAAGAAAGTGCATTTTCTTTCTCTTGCTTTTGTTTTTTATCACAGCATCTCAGTAATACCTGAAGTGGCATTTGACAGGATCATCACCCAAAGCTGAGGTGTCTCCCTGTGTATGTTCTGTTTCTTCATGTCTCCTAACGTAAAGAAATACAGCCAAGATCACTGTTCATGCCTCTTGAAAAATAATCCTGAGGATTTTCATTCTCATGAGATGCTTCTTTAGAGGAATACAAAAGCAGTGAAATGGGTAACAGCTTTTACTGTTCGTTTCTTTTTGGTTTTGAGGTTTTTTTCCATAATTTATATTTTGGAAGTCATAGAGTGTTTACAAGAAAGAATTAAAACATCTGCAAAATTGCTGATCACATTTTTAAGCTTAAAAGTGGTGCTGTTGCCAAATATATCTATTTTTAGGAATAATTCATAAGGGATAGTTAATATTTTATGGCTTACAAACTTACAAATATTCTTCCCCCAACACTTCAGCATTGCCAGGCTTTTTTTATTGTTCTTTTTCAAAAGTAGTATTTTTGCAACTGCGTGTACTTCTGAGCTGTGTTCTCTAGGAGTTCTCTCATGCTTTTCCTGTCTGCTTTAATACATGCCTCTTGCATTTGAGATCTTAAGTTGGATTGATCACCTCTATGTTTCTGCCTGGCTCCAGATGGAGGTGCATGCACGCTTTTAAGCATGTACCTGGTGAGAGCAGCTCACGTGTTGAAAGGTGAGCATCTCTCTGCCTGCTTCACTCCGGTTTAGGTCATGGAATCTGCTGTGGGTAAGCTGTCGTAAGCATCCTGAGTGAACCAGAACATGCCACTGTTTTAATGCACATTGCACTAAATGCCTCTCATAGTCGGTTTTGAGTGTCTATGGAAACAAAATCGTGATGTTTCTGAGCCAGTTGACTCCCCTGTCCTCGGATGGGAGGGCTGTGCTGGACAGACAGGAGGAGAAAAAGTGAAGTTTGCTGTGGCAGGTGGTTGTGCTTATCCTGCAATCTTAGTAATGCGTTTTAAATAGAAAATCTGCATGTCTGTTAGAAAGGTGCACTAAATGTTTAGGAGTAGGCAGAAATAATGTGTATAATCCCAAAGCAGTATTCAATCAGGGTCAGATTAAGAATGTTAATAAAGGTATTTCATCCCACCACATTAACCTCCCCCTTCCTTGCTTTCTTCTTCGCTGTGCCCCCAAGCAAACACCACAAACAGAAGCTCTTCAGTGGTGTCTGCTGCACCAGTGAGACGGCAGATTTACAACTGAGACAGCACGTTCCTTCTCGCAGGCATTCTGCATCCGTCAGCTCTGGAGCTCCCCGGGGGGTTGTTCTGCGCGTGGTCCAGCTGCTCACGCCGCAGCCCGGCTAGTAGGATGCGTCTTGCATCTCTCCAAAGTATTGGTGTGGTCGATATTGCTGCGGCATCCTTTCTGGATTAATTATGCCCTTCTGGCATCTGGAGCTCTCAACTACAAGCTGGTTTCTTTGGATTTGATTTTTTAAGTATAAGTTTGCAAAGAGTAATGTTTAGTATCTCTTTGGGTAACTGTTTATTCTTGTATCTCCTCTTTTAAGTTGGCAGCGGGGAAAAAAACATTGTCATGATAAATGGAAATATTTAAGCAATTAAAATTGAGCAGTACTATTGTCATGCATTTCAAATGTATGGGTATATACAGGTATTTTAGATAAAACATTTCACCTCCAGTTTTAGAAAATTGCCATTAGGAACTCCGAGGCAACTTCTTTTCTGCCTAAGCAGAGAGTGCTGGGGTCTAGCAGGTAACCATGACTCAGTAATCCATTACAGAGATGCAGTTATAGGCACGTGTGGCAAATTCATAGAATTATAGAACAGCTTGGGTTGAAAGGGACCTTTAAAGCTCATCTAGTGCAACTCCCATTTTGCTTCCTCTTTCTCTCTATCCCAGTGTCGTAGTTTGAGGTTGTTTTCCTTCTCTTCCCCCCCTCAGCTGCAGGAGACACGATGCTCTGCAACGCTTTGTTTTTATCCATAGTAGAGAAAGGTTTTTGTTGTAGATAGACTAAAAATGTGGTCCCTTTGAGATGCTTGATATGAATCACATTGTTTCAGCGATGCTTTTATAGTCCATCCCAAGGCAGTGCTTTCAGTGAAATACTCTCACATAACACCTATCAGCATTTGCAGATGCTTTCTTATTTTTAATAGAGGTAAGGTAGAGAAATTCTGCCTACCAAGTAGGCTTTCATGCTGTGCATTGTGTAAGGAAATACTGCTGGGTCTTTCCTCAACAATCCAGTATCAGCTGCATGGTTTTCATTGCCTCAGCTGGGCTCTTTAATCCCAATAGCTGGAAATTTTCCTTCTCTCTCTTCTTTCTACCACCTAGCAATATATTATGTTAACATTACGCTAGTGAAATCTCCGTTACTATTCAGACACAATTGCAATTATAAATGACACTGAGTCAGCAAGTCAGCTGTGTTATTTGGGGTGGAAGGAGGATATTCTTTGTGTGTAATATCTCTTAGTGTTACTACATCTTAATACTCCCACTCCCTTCTATATTTAGGTCCTGCATTAAACCAAGAAGCACATGTGCTGTTCCCTTCTTTGAGGGTTTTACGCTAGGTATTTTCTTCTTTTTTAATTATTCTGTTATTGAACATTTTCTGTGAATCCTGCTCTGATCTTACTTTATATCTACACCCATCAGATAGAAAACAAGTTTAATGAGAAATCATTTGACAGTGGAAGAATGTGTTGGCAAAATATCCTGGTATGCTAATCCTGGCTTTTTCACTCTTCCCCAAACATTTGCTCCTGTCTAGTGTCAGAGGATCAGTGTTGGGCTCAACAGGCTTCTGCTTTCACCACGGGTGACCACTCCTGTATTCCAGTGTTTTGATACAACCTTTGCTCTCACTCTCTGGAAAAATGCTGACTCTGTGAGAGATTGCCCAAGATCTAATTTTGGTTCTTTATATTTGACATTTCTGAATTTTACACAAATTGTTATGACTGACTTGAAAATGGATAAGGGTGGAGAATGGGATTTCATTTCTCAATCACACAAATGTCATTATGCTGGGCAGGTGGTTTTCAGAGAGATCGATGTATGTTTGCTTTCCTGCTGAGCCTTGGAACTTTTTTTCTACAGTAAAGCTGCTCTGAACTAGAGGCAAACATTTAGTGTATTAAGCTGGCATTGTCTTTTTGATTTTTTTCTTTTTGGCTCAAACTGTTGAAAAGGAATAAATTCCAACTAACTAGCAAGAAAGCACGTGCTTTTCTTTTATAAAAAAAATTAAACAACGAAACATATTTCATTGATTTTGATGAAAAACTGGATTGCAGATTGCTAAAAATCAGTCTTTGTACTTGAAGGACTCTCAGACTTGGCTTAGAAATGGAAGGGGAAAGAAAGGGGAGTGAGTAAATAACAATGGAAAAAAGAAATTACAGTAAAATGACTTTTTAATTTTTAAATTTCAACTAGTTTTTTAAAAATTAGTGAAGCTAACTAGGACAACTCTAACTGAAGGATTAAAGCAAGAGTATTTAGGTTGTTTCTAAATTGCTTATGTCAGCATTTCATCAGTTTCTGTGTTCAGGTTTGTTCCTTTTATTGCTTATATCACACTTCCATAAAAACCAAGAAAGGTGTGTTTTGATTTCCTTCTGTACCGACCTAGCAGTGGTGGAAGTGGAAAGGTTTGGCATTGAAGTATGTGAGCTCGGAAGTAGAATTAGGAGCTGGCAGGCTGCAACTCCCCAGTCAGAAACACATTTCTGGGCATGCAGGGCTGCTTCCATGTAGGAAAGGGAGCTGCTTCACCAGAAATTCACTTCCCAGTTCACTGTGCCAGTCTGTCCTGCCCTACTGCTTTTCCATGTGTGAGTTCCTCAGCCATTAAAGCCTCGAGAAGGTCATAGTCCAAGTAAATGCTTTTTGTTGTTGTTTTTGTTGTTAAGACCTGTTTTTGTGGCTGGTTTTATTTTATTTTATTTTTTGGGGGTGATGGTGGAGGGATTTTTATTATAAAGGAAAAACAAGCGGAAAAAAAGAAAAAAGCTTTCTGTGCACCGACTCGCTTACTCTAGTATTTGTTTTGTATCTTTTTTGTATACTCTGGAACACACACAAGTCTCCAGATAATAATAATACTGGGACATGAACCATCCAGGAAACACCTCCCTCCCTAGTCTTCCTGTACATAGATACAAGAAACATTTGTGTGGTCAAAATTTGGTGGGAACAGAAGAGCTACGTTGAGATATGCCGTACCTTAGCAAACACGAGCTGCAACACGTAGTTGTGTGGCTGTGGTGCTAGTTCCCTCACTTTCAGTTAATCTCGGTAGTTTCATAGCACGTGAAGGGTTTGGAAGGGTTCTGTCTGCCTGCACAAGATCACATGTGAGCAGACGTTTCTGGTGGTGGGGACTGCCAAACAGCCGACCAGAATATGGGATCTTAAACAACAGTTGAACTGTTGACTGGTAGGTCTTTTGTTGCTCTGCAGTACCAGAGCACAGGAGCGCAGGTCTCCCTCCCTGGCCGTGCTCTTTGGTGAAGGGTTTGGACTTTGATCAAGTGGACTGCCACAGTGCCTTGCAGAGCAGCTGCTAAATACAAGGACATATGCCCACTTAAATCTCTTTGCTTCCATAGAACTCTCTAAAATCCGTGATTAATATCCAGGATCTCGTAAAATTCAGTGTTTGCTTCTTCTTGAACAGAATTGCTGTTTGATGCTATGTGAGAGTGCTGTCCTCATTTCTCCAAGCCATGCTCAGAATGGTTATTAGCAGTATCTGGTTAGATCAGTGTCCACCTGTAAGCTCTAGTTTCTCTGGAGGGAGGCAATCAAGGCACACAGAATTGTTACTATTGGGGTTTCTCTGTGCAGTTATTTTTTGCTGATTTTAAACTCGTCTATTCATGTTTTGCCCATTGGAATACCCATTGGAATGCAAGTGCCTTGTGTAAATCCTACGTACTGCACGCTGTGGTCAATTCAAACATCTTCCAAAACCATCTTCTCAATGAGAACAGTACACATTGCATACTAAATCTGAAGAAGCAGCAGAAGGGGTGGATGCCTGTCCTATAGCTTGTTCTAACAGTGCTGGAAAGTATTAGTCATGCAACACTGGTAAAGAATCACAGAAAGACAAGCTTTCTTCTCATGCTAAACAGAGAAGTTCATACGATAAGGTCCAGAGCACTGCTTCTCAGGCAAGAATCTCTCTGCATTAGAGCTGGATTTTTTCTATGCTCTTGTTCATGCATGGCTTCTCAGCTGTTTTGTTCTATTTTAAAATACAGGTGAATTTAGGTTGGACTAGATGATCTCTAGAGACCCCTTCGAACCCTGAGCATTCTATGATTCTGTGATTCCCCTACCCTGGAGAAGCCTGGCTAGCTTGCTGAGAGCTGCTGTTTAGCACATCAGCATTCTTTATCATTCTTATGGTATGTGTCTGTCTTTTTTTCTAAAGCATCCTTTACCACTCCCCTTGCATCTTCTCCTTTGCCTAAAAGTGGCCATGCCTTCCTTCATCAAGAGTTATATTTAATGTAAAATAGCACTCAGGACTCGGCATTTTTGTGTTAAGCCAAATCCTGTTGCTTTCATGTGCTTGTCAGTCGTTTGTTTCAGGTCTGTTTTCTTCATTTGAACTTGTCTTCCAAAGAGCGTCCTGCTTTTGGCATGTGCGGCCTTTCTTTTGCAACACCCTTCTTCGCTGTGACACTTTCCTTTTCATTTATCATCTCCAAATTTTTCCTTATGGGAGATTCTCTTCTCTCTACTGCTCTCTCACCTGCAGTGTTGGAATTAAATACTTTTCTGTTTGGAAAGAGTTAATAATATTGGGAAAGGACGCAGTCCACGGTATTTCAAATGTTGGAGTTTTAGTCCATTTCACTCTTGCCAGTATGTGGAAACATTAAAAGAGGACTGCAGTAAGGAGGTACGGTTTGATGAAGAGAATGAGATAAGCAGCAATCCTGATTCAAAATGGATCCATTCAGAGGATAGATCCCCTAATCTGTGTGTGTGCGTATATATATAAAAAATATCAAGAAATCCATCTCTTAAAACTGAAAAGCAGTATTGTTAGTTGGGAGAGCATTGCTTCCCTTGTTCTGTTATCTTATTGATTTATAGAAAATGTACTCTATCCTCAAAGCTAAAAATCAGGTGGTTTTAATATATTTGATATTCTGCAAAGAACTTTTAAGTGTCTGGCTCACCTTGCAGATAAACCTGGGATCTGGCAACTTTCTTCAGAGCACAGAATATATGGGGAAGGTACATTTAAATTAACTCTTCCTCCTCTTCTTTTCCATTCCTTGTCCTTCCATCCTCCTTTTCCTCATGATGTGCTTGTTTGTAGCAAGCCTGAGGAGAGAATAATGATTTCCAGTGCTTCAGGAGCCTGATCTGAAATTCTAGCTGCATAGGCGCTTGTGTTAATGAAAACAGCTAAGTCGAAATTCTCCACAGGATGTGAGATGAAAAGCACATTTCCATCAAGCTTATGGATGCAGTTACATACAGAATAAGTGCACTTTGCCCCCAAGTACACAGGGAACCGAATGACAAATTGGCAAACCTTACTGCAGCTTCAGTGGGCTTGGGGAAACAACTCTGAAGCCGTACATCTGGTACCTCCAGGATTGTTTTTTTTTCTTCGGAATCAATTGACTGAGGTCCTAGACAGTTCTGTTTTTCTCAGACTGTAATTCAGGGAACAGAGTGATTGTAAAAGCTTGATGAGTTACTTCTACCTATAGTTACTGGCTAACAAGGTGGTACTTAAGAAGCTGAACATGAAATTTCCTGTCTAGAATTGCCTACAGTAAAAAGACACATTTTGGAAAATGGATACCATTGATGAACTCAGGCCTGTGGCTTCCCATGCTGAGAGTTTGGAGTCACTGCATATAATACTTGAGTTTGTGTTGATAGCACTTGATCTTACAAAAAAGCAGGACTGGTCTCTACCTGACAAGAGCTGTGTATCGAAAACGCTCCTTGTGGAGTGAAGCTAGAGGGACCTCCAGAAGTCCCCTAGTCCAGCTTTGTGCTCAGAGCAGGACTAATGTCATAGCTAGATCACAGATAGAGAAGAGACTGAAGAAACAGTAGTGTATAAACACATTAAGGACTGGAAAATATTTCATGTACATCCTTTCTGTGTTGCCTAGTTATTAAGACCCTGTTTTCAAGTGCTTATAATTTTTGTCATGCTTTAACTGTCTAGGCTGCAGTTTTCTGTGCTAATGATTATGGGTCTGAATGGACAGCTCATTTCTGAAAGAGAGTTAAAGAATATCTTCTCTCTCTCATGGAAATATTAACACAAACTTTACTTTGAAGAGCTCCAGCAACCCTGTGCTTTGAAGCAAAAATAGGACTTTCAGCTAAGCTTTGTGTCATCTAGATGGAAATCCATGCAGTATGCTTTTTAAATTCTTTACATTTAATAACTAAGATTTCACAAGACTGACCGTCACTGTCCCTACGTCTGCAGCCTTGGACTCTAATGTTGAGTCTTGCTCAGAAACCAGCACTGAGGATGAAGCCTCCTTCATTCCTAAACTCCCTGGGTTGCTATGCAGTGTCTGGGAAAAGGCTGCCTGGCTCGATTGCAGATACCACAAGATTTAAAGCAGAATTGGGTATTGATTTTATGCCATGTGATAGAATCTTTGGGCTTTTTAAAAAATGACCCTATTAAAAACCCACAGAACTTCCTAGACTGTTGTGCAGGTGACAAGGTAGCTCCAAAGAATATCATTAGGGCTGTAAAGGCCAGTGCTCACCAGACTGTGAAATGCCAGAGGGGTGAGTATCTCCATGACTCTGCTTTCCACCCCTGTTGTTTCTAAATTATTATATACACTTTCTAGCTGGATGATTGCACTCTTGAGTTTTCCACAGTACCTTAGTCTCATTTATAGTACACAACTGAGGCTGTTGCACTTCCTTTATTTGATTCAGTGGCTGGAAAGTGTACAGCAACTGAAGCAAGAAACCCCAGGAAGAAGTGATACAGTTAAAGGCAGGTGAGACCTGCCCTGGGGAGCTGCATCCTGTTTCTGCTGCATCATGTTCCTAAAGTGGCTTAAACCAAACTTCTTGCTCGTTAGTAGCAATAAGATCCTCTTTTCCTAGATGAGACTTGGCTCATGGTTTGCAGAAAGGTTAAGCAGCACAACCACAAATGAAGTCATAGCTAAACCACAGAGAAGATTGTGTCTTGTGCTTCCTGAAAGTCAGTAGATATGTTTTTGACCTTGATCTCTCTGCAAATCAGTTACAAATATGTAAAGCATGGATGGTACAGTGCAAAAAAAAAAATCCTAATATTTGTGAAGCGGTTGGGTTCAGTTGTGATGGTAACACAGGCACGATCAGCAGGAAATTAATGCTCCAGGCTTCTGAGCAGAATGTGAATAGTGCGCAGTATGCAAGAGCTGTGACTGAGTGTAGAAGTGCAATGAGAAAGCAGTTGCACTTAATAGTTGTCTAGTAGCTATAGAAACTATAGTTTCTATGCACTGATTGAGGGAAGCACCCTGTATATGAATTTTTGAAATTTATATTCTGAATTATGTTTGATAGCTAGATTAGGGCTGCTGAAACAACTGAATTGTCATCTCTTTAAAGCTTTTTTTTTTTTTTAAAATGCAAACTTTAAACTCACACAATCTTAAAATGTAGGGTTCTTTTAATAGCATTCCCACGTTTGAGATATATCTGTGAACTTTTTAAAACAGTACTAATACTGATTCTGCCCACTCCAGCTGTCTTCTTCCCATGCTAAGCTTTTTTTCTAATATATAGGCAGATTTTTTAATGCTAATGATTTGTTTGTTTTTTAATATCTATATGCCTGTACATTGACGAACAGATTGACTGTACTGTTTCTTCCAAAACACAAGGGGCTTGCACCATCTGAGACGTTTGCAGCAGTGCACATGACTCTGTCATGTAGGTAAAATGCCACTGCATCAAATAAGTGGCTCTTTAGACCATCAGTATACTTCTTGCTGATGTAAATGACTGCAGAAGATAAAAGGCCACAGGGAATCACGCTCCATATTGTAGGACAAAACACATAGCTTTGCTGGAAGTAATTTACAGGCAGAGTTTGTTTATGCTTCCCTTGCCACAGTAAATGAACAGTGCTGTTCTGGATGCCTCATCAAACAGTGTTGGAGGTTTGTAAAATATTTGCTGTAACAGGAGATGGGCTCTGGTTTTTATTTTAGAATAGTCAGCTGGCTTCCTTCACAGATTTCTTTCACTGCCTGTCTTTATAAATTTTATTTAAATACCTGAGGGGGGGCAAGTTTTACCTTGTGCTTGGAATATCTTCAGAAGTTTGGTATCTAGAGAGAGAGGAACATCCCTTTTGTACATGATGCGTGATTATCTCCCGCTTAGGGATGGAGACAGGCTGTAACAGTGCAGGACTGTCTCCTCGCCATGACTTCTGTGAATAAATCACTGCTCTGTTTCTGTTTCCCACATAGAAGGTAGAATTATATTACTTAGCTCAGTCTGATTTACAAAATTTCTGTTCGTATAAAAGTTGGTGATGGGAAGCAGTTCATATCATTAATCATTTTTACTTCCTTGAAAGTATTAGACTGGTAACCTGAAGAAAAAACTAGAGCCCTAGAAGAACCTTAAAAAATAGAAACTGGCCAAAAGGGATGATAAAATTAACCAGAGTTCACCCAGGCTCTTTATTTTCTTTCATTATTTAACTTTGGGGGTTTTTTTGACTACAACATAAGTACTGATGTAATAGCAGAGAAACTTTCTGAAGTTTCTGCAGAGGAAAAAAACACATTCTTAGTTTAAAATTAGAGCAGATCTACTGACTTGACCAGACCACAGCTGAAAAATATGTGTCTTAAAACATGAACATATATCTGTTTCTTAAGATCCAATTAAAAAAAAAAAAAAAAAAAGAGAGTGCTAACTAAAAAGATGCCATTTGCAGTGTGAGGTCTATTTTCTTCATGTAGATGCAACTCCCCAAATGAAAGTAGAACACACTGGCTGGCCGGCCCACGTCTGGCTCCTGGAGCAGACTCAGTGCGATGGCAGTGGTGAAAGTGAGGGGAGCTTCTTGGATGTTCCTTCCATCTTTCACCCCAATGAGACAAGAAATGCTCTGTGAGATGGGCAGGGTTTCTGCTGGGCACTTCTTCTCTCAGTAGATGCAGAAGAAGCCTGTGGAGATCATGTGGTGCCACATGGCCAGACTCTTCTCTGTCTGATATACCTGTGCTTGGAAGGGTGTTCCTCCAAATTCGATTCTGAATTTGCATCTGTGCATCTACTGGGCAATGACACTAAAAGAAGTTGCTAATAGCTTTGAGTAAATATAAGTAAGCAGTGCTTGCTTCGGATTTTTTTTGTCTTTTTCTCAGAATTCACCCAGGTCTCTTGCACAAGAGAGCTGTAATTAGAGTGGAGCAGAGCAACATATGGAAAATGACAGCACTTATTCACTGGCAGGAAGATTTCTTTTCCCAGAGACTTCAAGTTTTCAAGCCCGCTTCTCCTGATGAGAGCACTGCCGGGCTGCGAGTGATGGGTTACTCTGGGAAGACAATCACGATCAACAGCAAAAAGGAAGCTGATCTGAAACTTTCTCCTAAAGTCAGCCTTGATCAGAAGTGTTTGCCTGGTGGCTACTGGAGCTGATTACAGCTCACAGAGGCCTGCCAACAGTAGCAGGAGGGGTTTTGTACAATTACATTTCCTTATTTTGTAAATCTTCTGAATCCAAACCTCTAGTGCTGTCTCACCCAAGAAAAATAAAGTGTACTTGGGGAATTGAGTAGTGTTTCACTCTCCAAATGCAAAGGTATGCGAGTCATATCTCACAAGATGGAGAAGTGTGGGGCACTAGACGATTACAGTGGTGAAAATACTGCAACTCCTTTGAGAGTTTTATTTCACACTGTTCTAATTGTGGCAATTTTTTTTTGTGTATAAAAGGATGAGGAATAGTTGGTGATGCTGTTTTCCTTAAATTCTCTGCTGGTATGACTCCCTAACAGTGCCCGTTGTATACCAGGGTATTTGGTTTGGGCTAAAACTAATTTTCCATTTTCTCCAGGAGAGAGTAAGGTACTGATATTTTAGTCTGAACAAGTATAGAGACTCAAATATTCAGAAGGTCAAAAGGTGGGCACTACAGTGCTTCTTATCGAAGTTTTCAGCTGTCAAAGAGATAACTACACTATTCTGCTACCACTGTTACGTTATATCTGATGACAGTTCTCTTGTGGATCTGGAAGTCAGATAGACTGATGATTCTAGTTAAAAATCTGTTGTTTCTGACACTACCTTCAGACGAGTGTCCTGGGATATTGGTTCATTTGGCAGTGAGGACCAAGGTGCTGTGGACACTGGTGTGCCCGAGCAATGATGCTTGGGGGAAGAAGATTCTTTGGAGGAGAGGCAGCTGCAGAGTTGCAGAGACTGCAGGAGGTGGTGAGCGTGGGAAGCGCAGTGTGCTCCGACATCCTCGTTTGTCACCTCTCTTCCAAAGTGTCCACTGTGAGAGCATCAGCAACAGAAATGAAAGGACGTACACATCTCTACGGGGGCTCCAGGATTCTGTGGCTCATTGAAGAGGGTTTCTGTAAATCTGCTCTATGCTTTGTCCTGTAAACTCAACCAACTGCTTTTGCAAACTCCTGAAAATAGATCACAGGTATTTTACAATAGTACAAGAGGCTTTAATTACTGAGGCAAAAAATTTGCTGGTTGGGCAACACAGTCAATTTTCATTGCATCTCTGTTACAAAGCTGGCATCATTTTAAAAAACTGACTGCCTTCCGTCTTCCAAACGCATGAAGTCTCATTATATTTTAAATACCTTTTGTTTTGCGTGACTCAGAAGAATATGTACTCTGCCATTTGGCATGATTTCACCAATTTTATTTCTGAGGTTTGATGAGCACCTAGCTAGCTAGCTATCCGAGTACATCACGTTAAAACTTTGGCCTAAATACAGAATAAAATACACTTGTCTGATCAATTGTATGCAAATAAATCAAGATGAGTAATGCAGGAATCTGTTGTAAGTCTTGTTTAGTATGATGCATACCACTTTCCACTTAACTACTTTTCTAATAATTACCTTTAATTCTTTGCTGATTGCCATTAAGAGAAGAATTCAGCCAAAATGAAGAGAAGGAAAGAAAGACATACAGACAGACAAAAAAAATAGAAGATGCTGAAGCTAAGGAGACTTACTGTCAATTTAAGGTGTTTGTGTAAACTGACTGGCTGATCTCTAATCCTCAGGCTATAGAACAGGAGGAGACGCTTATGCGGGCAAAAGTGCCCTATGGAAAATAAAAGGGCCTGTCAGGATAAAGGAGAGTGGGTGGCTATGAGCCTTCCTTCCCTGCGCTGTCTACTTTTTTTTTGCTTAGAGGGGTAGAACAGAATATAAGCTGCCTCCAGGACATATATCAACCTTCTTAGTTGTATTAGTCAGATTCCAGCTCCTGGTCTTGCAGGTGTAATGTTTCCAGTTATATCTGCAGCTGTGCAGCATCTTCATTCCTGGCCTGGCTCTCCAGGCAGCAGTGGCATGGGTCATTGCAGATGGCTTCTCAGACGAGGCTGCCGTAGAGCCTGGGATTTCTTCCAGACTCTTCTGGTTTTCTGTTCTCAAAGTTGTGCCTCCGTGGGTTCCTCATAGCAGCAGCCTGGCTCAGGGTTTTTGGACGTACCATCCTGCAGAGAAGGTCAAAGAGATGGTGTTTTTTGTCTGGCCACATGGACAAGCTAGAGGAGGTCGGGGATAGAGAAAACTGAAAGAGGGCTGGAGGCATGGGCGTGTCTGGGGCAAGAGCTCAGGTGCTTGTGTTAGGAAGTGGTTTTGGGGCTAAAGGGCTTTAAGGAATGGGGGTGCTGAGTTGAGAAGCTCAGGTAGGTCCAGAGGGATCAGCAGTGTATGGTGCATGTTTTGGGGACCAACAGGCGAGATGATGGAGGCTTTGGGAATGAAGTTACTGGGTAATAACTCCTGGTAGTGGGCACTGCCAGGTGGGATGCTGTTTTGGAGCAGGGTAATGTGCATAGAGCTCTTGCCACGCAGTGAGTAACTAACTTCTTGCTGTTAACTCATAAACTACTAAAAGCTTGTATAAACCCTTAAATTGATAAAACTGTAATTCCTATGTTTCCTGTCTCTTATTCATTGTAGATGTTCATTCAGGACACCTTTTCTAAATCAAGAGGTCTTTTGGGGGATTTGTTTTAAAAGTCATAAGGATTGGACAGCTCTAGGTCTGCTTCAGAAATTGATAATGAGACTTCTTCATCTGTTCCAGACTGAAATGTCTTTCTTTCTACCGCACTAGTAAGAAGATTCTAGAACTGAGCAAAAGGACAGGTTGAGAAGATATTATGGATGAAGAACAAACTGGGACAGTAATTGCAGGACCTTTTTCCCCTTCTGGTTAGAAAGGGAGAGTTGGGGAATGGTGGTAGGTGTGAAGGAGGCTTCAGAAGTGACGGCTTAGTATCTCGCCCTTCCTTGGGAAATTAATCATACTTGAGCGTGAAGATGGATGGACCTTGTTTATTCATCATAGAGGTTTTGCTTCAGTGGTCTGTTCTGTGTTGATAGCTGAGCCATTATCATTTCAGTTCTCCTGTGTATTGATGTTGTGCTGCTGTACGGCTGGCTTTTATCAATATTTCAGATTGGCTTGAATTAATCTAGAGAATCTATATATGCTGTAGTGTTCATGGGGATCTACCTAGAAGGACATTTACAGATTTTCCCCCAAAATTACAAACCAAACTTTTTTAAAGTATTAGCTTCTCTGGATATTTGCTCGGAAAAACATTTCCAAGAAAATGAGATTGTTTCTTGTACAAATGAATCCACCTTTCAGAGAGTAAATCAGGATGGAATGTGTGCAGAACAATTAATTCGGTGTGAAAGTGGTCATGCTATCAAAACCTTAAAAAGGTAAGCAGAGAAAAAAGCTCCGCCCTGGAAAGTTTTAAGCTGGAAAGCTTTAAGTGAGCTACTATGCAGATGATTTGCATTTTGCAGGTTAGTTTTATTCTTTATCAGTAGAATGTGTTGATACTAAATGACATATACTGTGTTTGTTCTCGTTGATCTTTGCTGACACCCTGTTCAGATATACACATACACGTTGAACAAATTAATTGTGGAAAAAAAAAGAAGTCACCTTCCTCATAAGGTTCTTGTTGTGACTTGGCCATTTAGAACTTGTGTATAAATTCAGAAGGAAGGTGTGGAAGACTTGCATGTTCCACAGAGGTTAATTGCTTTCCTTCTTCAAAGAGCTCTTACCATGCAGAAATAGAGCAATCACACTGAAGAGCTAAATATTTGAGTCTAGCCTAAATGCCAGCAGGATGGTTTGGATGAAGATAGTGTAAGCTTGAACTCTCTCACTAAGCTACAGTCAGGCTTGCTTGAAGTAGGTTGCTAATGTTATTGATCTTAATGATACAGAGATAAATTAGCCATTATGTTCCTGCAGCTGGTGTGAGAAGCAAGGATGACGCCTCAGAGGGGTTTAACGAGCCCGAAGTCACACTCCCTTCAAAATGATGGAAATGTTTGCCTTGTGCTGTTTTCAAGCTCAAAAAAGTAGGCTTAAACGCTGGGCCTTTAACATGGTCTGTTCCAGCTTGTATGTGTCACAGGCTATAAAGCTTCTTGTAGTGGAGTCAAGTCGAGGATTTGGGGTTACACTGATCTCAGAGAGCATTAGGAAGCGCGGATGGAGGCAGGAGTAGTTCTCTGGTCCCCGTCGGTATGTTCATAGACTCTTCCAAGGCCGCTTATGGTGGAGACTTTCTGACGTTGGAGGTGGGATAAGATGTTCTTAAATAAAGCTCTTAATTTCACAGTTACTGTCTTTACAAAATTTTGGTGGGCTTTGGTGGGTTTTTACCAGCATCAAGAAAACATTTTTTTACTCTGAAACCAAATGAAATTCAGTGATTAAATAAATCCAAACACAGACCCCAGTCTCTGGGTGCATAATCTCTTTCATCCATCTGTGGAGCTGGCAGTGCAGTTCTGAGTCTTAAAACTGTTCTTTTATGCAAGAAAGTCAGACATTGCCATAGCTCAGCAAAGACCCCTTGTTAAAACCTCGGATCCCCCTTTCCCACCCTCCCCACCCACTGCCTCACTGTGGATATCATTGCAAAGCTGGTGTGTGAATCACCTCGTGTTCTGTATGAACTTATGCAGATTTTTTACTGATGGTAAAAGTTGTATTCTTGGTTCCAGTCATTTTTCCATTCAGGGTTCAAACAAAAGTAAAATGACCCAACGCCCTGTGCTTGTGTGGATTGAAATCTGTGAGCTATTCATGCTATGGGCAGTGTGAGGGAGAACATTATGAATTTTGTTTTGCAGGAGACGCATTTTTAAGTCCTGTTGAACGAATGTTAGCAATATTGAGTACTTTAATGGAGTTGGCCTGCCAGTTGCTGACAGTGTTTTCAGCAACCTGCCATCTCGCTCAGCCAGAATAATTTAAAAGTGACAGGGTGCTGAAAATGAGGAGGCTAAGGAGTCTGGATTTGCTGACGTATGCGTATGTGGGCATCAGGATGATCTTTCGCGGAGGTTCTTGTACATCAGTGCTGCATGTTTAGTGCCTTAGAAAATGGGATACTTTTTGGAACGCTTGTTTCTAGAGACATCAAAACATCTGCAAGTGCTTTTCTAAGCTATTACGAAGTATGTAAGCTACACTGTGCTGGATGGGATCATAGAATCATAGAATCATAGAATGTTAGGGATTGGAAGGGACCTTGAGAGATCATCAAGTCCAATCCCCCTGCCAGAGCAGGAATGCCTAGATTATGCCACACAGGAACGTGTCCAGGCAGGTCTTGAATGTCTCCAGAGAAGGAGACTCCACAACCTCTCTGGGCAGCCTGTTCCAGTGTTCCGTCACCCTCACTGAGAAGAAGTTTCTTCTCGAGTTTAAGCGGAACCTCTTATGTTCCAGTTTCAGCCCATTACCCCTTGTCCTATCAGTGGTTGTCACCGAGAAGAGCCTGGCTCCATCCTCGTGACACTCCCCCTTGATATATTTGTAAACATTAATGAGGTCACCCCTCAGTCTCCTCTTCTCCAAACTAAAGAGCCCCAGCTCCTTCAGTCTTTTCTCATAAGGAGATGCTCCACTCCCTTAATCATCCTAGTTGCCCTGTGCTGGACTCTCTCCAGCAGTTCCCTGTCTTTCTTGAACTGAGGGGCCCAGAACTGGACACAGTATTCCAGATGGGGTCTCACCAGGGCAGAGTAGAGGGGAAGGAGAACCTCTCTTGACCTACTAACCACCCCCCTTCGAATACACCCCAGGATGCCATTGGCCTTCCTGGCCACAAGGGCACAGTGCTGGCTCATGGTCATCTTGCTGTCCACCAAGACTCCCAGGTCCCTTTCCCCTACACTACTCTCTAATAAGTCATTCCCCAACTTATACTGGAACCTGGGGTTGTTCCCACCCAGATGCAAGACCCTACATTTACCCTTGTTATATTTCATTAAATTTTTCCCCGCCCAACGCTCCAACCTGTCCAGGTCTCGCTGGATGGCAGCACAGCCTTCTGGTGTGTCAGCCACTCCTCCCAGCTTGGTGTCATCAGCAAATTTGCTGATAGTACTCTCTAGTCCCTCATCCAAGTCATCGATGAATATATTGAATAATACTGGTCCCAGTACCGACCCTTGAGGCACTCCACTGGATACAGGTCTCCAACCAGACTCTGCCCCATTGACCAAAACTCTTTGGCTTCTTCCCCTCAGCCAGTTCGCAGTCCACCTCACTACCCGAGAGTCTAGACCACACTTCTGCAGTTTAGCAGCAAGGATGCTGTGGGAGACTGTGTCAAATGCTTTACTGAAGTCAAGGTAGACCACATCCACCGCTCGGCCATCATCTATCCACCTTGTTATATCCTCATAAAAGGCTATGAGGTTAGTCAAGCACGACTTCCCCTTGGTGAAGCCATGTTGACTGTCTCTAATGACCCTCTTATCCCTGATATGCCTTGAGATGGCACCAAGGATAAGTCGTTCCATCACTTTCCCAGGGATGGAGGTGAGGCTGACCGGTCTATAGTTACCCGGGTCCTCCTCCTTGCCCTTTTTGAAGACTGGAGTGACATTTGCTTCCCTCCAGTCCTCAGGCACCTCTCCCGTCTCCCAAGACTTGGCAAAGATGATGGAGAGTGGTCTAGCAATGACATCAGCCAGCTCCCTCAGCACCCGTGGATGCATCCCGTCTGGACCCATAGATTTATGGATGTCCAGATTGCTTAATTGGTCCCTAATCCAGTCCTCATCGACTAAAGCATACTCCTCCACTGCCCTGACTTCCTCTGGGGCCTCAGGGGAATGGGGCTCCTCAGGACAGCCTCCGGCAGAGTAGACAGAGGCAAAGAAGGCATTCAGTAACTCTGCCTTCTCTGTATCATCTGTCACCAAGGCACCCACCTCATTCATCAGTGGGCCTACATTGCCTCTGGTGTTAGTTTTATCTGCCACGTATTTGAAAAAGCTCTTCCTGTTGTCCTTGACCCCTCTCGCCAGGTTCAATTCTAGGGAGGCCTTTGCTTTCCTAGTTGCCTCCCTACACCCTCGGACAACAGCCTTATATTCTTCCCAAGTGGCCAGCCCTACCTTTCAAGATCTGTAAATTCTCCTCTTGCCCTTGAGCTTACCCAGCAGATCCCTGTTTAGCCACGCAGGTCTCCTGGCTCCCTTCCTTGACTTCCTACGTGTCGGGATGCTCTGATCTTGAGCACGGTAGAAGCAGTCCCTGAACGCTAACCAACTGTCTTGGGCCCCTTTACCTTCAAACAGGCTTGCCCATGGGATTTTCTCTAGTAATTGCTTGAAAAATCCAAAGTTTGCCTTGGCAAAGTCCAGGGTTGCAATTCTGCTTGCTATTTTGTTTCTGCTACATGAGATCCTGAACTCCACCATTTCATGGTCACTGCAGCCAAGGCAGCCCTCAACCTTTACTGCTTCAACCAGATCCTCCTTGTTAGCGAGGATGAGGTCCAGCAGTGCTCCTCTCCTAGTCGGCTCCTCCACCATTTGCATCAGAAAATTATCATCGATGCACTGGAGGAACCTCCTGGACTGTGGCTGGCTGGCTGAGTTGTCCTTCCAGCAAATATCAGGGAAGTTAAAATCCCCCAGGACAACCAGGGCCTGTGATTGTGAGACCGCTCTCAGCTGCCTGTAGAAGGCCTCATCAACTTCCTCACCCTGATCTGGTGGCCTGTAATAGACACCCACAACAGTATCTCTCCTGGCAGCCTGCCCCTTAATTCTAACCCATACACTCTCAACTTGCTCTTCATCCATGCCTGGATGGTATTCAAGACATTGTAGTTGCTCTTTCACGTAAAGAGCGACTCCACCACCTCGCCTGGCTGGCCTGTCTTTCCTGAAAAGGACATAGCCACCCATGACCACATTCCAGTCATGTGAGCTGTCCCACCATGTCTCTGTAATTGCCACCAGATCATAATCTCCTGCCCGAACCCAGGTTTCTAGCTCCTCCTGCTTATTCCCCATGCTGCGTGCATTGGTGTATAAGCATTTCAGGGAGCAAGCTGAGCACACTGATCTCACCCTAGGGGGATGGAAGGCCACCCGGTCCTCATAATTTCTAGAGCACCACATTGCCTACCTCTGGTGATAATTACTGATTTCATTTCACTGGGAAGAAACTTCAGGGGCTATAGAATGTTCCTCAAGACTCCAGAAAGCCACCATATAACAGCCATGAGATCATGCGAATTTTTGCCAAGCATGTTTGACAGTGAACTTATTCTGTCTTGTGCACTGTACTTTTCAAGGCTTGCTTATTTTATAACCCTCAGATTTTTGCCTAGAGTAATGATTCCAAATATTTTTTATGTCCTTACTCCAAAAAATGTCCAGTAGATTTGCAGACTATTTAGGAAATTTCAGCATGAGTAGTTTTTGATAAACAGATTATTAAAATAGGCTCTTAGTACTTTGAGAGGCCTGAAATGCATCAAAACAAGCTCCTCTGGGTCTTAACGTAGAAAGTCACAAATGCCGTAGTCTTTCTCCAAGGAGTATGTGCAAGGGATACCTAGAGACTTGGGTGACAGATATCACTTTGCCTGTCAGCAAGGACACACAGGGTTCCTAGAAAGGGCGATTTGGAGAAAGATTGACTTTCATTGTTCTGAATTTCCTCTTGGAGCAGCCTGTCTCTCTCTCCACTGACAAGAGGAGGAGCTGGCAAATTAACCAAGTAATTGTGAATGCATCCCTCTGTGTCCCGAACATGAGAAATGCCGCAGACATCCGTTCAGCATGACAGTAAGGATGCTTTTTGTGGTGTCTTGGCCACGTTCCAGTGGTGGTAACAGCATCGTTGAGTCACCTCCTGTTTTAATTGGGTGAATTAACTTCGTTTTCAGGAAGAGTACTGAATTGTGTAACCACCTAGCACAGAAAGAGTCATACGATCCATCATGGAGAATGGAAACTGCAGCTTATTTTAGTTGCTGCGTACTGCCAGCTGTACACATCTGTCATGGAAAGGGCTGGTAGTAACAGACAGATTTGGGAGAGGAGGCTTGAGTAGGTGGGTTGTAGCTCAGTGATTAAGAGATATATGTGACTCACCCTCTTCTACGAGCGATGGAGAGGGAGAAGGAAACCAGTCCTTTAATCCTTCTCATTGCTTCTATGGCTGCCCTCATTCTCCGAGGTTTAAATTAAAGGATCAAAGGTACAATCTGGAAATTTTTCCAGATAGGCTTTTGAAGCACTGTTTGACTGTTAGAAAAACTGGATGCACTAAGCAAAATGCAACCTCTCTGTCCCCACAGTAGTGAATGGACACTTCTGGCTGGGCTTCCTTATCCCCGGTCATGGATTTTAGCTACTGTCCACTAGAGAACCCATGTAATTCTGAGCTACAGCCCAGCATCCTGCTGTTTGCCTTGGTGCTTGTCTGCTGTCCTGTGGGAGGAGGTGGGAGTAGACAAATACTTAAAAATTTCCCTGAGCAATATACATGCTAGATAGTTACTTGTTTTTGATAACTTTCTCAAACAGCCGGTGTTGAGATGTATCGATGTGCCTGGCTTCTCTTTCCTCATCTGCCTGGATAGGGTAGCCTGGCTGACCTAGGCTGCCTGAAACAGAAAGTTGAGGTCTTGGAGACCAGCTCACATTAAGGAAACTTTGTAAATGAGGAAGTCTTAGGTCTACAGCTGGGCTTGACTTTGGTTTCCTGTTAATTTCTTAAAATCTCCTGGCACTTAACATTATCTTTGGAGAAGATAACTAATTTAAAGCAGCTGCATAACCACACTCCATGTGATGCCACCCTGGATTGTTTTGATCAATAAGTGAAGTGCTACCTACATAACCTCCTCCACAGTCTGTCTCAAATATGTGTCGGTATAATGTTTTAGATCATTTGAGGTATAGAAGCTTTACCTAGATGTACACAAGATAATTTTTTTTTCTCTGGGGTTTTCTGGCGGTTTGCTGACGGAGACAGAGCACTGGGTGCAGCGCAGTGCTCGCTGTTTGCTGGCCCGTGCATCTCTGTTCTGTGCTTGCCGAGCGTAGTAGTAATGTGCAGTTCTTGTAGCATCACTCCAGACAGTGCTAGACATAGGATGGCACTGGAATACAAACTTGAATTGTTTCTTTGATCTCCTCAGACTTCCCACAGGCTGCTGTGGCAAATTTCTTTGTGGGTTTGGTTGTTTTTTTTTTCCAAGGTCATCAAGTGTTGATCAGAAAGAAAATGCTGGCTTTTGTGCCTGACTGAGAAACTCATGGCTCAGTGAGATGATGGAAACAAATGACTTTTGTTTAGATCAGACAGTGTTTGGGTATGAGGGAAGATAACTGAGGGCAAACTGTATCTTTTGGGTATAAAAATGGGCAGTAGCAACCAGCGTAGTGTCCAAATAGTTCTGAAGTCTTAATCATTCTGCTGAAATGAACTATGATTTCAGTAAATCATGATGCCAGTTTCTCTTTAGCTTTAAAGCTTAGGTGGCCTTAAGAGAATAAACATGTTCAGCAATACAGTCCAATTACTCTACTCCGATTTATAGCGTTACAGCTTCGCTCAAATTTTACCACTGAAAGAACATGATGAAATCCAGGGTATTCATATATTCCCAGATGTTACTGTGAGATAAGTCTTACTCTCAACTGTTATCAATTCTAGTGAAATGGCCTTTTCATTCAACCTAGCCAACAGCCTTTAAGCCAGAAATGAGACTTCAGCTGTTTTATTCTTTCAGAAAGCACAGGGACTGTATCTAAATGCTAGTTCTAAGGAAGACAGAGTAGTTATGTTAAACCAGCAAGTAATGATGCCACTGAAGTATCTCTCATTCAAGTGCCATGTTGTTTGCCAGTTGCATTGAGATTTAAATCCTGGGATTGCTAAACAATAAGTCTGTTACAGACAACGCATTAATGTTTGTAAAGCACTTGGTGATTCCTGGAGGAAGGCTGCATTATAAATACGTGTGTTGTTATTAGCAAAGTTTATTTATGTGCTTCGAAGATGCTGTATTGCTGCAAGGCTGAGCTCCCTGTTCTGGCCAGAGTCACAATAGGTCTGGGCACCATCACCCGGCGCTTGGCCCAAGTGGGTTGGCACTGCTTGGGGTCTTGCCGGCTAACTCCATCTAATCACCAGGTGCACCGTCACTGTGGAGCCTGCCAAGAACATGCTTGTGCAGTGGAAGCGCCGTATGTAAGGTATTTTGGCGTCCTCAAGTTATGTGACTGCCTAAATGTTTCCACCTCGCTTTGTACAGAGAAGCCTAGAAAAAACAAGGCTTAAAGGAGATATTAGTAGTTTTCTTCAAGCTTTGGTGGGAGTGGATGCAGTGCTTAAATCCGGGATTTCTAGCTATTTCTGGGGATTCAGTATTCTCCCCCTTCTTGTCTCCTTCCCTTCATGTAAGGTTTTCAAAATCAGATGTAGAACCACTGTCAGGCAGCTTCTAATACTGCACTGCGGATAGAAGACTCCTGTTAAATTTTAGTGGTATTTCTTCTGAATAAATAAAAAAAGAGACTTAAAACATTATCTTTGGTGAAAATAAAAGAAATTGCTCTCCTCAGATGTGTTCCAACACATCTGCAGCATCTTTTCAGTGAGGTTTTTGAAATAAACTTTTTATATGCAGCACGTGAACAAAATCCAAACTTAGGCTGTATTATTCTGGTCTTTGGGAAGAAGCATAAGCAAGAATACCAGAAAGTCCAACCAAGGTGCTTTATAATATGTTTTAAAGTAATTTCCGAGTCACCAAACCTCATCATTTTCATCAGTAAGTACATGCAACTGCATGTACTTTAATTGGATTCCATGTGATTTCTTCTTTGGTTTTACCACCAGGTAATTTTAAGCTTTGTGGGGAGGGACTGAATTCTTTCCTTTCTTCATGTCAGCATTAGAAATAATTTTTTCTGGCTGCAGGAATTTCTTCTCGGTGCATCCTGAACAGCTTTTTGGCAGTCAAGAATAACCAATCAGCCATCTTTTGTAATGTGTTGTCTCTTTATTTGTATTCAGCAAGTGTGCAATTTTTTGCTGCCTTGAGAGCCACAAATGCTCATCATGTTAATTCATTTCTCTTGTTCTGTGCATTTCGAGTGACATTAATTCATTTCTTTGCCCATTTCACATCTGATTAAGGACTACTACTTCTGATGCAGAGGTGGAGTTGAGGAGCTGGGATTTCCTTCCTTATGAAGAGTAACTGTGTAATGGGTCAGAATAGTACTTACAAGCAAGAGAAAGGATAGTTTCTGAGTATCAGCTAGTGGCAAGATTTTATCTATGAACGGCAATGTAAAAGTTACTTTCTTTGTGAAAAGGACCTGGAATATATTTTTCGGTTTAATTTTTAAAGCAAATACAAACATGCCAAACATAGAACTATAACCCGCAGATCCTTAGAGAAAGACACCTTTTGTGATGTCAAAGAAATTTAGAATCAAGGCAAAATGTGTGTAATACTGTTTGCACATACCCTGTATGAGGATTTCTAGAGAAGAGTTAAGGTTTGCATTTTGTAGCCTGTTCCAGGCTGAGATTTCCAAAGGCAAATGCACCAAGAATTATCACCCCACCTGAGAAGTATCCACTGCAGTATAGATGTTCACATATCCTATAGGCAGTGCTCTGGGTCGGATGTTAATAAAACTTACTGCCATGTCCTTTACATTGCAAGAGTCCTGTACCACAACTCTTGAAATATTTCACTGCCTTCCTGTGTACTGTTCACTTTTTCGCTCAGATCTCAGGCTGTGATTAGCTTTAAATTGATGCTGTGTATTTTTCCCCGTTTGTCCCATAAAGAATTTTCGATCTTAAAACCTATGCTGTTTTCAGATCCTTTGTCTAATGTAAATTTTATTGATGAATTTTGTGTGCCCGAAGGGTAAAAATTAAAGCTTTGTTCTATTGGCATTCACTTAAGTCTCACATCTATAGCAGAAAAGAAACTTCAAGTTTTATTTTCCTTCTTCTAGTTCCTGTGCTTGAGACTGGAGATAGTCATATTCTGCCAAGTGATTCATACATTATGTGATTTGCAGAGATAGTTTTCTTATTTTCTTACATTTTATCTTAAATAGAAAATACATCTCAATATCTTAACCATTGTTACGGTATCACAGCTTCAAGGGAAATAGAGTTAAAATATTAACTTAATAAAATGAATGTGGCTTTTAAAAGCTCCAAAGATAAAAGCAAGTTCAGCATGCCCTGAAGACCCCATAAAAAGAGCTGGAAGGCTTCTGCAGTCCTGCATCAGATCTCAGATAGAACCACACACGCTGGCACCAGGCACTTGCCCTTGATGAGGTCAGCAAGTGAGCCCAGCGAGGATGGAGCAGCTCTCCAGAAAAGAATCTGACTGTGCTCTGCACCCCAGCAGAGCGCCTGGACAGGAGATGGTACTCTCTCTTTTCTCTTTTGGCTTACTGGAGCTGCACAATATGATAGCTCACACATGAACCTGTCTCCATGGTGATGATTTGAAGTCATACCGTGGTTGAAGGGCAGATCAACTGGTGAACAGCAGTGGATGATAAAAGCATTTTCTCTGGGAGTCAGGAGAAGGGTTTAGCACGCTGTACCTTTCCATCACTTGCTTAAAGCTGCAGTGCTTTTCGTTTGACAGTTGGTCAACCTGTGTCAAACATGTCTCATGGCTCTCAATTCCTAATTCATCAGGGCAGTGGATACTCTCTTTGAAATTAGCTCTTCAGCCTATGACTCCAAGTGATCACTGCCCTAATTGCCCAAGGGCTTCACCACTTGAGAAACCTGACCACAGACCTTCATCTGTATTATCTGTTGGCATCCTAAGGTTTTGTTGTTATCTATCCAACAGCCAGGAGTAAGGCTGAACTCTCAGTTACTATGATGCTATGTTTAGAGAATAATGATGTTTAAAAAACAAGGTCTGTTCAGTTAAAATTCTGATAGCATATTAAGTCTTGAAAGAGATAGCTAGTAATGCGCAAAGTTTTGAAATATATATACATTACTGACTATTTTTTGATCCTAAAACATGAGAGTAATCAGCAGCAGTTATCAGCTGTCACCATTTGTTTGACAAATTACTAATTGCTCTATTTCAAGCAAATGTTTTCAAAGTAGATGACGTGAATAACTGTCTTTTGCTGTTTATTTGGAGACTGTTTCATCACAAGTAATTCCAAGAACATGCAATACTGACCAGTTAAGCAAGTAAGACAGCTTTATTTTGTGTGAAAGTGATCATGCAAACTGTATCCCCAGATGCCTCATGGATTTTGTCATATGGTCTTTTTTTTTTTAAAAAAAGGTGAAGCCAATCTGAAAGATCTGGATTTTGCTTTGTGTCTGTAATTTTTGAAGAGGATGGTTCATGATGGCAGTTTAAGATTACATTTGGGTATGATTGATGAACCAGCCCTGCATGCAGTGCTGTTGCTTTCTCAGTGATAAGGAAATTTAGTTTCAAGCAAAGGGAGACAGGATATGCTTCCAGATTTTTAAATCAAGTGATTTGCTGAAACATAAGTAGAAGACTCTTCCAGATGGCAAGATTTGCAGAGAGAAAGGCTAGTGTATTTAACAGCAACAAGATTAACTGAATGGGCCAACAAGAGCCAAATGTTAAATCAGAATGGAGAGCAGAGAGACTGGAGATGTTGAATGTACAAATTGTCGAAAGTTGCAGCCTGAAATCAGCGCGCGACTCGGAAGTTGAGAGTTGTGCAGCATGGTCGTGCTTCTGTGCAATAGGAGAAATGAAAGGAACGGCTGCCCCTGCGCTTGTGTTAAACTAGATCATGAAAATGATGATGAGTGAATCCCCCCCCAATCCATCCTCCTCTATTTGTGCATGCACAGAAATAGGAGCACAGAAGCAAAGTTGGACCAGATGATCTTCAAGGTCCCTTCCAACCTGGTATTCTATGATTCTGTGATATATGAGAAAAGGTTAAGCATTTGAAATGGAAAATTACGATGCTTTTGTCCCTACTTCCTGTAGGACTAGATGACCTTTAAAGGTCCCTTCCAACCCAACACATTCTATGATGTTGTTTTCATTTGCATAATTTATATTTCATGGTATTGTCTTGCTCTCGCAGTATTTGCCAGATATGTTTGCGCTACCTCTGATGTTTCCTTCTGTGCATTTGTTTTGGCATCTGGATCTATGTGAATTGCATCTGCCCTCAAAACTCTCTTGTCTTATATGTCTGAACTGTGCGTTCATGTCTAGACTACATCAAAGCATGAAGTCATAATTATCTGTGGACTTTCTTGTAGATTTGGCTTATTAGTGGGCCAGTGATCTGGCCTATAACTGTCACCACAGGTCTGTAAATTACCATTACAGTACTAACAGGAATAATTGTAGGCGATAAGGCTGGTAATAAACTGCATTTTTATGTTATTCAGTAGCAGCAATGTTTTATCACTTATTCAGGAAAAATCGCCAAGTATGGTTCCTGCCAAAGGCACAATATGCAGTTCACCAGTGGCACATAAGTAGCACGTCAATTTGCGATATTGTAAGGGAAAATGTAGCTTAAGGGAGGTGAGAAATCTAATGAAAGATTAAAACAATTAAAAATAGAACCATAACATAACAACAATAAACAGCCTGAAATGTACGCCCTTTGCGATGATGCAGAGAGCACGCTCCTTCCTTCTTCACCTCCGCTCTGCCTAGATGTAAGCTCTGTGTGTTTCGGTTCTTTGCAGAGTATATAATGATTTCCAAAAGACACAACAAAGAAAACAAAAAGCTCCGGGAGTTCATAGAGATGGCAGGAATTTTCACTGGAGGTGCTGTGAAGAATCTTGATTGATTTTACACCCCCTGCCCTCCCCAGAGCGCTCACCACGTTACAGAGGAATGGCTGACAGGAGCCGTTTATAAGCGTCAAAAAAAGACTTTTGTACGTGATTTTATGATGTGCAGAAAAAAGAGCTTGTGATATTCATGCATTTTGCAAAACCACGGTCAAATTTAAAAAGGAAATGTTTTAACCTGTTACCAAGTTAATGACCTGTCTACAAAAATAGGAGCTGGGAAGCTGTTGTTTATGGCCAAGTTTTGTACGTCTGTTGCTGTAGATTTGATAATGAGTTTACTGAATGCTTAACTACGGTGTCAATAGTGAGAAACAAGATAACAAATGCATTTACATAAAGATGTTATCAAGGAAACATTGTGCTGCTTTTTTTTTTTTTTTTTTTTTTAAAAATCTGTGCTGGAAGGAGTCAGTTCCTGCCCTTCCAGCCCCCTCTTCAACTATTACTGAGACCAATGCCTGGTGATACTGGTGTAGCAAGTAGCTTCCAGAACACATTTATGCCTTCATTTCTCTCACAGAAAAGCCTTTGGTTATCCCCACCATGACCTACTGAAATCGTCTGTTGTGTAGATGCCAACACATGCTCTGCTAGGGGAAGAAAATTTTCCAGCTTGGTCCAGGGCTTTGTCTCTGGTAAATTCCCCAGTACCCGTGATAAAAGTGGTGAGAGAGAGAACAATTTGTGGGCTCATTTGCTTCCCTTTGTCCCTCCACTGAAACAAAGGGTTGCACCTTACCCAGGCAGAGAGGAAACAGATGCCATTTGGGACGCGTTTTGTTCCTGAACATGTATGCCCAGAAAAACCAAAAACTGGCTTAAATAGTGGGGGGTGTCTTATGGTTGGAGTAATGAGATGTGTCTTGTAGTTGGAAGAGTGATGCAGAACCTGGAGACACTGTTTCAGCAGACCACAGGTTTGGTGCCAGTCTGATGTCTGAGAGAGTATGCTGAGAGTATGCTCAGTAATAGGCAAGGATAGTATTCAGTGCTGTAAAAGGGTTTTTGCTGAACTGTTGAAACATGTAAATGTTGATATATTCAGTGATGCACCCCAGCTTAAGTCCAAGTGGTTGTTAGACGTGTTTCTGTGAAATTACATTGAAAGAACAATACCTCTTGAAGTCGTTCTGGATTACAAGGGTAATTTTTGCCTAAACTGTGGAGTATGAAATCAGTGATTGTAACTGGCCAAGTGTTTGGGGTAAAATTGTACTTTATGGAGTGTCTGGAAAGGGGAACAGAGTGGGAATATTAAGCCCACTGTCATGGAGATGGCTGAAGTTCTTGTCCTCGATACAAATGTTAAGCCCTGTTGTATGATGTATCTGCTCGTCTTGGCACAGGCTCTGTGCTCTAGTATTTGATGGAGGACAAAAGAAAACCATCAATGAACTAGAGTTATTTCAACATCGCACCTTAAAACTACCATATGGAGTTAAGCGTGTGTTTGGTGACTGAACATACAGCTACTTTTGATCCACCAGGTTCTATCTATCCTCTTTGGGAAAGAAGATGGATTTCACAGCCTGCACAGGCCAACTCCTCACTGAGAAGAGCTCAGTTCAAATTTCATGTTAACTGCCTGGAATAACCTGTTTCTTACTGGAGTGCAGGAGCAGTTCAGCCATGTGTTCCTCATCAGGACCTGACCTCATTTTAACCTAAAGGTTTCATACAAGAAATTGTGTTTCTTAGACTTTTGCTAGAAACTTTATCCTCGTGAGGACAGTCAGGCAGGGAACAGGTTGCCCAGAGAGATCGTGCCACGTCCGTCCTTCGAGGTTTTTGAGACCTGATGGGGGTAAATCCTTAAGTAACCCGGTATTACCTCACAGCTAAGCCTGGCTTGAGGAGAAGATTGTACTAGACACTTCCTGATGTCCTTCTAAGCCCTAATTTTCCTGCAATTCTCTAAAGTTTTTCCAAGTAAGTTAAAGCAATGTAAGAATAGCTTCTTAGGAAGAGATGTGTGTAATGTTCATGAACTGTAAAATTTCTCTATAACTCATATAACAGCTCAAAACTGCAACTTCAGCAAAACTATGTATTGATTGCATTCTGCATCAGTTTAGAAAAGCAAGAGTAGGGACTCCTGATCCTTGCATTTCAGTTGCAGTGTATCCATTTTTTTTTGCTATCATATACACTGTTACAGATCTCCAGTTACATTAACAGCAACTCCCACCATATCATCCCTATGGGAATCTGTGCTTTGGTCCGAGGAACAGCGTTATATCGGCAGAGATGAGCTGAGGACTGACTTTTAACACGGGGAGTAGTTTGCACGTTCCAAGCATTCCTGGTTTGTACTCTACAGTTGGCAGGACATAGCAATTTGGCCTGTGGCTACTTCCAAAAGTCAGACAAGGCAAGCTGCTATGTGGTAGCTGGAGTTAGTGGTAGCTGGAGTTAGCATTTAATGAGGGTTTTCAGGAAAGCATTTGGAGTAGAGGTGGGTTGCTGATTTTTTTGTTTAAAGCAGAGAAAGGGGGAAAAAGCCACATCCTTGTCACCTGGAAACCCCATTTATGGAGCAGCCAGTTAGAACAGATTTTGGAGGTAACAGACCCTACCGTTAGGAAGAGTTCCTAAATTGTTCTAGTTCTCTCTTTGCCTCAATTATGTTCTGGTATTTTCAATTTTGCATTTATGAACCATATTTTCATCCTAAGAGGTCATCCATTATGTGACCTCTGTTTTCAGGGACATGTTGGGTCAGACTTCCCTCGTTAATTTTTAATCTGCCCTTGCCAGGTGATCTCTCTCATGCCTTTAAATCATTTTTGTTCTTCCAGAAATTGCCCCAAAGCTGAAAGCTTATACACAAAGCAGTTCCCTTAGTATAAGCAAATGCTAAAAGTGAACAAAGCATCTTAGGAATCCACGATGTATACAGGTCATTGTTGATGGAAATAGTCTGACACTTCTCTACACAAAATGGAAGCTGCATAGGTGCATAAACTGCTTGTGTTTTATATTTGGTGAATGAAATTAGTGACATGATAACGTGAGATGACCGTGATGGAAGTAGCATGTGATTATGCTTTTTCCATTAGTAATTTTGTTCGGGAACAAACAGCCCTTTTGAAAAGCAATTAGTAAACTTAAATGTCCTTTGAGAGATAAAAGAAGCGCCAACGTGGCTTGCCTTGAGATAGCAGCAAAAGTTCACTGCAAGTCTGCTAACAGTTTGTGTCGTAGTGAAGGGGCATGAGGAGATAATCTTTCATAACACAGATATCAAAATGTGTCCTGCATGTGCTGCTGGATGCTTTGCATGAATAAGATGTTCATCAAGTCATTGCCATCCGTTTTGGCCTGACATGGAGATGAAGCCTTACCGCTTTCTGTAGTGTCCAACAAAGCGTTTAACCTTCTTCCTAAATGCAGAACAGCACAGATTTCCAATTCCTCATAATGATCCTTTTGGGAAGCTGTGTGAGTCTTTAGAAGGCTCATGTTTTGCACACGTTTTGTTTAAGTGCATATCAGCAAAATTTCTCAGAAGGAGTGCTAGCAAGTTTGCAGTCTGGGGAACAGACAGCCCTGCGCCCGTTGCAGATCTCTGCTTTCAGCTTTCCCTTAGGCCTGTATAAGGTGTAGTATGTGACATAAGTGAAACTGCACAAATAACTGAGGGAAGCCACTTGCCTGTCAACGGAGTTGGATGATAAACATCCAGAGACCTTTTCATCATAAAGTATTTTACAGCAACATTCCAACCTCACTGAGATCAAAACATCTGTGTAAGTCTATTTCTATTTCTATGTGTGTATATGAATACACATACAAGAGCATGCATATATGCACGTGTGTATACTCTGATCTGAAGATCTGTGAGGTAAGAGAGGAAGTTTACGCTGTCACTTAGAAATTTTTTTATGGTGGTTGCAGCAGCTGTTGTGTGGTGCTGTACAGTAGAAGGTGCAGGTCTGCTTTCTATTCCCTAGAGCGGGCTTTTAGTCAAACATGCAGTGAAACCTCCATCCCTTTTTGTCTTGAGCTGCTTCCATGCAGAACTCCATTTGGTGTTGAACGTGAGATGGGAACACAGTTCATGCTCCTACCCACCACTCGGGATGATGTCCTGGGATCGCTGTACATCCCGCGGGGATCTTCCCTGGGCCACATCCAATGCTCCAGCTCGTTTGTGGCACTCGAGGAGCAGTGATAATTTGGGGAGCTTCGCTGGGAGAACATGAGCATTTCTAGTTCCAGGACAATGAAGGTTAACAAGAGAAGGGAGTGTGAGACGCCTTTTCCACACATCACTCCCACCGTCTTCTGTGCCTCAGCTTGGGTACTAACAGATACTTATGCCAACACTAACAGGTATTTCTGAAGCTGTTAAACAGCTCTAGAATAGTGAGTATTACCAGGGAGACCAGGTAGAAGCATGGCTGAAGTAGGAAGGATCAGTTCTCTGGATGTATTAATCTGAAAACATGCTCTATCATTTTGTTTACAAAAGTCTACTAGCTATTGTAATAGCAGGCAATTTCCATTTGTATGTCCATGGAATATAAAATGAGTCATGTATTTGTTTGGAAGAGGGGAAAAAAGCAGCATAACATTATTGTATAAATTGGAGCTAAAATTAGGTGTGTTGACGGTATATTGAAACATACAAAATATTCTACTTGAATTAAACCCGCAAAATGATATTATGTTAGTATCAATAGACTAAAACAAAATAGGAATTTTCTGCCTCTTTTATTTTCTCCTGATTCACTGGTCTTGTACACCAGGGAATCAGTCAGTCTGAGATGAGCCCTGTGGTTTTCCAGCCTTCATTCTCCACCTTGTGGGAGGATCGTATACAGATCCCAGTAAGAGTTCAAGGTTTGCAACTAGGATCCTCACCATATCAAGTTACAAAGTCTGCCCCTGAATTTTGATTTTCTGCTTTTTTGAGCTCATTGGACAATTGCTTGAGGGTCTTCAGTTTCTGTTCTTCGCGGGCTCTGTTTCTGCACCTTTAAAACAAATGTGTGCAGATGAGGGGGACCAAATTCAGCAAACTTTGGGAAGGGAGGAGCTCCTTAACTCCAGTAGTTTATCTTCCAGTGACTGTACCTACAGTTCGTCTCAGGTTGCTGTTACCATCCACTCATTCCCACAGAGGGCACCTCACACACATGCTCATCCCCCTGTTAAATTCAATTTTTTTTTTTTCCTGATGAAATTCATGTGTGTGAGTAAACTCTTCAGGCTCATTCCTGACAGAATGGTTATGGTCTTACGCACTTGCACTGAACTAGTGAATACTTCTAGTTAACTTCAGTTGATATTCTCAGAGAACAACCTAAATAGGTAGACGTGCATAATAAATGCTTTTTGAAATATAAAATATTGGTTCACATAGATTTGCTTTTTTGCTGTATGAAGTCAAACGAAGATGGAGCGTGGGACTTTGCAGGCTGCTGCCTCTGATTAAATAAATAAGTAAAATGAAAATTAAGACCCTAAATTCCAGTGTCATGTTTTGCAGGTAATTTTTACATTGTTTATATTGGGTTTATATTGTTTTACAGATCATTGAGGTAGCTTTTTATTTTGAATAGCATTTTTTGAAAGAATGTTTGATGGAGTTTCAACTCATGAAAACTTAGCGTCCGCAGTTTGAGTTGTGAATTTTCTGAACTGCAAACTCCTGTGAATTTTGAATCTGTCATCTTTTAAGGAAGCAAGCAAGCATGACTATAATTGTCATATTAATAAAAATTGTGGCATTTGAATATATGTTTAATATATTTAATAAAATGCTGAGCTTGGCGAAGGAAGTAAGTGTGCTGTCAGAAGGTGTTTGGTGAAGCTGCGAAGCAGTCCCTGCTCCCTGTAGTCCCTGCCTGGGCACTGGTCTTTTGTCTGACAAAGACCCTGCTCATACTGGTTGCTGCTGGAAATTTCTCCCTCTTCACTGATGAACTAGCAGCCTAGGGTGATCTTGGGAAGCCAGGACTGGCTTTACCAGAAGGTACTAGTTACTTTTGTACCTTCCACCTTTAGGAGAGAGGAAAAATAAACGGCAGAGTTTACTTGTATTGTCACATGTGTTACACGTTTCTGTTGCTAGAATATTCCCGTGATTTTTTTTTTCCAAGGTTTTACCTTTCAGATGTCTTCTGTTGCACAGATGGCATCTAATTTTATTCTTGTGCAGCTTTATATAAATCCTTTGCTATTGATGAGGTGGAGCTGTTAAGACTCAGAATAAGGTGAACACTGTGTGAGTAGTAGGAAAACGTCACCTTACTAGGGTAGGGAAAAGGAAAAAAGGCATCAGTTTTCACTACTTGAGTTGAATGCCTGCGATGTATCGTCATGGTTAGATTTTGCTGTAGTATTTGAAGTTAAGATCCTTCTTTAAAGAGGATGATTAAGAAATAGTTCCATGAGACAAAACCTTCAAAACCTACTTTGATGGTAGTTATCCGATGATGCTAAGTTTTCTGTTCCCCTCCCTGCCTTTCCCTCAGTGTGCCACTGAGTTTGCAAACACTTGCACCTGATCACTTGTGTTTTCCAAACATATCTATAAGTTGAAACTAACTGATTGAAGAGTAAGAGATCTGGAAGACAGACAGAGGCCGACTGATGCGTAGACCATACTATCACATGAACATTGCTGCTTCAGGAAAAATTAAGTGTGAAAAAAGCTCTCTCAAGGAGAGAGTTATCTGCATAACTATGCAGATTACGTGTCTCCATGATAATTTTACCACACAGTGTTCTGTCCAGGCTCAGTAGAAGGGCAGCCAGTGGGGAAATGTACTTGGGGAATAGGAGACTTCTAATGATGAGGGTGATGAAAAACCTGAAACTAAAATGAATCTTGGTATTGGGGAGAAAAAAAATTGATTTTGAGTACTGCAAAGTGTGAGGAGTTTATTGGGGAAATAAATTCACTGGTTTGCAGACAGCACCACCAGACTGATGGCAGCTTTCTCCAAGCTGTCCTTCTTTTGTTACCTGAGTGTGACCCCTTCAAGGGGTGGCAGAGGAGGTGTAAGTATGTTTTTAGACCACTCCATATTACACCACCGGCAGAGGCTGACAGTCAGAGTACCAAACATGGAGACAGATTCAGAAATGTATCACTGCTCTTGAGCTTTAAAGTGCTACTAAAAATAGCTTCCATCCGTAAGAAGTCGTCTGATTTCTTGCGTCTGGCATTTGCGACCAACCCCTTTGGGAATGCGGGCTCGCAGCCAAGACCAGATGCCTGGCACTGAGTGAGAGCTTCTAATCACGCAGGTAGTAAATGTATACTTTTTTTTTTTTTTCCTAGAGGCTTCTTATCTTTAAATTGTACACGTCTGTGTAATCTTTTCTGTTCTAGAAGGCCATCAGGAAGATGCATCAGCAAGGCCTGTCAAGACTTTACTGTAGAGATGGAAGGTGGAAAAGAAAGTGGATTATTAACATTAGAAAGCCACATGGCACCAAGCAAGGCAGGATATCGGGTTTGGACATAGTGTTGTGGTATGTGATCCCATTCCAAGGCTGAAATCAAACTCGTTTATTTAAGTCATATCCACGTAGGTATAACTGTAAAGATGTATGAGAGTAATAATTTCACATGAGGTACTGGATAGGCTTTTACCGCTTTTTAGTGGACATATGCTTTATGTTTATCACAGCAGCTCACAACTCTTTTAGATTACTATATGCACATGTATGCGCAGCCTTGAGGATCAAATTGGTGTGTAGGATCAAATTGTGTGTGCCCTTGCACCTCTCTAGAGGGTGGACCTCTAAACCATTTTCGTAATAGCATTTTAACAATCCATTAAGAGCCTCCAATCTTTTTAGTGATGAAATCCATCACTTGCTCAGTATGTGTCCTTTAATGCAGCAGTCTTGCTTAAAATTGCTACTTACCCAATTATTATTTTTTTTCACTTGGTTTACAGCCGGTGTCAAAAAGTTAAATGTCCACTTGCCAAGTAAATGGAAAAATCCATCTGCCTCTGTTTCCATTTGCCAAGTCTATAGTATTATCATTGCTTTTGGGCTTTTTGTTTTCCTGGTAGTAGCAATGTTTCAGTGTGTACTTGGGTTTAAATACAGATGTCAATTCATGCATTTGCCAGTGTTACTCAGTGAAGTAACATCAGTTTTATTTAGCTTACCTAGCTACCTAGAAGTTAGCAAGCAGGAAAGCTCTTCATCTTAATTGTACAGACAGTTGCTGGAAGAGCTAATGATCCCTTTACAAAGAATAGAATCATCATATTTCACCTTGTATCTGATGCTCCTTGGTCCGAACTATAACGTAAGACACGTCTGATGTTGCTCTATAGACTTGTTCTTGATTCTGAGATGGAAGTAAAGATGGAGGTGATGCATTTTCACATTTCTGGGAGAAGCCCTTCTTAACAGAAGGGGAAAGAGTGAGCTCGGTCTGTAAATAACTACTACCTCTATGAAGTGGAAGAATTTTTTTCTTGTTGTAGATCCAGGTTTGGTGGAGCTTGAAGCAGAAGTAGCTATGTAAGCAGAAGTGGTTTTTGAATTAGTGAACACCTGAAAAGATGGAAATGTCAAAGATAACCAGCTCTTCAGGTTGCAGACGCAGCCCTAATGAGGAGGGTACACTTCTGCTTGGAATATTTGAAGCCATCCCCTGACTAGGCATTCGGAAACCTTATTTATGTAGGAGTGTTGGATTGTTGTACTACTCAGGCCACTGGAAATGGGAGTGGGAGTCGAGAGCCCTTTATGATTGCATTTATTCCTTTGCTAATTGAAAGAAAAATTACAAACTCCAGTGCTTCACGGTTCTTTACTACCATCTGCCAACAGAGTGGCCATTTATCTGTGTATTCCGGCCGCTCTTTTGTTCTCCCTTTCAAATTATATTGCTTTTGTTCTCACACTCTCCATTTGGCCAGAATAAAAACTACTCAGCAGTACGTCAGACCGTTCCAGGTCTTTCACAGCTCACTTACATGCTGATAGGTTGATGTGAAAAGAAATACTGGCCTGCTGTGGGAGCAGTTATTAATGTATGTCATAAACCACTCTGATTGGACGTGCTAAGATTTTTTTGGTACTGTACACAGTGCTTCAGGATGTGAAAAGCAAAGCTTCTGTGTACAGTCATGCAAAGGTTCAGAACCCCAGAATTTAAAAATGAGACAAATCCGCTCAGCCATCCTAGCAAATCCTCTCAAGCCCATCTGTTTTGTTTCCTGCGGTCTTGTTTTGCTGTATTTTTGGTAGTCTCTGAATGCATCACACGGTGAGTTCTACTACTCTGCTTGAGAGGCAGTGGCAGAACTCAGGGGGGTCTCACCATTAGAGCACTTTGGATGATACCTTGTGAGAACTGGGCAGAATCTCTCCAGCTCCTGTGCTGCTTCTCTGGAGTGAGCTCTTCCTGCTTGTTCCAGGTGTGATTGCTGACCTGCCATACCAGATTAGAGTTCCTTGTTTAAAATACACTAGGGAGGAATCGACTCAATGAGTGGGTGTTACACATTCAGTGTATTCTGGTTTTTAGAGGTGATGTTCCAGTATACTGTAATTGGCACCTTTAAAATTTCCATGTACAGTTAGTGTTCTCTTACACTTGCCATTGTTCCTCAAAACAATCAGAATCTTAATTTCATCGTTTCTGTCAGTATGTGTAAAGAAAAGGGGACTTTGAAGGACTCCTGGCAAAGTAACTCTTAGTAGAGGTGTAACTGCATTGTTCAAACACGCACGTGTTCTGCAGGCACCCACACGTAAGACTGGATACCAAAAAGGTTCTTGTAATGGTGAAGGAGTGAGAACCAGGAGAGAAGAGTTTTCTTCTCTCTTTATACTTCTTTGTGGAAGGAATTGCCACTGAGTTGTGAGTCGACCATGTTCCCCTTTGGAGATTTTGGTGCAAGAGAAGTGCTTTGTAATGATAAGGCAGAATTATTTTCCTTATTTTGTCATTAATAGAAGCAGCGTGCATGTAAATGGCTTGTCAGTGGGACAAGTGAGGAAAGAATTTACTGCTTTTATTTGTCAGTAGTAGTAACAAGAATAAAAATTATGATAACCTTTAAAGACTCTAATTAACAGTGTGGCTTTACTGAGAACTTTGCATAAATCCATGAGTTGAAGACTTCATGATTCAAAGGTGTAAGGATCTGAAGGGTAGGGGGATGTGTGTAAAACAGCCAAGCAATGTGGTGAGGAAGCAGTACAGCTCTGTTTTGGGGTAGGATGTAGAGGTAGGGGCTGTGGCAGTGGAAAGTAAAGGGAAAATCAGAATAGTGTGTCATCTGCTTGTAATTTGAGCTTGTGAACCACTGAGGAGAGCAGTAGGACTAGGAGCCTGTTGTGCTGAGCACAGCACAAACACAGGGCAAAAGCTGTTCCTTGATGCCAGCTGCAGTGCAGGGGAATGTGGCCATTGATGGTGTTCTCTGCTGGCTAGTAGCCAGCTCCTGCAGGAGCATCTCCGTGGTTACCCTCTTGTTACTGCTCCAGTCCTTCCCTTTGCTTCCCCTTCCTGGAATGCAGAAAATTAAGGAATGGGAAGGTCATTGAGACATATCAAACTCCAAAATCAAATTAGCTGAACAAATTTTGACAGAAGCTTGTATAAACTGTTCTTTAGAACCTGCAGAACAGATGATCTTTCCAGATCCCTTCCAACCTGGGCTGTTCAGTGGTTCTGTGACTCTAACCCACAGTTAGTGCTGCTGTTGCCACTCTTAATCTCCTCATGAGACAACAGGTCATCTTGAGGCTACCAGTTTGTGATCAACTCTAAATGTTGCTCATATGCGGTAAATGTGAGATATCAGATGACTGAGCTTATTACCACATTTTACTGTGAGATTACTAGGTGATTCATGCTCTGCTAATATACTGCATTCCCTTTACTGGAATAAAACACAGGAAGAAAGATCCCAAAGAAACAAAAATCCCTTTTACTCAGAGGTCAGAAAAGCAAAATTAAGGTGTCCTCAGAGAAGTCACAACTGTGAATTGTAATTTTTACAATTGCACAGACCGGTGGAAGTCAGCCTAAAAACATGAGAGCTTTTGATCAGAAATATGCTAATTTATTCCCAGGCTCATACAGAGCCAGGAATTTTGTAACATACATCTTTGTGGAGTGTTTTGGTTTCTGCAGCGGTAAAGTGCTCTGGCAGGAGAAAGTGCTACTGTATTGTTAATGCTATTTCAATTAGGGAATTCAATGTCCCTGATTCACTGAAAAGCAGAATAGCTCCTGCAACTTTACCCACCTGTAGCAGAGATTCAGCAGCTTCATCCTAAAGAGGGAATCCTGTAACGTGCACGAAACGAAAAACTGGAAAGCGATGAATTAGGGGTTTCCTCTTCTTTGTGACAAATTACAGAACAAGCTCATTGGCCTGACATTAAACAAATGCTTCTTACTGAAAGGAATCCTTTTAAGCGTGTGGGTGTGAATTGTCTGTAGCCCTGTGAATTATTTCAGTCCAACCCCTCACGGCACCAGAGGGTCAAAGCTCGACGATGCCCATTCTCACAGTCCTCCACAGCGCTGAGGGCTAGATTTACATTTCTATACCGTCTGCAACTACATGAATATTTATGTTATCATCTCTCCTGGCTCTCAGAATTGCTATCAAGATGAAACCTAAATGTCTGTGTCTCATATAGCTGCTCTGGTTTGCTGGACAAACTGTTATTATCAAGGGTTATCAAAGAGTCCTGCTCAGAATAGCCGATGGTATGAGTTCATCCCACTGAACCCACATGAATTGGTCGCAGGACTTCATTTCACTGTATGTTTTCCCTCAGCAGTTTAGGATGCAGTTCTCAGCTCAAGCATAGTCTTGTGGGTCATAGAAAGGTGAATATCCTCTCATCATTACCTAACAATTGTATTGATATTTAAATTTAAGAGCCTAGTAAAGAGAAAACAATTCCAAAATGTGGTAGGAATAATCTGGTTTCATTTTTTCCTTAAGTAAAGAGATGCTACTTGTAAGTATTAGCTTTTTTTTAAAAAAAAAAAAAAGTAGTCCCATAAAAAGGCAGAGGGTTTTAAATGAAATGAACCTTATTAAATCAGTCTACTACAGCAGACCAAATAAACTGTTCACCACCGCCTTCCCTCGATTTTCATTTTAAAGCAGACTGATTTGTTTATAGAAGTATAACGTTATAAACTGCACACACTATCGTGTCTGAAGTGGGACAGCCTTGCACAATCCATAGGAATATTTGGACTATCTTGAAGTGTGGAGTGCTGAGCGCCTGTAAGTCTTACCTAGTCAGTGATAAGGATTTTCGCAGGTCATTAATGGACACTATTGGTCTATGGTCTTTTCAGACATTTAGCAGTGGGACTGTGATTCACAAGAGAAGTCTGCATTAATGTTACGCTTTTCTGATGAGTAGATAAAGGGTTCCAGAGCTGGTAATCCATCTCCTGTCATTAGTGCTAAATATTTTTATTAACATGTGAAAATTGGCTGGTTTACAGCTGAAATTCCTGAAATATGTGGTCTTCACCTTGACACTGAAGAGTACAGTCCAGGCTGAGATGATGGGGTATGGCAGTGTGTCACCTACTTATTTTGGGAGGTAGATCTCATATTTTCCTCACACGTTTTCCTTTAAAAAAAAAAAAAAAGATAAATTGTCAGTTCCTGATCCTACCTGACTCACTTGGTCTGAGCAGGTTGTGATCAGCCACTTTGGTTCTGGCTCTTGAACGCCTTTCATCTCATGTCTTTTATGGAGCCCTTCACAAATTTGGCCAAACTGGCCCATAGGAAGATAGTTCATGGAGGATGCTGTTTTTATTTAATATGTAGCTACTGCTCTTGCAGGATATCTGCTGTACAGCATGAAGTTTCTTTTAGGCTTAATTTTAACCTAAAAGCATGAGGAGCGGAATAATCATGCAAGTATGGAGATGTAGCAGGATCAAGAGAGGGAAACTGCTTATTAGGGAAAGATGTGCTAAGATGATGCTAAGGAGAATTAAAAAAATGTTTCTGTATGGAGGGTCCTGTTACAATGGGGAAAGTGGAAAGAAGAGCTCAGGCTTTCCCAGACTTCTGTTAGGCAAAGTCTTACAGTTTGCCAGCCAAGATTAACTGTGTTTCCCGTTTCCACGGGCACTGAATTGCCCTGATGGGAAGCTCTTTGCTCATGTGAAAGTCACGTGAAACCACATCGCTGGTGCTGTGGCTTGGTGCTTTTCCTTTGAGGAAAGGCTTTTTTGTTGTTTTCAGACCTTAATTTTGTTGCCACTCTGTTTAGTGTAGTTGTTGTGTTGAGAGGCCTGAGAAGCATGAAAAGTCATCTCTTTGCTCTTTTTTAAGGATAAAGAATCCTCTAAAATAGGCCCGGACTTCCAGAATGGCACAGTACCCATTCCCCACACACATGCCCTGGAGATAGGTGCTAGGTATTCTTCCTACCCCACTCTGTGTACCCAGAGCTAATAAAATATTTGGTATAGTTAGCATTAATCTTCAATGTGGAGTGTAAGTAGATCATGTTTCTTGGTTTAGCCAAACAATATACAGCTTTTTGTGACCTCCCAGTTCCTTCTCTCTTCCATTCCAAAGAATGCCACCCTCTAAGAAAACTTGTTGTGACGAGTTGTAATCTTGTTTTAAAATCTGAAATGCTTAATGATTTTTCTGCTCTCTGAGGGATGCCTCTTTGCTGTCATGAAATTGCTTCCTGAGGTGGAGAGTTATATTTTCGTCCTGCATAAATGGAGTTTCCACTGTGGGTTGGGTCACATACATTAAGAAATGCTCTCAGAAAGCTAAAAAACAACTCAGAACAGCCTTTTATGCCCTGCAGTCGCTGTAAGGGCTGATGGAGTTACCAACCAGGCTTACCCGCGAACATCCTAATGAGGGCAATGAAAACAACATCTCTGTGTGCGTCGTGCGGTGTAAGACAGTGACAGAGGCAGTCATACCTGATCAAGAAAAGTGACAACAGCATTTTTATGTATAAGAAGAATCTGGAAAAAAAAAAAATCTGTTCACAGTGATTTGTTTGCAGTCAATAAGTGTGTGTTTATTTAGCTCGGGCATACTGCTCTGGATAAGACTGATTGTCTCATTAAGGAAAATGAATCAGTGAGTGTTTTTTAATCATTTGCTATTGATTTAAGTGGTGTCACTATTAGAGGGGTAGCTGATAGTGGTGAAAGGAAAGGACTTTTGAGTATGAAAGCACAGCAAAGGTGCAGGGAACGAAGAAATGGAAGTGCTCTCTGTGATCATAGGTACAGGGCAATACTCTTACAGGGCAATACATTCTTACCTGGGACTCTGTGAGGATGTGGAAAACATTTAATTCCTCTGTGCCCCACTGCGGTAGCAAAAGGTGGGTATTATGAGGATGCCAAGAACTGCATCTTGACATGTAGCATGTACCACGGTTGTGACTGAGTTACCTTGCAAGTATTTGAAAAAGCAGCTGTTAGTCATTGTGTTCATTTTTCTAAAGACTGAGAAAAGGATGGGGTAGTGACTGGCTGCATTAGTGCTGCAACATTGCTACTGCCAGTCATAACAGTACCTGTCAGCTTCCCTCCATGCTTTTCTCTGCCTTCAGGCAAAAAACGAGTCCTTAATGGTGTGTGTTTGTATGAACGCACACGTGCGTGTGTGTCTGTGTGAAACTGTGAGTTCCAATACAGGTGATTCAAAGAAAGAATTACTTTTATGTCTTGTCCTGAATCTAGGAAAGCCCTGACATTGTTTAAAGACATTTTTGTACCTTGTAAAGGGTGGAAGTTTTCATCAACTGCAACAAATATTTTACAGGAATTCATGGCTCCAGAGAAATCTGACATTTGACTGAGAAAGAGGCATCAGATAGAAATGGGGGAGGGAGGAGTCCATCTGCACGGATCCTGCATCATGGCTTAATGATTCTAGTAGGAGCAAAGAAGTATTTTTTAGGGAAGCTAGGTTCAAGGGCTTCTGGAAGGCTTTTAGAGCATGCATTCTCCTTTCCCCATCTTTCAGTTCTTAAACTCTGAATATTCAATTTTTTTGTAGATAGGATATGCATTGTAATCTTATTAATTATAAAAACCAGCTCAGTGTTGTTAGAACTACATCTCTTGGTGTGCAGTGGTAGCATAAATTGCCGTCCTCCGCTCGCTTAAATTTAACAGGGATGGGAAATAACTAAAGCACTTTGATTTCCTCCGTCTCAGTGCCAGTTGTTGGCTTCAACTTTTGTTTGTCCCTCTTCTAGCTCGAGTCAAGGTCAGTGACAGATCAAAGTCATCATTGTGCCCGGGAATGGTCCTACTGATAGAATTATCAGATTTTTTGAATTGAAAGTACATATTAACTTTGGTATAAAACATCTCTAAGGGAGATGGTTGTTGGTAGACCAGCAGATCACTTTTGTTGCTGAGTTCAGCATGAGTGGAAGCAAGAGAATTTGGTGAAAATCTGAGCAACAGTAAGTCTCAATTTCTCAGGACAAGTTCTTTTGTTGCAGAAATCATTTTGTTTCATTGTATTAAACTTTCCTGCCTTTACATTTATTTTAAAATAGCTTATCTGTGCCTGAAGTTTTATTTTCAGATAGTTCAAGCAGAAGAAGAAAAGATTACTAACCAATGGAGATGAATAAATTTTCATAAAGTTTTTTCTGCCTTTTTTCCTATCTCCTCTGGAAGGAGTTGACTTTACAACTTGTTAAAAATGGTGAAAATATTGGCAATCTCCATGAACATGCAGATTCCATGGCACTGCAATGCTGTGGAAAAAGATAAATGGCAGGAGACCAAACAGATAATGGCTTTCTAGGGAAAACAAATCTTTGCTTCAAACATCGACCTTTTTTCTGTTATTGTTCTGATGAGCTAGAGAAGGTGCTTTCAAATAAATGCACTAATAGTGGAACATAAACATGACAGCCAATTTCAGAAAAGAACATTTGCTGTTATTCTTCAGATTTTTCAGCTTTTTTTAATTGGAAAGTTACAGGTCACACTTTAGTAAGATGAAGATGTTGCTGATTTGTAAGTAAAATGGAAACAGGCAAAAGAAGGGAACAACAAAATTCTAACCACTTTTGATAGGCAATTCTGCTGTGGTCAGGATTTCTGTTAGTTACAGTTTTCCCTTTTTGGTCAATTTAAGTATGTACTTCAGTAGAGAATATTAGTATCTGCAGAGTTACAGTCCTTTTCAAAAAAGGTGTGCATATGCTGAATCAAAGAAGGTTAAAGTGTGTCTTTTCCCATAGCTTGGTATCTATCTACAGACTGGAAAAAGAGAACATCTGTATAGGCCATGTGTACTTGATCTGCTTAATCTGAAATTCTAGTAATACTGAGATAGCAATAAAGTTCTGATTTACTAGATCTAGTTGCATGCCATACCTCTCTAGATACGTTAAAGAAAACATGCAATTTATAGAGTACATTGTAAATGGAAAACAACTGTGACTCATTTGATACCAGCGTTTTAATACCACTCAGTAGGTCCTTGACTGATTACTTGGACATAGTATCTGCATGAATTGAAACTGATGGGTAATGTAGCTTGTTGGGTTTGGAAATGTTTTTTTTAGAACAACTTCTCATTAAGTTTCGTTAAATACTCATTTTCCAGATGCATGGTTGTGGAAGTTGATGCCTATTCCAGGAGAGAAGAGGTGTTGTCTTAAGGGAGAAAAAAAGAGGGGGGGGGGGGGGGGGGGAGAGAGAGGAAGGATAAAGAGGAAGGAGAGGGAAAGAGAGAAGACAAAACAAAGAGAAAAGAAAGGAAGGAAGGCAAAGGAGGAAAGGAATTACCAGAGCCACAGCAGACAGAGACACACTCGGGCAGCTAATGGTGGTGTATAAAATACACTGCATATGCTGGGTCCATGGCAGCAGCGGTTGCAAACCCACCACGGGGGATACTCTTTGGACAACCTGAACTAGGTACCAAATAGCAGACTGGTGAGGAGGGAGATTTTTAAAAGACTGTATGGTTTCAGGTCATGTCTTCGGCACTTGAGCAAGCATCAGACAGGACTTTTATCAGGTCAAGCGTTCTTCTTCCCATAACCCAGAAACAAAATAGTAACGAGAGAGGTCTGTCTTCCCCTTTCTATGACTCCTTGCTCCCATTCCCCAAAAGAAAAGTTTACTGAGTAAACAACAGATCACTTGGCAACAGAGAGAAGACCTCCTGCCATCCTTCCATGCACCTGTGCTCACACAAACGCACTCGTGCAGAAGGTGAAAGTTAGTAGAGATATAAAATAAAACCTATAGAACAGTTTTTATGAGCAGAGGCTGAAAATGAAGCATCTGGGATAGGTGATGTTAGAGCCATGGCTTAAGGGCACCTGGGAGATGGATGCCTATGAAATGATTTAGGTTTTTGAAGGATAGAAGGTGCTGGAGCGGTGCTATTCACAGAATTACAGCATGTTAGGGATTGGAAGAGACCTCGAAAGATCATCAAGTCCAATCCCCCTGCCAGAGCAGGAACGCCTTGCAGACAAATCCTGTCTTGCTTCAGTGTTGGTTTTAGCTGACACAACAGTCTGTGCATAAAGCCAGTGTGTGGCCCTGCTCAAACAGAAGATAACGTAGCATATTCTGTTACATGGAGTGGGAATACATGACTGACTTTTGAAGAGCGTGGCCTCAGCCATATATGGCAGTTCCGTCGTGCAGAGGGATTGAAGGGATGTCGAACTGTGAAGGTTACAATTGGAAGTTGTAAATTCAGCGTGGGGGGAGAGGCTGGGCTGTCTGACTACATCTGCGGCATCCAAAGGATTCTCTGATGGAGCAGTCAGACACCGACAGTAGTCGGAGAGCGAAGGAACCACACAGTGGTGGTTTAACCTCCTGACTCAATTCTTTTGTTACCGGCTAATGAAACATTTTAAATTAGTCACTAACAAATGAAGAAACAGATACCAACATGAGGCTTACAGACGTGCAAATCAGATTGCATGTAACCCTGATGATAAGGAAACAATAAGTAACATCTGGTATAAGTAAGAAGGGTTTGGCAGCAGGAGAGTGCAAGAAATTACAAGCTTGAAGACGGCTCTGAGCTGAGTGTCAAATTTGGTGGGCTTGGTGGGTGATTTATCTGCCTTGGTCTTGGGACACAACGGGAGGAATGAGGGAAAGATCTGCTGGGGTAGGAGGGGAAGTCTGACACCCAGCAATGCTCAGGAGTCCACGTCAATGATAGTTTTTCGATGTGCACGCGTAAAAATACCATTGTCATTTACCCAGACAGAAATCTTCTGTCCCTGTTTCAGCTCATAAATTCACCCTGTTTATGGCAGGAGCACAAAGCTGGGGCTCTCAGCCGGAGCTGGAATCGCGGTATGGCTGGCGGCATGGGGCCAGGCGTACGCCTGCACCTATATACATGTGAGGGCATAAAGGAGAGACACGGATGCAGCAGTGGGCTCAGGAGCTCTTCAGGTGCCAGAGAGGTCCAGAGGCTTTTTTGGGGAAGGGTGTGAGGTGCCTCCCAGCTGAGCAAGGGGCAGAGGAGAGGACAGACCAGGTCGACTGCTTCAGGCTGTAGGAGCTTTTAGGCTCAGCGTGGGGTCAGTGTACTCTGGAGATGAAGGCTGAGGTTTTTCATTGCAGCTTTTTGCACAACTACAATTTGTCTAATAACTGTGTATGTTGTCTGTAACTGCAAATCTTTTCCACTTCTGTGTCTAGCACTCAATAATATAAATCTTTCTTTTAAAGACAAAAGATTGGCCTCTGTAAGCTTAATGTAGTGATTTGTGTAATGAGTTTATTAAAATTCCTCCCATGCTTTATAAAGTTCCTTCTTTATCTTTGCACTCTAGTTCAGGTTTTATATTTTAATATATCAAGAGAGAAACTGAATGGGAGAAAAATCTTCCTCTAGCTTGCTATCTACCAAGCTTTTTGGCCAGCACTTTTTTGCCACTTTTCAAGAACAATGGTTAAAAGAAGGCAGTTTTGCTAAACTTGTGGCAGCTTAGGCAAATCTCATCTGAATTGTTCTGCCTACATAATCACTGATTGTAGAGCTGTAGAAAAGCGACAGTCTTAAATAAGAAGTATGAATGGAAGCAAAATCTCTTGTGCCTCATGTTTTAACAGCTCACTGAACCAATGTGGCTTTGTTGGTCCCCTCTCCTGTAGTTATCTTCCAGGCAAAGCTCTGGGCTTTTGATTGAGATTCTAACTGCAACTAAGAAATAACCTTTAGAGGCTCCTGTTTTGGTTTACAGGTAGCATTACTGCTGTAAGGTATAAGTGGTAGTTACGAAAGGGAAATTCCGATTTAGGTTCATATCTGCAGATATTTTGTAGCATAAATTTCCCTTTTTCCTTGAGCCTTACAAACCCAGAAGCCACAGCTGACCACTAAATAGGTGTAACACAAAAGAACCACAACAGTTCAATAAGTTATTTGCTGAGCGTTTCCTTGTACATTTTCATAATTAATGTGTGTTTTTCCCCACCTTTGAAGGTGAAATGGGTATAGTGGCATGTTTTTCTTCTGAGCTGCCAGCCCTGGAAACTCTTGCTGTATGGCTGTTGGCCTGAATGTTTGCTTTCTACTAGAAAATGTTACATTAATTACTGTGTTAGGACTGGGCAAGCTGTGCAGACAGGGCTTATTATTTTCAAGATGGCATGGGAGAGCTTGTTGCTGTTTCTGGTTTTTGCAGTGGATGGACTGGAAGAGGGGGGATGCAGCGGGGGCACAGCCCTGGGATAACAGTAGGCTTGGGCAGTGGAGATTTTTAAAAAGTTCTATTTAAATGTCCTTACATTATATATCAACCTATAGTGCTCTTGCTTACTTGAAGAGGCTCTTACTTGAAGAAGATATCCAGTCTGCTCAAAGAAATGAAGGGAAAGTGCGACGAGGTCAGCAGTTACTTAAAGCAAGAAATATTGACAAAACTTGGTTTAATTTAAAACAAAGGTCAAATTGCTGAAATGAAATTATGCCAGCCACAGAGTGGGGATATTCCTGTTGTGTAAATTTTTTTTGTAATCAAAGAATCGTAGAATCATAGAATGGCTTAGGCTGGAAGGGACTTTAGAGATCATTTTTTGTTGAGAAGCACACACGAACTCCGAGATGGTGGAAAACGGAATTCACTTTATTGCAAGCAGGCACACAAATTTATACCTACTAGCACGAAGCACTATTTTTGAGTTACAAACAAGAGATCAGACTATACAGCCAGGGTTGTTATTAGCTCATGTACTCCTTCAATCGCTCTGTTATCACACAGGAAAAACAGACTTTGCCAGGTCTGTTTTGATCATACTCTCCCGTTCACTCCCATGCGCATCTTGTGTACAAGAAGCACCTTATCTGTTCATTCTCACGGGCAAGCTCTCAACACGAGCTGTACTTGGCTGGTCAGGGTCTCTTTTGATAATTAGCAAGCAAGAGTTTTGTACTTGTTTAGGAAAGCGCTCAAGGACGAAAGTCTTAATTCTGCAAGCAGTGCTGCCAGCACAGCTAACTAAAATGTAGGGTATCCACAATTTTTAATCCAACCTCCCTGTCATAAGTTGTAGAGAAAATTTGACTGGGTTGAATCACTTGAGAGTACTCCCTCAGTAGGTGCACTTTGGAACTGGGATCTGACTGCACCTTTTGGTGGTGTCAGACCTCAGTTTGGGAAAGGAGATAATCCAAGTTACTGCAACCCAGCTCCTCTTCCCCTGGAGACTGTTCACTTTGTAAGTTGAGGCGGCTGAAATTGGGAGGATGCTTTAACCTGGAGTCCTGGAGGCTTCCAAATCTGTGAGCCACAGCTGATTGCCAGCGATACCTGGTAGTACAGGAAGGTAAAGGTGGCTCATACTGCTTGGGCTTTCAGTGGGAGCTGGCTAGTGCCTGGCCCACAGGTCGTACCCTATTTCTTGCTCTCTAAGGAACAGAAATACACCAGCACGTTACTGGAGACTATTTCTCCTGTCATAACAGAAATAACAAGCCTGCAGCCCACAGTGGCCAGCCTGTGTTGAGCAGCTTGAAGTGTTCGCAGTCATTTTTCTGAGGACAGTAGTGATGAAATGCTTCAAAACCCACACTACTGTTGTTTATGCTGTTTCTTATTGCTCAGAAGAGCCTTCTCAAACCAGAGTCCAAGACTTATAGGGGTAGGCTGACAAAAAATAAAGCTTTTGTAGCAGGGGGTGCCACCTGTGTACAGTCTGCTCTGACAAGGAGCACAGAGCACGACTGAGATTGGGTCCCCGTGGGGCTGGGGGGGTGAGGTCCAGGTGCTGACTCCATCTGGGACCATGTTCCAGCCGGTGGTGTTGGCATTGGTGCTACCCCAAGATGCTTGAACTATTCCCGATACTTCTGCCTATGCACAGTTGGGTTTTTATCTCCATGCATATACGTGTGAATAAATCATAAATGAGAGAACTGGGCCAAGGAAAAGTAGCTGCTGTGTCCCTGCACGCAATGAGCAGGGCTGCCATTGCAGATGAGCCTTTGATCTACCCACCGGTTGCTTTGTGCAATGGGTCAGGAAGGTGGTACAGTTAAATCAGGTAGTTTGAAAGGCAGATTTATTGAACTGTGGAGCAGGTAAAGGGAGGTAAATTCACTGATACTCCACCTTTTACTGCTTCTGGAGATATGTACAGTATTCAGGTCCTGAGGTCTGGAGTTTGACATGTTGAATCCTGGTTTGTGTTTGCATGAGGAAGCCAAGAAACAGTTGAGTGGGGTGTGTAGATTTAGGTATTTGAACTGAAACCTGCAAGCAACCAAGTTTTATCAAGGGGTTGTGATCAAAGGGCTGTGTCATCACAATCACTCGTTAGTTATCAAGCTGTGGAAGTCCTTAATTCAGACCTTCTATACCCAAAGTGATAATTGGTAGAGCACACATCTTTAAAAATATCCAGACTTGCGTTGTTTTGTGTCAAACTCACAGAGCATCAGTGTGATCAGATGGTGGCAATGGGAAAAAGCTGATGTGACCAAGTCCATTCAGATTTGAAATTTCTTGAATCTCAGGATTCAGAGAAAATGCAGATGAAACGGGACAGGGAACCATAGAGCCAAGCTGAGGAGAGTGCTGGGAGATGCTTGCATGGGTCCTGTCAAGGCAAAATCACCAACTGTGGTGGGATTTTGCATAAGAAGACTGCTAAGTAGTCTTCCAACTAACTTTATCTTATTTTTCGGAAACACAGATGGCTGGGAAAAACGAACAATTATTTTTATTTATTTATTTTTTAAAATGGCTTAACACTGGAACAAATTATTGCAGTTTGGATCCAAGCATTGACTTGCAAATTTCAACGTTATTGTTTGTTTACATTTGGTAGCAAAAGAAAGAATCATTTAACAGTCTCAGGTTTTCTGGTATTTGAACTTAATTGTGAATGTTTTCTTTCAGTTTAATTCTATTCTGGAAATCAGGGAAAGTTTAAAATGTTGGTTTAACTAACTATTTGATATGTAGCTTTTTTTCTGGTCTGCTCCAAGAGATTTTTTTAGATTATGTAGAAGTAGAATATTAACTATTAATTCCAAAATACTATATCACAGAAACCGTATCTGATAAGCTTACTTATCTTCACTGTTGCATCCTTAAAAAGGTAATGCAAATTGTTTCAAGTAACTGGAAAGCACTGAAAGATATCCAAGCATATTGTGTTTACATGGCAGTGTTTTCACTCTGTTGTATATATGTAGTTACGCTTCAGAAATTTTTGGTTTGAGGTTTCTTTGCCTTCTCCGAATTTTGCTTGAAATGCCTTATTTGTCCATAGTTACATTAAAAGAGCTGTAAACTCAGGTCTAATGGCATACTTTTCCCTCCAATGAAATGCTTGCATTTGGTGGTGTGCTCTACCACCGAACACACTGAAACACAATATTGTGTTAGAAGGTATCATATTTTTTCAATTGAGAGTGTACTAAAAATTAAATTGCTTTGAGAACATTTATTCTTCAACCAGACACCTCTTCTTTGTATCAAATTTTTTTTTTTTTATTCTGGAAGTGTAAAATTGACAAATCCTTGCTCAGGGTTCATGGCAACTCACTTAGCTCTGTCTCACAGATGATTGTGGGTATTAGATGTTTTTTGTACCATGTCAGTCACTGCAGTAACTGAGAACTTTATAAGGATTAGCAACACATTCATCCCCAGAAGGGGAACCCAGAAAAAACCTTTTATCTGATCCTGCTTCATACAGACATACAGTAACCACCTCTGGTTTGTATCAGGGAGGTAAATAGCTATCTGCTCATCAAGAATTGGTGCTATGATGATTTAGAATATCACAGGGAAAAAACCTCCTCAAAATGGATCTGTTTTTTCAACACTGCAAGAGAGCGTTGCTACTTCATACCTTGGGAAGCTGGAAGACACATATCAGACACCTCATTTAAATAAGCAAATTGAATTATTTCTTGACAGTGGATTATCTAAGGTTTAAACTTTAATTCTGTAATTACCAGATTCTTTTTAATTAAGCAGTCGAGGATTCACAAAATAGAAATTCCAGGTGACAAGGAGTTTCACTGAAAGTCTGCAAAATGAAGTGTTGTGTCGTATGGACTGTAAACGTATTGATAGTCCTTTACAGAAGGAGCCCCAGCGATGGGGTGGAGCAGCAGCCCTGGTAAAGACCCTGGATGAAGGCTGATCCCTGGCAGTTGTGCAGCACATGGCCCTGGCCAGTGGAGCGCTGAGCAGGGGACACTGCAGCTCAAACCCTGGCTGCTGAGTCCCAGCCAGAGCAGCCACGAGCATTTGCACTTGTGTCCAGACTTTAGCTCTGGAGGAATGTAAGGAGGGGGGGGCACAGGTAGGTCTCAGGAGGGATGCGGCTGCTCTTTGCCATGTGGGTCAGTGAGGCTTGGGCTGGTGGAGGAGCTCCTGAAAGACAGCCTCCCCAGCAGTTCCAGTAGCTAAACTGGTTGTGCATTGGGAAGCTGTTTCCTACTCCAGGGCTGCTTTGTCCTCCTGACTTCTCTCTGGGCAAATGCATCCTCCCTACATTTATTAAAAATGGGAATCCTTTCCTCACTCTCACTTGTGTTTCATCTAAAACTATTTTCCTGAGCCTTTTAAATTACATAAATGCACTTTTAGTAGCACTAAACTTCTACCGCATGTGACTTTGCTCTTACTCTTCCCGTTGCTTGTCTTTCAGGGTGAGTTTGTTTGGGGAGATTACTGCATCTTTCTCATTACTGCTATGCTTTCTATACTTTTGTGAAGTATTTTCTGTAGATGTCTTCCCAGCACCTAATCAAACTTCACCTTGCCTTCAGCTTTTTATAGTGACCACATAAAAATTGATAATAATATAGATAACATTCCTGATAAACTACATCTTCTTACCCTCCCACTTACAATTTTTCTGTTATCACACGGATTATTATAGTCCCAAGGTTGCCTGACTGTCCTGTCTGCCTGCCACTTGGCTATGGCACTTGAGTCAATTAAAATGTCAATTAAAATTAAAATTACTTTTTCATTGCTGCTAATTAAATTTATAATGTAATCATTAGCAGTTATTTTTGCTGTTGTTTTCCTTATTAATTCTGTTGATAAGAAGTTCCAGTAGTGGCAATTTCCACCAAGAATTCCTAGGTTGTAAGCATCAGTAGAAGGAAGAAATATTTACTTGAACATAAAAGTGTTTTACTACCAATTTGGAGATTTTAGTGCTTGTGTGGTGGTTTGGTAGTCAGTCATTTCACTCAGTTTATGACTTTGGTTTACATAGTAATTTTCATCACTTAAGGAAAGTAGTCATGTCAATTCCCTCAGAATGAATCTGTATTTGCATCCGCTTGCAATACATTTGTTTGTAGCTCGGAAGCAATTAAAATGGTTTTCGGCAGATCGTTTAAAATGGAATAATGGCAAATCCTCTGCTTCCCGCCCTTCTTGCAAACTGCTCTTTTAAGAGGGCGCGCCTTTGTCCTTATGAAATGCACGTATATCCCTTTGTAGGAGAGTTGTGTGTGTATGTATATATGCTTGTTCATCTCTTGTCATAAGCTGAGAAGCGCATGGTATATTCTAGGGGATCCCCTGCGAGTACAGCCAATTCCTCACATCTTTTCATTCTTCACTATTCTTTCATAGTTGAGCACAGCTCCAAAATATTCTCCAAACTCAAAAAAAAAAAAAGAAAAAGAGGAATCTCCATTTTCCTCTCTCTCTCCTAGCAGAGCGATCACACAATTAATAATCTTATCTACATGTATAAATATTGTACTAACTGAAGTTACTTTCTTTTTTGCTCAGCAGCCAGTTCAGGAGACAGGTTACCAGCATAGCTGGTGAACTGGTAAATCCAGGTCACCTCCGTGGCAGTTATTATTTATGTTATTTGTTGGGTGCCAATAATAACCAGTGGTTTAGCACCCTTTTTAGGGCAAAGTATAATTTCTGAGAACAGTAGCACTCTAGAAAAAAATATTTTTACAACTGCAAAACAGATTTTACCCTTTTTGTGAGCTATCAGAACATCCACAAAGTTTTCCACCTAGCCTGACCGTTGGCTTGGCAACTTGCCACTTCAGGACACCCTTTAGCTAGGTAATTCTGAGCTTTGTGGGAAAATTCCCCTCTAGTGCTTAACCACCCCTAGGGAGGAAAAATACAGTAACTGGCCAGACTATTATTGTGGTCCTAAAGACACTGTACTAGAATAGTACGGGTCATTAATGTAGCGGTTCCCATCTTGTCATGGAAGGGTGATTAGATTTTGTAAATGCAGCAGTGTCAGATGAAGAGTACATGGTGGAACCAAGTACTGTCTCCTTGTTGGGAAGATCCATGTTTGGTAAAGTGCTGTGTGATGTTTGAGGATACCGGGGCGGGGAGGGGGGGGAGCGGGATTTAACTCCTAGTTCAAATTTGAAACAAACTAGTAGTGGAGTGGTATGTGCTTCCTTATACTACCAGTAAGCTGTAAGTCCAGAAGCGTATGTAACTAAGAGCAAGAAAGTGCTGGTGTTGGTGCCTTTAAATGCTGTCACCTTCTGTGGCAGAGGAATTAGGTTAAGTTTAACCTGCCCTCCAGTCATAGAAAATCAAAACATTGTTAATTAGCAATTTGAATTTCAAGAGGTGAAAAAAGGTGTCCTCTGGTAATGTAAAATAGTCTTCTACCTTTCAGGATTGCATTTTAGACATTTTAAAGGCAGAGGTGGCTGTCTGCCTGGTATAAAATTGTCTGTACTTGAGTCATCGGCTTATAGACATCATCTCTAGGAAAGCTCCTGGAAAGCAACTGCTCAGGTGAAATCACAACAGGTGAGTGGGGCTGCCCTGATTTGGGTGTGGTTGAGGTTGGGTATTTAACTCTCATCCTCTCGTGGCCCTGACCTTGCCCTGGGCATGCTCTGTGTGTGAGCTGTTGTTCTGAGCTGTGTTTCCTGGGATCTCTGCCGTCTCAATGGGTGTGCAGGTGAGAAAATAGGTTTCTCTCTTCAAGAAGTTACTTTTGAAGGCTGTATTTTGTAATCGTAGTTAATATTTTGAAGCTCTGGCTTGTTACTAGGAAGAGTTTTGGCAAGCTAAAGATAAGCTTTAGTGAAGGCTGCCTGCAAGTAAGTGTGTGAGAAAGGACTGGACAGTATTCCTGTTTGTGTTGGTTGAATTTAATATACAAGAAAATAATCTTCTCTGTAAAAAGCTCGTGACTTGCCAGGAGATATATGTGCAAAGCAGCAATATTGAGTCTGCTTAACTTGATAATAATATATGCGGTGCTGTCATATGTATGTGCAGTGTTATGTGAAGCATAAAATGATGTATTTTACAGTAGGAATGCTATAATTTCTTTTTTATTCATATGATAGTCTTGAAATGAGAGATATCACATGTGACAAAGTATAGGATGAACTACGGAGAGATGAAAGGAGAAGCAAGAAGGTTGTAGAGCTAAGTTAGTCAATGGTATTACAAGTGTATTACAATTCTCATAGCAGCACAGTTGTCAGCATCTGAAATCTTGTGTTTTTGAGGTTAAGACTGAACTTTTCCTTGGCCAGAAGGCCAGCTGTTGGAAACTGGGGATTTCAAAAGTGCATGTTGCACGTCTTGAAAGTTTTTGCCTCTTAAGAGATGTCTGTGACTGTTGAGTATCACTGGTGAGTGAGATAAATACAACTGCACTTCTCTGGTAGTAAAACACTTTGGTTTTTTTTCTGTATATGGATAGACTCGCTGATCTCAGTAGTTCAGAGGTAAAACCCAATTATTATATGAGTGAATATTGGCTCCTTTGAGCCCTTAGTTTTTCCAGACAGCCTGGATTAGAACATCTCCTTGCAGCTTTGTTTATAACAGAGTACAAAGGAGATAATTGAAATGCCTGACAAGCAAGAGAATGGTGGACATACCTCACAGCTAAGGGTCATTATTGGTGATACTGCCTCTCTTTCTTGGATCTAAATTACACACAGGCTGGATAAATCTACTTCTGTCCAGTTATTACAATATCCTGCTATAAATCACAGAAGCACAGACCTACTTTCAAATTCATCCAGTGTGCTTCCAAATTAAGCCAGAACTTTTTTTTTTTTTTTCGCAAACCTACATCAGTGCTTGACATAATGAATTACAGTCTCATGCTTCTGGTCTAAAAATACAAGAGGGTTGTACTTTTCTTCCTCTATGTAAACTTTAGTAGAACAAACTTCCCAGTTCATGGTTCCCAGAACTCTGAGTTCATCCTTTGTCTCCAGGCAAATTGGGGAGCTATGCAAATAACATTTGTGACAAATTTGCTGGGTTTGCATCTATGCAGAAAAAAGCCACGTTTTTCTCACCGTTTCCTTTATTTTTGGAGGGGGGGGAGGAGGGTATAACCTATTTGCGGTTTCACAAATCCAGCTGCAAGCAGTGTGGTCTTGAGAGCATTTCCACTAGGTCGTGTTCACTCTTTGTTAAACTGCCCTCCCTGCTGGCAACAGGTGTCAGCAACAGATTATCTTCATAGAGGCAAGAGGGCTGGAGGGAATTACAGATTTTTTTGACAGATCTAACATCAGGGAAACCAGCAAATATGTTGGCTCCTCATGTGAAGTCAGTGCAAGCTTGTGTTTCTGGTGGAAACATACGGAGAAGGGCAACTCAAATGAGGGACACAGGGCAACAGTCTTACAAGGAGATGCTGAAATGGCTGAGATTGCTGAGTTTGGAGAGAAGGCAAGAGGAGGGTTGGTCATGTTTTACAGAACCACAGAGGCAGTGGATAAAGTGAGTGCAGAAATAACTATTCGGATCTGCATTGGTCTGACTTGGTGGAGGATTCCTGTGACTCTGTGCGCTCTTTTCATGCCTTTGTCACTCTGTGGAGTATCTACTGAGTGCTCACATCCTCGGGAGGAATGTTTACAGATGTGCTCTTCTTAAAAGAGTGTGTGAAGCTTCTCTGTGGACAGTCCAAAAGGAAAGAAGTGGTGTGTGGTTGGATGAATTTAACATATGGTGAAGGCAATAACTTTCTCCTGCAGAATGTGATGCTATAAGAAAAAAAGAAGTCTTCAAGCTTCCTAAAGTCTTTCAAGTATGTTCACATGACCACAAAGTCCTCATTGTCCTTCTTAAAATAAATTCCACTACCTTAGACAGTGCAAGAGTTTCTTAATCAGTTGACATTGCAATTGTCTTAGGGTAATATGTTTTCACATGCAAATTCAGTTCAAGATGCTGAAAAGGGATTCATGTAGGCTGCCAAAAAACTCATGGGAAACCCACTATAGCTTTTGCAAAACAGTTAAGCAGAAGAAATTCTCAGACTTGTTAGTTTTCTGCACCAGAAAAACCTATATCAATGGTAACAACTCCCGCCCTCAAACCAACATATACAGTGAGAAAACAGTACAAATGTGCTACCAAGCAGCTATATATGTAACAAAAATTAAGACAGCAAACTTGTCGATTGGATGCTTGCATATTTTCCTTCCTTTCAGGTGTTTTTCATCATTGTGCATACTGTGAACATTAAATTATGTGGTGTAATAAAAGATAGCCATAATGCAAATGCAGTAGTAAAGTTGGAAAATACAAATCAGCTAGATTAGGCTGTGCAAGCACTCTGCATTTGATTATTTGTCCTTTAAAATTAATTTAAGAAATCCAGTGTATGTAGACTGAAACATCTATGTATCTGTGGTAGACCATGAGGCAGCTAAGAATGACGTGTCTGCCTGGGTGGTTCCAACAGAAGCAGATGTGTTGCAACTGGAAAGCAGGGAGCTCTCACCGCTGTGCGTAGGAAAATATCGCTTCTGCTGGGTGGCAGCTGAGTGTGCAGCATTTGGGTTCCCTCTACTGGTCCAGCTTAAGGCCCTGCCCAATTTGCTTGTGTGGTGGGGTGGTGTTGTTTCTGAAGGACTCTGAATTAATTTCTTCTGAGGCTACGTTTTATGATCTTATGTAGTCACCACATCAGCAAACCATCCCTCTTTGAAAGGACAGTAAATGGACACCTAAGTCAGAGCTTAAGCAGGTGCTTAAGGTCAAATACACACTTAAATGCTCTATTTAATACAAGTAGTGTAGGTGTATGCTTCCATGCTTTTCTGAGTGAAGACTAATGATGACTTTGTCACTGGACAGTTACACAGGCTGTACTAGCAACATTTCATGAGCCATTACCTTGATTTTTGTCACCCTCTATAATATGATTGTCTATACAGCCATGAAAATGGCACTTTGAGGCATAATGTGAAGGCAGTAGCAGTCTTTAGTTTCTCTAGCAGAATCAAAACTCTGAAGGTATGGACTTGCTTTTAACTTTCTTACTAACTTTTCTCATAGCCGTGGGCAGGTGTTTCATGCTCTTCTCAGCTCATTTTTTTTTTTTTAGTTTGTCAAAGTAGCTTTATGAACTCAGATGAGTGCTGGAAGGCATACCTCAATTACAAAGTGGCATGAAATTATCATCTGTAACATTATTGCATTACAAGGGGCAGCTGGAGCAAGGATGATACTTGCTCCGTCAAGTCCATACCTGTAAAGGTGTTGTTCTGCAGGGGAAAGAAGTCCTTAAAAAAAAAAAATCCCTCAAGTCCAAGTACTGAATAAAATATGCAGGAGCCACATTTAGTGCACAGGAATAGTTTTAGAAGAAGTATCTTTGCAATTGCCTAGTCTTTTCACTTGTCTCTAGACATGTGCTATCAGCCAGTGTTTCAGGCAGGGTGCTGGGAGTAGGTGGATTTCTGGTCTGACCTGGCATCACTGGTTTTGTGCTGGGAAATCATCCATGAGTCGCTGTCCTTCATCTGTCTAAGTCTGAAATGGAGAAGACCCTGTGGTCTGTGGCAGCGTGGGAGGGAGGAGACAGGGCTTGTCTCCCAGTGCCCTATGTTCACCCACCCCAATGTGGCTCCTCAGTGGCTTAAATGTTGCAGAGCAGCATTTCGTGTGATCACTCTACAGCCTCTGGTCTCTGTTAGGTGGAAAAGGTGATGTACTCCCAGTTGTCATGTACACGGTGGCTTTTATTCTAGAAGAATTAGACTGAATAACCTATTAGACTGAATAACATAACGGCCTGATCTCCATTTCTGAAAGCTCCCAGCTTCTTTTTAGAGCTGATCTGGAGCAGAGTGATGTTCCTTCCAAGCTGTGCTTTGCTGTACTCACCTGAAACGGGCACCATTTCCACCAAAAGGTTCCCGCTCTGCAGTTAAATGTTGATGAGTATCACAACCCTGAAATAGCTGTGTTAATTGCTCATGGCTCGTGGTATAGCTATAAGCATTTTTCCGTAGGTCAGCCTACCCTGTGCAAGCTGCAGCGCATAACTCCTTTGGAAAGTCTCTGAAATCGTATGGCCCCTACATAGACTCTTCCCTGACATCTGTCTCCCAATATACGTTTGCTCCTAGGTCCTAACAGTCTAACTTATTCCTACAAATTCAGAGCAGCAGTGTTGTGCAGACTACTGAGAACTGGAACACGTGAACAGCATACGATGTGGTGGAGAAACTTACTTTTTAGTTGCTTCTAACTTAGACCAGAGTCTGTTCTCCCTGGAGAACCCCACAGTGTTGTGTGGGCTGGCACCGTGCCCTGGTGGGTTGTTTGTTAGCTGGGAACTGGAAGATGTCATCAGCATAGTGGCCGCGTCCCCCTTGGCCCTGATATCTCTAAGCTTAAACCAGGACAAATGGGAAGAAAATACGACGAACAGAGCAGCTGCCAGCCGGAAAATTATTTGCTGAGAGGCTACAGTTAGAAGGAAGGAATTGCCAATTCCTGTTCCACTGCCTGTTTTTTGATTTGCGAAAAAAAATATTTGCAATATATGCATACGTGCAGTGCTGTGATGAAACTAAAAGGCAATTTCTTGATTTTCTAATGCCAAATTCAACCTGACATTTTGAAATCTCTCACTTGTTTTGAAGGACTAGAAAATATTTCAGAGTGCTTTGATAGGATTATGCAAGAGGCAAACCAGTATGCGTTCCTAATTTACCCAGAAGAAAAATCAAGACTTTCAGTTGTAAAGAACTGAAGATCTTAAAAACAAAGCAAAACAAAACAAAAAACCCCACATTTTGAAAACAAACGATGGCCTTTTGTTTGGTCTTTTGCAAAACTAGAGCTTGGAAGCAAATTTGTATATCGCTGCTTTAGGCTTGTCCAAATCTGAACTAATTCCAGTAAAACCAACAGCATTTGATCAGCAAAAAATAGGATTCAAATGCTGCTGAAATCGGATCCTGTGGTATTTTAATCCATATAGTTATGGTGGATGCGAGGGAGTGGAGAATGGTGCAGACTCTGTGAGGAGCTTGCTCTGCTAGCTCCTTTTTTTGAAAGGTTTCGCTTCAGAGGAAAATGAATTGATTCAAAGCACAGTAACTCGGATAATAATGGAATTTTTTTTAGCATAGAAACTCTATTTGGAGAAATTTTCAGTAGTCGTGCAAGTTTTGCTACAAAATCCAAACTGAAGAAAGGTTGGTGGAAAGTTTTCTCTGAAGCGTGTTGTGGGAGGATAAGATTTTGATAAAAGAAACTTCATTCTGCTAAAATGTGACAGTAGTAAAAAGAATGACCTAATTTCAGAAGCTTGGAAGAAAAAGAGCCTTAAAATACCAGCTATACCCAAGAGATGTGATCTGGGAGCTTTGACAGGTAAAGAAGGAATTCTTAGAAGTCCTCACCAGAAGGTAAAAAAAAAAATGGACATTTCTCTCACAGATTTCAGTATTGGCAGACTTTTAGAAAATGTTCTCTGCTCTCTTGAACTCTGCTTAACTGCCAATTCTGCAACTTTTTTTCCAGAAGAAGTGCCTGGATTTAAATGGAATTCCTGTATAACTGCAGAGGAAGGAACTCTGAACTTCAGCTTTGCAAAATTGTGTACTAGGGTTGGAACTGAAAAAAATTCAATGGCATTTTATACTATGTTTAGAAAAATGAGGAGAATGATGGAAGGGACTTGCATCGATCACTACGCTTGCCTCTTCCTGAATTTGGAAGGGTCACCAGGGGTTCTACCTCAGTGTTTCCAACTAAGATCTGTTTAAAATGCGTTGTCAGAGGGTGGAAAAAAAAAATCTGTGTTGTGGAAGAAACATATTGTCTCCTTCTAGGCAAGAAATATCTTAACAGTAATAGATTTTCTTCCATGATTTTTCCAGATTGCCTCTTGTTTATGGAAGGAATCAGAAAACAGCTTAATTACCCTCTTTAGATTTGTTTAAACAGTTAAAAAATCCGCATTTTTAGGCATTCCACCAAAAATGGATAGAAGGTGAAATGGACAGATGAGTATGTGGACTTCGATTCAGATCAGCTTCTGGTAATACTCAAAGGTGGCTTTTTTTTTTTTGTTTTTGAGCAAGCCATGGGTGGCGGTGCCCAGAGGTGAGCCCTGGGACTTTAAGCATGGTTCCTCAGTCTGTACGAATTGTCTCTTTATACTTCCTCATGTTTTGTTCTGCATCCACATAATAGTGGCCTTGTGTACTTCTTGTTCTGAGCTGAGGCATTGAAGGGGCTGCAAATTGTTTTCACAAGTTCTCCCATCCTATTTGCAATTGCAATGTTACTCTGCAGCTCCTCATTCCCTACATGAGAACCTTGCAGAATTGGGTCCCAAGTTATCCACAGTCAAAAAAAAAAAAAAGTCTTCCTTTTGGTGGTAGTAAACAGCCTGGAACAACTCTATCCAGTATGGGTTTTCCACCATGTCTTTTTTGCTTTTGGGTTAGTTTTTGTTTTTCCTCCCACAAAATTAAAGTGATCATGTTACAGGTTTGCTGGCAGTTTAGACAATAACTGTGGATAATAACACAATGTTGACATTAGTGTTTTGCTGTTTAATAGTGGAATATTGTTACTGTGGTTAATAAGAGCTCTTTGCCATCTGTGCAATAATATTGCCATAAGCAAAAAGCAGGTATATTTTTCTGCCCCACTTTCATGTCATATATTATTCATATTATGTTTGAGAAGTAAAATTCATTCTTTGGGGGATGCTTCCCATATGGATTTTATCAGTTAACTACTATGGAAATCTGAAGAATCTTCAGGATCCTTGTAAATTTAGATTCTTACACACTTTCCCCTACAAATTTACAGGGGAAAAAAAAAAAAGCTATTTATTCACAGTTTGTGCGTTGAGATATTTATTATTGCGGGAGCATTTCTCATGCTTCTCAGGCTTAAATTTTTCTACAGCAACCCTGGGTCAACTTGTTGAGGTACATTTTGCTCTGCACAAAAACTCTGTGAGCAGAATAGTCACTGTGTGAAGGCGTAAAGCAGTTATTTACTGGGCAATATGGAAGGTAGATGGGTCGAGCTTGGGAGCTATTGAGTGGAGCAGTCCTGGTAAGGCATGCGATGAGCTGCGCAGTTGTCAGCAGGTGAGGACTACTGCCTCAGTTCAGGAAAATATCTGCTTAAAATAACTTAATTTTAGCGGTGTTTATTCCATACTTGTTCGTTTAGCAAAGAAGGATGTTTTTGTAACTGTGCCATAGCTACAAATAATCTTTTAATGAGAGGTGAAACAAAACCTGCATGTAAATAGTTTTAATCGACAGGCTGTGAATGAACTTGAGTTAAGTGCATGTTAAAAATAGAGAAGGCAGAGGCTAGAACATTTTTCTGCTGATTTTCTGTTAATAATTCATAGAACTTCAACCTTTTCAACTATGCCTTTTCACTAGAAAAGAACCAAGTAGAAGTGATAAAAAGATTCTGATAATTCTTATGTGTAGATTAGTGTCCTGCATGATTTGTCATGATTTTTATGTTTTGGCTACATGTGTAACACCTGTTTCTCTTCCTGTTCTGAAGAAAGATAAAGAGTGACTGTTCATAAAAATACTACGGGCAAGAAGTGCTTTCTGTATGACAACCACTTCTTCCTCTTTCTACAAGGTACTACTGAGCAGAGATCATCTCTGGTCTGTACTCCTCCTTTGCTGACTACTGAAGGCTATTTTCCCTTTCCCTCCTTCCTCTCATTTCTTGTAGGTTTCCTTTTCCTCAAAAAAGAGGAGTAAGAAGCATCTTTGTAGCTCTTGTCTGCTTAGGTGTTTCCCGTGTAGTCTTGAATTTTACCACAGAGTCGTCTTTCAATCATTCCTTTTGGGTATTACAGTGTATTATGTCAGACACTTAAACAGGATCACCTACCAAATCCATAGGCTTCAGGGGAGCCTACTATGATTGCTCATCACTGTCGCGTAGAATTGCTGCACCTCCAGGTGTAGTAACCTGCTATATTGAATTCGGCAGCTTGAAGAAACATAACTTTATTTTGTAGAATATGCTATTTTATAGAATATGGTATATTATAGAATACTAGTTATATGCAAATAGAATGAACTTGCCCTTGGCTCAGAAAAGTTACAGCTCAGTTTAAAAGAAAAAAAAACAATGCATGCATTTAAAAGCTAAATAAGGCAGTAAGATAAGTGGAGAAATACGGTAATAATCTGCTTTAAAGATTTTATCCCTTGATTTATCCCATTTCCCCAAGCAGTGTCTTTTCCTCATGTGGACGGCTCTTGCTCCAGTGTTAGCAGTTGTTAGTATGAGCAAAGATTGTGTCGCAATCAAGCGTTTTCCTACCTGTGACTGATCAGTATTTCGGTTCCTCCATTGACTCTAATGGGACTGTATTGTTGTATGCACTTTCCTTATTAATTATTTGGCAGAGAAGATTTTCTGTTTGAGTTTGCGCTAAACGCAAAAGCTGATAGAAGACTGTCGCAAGTTTTCTGTCTTTTGGTGAGTTTTTATTTGTAATACTTGTTCCTTACATGACAGCGCGTTTGCATCCCCATCCTCAAATAGGTGTTAACTGTTAAATGGCGAAGTCTAAGCTTTGCTTTCTAGTGTCACACATGCTGTGGGGACTGATATGGCTGATTTGTTCTGCACTGGCATCTAACCCTGTTCCCTTTCCTCCATCTCTCTCAAGTTGGGAAGTGGTAAACTTTCTCAGAGTGTTACGTATCTCAGTCTAATGAACAAACTGTGATGTGTAGGAGGCTCTGCATCCTTCTATTGTGGGTGTCCTGCACCTGGTGCTGAGATTGACATGTGCCCATGTTTTGGTTTGGCCTGGCCAGATTTCGGCGACGGGGGGCAGCTGCAGGGTGGCTTCTGTAAGAAGCTGCTAGAAGCTCCCCATGATTGATAGAGCCAATGCCAGCCGGCTACAAAGAGGGACCCGCCGCTGGCCAAGGCTGAGCCTATCAGTAAGGTGATAGCAGAGGAACGCCTCTGTGAAAAACATATTTAAGAACGGGAAAAAGAACTGCGCCATAACAGCTGGCACAGAGATGGAGGAGTGAGAATCTGTGCAGACACCAAGGTCAGTGAAGAAGGAGAGAGGGGGGGAAGGATGAGCTCCAGGCGCCGGAGCAGAGAGAGTCCCCCGGGTCCGTGGTGAAGACCATGGTGAAGCGGGTTGTCCCCCTGCAGCCCATGGGCGAGGTGCAGATGTCCACCGTGAGGATCACCGCGTAGATGTCCACCGAGGACTCCACGCCGTGTGGGTGGATTGCCTGAAAGGGGACTGTAGCCCGTGGGAAACCCGCATCAGAGCAAGTCGCTGCCGGAACCTGTAGCCCGTGGAAGAGAGGAATGCCCACGCTGGAGCAGGTTGGCCGGTGGGACTTTTGGGACGCTGCGGGTGGCTCACGCTGGAGCAGTTTCCCCCTAAGAACTGCGCCTCAGACTCACGAGGGGTGGGCTGCCCCTCGTGAGGTGTCTCCTGTTGGGCAGTTTGTGATGAATTGCCCTTCGTGGGACGACTCACGCGGAGAAGAGAGCGTGAAGCTTGTCTCCCGTGAGAGGGACCCCACATTGGCCCTCGGGAAGAGTGAAGAGTCCTCCCCCGGAGTGAGGAAGCGGAGAAACCAACGTCGGATGAACTGACCGCAACCCCCATTCCCTGTCCCCCTGCGCCGCTCGCGGGGAGGAGGTGGAGAAACCGGGATTGATGTTAAGCCCGGGAAGAAGGGAGGGATGGGGGGAAGGTGTTCTGTTTAAGATCTGTTTGTTCTTTCTTACTTGTCACTACTCCTCTCTGATTAGTTCTTTTAATAAATGTACCTAATTTCCCCAAAACTGAGTCTGTTTTGCCCGGGACGGTAAATGAGGGTGATCTCCCTGTCCTTATCTCAAAAACCCGGAACCCTTGGAAATATTTTCTCCCCTGTTCAGCAGTGAAGGGGGAGTGAGTGAGCGGCTGTGTGGGTACCTGGCGGCTGGCCAGGGTCAACCCACGACAGCCCATCAGTTGCCTGCTTATGTATGAGATCAGTCTGTATTGCTCACTTTGCCTTCAAAGCTGGTGTCTGTCATCAGAACACGATAGCGTGGTCCCATCAGCTCTGTGCTCCAGCTTTGGAAATCCTAAGGCTGACTCTGATGGCAAGTTGTTTTATAAGCTCCAGTGAGTTCATATGGGCAGGGAAATACTTTTCCTTGAAGAGAAGCAAGGAGTGGATGATGTGCTTTTTGTATATTTTAGGAGGGACAAGAAGAGGAGATCCAGAAGTGCACCTTTAGTGCAGTTCCCTATTCCCCTCAAAATGTGTTTTTTTTTGTAGGGAGTAGGGGACAATAAAGAAGTAGTAGTGCCCTGTTTTTTTTGTTTTTTTTTTTTAAAATATTTGGAGGATGCCTGATCTGATACTGTAAATGATCACTTAATATCGAGTAAGTTGTCAGCATTATTATCTATTTCTAATGTAGGTCTGAGTTGCAGAAAGCAAATAATCCTGGGAAATCACAAGAAAATTCAAATAAACCCGAAACATGTTAGTTTGTAGAATTAGAAATGCTATGCCTGAAGGTCATTCAGTTAAAATAATCTTAGAGTGTAGTGGAGGAGCTGTTCTATTCTCATGTGTTGCTAACTATGTTGTTGTAGGTAAGGTTTGTTGCAATCTTAGTGTCAAGCTGTCAGTGAAAGAGCAACCAAATTAGGTTAAACTGACTGGTGGCCGTGACAGTGTGGCCATCTGAGGACCTCGTTTACCACCGAGGTAAAACTGGATTGCGGTGTCGTGAGTAACACACTGCAAATTGCTATAATGTCCAAGTTCTTTTCTGAGCACACATAGCACTGCAAAATGCCAGCTAAAGCATTACCTGGGTTTACATTACTAGGAACTAAATATTTATTCTGAAGTGAATTGCACTTGGAAAACATAGAATTTACGGCAACAAATGTGTACCTGTTTGGAACATGTCTTGAAGGTGAGCACGTACACCGAGAGAAGAGTTAACAGATGCTATGGGCGCTGGAGAAATGCATTTATTGTAAAGTCCTTTTTTACTGTAATTAGAGCTGGGAAGACAATCTCCAGCAAGGCATTAAATTGGGTCAACAGCTAAAAAGGCTCAAGAAAAGACGTTGATGACAGCAAGTGGTATATATACAGGAAATAAATGGCAGTGTGGTGCTGGGCGTGACGGGCTTTTAAATACTGTAAGGGTGTCATTAACATGTAAGTAATAATACATTAGAGAAAATATGGTTATCATGAGATGATGAATAATTCTCTGATGTTAAGGCATTAGGCTCAGCAGACTGCTTCTAATCCTGTGGGACTGATTACTCTCCATAGTAGCCGTATCCCCTGGAATCATCTTGTACAGTAGCTATTATAAAATATCTTAGTTGTTATTACTTAAAGAAGCTACGCGGATGAGTGCTGTCATCATTAAAAGATTGCAGGCATAAGCTTTTCAGACTCTTGCTTGTCATCCCATCACCCCCTGCTAAGATCTTGCAGAGCCACGCTGAATCCCGGTCTATGGTTAAAAATTAAACAAAAATCCTGTGTCAGGTATTCATGTTCATGTGTGGGGCACAGCAAAGCTTTCACTTCACTTTCCTAGCACACAGTGACCGCGGGGCTGGAAGATTTGACAAGTTAATCTCTATTAAAGGTGAGGAGGAGTTTCCTGCCTTGGGGTTACCTTTCAGAGAAAAGATGGTAAGATTTTTGTCAGAGGTAGAAATTTGGAGGAGCCAAGACGGATGAGGTCCCACGCAGTTAGTCACCAGGGCTGAGCAGCGTTTGCCTGAAGTGTCTGATCCCTGATGAAGAAATGTGACAGTGCTTTGCGCTTACAGACAGCTCGCCTCCGACACGACGAAGTGTGGTAACAAAGGCAGTCTCGGCAGCTCCGTTAATGAGTTTGATTATTGGGACTGATGGTTCAGTATCTAGGTCTGCACCACAGCCCCGGCACCTACAGTCCCTCACCCTGTTGAGAGCCTGGCCTCCCAGCCCTGCTCTCTGGCTGCCTGCAGCCTTGCCTGATGCTGCGATGATGGGCTCCCAGGGCAGCCTTTACCTTATTTGCAGCTGGCCAGCACATGCCTTGCTCTTGCCGTACCCCGTTGGTTACTTCCCAGTGGGGTCTTTTCTTCTGTTTGCTGCTGATGTGTGCCTGGGGCTCGTTAGGAAATGTAAATTTTACTGCTCAGTAGAAGAGGTGCTCCAGGTGATCTTGGAGAATACTGGGTCAGGGAGGAGGGTGCTGTGCAGAGCAGCTCGAGGCTCTGCTTCACCATTCCCTGTGCTTCCCTCCATGGTTTGTTTTTATTCAGGTGCAGCAGTCAAAGGGCCATAGTAATGTATTTTCCAGTACTTCTCTGTGTGCATCTTGCTATATCTGAACCTGAAGCCCACTGCAGGTTTTACAAGCACAGTATTCATCCTGAAATTACCTGGAGAGGGGAGAATCGCTCGCACTGTTTGAGTCAGCCCGGTCACACCAGTAACCGTTCCACAAGCAGTTGCACCTGTTTGATGAACGTTATTCATAAATGTGACTAAAAGCTCTGAGTCGGACATGGTGTAGGCAGCTTGTGTGCAAAGTTTCCTTCACAGCTCAATCACAATCATCATTTTTAGCAATTCCTTATGCTATTCTAGTCTTGGTCCTCCTCCCCACCGTGGTCATCGCCAGGCACATACAGATGCATTCGCGTGTGTGGCTCTGACAGCATGCCTCCCTGCTTGTGCTACGTTTTTATTCCAGACCAGCCTTCCAAACTGATCTGCCAACATGACTCGACTGATCTGCAGCACAGCTTATCATAAATCGCTCTGCTGACATCCAGGTCTGCAGTACTGTGGCAGAGGACACAATGTGGATGAATGTAGCGAGGAAGAGGGGATATAGCCTTGTCTTATTAGCCTAAATTAGCTTAAATTTACATTTATCTCTTGAAGTTGTTACAGGATTGTCCGGGTGCTATACTTGTGATAAGAGGTGTCCAGGAAAAATGCAATGCTGAGATTTATGCTGATAACAAACATGAAGCAGCACTCTTTGAATTGTATACCCACATACTTATTCTGCTTTCTATCATCAGTGACTGCAGCACTGAAAATGGATAAGGGTAATACACTGACCATTGCAGGGAAAACAGCACCAAGCAAAGAGGAAATGCTGTTGAGCAGTCCACAGTAGATTTGGTGTGATTTTTGTCTTGTGCACTATAATTGAAAAATCCCTGTTGCATACTGATGGTTCAGTTGCTGTAGGGCAAGAGAAATCCTGGCAGACCCAGCTCACTTTCACCTGCCAGTGAAAGCATAGGTTGGCTTTAGGTTTCCAAGTCTCACTGAGAAACACTGGGTGAAATCCCAGCAGAGAACAAAGATCTTGATTTTTCTTTGCTTTGCTCTTGTGTGCTGAATATTGCCAGTAATAATGGATTCAACAAATATGCTTTCTTAGTTCACTGTTGCCCTAGGAGAATGAGCTTTTTTAATTGTCAGTATTTTTATGGAAATATGTATTGCACTTGAAAGGTACATTTTTAAACTCTAAAATTTTCCATTAAGCTTTTGAGTAGTTTAAATACAGGCTATTGTCAAATGGACCTGAGTTTGATAGTTGCCTTTGATGTTTCGTTGTACGTTTAAATAGTTTGAGGTCTCATTTAAAATAAATATGCAGTTTTCATATGCTGCTTGGAATGAGGAAATGCCCGTTATCTAGGTGTTGAATAAAACAAGAGTGTTCATGGTAATATAATGTGTATGCATATTTAATTACTTCCTTTGCTTTCACTGTTGCAAATGAGTAATTAAAATTTAAAAATAAATAAATCTCTTTAGTGTGAAGAAGTTGACAGGTATGGAGTAGTTGTGATGAAAACAAAAACAAGGGGAAACCAAGGTGTAACAAGAAAAAAATACAGCGTCTTTTTTCATCGTCTGGGCTGTCAGGGAAGTGATGTGACCAACGCATCTCAGTCTTGCTGTGATCAGTAAATTGCTTCTCTGAACACTGTCAAAGACTCTGCATCACTGCCAGACCTTTGCCAAAGGTGATACATACATCCTCTCACAAAATATGCAGCAAAGAAAACAAGCAAGTCCTCTGAAATGGGGTCTCCAAGTGAAATGCTTGAATTATTTTTTTTCATGTTTTTTAGCTCTTTTGATAGACTGGACAGATTATCTCTTGGCTAAAGACTTGTACTTGAAAGAAAATTGCTGAAATTGAGTACCTCAGAGGAAGTTTAGGTGGCTGGAGGCTCTAAACGAGGCTGAGGCACTGAGAGCAGTGAGGCGCTTGTTTTTCCAGTCACTGTGCAGAAGGGATGTGCTGTGTGTGAGACAAGAGGAACCCAGACATGTGGATGGTTTGGGGTTTTGTGAGTCTACTCTGAGCTGGTGGGCTTTCTTCTGAGGGAGAGGAGAGGTGGAGAATCCCATACTGCACATACGCTTGCTCTTCCTTGGTATCTCTGGCCTTCTGAGGCTTTCCAGTTGCTAAATTTGGGGGTTATGCCACTTGGGAACCACTGCAGACTATGGTGAGGTGAGGTATCAACCCCATGCTGTCTGTGAGTGTTCCTCTCTGCTCGGGGACGATGAGGAGCTTGGAAATAGTGAGCTGCTGCTCAGGGTGGCAGGATGGAGACAGAGCAGTGCAACAGCTTTCCCTTTGAGGAATAGCATTATGCTTAGGGCAGCCTGCTTCTTTCAGCTGGGACGTTTCTTGCATGAGAAATAAGATTTCTTAAGTTCTTGGAAGAGCCTGTCAAAGGACCTGTGGAATGCTAAGTCTTCCAGGGAGAAGAGCTGCACAGAGGGCTTGGCAGGGTGCCCTGCAAGAAGCTGCTGCAGTGGTAGCATCAGCTTGTGGTGAGCTCCAGGTTTCTTCAGTCTTTGTGTCTCCAGAGTACTCTTGTGAAAGCCTAATCACATGTGCAGCTGCACCTCGTGACCTCCCAAGTAACAACATGTGAAGGAGGTATTTAATTTTATTAGTTAGAGTAGCTGCTACTAATTAAGCAGAGTAAAAAGCCTTCAAGTTAGGTGCATTAGGCTCTCATGAAGGTGTGTTTCTAGTTAAAGATACTTTGCTTGGCTAGGTAAGAGCGGTTTCACTTGCTGCATCCATTTCCATTAGCTGTCCCCCATGCACAGGTGAGCCTAACTCTATTTGCCCACATTAACCCTTGTAGCAGGTTTAAATAGAACCAAGAAAGTGGCACAGCCTGTCCCTGGGTCCCTAGGCTTGCCTGTGGCGAGAATTGGGGCTGCCTCGCCCTTACCCTTGTGCTTTTCTTCTGTGAAGAGGCTGGAAACGCTCACTGGCAGAAGACACCAGTCTTGGAGAGCTGCTGGAGCGGGGATTGCCTGTTCCCCTCCCCACAGCGGCACTTGCATATTCAATTTTAGTTGTCCTAGGGAAGCACCCTTCAAATCCAAGAGAAGATTAACAAGGAGTCCTCATCTCTGATTGCTGTCTGTGACTTGGAGCAAACAGGGAGGTTAAATTCCTGAGTCTGTGTGCCTCTGTATCTTTGGGTTTGCTTTTCTGTAAATCCCCAGCCAGCTGTGAAGGTCACTTTTTTTCTTACCTAGCTGACAGCAGGTTTGTAAGGCAACTCTGCCAAAATAGTTTTATGTTCATTTTCTCATTGAGTTAATTAAAGCAAAAATCCAAGATTCATGTCAATTGCAATTAAAAGTGTCCCTGGACTAAGTTTTGGACTCACAGTGCTAATAGCAGTTGCTTTTATATTTGTAGTTTGCCTTAGTGACGATAGACCCAATTCATAAATGTGACTTAGTGCAATATGAGCAGCAGAAGTTTGTATGAAACGGCATCCTTTAACTTGTGTACTCACAAGATTGTTTAAAACTTGTGCGGACAGCAGAAGCTGAAAACACAGAACATCAACTCTTCCTAAGTTTCTATTTGTTTAAAAAGAGAAAAACATCCAAGTCACAAGTTTTTACAATTCCTTGAGATCCTTACTGAAAAAAAAAAACCACCTTGTAAAAAGATTGCTACTGGTTTAAGAGACCAGATTGTGACCTGACCCTGTGCAAGAAAACAGAGCATAAGGCTGATGTCTCACGTACATGTTTTAGGAGTCTCAAGTCCAGATGCTGCTTGGAGAGCCCTGTTTGCCCTGCTTTGGAGGGCACAGGAGAGGAGCTGTGGCTCTGTCCCCACTTGACCTCAGTCAGGTTTTTTGAGCTCTCTCTCTCCTTCCTGTGGATGTGTGGTACACCTCCAGGGAGCTCTGCAAGCTTGGGACTAAGGAGTAACAAGTTCTTGTTCTTTAAAGAACAAATTCATGGTGAGGAGCAGAGTCACAAAGTAGATGAAGAGACCAAGGTGCTCAGAGATGATTATGCAGAAGGAGGGGAAATTACCTTCCCTGAAGCTGTAGGAACTTACAAGGAAGAACTGGGTGTACTGAAGACGATCCAGTTTACTCTCTTGGTACAGCTGGAAACAACGGGCAAGATACTTGTGGCCTGTCAGTTGTTGCTAGCAAGAGGCTAGTGGGAAGGACAAAAATCTAGACAGGGCAGGAAACAACAAATGTGAGGAAAATGATCATGAAACCCTTGGCTGACAGTACTGTGATTGCATGCTGCAGAACTTGGCAGTCGGGTATGTTGAAATGTGCTAGTTCTTGGTTTGAAGAAAATGAAAAAGGCTGTTCCAGGTCTGTGGAGCAATGAAACGAGATGCAGGATAGCAACAGAGATGACCAGACAGATGGTATGTGGAAGCTGGTGGTGAATCTTTTGTCTGAGTAAAGACTTTGAGCAACATAGAAGAGACCTGTGGGTTGTTTGGCTTTTACAAAGCTTTTGTGGTGTTAGTTGCCTGATCTGTAAACCTGTTGTGTATGTCAGCCTGTATGTCAGGAGCCAAGTTCTGGTACTGGTGTCAAAAGTGAGAATGCAGTTAAACCTCCCTGCGTATGAGCTCAAGTCCTGAATGTGAAAGGGCAATTGATGTTGAATTTCTGGTAGAGACTGTCCCATCTCTCTGGAAGCGTGTCAGAGAGCTGCTTGGGGCTTGGATGCAGTCTAGAGTTAAGCCCCTTCCAGCAGCTCTTTTATGGACACCGGTCCATGCAGGGTGGCCGTGGCCACAGAAGTGGCCTGGAATGCTCAAGAATGCCAACTTTGAAATCACCATGCAGTTCCCTTCTTCCTCGCTCTAGTGGTTCACACATGCATTATTGATGGCCCTTCCACCATCTGCCCTCACCCTGCTTCTGCTCCGGAGCCTTGTGCACTGCTGAGCCAAGGCAGGTGCTGAGACCAGTGTGGAGCCCGAGCCGCTGATCTCCAGGCTGTTGGGTCATGTTTCTTTTCATGCATACTTCCTAGCATTAATAGGGACTGCAGAAACTGAAGAAGACTTGAAGAGAATATTTTTTTTCTTTTTTTCCCCCTCTTCTTTCTTTTTCCAATTATTTGGTCATTAGTAATTTTCTTTTTAGTACCTTACTGGTTGGCTGGGTAAGAAAAGCAGAGCTGTCTGTGTCTTGCTGAGTTGCCTGCAGATGTAAGGGTATTCCACTACCTTCCCCCAACACCCTGTTTAAGCAAAGGATTAATTCAGTCCTGTATTTCCTGCCTTTCTGCTTCAGACAACTGGCATCATAAGACATTATTAGTTTAGGTTGGGGTTAAGTATCTAATTCCTATTGATTTTTTTGCTGGTGTTGGCTTTGTTGTTTGGAGTTTTTTTTTTGGGGGGGAGGGTTTATTGAATTGTTAGCATTAAGAACCAAATACTGCTCACTAAATTCTTTGTGAATTATGGTAAGTAGAGAAAAACCTGTCCTACTTATTTCAGAGGTTTGTTGTATTTCTTATTTAGTCACGTTTATATAGGACATGAAATACCACTTTTAAAGGAATCCTCTGTAACAAAGAGTACAGAGAAGTTCCCTATATACCCTTTGCATTTAATAGTGGTTGTAGAAATGTTATCAGACACAGCATTCATATATGGTTGATCCTAAAAAAAATTAATTTCACTCATGATCACTCATACTTGATTTTTTTTTAAAGGTGTATGCATGTATTTTTCATTAGCCAGGTTGTACTCACACAGGTGAGAATTACACACATCTGTCCTTAGAGAAGTGTTTTACTTCAAATATGTATTCTTGGCTTCATGCAAGTATTCATACACTGGTAGAAGGATCCACATTTGGTCTTTCCTGTCTTACAGAGAAAGACAGCACATCAGAGCAAGAAACCACTCTTAAATTGTAGAAAGCAAGTGGCACAAGACAAGAGTCACTGAATTGCTTTGAAGAGTTACTGAAGCTTATTGCAAAGCTTGTTACACAAACTACCTGAAGAAATATGAACACATTTTTAGGTTCAGGAGCTGGTCACAATGAAAAACGTTCACCAAAGCTACATTTTAGCTTGAACATCTCTATGTGCTCTCTGCTGACAGGTTAAAAACCCAAGTCCCCCTACCCCGAAGTCTGTCATTAGTATATTTTTATCATCAAATATCTAATTATGCTGTTCAACTAACATAAGGGACAAAAATGAAGACGAGGTTTTGTTTATTTATCTGTGCCAATCTTCTCTGCTGATAAACTAATAGCATCATAAGCTTCTTGGATGTTAAAAACAGAGTTTGTATGGAAACACAGAGCCCAGCTGCCTTTTTCTCTCTGCTGCGCGCTGCTGCGCGGTCTTGGGCACAGGCAGCCAAGACTCCTCACTCGCCTCTGGTTCCTCCTCTGGTTCTGTGGAAACACTTTTTCTCTTTATTTATCGCTATTTATTTGTCGCAGAATTCTAGCTTATTTCCCAATTTGTTAATTAAAAATTAAATTTATTATTTTACCATCTTTCACTTATTGCCCCAGTGCCGTCTTCATGCTGGGCCTTAGCAGTGCAGGAGGGAGCAGTGATCGGCTGCAGCCCTGGTGTGAGCTGCTGCCTCTGTCTTCTGCTCAAAAAGAGCTCGTGGTTACTGTGTTCTGCTCCTTCCCTCAGAGAGGCTTCAGATTGAAGGTTGCTGAGCTGCCAGTCCCTTTCTGATGTCCAGAAAGATGAAGACAGTAAGACTTAAACGAATGACATAGTTTTATTTTAGGGTGAAATTTCTGGGTAAAAATATATTATTCTTTGTGAGACAAGGAAGCTCTAAGGAAATCTGTACACGGTGTGTTCTTACCAACAAGAATTGTTATTGTATCTTTGTTTCTGTCCATGTATAGATAGACCTATAGCTATAGTGCTACAAAAAGTTAGCCCACTGAAAGATGAGTTGCTGGAAAGCATCTTAGATATCTTTTAATTCTGTTCTAGAGATAGTTACTCTGCTTTGCAGTTGGACAGAGAAGAAATTTAGGAGGTAATTTCTTAGAAAATTGTGGAACGGGGAGACTTTGAATCTGCTTCAGTAGTGAATATTTCACTACTTTAGTGACTTCAATAATGACCTTAGCTGATAAGAAGATGATTTTATAGCAAAGTGAAAACCTCTTCCACTTTTTTGTCAATAAGCACTAGTATCAGACTTGAACACTACTAGGATTTATTTAACAGCATAGAGGCACGAGCAAGGCCTGCTAATATGTACCTCCTTTGTATCTAAACGTCCAAGTCATATCTCTGAGAGTCGTTTTTTATAAAAAGTTGTAACAGAAAACAATTTAAAACATTGTAAACCAGCGATCCCAGTGTACTACTGAAACTGTAAAATGTACTTCCCATCTGTGTTCAGAGTTGCTTCTGTTCTGTCTTGGAATGAGGAAGTTAAATCATTTTAATGTGGTCCGTGATACATATATTCTGACTTGGATGCTTAAAGCTCGTGTTTTTACGCATACTGCTTGCCGTGCTGCTACGTTACAGTACATTAGATGGATACAACCTATGACCAAATACCCCATCTGTCTCTCAGCTGACATTTGACAATTAAAAAAATCCACTTTTGCAGCATAGTTGTGTATTTAAGGGTTCCACCTTTCAGCATCAAGCAGTTAAAAATGTAGCAGAAAAGTTGTTCTGGCTAACCATTCTTGTAGACTTACACAATTGAGATATATTTGCATTTAAGTTTTGGGGTTTTTTTTTTTTAAGCAAACAGTATTCTATAAGCAAAAGTGTACTAGTGCAGAATCCATCACTTCGGAAAGTAGAGTGGAAGTCGAGATGATGTTGTAAAACCCATTCTTTATGTACAATAAGATTTAATATGTTTGTGGTGGTGTTACTTGTGCTAGATGTTCTCCTTCCACACCATGAAAACATAGTTTATTGAACATGAAATCCATGAGAAAAATTACCAGTGTCATGCAAAAAGGATGATTTACTATTTATGTTTTGGAACTAATGCTTTCTGTATTGAAGAGGGGAGAAAAAACCCAGCTGTGTATAGATACAGATATCACATGACAGTGAGATAAAAAAAAAGGGTAAGAGTAGCTATTTCATGCTCTGGAGGTAGCTCACTCACTCTTATTGGATATATTGACATGCTAAAACAGCCACTGAGCTGTAGCCAGAGGGTGCAGTTTCGGCTCCTTTTGTTCTTTTCTGTCCTTTCTCAGTGAATAAAACAACACCTTGGCGTTGTGGGGCTGGATACGGGCTCTTGTGGTGTCTGCTGGCAGGAGAGGCAGGCGAGAACCCAGGTTCTCCCTGGGTAACTCTGTGTTGTTAACGCTGTCCTTGGTGGTCACTTACACAGGCCCCTGCCAAGAAGATGACAATAAGCTACCAAAAGTAAACAATTCTTTGTAGGTTTCCTAACTTTCATTCTGCATGTAACTGGTTAGGTGTCAAAAGATCTGTAAACATCGATATCTTCAGTGGGGTTCGCAAAAGTTTTCGCCGTTTCTGCTCAGCCAAAGGGCACTCGTGTTCTGCAGAGCTGGGGCACCTCCGACCCTTTGTAGAAAGGTTTTGGTATGTGGCATAAAATAGAGGGTTAAAAGGACCAGCAGAGCCCCGGTTGGACATTAGACATGTTAAATGCCAGAGTTGAATCAAGCGGCAGTTTGATGCTGGGATTTGAAAGCAGGGCAGGCATGGCATCGCTAACGGCCACAAGTTTTCTGCAAGTCATGTGTTCCATAATTCAGAACAGAGAAAACTTTGTTAAGGGAAAAAAAGAGAATTTTACACTTCTTTTTATGTGAACAAGGGAAATTATTCCTTTTCCAGAGTGTTGTTATAAATTGTTTCGTTTAGGTATTCCTCCTAGCAAATTGACAGTCCAAGGACGGAGCTAACAGTAGCAGAACCACTGAATAAATCATAAAATTGGTGGTGAAGTAAATAACTTCAGCTGTGGTGAGGACCGTAATTGAGTCACAGCAGAACTTATAACTGCTGTTTGATTTGCAACATTTGCTTTGCCAAAGGGAAGCATCAGTCAGCCTTAGAGTAATAAATGGTAGTTGCAGTGCATGAAAATGTTGATGAATCTAGTAATGGTGAGCTTTTTATGAGAATTGTATGTGCATTTTTAATTCATGCCCTCTGTTTAGCAATCCGTGAGGTTTGGTTTTTTTTTTCATTCTAGCAAGAGCTGCTATCAGAGTGAAGGGCCAAAGCAACTGAGTGGCTGAGTTAAAGAGGCTCTTGGACTCCTATGTTATGCAAACTGGCCTAATTTATCTACTTGAATAAATTAATTCCCAAATTAAGATCACTTTGGCCAGTATCAGATCTGGCTTGACTAATGCTCATATTTATTTTTAAATTTATCTAATACTTTTCATTTTACTGCTGCTCTCTAAAATATCAGAGACTGAAGTAGAGCACTTGAAAAACGGTGAGGTTTTTTCAATAATTGCTAAATGCCCAGACCATATCACCTCACTAAAAAAATGGTATCTATACTTTGCAGAATGTTTAGATATGGTGTGGGTGGATAGACCAGCTCTTCTTATCACTGCCTTTCATCTGAACTCTTTCCAAGAGTTCGTACAAAAAGTCCTACAGTGCTCAACACTTCAGCTTTTTCTCATCATGAATTAAACCGAGGTCTTCAGTTTTCAGCAACTAGTAATCGTGCACATTTTTGTGGTCATAAAATATCAGTTATTTGATGTATGTGTTTAAAAGGCATTAAAAAGCAGTATGGAGAAAAGACATAGTTCACCAAGGCATAAAAAAAATAATGCAAATCTACGTTATTTCACTCTCCAACAGAAAAATCTTTACAAAGCCTCTTTTTAACTTGTGTTCTGAAATTCAAATGAAAATAGCATTTCCTTTTACAGTGGTACCTTTAACTCCTGGGTGGAAGATTTGGGTTGTTGTTTTTGTTTTTCCCGTGCCTTTGCCTCTGTAATTTTTTAGTTCAGTGTGGAGGGAAAAAAAGTCAAGGTGATGCTGTCATGTAGAGAGGGAGAGAAACGAAACACGACCTTTTGATGATGGTGAACAGGTTTCCTTTTTCCTGTATTTATAAACTGCTCTGCTTTGCATCTACTCCACAGCATTTGGGGCTGAGTGAGGGGGTTATACTTAATCTTTATTGTGATCTGGCACTTGGCAGTGCAAAGAGTTAAATGATGCATGAAATGACCTGTCACACTGTGTCGTTGTAGAGACGGACACGACACATCTGTATGGTGATCAAAGTGGCTCAAAAATGGCTCCTTTATTATACAAAGGGTGTGCCTTTTATACATAGCCGTAGGTAGTAGAAGAAGGTAGCGTGGCCTTTGCCTATAGGTTAAACACTTGTTGTTCAAGTTCTAATTGGTTAATACTGAGCAGCTTCCAGCTGGGCTCATCCCTCCGGATCTTGACGGAGAAGGTTCCGCAAACGTGTCCAAACTCAGTACACACAACTTCCCATCTCAAGGGTACACTGGGAATTTGTCAAGGTCAATGTCTTCAACCCATGCCAGGTTTTCAGCAGTCCAGCTGCCATCCCCCACAACACTGTATTATGTACCACAGTATTATATACACAGAGGAATGCTTAAAAAAATAAAACGCAGAAAAAACAATTCTGGAAGCCTTGCTTTTATGTTGCTTTGAAGAGAAACATTTGGTGTGTACATATATATATATATATATTTCTGCATAATTTATTTTAGCTAAGTCACAGGAACCCATCAACTACCAAAATAGGAAGAAGGGATATGCTCAGTAATTTCCCTTTTCGATTCATTAGGGAAGGCAATGGTAGAGATTTGGTGCCTGTGATCCAGCTCTCCTGCAGGGAACAACAAAACCCCAAATTTTCCATCGCGTAATGGAAAGAGCTTATGAACCATTTTCTTGAGTGTCTCCAAGTAGCTTAATTACTGTGTGAGAAGTTAGGGAAGCGTTTATGAATCTTTGCAAAATGACTAGAAAATGATGGTACGCTGCATTTGGTATTAAATCATAATATTCTCAAGTTCATACTACATGGCTTCATCTGATTTTTGCCTGCAGTTGATATTGCTTTGATGAAGCTCAGATTGAAACAAGAAGTCTGCAATGTAAAAGTCTTGTCTTAATGATTTGCGTGTCCTCCTTTTCCCTACAAATACCTTTCCGCCCTCTCACGAGCATATGGACACAAATCTTACCTCAGGTGTGGGAACTAAATGCATGTGCAAATTTAGGCCTTACATTTTTAAATGGAAAAGTCACTTTAAGGTGAGGTGCCTGAGGCCTGGAGGAAAGTGAATATCACTCCGGTCTTCAAAAAGGGCAGGAAGGATGACCCGGGTAACTACAGACCAGTCAGCCTCACCTCCATCCCTGGAAAGGTGATGGAACAACTTATCCTTGGTGCTGTCTCTGGGCATATGAAGGATAAGAGAGTCATTAGGAGCAGTCAGCATGGCTTTGCCAAGGGGAAGTCGTGTTTGACCAACCTGATAGCCTTTTATGAAGACATAACCGGATGAATGGATGATGGCTGTGCAGTGGATATGGTGTATCTGGACGTCAGTAAAGCATTTGACACCATCTCCCACAGCATCCTCATAGGTAAACTGAGGAAGTGTGGTCTGGATGATCAGGTGGTGAGGTGGATTGTTCACTGATTGAAGGGAAGAAGTCAGAGAGTTGTGGTCGATGGGGCAGAGTCTAGCCGGAGGCCTGTGCCTAGTGGAGCCCCTCAGGGGTCAGTGCTGAGGCCGGTGCTTCTCAATATATTCATCAATGACCTGGGCAAGGTGTTAGAGAGCACTGTCAGCAAGTTTGCTGATGACACAAAACTGGGAGGAGTGGCTGACACACCAGAAGGCTGTGCTGCCATTCAGAGAGACCTGGACAGGCTGGAGCATTGGGCAGGAAGGAATTTTATGAATTTCAGCAAGGGCAAGTGTAGAGCCTTCCATCTGGGAAAGAACAACCCCATGTGCCAGTATGGGTTGGGGACTGACCTGTTGGAGGGGAGCGTAGGGGAAAGGGACCTGGGAGTTCTGGTGGGCAGCAGGATGACCATGAGCCAGCACTGTGCCCTCGTGGCCAAGAAGGCCAATGGCATCCTGAGGTGTGTTAGAAGGGAAGTAGCAAGTAGGTCAAGAGAGGTCCTCCTGCCCCTCTACTCTGCCCTGGTGAGGCCACATCTGGAATATTGTGTCTGGTTCTGGGCCTCTCAGCTCAAGAGAGACAGGGAACTGCTTGAGAGAGTCCAGCGCAGAGCCACAAAGATGGTGAAGGGAGTGGAGCATCTCCCTTATGAGGAAAGGCTGAAGGAGCTGGGTCTCTTTAGTTTGGAGAAGAGGAGGCTGAGGGGTGACCTCATTAGTGTTTAAAAATATGTAAAGGGTGAGTGTCAGGAGGATGGAGCCTATGTCCAATGGTAGGACATTCGACAAAAACATGAGGAAAAACTTTTTCACTGTGAGGGTAACAGAGCACTGGCACAGGCTGCCCAGGGAGTTTGTGGAGTCTCCTCTGGTGACATTCAAAACCTGCCTGGATGTGTTTCTGTAGGACCTACTCTAGGTGGTCCTGCTCTAGCAGGGGGCTTAGACTAGATGATCTTTCAAGGTCCCTTCGAACCCCTAACATTCTGTGATTATCTGCTTAATATTTATATTGATGTATTTAATTTCAATAAATAATATATTTAATTAAATCAGATTGTGTAGCAGCTGTTGTGTTTTGTAGGAAGGCAAGGGGAAACATCATACATGAGGAACAAATTTGGCTTTTTGGACCTGCTCAGCATTGTTTAAAGTAATTTATTTTCTGCCAGACCCAGGAATGACCTTTTCCACTCAGTTGCATGAGAAGACTCGTCTTCACGTGCCAGTGAAGGAGATGGCTGGATAGTTATCTCGTCCCCAGCCTTGTGTTGAGGGCAGGCTTGCAGCTCTGTGTTTCCAGCTCCAGAGCAGGATGATGAGCCTGGGCCGTATTGTCCAATTCCCAGCTTTGGGAAGGTGCAAATGGGAGTCTGCTTGGGTTTATGGATTTGGTTTGAAATGGTTTGGATGCACTTTGTAACCCAGTCTTCATTTTTTTTGTCAAGATTTGGAGCAGCAAGTTCCTGTATGGGAGCAGATAGGTGACCAATCAAGTCTGGCTTTTTCTTTTTTTTTTTTTTGGAAGTGCTGTGTATTTGATACTTGATGCTTCTGCAACTGCTGTGTTTGTCAAACTGCAGTTCAGCATCATGGGAGAGAGAAGGGGGGTGACTTCTCCCACCAAGTCATGGGTAGACTACCACAGGCTTTAGGGATTGTTGTCCTGAAATCAGGGTTCTTCACCCAGTGTGCAAGAACCAGTCAACACATCAAATTGAGATATTTGTCTTTGTTTCAATTCTGTGCAGAATAGTGTGCCAGGCATCTAATGCAGCTAGCACACCTCTTGGGAAACACAGACCTTTTCTACAAAACATGAACAAGAAAAATACTGTTCCAAAATAAATGATTGGTCACCTGTGCTTATGCAACAGAAGTTTGTGTGTATCTTGACCCCTGCCAGTTCATTATACTAATGTGCTCTTATGTTTACATAGAAAGTCTTTTCCTAGAGGTGTGGGGTTTTTTAGGGTAACTAGAGGTTGTATTTTTGTCTGTCAGCTATCATCAAGTTCTTGTTTAACCTTACATCCTGCTGCAGTTCGTGCTTGATTCTGTTTGAACAATAGCCACAAAACAGATATTTACAGCCTTGTGCTCTTGGGGACTTTTGATTTTTGTTGCCGTGGTCTCAAACTGGACTGTCATGGTTGCCTGACTTTAGAAGTTTTTAACTTCTCAACATCAAGATTATTGACTATTTCATGTAATTAAGTGTATGTGCTACTTTTAGTAAGGCTTGAAAAACTAGCCTCAAATCGTGCTGTGAATTGGAGACTCAGCCCAGTGCTGTTGGAGGGCTTAAGATTCCTGAAGCCTTGTCAGTGATTCCAGCCACAAAAACTGATTTCAGCATGATTTTGTCTTGCCTGAGAATGATTAGTTGATGGCCTGAACTCAAAGTGAAATTCAGGGTGTGGGAGCTAACCCCTCAAAGAAGTGCTTGTAGAACTGAACTCTTAGGTTTGTACCTTGCTTGTTCAAGCAGTTTGTGCAGCGTTATTTTTGATGGCAGCTGGATCACGGCTTTGGTTCTGGGCATTCCTGAGGTTGGCTTAATAGGCTTCACCCTGGTGTCCTGCCTGTGATGGGAGTGACAAGGGGCCGCAATGTAGGTGCCCACGTGAGAGCTTTGCCATCTTATGTGCAGGGTTTACTTCTCCTACGATAGCCCCGGTGCGGGCTGCGATAGGCACAGAGGCTCCACTCCCTCTCATTCATTCATCACCGTGTAAACAGTCTGGAGACCTGCATTGTTTTTACTTTCGGTGCAGTGATGCAACAGAAAGGAAAATCTCCACCGTTTCCACAGCAACATGTGCGTCGGACCCTGGCTGGAGCGAGGCAGCGGGATGCTGTCAGTCACCCAGTTGGTGACTTCAGTAAAAGCTCGTCAAGAGAAAGCACGTGCTCTTGTACTCCCCCTAAGCCCCTCTTTGCTGTTGACGTAAGGGAACTGTGGTAAATATATTACTGTAACTGCAGCTGTAGATTTCCTGTCGTAACTTTATGCCTTTGTATTTCAACTCAGCTGCCGCTTGGTTTTGATTAGGACTTCTGTCTGCAGACAGTCATTGCAGAGCACTTTGGGATTCTGCAGGCAAATCTTGCTGAAGATGGCACGGTCAGAAGTAGTTGGTGCTCGGTGACTGGTGACCTGTGTAGCATGGCCTGCGAGGCTCAGTGCTGTCACTACCTGACAGATGCCAACAGCCCAGATGCTGACTGCACCAGTGGCTCCCTCAGCAGCGCCGTTGAGAGGACAGAGGGATCAAGCTTCTTCTTTTCCCCAAAGCGGTTCCTTCAATTCAGGTTGTACACTGAGGAACAATTTATAGATGATTCTACCCTACAGCTTTCCTGGCTGCAGCAATCTGTGTGTTTATGCATAGGTTTGTGTATGTGCTTGCGTTGTTTGGAAGTCACACAAAAGCCACCCTTATTCAGTACATACTGTATGGCAGTAACAGTGTAATTCTTTCACCGAAACGTGACTTGCATTACACCTCAGTGAATTTCTATGGCCATTTGGGTTTCATTGGAGTGTTTTATTTAAAATTCACATCATCTTCACTGGATATTTATGATACTTTCCTGCAGTCATAAAAAGCTTAACACTTCTGCTTCTGGAGCAAAGTAAATATCTAGTCTAATTTGCAGCTAATTTGAGAAGGTTTCTAGTTAGAATGGCTGTGGTCTAAATAGCGTAAGATCTCTCAAGCTGATTTCATGCATGTATGCGACATCTTTACCATAAATGTAGAAAGCATGGGGAAAAAATGCACTAGTCTTCTGAAGAAACTTATGTTGTGCTATAAAATGCAACAGAGTCCCAAGCATTTGCTACTGTAATTACAGTTGAATAATCAGTAAACAAGAGTTCACTTTTAGTATTTTACACAGCTTTCTAACGTGCCAACATAGCCTCCTCTTTTAAGCAATTATAGCTCATGTGGAATTTGAGCTTGTCGGGAGTTGTCTGTCAAAATGTTTTTAATGAAAATTTGAGTTTGCATAACACTGACGCATAGATGTCTCTTGCTTCTAACTGTTGACACTTGATGGGCTAAAAAGCTTGATTTTCAGGAGGGAGAAAATTGCATTTTTCAGCTCATTTGGAGAATCTCTGTTCGCTGAGTTAATTTGCTAAGCTTTGTTTTTCTGCCAAATATTAAACCCTATTTTCCAACTGTGCCTATACTGCCTGAGGGGAATAGCTTCCAGCTCCTATTTTCCCTAACTATGTTTTCTTGCAGTATAGCCCCGGCATGAGCCAGGGGTGCTGAGCAGAGCTGATCTCCTCGACTGCGCTCAGGGAAGCATGTTCTCACCAAAAAAACCTGCTGCTGGCTACTCCCCAGGCTCTGGTCTTGCACCCCGGCAGCTGAAAGTGTCACAGTTTTTCCCTAAACATCATTTTAGTTAATTCACTTGATGTGGTGAAACTTGTCATGACTCAGTGACAGCATGTGAAATGTGATGACTTGCTTTGTAAAGCTCTGACTAAATTGGAAGCATATGTGAATAATCTCAAGTGCTTTGGTAGTTGTTCATTCACTGGTACCCTCCTACTCATGACAGAGCTATGTAAGTGCTAAAGCATGTTACCAGTTTAAAGGTAACATTATTAGCTCTGTCTCACCCTCCCAATAAACATCTCAAGAACATGGTTATTTTCCTTCTTCCCTGAAACACACCTGAGCATGAAGAAGCTGTGTGGTATCTTCTGCTGTTATCTGAAATAAGCTCTGAAATTTCAAAAAGAAGAGATCTGTCAGGAAGAGGACACTTTCCCTCAGTGCACCTGCCCTGGGCTGTCATCAGAAGATTGTCACGTGGGAGCAGCCCGATGGCCCTGCCAGCTGACGCGTCGGTGCTCTGCTGCGAGTTGGGTTCGTGGCTGTTGTTGGGATTGTGAAAGGTTGCCAGAGATGGGGAGGACATCTTTTGTAGTTGTGTAGCATCCACTACCCAAAGCACTCTGAGTCGTCTTCTGACATCTTTGAATTAAGTTTCACTGCCCGTGTGTGAGTCACTATTATCTCCATTATACAGGAGGGGAGGCTTGGACAGAGACAGATGAAGCTGTTTGCTGAAGGTCACACAGCAGCTCTCTGACAGCACTGCTCCGCTGCACTCTAGAGCTATCTCAGAGGCAGTGTTGGCCTTTCTCCCTTGAGGGTGCTGAAGGGAGGTTCAATAGCCTCCTTTTTTATGTTTTATATGTATTTTTTTTTTATCCTCCTCTTCCTGTATTTGAGCAGAGTGAAGTTGTCAGGGCTAGCGAAGCAAGTTGGCTTCTGACATCTTGTCAAATTAATTTTCCTTGTCTACATGTGTGTGGGGCTGTGTGGCAGAAACCAGTGTGTGGTGCAGAAGGCACAGGCACGCTGGTAACGTCAGAGAGCAAGTTAGAGGTGCTTATGGAACACGTAAAGGTTGGCAATGTGTGAAGCTGTCTTTTTTAAACTTGTATTTCAGTCAAGAGTGAAAGATCAAATGTATTTGTAATTGTTGCCATCACGCTAGCTGACAGCAGACTGATGCTTTCCTCCCTCTGTCATCCAGTTTCACCAATATTCATGAGAGATTGTGTCTGCTAGGGTAAGAGGGTTTTTGATGTTGCACAGAGCTGTCTATCCAACCCTGTATGTTTACTGTCGGCACTGAAGAGTGATGCTCAGACTCTCCAGCCACAGGTTAGTTGGTGTCAGGAATCCCCAAGCGTAGGGTACCCACTGAGAGTAATGAGACAGGAACCTGGTCTGTACCAAAATGCTCAGAAATAGGCAGCAAGACCTTTGCTGGGTGGTCCGAGGGAGTATGCAGCTAATTCGCAGGCTAGAATGTGAAAAGGGCACCATTTCCCTCACTAGCTTGCAAAAACGAGTTGACAAAATGGTACTGTGGTGGCCTCTGACATCATTACATACGTGGTAGTGTCACTTAGTCGCAGTGAAATGTGCTCAGCCAGGTAGCTCCAGTAAGCTGTTGTTGGTGTCCAGGCATGGTATCGTGGGAGGTGGGAGCTATTAGCTTTTCTTTTTCCTATATTACTTGCCCTTCCCTCAGCGTTACCTCCAAGGTCAGCCTTGACAGTGAGCAGGGTGCTTCTGGGGCTCGGCACGGCCAGGCACAGCGACATGCTGCGGGCTGGGTGCCTGCTGCATTTTCACGGTGGAAGAAAGAGAAGCTACTGCAAAGCTGAGAGTCGTTTTTCCCCTTATAATGGTAGTGCTAGGAAAGTTGTCTGCACTGACCTGAAGTTGCCATGCTGTGATCTTTACATTTGTTGTATTGTTGTATTATGACTTACTTATTATAGTGCATCAGCAAATGTAATGTTTTATTTTCCTCTGCCTCAGAAAGAGACTTCTCATCTCAGCTCTGACAGAAATCCAAGGTCTTCCACTTCTTGCCTTTACCCTCCTTAGGTGACCAAAAGTGCTGGCAGTGGAGAAGGAGGCCTAATGAACACCAGCAGATCCCACATATGCCTTAAATTCCCCATGCATCCTGTGTCACAGTATGTTGGTAAACTACCTGCTGTAGAGTCCTGTCTCCACGGGTAACATGGCCCTGAAGCCAAAAGCCCTTTTCAGTGCATTGGAGGTGGGGTAATGTGAAATAAAATCATTCTGGACAAATGCAGGGAGCAGAGTTGTCAGCAATCAGTCAGGAGGAAAGGAAGATCTAGTTTGTTAGGCATACGGTACAGTGTGTAGCTTAAGAGTGACAGCAGGTACGTAAATTGCTCTAGCTTTCTCAGACCCAGAATCGACTCAGAGGGCAGAGTAACAGTTCCTTTTACTGATGCAAAATCAGACCAGATTGAAAGAGCAGTGACTCCTTTAATAGGAGGAAAAACCCCAACATTGTTCTTACCGTGACTTTTGTTGGGCAGAAGTTAGTTCACTGAAGCTCATTCATTTAAGATGATAAGTATGAGGAACACTTTGTTTCACCAGTTCCTGCCTCCTAGTTTGATGAAATGAACTGTCCAAGGACTCTTACTCCCTGTCTGCCAGACAGGGAAACCTAAAGGATGTTTAATGGCATGCAGAAACTGAATGGAGAATCATTAGCACTGAAATGTCTAGGTAATGCTTAAAAGTTAAGATGAAAAGCTTTGATGAAAGTGACCTTCACGCTTGATATTTCCCTCTCTTCTTTTTTCCACGCTTCAAGCTCTAGTATTAGGGTTTTTTCCACGTTGGCACCCTATTACCTGTTTGATGAAACATTTCCATAGCTAAGCAGGGGTTTTGATCCGGGGTGGTAATATCTGCAAACATCGGGTGGATGCAAAACATGAAGGAGAGCACAAAGGGTCAGGTCCAGCCCCCGAGTAGGTGAAAAAAAATTGGTGGAGAGTACAGGGAAAACATGTTGGGGATGGAAGGACTGTGTACAACCAGAGACTTTAACCCTTTGGGCACTCGGACAGCAGGATGCAAATTCTGGTGTGTCACAGGGAGATGACATATGTAATCATGTCTGGATCAGATGAGAGAACGGGGTAGAAAAGAGATGTGGCATCCGAGTAGAAAGGGAAGGAGAGAAGAAACATCCAATGCTGAGAAATCAGGAGAGCAGAAAGTGCCAGTAGTCAGGCTGGAATACAAGACGAAGGAGGAGCCTTTTGGACAGGAGTCATCGCTAGAGCAGTTTTGTTTATTTTGCTTAAAAATTGCAGTTGGCTTTTGTAATTGTGACTGAAAACCGAATTAATGGCCCCTTGAGAGACACCACTGCCAGCTTCATTGCTTGAAATGGGGATAGTTTGGGTAAAGCCAGTGTATTTTGCTTTTAACATAATTAAAGGCTTATTTTGCTTGAAATAGAACTTTTCTTGGGGTGATAATAACATAAGTTGTATCTGGTGTTCCTTTAGCTTACAGTGAGCAAAAGAGTAAGAAGTTTATTTTCCTGCATCAAAACAATTATTTTAGCTCATTTTTCATTCTGAACTTTTCACTGAAATACAGAAAGAGAAAACAACAGCTTTACCAAAAATCGTGCTTGCAGTTTTTAAAGCCATTAAATGTTCCTGGAGACATGGGACTCATAACATATTCCAGAGTTGTTTCCTCCTAATATGCATGGAAAAATCTCTCTCTGATGCCAGCTACACGTGCATGTGGATGAAGGTGTGTAACTAGTTGGTTTCAGAGAGGCTTTTCATTGCATTGTTTAAGTGACTTTGTCTGGCTGAACTTGGTCCACCCTTTGCAGGCAATCAAGCTGTCCTGTCCCTCTGGCAGGTCTGGTGTCGGAGCACGGTGGCCTCGTAGGTCTGGGTTGGTGACGAAGGATGCTGTCAGGCTCCTCTCAACACCCCAGGGTTCTGTGGAAATGCTTCTTGTCCAACCTGAGAGGAGCAGTTACTCACTCAGCAAATAACCTTACATAATGTTCAGGTAAAATGGAAGAAGGGGGCGTTTATTTTCTTAGTGTTTGGATTGGGGGAACAAGTAGCATTATTCTATCACAAATTAACTGTACGCACCCAATCCTCCCATAATCTATCGAGTATCTCAGGATATTTTCATCTTTGTGACTTCGTTCCTGCTGAGAATTTGTTTGGGGCATGTGTTAACTCTAGAAATAATATATAAACAAGGTGCGAACAGTTCAGTTAAGTGTTGCCTGAGGTTCAAAACACAGCAATCAAATTCTGTGTCTGAAGTTGGCAGGGAGATTGTCTTGCCGCCTCAGGAAGACTTGAAATTAAACTTGTTTTGAAATGTAGGTGTTAATCTGTGAAAGAAATTCACTTGCACGTATCAATGAAGCTGGCTTTCGAGGGTTGAAGGGAGCTGGCTGAGCTTTTTAGGAGAGAGAGAGGGGCCACGCTCCCGCCACGTAAACTCTCTGCTGAGGTTTTTCCCAAAGAAATCTTTGGGTGCAGTGGGAGCTGTGCTGCCTGTCTGACCACCATCGGCCTCAGCCCCCCCTCATGGTAGCGGGCAGGGCTGTGCTGTCATCTGCTCGAGCTGCCAGAGCCAACAGCTTCAGGGTTATTTTTGTTGGACTGCTGAGACCTTATTAACTTGAAGAGAGTTTCTGGAGATACCAAATTTCTGTGCTGTGCTTATGCTCAGCTCTTTGTTCCCCCTGGCTTTGCCTTCAAGTAAGCACAGCGGGAGGAGCCTCGAAAGGAACAAAACTCCTTTCCCGTTTTAAGAGTAAATGGGAGGAGGATTAGACTCCTTCCCCTAGTAATCAGATCCTCTGATTGCCATGGCTTTTGAAGACGATTGTACATTTTCCTGTATGTGATGGATTATGTATGTGCCGGTGAAGTAAAAGTTGACTTGACTGTGAGAATCTTAACAAGCTTTTCTCTATGATCATGTTACTTTTGGTTGTTTACTTCGTACAATGACCATGTCATACAATGAACTGTCCCAGCCTACAGCACAGGGGAGGAGAAATCATTTTGCAGTCATTCTGTCTCATGTTCTTCTCAATCCTTAGGCTGTTGGTGACTGTCTGGGACCCTCTGGAAAATGAAAGCCCTCCTCAGGTCACGGTATCAAGGAATCAAATGAATGTGGGTGAAGAAGGGAGAGTGGACTGGATGGGAAGCTTTTTAAGCTGTTTGCAGTGTAGAGTCTAACCCAAATCCCTTGGGGACCAAATAACACCTTTCTGTCACACCTGGTCAGCCAAAAAAAAAACACGGTTGTGGTTGGATTGTCAGTATTCAGCCACTGTCTTCCAAGCTGGTCTATGTTGTCTCATGGTTTCTAGTCTCAGTTTAAATTTGGGCGGCAATAGCTGTGTCTCCCGGTCTGTGTTTGGGCAGTAATACACATGGCATATTTGAACATTTTGCATAAACTGCTCTTTCCTTCCTTTTGACAGGTTGAAGACATCATTACGAGAATGCAGGATGACAAAACAGGTGGAGTTCCCATCCGCACGGTCAAGAGCTTTTTGTCCAAAATCCCCAGCGTTGTCACTGGTAAGATCCCCGTAGTTATGCTGTCGTTATGGGTGAAGTATTGAACCAAGTTTTCATATTTCTGTTTAAGTAAGGAAACATTTATGTGGAGCAAGTTATTCAAAAATCTTGCGTAGCTTTTGTCATTCCCTGTGCTGTGGGTAGGACAATCTTAGGGAAGAGCTCAGGAAAGAAAGTTGAGACTTTTCTCCGTCATACCCATGTACTCTTACTGGACTTGGATCACAGGTGGAGGAATGTAAAATACCTTCTACGCACGTGTCCTGCTTTATGAAACCTATGTGTTCGAAAGTGTGGATGGTGCAGAAACTGGGGGATTTGTACTTGGGTTTTTCGGTGCCTGTTTTCACTATCCTGTCCAATGTGAGATACCCAACTACTCCTGTGACTTACAGTTTCTTATGTTGTTTATCTCTGTAAAGTAAATATGAATTTCTCTGTCCTGCAGGGTCTCTTTCCAAATCAGATCTGATACACACACTGATGAGTCTGTATAGGGAAACTTTCCCTCCTGTTCTGAGAAGAGAACGGCTTCGTCCTCTGTGGCTGCAGCTTTGCGGCAGTAAAGTTCAGATGATTGCTAGAAATGCAAAAGTTGTGTTGCTACATGCAGACAGCACACCAATAACTGAGAGGACTGGTAGTTCAAAGGGACCTTTCTTGCTCTTAGAGTCTTTATGTTGTAGTAAAATAATGGGGAAATATCTCATGTCAAAAGGGATGTTGGTAATGCAGCTGGTGTTAAACCGTTGTAAAGTGGGTTCCCTACAGTGAAGCGTATCTGAGCAGAAGAACTTCAAAAATATCTTTGCTGTGAAAATAGTTGGATTGAGCAGAGTATGCGGTTGTGTTGATTGATTCAGGAGTGTGATTCCGTACCCTCGTATCACAAAAAAATGTCCAACTTAAGCTGCAGGAATGGAATCCAAATCTACAGGGTTCTTTGGGATAGACAGGAAATATGGAAATTGGAATGAAGTTTTTACTTAAATGAGACTCAGTCCGGTAAATTCCTTTTTACGGAGCAATAGGGTCTTCTGTCAGATTGGTTTCAGGGTGGTGACTCGATGTAACTGGCAGTTTCAGGATGAGGGTTTTACAGTGGAAAAGAAACAGGAACCTAGACTGAGATGTGAAAATTGCATTACTAAATCGCAGATTATGGCTGGATCAGGTATGAGCTAACTACTTGGGGAGGTTGCTGAGGGAAAAAGGGATTTATTTGGTTTGAAAACTCATTCCATAAACTCAAATCTGCAATACAGGTGAGATGTCTTATTATTGACTCAGCTAAAACAGATTTCTGGTATTGCTGTTAATATTCATAGCACTGATTAAACAATTGATCTAGTCACCAAGCCACAGTGTGTTACTCAAAGAAAAAAAGAAAAAAAAAATCATCTTTAAACAGAAGATGGTTATTCTTAGGTACCAGCCTGGTTGCCAGCTCCCTGGTGTGATGGAAACTGCCCCACTTGCACTCTGCTGTTCTGGAGCAGCAGCTGCAATTGCATCACTTTGAAATGACTGGTTTTTTTTCACAGCCCAGGGAATAGTGAAAAGATTAAGATAAAATAAGAATAAACTCTCCTTCCAAAGTTCAGAGACTGTTCAGATTTGGAGGGGGACAAGCTCAGCACCATTCCCTTCAGGTGATTTGTGATGTACTGGGCACGGTACGAAGCCTCTGAGTTTGAAAATGATGGGAAAACAATGGCTCAGCTGGGAGCCCAAAATTTTCTCCATTTCTTGTTTCTCCGTTCAGATGCGTAGATGTGCCTTTTTGTAGACCAAAACCAAAACCAATTTATAAATACTTTCAGTACTTGTGATAGATGGGTGAAGAGTTGGAGCACTCCAGGAGGCAGGAGGACCAATGTTTAAGAGGAACCTGAGGACATGGCGTTTATTCAGTCTGGAGAAGGGAAATCTGAAGGGAATGAGAGGCTCTAGAGAAGACAGGGTCAGACCCTTTCTCAGGAGTGTGTGGTGGAAATAGAAAAGACAATGTATGCAAGCTGCAGGAAAAAAACCCCACCTAGCTTTAGGAAGAAATTTGTTTATGATCTGAACAGCTGAGCATGGGCCCAGTCGCCTGGAGAGGCTGTGGAACCAGCTTTTGGAGCTGTTCAGAAACCCTTGAGCCCAGCTGAACTGAGCAATCTGACCTAACTCTGCGTTTGGCCTTGGTTTGGCTGGAGGTTGGGCAAGACAACCTCCAGAGAATCCTTCCAACCTTCATTATTCTTATCATCATTGGATACTCAATTTTAGTGCTTGCCTAATTCTACTCAGTGTCGTGAGCACAAGAGAAGAGCTGATATTTTCAAAAGCTTTGGGTTCCCTCTTGGAAAGAGCTTGATTTCTAGGTTCTGGCATTCTCATACACTTTTTATTTCTACCTGAAAAATGGAACGGCAACACAGAGGCCAATTTACTTGACAGGCTCACAGTGACTGTGATTAACAGGAGTTTATTTTTGCTTGACACTTCTATTGTAATTGCTTCTCACAGGAGAAATGTAAAATCTGAAAGAAGAAGAAACATTACTGCAGTGCCTTGGTGCCTTAAACAGGCAGCTCTGTTTATAGTACAGAAAAGTGGGTGTTTGATTTAAAGTTTGAATACCAGGGAAAGGACGGCTCATCTCTGTTTTGCTTTTATCTGTCGTGGTGCCTAAGTTGTGAATGAGGCGTTGTGTAACAGAAGGAGAAGGAGCCTCAGGGAGTTATCGTTAATGGTCCTCTCTCAACAACAGGAATTAGGAAGAGGATGAACAAAACTTTTTTGAATGTATGATGAGTGTGTGTGGGGATGCTGTGCCAAAGGCACATTTTAATCAGCATTTGAAGTGCATTTGTGTATCCTCTTCTCTGGCTATTGGTTCAAAGTAGGTCAGTCAAAGGAGGACACATCACACTCTTATTTTCTTGGTTAAGTCTTCACTTTTATGGGCAAGCCATGGAGAATGAAGTTAAGATGAAAGCAGTCTGGCATCTGTGTGCATGTATCTGATGTCATTCAATGGTAAGTTTGGAGTATGGAATGAAAAACTGAGAGCAAGTGTTGAGTAGTGCTGTGATCTGTGCCCAGACTGGGTCATCAGCCAGTGCACATGATGACAGTTGCTGCAATAAATGGAGTTGTACATTTCTCTCTTAGTGAGAAAACAGTTTCCTCAGTAATGATTTTGTTTCTGTAAATGAATCAGAAATTCTCTATTTTTCCGGTCATCACACTGTTGTAGGAACATCTTATTACACTAACCAGCAACAGAACGGGCTTTCTAATTTTCTTTCTGGTTTCCATATGATTGCATCTTAAAATTAACCTCCTGTTTGGTAGGAGGACCAAATATGTGTATGCTTTCTTCTGCCACTGATTCAGATGTGGCCCCATACATGATCGCCAAAACAAGTCAGAAGGAAGTCAGTGCAGCAACAGCTGAGCTTTCCAGTGCGAGAAACCAACCTCCTTTATGTTTCCCAGTCTGTCCTCCTGCCCCAAACCTCATTCCAGATCTCTCCTGGTCCTGTGGACCAGAACCAGGGGGAATGGTTTCAAGTTGCAACAGGGTAGGTTTAGGCTGGACATTAGGAAGAAATTCTTCACAGAAAGAGTGGTCAGACACTGGAACAGACTGCCTAGCGACATGGTTGAGTCGGCATCCCTGGATGTGTTTAAGTGTCACTTAGATGTGATGTTGGGTGATATGGTTTAGGAGTGAACTTGTAGTGTAGGGTTAATGGTTGGACTCGATGATCCCAAGGGTCTTTTCCAACCTGAACTGTTCCATGATTCTATGGTCTTTGCTATGGCAAGGCAAGGAAGCTGTGCAGCAACCAAGCCTTGCACCATTCTGCCCTCTTCCCCAGAGGCTTTGGCGTGGCTTCTTTCTGCACCGAAACCTCCTGACTTTAAGCAGGCCTGTCCCCCCAACTCTGTTTTGAGTGATATCTCCTCCTTCCAGCTGCAGACCCATGGCTGGCACCTCGCTCAAGCACTGCTCCTCACTCTTACCCCGAGGCTCGCTTTTCTTCTCGCTCCGCTCCCAAAGCTGCCTGAGTGGCTGTGAAGGGATCGATGGGGCACGTCCTGGCTGTAGATGAAGCGCTACGGTGCAGGCTTCGTACACCTAGCCCTGCCAAGGTGTTTCATTCCTGACCTGCTGTGTCTGTCTTATTTAAGTCGCAGACCTCTCTGAGCAGAAGGTGCCAGTATTACTGAAATGTGCCAGATGGTCTGTCGTTGCTCGAGGCTCATCATCTAAACCAAGTTTTAAACTGCCGTGTGTCTCTGTCTGAAGAAGCCAGCATGTGTCTTGGCAAGTCCCTATGGAATTGTTCCAGAATGTCACTCAAAGAAAATGCATTTGGCTGGAGTATAGAAATCCCACCGTGTTGGAAAGGAGCGACTTTATTATTGATAGTGTTCCCTGATGGCGTAGTTCAGGACAGACGAGTTCTGCTGGAGGACTTCATACACCCACTGCAAAATGAGCTCCTGTGATGCCAGTCTGAGGGTATTTGTTGCCTTTTCAGAGATGCTCAAACACATCTCTTGCCCAGAGGTGACAGCCAGAGGTGCAAGGGAGGAGAGTGAGTTTCTCGTGTCCAGGGTTTGAACGGTCCCCATGCAGAGGAACCATGCGAAGAAAGAGGTTGTGGCATGGAGAGCAGAACTGGGACTGGCAACCCTGAGGAGAGGTAACACCCATCACCTCACAGGGCCCAGAGAGCAAGCTGCGAGGCTGAGTGCTTTGCCACAACATTAATTTTCTTAATACTTCTTTTGCAAGGGTAGAACTTGCCTTGGTGCCTTGCAGTAACTCCTTTCTTTGGGACCAAAAAACTCCATTAGCTGGCTGCAAATGGGTTTGGCTTCCCCTGGGCTACCTGTGCAGCTGCTTGCGTCGCCTGACCATGGCGTTTGAACTGGAGAATTGACCCTGAAACAGATTTCCCTCAACGTTTGGGTAGTTTCATTCTAGATCTAAACCACTCATCCCTAGATCTGGGACAGCACCAGTCTCTGAACTTGAACAGCTAAAATATTTGTCAAAATAAGTGTCTGAACTTGTAGCCCAGGCTGATCTTTCCTTTTTAAAAAAAAAATTATTTCATCTTCCCTCTGCAGTTTTGCTTTGAGAAATAGGAGACCTAAAATGTGGTACTGACTGTTTCAGAGTTAGTACATGTAGATAGTCCCAAATCTAAACCAATTTCAATCTTTTGCTAACCAAAACCTTTGCAGAAACTTAAGTCGACATCCAAACTAGTTTTAGGTGTTAACTGATTTGTAAATGAGACAAAGCACATGCTCCTGGGTTAAAATTGATACAGTACTATATATGTCTATATAAATACGTGTCATTTCTGATGGTTTTTCATGTTTATGTACAGCAGATGCAGCACAGTAAATTTAACACTTGTGCAGTTGCATGGTGGAAACTGGCTTACAAACACTGGTTAAGCATACAAATTCATTTATTTCTCATCAAAAAATCAGTTGCTCCGAGCAAGTTCCATTTAAACTAATTTACGTCAAGACTGGGCTTTTTTGTCACAGCTTGTATTTTCTCCTTTTATGCATCCTTCAAATTGCACCCAGTGGAAATGTAATCCATCCATCCCTCAATAAGAAGATTGTTATACCTTTTAATCTAGTATTTCAAAGCTGCTGCAAATCACGTAGTATTAGACATGTCAGCTATTGCATGAGCAGTGCAGGGCTTGCAATTTGTTCCCCTCCACCCGCAGCTTTCTCTTAAGCTCTCTATTCCCATGCCAGGAGACAAATTAACCCAGTTAAGGAGCTGGAGAGTTATACTGTCTTCATCCACAGCTCCCTCCTCCCTCCCTTTCTAACTGCATCCAGCCTCCTACCTGTTAGAGGGTGAGAGGGATGGGGGAGAGAGAGACAAAAATCAGCTCTCTGAAGGGTAGCAGTTCTTTGCCTGTTATTAAGATGCGAGTCAATGCCTTGTGAAGCAGAAGTTTAAAGGATTTGGTTTTCAGAGGACAAGGGGAATAGTAGATAAAATGAATAGGATATGGTTGTCAAAGAAATACGCGAAAACAACCACAGTTAGTGTTTTAAACAGTGAGTATTCAGTATATCTCTCTGCATGTGCGTATATGTAGATATAAATAAAGAGCGTGGAATTTTTCTTAACAATAAGACCAGGGGTGGCAAATGCTGTGTGGTAGAAATAAAAAAGGATAGGCTTCTGCATTTTCTAGGTGCTGTGCAGAATAAGGACTCCCGTGTTTGTCTGTCGCTGCCTTCTCCCGCAGCCGAGCCCTCGTTCTGTTTGCGCAGCTTTTCACCGCGACATGAGCTGCGCCGTGTCGGTGACTTGCTTTCCCAACTCAGCTCTGGTTTGTGTGGTGGGTTTTGGTGCCCCGGTGATGGTCCTCCCTGAGCTGTGTGGTGTGACGCCAGGTCAAATACTGTGGTATGTGAGACTCTGCAGCTACTCTGAGCCCTGAGAGGAAGGGTGGCTTTCCGAGCTGGTTGTTGATGCCACTCACATGTTTCTCCTTCATACATCTCCCTTCTCTTTGGGACTGCTCATCTCTGCATAAGCGTGCTCATACATCACATGAAGCTTATGCATCCCATAACAATGTGTGCTTGCATTATGGGATAAATCTGAAATGATTAAATGGAATCAACCGCTTCCAAAACTGGACGTTTTACATAACCGTGTACTTGAAAGTAGTCATACCTGAGGTGGAGAACACTAGAGGGAAAGCACATTGCAGCAGCAGGCACATTAAAATTTGGCTTAGGCTGCTGCAGAACACTTAGGAAACCGGTCCTGAGACTTCAGTATTCAGTCAGTGTAATGGCCTCTCCAGTGCTATCTAAAAGCTCTGACTATTATGAGGAATTTAATTTTCTTACGTTAGAATTGCGAAGGTCCTGCCTGGTCCTACTTGTCCTGCTTGAATTTGAACCTCTGCATCCATTGAGTGAAGCTATGATAAAACAGAAGCGTAAATAATCATGCCACGTGGATATTCCCATGGGCAATAAAAGTACAATGAAAAAAATCGCCAAAGTAACCAAATGCTCCAGTGTTATCTTTCTGCAGTGACTCCTCTGATCTTTCTAGTCACCAGGGATGTTGTCAAAAGGGAAAATAAAACAAAGATAACCTTCCAGTTACCTGGGCAGAAGTTAGAACAACAGAGAATCATAATTTCCTTATTGAACAATGTGAGCATAAAAATTACTGGACTGGAAGGCATCAGATTAAAGCTGAGAGCCCGGAACAAAATCAGATCTATTGAAAGTGGTGGGGTTTTTGTTGTTGGGTTTTTTTCCCCCAAAATTTGCTTTTAGGTCTTTTCAGTCTTTCAGTTGCAACTGAAAGCTGGATTAGGGACAGATTTGATGATAAATTACCTGCTAAACTCCAGTGTTTAGATGAATTGGTAATTCAGCCATAATAACAAAACCTGTTACATATTAAAAGCATTCTTGTTGCTGACTGCAGTTTTATTCTGAAACACAGCATTTAGCTGATGGAATATTGTGAGTAATGAATAAAGCGTTAAAAAAGAAAAGTCAACAATATTTCAATGCCGGTAGAAATTCATAGGAATGAATGATTAATGCTTTTCTGCATTCATCTTGCTATTTTCAAAAGCGCCGCATTACTACAAAAGTTTTGTTTCCAGCTCCAAATGACACAGCAAAAAAAAAAAAAAAAAAGAGGAAAAAAAAAAGGCTGAGATATAATTATAAGTACTGCTTGGCTTTGATTTCTCTGTGTGCGTGTTTAGCAGGCTGCCCTCGAGCTGCAACACTTCACCTCCCCAACTTTCACTTCGTAGCGACCTGGGAGTTGTGCGGCGAAGGCTCTACCCACGCCGTTTTGTTTTTTCGCACCTCTTGCTTTGTTTCTGCCCTGCTTCCCATGCCGCTGCGGGCTGCCAAGCATCAAATAAACACGCAGCAGAGCAGCTTCGCTCCCGTGGTGCCCGAGAAGCCACCTCCCCACCGAGACGTGGGTGGAGATCTGACCCTTAGACCAAACCATTTTGACCTTGAGGTACTGCAAAAGCAGCGGGACGTACGTGCCCACGTAGCAGGGGTGAAGGAGCACATCTCCGAGTGTCATTTGACAACCCTTACTTTGGATCTGTTGCTTTAATTCGATGCCATGCCAGCCACCAGTAAAATAAACCCCTCTTGTTATTCGCTGAATACATCTGCCTCGTTATTCTGTGCATATATTCTGTTCATTCTTATCTATTGTTCTTTGGCTGCTTTAACTAAAGTAATTTTCAGGGTATTATTTATTGAGCAGATTCTTGCTTGCATTTAAATTAAATGGCTTATATTGCAAAACACAGCAGTTTGTACGGAGTTCAAATTTCCTGACTTTAATCAATGTGTTGTTCTAATGAAATGCAGACATTAACTTAAGTAGCTGTGAATCCAGTCTCATGAATCATTTTCTATTCTTTTACACATGCGTTAAGTTTGATATGTGAATGATTCCTCTGTGTATGAGATATCTTAGTTACAAAACTGAAGTTACCATTAATGTAACTGTTGGGGCGGGGTGAAAAGGAAGGATTGGTTTTGTTTTTTTACTATAAATAGTAGAAGAAATTACATAGTGCCGCGGGGTTTTTTTACCAACCGTCAATAGCGTACCAGTCAGAAGTCACTGTTCCTAACAACTGCACTGGGGACACTTGGAGTATGTCTACAGAAGATGCTGTAGCTGAAGGGGCTTGGTGTGGTGCTGGAGTGGACATGCTGTGTTACCTCAACAGTTGATGAATAACTTGTTTTATTCTGCTTGTTGCAGCAGAAATACTCAGCTCTTCAATCTGTTCTGTATTTGCATTACACAGCACCTGAGAGTGCCGTAGATTTGGCTTTGGAACCATCCATCAGAAATGGCAAACAGAGAAATGAAAAAGCTGTGAGGCTTTCCATGCATATCCATGATTATAAATAACATGCATTTGCATGTTTTCTTTAACTTTTTTTTCTTCTCTGTGAGGATAAATCTCTCCAAATCGCATGCTGATTTCCCATGGATTTGTTTTGAGTACAGTGTGAATTGATGAGCTTGGATATTTTTGATGTATGATTCACTACCACATGCAGGGAAGAAAATTATATTTCAGTCCTGCAGGGAAATGGAACTAAGCAATTAGGTCTTCGTTCAGTTAATTCCTATTTGATGGCTACATGCTTTGCAAGAAGAGAATCTCAGGATTCTGCTCCGTTAAGAGGTCACTTGCACAAAAAGAATTTTCTCCATGCAGATACTTCCACAATATGGCCAGGATTGCAGATTAACTGTTACCCAGAAATGAGTAATAAAACATGCAAGAAATTTTGAAAAGTTGGTAAATGTAAAGTGCTAATTATATTTGCATTTTAAAAAAAAGGAACATAACATAGACTGTCAAGAAAAGTCATATATGTCTGTATCACTGTATGGATTTACATCCAGTTATTGTGGGGTTGTGTTTTGCCTTGTACTGCGTGAAATATCTTATCCTGTTATTTTTGTACCTATTTTTATTGTGGAGAGGATTGCATCTCTTTTTTTCTTGGAGTTTTTAGTTTTGGACTTTTTTGGTTTGGTGTGGTTTTTGTTGGGCTTTGGATTTGTTTTTTATTTCTTTTCAAACATGGTTGCTTACTGGCTGATGCCAAAATTGTTGTCAAAGTCACCTGAGTGAAGAATTTCTGCTTTTTTTTTTTCTTTTTTGATACTTTACCTTTGGCTTAAGTATTCAGTAAACTTCATTCCTTCTTTCTGAATAGGTTAGACTGAATGAAAACTACACTTCCAAGCGCATGAGGTATTTGCCAAACATCCAGTGTTACTTTATTGAATGTTGTCTAAATTTTCTTCCTACCAGAGACACAGCGACAGGTGAGCTTTCTAAGGCAACACTAGTAGCCAGGGAAGGGAAATAAAATTTGAAATTCAATTTCAATCATAAGGCTATTCAAGGCTGTGATTGCCAAAACTAATGAATTACAGTGCATATTCATCAAAGTTTATTTCTTTTGTGAAGTAGAAAAACTACAGTCAGAAGGCTAAATCTTTTAAAACATGATTGATAGTTTTGCATTTTAACATCTTTTATTCATCATTTACATCATTGCTACATGGATATTTCATTATGGATTTTTTTTTTTTTAAGTAGGAAGAGTTGATTTTAAAACTCCACGGGGTGTTGGGTCCTTGACACAGTGGCTGGCTTTCTTGGAAAGCTGTAAGATGTACTTGGAGATGACACATGCCTAGAAGTTGAAAACACTCACAACTTGAAACTGTTTAGAAAAAAAAAAGAGGGAAAAAGAAAGAAAGAAAAAAAAAAACAACCTCCTTGCTTTGCTCCAAGTTTGTGTCTGGCCCCTATGTTGTGCCCAGCAAGAGCTGACAGGAATCAGCTTAGACATCTGTATGCCCAGCAATAAATCACACAGCTATAAAGGCTTACAGGTTTTGTTGGGTGTTCTTGAACTGTTGGAAGTGCAGAGCATTTTCTCAGGAGGAGAGGAATGACAGTGGGTGGGCGGAGGAGAGACGGAGACTTTTGCCTGTTGTGTTGACCTGTGGAGCAAGAGGTTGTGGTGGTCCTTTGGTTCCATCTGCTTACAGGCAGCTTCCCTGCCTCGAATCCTCTTTCCCACTGTAGATCTTATGGGAAACTATCCAATTTAAAAAACACCTGGCATAAAAAAAAAATCTCCTGTAACCTTTAAAAAAAAAATTACTGTCACCTTTTAAAAAGTAGGAGTAGTAATGTGCCCAAAAGTTGTTCCATTATTCTGTTCTGACCTGCTGGTGTTGAACCTGGTGTTACAGTTGATGAGGAAGATATCTGTTCTCCCCAAAAAGATACTTAGTCATTGTGGTGAAGTAGCCACTTTCTGTTTCTGATGTTTTTAATTTTAAAAAATATATAGAAATAATTTAACAAACTTTCTGAACAGTGATCACCAGAACTGCCTGAAGTTTTCGATTAACCACCGCACGAGTGCCAAGTGTGGGAGGGGAAACTGCATGCAAATTCCTAACAGAAAGATACCCAATAATTAAGGGTCTGTTAAGCACTCTGTTACCTTTGTTCTTATGCATGATATGTTGGAAAATTAGGGAGTTTCTGGTTTTTATGTAGTAGATTAGCATAATCTCTGCACCATCTCTGCCAATGTACATTTGTCACCTGTTCAGTTTTTTGCTTCTTGTCAATAAAGGTCCTTGAGCGTCAGGTTCAAAAACACACTTCATCTGCAAACATTATCTCATGTCTTGGCTCAAGTAAGAGAGTGGGTTCGTGCCTTACGATCTTTATTTGCAGACTGTTCTTCTCCATTAACTTGTATGGGCTGTCCCGTGGGGACCATCTCTTTCAGACAACTGAAGATCTCTGTGGATTCCCCTGATTTTTTGTACAAGACAGCTGAGCAGAGATCCATGAGTGTATTTGTCTGTATTTAGATACTTTTATTTAAAAAAACGTGCAGAATGTATTTCTCTACCCCAGTGGAGAATAGCATAAGAAGAAATTAAAATGAACAAAGAATGTTTTTCTTGCAGAATGGTGTATTTTAAGAAAATATTTTGACTGCATGTAGTGAGCATTCGTAGAGCCATTCTTAATTAATGTGTTATATTACCTTACGCAGCTAATCCTTTCGGTGGCTTGGGACACAGCTGCAGGCACTTGTTGCGTGTGTGAACATAAATTCAAGGCAGAGTGACAGTCAGGTTTTGCAGATTCCTCCCGGTTTTCTTTCCTCAAATATTTTCTGGGGTTGCTGGGGCCTATTAGGCGGAGGCGCTCGAGGCGGAGGTGTTACAATAGCTGGCATTGCAAAAGGAGAGCATCCTTCCCCGGGCTCCTCGGTCCCTGTGGCCGGTGCTGGCTCAGAAAGGGTCAGCTGGGGACAGACACGAAGCCTTGAGCTCCCACCTCTCTGCGCTGGGAGAAGCTCTCTGCCAACCTTGACAACCCCTCAGAGCTCGTAGATGAGACTCTTTCAGTCATTATTCTGTAATGCTGCTGTCCCCTCCTCTTTCCTTGCAAATTTGTCAGGGTTATAGTATTAAAGCTGGGGAAGAGTGGAGAGATCAGAACAGTATCTAATGCAATCAGAGCAATAAAGCTCAAGAACATACCTCTTGCAGCCTCTCTGCTGTATTCAGTCAACCTGTTTCTTGAGCCCTGCGCAAGTCAGATTTGAGCATAACTTCTAATTAGGTATCTGGGTCATGTTTGACACGCTGTTGGTACAGCATTGACGTTTCTGTGCTCCTACTTAGTTTTAAATTTGCCAACTGTTTTTCTTAAATAATTCCACCTTCCATTAAAGGATTGAGGATCTTGCGTAATTACACCTACAGTAGCGTGAGGGCAGTCGTAGGGACACGGAGGTAGAAATAGCTCAGTGTTTTCCACCAGCCTTGGCATTCTTTATTGAATCATTAAAATTTAGATTCTCACCTCTGCTGTTACAAGCTTCTCTAGCTCTGCTGAGCTCTCATTCATAACATCTAGACTCTGTCAGTTTAGGCACAGCTCTGGAAACAGCTGTGCTCTGTGCCACCAAGTCCTCTAGTCCTTGCCTGTCAGGTGTTTAATCCAGAAATGTCAAGATTAAATTCCTTTTCATTATCTCTGTTCAGCAGTCAAAAGATTTGTTACCAGTTTGGACAGGTACAGGGATGGGTTGCATGAATTTTCTTTGAAACGCTCTCAGCCCACGAAGCATTTTCTGAAGCAGAGATTCACATTACGTGAGTTAAAATTGTACCAACACTATAGAGGCAGATTGTGAGAGCGCTGGGAGGGTCATGCTGGGCTGCAGAGTACCAGACTAAGAAAAAAAACTTTGCATGTGCAGTGTCAGGCTGGAAGTTTGTCGGTCTGCAACTCTTGTGGTTGAAGTAGGGTCTACTCTGTTAGGGCACATGCTGTCAAAAGAAAACATCTTAAAAAAAGACGTCGGGTTTTGTCACTACCCACTCCTCTTTCCTGGAGTTCCTGGGCTAGTCTGTTTGTGGAAGAGGGACAGTTTGTTAGAGATTTGCATCTGTGTACTGAACTAGGTGCCTTTACTAGCACCTTTTCAAAGAATGCTTCTTTTTAAAAATGAGGAAATCCTGCTCCTCCTCCTAGTTCACCCTTTAGTCCCTGTTTGCTCTTTTTGCACTCGTGTATTGGATCTCCAGTTGGCAAATTCTGTGCAGCCTTGTCCGCTGTGGTTTTCTTTAAGCCCACAACAGTTTCATTCTGCACTGGGTACCATTAACCCCCATATCCTTCAGGTGTCCTCTTTCTCCTCCCACCTTCACACTTTCTTCTCTGCCACTTCTTGTGCTTGGAGCAGCTCTCACACCCTGCATGCCAGGTATATTGATGATTATCAAAGTGGTGCTTTCAGAAGGGCTTTACGTGTTTTGAGTTCCTTTCATTTTCTAGGAATGCAAATCTGTATTAACCGCCTGAACTCACCAGTGAAGAAGCTAAGACAGGTCAGACACAAGCAGCTGAGCTCCTTGTGTGTGGTTTCCTCTGGGTTTTCAGTCTCTTACCTTGCTAAACTGCAGCTTGACAGCACCCTTCTGAGGTTTTATTATATCCATGTGATGGAAAGAGAAACTTTACTGCAAGGTTCAATATCCGATTGTTTGAATTTCACTCGTAGGAGCCGTACATCACTACTGCAGGTTTTATGGATACAATGGAAGGACGCACTATTGCCATTTAAAAAGCAATACAGAGGATACACTGTGAGAAAACTAAGTCATTCCCAGAAATATACTAGTGCAAACTACAGGTGTGCGAGGTATTAACATCTTAGTCATAATCTTAAAGTGTGACAAATGCCACGCACGTGTTTCTTAATCACTTAGCCTATCTCAGGTAAGGGTTCTCTAATCCCAAGGGAAAAAATCCTCATCCAGTGTCTCAAATAAGGGGGGAAGGATCTCCTGCAGTCCTGCTGTATTGCTGAAAAAACTTCTCCAAATTCTACTCAAAAGTGTACATTTTTTGTCTTGTAAGGATGGGTTTGGGGAATGACTTATTAGAGAGTAGTGTAGGGGAAAGGGACCTGGGAGTCTTGGTGGACAGCAGGATGGCCATGAGCCAGCAGTGTGCCCTTGTGGCCAGGAAGGCCAATGGCATCCTGGGGTGTATTAGAAGGGGGGTGGTTAGTAGGTCGAGAGAGGTTCTCCTTCCCCTCTACTCTGCCCTGGTGAGACCCCATCTGGAATACTGTGTCCAGTTCTGGGCCCCTCAGTTCAAGAAAGACAGGGAAGTGCTGGAGAGAGTCCAGCACAGGGCAACTAGGATGATTAAGGGAGTGGAGCATCTCCCTTATGAGAAAAGACTGAAGGAGTTGGGGCTCTTTAGTTTGGAGAAGAGGAGGCTGAGGGGTGACCTCATTAATGTTTACAAATATATCAAGGGGGAGTGTCACAAGGATGGAGCCAGGCTCTTCTCGGTGACAACCACTGATAGGACAAGGGGTAATGGGCTGAAACTGGAACATAAGAGGTTCCGCTTAAACTCGAGAAGAAACTTCTTCTCAGTGAGGGTGACGGAACACTGGAACAGGCTGCCCAGAGAGGTTGTGGAGTCTCCTTCTCTGGAGACATTCAAGACCTGCCTGGACACGTTCCTGTGTAGCATAGTCTAGGCATTCCTGCTCTGGCAGGGGGATTGGACTTGATGATCTTTCGAGGTCCCTTCCAATCCCTAACATTCTATGATTCTATGATTCTATGATTCTATGACAGAGGTATGCCCAAGGAGATCGGATTATTTCGAATGTTTATCTTTGGTGGTGTGATGGCATTTCCCCTTATCTTTTTGTGGGCACACCCTACTAGTTTTGTTAATTTTGTGATGTCTAGCGTAGAAATGATTTACTAAGCCAAATTAACGTATCTTAGGAATAGATAGTGGTTAAAAGGAGACTCAGGCCAAAATGTCTGTTATTTGGGTTTGGTTTCCATTCAGGTTTTGGTCTTTTGTCCATTTAATTAATTTGGATAACTCAGGGCTGGGTCATTTTTCACAACTGCCCAAGTCATCACAGATCAGAGTTTGTCAAGGCAACACAGAGCTGTGCTGAAGTAACCCCTCCCTACATCTTGCCTTTGTCACTGAAACCTGTTTCATGGGTATCCACACAATCCATTCATGCAAGTAATGAAGATAAAAGGGTAAGTTACTAGCCTGGTGTTAGACATGAAGGTTTCAGTGCGAGTGAATGTGGAGACCTAGGTACGAGACTGTCCCTTTCCTTGCCTTGGCTGCAAGAAGGATGACAATATGTCAAACACAGTCCTGGGCAGAGGCAGATTAAAATAGCTCAATTTTTCTCAGAGATTAGAGCAGACGTGCTCTAATGTGTGGCAAGACATCACATAGGAACAGGAGCTTGCAGGGTGGGTTTGAGGAGAAGCTGAAAGACCATCCCTTCCTGATTATTATGGTCACCTGCAATTACACTTTTTCACTTCAGGCTACCTCTGGGTAGCAGTGATCATTAATATGGACCTGGAGGTTTGCCCTGTACAACAGGAGGGTTGTTCTTCACAGATGACACTGAGAGAGAAGGTTTTATATCCTGCCGCAGCAAGAGGTAAAACCTGCAGCTGGTTTTGCGTCATGTCTGCATGAGTCTGTTGAGCTGCCTTGTGGGCTTTACTAAATTAAAGGAAGGTAGCATCTGCTGTGTCACTTGGCAGTGCCTGATGAGCCCGGCTGGGTCTCCAAGCCTGCTTCGCCTCTCTCTGCTAAGGGAGGGAGTCACAGAGTTCATCCTGCCTTGACCCATTGCATTGCAAAATTTATTTTTGGAGAGGTATTATTGAATTCCACTGTCCTACCACTAATGAAAGCCTGTATAGGCTCACACGTTAACATGAATGGCAACTGCATTTTTTTTGTCACTTGAATTTGTCCTTCTTTATTCTTGAGCTTTATAGGTTAAGCTTTTGGTTTTGAAGATGGTAATTTCATAGTGTATTAGGGGGACACAGGACAATATGCAGCCTACTCTCTACAAATAATCAAAGCTGATGGGTACGGCTGTAGTAGTGTTGGTAACACGCAATACCTGATTTGGGGTGAGAACTTGCCAAAGGGGCTTTGGAGTCTAGAGGAGCTGTGTTGTATCTCTTTAGGGAATTTGCTGAATTTCTCTATTCTGAGGTGGGTTTCTGCAGGACAGTCACAAGACAGACTCTGCAGGATCTCTGCTGGTGTTGTGGGATACAAATTTTCTAAAAGAGGAGCTTCTGGGGAAGGCAGGCTGCTGTGGGCACCCATGCGTGCAACTACCCTTGGACCAATTATGCTGAAGCTAACACCTTTGCAAGCTGCTTGTAAGTGCTGGGAGGGCCAGAAGAGGTATGCTTTTCAGTTGTGTCCCTTCCCTCCTGCTTCTGCTTTTTTTTTTCCTCATAACCTGCAGCTGCTGAAGGGACTGGTCTCACCTCATGAGACTTGGGCATACAGAACATTTCCCTGAGGTGAGACCCTTTAACATACCTTTCACCCTGTGTGCATAACAGACACAAAAGTGTGTGCTCATAGAGCTGCATTTTAGTGTTTGAAAGAACATCCAGGTTAATAGGTAGATATCTAAAGCAGTCCCTTGCTTCTAACCTGACTATTATAAAAAGTGGTAGTTGGACTAGATGATCGTTTTAGGTCCCTTCCAACTGAAATATTCCGTTCTAGTCAAGTAACTGTCTCAATTAACTGAAGATGAAGAGGCTGGCTGAGAACATGTTTTTTGTAGCTGGAGGTACTGCTAATGCCATGGAGAACTGATTCCTCTGTGCTAGTGTGTAAGCATTCTTGAAGGTTTTGTCTTTTCCTTCAGTTTAAGGAAGCGATTCTCCCTTCCTTATCCCAACACATCACACCTGGACATGTTCAACCTGTCCTGCTGTGCTAACCTTGTTTGCCACTTGCTGTCATCACCCGTGTTATCTCTGGGCTGTGCTTAAGTCTTTTATGCCTGTTTTGAATCATGCTGATTGGTGGTATTCTGATGCCTAACTTGTTTGAGATGTGGGGTTTTTTTTTAATTTTGGATTTGTATGTATACCTGGAATGTACAAAAACCCAAACATCCACTAAGATCTGAAGTGTGTGGCATACAGTTAATCAAATACATCAACTGCAGAGTGCTTTGTCCATTTAGTGTTGCATTGCTGAGTATTTTTCGTACAAGAAATTTCCCACTTACTCTTAGGGGACAATTTTGATATGTATCATTGGTTATTTTAGAAGAAATCTTTGCAGTACTTGAAGAGTGATGTGAGTTACATAGCTCTTCATTTTATTGTGTATGTGCTAAAATGCTTACATATTGTGGATTCTTTTTTAAAAATGTACCATTACACATGAAAACACAACTAGATAAAAAATATACGTGTTTTCCTAGAAATCATAATTTATTTTACAAAATGCTGATTGTTGAGTTGTAAAGCAAAAAAAAAAAATAACATGGTGAATTACGAAATTTAGTCAGGGACTACATATCAGCTCAGGAAAGAACTGAATGGTTGAAACCCAAGGGCAGGCTCCCCTGGTATCTGTGTGGCTTAGGTGAAACACCCTAAGGACTTTTGGAAAAGTAAGTCTATCATTAAAAAATGGCTTTAACTATCATGCCAATACATCTTGCTGAAAGTCAAGAGGATGTAGGCTCGTGAAGGCCTTTCAGTTTTGAGAATGGAACAAAGAAGTCTTTTGAAACCTGCGTCCAGCATCGTTTTTTAAAAATACGGAAAGGTTGTCTGTAGGACACCTTTTTGTTTTACTAGTGGTTTCTCTGGGGTTAACATCCTTTACAGTCAAAAAATATAGCAAATCTAGAGGTAATTCTCAAAAGTATGAATGGCTATTAGGCTGCCATGGCCCGGTAGTAAGCAGAGGGAAGTGTCTGTGTCATGTATATTCAAAGATGCAAACAACTAGGAAGAAGGAAAGGAGAAGCAGCCAAGGAGGTGCATTGTTTTACTCTCAGAATTACTGCTTTAGAATACCAAATTACAGACAGCATGCAAATACCCAATAATTTAGTTTTATGAAAGGGAGTATTCTAAATCAGCATAATCCATATAATTACTCCAAAATAGGTTTAAGACAAAAATATGCATTTAATACCCAGTTGATAAAATTTAATCTAAACCAACTTGGAGACCTACTTATTTCCATTCCTGATAGCCACAGATATCCTTCTTGCAAAAAAAAAGATAAAAGCCTCTATTTATTGTTGCTATAGATCAACTTTTCTTATATTATTTTAATACTAAGAAAGCAATTAAGCCAAATCAACAGTGTGGCTGTTCTCGTTGGCATATGCTTTGGCAGGTGTTTTCGTGGGTTTGTACAGAGCTCTCGGTCTCCTCAGGGAGGAATTCATTAGCGGCCAAACTGCTCTGCATTTATAGGTAGTTATATTCTTCCCTAATACTGGAACTTAACCCAACCAGCTATTACCCAGCCAGGACAGCCTGATGAGGTTGACGGTTCAAAGTGTTTACTGGGCTAGTGAGGCAACTCTGATGCTACGGAGCAGGTCGCAGGGTTGTGCTGAAAACCTGGAGGCAGCCCGCTTCCTGACCCTATTTTATAAGCCTCAGAAATGTTAAGAGTTGGAAGATCAATGAGAAGGTGGAGGTGCCCATGGCCTCCCATGGTACCCACCTCTCTGTCCTGGCTCTGATGGCAATCCCACGGTGCAGGTACTTTTTTCTTCTGCAGCCAGGGATTGGGGTGACTTAGAAACTCGTGTGCAAGGGAATCTCTCAGGTTAGGAACCTCAGTTGAACACCTCATGAGCACCCTGTGTCCCAAAAGGCATAAGCTGACCATCCTTTCAAGTAGTGCTTCTGATGGGCATTGCCAACAACTGTCTAGATCCTGAGCATCTGCAAATGTTTGGAAGCTGGGAGGTTTTGTCACCCATGGTAAGCCTGCTGTGTACTTTTCTGTCTTGCTATCACTCCTTTGCTTGAACTTGGTTGCATGTCCTGAATCTGTTGTTTGTCTACAAATTTTTATCTGAAATAGTTGTGAAATAACAGAAAACAGCAGGGATGTATTTTACATTTTGAACATTGGCTCTGTCAGACATAAGGGAAGATTCTAGCAGCTTCTCACAGAAGCCACCCCTGTAGAACCCCTGCTAGGAAAACCTGGCTGCCCAAACCCAATACACGTAGCTTAATGCTTGTTGCTTACTGGGAACTGATACCCTCAGCAGAGCCTTATAAGACCAGCTGTTCCTCTTAAGCTAGGTGTTTGTGAGGCCCAGGTCTAAACCTAAGGAGAGTCAAAGTCACAATATCCAAAACGTCTCTTGCAGAAACACAGTTGTTTGACCAGACCACTATTTTGAGGTTTGGCTAGACCACTATTTTGGGGTTTTCTAGATGAAATTTGAAGAGAGTTTCTGTTTTTCATGGGACATAGAGGGGAAGTTGGAGATGCTGGTTGTAGCTTGCAATATTAGATACTGGAAGGGTGTGTTGGAGGAAGAAGATATGTCATTGGTGTGAGAGGTGTTTCTTTAAGACCTAGGTCAATAATTTATCATGCTGTACTGCACTTCATTGTAAGGCTATCATCTCCACATCTGTGATGTGTGTTTTCAAGTGTAAATGCAGAGAAGCCCCTCACAACTTCCAGAAGTGAATATCAACTCTTGCTTTAATCTCTCACCACAGTTACAAAGTGAAGCTGCTTGAGCTCATTGTCTGAAACTGGAGCCTTGAAGCTCTGCAGTGTTATAAGAATGGGTCAAGTAAAGGACATGGTCCTTGCCTGAATGAACTTTAGCATCCGTGGGCTCTACAAAAGCAACTTGTCCAGTAATAGACAGTGCTGAACAAATGCTGAGTAGTGTCTTGAAATGATCAAGTTACTTGATTGAGATCTCAGTTTCAAGTTTGTTTGGCTTTGTCATGGAGTGATGGTGTTTGCACAAGACGGACTGTGAGGAAGCGGGGCAAAGAATGTAAATATTGCCCTTTCAATTTGTTCTCTCTGGTTGGAAGAGTTAGCTCAGAATGTTTATAAATATGTCAAGGGGGAGTGTCAGGAGGGCAGTGCCAGGCTCGTTTCAGTGACGTCCACTGACAGGACAAGAGGCAATGGATACAAGCTGGAACATAGGAGATTCCACAAAAATATTAGAAAAAACTTTTTCACTGTGAGGGTGACAGAGCCCTGGCACAGGCTGCCCAGGGAGGTTGTGGAGTCTCCTTCTCTGGAGACATTCAAAACACACCTGGACGCATTTCTGTGTGACCTAGTGTAAGTGATCCCACTCTGGCAGGGGGGCTGGACTAGATGATCTTTTGAGGTCCCTTCCAACTCCTGACATTCTGTGATTCTGTGACAGCCCCATTCTGTGATGCTGCCGCAAGCTGCAAGGGTGGGTTTCATCAGAATAAGATTGCACCAGCAGTCCCACTCATCAGTAACACAATGCTTTGCAGCACTTGGTTCTCACGCAGTTCCTTTTAGGAGGCCTGTGAATACAAAAAGAAGAAAATACGCTCGGTCCTAATTGACCGGCAGGGTTAACCTGAACCAGTCTTCGGCTTCCCATGTATAGGGGTTTTTGGGTGTAGTTAGTACCATTGGTGCTGTTCCAGTCTGAGACATTTTCATTAGTACAGGTTGTCCAGTATAAAATCGTGTAGGATATTCTCCTGGCTTGGTATGATGCTGACACCTTGTCCTGTCAGGTGGAACAGGAATTTCTGCTAGGACCTTAGCTAAGGCATTGTAAACAATGGTGGAAAAAGTGCTTATATCCTTAAGAAAGCCTGCTAAAGGTATACTGGATCCTTTTCCACACAAAAATAAACTGCGCTTTATCTTGTTCTAAGGAGAGGAATTATAAAAAACATAACCTCAACATCTAAGGCCGCCATCCAAGAATGGGCAGTTTCCTGTATCAATATCACTATTTTTGCACTGTTCGGAACTGCAGCAGTTAAAGGTATGATGTTAACATTTAATTGTTAGTAATTTACTATAAACATTACTGCCTGGTGGTTTGACATTTTTTTCTACTGACCATACTGGTAAAGTGTAAAGCAAATGAGTTCTTTTAATGATGTCTCCTTTTTCCAATTCTGTTACCACCCCGTCAACGCCCGTAAGTGCTGCCGCTGCCAGTGGGTATTGCCAATCTTAAGTGATTTTTGAGGAGGGGTGAGGGCATAGATGTTTCCAATAGATTTAATTTCATTTTGTCTGATTCCTTTTCATTTTGTAAAACTTCACACAGTTTTATCTGGGAGTTTTTCACATTTTCTACACAGTAGGCCAAACCCTAAAATCAGTATATGCAGTACCAACTAATACTTTTGTTCTGATTCATTTTTGTGCCTTGGACAACCAGGGAGTAATTTTTACAGTAGGGCATTGTTTTACCACACCATTAATTCCTGTGAATTTAACCTTGTGTTGGCTAGCTCTTATGCCTAGGTTTGTTCTGTTTTATTACTAATAACTGCTATTGGGTTTCGATATAGATTAAAAGCCTTAAACTTTTTTATTTTGAACCCCCAGGGAAATGTATATAAAAGTTTCTTGTTAGTGGACCATTAGCAGAAATTTACTGTGCAGAGTGAATGGCCCAAACTCCACCCCGCGACTTTTCGGTTTTTTAACCTCCTTGGTTACTGTCACGAAGGCGCAAAGGAGTTAACTGCACTCGTCTGTGGAGAGGGATTGTCTGCACTTCTCCCCGGCTCTTAATTTTCCCCTTTAGCAATTCCATGAGTTTTTGGACACGGTGAGGGGGCAGTCTGTGCAGCATTGACCAGAGTATCCCCAGTGTCAATGTTCTTTGGTGTCCCAGATTGTTCTTTCCCAAATTGTGGATTTTATTGGGTTGTCGGGTTCAGACTCCCAGGGAGGGGGTTGGCTAGGGTTTGGCTTGTGAATTAGTACTTGCTGCCCTCCCCTCTCATACATGGCTTGTATGTAGGCTGCTTCTTGCATGAATGCAGCCAAATCGGAGAACTCTGAGGATTTAATAAGAGTGGGATCCCTTTTCCTAGGAGGTCTATGCTGCCAGCCCAATAGGCAGCTCATGCGATTAAGGAATGATTATGACCTCCTGGTGCGGTGGTTAAAAACACTCCTGGTCCCCTAAAGCCTCCTGCTTCTTTCTCACTTAGTGGAATTGGATCTCCTCCCTCAAAAGACACTCACTGCACATACTCAACTTCTTCACAGCCATCTCATTTAAACTTATTTCTTTATTTCTTTACACTCGAGCACTGCTCACACGCCCCTGCACGCTGCTGCTCTTCCCCTCCCACTCACTCCATCCAGCTGAGCTCCTGCCGCCCTCTGCGTCCCTGTCCACCATCGCTGCCCGCGCTGCCCACGTGCTCTGAGGGCAGCTGCCACTATGGCTGCCTTTAAATTTGCCGCAGGTCTCGGGCTCTGCCCCTGCCTCTCTCGCGAGATTCCTGCCTAGGTCCGGGTATCTCCACTCTGCCTCGGCCCCTACGTCTCTGGGAAACCTGCTCTCTCCTCTATCTATCTATTTATCTATCAGTCTAGTTAGGATTACTTATGATTAAATACGTCTGAAGTACAATTTTGTTGGTATATGTCCACAAATAGCTAGAGGGAAAAAAATAGTATTGAGTAATTCTGCCAGCTTAATTTTTTAATTTCCTGACTTTAGGCAATCACACCTAAATTGAATTTTATATAGCAATATAAGAATTTGTCTTTTGGAGATTAATCCATCCATAATGGCTACCATCAGCAACTACTACAACCAATTAAATGCTTCTTTCAATTTCTTGAAGCTTTTTGAGAATTGTGCTTATTTGTTACAATGCTGTAATTCATACAAGTGTAACTTTTTGTACAACTTATCCAATGACAAGAAAGTATTTGCTTTGGGTTTATTTCTATCACTTCCAAAATGGCATAAAAGAAAAGTGAAAAACTCTAGTCTCCCTGAAGCAAGACACAAATGGTGTGAGAGATTGCAACAATTTTGATTTAAATTAAAAGCATGCCCTCCCCTGCGGATATATGCTAAGTTTACTACTGGAGCTGTATTATGGTTCTTAAAAAACAACCTGCTGCTTAACCGACCAGGCTTTTAAGACAGACATTTGTTTGCTGCTAGAATATGGTTTCTTTAAAGCCTGTATTCACCACCCGATCTAGGCTGGGTTTCGTTGCCCTGAGGTGCTCTCTAACAACCTTAACACTGGGTAACTCAAAGCCTATTGGTTCTTAACGCACTGCAGTGGATAGCTATCCTTAGATTCCTCACCTAAGAACAGAAAACCCGTACTCACTTCAGGTTATGACTGCGATCTCCAAATTTACGTGGATAAAAAAGAGGCCGAGAGGGGTCAAGGACAACAGGAAGAGCTTTTTCAAATACGTGGCAGATAAAACTAACACCAGAGGCAATGTTGGCCCACTGATGAATGAGGTGGGTGCCTTGGTGACAGATGATACAGAGAAGGCAGAGTTACTGAATGCCTTCTTTGCCCCTGTCTACTCTGCCGGAGGCTGTCCTGAGGAACCCCGTTCCCCTGAGGCCCCAGAGGAAGTCAGGGCAGTGGAGGAGTTGGCTTTAGTTGGTGAGGACGGGGTTAGGGACCAATTAAGCAATCTGGACATCCATAAATCCATGGGTCCAGATGGGATGCATCCACGGGTGCTGAGGGAGCTGGCTGATGTCATTGCTGGACCACTCTCCATCATCTTTGCCAAGTCCTGGGAGACGGGAGAGGTGCCTGAGGACTGGAGGGAAGCAAATGTCACTCCAGTCTTCAAAAAGGGCAAGAAGGAGGACCCGGGAAACTATAGACCGGTCAGCCTCACCTCCATCCCTGGGAAAGTGATGGAACAACTTATCCTTGGTGCCATCTCAAGGCATATCAAGGATAAGAGGGTCATTAGAGGCAGTCAACATGACTTCACCAAGGGGAAGTCGTGCTTGACTAACCTCATAGCCTTTTATGAGGATATAACAAGGTGGATAGATGATGGCCGAGTGGTGGATGTGGTCTACCTTGACTTCAGTAAAGCATTTGACACAGTCTCCCACAGCATCCTTGCTGCTAAACTGAGGAAGTGTGGTCTAGACTCTCGGGTAGTGAGGTGGACTGTGAACTGGCTAAGGGGAAGAAGACAAAGAGTCGTGGTCAATGGGGCAGAGTCTGTTTGAAGGCCTGTATCCAGTGGAGTCCCTCAAGGGTCGGTACTGGGACCAGTATTATTCAATATATTCATCGATGACTTGGATGGGGGACTAGAGAGTACTATCAGCAAGTTTGCTGATGACACCAAGCTGGGAGGAGTGGCTGACACACCAGAAGGCTGTGCTGCCATCCAGCGAGACCTGGACAGGCTGGAGGGTTGGGCGGGGAAAAATTTAATGAAATATAACAAGGGTAAATGTAGAGTCTTGCATCTGTGCAGGAACAACCTCGGGTTCCAGTATAAGTTGGGGAATGACTTATTAGAGAGCAGTGTAGGGGAAAGGGACCTGGGAGTCTTGGTGGACAGCAGGATGACCATGAGCCAGCAGTGTGCCCTTGTGGCCAGGAAGGCCAATGGCATCCTGGGGTGTATTAGAAGGGGGGTGGTTAGTAGGTCAAGAGAGGTTCTCCTTCCCCTCTACTCTGCCCTGGTGAGACCCCATCTGGAATACTGTGTCCAGTTCTGGGCCCCTCAGTTCAAGAAAGACAGGGAAGTGCTGGAGAGGGTCCAGCACAGGGCAACTAGGATGATTAAGGGAGTGGAGCATCTCCTTATGAGAAAAGACTGAGGGAGCTGGGGCTCTTTAGTTTGGAGAAGAGGAGGCTGAGGGGTGACCTCATTAATGTTTACAAATATATCAAGGGGGAGTGTCACGAGGATGGAGCCAGGCTCTTCTCGGTGACAACCACTGATAGGACAAGGGGTAATGGGCTGAAACTGGAACATAAGAGGTTCCGCTTAAACTCGAGAAGAAACTTCTTCTCAGGGTGACGGAACACTGGAACAGGCTGCCCAGAGAGGTTGTGGAGTCTCCTTCTCTGGAGACATTCAAGACCTGCCTGGACACGTTCCTGTGTAGCATAGTCTAGGCATTCCTGCTCTGGCAGGGGGATTGGACTTGATGATCTTTCGAGGTCCCTTCCAATCCCTAACATTCTATGATTCTATGATTCTATGATTGGAGAGGACCAGAGTTAAACAACTTTTGGACGGATATCAATATCTGGATGGATGAGGCCTGATGGGTGCTCGCCAGTGAACCCTCTTGCCATGTGTGCCTGGACACGTCTGCCAAGGCCACTGCGGCCTGATGGGGCCCTGGGAAGTCACAGCTGAGGCCTCGGCGACGGGTGCGAAACACCCATGCCGAGCACGAGGCAAGAGATGGACAACGGAGCGGGCAGCATGGGCTGGGGCGAGCGTCGCTGTGATGTCACTGTGATGTCACCATGATCTTACCGAGCGACGCATTGTGACCCGGTGCCCCTCACTGCTTATACTGGGGCGCCAAGTCCCAGCCAGCCAGTCTGTACCCAGACTCCGGCCGAGCAGGTTGCGAGGCTGCAGTGCTGAGCCAGGCTTTGGTGCTGGTGGACGGACTGACCGGGGAGCTGCTCCTGGCAGCTCTCTGCGCCCGACCCCAGAGCCGCGAGAGGAGTTTCCCCGGCCCTGCCACGGGCAGGTAGCCGGGGTGCCCAGCAGACGCGCCCGCAGCAGCACAGGTGAGTGAGCTGCGAGGGGAAACCTCACCCGGCGCAGCCCGGAGGCCTTTCCTCTGGAGGGACCTGGCCATTTCTCCCAGGCCGCCCGCCGACCCACGCCTCTCTGCCGTTCTCTAGCCTGACAGCTGCTGCTGCTGCAGCGCCCGAGAGAGGGAGCGGCTCCACGCCCCCAGCTCCCCCCAGCCCACCGCAGCAACAGGACAACATGGCCACCGAGCTGGACGACTGCTGCCCAATCTGCCTGCAGAGCTGCCAGGAGGCCAGCTACGTGCTGCCATGCCTCCACAGCTTCTGCTATGCCTGCATCCTGCACTGGATTGAGAGCAAACCCCAGTGCCCCCTTTGCAGGAGCGAGGTCACGTCCATCCTGCACTCGGTGCGGGACAACGACGACTTCTGCGAACACGTCCTCCCACTGTCCCTGCCACCCTCGCCCGTCGGACTTGCGGAGAGGCAAGTTCCCGACCTTCCTCCAGGGCTCTTCCGCCCCAGAGGACCACCGCCAGGGGATGCCAGGAGGCGGCCCAGGTCTCCTTGGAGCGGCCTCGAGCACTTCGGCCCCCCATCCCTCGGTTCCCGCCACAGACCTCTCCTCCCAGCACCTGATGACCTGGGGGCGCCAGAAGCTGGGACCCATCGTTTCCAGTGTGCTTGACTGCTTAGACTTCGTGCAGGACCTCTTCCCGTTCATCATCTTCATCCCGACCATCCTGGGATTCTTTGACCTCATCTAAGACCGCTGCTGCTCCGCGTGCTGGGGGCCGCCCTCTGCAATCGCACAGCAACCTTCGCGCACCAGCACATGCAGGTTGCCCACCAACAGGGCGCCGCGGAGGCCCGCCCGATGTCTGCTGGGCTTGCAGGGCACACAGCCATGCTGCCACGGCCACCAAAAGCAGCCCCGTGGCTCTCCCCGCACACGCTACCTCCTCCAAGGGAGTCTCCTGCCCCTTCCAGCAGCCCCGACAGATATCAGAAGCATTTGGCCTTGAAATGTATTTCCAGTGTGACCAGCAAGCGTTTTTTTCCACTAAGAAGGATGACCTAGAACAAGACCTGTATTTGAAGCACTTAGACAGTTACTTGTTAGCTGGCTTCTAGTTAAATTGGTTACTCATCTAGTTAAAATTCTGCATTAGTGCAGTCACCGAAACCAGTATTTAAATGTATTTAACTGTTTAACGTGCTACCCACAAATAATGAAACAGACATTCAGGAGTGAGGCAGAAGAGCACCCCAAGACCTCGTCGGCTGCCTGCCCTTTCTAGGTGTTCCCGTGGCCCCTCCTCTGACCCCGTACCCAGCCATGGTGAGCAACAAGAGCTGCAGGAGGGCCCAGACAATGTGGGGCCCATGCCCTCCCTCCTGGCCGGGGCAGGCAACGCTCCCCGCAAAAAGGAGGCAGGGCCAGCAGCCCCGAGGCCTCTCCTCCAGCTGAGAAGACACCAGCCCGCCAGCAGTGCTACAAGAAGTGCACAGGTGTAAGGCTTAAGGATCCCATGACAAAAGTGGCAGCTCCCACAAGCTCCGCAAAGGCCACAGGAGTACTGCCCGCCATTCTGCAGGCAGCAGCAGACGGGACAGTAACTGTGGGGCTTTCTTCATATTCTTCTCAACCTGGCAACCGGACACAGGCCGGGTCCCCTGGGAATCGAGGTTGGGCCCAATGCTGTTTAATACCTTCACCAATGATCTGAAGGTTGAGATCAAGAGCACCCTGACGAAGTCTGCGGGTGACACCAGAACGTGTGGAGAAGCTGACGCTCCAGAAGGCAGAGCCACCCTCAATTAGGACCTGGATGGCTGGAGGAGTGGGCTATCAGGAACCTTAGGAAGTTCAGTGGCGACAAGTGGAAGGTCTTGCATCTGGGAGTACACAACCCACGAATGCAGCTCAGACTGGGACCCACCTGGCTGGAAAGCAGCCCCGGAGAGAGGAACCTGGGGGTTTTGGTGGACAGCAGGCTCCACAGGAGGGAACAGCGCGATGCAACGGCAAAGCAAGCCAGTAGGATGCTGGGCTGCATGAACGAGGGCATCACGAGCAGAGGTACAGAAGTCAACAGAGCACTCTACTCGGCACCAGTCAGACCATGCCTTGACTACCGTGTTCAGTGTTTGTCACTGCTACACACCAAAGATTCCGACATGCTGGAAGGGGTCCCGAGAAGGGCCATGAGGATGATCAGAGGGCTAGGAGATCTGCCACAGGGAGAAATGCTGAGAGAACTGGCTTTGTTCGTCCTTGAGAAGAGATGGCTCAGGGGGAGACCTTATGACTATGCACCAGTACATAAAGGGTGGCTACCAACAAGATGGAGACTCCCTCTGTACAGGGAGTCACACGGATAAGACAAGGAGTAACGGGTACAAGCTGCCCCTGGGGAAATTCCGACTGGACTCCAGAGAAAAACTTTTCACCATGAGAGCAATTAGCCACTGGGATGGTCTTCCAAGAGAAGTGGTGCATTCCCCAACCTTAGACAGTTTTAAGGCTCAGCTTGACAGGCTGCTGGGCCATCTCATTTAGACTTACTTCTTTACCTTAAAGGGTTGGGCGAGACAATCCTTGAGGTCCCTTCCAGCCCAGTAATCTATGATTCTATGACATTTATTTTTTGTATTGCACTTATGTCTTCCTTGCTTCAGTTGTAAGCTCTGACATTTAAACCAACTCCCAACAACACAGACCCCTCTGGAGAAGAAGTAATCTGGATGAGCTGAAGATCTAAATTTATACCAAATTAGAGTGGATTGCACACCTCTAAAAGACTGTTCATTAAGAACATGGAGAAAAGAAGTAATAAAAGGAGTTGACCTTTCTGGAATATTTTCTCTCAAAATTTCTTTTCTCAAAATTTCTCTCAGAATTGCTTGTGTACACGCTGGTCTGTGGCTTGCAGTTAACTCCATATGGAGAAGCTTTTGTTGTTGGCAATTGTTGTTCGCACTCTCCTCGGTAGTAGCAAGTGGCTAGGAGAAGGAATAAGTAACCCTCCCAATCTTTGCAAGATCCCTCCAGGGACTTTTGGCATAGGGGTAGCCTGGGAGAAGCTTTACAAGCTTCCTGCCTGTATTTTGCTTTTAGCTGAAGTTTGGGTATTCTGCCTCTCTCAACATTTTGGCCGTAAATATTGATAATAAAATATGCAGCTGATGGGGAAAAGAGTAAGGGAATAATGGTCAATGCCAACTGAGTTTTGCAAGTGGTATGAGAGCCTGTGTAGCTTCTTGATTATGTCACTTGTGGTTGCAATACGTAGCCTGGCAGGCCTGAGAGAACGGATCCAGGAAAGACTTTCCAGTAGCCCACCAAAGAGTTCTTTTCCAGTATAACTCTTTGTTTGGGGATTGGTAAGAGTATGCTTTCATAGAAAATACAAGACCACTTGAGATGCGCTTGCTGGGTAAGAGCTGATTTGATTTGTGGGGGGTTTAATTTATTAGTTTTAAATACGGCCTTTGGAAGAGTATTTTGTGTTGAGATCTGTGTAGCGTTTATAACATTAATACATGTATTCATCATTGTTATGCTTCAGGTGTCATGATTAGCCATCTGATTTACCTTGCTTTTGTACAGCAGGATTTCCGGTCCCACTTCTTCCAACATGACCTTCCTGATGCTTCTTGCAGTAGGGACCATACAATGAGCAATCCAGCAAATTACACTCTGACCTGTGCTCTTGAGGAGGGATTGTATGGGTATACAGAGACAAAGTCATGGATTCCTGTATTTTTATCTCATTTTTTAGTGCCTGCCCTTCTATGTGACAAAACATTTTGTTTGATGGAAGTGACCTTTATCTCATTTTTTCCCCTGGGTTTAACATAATCTCATTCGGAAGTGACTTTCTTTACTTGTTTCTGTTGTACTCTTCTTTAGGCAAATTTGCTGTAGTAATTTCAAAACTTTTTTTTTCCAAAACTTCTTTCCTCTCAATACTTTTGTTCCTCTTAATTCCTCCTGTGTATTTTGCTGCTTACATCTCCCCTCTCATGATTCAGTTTCATTTGTAAGGTCATAGCTTTAAACCTGTTTGGTTTGAGGCGGTTTATTTTCCTCTGGGAGGACAGGAGAAGTTCAGATTACAGATGTTCAGCCATATGAGTTTTCCTCCTGAGTCCAGGCATTTGAGATCTGCAGAAGCAACCATTTCCCATTACCTCCCTCATGAAACCGAAGTGAGTATTTGTTTAAAAGGCAAGGTCTGTAACACAGTAGAAAGCCTGGCATTCCCACTAGGTCTCACCAATACTTCCATACATACCTAACTTTATTCTGGGAGTAGTCTGGTGAGCTGGCTGTGCTGGGATACATAATGGACACCTCTCGGGGGGGCTTGATGGTGCGGTTATAAGGGGGGGCTGTGTCCGCTTTGTCACCATCTTTCTCGGGGACTGTTGGTGCGAGATGCTGATGACTCACTGAGGGGGAAAAAGGAGCATTGCGCATCCAAGTGTGCTCCTCGTGAATGCGGGGTCCTGAGGTGAAAGTGAAAAATAAACACAAGATAAACAAGCCTTTCCTCCCTCTGCCTTCCTTTGCCTGTTCTCAGATACAACCGGGTGGTGTGACCTGTTGTGTTTTACCGTGACGTCATCACTCCATGGGGTCATTTCCTGTGACCTTTTTGTCTCGCTTCTCCTGTACCCTGTGAGTGACTTCAGTGGAGACATCCCTCTGTCCCCTGTGTTTCTGCCGAGCTGGGGAAAGGACGGTCTCCACTCCTTCCTTCCTGGAGTCTGTGTTATCTGAGAAATTAATTGCATCTTAAGATCATGAGCATGTGCTTTCAAAACAGGACCATCAGCCTTGCCTCCCACTTGTACTGGTAAGCTGGTGGGTTTTGGCTCAGGACCGCCACTGAGCCTGAAAATTATGTGGGGCTGCACCCAGAGACCAGGCTGGGGGCTGTTTCTCATTCCCTGGGTACCACCACCACCACCTCCGGGGTCCCGTTCCCTGAACATCACCACCACCACCTGGCGGATCCCATTCCCTGGGCAACACCACCACCTCCCGGCCGGCCGGAGAGGCTCCCCGCCCGCCAGCCCGCCAGCCCTCTCGCTGCTGCCCAGGACCCCCCGGCAGGGGCAGCGCCAGCCCTGTTTCTCCCCAGAGGTTTGGGGCAAGGAGAACAGGTAAAAAAGGTGAAGCGAGTGAAGGGGCTCCGTGCGTTTTAAATGAGAAGGTGGTCGGAAAGTATTTGAGGAATGTTTTGTGTTCTCACGGAAGGTGTCGGTGTAGTTAAACATCACTTCGCCGCAAAACCCGTGAGGAGCGGTCCCCGTCTCTGTCGTCGTTGCCTTTGGAGTTTCTAAAATAGAGACTTTCTGAAATGGGTTTGCAGCAGGTAGGCTCCCATCTGCCTAAGTCAGCGTTTGCTTTCCGTCACTGCTCGGTGAAACCTCAGCGCTGCAATTCCCGAAAGCCGGAGCCGGTCGGTGTCTGCCCAGCGCCTGCTGCCGGGCTCCGCCGGATGCTGCAAGGGCAGCGAGGAACGATGGTTGTTACTGGGAAGCAAATAGAAGTGTCTTGTGAGCGCAAGTCTATTTGATTTGTTTAGTTTTGTTTTTTTTTTAATGTCGTCTTTTTTTTTTCCTTAGATAATATTTCCAGGAAGGTGGGGGTTTTTGTCTGTTAAGGTTATGGTTTCTCCAATCCCTCATGAAACTGTCTTTTCTCAAGCTAGATTAACGCTTCTCTCCCTGAACTAAAACACTTCCCAAGATCTTACATAATGCAGTTGTTGCTGGCTTGGGGGGGGGGGGGAAGTTTTTGCTTTAAACAGAGAAGATTTTGAGTTTTGCCCGTTTGGCAGCTAAAAGCAGCAAAACATGTTTTGCTGTATTATAAGGCTGATTTGTGTAAATTTGCCCGGGCAAACTGTGAAACCAAGAAACATTGTGAGGTCTCAGGCCCTTCTTGTAGAGCTCGCCGAGACGTGGTTGAGTTTGGGGCGCACAAAGCGGCTGATGTGCCCGATGATATGTTGTTAGAGAGATGTACCAGGAGCCATTCCAAACTGGGTTTTGTCAAGAGATTTGTTGATGGCTATCTTAACCCTCACTCTCTTGAGGTTTCCAGAAAGAAGCAAGTGAAGGTGCTGCACCTCGGATTCAGGTGTTGCTGGATGGAAATCAGAGAGCTATCTGAAACAAGTGAGCTACTTTGAATGAGGCTGATCCTTACCGCATCATGAACAGCTTTATGGAGGCTGCGCTTTGTGCTCCTGCTTGGGTAAAAACCAAATATGCAGCCATGTCTGCTCTGAGCCTGTCCCATGTCCAGAGCCATTTGCTATCTGAAATCATCCCTGCTTCAGAGCTGCCCATCAGCTTTTCCGAGTCCTAACCCATACTTGGAGTGAAGTGAGTTAAATGAAATGTTCGTCTTTGAATTCTTGGAGGAGAAAAAAAAGAAAGGAAGGCAAATATTTTACGAGATCCCTCTGTCTTAGTATGGAAACAAAAATGCCCTCTAAAATTTGTAGACAGGTATTTTTAAGTTCTAAGACCTAGTGTTTTGATAGTAGATTCAGTCATTTAAACTGAAAGATATTTGTTTAACGCAGCTCTCAGCTCTTCAAAAAGTTTAGTACTTCCAGAGGTTATTTCATAAAATAAACTTGAAGGATTTACCAGACAGGAAATGCAATTTTAAAATGTATTTAAGGAAAGCTGATTGTTGTTTTTACTGCTTTTATTATTATGCGCAACCTTGTGAAATCCATCAAATCTAAGAATGAACGAATAACTTACCTATTTTGCACTTGATAATAATGAATACTAACAGACTTGTGCTTGTTAATTGTTTCAGTGTTGTCATTAAATTGTTCTGGACATTTAAAATTCACACTGATATATATCTCTGCCCAAATTTAAGATGCAAAAATGAGCTGTTGCCGGCAAAATCCGTGGCTTCTTGCTGGTGGAAGCAGTTTTAATATGTAGTTTAAGGAATCCTGTTTAAAATACGGCCTCTAGTGTTCAGTGCCGATACTGCCTCTTTGTTTAGCATGGCGGAAAGTAAATTGTCAGCAATTGCTCTATGTTCGTAATTCATCTGACATTACCCTTAACTAAAAGAAATTGCATATGCAATCTTAATCCTGCTCGAGATATGTCCCTGATTGACTGCTGCACCACTATAGAGCTCCAGTGAGGACAAGTGCACTCCAGTGCACCCTGTGTTATACGTGACTGAAAGGGCTAGAAGGGAAAAAGGGTGGGGAAAAGTTGTACCATACCAATTACTTAATTTTCAGGACAACGAATTCCGAGAGGGAAAAGAGCTTAAAATGTCAGATTATTCCATTTTTCAGGTAATGTGACTGCTTACTGCATCACTGTCACCTTTCCTCAAGAATTAGAGGGAAAACAGTAGCAATGTGTCAGGATGAAGTTGGTTTCTTAGAGAATTTGATGATGTTGGTTGTCCTTATGTGTAGTAGAGAGCAGAGGCAATAATGTTTCTGCAGTTAACATGGAAATGTGTGATCTTGTGAAAGAGATCTGCTGGGGCCAGAGCTCTTTAGGAGGTTTAAAAATTGGGTGTTTCTGCAGACAGAATTACTGTGGAAATTCATAGGAACTTGAAGTAGGTGAAGACTACAGGGTCAGTTCTCCTAGTAAATAAATACTGTGACAGTCATTAAAATGCTGCAGCTTTCAGAGCACTTTACTGTCTCACACCAGTTGGTGACATTTACACCTTTGCAGGGAAACTGTTTTAATGGTGCTGAGGGCAAGGAGGACCTTGATGTGACAGCCTTTGAACCCACTTTGTGAACGAGAAGGTGGTGTGAAGTGACCTGGTAATACGCTAGTCCTGAAATACACCAGTCGCTTTCTACATTTTATCCATCTTCTTCTTTCCTGGAGAAGAAAATTTGCTAAGTATACTAATACATGACGGAATGACTCCCTTCGATTTCAAGACTGTGTGAATGAGTTGTGTAGCAGTAAAAAAATGTTTCAGCCCTAATGAGATGTGACACAGGAATCTTCAAAAGCCCCGATTCCAGCAGTGCTCGGAGTTGCTTGTCTTGCTGTTTTGTTGCTGAATCATTTTGACAGTGTGAGGAGCAGCGTCTAAACACTACTTGGTGGCAGAGAGCCAAACTGCGAAGTTATACGAGCCACTTCAGTAGTCTGAGTAATGCAAAGGCAGAACAGCCTGAAAAGTGACTGTAAATTTATGATCAATTGTAGGTGTAAAGGTCCATCTGGAGACATCTGCAGTTCTTAGCAATTTGTGAAAGGAGGTAACTACTGATGCTCCTATGAAATGCTGTTGCTATCACTGCTGGGAGGCTGGGACTGCAAGGTGCCTCTTGTATACCTCTCTGTTTCCTTGCCTCTGGTATACTTCTCTAATAGCTCTCAAGGAAATGAGTTTGTCTTCTGTGGGTGTTGTGGGAAGAACAGGTATGAATTTGAATGACGCCAAGTATGAAATTTTGATTTTTTCAATTTGTTTTGTGATTCACTCCCATGCTTGCTGTAGCAGCAGTTTGCTCGGAGTTGCACTTGAGGAGAGAACAAGTGACACAGTACATCTTTAATTTAGAGCAGGCCAGATTCTACCCGAGTGAAGCAACGGCAGGGAGGTTTGCACTGGGGTTATGCTACCTTCTGGGTGTGTGTGTGTGTGTGTGTTTGGGTCTAACAGTGTGTTTATTAATGCCAAGCTTGTCTGTAGATAGTTTAGATCAGATAGCAGCTCAGGTCTTCCAAGGCAGGTGAGGAACACTTAGCACAGGTGAATTGGGGTGGCTGCTCCTGTGGTATGACAGCTGCTTGGCTTCTCTCGGTGCGAGCAAACACCAGTTGTGTTAGAAGTCAGAGATGCCAGGTGTTGGGTGCGAGGGACGGGCCAACGTGACACAGCTCTTTCGAAATGGGATGAGGCCGAGGCTGGTGAAGCACCAAATGCTTCATATCGGTGAAGGTAAACTGGAAAAAGACCTTTTGCTGGTATCGCTTTTTTTCCAGTTGAGAGCCTGGTTTAAGCCGTCCTGGCAGACCTCTTTCACTGGGATTAACTGTGCGTCCACTAAGGTTTGCTAACTCAACCTTACTAATACCGCTGGAGAGCAATCACTTTAAATCCGGGTCTCTCAGCTAGTGACATCCCTCTGCTCCTCAGTGCTGGCTGCTTTTAAGTGTGGTTGATGGGAGGGTATTGCAAGCCAGAAGCCTGTCTCCGGGTATGTCTTCTGTTACTTGCTTTCACGCCTTGTAAAGCTGCCTGGACTATTTTTAGATGGACAACACCGTAACAAAAAGTTCTCTGAGATCTTACGATCTAATTTATCTTTGTTACCTGGGTAAATTAGTCCACACAAGGCTCTGTGCTGTAGTGTCTGATCATTTATTGATTCCTGCCCAGTGAAAATCTCCCTCTATGGATCTGCATCACAGAGGGTACATGCGCTTTGGCAGCCTGGCCAATATGATGAGAAGGCAAAAGTCCTTCCAAATAGTAGTTCAGAAGAAGAAGTTATTGGCAGGGTGAAAGTACATGGGGAATTTGGATCTTGCAAATCCAGATCTCCATCTTTTGTCTTTTATATCTGTCTGTATTTAAAATGAGGGCAGGAGAGATTGTGTGTGTTACATGTAAAATACATATTGGAGGCAAAGAACAAGTGCCGCAGTGCTGATGGTTAAATTGTGAATTTGCAGCCTGTATACTTTGTAAGCTGATTCAAAGTGTATTAGCACACTTCATTGCTAGAAATTCCTACTCAATTCCTAGTTTGAGCGCACAAGCAGCTCTGCAACTTTGATGCGTTGCCCTCTGTCTAGAATCGTTCCCTGAGCCGACTCCCTGAGCTGCTCATCCTCTTTCCCCACCATGGCTACAGGAGCCCGTGGCATTTTCTGTTTCCTTCAAAGGTTATCTCCTGTCACTCTCCCAACACCGCAAGCATCTATCGACACTTCTGCTGTGCAGCCGCGAGTCTGGGTCACGACTCCCTGTTGTGAAAGGATTTTATTAATAGACTTGCTGTTAATTTTGCTTCAGGGACAAGAACGTACAGGAACCAAACATCAGAATTGTTAATTTTAAATAGGCTTTTGATGAGTCTGTGACCAGATTGTCATATGGTTTTGTTTACACAGGTACAGACACTCATACAACAGAGGTTGTTCACAAGGAACATACAAACCCCAATGACAAGTATTTGTGTGGGACTCATCTCTGAAACACTGGTGTTTGGTATAAATGGGCAACGTACTGAACAGCTTTCTATAGATAATGCTTAGTAAAGAAGATAGAGGAGGGATGAAGAAACGGTTGGATTGTCATATCAGCCCTAATACGGTGATAAGGAACCCATGTTGTCAGGAAAAGGCAGAGGATCAGAGAGTTTGAACCCATTAGATTTACAAATATTCTGTCTTTCTTGTTGTTTTATCATCCCGGAATGTTCACATGCAACTTAGCTCTCTGCTATTTTCCACATTCCCACAAAGTATTATATTTTCAAATTTTTTGCTACGAGAAAAGTAAATTGTAAATTCAAGCAGTCAAAAGTTACAACCAACAAAAAGGCTCTTTAGAAACTTGGCTGCTTTGATCAAAAAGGGGTAACGCTCCTGCTGCTAATGGTTGTTAATAATTCACAAACAAGATTTAAAGTGAATATAATGTAAAGGAAAATTGCTATTGCTAGAAGCTGTAAGCTGTTGTAGCTTTCATGATGCTCCTTGCTGACACTGAGTGGTGCAATTACCACACACTGATGGAGGAGAGCTGCAATTACCACATTTTCTGAGTCAACTGCTGAGACTTTTTTTTTTTTTAGCTGACATTGGTATTTATTGATGTGCTTATTGCAGACAAGTTCTATAAAGTGCATCCCCAATATTTGTAGCAGAATACTGAGGAGAGACCTAGATTTATTTTTTTTTCCCCCTACCATAGAAATTGGTGCTTTGCATTAAATCACTGCTGTGAGCAGAAGTCTGTACTTCCAGCCTAGCTGAAATCACTGTGGGAGTCAATGGGAGGCTCTGTGTAAGTAAAATTGTAGCAGGGGGTGCTGGAGGCCTTGAGAAATTTTGTGTGAAGTCATTTTGCCCTTTAACATGGGTGGTGTGCATTTGTTTACTTTCGCAAACCTGGTGGTAAAAGCATGGATAATCGATTAACCTTCTTGTCCTGGATTTACAAAGATCCCAGTGCTGTTTGGGGAGGGATCAGAACAGATTATTTCCATTTAGTAGTGTGATTGCTGTGACTGGAAGGGTAAAAAGCATGAGAGGCTACTTGTGCACCTATGCATGGATTCTTACGTCACTTTGACTGCTTGCAATTTCTTTTTTTCCCTAGTCTTGCTTTTCTGATAGAAACATTTGAAGATTGGTCTGAGTTCAGGAGCAAATTGTTTGGAAAATGTGGTGTTAAAATGGGTTCATCTATTTTCAAGAATGAAGCAAGAGGAAGGAGAGCACATTTTCACCGTTGCATCAAAAGACTGTCTGGACCTTGAATTTGGAGGTGACTGATGACAGAGGCTAGGCACGTAGCTTGAATGTGGAGATAAGGTCTAGGAAGAAGCTGAATGTTTCACACATTTCCGTATTCCTGTTGTAAAATACCCCTCCCCGCTACTGTGCAAAAATATTTAATTTTTTAATCATTAGAATGTGTTCACAGAGTATCAGAGCCACTTTAACACTGGAAAAAGACAGGAAATAACCAAACAATCTTACATCTCTTCCTGCAGACACCTATAAATGACAAATTCATTCATAATGTGACCAGACAGTATTTTTAAATTTTTTTTTTTTGAAGACCTCACTTTCTTCAGTGTTAGTACTTGTCAGTGCAACCTGAGGCCGTGAACAATCTGACATGCAAAGCATCCCACCTCGTCATCTATAGTCGCTGGATGGCATCCAGTGATCAGGGCTCAAGCAACTCCCATGGGAAAGGACAGGCTTTAGTCCTTGGTCACCCATGCTACACCGGGGCAACACCAGATGTCCTAAGCCAAATCGCTGTGGAGCTCCACTTGTCAGTGCTTTCCAGCTCTGCCATCTCAGGACACTCAGACCAAAATGCAGCTGTCTCACCAGGCCTAAAAAGAAACACAAAGATGCACATTTTCAGAAATACTCTTGTATTTTTTTTTATTTGTATACATCTGTGCATGTGTGTATGCAGATGTGTATGCCTTGTCAGGGACATGCCCAGTCCTTTGGAAGGCGAGCAGACCGTAGTGGTCCTGGCTCCTTTGCCCGGAACCAGCAGCACCCCCTCCACTCCGGGCAGCAGATCTTTAGAAATTGTTGGAAGAGAGTACATCGTTCTGTCTCCCTTTACCATTTCACACAGCATGTGGCAGATGGATAAATCTGATTGCAGATGGTTCCACATTTTACTAAGTAGCTCCTGAATTTTCAGTAAGAGGTAGGACAACTTAGGTTGAGTAGAAAAGGTATCAAATCCGGTGATGGTGACTCACCTCATTAACTGCATCTTACCAATGGCTTCATGCCTTGTGAACTTTTTTTTTAATTTATCTTTTCATGGTTGGCCACTCATTTGTCATGTTGACAGGCGATGGCCTTCTGAGAACACTAGCTACTATTCTGGAATCACTGAGGCTGAGCAGAAAATGGGGAAAATAGCAAGAAATATGTAACTGCCAGTCTGTCTCTAAACCAGGTAGCTGGATAAACGGTCACTGAATCTGCTTGCACACGGGAATACAGCTATTCTGTTGGTATTAAGCGAGTTCATCTATTTCAGCTTCAAAGAAGACCCTAAAGCAAAAAGATATATCTCATTATAGGTGAGAAGGAAATAGATGTTCACAGGCTGTTGACTGTCTTTGAACTGAGTGTGCTGGCTCAGAGGGAATGTAGATATATGGAGAGGAGCACAGAGGAGATGGGAGCCGTTCCTCTACTTGGATTCACCACCACTTTCTGTTACAAAAACACACTCAACTATTTGTTTTCAGATCTCAGATGCCCTGTCAGTGTTCAGTAGAAACATTTCCGGGTCAAGGGTTTCCCTCGGGTGTCATCTGGAAGAGCTTGTGAAGTGTAGAATCTGTAAATCAGCCAGAAATTATCTTTTTTTTTTTTAAGGTGAGTTGTGCGAGGACCATCCATCGACATTAATCTACAGGAGAGGTTGAGATGAAGTTTTCTGGGAAACTTACAGATAAAGTGTGACAGAGGAGTCTTTTAAAGGACTCACTCAAGTCTTCACTATGTCTTGTAAGGATAAATTTGAATTTTCTCATTTGAGGAAGGTCATAAATAGTATTTCTAGGTGGGCAAAAGTTGGTCACAGTGATAAACAGCTGCAGACTGAGGCAAAGCCAATGTGTGAGGGTAACCCTAAAAACTGAAGGTGTTTTGGGACATGGCTGTAAAGAGTTTTCATTATGATTGAATATTAATTAGTGACATGGCTATTAATGATGACAGTAATTAACAGAGGAAGGAAAGACTTGTCATTGTCCCCAGGGTGAGTAATCAGTCTTGGCAGGTGATAAATAATGGTTCAGCAAACTCAGCAGAAAGATAATCTGTTTGCCTCAGGACAACTGGAGAACAGCTACAACATCTTCCAGGCTCTTGGCAACATCCAGGAATGACTTCATGTTTTTAACAGAGACAAATTAAAATCCCCGATCTCAAGTGCTGCTTGTATTCTGGAGTGGCTGATCCACAGGAGTTCTGTTTGAGTCAGTGCTTTCAGTTTACTTGCCCCCTTTAATCCTTTCTTTTTAAATCTTAGTAACAGGGGGAAGAAAGACTGGGGAACCAGCTTTCTGTGGTACTTGCATTTTTCACTCTAGTTTGAGGAAAATGGCATAGAATTGTTAAAAGAGACCTAGACCTGAGAACGTGATCATTCTATGTCAAAATAGAGTGGGACTTAATCCTGAATGAAATATTCCTGTATATGTGGAACGGGATTGTGCAGAATGTACTTCACCTCTCGAGCAAAGCAGTGCACTACTCCAGGTGATTTTCAGATATCAGCTGTCATGTCACTTGGCAGTAAGATGTCAAAGAGATCACTGAAAACCTGTAAACTGAGACTAAAATCAGGAGAAATAGTGGATGTTTTAGTTTGGGGGATAAACAGAAGAAAAAAACCAAGAAAGATTCTGGTTTAGCTTGAACCAAGACAGCATTTTGTGAGGTTTGGTTTTGTGTCTAACGATACAGAAGCACTTCGGTCTGAGTCTTCTTGAAACGCCTTTGTAACCCCAAACATTTTGTTCCATCTTTAGGATTTTTGGTTTGTAAAAAGCAAAAGAGAACATCCATGTTTATAAAATAGCATATTTTATTAACAAACTTGTCACAGCAACAGTTACTGGCTCTGAACACTTTACCCCATATGCTATTCAGCTAGCACTGTTTCCTAGATCTATTCTCATCTAGCAGGTAGTCTGAGACACCTTTGAAGTCTTTTTCTGAATAAATTTGCTTCTCGCCAAAAAAAAAAAAAAAGATGTGACTTTATTTAAGATGCGCCTGGCAGACAAGTAAGTGGTGGCACCATTGCCATAGGCATCGGCTAGATATTCTGCAGGGTGCTGCCTGCAGTTCTGGTGACCCCTGTGCAAAGAAATGGAACTTAAATTTGAAAAATTGCTGAATGGTAAGGTAGAGGGAGAGACCATCTTAAGAGGACATTAGATGGATTTGGTTGGATTAGTGAAATGAAGGTAGGGAGGCAATGTGTCAGCCCTCTGTGGAATCATGAGAAGCTATCAAGGAAAAGTAATAATTATTTCTGTTAAATGATAACACAAGTATAATATGCTATTTATATACATTTGATATTAATAAACTTAGGCTGGGAAATTAGACAAGAATTCCATCTATCAAAAAAATAATGAAGAGTTCTGGAATAACTTTCCAAATAGGAGAGGGGCAAATTAAATTGCCCCTAAGTGGAATTGGGAATTGTGGAGAGTGACCGTAGAGATGGGAATACAAATTTGTGAGGTCAGCCCTTCAGTGTCTGGTTCCGTGATACCTTCAAGGCAGATTGAGACAAGCCCAGCTTGTTGGTCACATCCATTTGCCCAGTATTTAAGTGGAAACAGATGCTTCTCTGGTTTTTAGGAGCTCTGCTGATGGCTTGGAGGAGACAAGTAGATTGTTTCACTTGTCTTGGGTGAGGTGTGATGGGGGTCAGGTCCTGCTGAAGCCTGACTGAAGAGGGTTTACTTGAGCTCCTTGCAGAGCCGTGGGTCAACTTGTGTTGTCAGTGGAAGCGGGGAGCTTCCATCCCTTTCTGTGTGGGGTAGAGCCCACATTCCTAGTGGAAATTTCACCTGCATGGGAGAGTTGCTCAGACCTGAAGATGTTGCAGGGACGTGGGACACTGGCGGTACCTGTTGTCTCCCTCTGTGGCACGTTGTAGTTGTGGCTTCTGGCCTTTTTCGTATTTAAGGTTTGTTGAGGGTACGGGAATGCTCTGGGCCTGCAGAAAGCAAAATGTCCTTCGGAATTTTCTGGAACAGGTATCATGTGGGTTAGGCTGTTGTGCTACTGTATGTGAATGCAAATATTTCTCAACAGACTGAGCGTATGCAAGGAGAGCTTGGTGTTAGGTCTACATCCAGATGTGACATTGGAAGGTTGCACTGCACGCTGCTCTAACTCGTCATGGACTTGCTAAATTGCCTCCACGTGTCTCTGCTGATTGCCTTTGACTGTGAATAAGTCAAGTTAGCTGTCTTGTACACACCATTATTTTTCATTTTAAGCCTAACTTTTGGAGTATGAGGTTTAACTAAATTTTGCGGCACTGTCATGTTGCGTTTTGATAAAACACCTTAGCTTCTACTCAGCAGCAACAAGTTTTCCATTTCTGTGGTTTCCATGCCAGCAACAGAGAGGTTGTTTACATGCAGGGGATCAATCCTGGAGATCTTTATGCTGTTTATAGGGAAGCAACAACCTTTGTACTACTTGATGGGCCCTGAAAACCTAATAAACTACCTAATGGACCTTAAAGACTCACTTCTCAGCTCCTGGCCACCACCCTGCTGGTGCGATCACTAACAGATGACAGCCTGACAGTGGCTTGATTACAGGCACACTGAATGCCCCTTCCTTCTCCAAGATGTTGCTTGTCTTTCACACAAGCGAGACTTTCGTCTCTTTTTTTTTTTTTAACTGATAACTCAGTTCTGTACTTTTAAGTTATTGCCTCTGACATTAGGAATGCAAGGTGCCAGTAAAAGCTGCTCTGTCTGCTTTCTTGCAGAAATGCAGCTCCCTGTATGCTGAGGTGAGGGGGAGACAACTGGGAGAGAACAAGTTACACGGAACCATTAGAGTAGTATCCGTCTTAAAGTATATCAAGTCTTATATCACACAGAATACTTCTTCAGACTCAGTACCTGTCAATAAGAATACAATTACAGCGTGGCACAAGAAGAAAAAATGTTCTGAAACCTTAGTAGAGATAAAAAGGAAAATGGAATAAAATTCATGTGATTTCTATTGTATCTATCCAAACATTATCTCTCTCTAGGGCTCTCAAACCCTGTGGTCTCAGTGTTTAATACTTTCTTCACTTCTTTTTTTTTTATTATTATTTCTAAGGTGCTGATATTGTGCAGTGGCTTATGAAGAACCTCAGCATTGAAGATCCAGGTAAGATGACCATAGCTGGGGAGGAACAGATACTCCATCTGTCTTGTGTGTGGTGTTAGAGAGTAGATTCTATTCTGCCGCTCTCTAAAATACCAGTAGAACAACAAGATTGATTTAAGTGTTGGAGGGAAGGAGGAAGGAAAGAGATAAGAATCAACATCTTAATGCAGTCTAATGCCCTACGGTGCAACACACAAAAAGCACTTTGTAGGAGTCTTAGCCTGTCTGTGAAATTTTTGAAGGATTGATTTTTAAGGTTGTTCCCAGACTTAGAAGAAAAGTTGGTGGATGTCTGTGATTAAGCAGGCAAATACAGTGGCAAGTTTCCATGGTGTGGAGTAGTTTTCATGGTGTAGCTGTGACTGACAAGACATACTGGCCAAGGATAACACAGGCACCATCATAGGATCAGGTGGTGGTTGCTAATTTATCACAGCAGATAGATTAATGGATAATCCACCATAAATAGTGATCAGTGCATGGGCACAGTCCAAATAGTGGACTGTGACTCACTCCGCAGAGAAACCAGAATAGTTTTGGCACAGATAGGGACTATTGGGAAAGGAGGAGGAAAACATCAGCAGGTCCAGAAGTTTCTTTTCGTTTTGTGGAAAGGGAAAAAATCCATCATCTCACCTCCCAGGTTGTTTCTGCTGCCTACTGTTGCCGTGTAAAGGCAGAGACAGAGGAAGCGTTGTCTCACCCAGGGCGTCACTACACACATATCCCTCCCCACAAATCCAGTCAACTCCCAAATCTGAACTTCAGCTGCAGATAACAGCTCTATTATCAACGTGGGGGTGCACAAACAGCTGATGTGTGTTTTGCAGCTCTGAGAAAGTTTTCTGAGAAAGCTTTTGACAGCTGCTGTGTGTTGAAAATCCGTGTGGATGTGCCCTGGCAGCACGAGGATATGGACTTCCTTTTGCCTCCGCACCATTTCCTCTAACAAATGGCAATGCTACAGTGTCAGGATTTGTCTTCACGAATAAATATGCTGCTAATGGCCTGGTGTTTCAGGTGCTTGTTGGATTTGTCACAGGCAAGTGGGGTTGACTGTTGGGAGAGGCTTCATGTCAGCTGTCACCTGTGCTGGGTAACGTGCTTTGAATTGAATTTCAGGCTCTACAGCTGAACCTGTGTGTGACATTCTGCAAACACAAAACCATCGGGTTAAACATTTGAGCAGCATTTCACTTGTATTGATAGGCTGATTTCTGCTCTCCTGTTCTGCATGGTTATGTTGGAAGGCATAAGGATGCAGGGTGGGTACAGAGAGGTGTGTGTGCACCAGGTTTTCGTGAGAGTCATTGCCAGAGCCACTGCTGAAAGCAGAGGAGTCTGCAGTGCACATCTTTCTGACACAACCTTGCTGTTCTCTCTTTCACAGCAGAAGCAATACACTTGGGAAGTCTCGTCGCTGCACAGGGTTATGTCTTTCCGATCTCAGACCATGTCCTTACCCTGAAAGATGATGGGACGTTCTATCGTTTTCAGGTTGGTGAGCCCTCTACCTCCCTTGTGGCCCCTCCTATTGACCCTGCAGTGATGCTGCTGAAATCACCTGCTCTTTTTCTCAAAGCACCCATTCAGTCTATGAAGCCAGGGATTAAGGCTATCTTAGTGGATGCCTTAGAAAGTTATGAAATCCCTCAAAAAGATCTGCTCTGGAATCCCACATCACTCTGTTGTACTTTCTGACCAACAGTTTCTACGTAATGAATTGATATGTCCTGTGATTATTGTTGATGCGTGATTTCAAGGCTGCTGTACTAAGATTTGGTCTAAACCAGGAGAAAGACAATGGCTTTTGGGTTATCAGCCTGGCACAGAATTGAGGAGTCACGCTTCTGTACAAAATGGACCAGGGCAATCTTTGGAGTTGGACATTCAAGGTCTAGCACAGCAGAAAATTCAGATTTTTATCCTCTCTTGGTTACTGCTTTGTGTGGGAGAGGGCAAGCTTCAGACTTTGGCTCTTTGACAAAGGATGTGTAACCTTGGCAGTCACCCAAGCTAGGGCATCTCTATTCCTTGGTGTCACTGTGCATCCGGAAGCCTGTGCTTGAGGCCCATGCTTTGTCCAAACTGTTGCTGTCAGCTTCCTAGGTAATGGAGGGTTTGTGCTGCGAGTCCTTTTGGACAGATTGTCTAATTTTAAAATAAGCAATTATTTCAAACCTGGAATCCTCCTGACTAATCCTGCTGGATGATTTTTTATTTATTTAGTTAGTTAGTTAGTTTTTATTTGAAAACCTGTTCTCCTCTTTGCATCTGGTGTTGCTGCTGCTCATGCTCACTGTCCTGCTGCTACTGTGGTATTGTGTTATCTTATGAGACCGATGGCACGGTGAACAAAGCATCTCAGGAGATCACAGACCTCCCCTTATCTCACCCCACCTTCTGGTTACCTGGCATCATTCAGACTAAGATTTTTCATTACAATTCCCTTGCATTTCTGAAAGTCCTGCTCCTCCTCTCACATAAGACTTGACAGAAGCAGGGGTGATAACGATTGCCCCATTTAGTTGTATTTTTTCTCTCTCTTATAAGAGTGACACCATAAGAAGTTGTTCTGTGCAGCTCTCAGGAGCTGGATTTCAATGTAATCTAATTTCTTTTCCTTATATTAAGCCTGCATAAACCACATCATCAAATTGTCTTTAATGTTTATTGCCTTTTCTTTCCCTTATCTTTTCCTACAACTTTTGCGTATTCTTTACCTGTTGTCATTTCCTGCAGTGGTTCCCCTCAGCCATTTTCTGCAAAAATAATCTGATAGAATCATGTGGGGTTTTTTTTTTGGTTGCTCTCTTCTTGCTACTTTCTACCTTAGTGTCCATCCATCCTTTAATATCAAGTAGCTCTTCAACCTGTGAAGTTCATAAGATACGTACCATCAGGAGCATTGAACCCTGTGTTGTTTGATCCCTCCATGTTTTCTCACTGTAATTTGGTGCAAGGAACAGTCCACGTGTAATGTCCTCCACCAATTTGTGACATTACATCAGTAATGCAAAACAGTGTCCTGTAATTTGTGTGATCACGGACATTATTTTTCATTCATGTTTAAACTGAAATAGAGCTGCATGTACTAATATCTTGTAATTAATTGTAGCAACCGCGGTATGCAGAGCTGGATGGAAAACAAGAGCAGTAAGCTTAGCAGGACTTCTGCTTCCAGAATGACGCTAATCAGCTGAGTTTTGACCTCTGCCATCTGTTAAGATTAAAAAATTGTTTTGTAGGCTGCCAACCACAACGGTAGCTGCTCCATAAAAGCAAGTGGTGTGTTGCATATATAAAAGACAATGAGGTTTCTCATGGTCCTTTAAAAAAAAGCAAAACAAAAAAACCCCAACAAAAACCAAACTTTCAAGGTTCTTCTGAATGTCTGGGTAAAAATGAGGTTCTGGGGCCTAGAGGATAAGAGGTCCACCTTTGGATGAGCTGGTGGTGGTGTCTAAAATGTCATTAGAATACTGGACATACTGCTTAAGAGATGCTTGTGTTACAGCATCTCTGTTTACCTGCACTGAGGTGATGCCTTCCTGCAAAACCATCCTCACTTTTACTGAGATCTCTAGCAGTGTCTCTCCTAAGGGCAGAGACTGGGCTGTAGACTTTGTCATTCTGCTTTATGTGGAGCAGTGTTTTTCTGTGTCTGAAATGCTTTTTGTCTCTTTAATTACAAAGATGTATATGTTGTTTCTTAGGCACCATACTTCTGGCCTTCAAACTGCTGGGAACCGGAAAACACAGATTATGGTGAGAATGTAGTTATTTTGCTGTAAAAAGTTAGCACAGAAAGACTGTGGTGGAAACAGTTGTCCTTAAAATAATTACTGTTGGCCATCTGAACTTTTCATCAGGCTGCAGCATCAGGGGCAGATATGTGCCCATCTCAGATACACCCCGGGGTGTCTCAGGTCTGTGGAGCTGTAGCCATCGAGTTCAGTGGGACCAGGGTTTTGCCTACTCTTACCTTCATTCTCCCACAGCGCTGTTCTTTTCAGCAGGATTTATGGCAAACAGAATCTTGTGAATCTTGTTTGCCAATACTGCATTTGTGGAAAAACGTCATCTGATCTGTAGCTGAACCCAGTGTGTTGATGAATAAAAAGTTGCCTCATCTGGGCGCTCACCTGGCTGATCAATAAACCAGTATATAACTGCTGGCAACCCATAGTTCAAGTTCCCTGATACATGTCATCAGACTTATTTTTCCCATTTTTTTTAAGATAACCTGATGATAGCTGTAAAAACGAGAAGACTGAGCATAGTTTATGAGCTAATAAGCAACATAGTGTGTTAAACATGTGAGTGCCTGCAGACAGAGATAATACATAAAGAAAATAAGTCAGTGTTGTTATCTTTAGCTGTCTGCATGCAATATTGCTGCCACTTCCAGAACTGCACTTCTTTCACAGTTAAATGGTAAAATCAATTGTTGCATCCTGGTGTGGCATTGGAAGAGGAAGTGAATCAGTGTGTGCGCTCGCAAAACAGGAGCTTCTGGAAATCCTTTTTGAAATATCTCATAATCTAAGATCAGTTTAGAACTCCTCCCTGAATAATCTTTTTTTTTTTCTTTCCTGGGCAATAATTACTCATCATTATGGATTCTGGAAATCATTTGCTGGCGTGGAGAATTAGCCTGCAATGGTGTCTGTCATGTAATAGTTCATTTGCAGTCCTCATCTGCAGGGAAGATAGCACAGACTTAAGTGTTTATCCCAGTGAGGGAACTGCGTAAGAGAAAACATGATGCTGTTCATAATACGCAAAATAATTTCCAGATTTTGCAGTCACCGTATGTAACCAAACTATGCCAAATATGTATTCTGCAAATATCAGAAAAAAAATCTGAAGAGGGAAGTTATGTTTTGGGGTTTTTTTTTTATATATATCTGATAAATAACTAGTTTTGCAGTCAGGTTATTGTGCTGGAAGAGCACTGAGTGGAGCAGTGCACCTCAAAATAAAGCCCTATATGGGCTGACCCACAGCTGGACAAGCTGCAACTGCATTGGCTCTGACCCCTATAGTGACAGATTTTTGTCTGCCCCAGAAATCTCTAATATATGCTTATAATCAGTCTTTGCATATCAGAGGTCTGTGCAGATGGAGTCTTCCCAGGAATTAATCCCAAACTAGCAGTAGACCCAAATAAAACTGAAATCCCAGCAGCACTTCATACTTCTTTTATTTGCATGGATCCACTCTCAGGACAGGAGCTAACTTGCTAATGGCTGGTCACTGCCTGGCACAAAGAAACACTGTGAGATGGTTGAGTCTCGTTTTATTTGGTGTTGCAAATGACTTATAGAGGAAACTGCCCTTGAGAGGTATAAATATGCATGAACTGATCAGCTCTGATTACCATGCATAATATTGGCTCATTATGTGAACGTTAGAATTATAGGAATAGCATAGTATAGTATTACATGAGTAACACTGTTGTTTTTTTTAATGTATTTTCAATAGAAGGTTCCCACTGTAAAGCGTCTGTGAAGGCATCACAAAATTGTACTTGCCAGCAAACCAAAAACCTATGGTTTTCAAAGAAAAGCTGAATTTTTCTGAAAAATATTTTTTGCCGTTTTCTGTAGATCATAAAATCGTTTAGGTTGGAAAAGTAAGGTGATCAAGTCCAACCATTAACCCAGCACTGCCAGGTGTACCACTGAACCGTGTCCATGAGCACCTCATCTACTCATCTTTTAAATACCTCCATGGATGGTGACACAACCACTTCTCTGACAGCCCATTCCAATGCCTAACAATGCTTTTGGTGAAGAATTTTTCCTAATTTCAAATCTAAACCTCCTCTGGTACAACTTGGGGCTGTTTACTCTTGTCCTATAGCTTGTTACGTGATGATGCTTTGCTTTCTGCCCCGCTCTGGTTTGGTATGCTGTTGGACAAGAAGTGCCTGATCCTGCAGCGTGAGAGCGGGTAAAACACAAGGAAGCTATAAAATTCACATCTAAATTCATCCCAGAACAAGAGTGCTGGACCTCTGTTATGTAGTTCAGACCTGACTGCATACCCAGCCTGTGCTGGAAATGGGGTGAGTTGGCAGGTCCAGCTGAGGCTTCAGGCAGCCTGGGGCTGGTTTGGTGGTGTGCACTGCGCTCATCTGGACCCTCAGAATCCCAAACAACTTCGGTTTCTGTAGGTGTCTGCCTGTGGTAAAATGTGAGAAGGCTTTCCTTAACCATTTGAAATATGTAGAATAAGTGGGTGGAGCATTTGAAAAAAAAAAGTTCAGCTCGTGCCTTTAAGATCTGGCCTGTATTTCAGTTTTCTTTTCAATATCCTGATTGATTGATTGATAGATTTTTTTTTCATTCTTTTATTTATTTATTAAACAAAATGAGAAAAGAAGTGCAGGGCTGCTCACTGTGGCAGGCATATTCCCAAAGTGCTGAGGGGAACACATTGCTAACGCTACATCTTTTACCAGCCCCAGGAGCAATTGTGCCTTTCTCAGACGTCTCATTAGGTCCTGGCATCTACTCTCAGCACTTTTAAATGAGATGTCCCAGATGTTTTAAGGCCTCTGAGATTGCTGGTGGGTAGTGTCAGCTGGGTGTTCAGCCCTCTCGTTCCTCACCTCATGTTGCTTTCTGGTGAGAACTAACAGAGCACGGAGCACTTTTTTTCTCTTTTTAAGATCTAGTACTAATAATCTGTCTGTAATTGTTTTCCACTCTGTTTCTCCCTGTAGCCATCTATCTTTGCAAACGGACCATGCAGAACAAAGCGAGGCTGGAGCTGGCGGATTATGAAGCCGTAGGTACACTGCTGCGAGAGTTTAAAGCTGGGAGGGTTGCGGAGAGAGCTTTGATGGACAATTTAAGGCTACCATTTTGTGCAGGGGTCAGCCTTTACTGTGTCTTTTTTTAGTTTGTCAGAATTGTGCAAAGGCTCTTCTGGGGATAATGTCAGGAACGTGATTGGGGAGCGTCCCTGGCTTCACAGTGTCTTAAATTAAAGCATTTGCTGTATAGCCAGCCATCCAAGATTGGGGCAATTTACACATAAGTTTACCTTGGTTTCCTCTTTCCAGTTCCTGGTATATGTAGATATTAACACAAATGGTGGATTTTCACATGCATTATTGGGCAATTATGCTGAGCCATCTAGTTACAAAAGTTTTCAGATACTAGACTTGTACTGTTTTCAATAAGCCATATGAAAAACTGTTACTCGAGCTTATTCAGGGCGTGTTTTCTGTTAGGAAATGATTATCCATTAAAAAATACCCCCAATCTTGGATTCAGATTGTGCAGGTGGAGACAAGTGGGAAGATGGAGGCAGGAGGGGCTGGGCTTTTGGGAGTTTCTTTGAAAATACATATTACACTTAGTGTGACACGGACCAGCTAAACTTTCCTTTCTATCGTATTGACTGTTGGCGTTTTTTGTTTACTAACTCAACAGCCTAGCAGCTGAATTTCAAATGCGGTCAGAGGGTTTTTTTTACACAGCTGGTTCTAGTGAACCTTCTATGTTCATGTTTATTACAATGAAAACACATTACACATATTTTCAGGGTTTTTTTCCAAGGACTGTTTTTGATTCTTCTTTAATTTCTGTGTTTTGGGACTTAAGCACACTGTGTGTGTGTATATATATATACATGTATACACATATGCCATTTGGTCCTTTCAGGGAAGAGCTTGCAAAGATTGCCACTTACCAAGTCCACCCTGGAAATGCATCTGAAGTTCCCAAGAGCTCTAATCTTGAACTACAGGCATAAAGGAAGGAATATAATAGTCTGCATGCACTTACACATCCTTTTGCTGAGTTTTCTCTTCTGCATATTGCTGATTTCATTATTAAAACCATTAAAATTGCTCACAGCCAACCAATTAACCGTAAGCACTCTAAAGATCTATCATAAAGCAACAAAAGGCTGTTCAGCAGCGCGCACACTCCCACACACATGCAGCGAGGTTATGGCTAAGTACTTTTTGCACATCGATGTCTACCGAGAGTAGCAATGCTCCAGTGATGGCAAATAATTAGATCTTGGCAGTCTCTCATTTTTCGTGTGAATATTGCATTGCACAATTAGAGATTACTTCTGCATTCGAACTTTGCTCTCTTAATTAGAGACAATCAGATAAGGATGGCACCGACTCTTCCTAGTCGTTATGGGAGCTGAAGCAGATCCAGCAGTGGAAGTGTAAGCTAAGCGTAAGTGAGAGAAACAGGCTTAGAGGAGAAGGAAGGAGCCCTGTACATTTAATACGCGCTTTTTGGAGATGTAGCGTGAGAATACTTCTCTGTAGGCATCAGCAGCTGGCCTGGAGTTTCCAAAGAGAATCTCTACAAAACGTCTCGGAGGACATCGTCTCATTTTTAGGTTCTGCATGCAGCAGAACCCCTATCCCTGGTTTATACTGGTAGAGCAGTATATGCACACTGATTAAGTGTGCATAATGGCATTCCATGTTGTTTATTGTTGGCCAAACGTAAGCATGATTCAAACATTGCTTCAGTTGGTGATGTTTCATTGGCTTCAGCATATCTACTGCAGAGAGTGCCTGTGAACATAATTTAAAACAAAGCAACACAAAACCAAACAACAAAAAAAACCAGCAAAACCCCACAAAAAAATAATGGTTTTGCAAATAATTACAAGTAGTTCTTGCTTCTAGTCACAGTTAAGGAAATCATCACAGTTCAGCACAACCATAAATCGCTTGTGAAACTGTTTTCCTCTGTGTACCTGGACTGATACTCTTACATGGACTTGGTGGTGGCAAGACCAAGCTTTACACCTGATATCACACAGAAGTTTACAGTAAATAATAGGTAGATTTCTTCTAGTTTTGAAATGTACACATTTAAGCACTTCCTTGAAATAAAGGGAATAGGTATAAAAAGAACAGCAGTAGAGCTAATGGTGTTCATTTTCAATGAGAATTTGTAGAAGCTGAACCAGCTGTAGTGAGGAAGAGCATCAGGTTAATGGTCTCGTAGGTCTCCTCATCAGGGCGTGTGTGGATACGTGACTTCAGGGTGCCATTTGAGCCTGAAATTCTCGTCTTGTCCCAAGTCTGACCTTGAGCTGTGGTGCAGTCACACCCACCTCTGAATGTTCAGATCACAATGCTGTCTGGACCAGAGCTCTTACTTCAGATGTAGAGCACAGCTGCAGCTGGACCCAGCCCTTGCAGTTTGTAATGTTCAGACATACAGCCCATTTCCTTTTGTGAATCATCCGGGTGATCCCTTTGGTGCTGTGCAGCTGTGTGGTGCTCACAGTGGTGACCAGGGCTGAGCAAAGGCAAGGGATGCTCAGGCTTTGCACCTCAGCAAAAGCCTGGAGAGAAGAGAGCGGTGGGTGGAGGAAGGGAAAGTGGGGAGGGGAGGGAAACATGCAGGTGGCAGCCGTCTGCTATCAGAAATGAAAGTTGTCAGCTTCACAAAGCTTCCCAGTGTTATCTTTTGGGAACGAGTCCATCGTTATTTTCATAGCAGAGCTCAGGCTGTCTTCATCACACTCCATTATTCCTCCCTGACAGCCCTCCCTGGGCTGTGGCTGCAGCCCAAAACAGCGTGTTACAAGATAGTTCACTTGAAACCAACACCAATTTCTGCATTTTGTGTTTTCTAGCTAAAAAAAAAACCAAACACCCGCCATGCTGTGCTCTTACACGGTTGTTACAATCACAGGGTTTAATTGTTCTTACTATTTTCATCTTTTGTCAGGAAAACTTAGCAAGACTTCAGAGAGCGTTTGCAAGAAAGTGGGAATTCATCTTCATGCAAGCTGAAGCCCAAGTGAAGTGAGTAATCCTGGAGCACTGAACTGCACCAGTGTTTAGAGATGTGAAGGGAAGGAGATTCTGTACAGATAAAACTTCTCTGACAAAGTCCTTACTGCAGCTAAGCTCAGGTGGTGTTGGTGAATTTTAATTGCTGGCAGACTACAAACAGTAGAGAGCCAATTCTGAAGGTTTGTGCTAGAATCTGAAAGATGAGTTTAATTATCTATTCGTGGAAATGTTGGTCAGGAGCTCCTGAGCCTGGATTCACCATGGGAACTTGGGCAATTCGCTTGCCCATCCTGCTTCTCCTTTGGTGCAGTATTTTTATTCTGTGTAAATGGAAGCCACAGAACTTTGTCATCTGCCTGTGTTACTCTATGCTTATAAAGTATTTCTCAGTTTCAGAATACTGCTACCTCAAAGTGATTGTAAGGATGGTATTCACAGTGGACTAGGTTTGGTTTTCTCATTTATACCAATCCCCAGTTGTCTCCGTTGTACATCTATTCTCTGCAGTCCAACTTGTGCTACTAGAATAGTGTGGAGAATTGAGTACCACTTATATGAAACTTACTCAGATTTAGTATTGGGAGTTTTCCTATCCTCTGCTCGCAGTTGAAATCTACATTTTTGTTCTCATCTTCCCTTGTGAAAACAGTTTAAAATGTCTCAGTCTTTTTAAGCATGTTTTTGTTATTGCTGCAAAATATGTGTATGGTCCAGGGTTTGTACATGAGCGCCTACAAACTAGCACCTAAAACCCTCCAGGTCCATTTTGTGCATGTAATTTTCACTTCTACAATGGAAAAGTTGGTGAAGATAGTGCATGAGAACATCAGTACTGACACTCTGTACCACTAGAAGGAATTTGCCCTTTCAGCATTAGATGCTAAAAAGTTAAGGAACATCATTTCTTGAGGGTGTGGCTGAAGTATATGTGTCTATCTTTGATTAACTCTTTGGAATTTTGATTAATTCTTTGCTTAATAGCATTACAATTATGCACTATTAAAGTACATGGCAATTATCCTTTAAATTACAGGGTAATTAAGGGATTTTTTTTCCTGACCAGAATACCAACATTCTGTTTGGAAGAGAAAATTAGAAGTTAAGATAGCAATTGTACTTTCGGTTACTTGAAGGTTTATTGCCAAGATAAAAAAATGTATATATATAAACGAAATTCTACATTCACTCCACAGCATACATTCATTACTTAAGAAAGAAATGTAAATATCAGATTCTTGGCGTGATCACTGTTGCTTCTTCATTTTGTCTCCATTCAGTTTTCTTTGAAACATAAGCATGGACTGACCAGTATCAACTTTTCTTGCTGGCTGGTTTCAGCTTCTTGGTTCCCAGTCCCTGTGATGGTTTAGATTTCCAACAAGGTGGGGCTGGAATTCACTGTGTAATTCATAGCCCTGAGTTAACTAAAAGGGAAAACAAACCAAAAATACCTGAAAAGATTACTCCTGCTCATCAAGTTCTGCTCTGCCTTCCATGTCTTTGTTTGCTCACAGGATTTTCATTGCTGTACCTACACTGCACAAAAACTTCAGCCACAGAGCATCTAATTATGTCTTCATAGTTTAAAATGCGAGATACTGAGTTATCAGTAAGTTTGGAGCTGAGAACCTGAATTCAGCACAAAACACCCATGAAGACAATTCATGGAGCCTCCAAAGAGTCCCCCCAGTTTGTTTGCAGTGCGTGCTGTCAGGTTGGCAGAAGACTTCACCTTCCCCTTTGGCTGGGCTCGAAGGGCTTGCTGAGAAAAGAGAAGGTTTTGGGCTGGGTGTCTGTGTTTGCTCCTCAGCATGGTGCGGTGCGGTGGGTACGGTCTGACAGCAGGAACGGAGCCTGTGCAGAGCTGGTTTCTCATCTCAGCCTTTCATGGGGCATATTCAGAGAGCGATACCAAACCCTGGAGGACTCATACTTTTTGTGGGGAAGGGTTTTCAGAAACTTCAGATTCAGGCCTGTGTTTTCTATCCGCTTGATATGTTTCTAGCGCAGACTTAACCGAGGATCACTCCCTCTCCAAAGGAAGAACAGGAGAGGGGAGAAACCTGATGGTCAGAAATCCAACCTTGCAGTTGTTGTTTTGTTTTTTTTTTTCGCTCACTGCTCTGATTTTCCTGAATGGCAGCAACATGGGAACCTGGCACAGGAACACTGTCAGCTTTTCAGTACTGCTCTGGAGGCAAAAGTGGTTTCTCCTTTCCTGTGCTCCATCCAGTGTCGCACCAGGTAGATCTTGCAAGCTCGTGGTGGCTTTGCTGTGCTTTTGTGTAGAGCTGGGTACGGGAGTGCCAGGAGTTGGAGGAAGAGTTGCTTTGAACCTCCTCTGGCAGCCTTTGGTCTGTGTGCTTTGAGGCCACCTTGGGGCTACCTAAGGAGGTTGTCCCCAAGTGCTGCCCATGGTGTTCCTGCTGAAAACACCTGGGATAGCTGCCCCTTCACAGTTTGTGGTCATACCAATGGTGTTTATGGGGTGCTGGGGTGCAGCGGGACCTCTTGATGTGGACCACCATCCGGCACCAGCCAAGAGCTTCACCTGGAGTAAAGAGGTCTTGGTGGGTCTCCTGACAGAGCCAAAGCCAAACATTGACTTTCCCAGTCTGCCAAGTCAGAGACTGCGAACGGAGCATCAGGAAAGATTTTCCTCACCAGATGAAAAAGCAGATGTTAAAATAAGTTTTCCACCTTAATAGGAAAATCTCTTTTGACACATATTGGAACAAACACCAGTGATATTTTGTTCATGGCACAAGGCCTTGCAAGTGGGAGTGTGACATTTCTGTACAAAAAAAAGTAGATTTCTGATATTTTTTTTGTCTTGGAGTTAAAACCCTAGCTAGGAACTGTAACAAAGAAGAAAGAATTACTTGTATATTGACTCACATGTTTACGCTTTTCTTTTCAGAATTGACAGGAAAAAGGATAAAACAGAAAGAAAGATTTTGGACAGCCAGGAAAGAGCATTCTGGGATGTGCACAGGCCTGTGGTAAAACTCTTTTTGAATGATGAGACTTTCCAGGTCTTGACAGGGAAGTTTTAATACTACTTAACACTGTGCCATGTATTGCACAAAGACATTGCCTTGGAAATCACAACGCAGATTTTACCTGCAGTTCGAAGCGAGCCAAGTGCCTATAAGATGATTTTAGACATTCTAGGCTTCTGCATGCATGGAAGTATTGATTTGGAAGTTGTGGTGGGTTGACCTTGGCTGGATGCCAGGTGCCCACCAACGTAAGCTGCTCTATCACTCCCTCCCACAGCAGGACCAGGGGTGAGAAAGTAAGATGGAAAAAAACCACGTGGGTCAGGAAGGCAGTTTAATAAAGTAAAAGCTGTGGACAGAAGCAAAGGAAAACAAAAGATTTACTGTCTACTTCCCATCGGCTGGCAGTGTCCAGCAGCTTTGCAGGAAGTAGGGCTTCAGTACGTGTAGCAGTTGCTCCAGAAAACAAACGTCCTAATAACAAACATCCTCCTCCTTCCTTCTCTTTTCTCTTTGCTTTATTCCTGAGCAATATGAGCAATGGTGTGGAATATTGCTTTGGTCAATTGAGGTCAGCTGTCCTGGCTATGTCCCCTCCTGAGATCTTGCCCACACCCAGCCTGCTCATGGAGGGGGAATGGTGAAGATGCAGCCTTGGTGCTGTGTGAGCATGGCTCAGCAGCAGCCAAAACACTGGTGGGTTATCCACACCTTTCTAGCTACCAGTACAAAGCACAGCACTATGGGGGCTGTTGTGGGGAAAATTACCTCCATCTCAGCCAGACCCAGTACAGAAATATATGGTGAACATGAAGTTTTGAAGATTATTTATTGTGCATACAGAAGAAAAGCAGCATACCCGGTTTGGCTCGGGCTGCCTAGAAAAAGCTCTCCTCTTAGCTGAGACATTTCCTTTTGGTGCCAAAGTTATGAGTAAATGGACTTGATGCTGAGATGCCAACTTTGGGTATATGCACTCTCTTGTTTAGCAAGCGTAATTTATGGGACACAAGCTTTGGGAAAGAATTTTCAACAAGATCTAATTGTATATTTTAGAAAGGTAAGATATCATGAAGATTGTAAACAGGAATAATATGATTACCATCTTTTCAGCCGGGCTGTGTGAACACCACAGAAATGGACATTAGAAAGTGTCGTCGAATGAAAAACCCGCAGAAGGTGAAAAAGGTCAGTTTGAGTTTCTGTTTGGTTTTCGTTTGTGGATTTTAGAGATTTTTGCGGCGGGGTTGTGTGCAAATCGCACTTGACACCTACAGTGTGTCAGACTTACCTAATAGGAACCAAAAGGAGTGTTTTGGAAATACCAGTTCCATTTTGTTCTAATTGGTGAATTTACTGTTCCCATTTTACCAGCAGGGCAGTACAGTCTGGGTGATGGGTAGAGCTGAGAAGGACATTCAGGAACATTGTGTCCCAGATGTCTGCTGGCTCTGTATTCCCATAAAGTTAAAAGCAATTGGCAAAAGTACCTAGGTCTTATTTTCAGAAATTATTTGGGCACAGATTTTTCAGAGCTGTTTACCTGCCTTAATCATTTCAGAGTCTGGATTATTAGCAACTTGGGTGGTTTTAGGCCTTCAGTGTGTATAGAACGATCGAGTCATACAGGTTGGAAAAGACCCTTAAGACTGAGTCCAACTGTAAACCTAACACTGCAAGGTCCACCACTAAACCATGTCCCTAAGCACAGCATCTACACATCTAAATAGCTCCAGGGATGGTGACTCCGCCACTTCACTGGGCAGCCTGTTCCAGTGCTTGACAACCCTTTCAGTGAAGACATTTTTCCTAATATCCAGTCTAAACTTCCCATGGCACAACTTGAGGCCGTTTCCTCTCAGCCTATCACTTCTTACATGTTTTGGAGGGAACACCAGGCTGCTGAACTTCCACTGCAGCAGAGCTATTCACATGTCTCTTATGAATTTTAAATAAGAAGCAAAGGCACTAAATGAAAGGGTAACTGGTACTACTTTCAGTTCAGGTGTCTGTAGTGAAAATTAATGACTATGAGTCAATCTGCAGGTTTTGGTTTAGAGAGATTCGCATTAACTTGACCCACTGACACTTGGTTAAGTGCTTTCTTCAATGTGTAGTTTTACAACCAGAAAGTCAACCAAGTGAAAGAAAATGGCATAGGATTAGGTTGTAGTGTTTTCTTTCTCTCCTTGGTTCACCGCAACGACCACTCCCGCGTCCATCCTGCAAGCATTGACAAACACAACCTTCAGAACTCTTAAAAATTATCAGCTCTATTTTAGTGTTTAAAATAAACTCTTTTCTTAATGTGCCTGCAGACCTTCCAAATGCAGGCATCTGCAAACACAGTCTGATATGAAAATTTTGCTCCAAGCTGAATGATTATTGACCTGTGTGGATATAAACAGTAGGAAATTGCTGGCTTGTTACCTTGCTGATTTGCATACTTGCACTTTTCCTCATTGTGTAACAGAGAAAACCACTGTTATCTCTTCTCTTTGTTTCTGGTTCCTTGCAGTCAGTATATGGGGTTACAGAGGAATCTCAGCCTCAAAGCCCTGTACACATGCCCTCCCAACCTGTACGCAAAACTACAAAAGAGGATTTCCGGAAACAAGTAAGTGGGTGGCCGTATGGCAACTGCTGAGAACTGTTGAAAAAAAAAGAAAAAAAAAGAACATTTAATATAAAGTTATTGAGATATCAGCAAGACCAATTGCATGCTTTAGCTGTCCTTGATCCTCACATACCTTACATAAAGTGGGTAAGTATGTAAAGAGAGATTTTTTTTTTTTTTTAATTGAGCTGTACAGTTACGTTGTTACACATTATGGGAAATACTAACCATTGAATCTACTGTTATTCTATCTGTGGACCAGTAGAAAGGTTAATTTTCAGTTCACTGAGGATGTCTGAAAAGTGGGCAGTGACAAAGGCTAGGGAAGAAACCAGCATACGGGGGCACAGGCTGGGGACAGGTGGTGAGAGAAGACATCGTTTGGTGTGTGACTGCTAGACTGTACAGTCAGAGCTTTTAGGGAACTGGGAAAAAGTTATTTGCACAATCCCTCCAAGAAATGGTCAGCCACATCACATATCCTTGACCCAGCTCAGGGAGCTCTCCCTCAAAATTACTTTCCTGGAACAAACAGCGCTCCCTGAAGTGCGGACAGGAATCGCTAGGTCAGCATTTTAGCAAAGGCAGCTTTAAATGTGTTTCTTAGGCAGCATGTTTTAGGGTGGTCTTCTGAACTAAACCTCAGCACTGAATTTCTTGAGCTTTTTCCATCATGGGCAATGTAGACTGCAGACTACTCTGAAGAACTAGTTCATAGCAGAGTGCAAATATATCATGAAACTGCTATTGGTCTTGTGATGCCAGCTGGAGAAATTCAAGAGAGGAGTGTGGTGTAAGAAGAGGATCATATTGCACCTTCAGCAGTCTAGGAACCTCGGCCCCAAATGTGAGCTTTTCCTAATTTTAATTATGTCTTCTGAAGCTTCCCCTGGGCCTTTGCCATAGGAAATGGAGACTCCTGTTGGAAACAGCTTCTTCAAATACCTAGGGAAGGGTCCTGTTTCCTTCTGAGTTACTTTGAAGCTGCTTGGAAAGGGAAATCAATAGTGTGTTGGGATATGATCGATACATGGATTGCTAATGTCCTTGTCAACTCTCTCCTCAGATAACTTTTCTGAACATGCAGATAGACAGACATTGTTTAAAGATGTCCAAAGTAGCAGAAAGGTGAGTGTCTCTGTTTCCATGATTTCCCCTTCTTTCCTCATCTCCAGTTTGGCATTTCCAGAGACAGAGAGCGGGCAGGAATGCACAAAGGCCAGTTCCCTTTCTGTGCATCTGTCCTTCCCTCTCCTTGACCAGCTGTGCTGCCTGTCTGCTGCACTGAGAAAAAGCAGGTGAAAAACAAGGATACTGTCATACTCTAAGAACACAATAAGTATTCACAAAAGAAAGAACCCTTCCAGTACTGTTGTTTCCCAGCCCTTTCAGAGCCATAGAGTTTATTTGTTGAAAAATTTTTCCTGTTTCAATTTGAAAAGATTTGGTTTTGTTTTGTGGATGAACTCTCAGCGCTCATCTCCTGTTAGTCCGGCACAGCTCTGGGGAAGGAGCTGCGTTTGTGTCTTCTGGCACGTGGTGTTCATGTCTGTGTTCATGCTGGGGTGGTGAAACCACTTTCTGCTCCCACTTATAGCTGTGAAGCTCTATGGGAGGTACTGGGGCTGGACCTGGACTACTCCAGGCAGTGTTTTAAGTGCTGGATTTCTCACAGGGGCAAATCAAGGCACAATTTGACTTGCAGAATATTAAATTCTGGTGGGGAAGTATGAGCAGGTAAAGCACAAGCTCAGATGTAATTGAGAATGACAGCTCCTTTACTCAGATACGTGTAAGTTATGCATATTTGCAGGGGAATCACCAAGACAAGTGTAGGGATCAGCATGCTCTTCAGTAACAGCACTTTTAGAGCAAAACTATCTTGAACATGAGGGACGTGGTAAGGGCTGGCGCCTCATAGAGAAGTAACAGAGGAATTTTTATTTAAGCAAATTTAAAAACCCTATGAAATGTGCATTGCGGTGCCTGCACCTGTAATTAGCATGTGTGTACTGAACTAGTTGAATTAAATGGCGAGGACCCCAAAGTAAGACCCTGTTGGCTCATGAAGTTTAACAATTAAGATGAAAATTTATCTAATTAAATAGAAAATATTCCCTGAAACCCTGCATACTCTAGATTGTACAACTGAAATCTGCACATTCATGTTTATGTTTTGGGCTTTCTGGTTCTTTTTCATTAAGAAGATACATTGATGTTTTACCAAAAAATGTCATTTTGAATTGAATTTACTTACAATAACCATAATATACTGAGACACTAATAAATTCTAGGCTGGTAATTTACAAGCAAGCAGATCTGTTTTGCTTGAATTTTTCTAGCTTTAAGTATTTATTCAATAAGATGGACTCAAGTCCTGTCCAGGGAGCACACTTGTTCAATTTCATGAGGAGCTACTGACATTAGAAATGTAGCGTTGTCAATGCCAGAAAAACCCAATTATTATTTTTCAGTAGAACTAGACAGAAAATATTCCTGGTTTCAAAGGGCTTTGTGCTATCAAAACCTGTGCAAATTGATAACTGGTAGAAAAGTAAACAAAATGAGACCGAGCGAAATGTTCTTTTCTCCTGTTTTGAAAGTTTCATTTTGAAATCATAATGAATTTAAAATCATGGTTGGGACATTTATGTCTTGTAAAGAAGTGTTTGGTTACATGAGGGCTTTGGATGGCAGCATTGCTGGAGAGTCCCAAGGCTTGGTGCAAACACCATGAACAGATCCGCTGCATAAGGAGATGCCATTATTAGCGAGTCACTTTTCAGGATGGGCACCGCTTTTCAGACTAGTTTAAGTGACAGTGTGGCAGATTGAGGTGTAGGAGAAGACTTCTTGGCACATTCCAAGCCTCACAGCAGCAGCACCTGCCATTTTTTCGTTACAGCACAAAGACATTTTCCAGCAGGATGGGGGAAGGAACAAGGAGCAAATAAGGAAGGGGGAGTGGTGGGGAAAAGAAGCTTCTATCTAATCTGTTATAAGAGTAAAATATAAATTGTTTTAGTAACAATAGACCAATCACATTTTCCACAGATGTGTGCTATTCTGTGGGGTTAGCCCTTGTCCAGCAGAAGAGAAATGGAAAGGCTCTCGAGAGGTTAACCTCGCCTCCCATGAAATAAATGCCCACTACTTAAGATTTTCTCCTCCCTCTTCCCCTTCCAGCAGCAGATCTGCACCAACTGTGGGAGCAGGCATCCCTCGGCTGCTCCAGGTGCCTTGGAAACAGGTTTTTTTTCTCATTTCTTCTACATCACTTGAGACCTGCACGATGTCAGGGTTAGCAGGCAATGAGATTTGAGAATTGTTGAGGAAAAACTATCGATCTACTCTATCTGGCTGCATCGTGCAGCGGTAGTGCAATACAGCTACATGTGCCATGACAGGAATGGCTGGGAAAAAAATGGAGCATCTTCCTACCACAAACAATCTCAGCTCCCTAGATGAAAATCTGTGCTGTTCTCTTGGCTCTTCAGCGTTACTGTGAGGGCTCAGCAGGGCCCCCTGAATGCAGGACGGTTGGGTTCTCAAGGCAAACTCTGTGCCCTTTGGTGAACTCTTCCCACCATTTCTTCTACGGGAATTACAGTGCCTCACCTGAAAGGCCAAAAGTCCAGGTTTGCATTTTGACAGAAATGTTTTCCCTTAGGAGTCCCCTGCCTGCAGCCTCCTTTAGACAATGAAGCAACTATTCCGCTGCTGTCATTACACTGAGTCAGCAAAACGTGGTTAGCAATTCCCTCTTGTTTCATTTAATCTGGGATTTTTTTCCCTCTTTTATTTTTGCTAGCACCTCTGATGTCTTCTTAGTATTTTATTCGGAGCAATTCAAGTTTCACAGCAGATACCTCCTGATTGATCCTTTTTGTGTTGGGGTTTTTTTTAAACAACCCTCTCTCTCATTGATGTCTCAGGGATTGCTGCTGCTCTCTGAAATTGGATGCTGCTCCCTCCTCCAACCCTTGACCCACAGCAGTCATGAAATGTAATTAATGAAATGAGATGAGACAGCCCTGAGTGCCCTGAGGGCCAATGGGAACCTGCTGTGGTTACAAAAGTGTATGATTTTAATGCCTCATGATAAGAGCTAGGACAAACAAAAAGAAATAATTACTGTGGAGCAGGTCAGGGAAACTTTCTGCCTTTTGTGACCCTTTATTTCACAGGTCTTTTCATTCTCCTGTCTTTTTCAGATGCGGAAGACCAAGGTAGAGTTTAGCTTGGACAATCACATTGCACGTAGATTAGTTGTTCAGTATGATGAGACTCAATTAACTTAGTTAATTACTTGGCAGACCTAGGCAAAAAAATTAGGAAGTGCCTTAGAGTATTTCCAGTATAGACTAGGAGAAATTTCTTTTATTTCCTATACACTGTCTTTCTTCTGTTAAAATGCACCCCTAGCCCCAAGCCCAGTGGGATTTCTGAATCACTTATGCAAGCAGACACAGTCCTCTTCCCAGGAAGCCCTTTGAATTTCATCCTAGCAAGGATTAGAGGCTGTATGTCTTGTCTCACTTGTCATGAAGCAAGCCAGTATAAAGGCTAGGTGTTTTTCCAACATTACTACATTCTAAGTTAATGATTATAAACTACTGGTGAAGTGTTTTCCAGTAGTGCCATTAGACTGAATGGTGTATGCCAACCTAACAAAAACATGATCTGTAGCCTGAAGATTTGATGCTCAGGACTGTGAGCCTACAAAGACTTCAGTATATTCTTAGCTACAGCACATGACCCTATTTAGATGTGTTAGTCCTAATGCATAAAGTTAAGTGGGGGCAAAAGTGTGCAAAACCCAAAAGGGCAAGAGGCAACATACAACAAATAAAGAGGAGGACACACACTTCATAGCCATCACATGGCTCTTTTGGGGGAAGTCCTACCATAGCAATCCAGTTGTTGCCTCATCGGGCTTTTTGTGGGCATTGTAACAGAGACGAGCTCGAGGAAAATACTGCAGTGAGCGGGGTGGATGTTTGCAGAGAAATCCTTGTGTGCACCATGCCTGGGAGAAGGAACTCCTGGAGTTGCTGAGAAGCTGACTAATCTTTACAAAAATAAAAAGAAGCACAACACAAAAGAAAAAAAAAAGCAAAAAAAAAAGAGGAAAGCTGTACCTCTCTGACATGTGACTGAGCACTCAGGCCCTAATTGTTTTTTTGGCTTCTGTTTTTTTGCCTTTTTTCTATCTGTCAGTTTAATAGCCTACACAGAGCAATATGTGGAATATGACCCCTTTATAACTCCTGCTGAGCCTTCCAATCCCTGGATCAGTGACGATGCAGCATTGTGGGACATTGAAATGAGGTAAGAATTGATAGTTTTAAGTAATGTTAGAGTTGTCTTCTCATTTTGTTTGTATGCTCTTCCCACTGCCCTGTTTGGATAGGAAGTCCTATGTCTTTAACTTTGCAAGATACAAGTGCAGGCTAAAGTTTAAACAAGAGCTTATGCTTTATCACTTCTGTGAATTATTTGGCTTTTACACTTCCATGTGACTTGCCGCGTAGTACTCTGTAAGTCAGGTAACCAGTGTTCTTGTGCCTGTCAAGCACATACACAGACTCAGGTCTAAGAGTCCACAGATAAAGGATACTGCTAAGAGATACTTGTTCCAGCACATCTCCTGTGACCCTTGAGAGCCTGCTCTCTGGTCCTCCCCCAGCTGCAGTGCTCCAACCCTGCTCCTGTCCTGGGATCCCACAAAGGATGCCAGGATAGGATGGGTTAAAGGGCAGTGGCTGTTCCTGCTACCTAGCTACATGCAGGTAGATTTGGCAGAGGAGCCAGAGGAACATAACTCACACCTCATGTCAGAATTATAATTGACAAAGTGCATTTGGGCCTCACCTGTTAGTGATCAAGCTGGTTTGACTCTGTTACAGTGTCTAATAGGTGAAAAGGAGGAGGAATGGCTGTAGGACTTCCAATGCCTTGCACCTCAGAGAGGTGCCAAGCACGACACTGCAATTTAGATCATCTTTTGCCCATGTGATGCTGGTGCAGGGCAAATCTAGCTGGTGTCTACATCTCTTGCCATCACAAGCTATCCACAACCTTTATAGTGGGGCTGAAATTGTCCTGCCTGCCTCTATGCCTGGCGGCTATCCTAGCAGGTTAGGGTGGAATCACCAAGCCACCCATCACCTTTACAATTGACATCTTGTGGCCAAAGACTGCAAGGGCTCAGCAGCTTTTCCTCGTGCTTAGCAGCTGCGGTTTGGCACCAGATCTGAACTGGGAATCCTCTTTAGCAAATCTTGGAAGAGGGAGCGCCAAATCTAATCGTACCTGTTCTTGAAGAATATTGTAAAGTTTAAGATGCTACCAGCCTAAGAAAGCCAATTTAGTCAGTGCGCCAGGAAAAGGGCAAGTTATTTCTCTGTTTCAAAATCATCTGGTCTGGGACATGGAAGATGTAGTCACAAAAATCTGTTAGTTCCCTAATCTCTGCCCCTCCTCACAGAATTTTAATATTTTGCATTTCCTTTTTAGTTAGTTTATCTTATTTCTACATCCTCCCTAGCAGAGCTAGAACCAGATTATAGCTTCTGCAAATTACTTCTCTGGAGGAGCCCCCACCCACAAGGTAATCCAGTCATCCATTATTTCTGAATCTGCTGAAGTAGCTGCAAATTCCAGAAAAGTTGTCTGTGTCCCTGAAGAAGGCAATTAACCTGATGTCACGGCCTATATAGGAATTTAAAATAAACCTGTGGATTCTGCTCTGATTTCAGAATTAAGGAAGGTGATTCTCTCACTGATGAAAAAGAGAAAGTTATATTGTTGGGAGATGGAAGAACGAACAGCTCTGTATTTCCTTTTTACTCTCTGTTGTGAGAGAGCTTGCTGCGTCTGCATCCAGTTGCAACTTGCATGAATAATTAAATGATCCCCAAGAGCTGTGGTAGCCCTTGTGTTGCCTGCAAAGCTCTTTCCTCGGTTAGGAGAGCAGAGCCCTTAGTCAGGAAAACAAAGAGCCTCTCACTTCTAGTGTCAGGGCCAGCTGCTGCAAATGGGCAGCCTGTGCCACTACAGTTCATCCTTCATGGCACTCGGGAAACACCACGGAAAGCCTTTAATTTTAGACAGCTCTTTGTCCTTTTTGTTCGTGCTAGGACACTGTGCAGCGGCAAGAGGAGCAGCTACAGATTTCTGCGTTCAGCAGGAAATTCCGTGAGCGTAGTTCACCCGTAGCTCTGCACAAACATGGTTTCATGTCCCCATCCCCAGGCTGGCTTACTTAACAGGTAGGCTGGCATCTGTGGCCTTGTCCGCTGGCTCGTGGGTGATTGGTGCGGGAGGAGCCATCCCGAGTGCTCTGCACTTCGAATGCGGACGTACCCATCAGTTTTGCTTAGCCTTTACACCAAGAAGAAATCAGAGTGAGCATTTTATTTACCCCTTTGGCTTACTTGTCTTCAGCACAGATCGCCACTGTCCCCTAAGGCTCTGGGGTTAGGAATCGCTGTGGACACAATGAGACATGCAGTTTAATAGATACGTACTGTTCACAATGGCTCTACTGTCACAAACGTGAGCAGATGAGCTGTATTTTAATAGTTGTCTCATAGTATGACGCCATCACACCAGAAGCTTTCAAACACTTTGTGAGTGCAGATTACGCTCTGATGCAGACTGTCTCGTAGGATCCTCGTCGTGGTTCCCAGGCACTACCTCTCCCCATAGGCATCTCTGCAACATGTCTGGCAATTCAAACAACAGCTTATGTAAATGGGCTTGTATTAAGAAATAATTTAGGAGAAAGATTGTTAGTGATTTTGGATGCCTCTGCATCTCAGTGTCCCAGCTGAGATGCAAAATAAGAGCCTGATTGTCATGGAGGGGAGGAAGGAGATGCTTTGTAGTCTTAGACTTAGGCATCCAAAAATCAGAGGCACTGAGATATAAAAGGCCACAAACCAGTAATCATTTTTAGAAATCTTGTCTGCACTGCTTCTTAGGGAAACTGCTTTTTTAATGCAAATGTGGAACTGAAAATCTGAAGCCAGTTCCAAGTGACCAGCCAGTACTATGTGGGACACAAGGAGATGCCCTGGAGCTTACCAGCATCCCAGGGAAAACTGCTGGCAAATTTCTGCCTTGACATATAAGAAATCCCAAGGTACATTTGAGGAGGTAGGCAAGAAGTGCATAATGAATTATCATTCAGGTGTTCTTTACATGAAACCTACCAGAAGTTACTCTGAAAATCATACCATTTGCTGTCTCTCTCATTTTGCCATGTGCGTAGCACACAGATAATACAGTTGCTTTAAAGATGACCCTGGTCTTCAGGGCTCCTTTTTGTATGTTATTTGCTAACTTGTATTTCAGCAAAATCTTGAGAAAAAAACACCGTGTCTTCGTCTGATAATCTTCCTCCCTTTGCTGCTTAGCAAAAACAGCAGCAGCTGCTTGGACAGCAGGCAGAAATGCACATTCCATCTGCTTTTTTTCCCTTCTCTCTCCAAACAGCAAAGAACCTAGTCAGCAGCGTGTGAAAAGATGGGGTTTCTCCATGGATGAGGTGCTGAAAGACCCAGTAGGGCGAGACCAGTTCCTTCGTTTCCTGGAATCAGAATTCAGCTCAGAAAACCTCAGGTGAAACCTTTATTGACTTGAATGAAATGAATGAGACTAATCCTGCCCTATTGCATAGGTGAAGTGCAATGCTTGGTCTGTCTTAAAATACCCATTTGAATAAAGTTGAGAATGGCAGGATTTGACCCATAGCACCACTAAGCGTGCCGGTACTAGAGCTATGTCAGTAATCTCAGGAATAGTGTTCAGCACAGCCAGTGTTGTCAGGTGTCATATGCAAAGGCTTGCAGGGTTGTAAGAATGTGACGAGATATTGTTATTAAGCCCCCTAACAATATATCAGATCTACTCATGTGTTTTGTGGCAAGAATCATGTGAGGGAAACAGTATGGTGGTGATCATGTGGCTGAAAACTGTTGCAGTACTGACGCTCACCGAATCGGGTTTTCTACAGCCCTGTTTAATTCCAGCACCTCCTAACCTTTCGAGAGCTTGACTCCCACCGTCATAGGACTTCTCTCTGTGTGAGGATTCTGAGTACCTGTCTTCTCATCTTGTGAGGAAGATAAAACTTCTGTTATGAAAAGTTATGTAGACACCCCTGTGATCCTACATCAGACTGAGAGTCTGTGCTACTGCTACTTAACTACAGCAGAAGGCAGCAGTAATAATTTGCTGGTTTTTGGTGAACCAACGCTAAATGAAGACAAAACCTTTCCCAGAAGATCTAACCTCTCTGACCTTGTCCATAATGCTGTTATAAACTCAGTCTCCTGCCCTAGCATGTTGCACCAAGACACAGTCCCACAGCAGAACTGGTGAAAAGACACTGAAAGTGCCGACAGCATGCTTTGTTCTTGGGTAGCGATCCTTCAAAGACTGTGTCTCTTCAGCCCTTCCAGCTGCAAAACTAAGCACTAAACTCATTGCCTTAGGATTCATTAGTCATCCCTATGTAATCCAGAACTCACATATTAAGCCACTTTCCCTTATTGATTCCAGGTATCTTCTCACACTGACAGAGAAAGAGAGATCTAACGAGATATCCCCCATAGACCCTAAGCCAAACCCACAGCCCTGCCTACATAGCAAGGATCTGAGTTCCCTGCTAGTCCTAGCATTACTCAGAACAGAGTTGCAGGTTTTATCATCCCTGTCTTGAATCTTAACTCTAATTCCATTTAGGGAAGGCAGCTGCAGAGAGGGTGAGGTCTGTGGAAGACCTAATGTATTGTTGTGTATCCTGCAGATACAACCAAACTACAACAGGTCCCATAGCAGCAGAAGCAAATACGCTGCAGTGAGCTCTGAGAAACTGGGATTCCCAGGATTATGCTTGAGACAGGGCTGGGGCAAACACAGGGATTAGCATTCAGGGTTGCAGGAATTTAAATGCTGGCTTCATTGCTTGGTGCTGCAAAGTCCAAAGAAAAGGTGAGAGGGCTCATGCCAGTCAGAGAGGCAGCCTGAACAGGTAGAAGACGATACCCGACGGCTGAGGCTACAGTTCAGACTCATGCCAATGTGTCACAAACAGCCAAATTTACTGTGGGGTTTGTGCAGAGGCAGGAGGACAGAGGTCAGCAGGGTGACTTGTGGCTGGCAGCCGCACAAGCCGCAGCCACCGACGAGGCTTCAGTCAGTGTCAGGATGCTGGTGTGCACTCTCGTACTCCTTTTTTTTTTTTTTTCACTTAGAAAATACATTACATCAGTAAAATGTATGAACAATTACCACTTCAGTCTGCTAACCTGTGAGATCTGAAAGGGAAATTCCCCCAAAAGTGGCTTTAAATGACATTGGAACTGACCGTCATATTGATCAGATTTGCCTGTCAGAGGAGACATACAGGAAGTGTAACAGCAGCAAAACAGTGAAAAACCAAAATGTTTTTGTTTTATTTTTAAAAACCTGGAAGTTAACTTGTAAGATAAAAAAGAGAGTGTTACTAAATTGCGTAAATGAGCTTGAAATTCTGTTGCTGAACAGGTACTGAACTTGTATATGCCTACTGCTCTTACATACAGTGGTGTTCATTTGCAATTAAATTGTAGTGATGAAGTGCAAAATTAATATACTGTGTTGAAATACTTCTTAAGTGGATTTTCTGAAATAGATCTGGAGTTGTGCTGGTGAAATCCAGGAGGTTTTATGAATGGGTGTCCCCCACATTCACACTACTCAGAGGAATAGAGAAAGTTTAATTATGAGAAGGCAAGCATGTATCTTCCTGGGTCAGTCAGAGCTGCTCCTCCTGCTGATGAGTGTTTTCTCTGATTTTGAGGTGACTTAAGTGAAGGAAGGATGCAAATTGATGGGATGGGATAGAGAGGTTAAATCCCACATTCGTTTTGAAAGATGCTGGTAGCATTAACAGTTAATGTAGGAATATTGCTGTCATTCTCGTAGTATCGTTATTGTGGTATTGGCTTATATGTTATAATTTTTATCCAATATTGGATCACTGTTAGCAAGTCTGGTTAAAGGTTTAAATAACAACAGAACATAAAGGCAGAAATTTTAATGAAGAAAATGGGAATAGGATGGTTTGTTAGCAGAAAGTGGCTCTCTACGGTTCAGGTGCAGCGGAGAAAGCTCCTGAATTCTCATTAGGAGTGTGTGGCAGAAAGGAAAATAACTGCTGAATGCTTAAACATGCAAGGAAAATTTAAGTTATGCCCAACAGCAAGGTTGGGATCTGTCTCACCTAAGCTGGCAGCCTGAAAGCACGTGCTTCCTTCTGTATCATCCAGGCTCCCTTTAGAGTAAGAGAAGAGAGGCTGAAGAGGAGTCAGGGAATCACCTGGGAGGGGTTTATTTCAGCTTAAAGTGGAAACAAGAAATAAACCCACCCAAATTACACTGTAGAGCGAGCACTCTTCTCTCTCTACTGTCTGTAAGCCTGAGGAGACTTACTCACATGACAGTGTCTGCATGGTAGACATCTACAGTTAAGTGAGATACATCCCACCCAAACCTTAGGAAGCTGTCAGGAACTTTCTGAGGACACAGCATCTGTCACCTTGTGAGAGAAAATTGCGTCTGTGTGTATTCTTTAAGGACTGTCCTCCCAGTAAGTGTCTGGAGATGTGGGAACTGTTGCAGCAGGGATGTGTTCTCCCTCGGGAATGCCAGTATGATCTTCATTAACACTGGCAGGAGTCCTGTAGGCCACTGTGTTGTCCTCAAGGCAGAGCTGAGAAAGCGACTGCTGGAAAACCTAGAAAATTCTGGTGATGCTAGAGAAGAGATTTCATGAAGTGTGCAGTTGAGAATGCCTGGAAATTAATATAATTCAGTGGTATAGCAAGGAGACTGAATTCTGTTCTTATACCCAGTGGTATAAGTCCCAAGTCACGGGGTGATTGTGGTGGGCTGTTTCCGTATCTTCCTAGCTGAGAAAAATTGGTCCCGGTGGGGGTCTCGAGTGAGGCACTGCCAGAGATAGCAGCAGACTCGAGTCGGTGACCTCCCAGGTCTCCTTCCAGCTGTGTTTCAGTGTTCTAATAAACTTGCAGGATCATGTCCACCAGTCTCCTGGGCTGGGCTGAGCCCTGTAACTTATTTATTTACTGGCTGTCCATTATTTATGTGAGAGCAGGAAAGCCAGTCAGTTGGGTATTTTTCTCTCTGTTTTTATTTTAACTCTTTTTCTTGCTCTCTTTTCTTTTTCCTCTCTGTTGCTGTCTTTCATCTAGGATTTGTTTTGACTCTGTTGATTTTTAAGTACCCAAAATATAGCAGACAACATGCCAGGCTTCAATTTAAAAAAAAGAAAGAAAGAAAAGAGGCCAACAGAGAGTTGTTATACATTTTTTATGACCTGGAAATCTCCTGAGACATCCTGAGATTGCTGAAATGTTCATCTGATGGCTTGATCTTTTACTTTTTTTTCCTCCCAAACTTCAAAGAGTGTCAGCTGGAAAGAGAAACAACTAAGTGGGAATGTGGGACATGGGAATTTTACCCAAAGGGAAAGGAGACTACACACCTGTTTATAGACCTTAAATAGAGAACACATGATGCTTTGTAAGAATGTGCTGTGAGAGTGCAGGCATTTGGGGCGTTATTGTGAACGTATGTTGAAACCCGAATTATCTGGAAAAGAACTTTACCTGCAGAAGGTGTTCATATCTTTTGTGACCCCCCAAGAGCTGAAACTTGCAGGCAGTTGTTCGGTGTTTTTGTTTTAAAGAGGAAAGGAGAAGTCCAGGCATTGAGGAGAGCACATCTATTGAGTAAAACCCACCCCAAGCCTGTTGTTTCCCAAATAAGAGAAGGAGTCTCACGGGAATTTTTCTAACCGCTAGGCCAGCAGGCGGCGCGGCAGCTCCGCAACTGAAGTAGCCGGGGAGCCCAGAAAGAGGTTCCCAGAAAAGAGGTTTCCCGCCCTAGAAAACTAAAAGACAAGGGAGGGACTAAAAAAAAAAAAAAAAAAGGAAAAAAAAAAAAAAAGAAGAGGGTCTTGCAGTTCGGACTTAAGGTGGACAGGTTTGGGAAGGGGGAGAGGAGGAGGAAGGGCAGCGAGCCGGGCGATGGGAAGCGGGCATCGATCCCCGCCGAGCCCTGGGGGGCAGGATGGATTTCTGCTGGTCTGGGCCACGCCAAGCTCACCATAACAGAGGATCTTGGCCATCTGTAGTGTTTCCTCCATCTGAAACATGTATTGATTTATACCTGTGACTTCCATTCTTTTCCCCTCCTGGCCGTGATGTTAAAATGATATTTCTTCTCTCGGTGAAAAGGGCATGAAAACAAGATGGTGAATGGTGTGAGGTGTGCCAGGTACTCACATGGAGCCACTGAGGCAAGGAGAGGAGCGTGCTCATATCCCAAACTCGGAATCGCTTGGTGATTCCGCTGTCAAGCCAAGGGTGTCACGTCACCTCCCAACAGGGAAGGCAGCGCTCTTCTTATGTTGATGATCATTCCTCCGTCTCTGGAGTCATCCGTATTTTTGCCTCGTGGTCAGGCTTTACAATTAATTTTTTTATTTACAACGCACATCAGAAGCAACCGCCATCCCTCCAGTCCATCCCCAGCAGTCTTTTCACCAAGGGGCACCTGGAAACAGCAGCCCACGGTGACTGAGCACCTCCGCAGCACCCTGCGGGAGGGAACGCCGAGGCCCAGGAGCTCTCCCTGCCTCTAGGAAAGATAAAACATGCGTTAGGATAAAACGCCATTAACAGAATATCTCCTGCAAGTGACAGCAGCTTAATTACAAACTGGATGAGGCTGGAATGGTTTATGCCTCTGACAACAGTTTAGAACACTGTGTTATCAGCTTTCTCCAGATCTTTCATGCTGATTTATAAAGGGCAAAGAATCCGCAATCAATGCCGCTGTTCCCTCTGTGCAGATAGTGCCTGTGCCAGTCCTGCTTTGCTTTGCTTATAGGGCACCTGTGGAGAGGACACATGAGGACATCTCCCTCTTCCCCTGCCCTGTACAAGAGGTGTTCACTGGAAACCTGCCTCTCAGAGACTAAGGGAGGAGGCGATGCGGGATCTTCTCCTGTTCTCCTTGGAATTTGGAGCTGGGCTCGTGCTTCAGAAATTGCAAAACTGACTCAGGGAGTGCATTTGCACAACCGAGCACGAATTCCAGTGCAGACATCATGTGTCTGCTCCTTTCCTGGGCAGAAATACCTGCTTCTCTCTTGTAAATGCCATATAAATCCCTTAGGAAGCCCTGCTTATGCATTGGCTTCAGGATGATCCCTCATGGCAGAGGATTTGCCTTGGAGTCAAGGCTGCAGGGCTGGGTACCCCTCTTTGATGTTCCTTGCTTTTCAGTTACCGGCTGTAGTGAATAGCTTTGAAATTTTTACCAAGACAAAACTCCCCTTTGCCTTGAAGAGGACATCCAGCCTTGGGCATGAATTCACAATCGCTTGCAGTAAAGAGAGCTTGTTCTTGTTAGTGTCAGGTTGGTCTGGTTGGTTGGTTTTCAGATTGAGCCAAATGGTTATTAAAATGGATGGTGCTCCTGTTCTGGCAAGCTGTCACTTTGCAGCGCGCCCGGTTCTCCCACGAGCATGCTTTCCCAGCCCGCCTCCCTGGCTCCAGGGGCAGAAGATAAGCCAGCAGAAAATGTTCTCTCTAGCCAAGTGCTTGTCTGAAGTGTCCCAGCTACTCTGGAGTGATTAGCATCTTTTCTCTTTATGCCTTTTCCACATGTTCCCATCCGGTCTGAAACTGAATGATAAAATATTTGCGAAGCAAAGAGAGCCACACATGGCATCAGATTGTGGCACTGTGAGTGCCACCCTTTCTGCGTGCACGTGATAAGTGAGGGCGTCACTTGTGGTTCAGATAACAAAGCGGGACATCAGGTGCACATCTTGAAGGTGGAAAACGACCAACCCCAAATACTCTGTTTTGGTTTATAAACCCAGACGTAACTGCATAAGCAATCTGAATTGGTTAGTGGCCTCATTTGATGACAGCCTCAGTGTTTCTGGGGTGGTGGTTGGGTACTACCTGCAGCTGGTAAGGAAGTGAGGGTCGAAACCAGCACAGGGCTGCTGGCTCCTCTGCCCACCCTCACTGCCAAACTGTGGTTTGTATCTTCCTCCTTCCACTGCAGGGGAATATTTGCCTTTGTAGCAGCAGGATGGCACCATTGAATCATTCAGGGTGGGAAATTAGCCTTTCAGTTAGAGTTCAGCTGGTTTATTTAGCAGTCTCCCATAATGATGAACTCATTTTAGTCCATAAGTGTGGTCCAGTCAAGAAAATATCTCGTTAAAATTTAAATATGGCCGTGACAAGATTCGTCTTTTCCCGTGGCATCTGTCTGAATGATGGTCAGTTTACAAGTCAAAAAAAAAAAAGATGATTTCTCTAAGGGCCATCACTTCAGCTTCACCCTGGAAATGCGATGAATATCAAGCTTGTTCTCCATTTTCATCCCCTCTGGATGACTGTTCCTGCAGGCAGGAATGACCAGCGGGTTGCAGCCGCGCTGTGGGAGGCAGAGCCTGCTTCCCAAATCCAGCTCCACAGCTCTGACGGTGTCTTGCTTGCATGCCTAAGGTCACACTTCTGCAGGGGCGGTTTCGGTAAGACTGTATCATTTTGTAAAGTCCCTGTTCTGATCTCAGCCACAGTGTAAGCCTTTGGTCTAATGTACACCACACCCTCTGAAACCATGCAAAATGGAGAGTCTTCTGTGACTTCAGCTAGTTGCAGTGTTAGGCTCTATGCCTGTGTTTGGGACTCTGCCCAGACTTATCCGCAAAGTCTTACCTAGATCTCTCTCTTTTTTTTTTTCCTCTTTTTTCTCCTTTTAATTTTTGCTTGGTACAGGTTTTGGTTGGCTGTCCAAGATCTCAAGAAACAACCTCTACAGGATGTAACCACCAGAGTGGAAGAAATCTGGCAAGAATTTCTAGCTCCTGGGGCCCAAAGTGCTATCAACCTGGATTCCCACAGCTATGAGAAAACAAGCCAGAATGTCAAGGACCCAGGGAGATATACATATGAAGATGCACAGGTTTGTTACTGATTTTATGGAACTCACTCTAATAAAACTCTCATTTTTACCATGATATTCCACTATCATGTTGTCACTGCTCACTTGTTAGAAAAAGGGGATGCACAGTTGGAATTGACTTTGAGGATTTCTATTTAAGCTGGGTAAATGATATTTTCTTTGAATCTATCAGTTATAACAGGCTAATGCTCCTCTGGGAACAAATGTTCCAAAATTTACAAGTCTGCAAGGCACAGTGAGCTGGAGCCGTGTCTCAGAGAAAGCAAAGATGAAAGCATGCTGTAAAGTTCAGTTTGGCTCTCTTTACTCCCTGGCACCAAAGCCTGGTGTATTTACAGAATGGATGATATCATATCAAAATCCTGGTTAATACACCTTTTTTTACATCATTTATTTATTTATAGCTAATTATATCCATCCCAGACCCCAGATGTAGCAGCTCCTTCCAACACAGCTAGAAACTTGTCCACCAGACAATACCTTGGAATAATGATAGGACAGTAAGCAATGCATTGAGCTTAATCCTTCCCTCCTAAGGGCCACAGATTTATCAGGGAAATTTTACAGATAAACTGTACACAACAAATGCCTTTAGGAAAACAGGTAATTTGAGAAAAACTGCTGCAAGCAAGGATAAAGCTGCATAACCTTCTGAGCAAGTGAAAATGTCATTTTATAAAGACTGAAAAGGGAAAAAGGGATCATTTGGCAAATATTACTAGGGACACAAAAGATATCCTCCTCATAATCATTTTTATCAAAAGCATGTAGTAAAACCAACAGCAAATGAAAAGAGTCCTTGTTCTCATATTTTCTTTAAATTGGCTTTCAAAGGCAGTTCTTCAAGGTACTCCACTAACAAAATATTTCTGTCTCAGGGGAGATGTTGTAGACCACTTATACAAGGTTAGGCAATGAATTTTTCAAACCAGCATCAAATACTCTGTTTTCCTGAATGCAGTCTTGCTCCTTGGGGCCAGCATAGAAGGAGTCTATGCAAAGTTTCAAGGCAGTCCCCTGTGAATACCACGCAACTTAAGTGTTCTTTTTAAAGCTGAGAAATGCAGGTGTATGAAGACGTTCTGGCTAAGAAGTATTTTCTGCTTTGCAGTTATAGTGAACAAGAACTTCTGCAAATTTGCATCACCTGAAAAAAATTATGATGGCAAAATGCAGGCTAAAGCAGATAGGTGAATAATGGAGGAATTGATTAACTTGATAAGTACTGAGAATAAGATGGATGTTTAGACAATGAGTATTTAATCAGAAGAAGACAGGGAGGATTTAGGCTTGAGCTGATCAGTTCACAATGTTATTGCCATTCAAAGGTGAGCTGATGAAATCAAGCTCGAGCTCTTGCAGTTATACTGTAATTTTAGCTCCTTGGGGTAATTTTATTTCAGAGGATTTTATGCTGACAGATGTCCTCAACTCATCTGTTTTCATTACGGAAACAGAAGTATGAGGCAAAGGTCCAGCTATGGTCCTCTTGGAGACTCAGTCTATTCCAAGAGAGGATGGAGCAACGTGGAAGGTGAACCCAGTTACCTTCTTGTGCAGTGAGCTTCTGGTAGCTCTCAGAAGTCCAAGCAAGCTGCTTCTGACAGCTTGGCCAGATAGCTAAGAAGGCTGTTTTTTAACAAAAGCAGGGGGAGACTGGACACTGCTGAAGAGTGTAGTGCCCTGGCAGAGCTGGAGCAGTGCTGGCTGTTACAGGCTCGCCCTGGAGAGGGGATATTTTTGTTTGCACATCCACTTCACAGGAGCCAATGCAGGTCCCCTCAGTGCTCTCTGAATCTCCCGCATACCATCCTGGCATCTCTCCCAGGTCATCCTTGCCACCTCGGGGGCTCTGTTGTCCACTAATCTGCGATAGGTGATAGCCCAGCTGCCTTATCTCAGCACCCTGGCACCAGGAGCCCATCAGGGCTCCCACACATCCCATGCTCCTAGGGACTCAACTGGACACAAACAGCCAAAACACCCCACCGTGGGAAGGAAAATATGAGCATTGTCCTGCTCTCTGTAGCTTTAGTACAATGGGGAGAACAACCCAAATGACCTTGTGAGTGAAGAACAAGAAAAAGATTGGTTTACTGAGCAGCACATTCTTTGAATGCCTGCAGCTCTGAGACACCAAGAGGAAAGAAGAGGATTGGTCAGATGGCGAAAATGAAATTGCTGCTCCTGCAGTGGAAAAATAGGAGAAGGTGATGTGGCAATCTAGCCCTTATGCTGACCTGGGAGACCTGCAAAATGCCAATTCTCTATAAATGGCACTGGGAATGATCACACTGCTGTTCTTGGGAAGGAGAAGGTGTAGCGGGGCACAATATAGTTCAGGCTAGTAAATGCTTTATAACCACAAGTTGAAAGCAAGGCCTCATCTGTTACCAGGTGCTTGATGATATACAAGGCTTTGCACAGCCTTGGCTCTAAGCTCAAAAGAGCTCTCCCAGATGCTACACAACCAGTTGGTAAGACAACTGGCCTAGAAGAAGACAGGGAGAAACAGGGATCCTGGCAACCATGCCTCTCCCTGAAGACATCTTCATTCCAAGGCCACTCACGCTCTGAAGGCAAATGGTTCCTCTATTTCAGAAAAGTGACGCTAAAAATATAAACCCTCAAAGGGCTCTTAATCCAGCACAGCCTGGGCTTGCCTCTCCCAGCCTTCCAGTTTCACAGAATCACAGAATCACAGAATGTTAAAGGTTGGAAGGGACCTTAAAGATCATCAAGTCCAACCCCCCTGCCAGAGCAGGATCACCTACAGTAGAGCGCACAGGAATGCGTCCAGGCGGGTTTTTAATGTCTCAAGAGAAGGAGATTCCACAACCTCCCTGGGCAGCCTGTTCCAGTGCTCCGTCACCCTCACAGTAAAAAAGCTTTTCCTCATATTTTTCTGGAACCTCCTATGTTCCAGCTTCCACTCATTGCCCCTTGTCTTGTCAGTGGACACCGCTGAAAAGAGCCTGGCTGCATCCTCCTGACATTCCCCCTTGACATATTTATAAACATTAATGAGGTCACCCCTCAGCCTCCTCTTCTCCAAGCTAAAGAGACCCAGCTCCTTCAGCCTTTCCTCATAAGGGAGATGCTCCACTCCCTTCACCATCTTTGTGTCTCTATGCTGGACTCTCTCAAGCGGCTCCCTGTCCTTCTTGAACTGAGGGGCCCAGAACTGGACACAATATTCCAGATGTGGCCTCACCAGGGCAGAGTAGAGGGGCAGGAGGACCTCTCCTGACCTACTTGCTACTCCCCTTCTAATACACCCCAGGATGCCATTGGCCTTCTTGGCCACGAGGGCACATTGCTGGCTCATGGTCATCCTGCTGTCCACTAGAACCTCCAGGTCCCTTTCCCCTGCACTGCTCTCCAGCAGGGCAGTACCCAACCTATATTGGCACATGGGGTTATTTTTTCCCAAGTGCAAAACTCTACACTTGCCCTTGTTGAACTTCATAAGATTTCTCCCTGCCCAGCCCTCCAGCCTGTCTAGGTCTCTCTGAATGGCTGCACAGCCTTCTGGTGTGTCAACCACCCCTCCCAATTTCGTATCATCAGCAAACTTGCTGACAACATTCTCTAATCCCTCATCCAGATCATTGATGAATATATTAAACAGCACCGGCCCGAGCACTGACCCCTGAGGGACCCCACTAGACACAGGCATCCAGCCAGACTCAGCCCCATTGACCACAACCCTCTGGCTTCTTCCCTTCAACCAGTTCTCGACCCACCTCACTACTTGGTCATCCTGACCACACTTCCTCAGTTTACCTATGAGGATGCTGTGGGAGACGGTGTCAAAGGCCTTGCTGATGTCCAGGTAGACCACGTCCACTGCATGGCCACCATCCATCCACCTGGTTATGTCTTCATAAAAGGCTATCAGGTTGGTCAAACATGACTTCCCCTTGGCAAAGCCATGCTGACTGCTCCTAATAACCTTCTTATCCTTGATATGCCTAGAGACAGTGTCAAGGATAGGATGTTCCATCACCTTTCCAGGGATGGAGGTGAGGCTGACCGGTCTGTAGTTACTCGGGTCATCCTTCCTGGAGTTCCCCATCCTCGAGCGGCGCAACCCCAGGTCCTGGCTCTGTCCTGATGGCCACCTCTGCCAACTCTCTTAATCTTGCAGCACCTTTTGTCACTTTAGCTCTGGACCCCTCCAGAGGCGAGCCTACCAATTTAGCTGATTATTTTCTGCTCTTAAGACAACTGTCCACTGAGTAAAATATTATGATTATCAAACCATTTTCACTGGGGAGTAAGGCAGCTTTTAATACAAGGGGCACCATCGGGAACGGTCAGCTCAATTAAACAGTGAACTACTTAGCAGGATGCAAGCTCCCACAGGAGTTATCAGCATCACTGAACAACCAGTGTGGGGCCCTGCAATATGAAGCAGGCACAGGCATCTCAGTAAAGTAAATAGGTTTGAGTCCATCTGCATGGTCTCTTTTGGCTAATGAAGCCAAAGTAATTAATCTTTAACACTCACGGAGCTGTGAGTTGTGACAGTTATGACTTACCCGTAAGACACGTTGCTAGTTTTTAAACATTTCCACCACCGCCTTCAAGCATCTTGTCTCCCCTGAAATGTCCTTATTTCTTCAGAAAGTCTTTAATCCCTTCCTCAGTCTCTTGTCATTGGGAACTGGTATCACAAGAATGTGTTGTGCCCTCTGATAGTAGTGTTTGCTTGTAGGGACATTTACTGGCAGGCTTCAGAGCTAGGTATACTAAAGTAAGGTAAGCCATGTGGTTGTCTTTGGAATTACTTTCCTGTTTGCTTTGTTTATTTTTCTTATTTAAAATAGAGTTTTAGATTGGCATTCCTTTACTTGAACTAATCAGCTGTTGTTTCTGTGGAGATGATTCGAGGAAACTCAGTTCTAATCCGGGCTCAGTTAGGGATTTTAGCTGTGCTGTGCAGATCCTTGGCTAATGCCAGAGCAGATTTAGACCATAATGCCGAACTCCAGCCTGTTGAAACCATAAATGTACCTGGCCCAGATTTGAATCGTAGAATCACAGAATGTTTTGGACCTTTGAGGGTACTTTAGTCCAACCCCCCTGCATTGAGCAGGGACATCTTCAGCTAGATCTGGTTGCTCAGAGCCCCATTGAGACTGACCTTGAATGTTTCCAGTTATGAGGCGTCTACCACCTCTCTGGGCAACATGTTCCAGTCTTTCACTACCCTCATCGTAAAAATGTCTTCCTTAAATCTAGTCTGAGATTTAAGATTTGGGCCAAGTTCGTGCTCTCAGCTGCCCTCCTTAGGTGTTAGTTCAGTTTGTTCTGGATTCTGATGGAGATATGAGCCCTTCCAGTATTCATCAGTGATTCCTCAGTTTGCATTCTGGTCCCATCATGAAGCTTAGAGCGTTGACAGGACGTTGACAGGATCCTGTTAAATTAAAAAACAAACTCCAAGTGCAAGCAAGGACCTCTTGGAAGCATGTCCTGGTTTGAGCTAAGTGGAGTGACAAAGTGGAATGTTGTTTTCTACCAAGAAGGGAAAATGAGAGGTGACCTCTCTTCCGCTGGTTCTGTCTTTTCAAGCATGCAAGTGTATGCCTGGTTCCCATTCAGTGGCCATGCACAACTCCTTTTGTAGGTCTTGAGCAAAATCACAGCATGGAAGAAAAATGCAAAAATAATCACTCGTAGTGTGCCTGTGTCATCTTTCATGTAACAACTTGAAGGAAGATTATTACTCTTTCCTTCATGTTTCTCCCAGTCACCCCAGTTACGTGCACGCCTGTGAAGGATGGTGACCAAGGATGGAGAAGCAGCTCTGGCTGGCAGGGCAGGCAGTCAGCAGGGAGACGAGGGGCAGGCCCCGGCACTCTGCCTCAAAAGGGGGCTCAAGCCCACCTGTGTCAGTGCTGCGCAGACACCTGGCGCTTATGCTGCAGGGATTTGGAAAGAGCTCAGCATTGCATCCGTGCATACACATGGATGGTGCCCAGGCCTCCTGGAGGCTTTTGACAGCCTTCCTGTGGGGGGTTGGGGACTGCATGAGGACTTGACCTTCATTCTCTCATCTTTTGGCTCTGATTCTGTGTGACTGGAAGAGAAAATGCTTCCTTACACTGCCTTCTGATTGCCTTCCCTGCATATGGGTTATGGTGACTGTAGAAACAGCCTTCATCGTTGCTGTGTATTTGTTACATACACAAACAAAAATGCAGGCTCCTTCCCTTGTGGATTTTGCAAAACAACCTGCAATGAAACAGAACCTAAAACCATGAGCCCCACAAATACACCCAGATGAGCAATTAGGTGTCTGGAGCACAAATAGGGAAGTGGTGGTGGAGACTTATGCTGGCGTGCCTGATGCTGTGCAAAGCAGGAAACAAAAAGCTGAGGTCTACATACGAGCAGGTATTTAGTGTTATTACTTACCTGGGATTTTTTTTTTTCAGTGTGTACATATGTACCACACATGAGAAAGTTCTTCTTTCTATCCTTTGCCTTTCATTTTAGTTTGTGGCTTAGTAGTCATGTTGCATGAAAAACATCCAATATCCAAGCTATGTCTTGCTGTTTCCTTTATGTCTACGAAGACATCGGGGAACAAACTACTGTCTAAGCTAATGGCCCCATTACACACAGGCAGGAAAGGGGCTAGGAAAAAAGTCGTGAGTGAGCTCTCTCCTTGCACATAACAGTGACAGAAGACAGCAAATCTCTCCAAATGAAAGAGCACGGGAGTTGGGTGACAGGAGTAGTCATCATATTCCCGCAGGACAGTAGCCTGCTTGTTATTTGGGGTGTTGATCCTGGCAAGCTGGCTAGAACTGCATACATGAACAAGAACTGCCAGAGATTTCTGAAGAGTACTTTTAAATAGAAGCACCTACATATCACTTCCAGAGCAAGAGTGTTTTCTCTTCATGTGAAGGTCAGGAAGCAGCTGATGCTGTTCTGTTTCTCCCAGCCAGAGAGTGAAAGTGCTTGCAAGCGCATCCATGTCTACCTGAGAAGTTGGGACTCCAAGAGGCCACTTCTCATGGATGTTGGATGAATGCTCTTGTGGATGACTCAGTTCCACACCTTCCAAACCCGTGTGCTGTGGGAACATTGTGGTGGTTAGTTTTTTTAGGGGTTTGTTATGTCTTAAAGTGTTCACCCTTCCAATTTTAAAAAAATAAAACCATTTCATTGGAAGATTTATCTACAGTGCATCTCCCCTTCTTAGCCCACAGCAGGTATGAATGTTATGTGCTGTCGGGGTGGGGTTCATTGGCAAACAGTTGCAAGATTTTGTTACACGTTTGTAGCTGGACTCCAAGAGCTTGACCTCAATCACTTAAAGGCAGTCCGAGGTGATGCAGGACTAGATATCTTGCAGCCAAAATGGTGATGAAGCACAGAAGGCTGTTCATGTGTCCAACATGTATTCTCCAGGTAGGAATCCAAGCAGGGCTGGTGGTCTCAGCATGGCCACCTGTACTTAGAAGCTGTATGCTGCTTGTTTCTCTAGAGCTGCATCCTGCTCTGTCCCCATCTCCTGTGGGACACAAACTGTCCCTGTGCAACAGAATCTCCTTTCTGCTGCATGAGGGATTCTTCATGTTCCTCTCCATGGCACAGCTTGGCTTTTTGGCAGGATTTTCTCTGGATAAAACAGAAAGGGGAAGTCTCAGACAGTCTCATAGGTGTCAGGGTGTTGGCCAGAAAGTTAAGTAGTTATCTCATACCTGTGCCATAGGATGAGAAAATTCGTCTTTATTGCTGCACTCTTAGGTAGCGTACTGTTTGGAAAAGAGATGCCCATCTCCCGAATGCTGCACGATGTTGTCCCCTCCTCCCAGGCAAAACCTGTTCACTTGGGCTTGTTGCCAGCAGCCAGGATTTGGCCCATATTGAGAGAATCAGCCTCTTAGCCACGATCATTGTTCTCAAAACCTAAAGCTACTCTTACGGCGTTAGGCTCCCAGCAGCCCACTCTTGTCTCCCAGGATAGCCCTTGCTATTTTTAGGGCTAAATCCTCCTGCAGTACCAGGCTGACCCCTTAACTGCGCAGCACTCGACAACCCTTCGCCTCGGTAGCCCTGCGTGCTGCGTCTGCAACAGACCCCCCCCGGCAGCGCTGCCTTCCCCTTCGTATGTGCAAAGGTATGAAGCAAACTAGTTGTCTCATCAATTTACAGAGGAGCCGAAGCTAAATTTATGTGTTCCTTCTATCAATGCGCTTTCCCACGAAAGATTTACATCGTGTTTCCAACTGTGTATCTACAGGGCTAAACAAAGGATTTCTGTGTATTACTCAAAATGAGCTCTTGTTGCTTACAGTTATTCCTCCTGCTAAAGCTCTTTCTTACGTTCCCATGCCTTCAGCCCAGTGTAATTTCATTTGTGGCCCGAAAAGAGGTTTTCTGCTATTTAGTTTAGCAGCGAGGTTATTCTACATTACAGTATAATTATTCATCTTTTTTTTTTTCCTTAGGAAATACAACTTGGTTGAGTATGAAGAAAGCGCACCAGCTAAAACTGTGGATGTAAATTATCGCGTCACTTAAATAACTTGAGAGTGGCCAAAAGGATATTGCTCAGATTTTCCAGAGCAATTCATGCTCAGGCCAAGACCCTTATGTGCCATTTACCAACCTGAAGCATTTTTTTTCCAAACTATAAATCAAGGAAAGCCTTAGCACTCTCTCAGCAGCCAGAGCTCCCATTTACCCCTGGGCCTGTTAGGTGTCGGTACTGCCAGGTGCTGGTGAGACTTTGGGAAGGGGCTCTCCCTGGTTAATGCCTGCAGAAAACTCCAACCCCGCAGTGCAGCAGTGCTGAGAAGAGTAAAATCCTAAATGCAGGGACCAGAATAAGCAGATCCAGAGGCGTTCTTAGTGGGGATTTGGAGACATTCGGGGGAATTGGAATAAAAACCTCTTGTTTCCCTGCCCCATCAGGTTCCGTCAGGGCAAGTGCTTTTTCTGCAGCTTCTTCACTGCTTGCCTCGTCTCAACTGTGCCTGCTACGAACAACTTCGGCTTCCAGAGCTGATGCAGCACTTTTTCCTGCCTTCTCTGAAGTGTATTTCGACACCATCAGTTTGGTTGAACAGCAGTTGCTCATAATTGATCCAAAAATTGTTGCATTCAGTAGTGGCACAAGTAGCTGCCAAAGAGCAGCAGATCTTCTTTCCTTCCTTTGGCTTTTTGGGAGATCCTGGTGGTATTGTATTAGGGGGTCCTGCCAGTCAGCCAGGGTTCCTGAGAATGGGCTGGGAAGAGTAAAACGGAGCACGTAGCGTACATGTCCAGCAGCCCCTGGAAAGCGGGTTTTGCTGACGGCAGTACACATGCGTGCTGGCACAGGGGTTAACCTCACCTCCTCTGCCACGGATGTCTGTGTGGAGTAGAGGTGACAACAGAAAGGCATTAGGCTGCTGCCCAGTCTGGTTGGAAGGCAGAGCAGTTGTGCACCGTGTGCTCAGGAAAGCATCTCCCTGCTTGCTTCTTCCCACATCTTTGTGCTATAGAAGCAGCTCTTCCAAAAGCAAATCCCGGGCAGGTCCTCAGCTGGCATCTGTTATAATCGTCCCAGTGAAGACCACAAGGCTTTCACTGAGGTACTGCTCTCTCATGCATGAATCTGCTGCAAATTCCTCCCCTGTGCCCAGCATACAGATAGAGCAAACATCAACGTTCATTACAGTTTGCTGTTGTTTAATCTTCTGCTTTGCGTTGCTTGTGGGCTTGTCTTCTGATGGATTTGTCTGACTTTCTGCAAATCTCCCTTGCAGGTGGCCAGAGGGGCAGCTGCTGGTGTTTGCACACCTGTGATACGAAGGCGTCTCTGAATCTGTGCTTGCTAGTTTAATATCAGGTGTTGGCGGTGAAGGGATGTTCTAAAACAATCCAAAAGGCATTAGTGGGGTAGCTACAGCAAGGAGATTTCTGACTAGATTATGAAGGGCAAAGTGGGCCCTTGATGCTCAAGTGAATCTCAACAGCAATGTAGCCTTACACTAGCCCTCCAGAATGGGCTAAAAAAGTGCTAAATGGGAAATGTGACTGAAATGAGCAAAAACTTTGCAATTTCCCTTTTCCCACTCATTATCTAAAGTTCATGGCTATGTTTAGGCACAAACAGGGAAAACTTTCTATCAGGAAATCAAAATTTAAGGGCTTTCTGGAAACTAACTGGTTTTCAAAGATCATGAGAACGTTGTGCTTGGCCTTCACAACCCCCAAAACAGTCTCAAGCCTGTCACAAAATGTCACAGGTAGGGTTAGAAATGGGTGTGTAACCACCAACTCTTGTCTCATGTACGCAATTCAGAGGAAAGTATCATTTCTACTACAAAGAAATGTTCTTAAAGAAGCAATTTCTGAGGTCTGCTGGGTGCTTTGTGCAAGTCAGGGATCGTTATTATTTTTTTTATCGTTCAGTCTTTTTTCCACGTATTTCTCAGGTGTTCCCAAGGTCCTGCTTTGATGCCCTCCGTGCCCTCCTCAGGGTCACCGCACTTCGGCTGCAAGGGAGGGAGGGAGACTTGAGCTCACATTGCAGCACATTGATTTGAAGCAGGTGCAGCTCTGAGCAGCTTGGAGACAGTTTCTGCTATCTCAACCACCTCCCACATTCCTGTCTGGATTGCAAACTTTCTTTTTTCTTTTTTCCTTCTCCTTTCCCCTCTTGTCAAGAAAAATTACAGAGCTTGTCCTTGTCTTTCCAAAGATAGAGCTCGTGGAAGGGAAACAGCTGAGAGATGCCGAACCTGATCAGGATTTATTTCCCTGCACTTAAGCTGTCAGCTGTCGGGGGTGGGATTTCCTGTTGGCTTCATATAACTGTAGAAACGATTTTTTTTTGTGATTTACCTGGCTGGCTTCATTGTTTTCTAATTCACAGGAGTCATAACATTTCCCCCTTTAAAATTTACTGTTTGTTCTCCTTTATATCATGGTAGTAGCAAGTGGAATGGTTATGCTGTCTGAAGCGGAAGTCTCATGATACAAGCCTAGGTACAGAGAAGATGCTCAGTAGAGCTGGATAACCCTCAGGATTGCTGCATAGTTCTTCCTGCCATGGAGGAGACAGAATTTGGGTGCACAAAACTCAAAAAATGATCTGTCTTTTTCTCAAGAAGAGAGGCACACAGACCCCATTGCCTGTGTTGCCTTGTCTCAGCATCTAGGGAACAACATTTCTGGAGAAGTTTGAGCAAACCCTCTCTGCTTGCAGGAATCTCACAGGGAATTGTTTGCTTCCTGGAGATGAAATCCACTGTAATTAAAAAAGCAGGTTATTATGTCACCCTCCCTGTTAGACTGACATTTCCAAATGTGCATCCATCCTCATGGGGGAGCATCACTACAGCCAGCACTCATCAGCACGCTGTGTGAGGGACTAAGTGACCGGTCCACTCAAAAAGCAGCTCGCCAGGGCTTGCTTGCTCACATCAAGTCAGTCCCTGTCTCTACTTGCAGCTGCCACCGCTGTGCCCTGAGAGAGTGGCTTGGTGTTCAGAGATAGCTGGTGAGGATGCAGGGGGGACCAGTGGGATATGCGATGCCTGTCAACTCCTGGCCAAATCTTGAAAGACTATTTTTTTTTAATTTCTGCTTTCTGTCTGGCTTTAGAAACAGGATGCTGCCTTGGTCAGTGGTTTAATAGATCACTTGGGTAATTTTGTTACATGATTGTTGTAAATTTTTGGTTTTGCAGTGTGACTTCCTAAAGGATTGCTGTCTTAAAGCTAGAGCAGGGAGCTGGGAACCTGAGCCCTACCTGGGAAGCAGTACCCAGCGATGGCTGGGAGATGCTGCGCTGCTTAGATGAAATCTTTCTCCTGCTGTTGTGCAGATGTGGCATGGGAACTTCCCATGGCACTTGCAAAGAAAAGTCACAGTGATAATTTTGGCCAGACTTCTTGCAGTGCGAGAGACTGTAATGTCCAGAGCTGCAACTGCGTTGTTTAAAAAATTACACAATTCATTTGCTTTGTGTATTCGGGGAGGCAGTAATAGTGAGCTTGTTACCCTATAATAAACAACTTCACAAAACGCAGAGTTGTCTCAGCCAGCAGTTTCTTGCCAGCAGTGTCAGGTATGTCAGGGAGTGTGCACGCACATAAAATGCATCACTGGAGATGCTGGGTGCAGTTGGAGATGTCAGTCTTTGGTGATGTTGTGCTCCCTCTCCACCATGTGATAAAGAGGAGGAGCAAAAGCAGCTGCTTAGTGAAATAAGAAGTGAGAGACCAGTGGGTTGCAGTGATCCGAAGTGAGTTAAAAATCCGTGACAGAAGGGGACAAGCCAATGTGCACAAGTTGGACAGAGCAGCTAAATCTGTGCACACACCTCTGTTGATATGCCTGTTGCTCAGGCTTCTGCAGAAGAACATGTTCAGTTGTAGGCCTCCAGTAGCTTTCAATGTATTTATGAAAGGAGGAGCAGCTAAACGCTGCTGTAAATTCTCCTTAGAAAGTTGCAGATTCTAGAAAGTACAGCAGAAAAATAGCATGGTGGCAAAGAATAGAGTAGGGTAAAGATCAAAACAAATGTCCTAGCCACTGGCGTTTCCTCTCCTGAAGCCAGATCTGTTGTGTAACTCGGCTGAATGCACACTGCAGCCACGTTTTTAGCAGGAACCTTCATGGTGCAGTCTCAGCGGGGATGTTGGCTGCAGCAACGTAAGCTGTCCTGTACTGCTGCGAATTGGAAGGCCTTTGCTGACCTGAGCAACTGGCTCAGACTTGCAGTAGGTACTTCAGAAATGCGGTGCTGTAAAATAAATGATCGGTGTGCCGTTCGTGCCTCCACTTCAGGGCTTCTTCAAAGCCAGCCCTTTGAATTGTTGCAATTAAGCAGTAAAGTTTGCTTCTGAAGCAATACGTGTCCCTCCCTTCCCCTCTACCTAGCCTTCTTTCTTCATTAGCATGCACAGCCTAGCAATAGTTATTCCCTGTTCAATTGTATCTTTGGTGAACAGCTGAAAGGTAGCGGTGTTGCTGTTCAGTGATTCCAAGATGCGAAAAGCAGAGAAAATGCTTGATACCAATTAGCTAACCGCAGTGGCAGTTGGGCTGTGGGTGTGCAATAGTCCTGTTTTTCAGGGAAGGGCTTCAGTTAAGAAGCCGGCTTGTGGTTTATTTCATCTCAGGATCGAAGTTATTTTTCCCCCTTCCCACAGCCAGATACTGAGTTTATACTGTTATAAGGTCAAATACATGAAGTCATCTTGACATGAGCAAGAATGATGGTTGTCGCTGGCATGCTGGCAGGTTGTATGGCCAACCTGGTGTGTTCTCCTTTGCCTGCAAGCAGCTCATGTGATCTGTCAGTGTGGAGATGAAGACTGAGTGTTATCGTTCTTTTTCAGAGCAGAGCCGGTTGTCAGACCACAGGTAAAGAATCTGTTTGGAGTCCAAAAGCAGTAATAAAAAACCCCACAATAAAATCACACATCCATCAAAATGTTAATCAAAATATCCCTGTCACCCACCATCTTACCTCAGGCCCACAGCACCTTCCTGCCAGCCCCAGCACCCCTTCCCTCCATCCTGGGTGCTGCAGGTGAGGACCATTAAGAGGAGGGAGGCTCTTCAGCCGCCTTAGGCCCTTTACTGTTGGTGAGCTGTAAGGTGGCTGCTCCACTTACCAGTCTCCTCATGGTCCTGGAAAAGGAAGGAAAAAGACTTTTAGGTATATCGTTAGGTGGGTTATTTTCCCCAGGTAATTATGAATAACTCATTAGGAGGACTTGGAGTCTCTTGGAGAAACCTCAAGAGATAAAATACAAGTGGGTATTGTTGGATTTAAATCAACTGAATCCTGAGTTTCTGCTAGTTGAAGTATTTGAGAGCGAGCTGATGTTGAAAATCCTTATTCACACCAAAGAAATACAAACCTTTTCATGACCACATCCATGATGTGTTGTTTTCCCTCTTCTTGTCTTAGTGCGTACTTGGCTCATTCTGTCCTGAATAAATAGAACAAATGTCCCACAGCTGGATGTGAAATCTTGTGGCAGTGCTGTAGGTGAGAACAATGGAACTGTGCCCTCCCTTGTGTTTTTCTGCAGCAAGGAAGGGCGACAGTTGCTAAATGGCTTTATACAAGCATTTCTATTGCAAAATCTTGTGCTATCCTTCAGAGAGATGGTGTTACACAAATGAGGATCTGTCAGGTGTAAAAGCAAGTATGGGAATTAGCCAGTAAAAATTGTTCCACACCAGGCTGTAGCTCAGAGGATACGTTTATGCTGTGTCATAGGAAAAACAGTGGCAGTTATGCTCCTCTTAGGACTGCACCGAGTAGTGCAGGAAAGCTGAATTAAGCAGTCAGTCAGTGTATAGGCAGGTCATCACTAATTACCCATGATGGTGAAGATAAGGGAATTCTGCTTGACTTGTTAACACTGTGAAAAAAAGCTGTGACTTGAGTCTGGTTTGACTCTTCTAAAGTTTCATGTGGAGTGGCTTTAAGGCAGGAGAGAATATTTCACGTTGTATAAATCAGTATAGATAAAATTGCTCATTAACTCTATAAAAGTGCTTCCTTGGGCAAAGTCTAAGAGAAATGTCCAGGGTGCCTGTTTTCCTCTTGAGTTCCTTTAGTGTGTTCTCAGGTTATTTGGTCAAAATATTTTGATTTGATTTTCTTGGTGTTTGGGATAATATCTAGTACAAATCCAGGGAGAATTAGGAGAGGAAGAGCTGACTGTTTTGAGGGATTTTCAGCAGGAAAGTAAAACTAAACAAGGAGATTGGGTAATGATAGGCGTTCAGTTCTGCTGCAATGAAACAGGACTTTGTAAGTTTGAGGATGCCCATCGTAAGTGCTCTCAGAGCAAACTGGTAATGGTAGTTTGACTTGCTATGAGAAAAGACCCTATGGGAGGGACTCATCTGACGTAACTTTAGTAGCCATCCACATCTGAGCCAGTCGTGTGACCTCCCTGTGTGATCGACAGAGATGCAGGCTTTTTCAGGACATTAACAGGTTGGCTTCTTTTAGGTATGTGTTGTAAGTGGAGACAAAATGAGTCCAAGTATCAGTTCCCCTGTGTGAACAAGAGGGGGTGCTGGATGATAGTTCGAGTATCTGTGAGTGGTAAAATGAAACCTAATCTATGGGACAGATTTCTGGTGTTTATTTCTTCCTTCCTGAGACACCCCAGTAGTTTCAGCCTGGTTAGACTCCTGTTTATCATCTGGAGACTTCAGAGAGTTGCAGTCTTTGCAGAATAACACCAATTACTGGATAATGCGTGCCAGCCTTTGTGGTGAGGGCCATCTCTTCATTTTTGTGTTCATACAGCCCCAGGCACAGCAGGGTCCTGCCCCAGGATGGACCTTCCTGTACAGTACTGCAACACAGATAATCAATAATAGCAGACTTAATTAGAACTTTGATCAGTCTCTCTTTCTTCTAATTCGCTGTGTTTTAAATCCCTGTGATGTCTAAATGAGGTTTGATAACAATTCTGTCTCTCATTTCCTCCCGTCCCACAGGAACACATTTACAAGCTGATGAAGAGTGACAGCTACGCGCGCTTCCTCCGTTCGAGTGCTTACCAGGACTTATTGCTGGCGAAGAAGAAGGTATCTGTTGGAAAGGATGTGCTTGCATCTCTTAGCACCTCTTGATTATCGCCTGCTGCTTGCTACTAGCATGAAAATGAAAGCTTTGCTTCCTTTCCCCCTCCCTTTTATTTAAGAAAGGAATGAGCACTTTTGTTTTCTTCACTGGGGGGACAGGGTATGGCATCCGTTTGCACAGCCTAAATGTGAATTTTGGGGAAAACATGGTGACCCAAGTTACAAGTAATGGAACGACTTATCCTTGGTGCCATCTCAAGGCATATCAAGGATAAGAGGGTCATTAGAGACAGTCAACATGGCTTCACCAAGGGGAAGTCGTGCTTGACTAACCTCATAGCCTTTTATGAGGATATAACAAGGTGGATAGATGATGGCAGAGCGGTGGATGTGGTCTACCTTGACTTCAGTAAAGCATTTGACACAGTCTCCCACAGCATCCTTGCTGCTAAACTGAGGAAGTGTGGTCTAGACTCTCAGGTAGTGAGGTGGACTGTGAACTGGCTAAGGGGAAGAAGCCAAAGAGTTGTGATCAATGGGGCGGAGTCTGGTTGAAGACCTGTATCCAGTGGAGTCCCTCAAGGGTCGGTACTGGAACCAGTATTATTCAATATATTCATCAATGATTTGGATGAGGGACTAGAGAGTACTATCAGCAAGTTTGCTGATGACACCAAGCTGGGAGGAGTGGCTGGCACGCCAGAAGGCTGTGCTGCCATCCAGCGAGACCTGGACAGGTTGGAGAGTTGGGCAGGGAAGAATTTAATGAAATATAACAAGGGTAAATGTAGAGTCTTGCATCTGGGTAGGAACAACCCTAGGTTCCAGTATAAGTTGAGGAATGACTTATTAGAGAGCAGTGTAGGGGAAAGGGACCTGGGAGTCTTGGTGGACAGCAGGATGACCATGAGCCAGCAGTGTGCCCTTGTGACCAGGAAGGCCAATGGCATCCTGGGGTGTATTAGAAGGGGGGTGATTAGTAGGTCGAGAGAGGTTCTCCTTCCCCTCTGCTCTGCCCTGGTGAGACCCCATCTGGAATATTGTGTCCAGTTCTGGGCCCCTCAGTTCAAGAAAGACAGGGAAGTGCTGGAGAGAGTCCAGCACAGGGCAACTAGGATGATTAAGGGAGTGGAGCATCTCCCTTATGAGAAAAGGCTGAGGGAGCTGGGGCTCTTTAGTTTGGAGAAGAGGAGACTGAGGGGTGACCTCATTAATGTTTACAAATATATCAAGGGGGAGTGTCACGAGGATGGAGCCAGGCTCTTCTCGGTGACAACCACTGATAGGACAAGGGGTAATGGGCTGAAACTGGAACATAAGAGGTTCCGCTTAAACTCGAGAAGAAACTTCTTCTCAGTGAGGGTGACGGAACACTGGAACAGGCTGCCCAGAGAGGTTGTGGAGTCTCCTTCTCTGGAGACATTCAAGACCTGCCTGGACACGTTCCTATGTAGCGTTATCGAGGCGTTCCTGCTATGGCAGGGGGATTGGACTTGATGATCCTTCGAGGTCCCTTCCAATCCCTAACATTCTGTGATTCTGTGAATGTGGAAAAGTGTTTGTCATCACACAGCTGTCTCCCAGACTCAGTGCAGGCAATTGAAATTGTATTACCTCTTCCTTCTGACAAAGATGGTGTCTGATATGAGAAGCAGAACTCATCAATCTAATTTATTACCGGTGCAAATTTCATGCATTCTGTATTTTGCCTCCCTAGCCTCACCATGTGGTTCTTCCCCTCGGATACCTTACCTATAGACCCCACTGCAGTGATTCCCATGCTTCTTTTCTCCCTTTCCCTTGCTTTTGGCTCTGCAGAGACATTTCCTTTTCCTTGGAGATGAGAAGTAATTGCAGCCCATGCAGTAGTCAAGAATTCCAGTCACACAGTCAAACAGGAGAGCTGGGCTTGAGCTCTTCTTAGCCTGTTTTGGTGTCTGCATGTGCTCTGCCAGGAACCCCCACCCAGTTCAGGGTAGCTAAGGAGCAGTTACATGGAGTTACAGCAGCTCCTGTCCAAGTGTCCTTTCTGAGGGGACTGGGAGGTAAGCTACTGATCTCTGTGTTTGTGGCTGTGTTGCTTCCTGCACCTCCTGACTTACTCCCCTAAGTCTACGTCCCCTGAGTCCTTCTGTGTGCATGTGCATGCACGTACACTTGTATGTGTCCCGCTTACATTTGGCTTCCAGGACCGTACATAAGCTGACTCCTGACTTCTGCAGACTGCGTGTGTGGTTTCCCATCACCATCTTCCCTGCTGTTTTTCTGCTGCATTCTCTGTGTGCTGCCAAATTACATTGCAGCGGCACAATACAATGAAATCCCAGTGGTATTTTTTGTCCTGATTGCCATTGTGTGCCCTAAAAGCATGCATATGGTGACAAAAGGAAACAAACTCCTTTGTCTGACCTGCCTTGGACTACTGGCAGGTGGTTTAGGGGAAGGTAATGGAGGGCAGCAGTCGGCCTCATGTATCAAAACGTATGATTTGAGACAGCATAAACTAGTGCTGCTTACATTTGAAATGGTTGGACTTGACTTAGAGTTCAGAGGCTGTGGGGAAAGAAAAAGGTGCATGGTAAAGTCTTCTGGTATAAAGCGTAAAAACATTTGCCATCTTCCCACTCTTATCAGCTTAGGCCACCCCACCCCCAAGCTTCCACTGAACATGTGAGGGTTCATGTGTTTGAAAGCAGGAGAGTATTTTTCTCCGAGCTGAGCCCAGGCAAACCAGAGGTGGTTGGTTTGTTGGGGTTTTTTTTGCAATCCTTGTTTGCTGTCAGATCAAGTCCTGGATGTGTCAGCATGACATCCTCATCACCCCGCAAACTGCCGGAGGAGCAGGTTTTGGTGTCATGTTAACACAACCATGAAAGTAAGACTCAAGTTTTTTTTTAGAAAGAGCTGTGGGTGCACGAGTAAGCATAGCAAAGGCACAAAGAAAAGACAGGAGTATATCTGTGCAAATGTGTTGTTCACCAGCTTCATGTGATGCTGGAAAGGAGTTGATGTTACTCCAGAATCTATAAAGCTATTCGCAGTCATGTTGCATTGTGTTGGGCAAGGGAACGTTTCTGAAACAGCACAGTTACAGAGATGCTGACAGAAAAAAACATGAAGATTGTGTATGCTGAGCTACACAGTAAGATCTTCAGTACCTTTGGTGCTGCTTTGAGAGGCATCCCTTTAAAATTGCTCTCAAATAGCTGGAAAGCAGAGGAAAGGAAAAGAGAAACCCAGTGGCATATCAGAGCCTGCATGGATGGAGGATTTGGTTTACAACCAGCATGCAAAGTCCTGGATTCCCTGATGTGAGCAGAAATTCACTGCAATTATTTAAGACTTGATGAGTATGACTCTCTGGGGCATGAGTATGTCTTGCCCCAAAGACATTATCCTATCGTTGCCTGTGTACCACACCGATATGATGTAGCCTTACTTTTATTACTGAGCGTAAGTTCTGTCAGAAGCAGAGCAAGATGGACTTGGGCTAAAAGAGTTGCTTGCACAAAGCAAATGTACATCTCAGTGGCTTGAGATTCACACATGAATATTCTGTGGAGAAGTTTAAGTTGTTAGGGATCTTACGCCCTCCAGCACTGGGTTGTGGCAAGCTCAGAGGGCAAGAAAAACGGAAAGGTTGACTGCGTGCTTAAAGCACAGGGCTGGGAGCCGCAAAATCCATGTGCTTCCTCTGGTTCCCTTCTCCTGTGACCTTGGGGAAGAGAAGGTTCAATTTTGCCTGCCTCATACCCTCTTCTTTGTCAAGTGGGAGTAATAATAATAATAGCAACCTGCTCAGTGGAGAGGTGGCAAGGCTTGATTAGTGCCTCAAAACATGCTTGATGCTTTTGAAATTTGTAAGATACTGTAAGCTTGAAAAGTTACTTTTTTTTTTCCACACTGTACAATAACCACAGATGTGGGAGCTTCCTCTCCCTGCTCTGGGAGTGCAGTAATGGAGGGGTGGGTGGGAGGGAGGGAGGAGTTATGGGTTGGGATAAATACAATGACAGAATTATAAGGGGGACCATGGAGGGTAAAAGGAACATATTGTTCACACCACTAACTGATGCAAGACAGTGGATGTAGGCTGTGTACAGACCAGGCATACATACTTTTTTAATCCATTTTAGATTTTTTTTTCCTCCATTATTCCCAGTGTCCTTATTACAAATAACCACAGTATTATTGGCCTTGATGCTGCAGATTCATGATGCTCAGCAGGAAACGTGAGGTTGGCCTCCAGCAAGGGCGTGATTGGAAGCAGTGAGCTGCAGAGGGGGGAAAACTGAGTGTAGCTCCCTGCCTCACACAGAAGTCCTCCTCCCCTGCCAGGCTGGAGAAGAGGAGGGACAAGGACAGATCCGTGTCCTCAGGAGGAACGGCTGTATGGCCTGGCCTGATTCGAGCCCTGTGTCTCCGTGCCCAGCCTCCCCCATGCAGCAGGTGGAAGTCATGGGATTGCTGAAAGTGGTTGGCTTGGCAGCGAAGGGCTGACTCAGCGCATTTTATTTGTGTATATATGCAGCACGCCCCACTCACGCTGCGCAGAGTCGACCTGCTCCTGATTCTGCTGATAGGCACGTTACTGCAGCCTGCTTCACGGCAGGTAATCGCCACCGCACCGCCTCCCAGCCCTCCTCCATGGTAGCCGAAGTGGTGGCTGGATGTCCTTAGATGACAGGGAGCCTCTTGTCACAACGAGTGCTGAGACAAACCTCCTTGCTCAGGGCAAGGAGGTGTTTGGGCTGGGTGAACTTGTCTGGAGAGCAGCGGGGGCCAGAGCAGCATAGGTTATTTAATGCACTACGGAAAGAGGTGAGAGTGCACAGCAGGTTTGTTAGCAGCCAGACACGCACTCTGCTTGTTATTTTTGAGGAGGAGGGAGATAAAGGAAAAGACCTCGAGTCACTTTCCATTACTTCCTGTAAAGGTGAAGCAATAACACTGTTGGGCATCGGCATGTTAGAAGGCACCTGACTGCCAGCTGAAGCAGCAGCTGAGCTGTCACAGCTCCAGTGTTCATGGCAGCCTGGCAAGGAGTGGCGTTCTGCCGTCCAGTCCTTCCCACAGGCAGGGCAGTGCCCTGGCAAGGCTGCCATGGCTGCAGTGCAGACGGGCTACGAAGCCATGGGAGCAAGTCCCGTCACACCGAGGGAAGAGTAGGTAGGTACTGGCTTGGTTTAGAGCGTTGCATTCCTCCCCAGCTGGTTCAGAGAAGGGTGATTTCTCTGTGGCCATGTGCAAATGGACACAAAACAGATGCAAAATACTCCCCCAGCTATTTGGTAGCACTGTACGTGCCTTTTGCTTTTTTGCTTTGGATAGATGTACGTGACTGCCTGAGAAGCCCAGCACCACCTCCTGGCCTTTTTCTGAGCCCAGCGTCAGGGACGAGATTATCCTTTATTTTTGTCTGCTGCCTTTGGTTTTCACCAAGTTAAAATTCAAAAAAAACCCCACCCCAAGTCCCAAAGTCTCATACCAGATAAAGGATTTAATAGCCAACAAAACGAATCCTGGAATGGAGGTAGGGAGGGAGAGATTTTTGCAGTTCAGACGATGCAGAGTCACAGAGTGCTAGGCGTTGGAAGGGACCTCTGAAGTTCATCTAGTCCAACCCCCCTGCCAGACCAAATTTTTGGATATATTTCCCTACTCCTTTTTTTATCCATGGCAAAAAATGTCAGCAAGACAATGACTAGGAGCTTCATGCCATGAGGGACAGACTACATTTTCAGCACACACCTCTTGAAGCATTGCTTTTATCCAGGCCCCCTGTCCCAACTGCTCTGTATTGTCCACGAAGATTCCTACTGCAGATTCTGGCCTCATTTCAGCCCCATCAGGGCACACATGACCAGTTTGATTCAGTGGCAGAACTTGGCTTGAATGTTGTCAAGATGCTGAGTAATTTTCTCATAATTACTTCTAATAATTAGTGTCAGCTGGTTTTCATAAGTTTTTTCTACTTACGCTGCTCTGTGCCAGCAGAATCTACACAAAGGAACTTAAAAATCAGGATGGCTGGGTAAATAATTAATCATGGAAAAAAGAAAAAATTGGAGGAGACAGCCAATAATTAGTGAACAGCTCCTAAGTAGTGAGAGCTGTTTTTTCTGCACCAACCTGGACTGAGAGGTTTTCATCTGCAGTGGGGGTGGCTGGTTTGTATTTTGTCCAAATGCACACATCCTTTGCCATCAACTGGTAGAGTCTGTTGGTGTATTTACTGGCAAAGATGGCTTTTTCTTGCATCTAGGAGGACTGCTTGACCTGGTATACCCATGTACCTTTGCCCTGGTGCAAACACTGCCATGGTGCTGCAGCAGTGACAGCTTCAGGATCCGTGGCCTTGTCAGAGACTCCCTGTTCACAGGTCTGAGAAAGGTCTGACTAGGTCTCTTTTTAATTTTTTTTTTCTTTTCCCTCCCTCCCCCACTCTGTTATTTTTAAGTTTCCTTCCTCTGCTGTGCAAGGCAGCCTCCACACCTCCGCACCATGCTGGAGGGATGCGGGCAGGCGGTTCCCTCTGCAGCAGGCAGGAAGAGCCAGAGAGCAGAGCAGCCGGCGCCCACACCTGCTGCCATTCCAACTGCTCAAGCAGCCAGCCTGCCTCAGCTGCTTTTGATTTTACCAGAAAATGTCATGCTTTGACTCAGAGCTGGATGCTGTGGGGATGAGCGTTCCACGCATCCAGCTGGTCCCAGCCTGCTGTCCCCGTGCCAAACGTGCAGGGTTGCTGCAGGCTGTGCTTGCAAGGAGCTTCTGTGGGGACACCGTCAGTGTTCTCCATGCCTGCTTCCCCACTCATGCCTTCAGCCAAAGACATGAGTTTTTGCGCTGATGCTTTGTCCTGGGGGTTGTTACTGCAGCTGAATCTGTGGCGGATCATATGGTAGGTAGGCACCTCCGAGGAGCACCTCCAGTGCAATGCTTATTTCCAGTGTACCATTATACACCATCATTACTGTGGCTTTCCCTTATATGTAGCTCCTTAGCCCCTTCTCTTCAGTTTTACTTCCATCTTAGCACCTCCATTTCACTGGCTCACCACGTTAAAATAAGTTTCTCTCCTGGAAAGAGCCTTCTGTGTGGCCCTTTGTGCAAGACGAGCATCCCAGCAAGATGCTCATCATCTTTGGAGACCACCATCCTGCCTTCCTGCTGGGTGGGAAGTTTCATTGCCTTTTGCTTGGTATCAGAAACAGAGACTTTAAATGTTGATGGCAAGTGTGGCCTGACCTCAGCAGCTCACTCCCCTTTGCCTCCAGCACATGCGAAAGCTCCACTTTAAAATGCAGTTGGGCCAGACGCTGGTTTTCCAGCCTGCAGTATTGTGATGCTGCACATGCCTTGCAGCCCTCGGGGGAGCCTTGCAGAATGTTTTGTCTTTTCTCTAGGTATTTCTTCACTTGGGTGAAACCATGCCTTTAATGTGGCTGCTGGCAGGTCTTGGCACCCCTGCAGGAGACCAGCATGGAGACCTAGTGCACGGCTTGTCCCACTTGTCGTGATGTGCTCAGCCAAGGTGGCAGGACTGCAGCCTCGCTGTGTCACCTCTGCTGCCTCCGGGTGCAGAGACACCTCTGAGACTCCTTCAGGGAGGAGATCTGCGATCTCTGAGCACTTGCACTGCTGTTATGCTCAGCAGAAGAGCAAGGCTGACCTTTCTTTTCCCTTTCTTCCCCTCTCACATAGAGGGAGAGGTGGATAAACCCTGGGTTAGTGCATGTTAAATACTCCTTTGAGCAGCACTGGACTGTGTACTGTAGGAGCCAGGAAGACAGCTTGGTGTCTTGGTACATGCTCTGAGGCCTTGGCTCCATCCTTGGTGTTGACTAAAATGACGTGCCTCTGGCTTTCGCTTTTGATGCCATTTTTGGGACATCAGAGCTGAAGGTGTGGTTTCTTAAAATGGTTATAAGTGGGGAGATTGGTCGACTCTTGATTCTGGACAAGAAATATTGCTTGTCTTAAAAGGGCCTTATGTTTTGATCTCACCTTTGGAGGTGTGGCAGGGAGAATCAGCCCCATCTCTCCTTGGGATTCTTCACACTAACCTTGTAGACATCAGAGAGCTGCAGCAGCTGCGATGAACATGCAGAAGAATCAAAAGGCTTTGCCTAGACTCACCTACACAAATTCTCATCCGGTTTATCTGATACACTTTTGGCTTCCTTATATCCTCTCCACCTGGTTTTTTCACTGGTGCTTTGTCCTGGGGGTTGTTACTACTGGAGAATCTGTGGCAGATGATGTGGCAGGTTAGCACCTCTGATGAGCACCTCCAGTGAAATGCTTATTTCCAGTGCAATGCGTATTTCCAGTGTACCGTCATACACCATCATTACTGTGGCTTTCCCTTATGTGTAACTCCTTATCCCCTTCTCTGCAGTTTTATTTCCATCTTATCACCTCCATTTCACTGGCTCATCATGTCAAAATAAGTTTCTCTCCTGGAAATCAGTGGTGCCCACAGCTTTGTGACTCCAATGATCTTTCCTTCATGTGACTGAGTTTCTCCTGTTCTCCATAACAATTTTTTTTCTCTTAGGTATTCCAGCAAAGGTGCCAATAAATTATTTAGTTCTTCCTTGTTAGTGACAATTAGATCTCCCTTGTGCAGAATGAATGAAGCGCTGCAGTGAGCAACCATCTCAGGGATACGTTAATAAAGCCACGATGCACACGCTTGTCTTCTCACAGCGAAGTTGAACGTCGTCTTGCATATGAATAGTCCAGTTCTCTAGATACAAAAATAGGAGTGCCCCAAATCTGCCTGTTATCTTTCCATGGCTTTGCACAGACTTATGTATGCTGTCTTGTGGTTTGATGTAGCCAAACTTATTGGAAATGTGCTTCTACCCTCTGGAGTGTAGGGTCCCTGGCAATGAGTTCAGTGGTGGTTTTCTTCCAGCACTGTATTCACTCACATATTGCTTTTTAATATTGTAAAAGTTACTGTGGTTTTTTTCATCTCTCTAAGCAAGTAGATGGGAACCTCCGATCAGCTGTTTGGCAGATGTTAACCAGAATCAGAGGTCCCAGCTCAAACAGCCACAGAAGGAAAATTCAATGAACAAGAAATCAATACCAATAGCTGTGAGACACAGCAATGCACAGACCTGTTTGAACCATTCAAAAAACTCACAGGAGAAAAGGTGACATTCTCTGAGAGTAAAAGTTGTGATGTCTTTCATTCTTTAAGGGGTTTTGGTTTCTTATGTTTGCTATTGCAAACATTGATTTCTGCTTTTTACATTTTTTTACAACTTTTTCCTCTTTCTGCTTCCTTATATTTTGCTACTGTTTTGAAAAAAAACTGCATTTAAGCTGAAGGGGTTTTTTTCTGTATTTTTTTCTCCCCACTTTTTTCCCTGTTAAGCCAGAGAATGAGCAAGGTCGTAGAACTTCTCTAGAAAAGTTCACTCGCAGTGTGGTAAGTTCCTTTTCTTTTCACTCCTCCCTTTCCTCAGAACTTTGTTTTTAGTTGGGGGGAATGTGGATGCTTGACTTTTTATTTTATCCTTTACTTTTGCAACTAGCATCTTCGCAGCTTCCCTTTTAGTACTGGAATTCATCACAATAGCAGCTCTAAAGAAGGGGGCGTGGTGCGGGAATTAGAATTCCATGATGCTCATTCTGGCTTATCATCGCTGCAAGAGCAAATTGATTTTTGTCTAGAATGAAACGCAAGGTTGTCTTTCTGCTGTGTTCCCACTACAGCATTTGTTGCGGCATTTTCCTTGCGCTACGAAGTAGAAGAGCATGGTTCTCACGGCACCATCGCAACACTATCCGTGTGGTTACATAGTGCATGGTAAATGATACCGTATGTATATACACATACTTACCCACCCACAGCGCTGCAGCCACTTCCTCCGCTGCCCCCACCTGTCAGTGCTTGTGTGAATAGCGATGGGCGATAACCTTCGACTCCTTCGTGATGCCCGTAGCGGAAAAGGAGCGCAGCGACAGCGAGAAACCTGCTGCTGTTAAACCTTTTAGATAAGGGTGCGGTGGAATCTGAAGGGCAGCAGACAGATGTCCCCTCCTCTCTTGTTTTTCACCAGTCTACAAGCTCTGGTCAGTCTGTCCAGGTGGGGGAAGCTGGTCCAGCTGCGATGGGATGCTGCAGCGCAGGGCACTGCTGGGCACCAGCTGAGGCTGCTTCTCTCCAGCACGCAGGGCAAGACCCCAGAGCTTGGGCAAGACCTACTTGTCCCACTTTGCTTTTGGGGCTTTGCGTGTGCAGCAGGTTTTCTAGAAAAAGGGAAGAGCAGGGAGAGGAAGCAGGACCAGAGGCAGGTGCTGCAGGTAGGGTGGAGGACCGGAAGTACTGGGCAAGATGGGGAGGACCAGGCTGTGTGCGTAGGGTGGCACAAAGCAAGCAGAGGGCTGGAGCTGAAGATGTAGTGACTGGGTCAGTGGGGGGTTACTCCTGTGTTGCTCAGTATTGAGTACACTTCGACTTGGTATGTCCTGTGGTTTTGGCATACTGCTCTGGTCTTCTTGTATTGCCCATCATTAGTTGGAATATGGGGGTAGTCGTCAAGCAGTTGATTCCCATGGAATCATAGACCTTGTCATGGCAGGTTTACAATGAAGGCATTGGACTATATGTATATACAGTACATATGCTCGCATTGGTGTATGTATGTATAACTGTATATACACTATATACATACACATGGCATAGAAAACATTTGTATGTACAGATAGAAAAGGGGAAATTGTGCAGGTAAGTGTGAGCTGTCATAGAACGAATAAGCCAAGGGGGGTTCTTACTGATGTTGCCATGCTACAGCACAAGCCAAACCAAATGTAACATGCAGAGCTTTGTAGTATATCCACTGGTAGACTTCCTGGGGTATGTATTTATATAGCTAATGCATATGCACACATTTAAAATATGTTGATACAAAATATATCACTATGCCCATCTGCATATTTACTACTTTCTAAGAGTCTGCCAGAAAGAGGAATAGGCAAGATTTTTTTAAAACAAACTATGCAGAAATATTTACACCGAGTGGTAAATTCTACTCCCAGATTTGCCAAATAACATGGAAAAATAACTCGCACTTTACTAGACTGGCAGGATTTATAGTAACACAGCCAAGGACGGAGTTTTTCTCTTGCGTTCAATTTGAAGGGTAACCTGACAAGCTCAGTTTGGGGTGGCAGAATTATAATGTAAACACCTGTAAAAAAAATCATTGTAGATTGGTCGGCACTAGTTCATTTTTTGTCTCACTAAAGAGCATATTGTAAACATTTTCTTTCATTTTTCTTAATACAGATATAAAGTGTCATCCTCTGATGGCGTGGTAGCTACCAGAACTAGACAGTGTCTGAATTTTTTATACTTTTCGTTATGGCAGTTTGTCACTACCATCAAATGAGAAAATATCACTATGTTGGCGTGTCATAATGTCCTCAGAGGACAGCATTACCAAAGCAGTAACTTTATGGCGTACTCAGGGGACTAAATTAAGACCAAGTTAATTCTGCATGCTCTAGTTCTCCAAAAATGCACTGCAGTTCCCCAACTGTGTAGGAGTGGAGCAATGCATTGGCCCCCGTTCCCAGAGCTCCACTGTGCTTTAGTGATTGCTCATTGCAAGGTCACATGCTCAAGCTGACCCTGCACAGGCAAGGTGAAGTTAAGCAAATGCTTAGGGTTTGGCTGGAACAGAGCTCCAGTGCTCGGTTCTCTTCAGTGAGGAGCCCTAAGCCCATTTTGTAAACAGAGTGATATGAGGTCCCATTTCCAGTGATGGCTGTAAGAGGAACACCCAAAAACAAGCAGAGCTAGAAGGTTGTTTGCCTTAAGGAGCCGTCGCTGGGATGAAGTGGTGGCTGTACTAAAAGCTGCCCATGGACCTGGGCCACTTGCAAACTGTGCCGCTCTGTTTGGCGCTGGGAGGGCACAACAGACACCTGGGGCAATGTTCAGATTGGGCTGTGGCACGTGATCCAGCATTTTGGGAGATGATTGAACTGAGGTCCTTGAAGGCTTGGCTTTGCAGGATGTATTCCAGGCCATGGACCTCATGGTGCTGGACTCTTCGGAGGATATGGTGCCTGCTGGGGCAGCTCCCCGGAGGTCTGAGCCAGCCTGGAGGGTCCTGCCCAGCCAGACCTGCCCCACAGCCTTCCCACTCACTGGGAAACCCTGCCAAAGGCATGGGAAGCAGAAATGTAATGCAAAACTTGGGGCAGAACTCCAGAGCTTTGGTTTTGGATAAAACCATGAATTTTAAAGTAAATTGCATTTGATTTTGAAGATTTAAATATGAATTTCAAGGATGCAATTTGGCTGAAGATGTATGCCATTTAGCAAAAACATCCAAAAAATTATTAGTTGAGGAATGGCTGAAAGACATGTACACTGGGGAGTAAAGTGGCCTGGCTGCGTTTGTTCTATCTGCATCACCATGACGATTATTAAGGTCATAAGAATATTTAAAATATGTTTTAAAGTAGGGAGCAAAATCTTGCCTAGCATCAATCAGTTATTATTTCCTATAGTACTCTGGCACTTCAGACCTATTGAGAAACTCACCTGAATAATTTTTAGCTCATTATTTCTTCAGATAAAGCAGCCGCTGTTGATTGAATATGTTATAACTTTTCAGCTGTGATAAACAACACAGGGAAAACATATATCTAATGACATATATATATATGATGATATTCATAGCATAATAAGGACATGGACCTGTTGGAGTGAGTCCAGAGGAGGGTCATGAAGATGATCGGGGGCTGAAGCACCTTTCCAATGAAAACAGGCTGAGAGAGTTGGTGTTGTTCAGCCTGGAGAAGAAAAAAACCCCAGGAGACCTTATAGCATCCTTCCAGTACCTAAAAGGGGCCTACAAGAAAGCTGGAGAGGAACTTTTTACAAGGGCATGTAGTGACAGAATGAGGGCTAGTGGTTTCAAACTACAAGAAGGTAGATTTAGATTAGATGTAAGGAAGCAGTTAGTCACTCTGAGGGTGGTGAGGCACTGTGAGAGATTGTCCAGAGATGCTGTGGATGCCCCCTCCCTGGCAGTGCTCAAGGCCAGGCTGGATGGGACTTTTAGCAGAGCGGAAACGTAGATATGGAGGTTCGTAACCCTGTCCTTGCTCATGATGCTGTACTTAGAGAGTGCTTGCCCTACCAGAGAAGGCCTGCTTGTAGCCAGAATGCCAGACATTCCCAGCTCCCTAGACAGTGAGACTTCACTTGACTGAAAAAGTAAAATCAGACCTTCTAGGATTGCATGTTCTAGTTTCCTCGATCTCACCACCTTTTGTTTGAGAAAGACAGGAAAAAAATGCAACACTTTACAGAAAGGAATAGTAAAGCTTTGTGAACAAACTGCAAGCAGTATTGCAGGCTTTTTGTCTCCTACTTGGATTAAATCCCTCCCCAGAAAAAAAGATCTTTCAGTGCTTCCGAATTACTCTCCTGTGCAGGGTGGAAGTTCTACAGCCTGGCTTGGGCAGTGCGTACTTGGAGCAAGTGGAAGTCATCTTACTCACAGGGCTCCTGCTCATCTCAGAGGCACAGTCCAGGAGATTAGCCCCAGACCATTTGACACCCTTTAGAGGGACGCCGTGGAGCCTTGCTCGAAAATACTGGGGCAGCACAGTGGTAAGACGGGCATCATGGTCCATGACCCCTTCAGCCCTCTGCTGGGCTCCCATGCCATGAAACCACAGGTATAAACCTAGACTGGCTCTTCCATGCTCTCCATGGAAGCACTGGGGAAGGGTTGATCTCTGGGAGCTGCAGATCTGACAGTCTGTTGCATCGCAGCACTTACTAATCCATTTTAAAAATGATGGCCCTGAGCATTGTGGCAGGTTTATCTTACTACAATTTTCCTTTTGAGTACAGCAAGGATTGACATTATGAAAGCAGAGTTACCCTGTCTTCTTTTCCAAGTGAAGATAAATGGCATCATAAAAATCAGACATCATGTATCATATATGTTATAAATAATACCTGATATTGAGGTAATAATTTTAAAGACACATACACATGAATCCATATATCTACATCTCTCTCTTCTGTCATATTTGATCATCTTACTAATTAAAAGGAGCCTGCTATATTATTTTTAGCCATGCAGTCTCAGCCTAGCTGTTTAAACCACTGTAGTTTCCCGTCTGCTTTAGAAATGATTTAATAATCAGATAGACAGAAGCTTAGTTCTCATAAGCTGAGATGATCCTTCAGGGCCAAGAGTAGAGGGAAGATATATTTTAATGAATACATTTAGGGAAACCACTGCTGCTTCTGTCTCACAAAGGAAGCCACCAACTCTCCGCCTAAATTATGATGGTGACCATTTACATTAAATAAAGGGGGAAACAGGAGGGGATTCCTTTATTGCATCTTGCAGCATCTTGAGTATTATCTCTAAAAGCAGCAATGGTTACTCCAGTAACAACAAGAATTACACAAATAGATACCAGCCTCGACAAGTAACTTAGATAAGCCTGGGCCATGCTACTCAGAATTCAAACTTTCCTAAGTTTCCTATGGTCCAAGAAAGGAATTTCTCCTGTTTGAAAACTGATGTTAAAGTTTCTGGCTCAGTTGCTAGGTGGTGGCCCAATCATTGAATCATAGAATCACAGAATCATAGAATCATAAAATGTTAGGGGTTGGAAAGGACCTCCAGAGATCATCTAGTCCAACCCCGCTGCCAGAGCAGGATCCTCTAGGGCAGCCACACAGGAACACATGCAGGCAAGTTTTGAAAGTCTCCAGAGAAGACTGCACAGCCTCTCTGGGCAGCCTGTGCCAGTGCTCTGTCAATGCTGAGATCTCTGCATTTTATTCCCAGCTGACATTTCTTTAAGAACAAAAAGCTCATGTACATGTACAGCCTTTGAGAGGATCAGAGTTCTGAATCTTTGTGCTTTAAAGGACAAGAGAGTGGTCAGAGCAGTGATACATTGTTTATTCAGAATTTTTACAACTTCTGTCGGAATTGACTGACGTGGCGCACTGTTAGTTGTTACGTTCCTGGACTGAAAAAGCACTTTGCCTGAAGAAAATACAGAAGCTCTTGTGCATCTCTTCCACTGCCTGAGGATGGCAAGAAGAGTTGCATAACCTGGGCAGAGCAAGAGGCGTTTGCTGGCCAGAGCCCCTTGTGAAACTCAGCCCAAGCAATGACAGGATCTGGCAGCTCCAGGCAAAACCAGCAACTTCAGCCAAAGAGTGCTGTGCAAGACTGTTAAGCAAGACTAAAAGACTCGGGAGATTTACTTTGAAGTCAGTGGAGTAGAAGACATCAGATATGGGGAAGAAATGTGGTGTGAAGTGTATCAAGGGGTCAGGTATGAAGCATGCCTTTTCCACTTTTTTTCTAAAGCTTTTCCGAGTGGTTATTCAACTCAGTGCAGAAAGAGAGTGAGTTGAAGGAAGAGGTGGTCTGTGTTCAAGCTGTTTGGGAAGTAGACTGTAGATTAAGAATGTAAGAATTAAAGTTTTCTAATGAGCTTTCTTTAAAGAATCCTGGGTGTTAAGGATGGAACATTTTGTATGGGACAGCAAGTCAGTGAAGACTGAAGATTATCTCAGTTCTCAGGCATAGGTGAAGAATCACAGCTTATTGACCACAGGATACTGAGGGGCAGGAGGCAGAAGGCAGAAGCTGGTAAGCAGGAGCTACTGCAGTCCTTGCGTTAGCAGCAGAAGGATGGTTTTGTGCTCTCATCCAGAAGCTTCGTAGGCAAAGTCCCACATTACATCCTTAATGACTGCGGAGCTGGTGTCCCACCTTAGTTTCTCATGCAGGGATGACTTTTCCAGGAACAAGAATAGGACTGGAGATCTTGTATTTGATAAAGTTGTCCTGCTTAGTGGTCAGGATGCTTTCTGTCTGGAGCCTAAAATGCCCTCCTTCTCTTTGCAGTCGTGCAAACTGACATTTTCATGGTTAACATTTCCCCTGCTGTAGTTGTCTGGTATCTTTTAGCTATTTTATACTCTACTAACCTTGGCTCAGGGTTCTAAGTGCATCCCAACTCAGTACTCAGCGAGACACAAAGTTGCACGTTTAGTTTCAGTTCATGCGTTTCTATTAATTGTCATTATACAGCTATTAAAGTGTTAGTGTCTACCCTGCCTGCTTGGCTGTCCCTTCCTAGATGCTGTCAACAATCTACTCTTCCAGCTCCATGTTATTACCCTTGTTCTTCTCTGCCGCCGCTCTCTCCCCGATTCTCAGCTTCATCCCTTGGCCACTGCTGATTTTTATGTGCTCTCAGTTTGTCTGCTGGTGGATGAGAGTCCAAGTCACGCTCTTAACTGTCCTGCTTCTGTTCTTAGTTCATGAATATGGTGTCACACGTATGAAATTTGTGGATGGGATCTTATCTTTCTCAGGTGAACTGTGTGATGTTTTGCACAGCTCTGTGTCCCTGTGATGTGTTACAAATGCTAAGCATGAACACAGTGAAGAAGACTGGAAAACGAATTGCTGCCTGATATCATCAGGGCTCACTTTTTAACTTTTTCCTTGATAATCTCATAGGACTATCATATACTTACCAGCGTTCCCACTTTTTCACTTTCCCAGCTCTACCAGCTTGCATAAATAGATAACAGCATTTGAGGTCATGGGAAGTATTCATGACCTACAATATAATACAAAGGTTTAAGCCATTAAGGGTAGAAAATAGTAGTAGAAACAATGGTAAGTAAAAAAAAGTGCTGAGATGCTGATGAAGTGGGTATCGGAAGAGACAGGTAATAGGGAAGGATATAAGAATGGATGCCAGGATTTGACATGAATAAAAGACATCTGAGGAAAGGATTGGTTTTGTCTTTGGAAAATATTTTGCTTTAAAACAAATGTGCTTGCTCCACTACTCCGGTGGTTACCAAATACTGACTTCTATTGGGAAAAGGTACTTGCATTACGTAGGTGGTAGAAAACATCAGAATGTACCCAAAGCACAAGGGGATCCAGTCAACATTTGCAGCCTGTGTCTGATTGTTCTCTTAGATGCAATAACGAGTTGATGTCAGCATCTAACACTGAGGAGGGCTGGGTGCTGGCCTGTACAGTGCATGTATTGACTGGTTGCTGCAGGCTTGAATATGTCATATGTCTTGCTGCTATTGGCATTGTACCTTCCCTGAAAACGTCTGCCCTCTGTGGACTCGTGCTGCACGCTCGTCAGTTTGGTAAGCGGTGGGTTGCATGTGTTGCATGTGTGCTGCGTAGTCTGTTCTCCTTTAAAGGGTAAGTGTTCATCATTTCTAGTGGATAAGTTATTCTTCCCTTCCTACAAACACCACTGGGGCTGCTGGTGCACAATGGCAGCTGCCTTTCGCCCCCAAGGTTGCTACCTTCCAGCAGTGGGTGAGTGACCCTGTGTATGCAGTTTGGGATCTTTCTGGATGAAAGACACTCTGTGGAGCTCAGGATATACTTACTATTCATTTATGTCTTTTATTTCAGCCACATACAAACTCTGGAAGATGAAAGTCGGTACCTTCCCACTACAGACAGGTCTAGCTGCTAGCTGCAGATACCAAGCCAGGACCTTAGCAAGGTGTTTTTTGGGGAGAGCAGGCTTAGGCCCTGCTGTGATTTCAGCCAGGCTTTTTCCTCTACTCCAGAGGGGTTTGATTTTCAGTGGAATTTCTGGTTTCTTCTAACTGTCCAAGGTATTTGCATGTCTGATTCCCAGTCCCACTGAAGGCAATCAGAGTCCATTGCACACAAAGGAAAGAACAGAATCACACCCTGCCCAAGAACTGGACGAGCAACATGCAGTGAGGGCATTTTCTGAGGTGGCTTGAAAAAACACTTTACTGAACCATTGTATATTGGCTGCAGTGATCCATTTGCATCTCCATATTCCCTTTTTTTGTTGGAGGGAGGGAGGGATGGGCCCTGGATCTGTAGCCTGAAGCTGCCCACCTGGCAGGTCTGTGCTGAAGTGCCCTCTTTCGGTGTGGTAAGTTTAAGCTGTCCATAGGCTGCTTCCACTTACACCAAAATTGACTCGAACACATTGCCAGATACACAGAGCCCAGACTGCTCCACAGCAGAAGAGAATCCCCCTCCCGGTGCTGGTGGGATGGCAGAGGAGGGATCCAACCGTTATGAAGCTGTTCTGGGAGTGGGTGAGTACAGGGCTTGTGTCAGCTCCTGGTTTGTGCCATACGCTGTGGTGTGCTGGTATTTCTCAAAGCGAAGTGTAACGCCTCGCTTAGGAAGCGCAGGAAATTGTCACAAAATAAAAAGGGTACGGGCGACACCGATTTTAATTGGACTGCAGCTCTGATCTGTTCCCATAGTGATAGAAGCTGGAAGAGGAAATAAAGCAACATCCAATGTAGGAACCTAACCCATGGTTGGGCAGATTCACTGTGATCAGTAGTAATGGTGAGAAGCTCAGGTAGCTTTGTCAGTGGTGTCCTCCACCACATTTTGTGTGCTAATTTATGTTATATATGTTCCTAGTTTACATGTGTGTGTTTGTTTTGTGTTGAACTAAGTTATTTTCCATTATTGTTTATTTTTAACTTTGTTTCTTATTTAACATCATTAATTTATGTTGCTTTACCTCATGTTTGCAATGTATTTTTTTAATGAAAAAGAATCTAATAAAAAGAGTATTTTTAAAATGACACAATATTAAAATTTCCATGCAGTGTAATGCAACATTGAAAACAAAACTGTGATGGCAGAGCTAGGGCTCTGGCAATCTCTTTTTTCAGAAGTAAAGCTTGGTGGTAAGACATTGTCTGCCCAATGCCAAAGTGCTCATAGTACATTAGTTAAAACGTAGGATATCTGAGCAGAGCTTGTCACCGTGTGAAAAAAACCCTCAGATTCAAGCTGATGAAAGTCGGGTTGCCTCGTCTTCAGTGAAAATGCAGATGCACCCATGTCGTCTGCTGGGGGTCTTACAGAGGGATGGGGCAATGCCACTCCCCAGGAGATGACTTCTCTCCAGGAGGGTGATGCTTCTGGCTGGAGCAGCTTGGACAACAGGATGGGAAAAGGACACCCCTGAGCCTCAAACGAGGGCTAGAGAGCAAGAAGTGGAGTCAGCTGTAGCAGATGAAGTCATGGGCTGGGTGGGTGGAGAGCGTGGAGGTGAACAGTCATCACAAAAGTGCTTTGGTCTGTATTAACGTGGCAAAAAGGGGAGACACTGCTGCCACACCAGAAGCTCTCCGCATGCTTCCTCTCCACTGTTGCTGCAGCCACGAAGGTCCCTGTGGGACAAATCCTTCCTGAGGATTGAGGTAGGTTGCTGACGGCACACGTGGGAGTGCTGGCTCGTGCACTCTGGTGGTGAATGTCTGCATGCTACAGACAGGGACTGCGCTTGCTGGGCAGAGCACGTTCACATTGTGTGAAACCACAGGTACTGGACAAAGCTAAACTTTCTATTTAAAATTATTTTAAAGTGGTAATTCACAGCCTTTGTCTTCTCTCCCAGCTGTACAAAGTGCTGAGTTTGGTAGATGAAAGCAAAGAGCAAGATGGTGCCTCACAGAGGAGGTTTAAAAGGAGTGCTATCTCTTTTTTGTGTCAAATCCTATACATATTCTTTTTCTTCTACTTGGCTTCTTACCTATGTTAAGTTACTGAATTCTGCTTCATTAAAATAATTGCTAATTGCATTTTACGTTTCAGTTTAGTAGCTGCTCAGCAAAGGCTCTGCCATCAGAGATGCTAAGCATCTCCTGTGGGCTGCAGGTTCATCTTCCTTTCACTGGGCCTCAGTGAGAGCCCTGATGGTCCACAAGTGCCAAGGTCTGGTCCTCTGCCTGACACGTAGCCAAGCAGTAGGATGGGCCACATACTTGAATGTCAGATTCTGGGGGGGTTTATTAAGGATTCCCTAATGTTTTCCTTAGGTTACTCCAAATTAGGATTTTATACTGCCTCTAAGAACTGAGGCTTCTGTCATGCCAGTGTCCAGGGGTAAAAAAAAATCATTCACTCGCTGCAATAAGAAAGAACCAGGCATTACTTCTACCAAGATGTGGTGAAGCTGCACAAGATCCTTGCTTGAAAGCTCTGTTACAGTTCAGCTGCTTGCAGGGAATGAGAGAAAAGAAAGCCTCCTACATCCAACAAGACACACAACATATGCCCTACAACATGTCCCCTACTGCTTGTGCTACGCTGTTTGAGTGACAACAGTCTGGGTTTTTAATTGTCGTAACCCTAATTAGTAGTGACAAATATTTTGCAACTGGAGGACTGGGGATTTCTTCATAAGCTTTAGACCCCATGTAAAAAGTTTACTCCTTACATCCAGTCCAATCTTGCCTTAAGTCATTCAGCATATGCGTACGACAGACTAAAAGGAGGACTGTAAGTATGCTGAGCTTGAAATCATATGCTTCCAAAATCCCCTGCCAGCGCAGCTTAAATGAAATTTCTTCTGGAAATAAGGCAAGAGTTGACATTTTCTATCAGTGAGGAGAGGTAGAAATGTGTAGGCAGCCACTGGTTTCCTGCTAAACAAAGATGTGTGTGAGGAAAAGAATCATTTACTTTGGTTGAACCCTTTTAAAAGAAATCAGGTGTTCTTTGTGCCAAAATTTCAAATCATAATAATCCAAAAATTCCTTGCTTTGTCAGGGATCTCCCCCAAGGAATCCTGGCCGAATATCAGACGAAACCCAACATGACCTCTTGGGCCTGAGCTTTTTTTGGCCATATTGCACCCAACTACAAACTGATTTAGCCCCCTCCAGTTCTGTCTGGGGAGTGAGCCACTGCGCCCTCCAAAAGAAGCTGTCGCATGTAGCGCGCTTTGCCTTTTATCATTCGCCAGCAGAAACCTTTTGTGTCTCCTGGTGGACTTTGTGCCTAGGAAGCCCTGGAGAGCTAAACCTGAAACAAAGGTGCAAAAGACCAGACCCACAACTGGTGTAAACTGGCAGCAGTTCAGTGAAAGCAACCAAGTCATGTTGATTTATCTCAGCACATGGATCCCAGCCAGCATTTCCACACGTGATACAACATTTTGCTCTCTTTTTGTTCATTTTAGTAACAGGAAACAGATACCAGTTCTCCTAATCAAATTTTTTCCTGATCATCTGTAATTTTAGTTTAATGAAGATGTCTAGATGAGAGAATCCCAAACCCAAGTACTTGTCTCGCACCCATCTCCAGCCTGCAGATACTCTTACCGCTCAGACCCATGCTGTGAGACTGGCGCTTGTCTCTACATTGCCTTGGAATAAAATCCCCTACACCAATGTGCCTCTAGTCGGGGGCCACTTTGGTACCAAAGCTGCACATTACACTTACTTACACACCGTTGCTGTTGGGTGTAGCCAAAAATTTCACAGCATTAATACCTGTGTGTGATTCCAGGGATCCTTTTTCCATCTGTCTTATCACAGAGGTGGGCACAACAGCCAAGCAGACAGCATCTCTGCCTGCTTCTCACTGTCTTAAAACAGCTTCTTGCACCCACCTGTTTGCACGTCCCCATGCGTGAGGCTGTTCAGCACCTCACACTTCCCTAGTGCAGTTTTCTTCCTGGACAGCTGGGCTTCATGGTGGGGACTTACCCAACCTGCATTTAGGAAATCTGTTGCAGAGCCAAGATACGGGGTCTGGGTTCCCAAGCTGAGACCCTCCCCTGAGATGGGGGAGCTGCAGATGGACCCTGGCACCTTTGCGTGCCACGGGAAGCAGTTGCCACTGGGAAACCTGTGAGCAAGGTTTTGCTCTGCACAAACCTTGGCCATCGGCTCTGTTTCCATCACACTACCTTCTCCAGGGCAGCCTTTCTGTCAGTGCTCTTCTTGACCTGGTCCCTGCGTATTCCCCTTCCTGCTTTGAACACGTGTGTGTTGAAATCGGGGCTGGATGTGGAACAGTGTTTTTTCCTCATCCCTGTTGGACCCCGTCACAAGGGAGCTGGCGTACCCCCAAGTTGCCTGCCTGTGCGAAGATAACGAGAGGAACTGCCTGCCACAGATTAGTTAGAGTCTGACTGAATAGTCATTATACAAGCCCAAGGCTTATTTGTAGTTTTCTTTGCTAAGGAAGTACCTGAATATAGGTGGAAACTAATTTTGTTTTTTTTCTAAAACCAGCTACGTTTTTCTTTTAGAAATTAACATCCACACCTTTACCTTCTTCCTATAAATGGGATTCAGGAACTGATAATTCCTTAGCTCTTTCTCTGGTATTCATTAACGGCAACAAAAAAAAAACCCAGCCATGGTTGCAGCCCACCCCGTGAGCACTTCCATGTTGCTCTGCTTGGCCACCTCCTGGAGTAGCACTGGCCTGAGCTTCACAGAAGTGCATTTTAGAAGAATGGTAAGAATAAAAGATTTGTTTTATAATGAAAGAAAGCACACATGCCTTAAACAGCAGCAGTGCTATCGTGTCTGCTGAGCTCCAGGAGGGAGCTGGTCTCTCCTGAGTTGTGACCTTGGTGCAAGCTCTGGTGTAGAGATGGAGACTCCACAGAGCGGAAAGTGTGGCTCTCTCGTCCTGGGCAGGACATTCGGAGTGATGGCAGTCTGTCCAGCAGCTGACTGCAAATGTGCAGAAACCGGCCAAATTAGGCCATGTGTGTTTGTGCAGCCAAACAAATTATTTGGTGGAAGGCACACAGCTGAGTGGCGGGATGAGGCTTCTGTAGGAAAATGCTACGTCCTCCTGGAACAGCCCTAAATAGAAAGACATTAGAATAATCAAAGGGGAGGAGGCATGTTTCTCTTTTACTTGGAGTATCAACTTCTTAAACAAGGCTTATTTCAAATGACACAATTTTATGTTTGAAATTTTCTTACGTTTTGCACAAACTCGTTTTCACTTTGTGTTTCTCTTGCTCTCTTTGTGGCTCTTTCAAAGAGCAATTAGTAACACTTTCTATTGCAGAGGAAGTCTTGGCTAAATATAGTAATGTGTAGGAGGTTGTTTAAGAGCTGCTAGGTATTCCACAGCTCTCTGGTATTCCCTGATGTTTATTTCAACTTTTTCAGGCATGAGAGCCTGACACCAGCAGGACAGCCCTGGGTGGGGGATCAGGACAGGGCTTTGCCTTCACCAGTTCCCAGGTAACTGGAGAAAGGAATTACCTTCACATGACGGCGTTCTGGGGCACAACCTTGAGCAGTAGCCACCTGGACAGCACTAGCCACAACCTCCTTGCCAAACCACCTGCCTGGGGCAAAACCACAGGCACCAGAAATGCTGGGGGCACGATCACCCCACCATCGCCTGCCCCCCTCTGGGCAGCGCCAGGGCGAGGGCAGCTGTGCACCCCACTCTGGGGCCCCCAAACCACAGCATCACTCACACCTCCGGGTCTCTTCTGTCTGTTTTTCTGTCCATTCCTTCCAGGGAAAGTCTCTGGCGAGCAAGCGCCTCACGGGCCTGATGCAATCCTCCTGACGGCTTCAGCTGACCACCCCGCGGGAGAATCGCCTGGGACCACTGCCAGGGAATTTTGGGGAGAGTGGGTCCCTGCGGGGGAGAGAGCCTGAGGGAGCACAAGCAGAGAGCCACGCGCCGGGGGGATGCTTCTCTTCACAGTTTACATCGACACTTTCCTGCCTGCACAGCTTTGTAAGGATGCCGAGCTCTGTGCAGGTACCTTGCTTCCAATCAGTGTTCGGAGGAGCACACTTCACCGTAGGCAGAAGATCAACAAGGCGAGGGCTTGCTGTCTTGTTTAAGGAGATGGACCCAACTGTGACTTGGAGAAAGAAGAGCTGAGGGAGATTGGTATTTTTCCTTCATCTCTTCTCTCCCTGGCACAAACATGGCCGGAATAGATGGTGCCGCAGTCTCACCTGGATCCAATAAAATATCTGCTGGAAGCTTCTTCTCCTTCTCACAAAATCTCAAATTAATTTCTCCTGACTTTGTTTTTCTTTCCTATGTCTCTCCTCCTTTAAAGCAATGGGAAAAAAAAAAAGGCACTATTTAAGTTCATCACTCCCTGTCCTTCCAATAGCATGTAGCATGTCCAGAGATGATGGCCAAATCCTCAGCTGAAGTCGGCAGAGCGTGAGTGGTTTTCATCACCTGAGGATCTGCCCCCTTGAGTCAGACTCTGATCCTGGTGCAAATGCTCTGACGTTGGCAGAATCACTCTGCATGTGTGTGGTAGTGCAAATGTGATGAGACTGTGCCTGATGCTCAAAAAGTCATGTTTTAGCTGTGTAATGCACACACAAACACACACACGCGTGCGCAGTATTTAAAAGTGAGTTGTTTTATATTGTATTTGATTTTTTCTATTTATTTAAGGTTTTGCATACTTAATGATGGATGTTCAAGCTTTACTCTGAGTACATAGAATTGGACTCCAATCACAGAAGGCCAAAAGAATGGTCACCCGTATGCAGGGAAAGGCAACTCCGATGTGGGCTGGTGCCAAAATTCAGCCTACAGTGAGGAGGGACTTGATGGAGATGAGACTGGCGGAAGCAGAGTGTGAATGGGCAGGGTGCTGGGTACCAGGTAACCCTTCCTAAGCAGCAGCACACCCTGCAGCGATGTGATGCTCAGACAACTGACAGCTGAGATGCACCATTGTCAGAGTGAAACTGTACCACTGGAGGAAATGAGCTTCCACTAAAACTCATCTGACCTACAGCCCATGAATACGACTGCAAGAGATGACCCAGTAGCTTGTTTCAAACTGTTGGGAGTATGGAGGTTAGGATGAGAGAACTGAAATTACTTTAATTTAAAAAAACCACATATAATAGCTGCAGATAGGAAAATGGACTGCATTGACATACAGCATATTGCCTATATATGAAAATTTCAAGGCTCAGTTGACTTCGTACTACAAAGCCTCCTGTATTGTGCAAGCAGTTCAGATCCGAAGCATATGTGAAAATAGACATTTCTTGGTCTTCACTCATGCCAAAGTAAATTGGCTTTTGTGCAGGTGGTAGCAACTGCTCTATGGCTACAAGTCTGCATTCCTACCTAGGCAAAACCATCTAGCTAAGTAGACAGCTGCCTATCAAAAATACTCACTTTTGAGGCAAGTATTATTCTAATATCTAAGGCCTATGTATACACAAAATCAGGCCAGCATAGTTTCTGTCAGAAAAAAAAAGGACCTTCCCTCTTTACCCATGGCATTTATCACTGATACTGTTTTTTTTTCTCCAGAAAACTTGTAATACCAATTTTACCCAAGGTCCATAGGACCCTCTACACCTGCATGAATGCACAGTAGAATATTATGATAATTGTTCTTCACATGAGCCTCTTCCTGTAAAGAAACAACTGCCTGAGGTCTTCAGACCAAGTTTGTCCTACACATAACGTGACACACAAGTGAGTTCCAGGACTGCAGAAACCATCCTGGATGTGCTTGTACATTTGTGCGGTGTCCTGCCTCTGCAGGGGACATTTGATCCCCTCCAAAGTGTCACTTAGTTGTCCTTGCAGGACCCATTTCTCTTCTGTTGCCCACCCAGCCAAAGGGTCCCTTCTGGGAACAGCAGGCCTTTGTGTAACAGGCCCAGTCGTACCTTCATGTGCATTTGTACACATCCCCTGCACATTCATACATGTCCTCTTAGGTTGTCCCTAGGAATATGCAAAGGCTGGCTCTTCTCGGAGCCTTGTTGACAGTGCTTTTATCTGTGTCAGACACACCATTGCCATGTGTGAATGCCTCATGCATCACTGGAGCTCTGTAAACCAACAGCTGCTCACATCCCAAGCTACTCTACTGCCACTGCTGCCCACCCTCTGGGCTGAGGCATTTCCCATGGGAGGTCTGTCCTGTGAACCCCCAGAATGGTCTGCAGAGCATTCCTGAGTGGGATGAAACTCAGGTGTGCAGCAGGGAGCAGAGTTGACAGAACTAGGGAGTCTGCTTTGCAGTCAGTTCCTGACACTGCACGTGTCTTCTCTTGGGGTAAGGATGGGGTAGCTCCGTGGAGGTATTCCTCAGCATCCTGCAGCATGGAGGCACATGTGGGCAGAACTGAAGGGTACTGATGGGTGCACAGGACAGGTGGAATTTGGATTTTGGTCTGTGCAGAGAGCAGCAATGCCAGACTTTAACTTGGAGACGTGCTGCTGCCCTGTGAGCAAAGCACCCTGCTCCATCCTTGCCGCTCCATTCCTGCAGGGCAGTCGTGTTGGCTGCCGCAGTGTTTTGCCAGTGGGGAATGTGCTGTGTTGGAACAGTTGAGCGCATGGAGGGAATTTTTACAGACACAGAGAGCATGCATATGGGTGTACGTCACGGGGGCTGGGTGCTGAACAGCTTGCTATTTAAATGCACACTCGTGCAAGCTACTCTGCTCAGTAATGGCTAGCTGAGCGGACAGAGCTGCATATTCTCTAGAGGGAAGAAAGCTCTGCTCCTCATTTCCTGACTAAATTTCTCTAAAACAAACACGAGAGTAGACAAGGCCTCCTCTTGGGAGCACGTATGGACTGCTGCTTCTGTGGGTTTTTTTTCTTCACGTGATGATACCAACATGTAACTACTTCCACATGAACCACATCCTTGAATTATTGCTCTTTAATAACATTGCTTGTTCCAGGTAATGCTGCTCTTGTGCACTCACCAGTATCCCACTGAGTGCTGCAAGCAGTAATCCGCTGCTTTATAAGCGTCCCATGTCTTCCAACTACCTCATCGTCCTGAAGATGAGTTAGGAAATCAACTTTCCTCCTCTATTTATGTTCTGAATGGCATTGTTTCAAGGAAAGGCAGTCTGGAAAGCTTTTACAATGTCCGTGCTGTGCAAGCCAGCTACAAAGCTTCCCACACTTACAGGGCTGTGGCTGTGAAATATGGCTGTACACTGTTACTTGGACAATCCAGCATTCGTGGCTGTTGTAGCAAAACAGTACCAGGACAAGCACTAGGAAGGTTCGACAAGCTTGTGCAGGCAGTGTTAGGCTAAAGCAAATGGATTAATGTACTCTGAGTATAACTCAGCACTAAGATCCCATAGAGTACTGTAATAAAATGGTAGCAGGGCAGCCATAAAAGCTGACATAATAATACCAGGATGAATGTAGCAATAAGGTAACACAGGCTGCTGCAGTAAAGTAGCATTTTGATAATGCAGCAATAAGACACAACAGGACGCTGCAGTAAATTAGTTCGGGGAATAAGGCAGTAATAACGGTGTGTGCAGACAAACGGTGGTACATTTGTACCAGGTACTGCAGCAATAAAGATAACACACAGTGTCCTAGTAATAAGTTACTACAGTAACAGCAACACGATGCACTGTAAAGTTATATCAGGATGCTTCCATGCTGCAGTCAAATCCGACATGCGGTGATAGCAAGGCGATGAAGACAAAATACACCCCGTTTTGGACTGCAAAACATGAGTCATTTTTCTGCGCGTAACCCAAATTTTGGAGTGATCTCAGCAATACCAATCCTATCACTCCCCGCTTTCAAGGAAGCGGAGGCAAGAGCGTTCCCCCATCCAGTCTGTTATTTTGGTCTGAAAATACAAAACTGACTCATTGTCTCTTCAGCCGAATTGTCACAGACTGTGATGAAATTCTTTGGTTAATCCTTACTCAGGTGAAACCCCAGTGATTTCAGTGAGTCCTTTGCCTTGGAAAGGATTTGGCTCTCTCATCTTCTAATGTTTTTAGCCTACAAATATTTCTGTTTGGGGTGGGGGAAGGGGAGCCCAGGTACAGGACATCTGACTGTGCTGGTCTGTTTCCTGAAATGCACAAATAAATTGAGCATCCTGAAAAAGTCGAAGCAACAAGGATCAAATCTGGTTTGTCTGTCATGCATGCATGTGCAGGTGAATAATCCATCCTGATGGAATCAGCACAAGTCCTGGATGCATCCTTGGGCAGGGCTTGGCCCAAACAGTGTCTCCAGCTGAGTGACCAAAGCAGTGTGTCTTCTTGAGTCTTGTTTTTTTGTATTATCTCCTTTGCTGCTTTTTCATTTTATTTAGTTATTTATTTTAATTTAACCTCACCTCTGTATGAAATGACCTTCAAAAAAAAAATCAGTTTGCTATAAGACAAGGTGCAGCATGGTGGGCAAAGAATAAGTGTGTCCATTTGCTGTCTTTGTACCCTTCAGTGGAGGGTAGAGCATTCTGGAAAATAACCAGCAACTGCTGTTATACTCAATAATCATCAGCCATAAGGGTTTAGTCAAAGCATCTATGTCAACAGCAAGGCTTGAATGGAGTGTGTGTGCTAGATAACAAGATGATCTCTGGGGAAAAGGATGTAAATAGGGCATCACTGCAGATTCCTGACTAGCAGGAGCATCTCGCAGCTGGCTCTGTCTCCTTCAAGCGGTCTGAATGGATAGGAATTTTCTGCAGCATCTTTCTGACCCTTTGCACAACAACTTCGTTGTCATCCCTTTATGTGGCTTCCTCCATGTCTAGCTGACTGTGCTCAGTTCAAGTTTTGAGCAGTGATCTGATACGCTTTGGCTCGGCTCTTGCCTTAAACTCCTTGGCTTGCTTTTATTGTGGTTTAATGATTAAGCAGGATTATTAAAGTAGAGCTCACAGTAGGGTGAGACAGGCTAGGTTATCACAATTTCATCGTTTAAGCTGTGAGGAAATTTGGAGCTTCTCAGCACTGTTTATAACCTGAGACGGAGAACAAGCGAGGCGGCTGCTCAGCAGAACAGTGAGCTGGTGAACAATACGCTATCTTCATGCCCATACGTACTTTGAACTTACTGGTGAGGAGAAGTGCTTTGTAGTGAGAAAAGTAATCTCACGGCAGGAGAGAGTCAGACCTGATCAACTTTTTCATGTGATACAGATTTTGCTTTGCCAGCCCCTAGCATCTGCAAAGCTCACAGCTAAGAGCCAGCAGCCTTCTAATCCTGCTGCTAAGCATTTGGAAACAAGCTCTTCAAAGGCTGTCTTTACAAAGCAATGCTATTACTTGAAGCCTTTTAATGTGGATTTATGGCTATTGCCACAGGTGTCAGCCTGGTTGCCCTCTCACCTTTGCAGTAGGAAACTGCAGGTTCATCCCACGCAGAGGGTGGGTGTTAGCAGACAGAATTTAGGGAGCAAATTGCAGGCGTGGGGCTCAAATGAGTTGCATGAGTTGTGAAAGAGTCTAATGCCGTTCGAGACAGTCAAAAGTGCGCAGATCATCTCTGCAGGGTTGACAGCAGTGACAGTGGATTTACCAGTGCATTCCAGTCTGGGGACCCAGAAGATACCCTGAAACATCTTGTGTGGCAGAGGACAGCTCTCTGTGGGCAATGGCATTGATCGCTGCATATTGCTATCTGTCAGCAGAGATACTAAACTGAGATTTTCTCTCATCTTTGGGGACTTAAATCATGCCATCCTTCCATAAATAGTAGGTGACAGCCAGCCCAGAGCAGCACCTTCTATGGGTGGATGAGGAAATCCTCATCTGAACTGGGATTTCAGAAGTGATTGTTGCCTTTTGCATCCTGTCAAGATTTCTCACATCCATCCACATGCAAGTTATTCCCACATGCTTCACAGCCAGCACCATGGGTGTCTGATTCTTGTTGTAATTCAGCATGAGCCTGATGCCATGTGGATTAAGGCACACCAGATAAACTATTCAAACGATGCTTTATACAACACATCCTTTCCCCTGAAAGCATCTGGGATTCTGAAATGCCACACTCTGCTCTTCGGAGGTCATTTGGGGCCAAACACAGAAAAATGAGGCACTGTGGGATTTTCCTCTACAAGGGAAAAAAATCCAAAGGGCTTCCCATCCCCATGATGTGATTGAAGGCATCCAGACCAGAGCAGCAATTTCTGTCTGGGGGGAGGTCTTGCCCAACACCAGGACTCACCGTTTCTCTCTGGGACCATGTCCCCATGCTGGCAGAGGGCAAGACCTGGGGGACACGTTGGACAGGAGTCCCGGGGTAGGGGGAACAGGGGGCTGTAGTGGCCATTGCACAGTAAGCACAAAGGTGAGCTCCCAGAGGGGAGCCGGGTCCTGTGAGTCCCTGCTGCAGAGGACACGAAGCATCATCCAGCTGACAGAACAGCTGAGGTGGGGAGGTGGGAAGAAGCATCCATCCCCTCACATGAACCTGCTCACTGCCAACCGCCTTCCCAGCACAGCGGGAAGGTGTCCCTGCCGACGAGTATTTTTGGCCTTGTGCAGGCATGGAGGCCGCTCAGGATTTTGGGTTTGGACACTAGCGGGCAGAGCTGGCAGCCAGCTGGCTGGGGCTGGGGCACAGCTGTGCCCGCTGTGGGGAGCACCCTGGCCTGGGGGAGTGGGGCCTGGCCTCTGTGGGGGGGATTTAACCCTTCCAGCTTCTTCAAAAACAAAGGCTTCGCTCTGAGCTTGAAATCTTTGTCAAATGCTGGAAGGGTGTTGAAGTCACCTGGTTCCACTCAGCCCACACCCATGCTGCTGTCAGCTATGCTCTCCTCTGTGACCCTCATCCCTTCCCCCGGGGCACCAGCACCTGGGGAAAGGTTCTGCTTCCCCAAACAAGCCGGGAAGCCAGCAGTCGGTGAGCTGGGGGAGAGCAAGACTGTGGCTGACAGCAGCTCTCAGGTTCAAGGGGTCCCGGGGATGAGAGGCATTTGCAGCCCGAGCTCTTCTCTTCAACGAGATCAGCCTGTGCAAGTGAAGCTGCAGAGCTACGAGGTGTGACCACCAGTGACCCTGCTTCCCAGACCTGCCTGCAATCCCCACACCATGCCCGGCTGCAACCTGGAGTGAGTTATATGCTGTCATCTTCAGAGCATCTCGGTGTGCAGTTTGTCTCTACAGGACTTAGAACCTCTGCTGGTTTTGAAGCAAGGGACCAGTACAGGCCAGGGAAATAAGTGTCTTTATCAACTAGACCCCCCTGACTAGCACACACAGGAGTCCTTTTATATCTTGGGAATCAGGCTGGGAGAGCTACTGTTTGCAGGGGCTGGCCTGTGTGGGTGCGTTCGGACTCACCCCTCTTTGAATCGCAGCACAATTTGGCCTGTGAGCAGGAATGGCACATCCCGAGCTCAGGCAGTGGCAGCACCTTGGCAAAAGCGAGTTTGTGCATTTGCCTGCACATTGTGTTCAGGGTTGCTTGGCCATTCTGTCGCCTCTGGGACTGCTGAAATCTCTGACACCATTTTCTATGTGTGTGTCTGTCAGTGCAGCTGCATGTTTGTTCACGCAGATGGCAGCAGGGAAGGTCTCAAAGCCTCCCTCTGCTGATGGCTGATACTAGATGTTAGATCCTCCATGCTGGGGCACAGACAGATTTGGGCATGGTGTGGCCAATTCAAGATAACTAGAGATTTCCGCAGTCTAGAAAACGCTTGTCTTGCCAGAACCCTCAGCCAGCCCTGTTCATATATGCACACAGCCAACACATGTGCTCAGTGTGATGATTCATCTGCTGTGGGCCACCTGCAAACTGCAAGCCCTGTTCTGTTGCCAGGTTCCCAAGCTACTGCATGTCATACATTTTGGGTAAGTAGCTACCCTACCCCAAATGCCTGTCTCTCTGAGATGCTCTATCGTGATGCTGAACTCCTTTGCTGCACCCTGCCTCCTCCTCTGCAAAACAGCCCTCACAGCAAAAGCTGGGCAGGGCTTAGCTGCCTTCTGCCATCCTTTAATTAGAGAGTTGTCAGAACCTTATGGAAAGCCACACAGCAAACCATGGGCTTCTAAAATGTGGAAGCAATGGCAAGAGCAGGGCTAGAGCTAGCTGCAGCAAATAGGAAATGAGATTGGTTGTGTGGGCTTTCTCTTTCTCACCCTGGGTATTATTGACCTGATAAATATGGTGGCAATTTTGCATCACCATAACAGTGGTTTGGGTACGGCCTTTCAACTCATCTGCCAAGGCTTTGAGGTTTCTAATGCATCACAGGAATGATGTGAATGGGTGTCAAAAGGAAGGTGCCGGTCTCTTCACAGTGGTTGCCCAGTGATAGAACAAGAAGTAATGGATTTAAGTTAGAATATAGGAAGTTCCACCTCAACATGAGGAGAAACTTCTTTACTGTAAGAGTGACAGAGCACTGGCACAGGCTGCCCAGAGAGGCTGTGGAGTCTCCTCCGGAGACTGTCAAAACCCGCCTAGATGCGTTCCTGTGTGACTTACTTTAGGTGATCTTGCTTTGGCAGGGGGGTTGGACTAGACGATCTCTAGAGGTCCCTTCCAACCCCTAATATTCTATGATTCTATCCTGGCTGCAAGTGAAGGGACCTGGATCAGCATCCTTCTCCGGGCTCCCTGCCTGGCCCTCGGGACATTGCTGCAGCCCACTCTTGTGAGACTTGGCTTTCCCTCTCTGACTTTTTCTTATAACCAAGGAAGCAGTTCCCAGAAAACAGTTAAGTTACTGTATTAAGGTGATCCTGCCCTCAGTGTCTCTTTGTTTCTGGGCAGCCTTAAGCAAATCAAGTTGCAGAGTATACACAGAGTGCCACAGTCTCCATGTCAGACGAAAGGACAGTCCAAAAGGAGAGAGAGGGCAAGAGAGAAAGCTCTGTGTTTGCATTTATCTCTGACATGATGGATTCCCTATTCCTGGAAGCAGCCTTGGCATAAAGCTAGTAAAGGCTTTTGTGCAAGAACTCCCTTCGCTACCAATAGTCATGGAGTCATAGATAATAAAAGACCTGGCAGCTCATCTTGCATCTCTCCCTGTAATCAGCAGGATTTCCCCTACTGAATATTCAGCAAGGGTACTTTATCTAGCAGACCTCTGAAATCTCCAGGGATGGGACCTTAGCAGATGCCCTCAGGAACACGTTTTTCTGTACTTGAAGCCTTCTTACTGCAAGGAAGAAACCAAACGTTTGATATACAACATAAAAAGCCATCTCTGAGTAAGTTTAAAAACAGTGAGAGCCATCTGTAGGTCACAAATAGCAGAGGTGGTCAGAGCTGTAGATTTTTTCCCCAAAGTATTTCCCCAAAGTATTTCCCTTGATGTTTTTAGGGTTTTTTTTGCATTGTCTTGAATTTATTACACTTTGCATCAATATCCACTCTCCATCATGACATAGTGTAGATATTTGTGGAATATCATGACTCTTTTCAGCCTTATCCCCACCTCAGACTATAATGGCTGAGGCTTTTCCCATATGTCAGTTTCTCTAAAATTGCTATCATCAACTCTTCTGCCTTTCTCTTTCTTTAAAAATTCAGGGAAAACAAAATGATGCAGAGACAGAAGGGCTGTGCTCAGCCATACGGCACAATTACCCAGTAATTCGTGCGAGTGAGGTATCGCGCTGGCACTGTGCTCTTTGTGGCAAACTACATGCATGTGTCACACATGTTGTGGTGTAACATATTGGTTAAATCTATTTATTGCACATCTTTTTGACCACTTTATCTACCTTCATCCCACGCTGCCATCTGTTCTGTGGCTACCACCCCCCATCCACTCTCCTGGGTACCTATGGAGGGCTGCCAGGAAAAAGGTTCCTCCTTTTCTTGCCAAATTTGTAATTTCAGTTGCAAATTTACCCTAGCAAGAGTGCCAAGGGGAGACAGCGTCAATGCCAAACCCGCTCCAGCTTTCCTATTGGGCCCATTTTCAATTCTGTCACAGTAGCTGAAAAGGGGAGCTGACTCCCATCGGAAAGGGGTCGTGCCCAGTGCTGCAAGAGGAATCAGCAGTTCTGCCCAGTCCAGGAAGGGCAGATCATCCAAGGCTTTAAAACTGTAATATCTGTAGGGTCAAAAAATAATTCTATTATTGACATGCATGACATTCTCAAAACCCTGTGTCCTCACAAATCCTGATGCACCCAGCTGCAATGAGCGAAGGTCTTCTTAAAAACAGTTCCAGTAAAATGTGTCACAACCCCCTCGATCGCTCCTGGAGTCACTTTTCCACATACTTGGCTAATATATACATACACATACAAGCACGTATTTCCAAAGTCAGGTAGGGCTTTCTATGCACAAGTTTGCTGTGAAATAAGGCAAATGTGTTGGTTTTTTCCTATAGTATACCCTGCAGGTGCTCTTCTCTGGAATATAATGTGTGCTCCCTTCGGTGCTGTACTAGCACTGCAGCCAGGTGTGAGGCATTGCTGAGATTACCAACCTGCTTCTTGTGATTCATCCCAGCTGAGCATTTGTGTGGGAGTGTGCTTGAAATGATCCAATTTACTCCTTCCTCTGAAAGACTGCTGAAGCACAGGTCTCTGCTGGCAATATGCATGGCAGAGAAAGCAGAGGTCGACCTGGCCCAACAGGCTTCATCTCAGCAGAGCAGAAGTAGATGCTCCACTTAGGCTGATGAAAGATCCCCACGGGAGAGGAGGTTGAGAAAGAGGTCCCAGCGAGCCTCCTTCCCACTCATTCTATTCCCATCCTTGGAGGCAAGGACCCAGTTGACGAGCTGATGATCCACTTGATGAGCCAATGACTCAGAAAGTCCTTTGATCTTCCTGGCCTGCTGCCCTCCCACCATCTCAGCTCCCCAGAGGCTGCTGAGCTCCCGTGTGCGTAAGCCTTGGCCATCACCCCCTGCCTCTCCAGTGTCCTTGGATAACAGCCAGGAGCACAGGATCATTTCTTTAAGATAACGCACCAGTGATGTGATTTATGATTGTTGTAGCAGGGGGATACCATCATCCCTACTAGGCTCATTGCCACTACACGACAGTGAGGATGGGAGCCTTGAAAAATGAAGGCAGAGCACAAAGTGTTAACCTCAAGCACCTTGAAGGCAACCTGTCCCTGCCCCAGCCACATCCGGAGAGGTCACATACCGGGTGACACATCTCCCTCCAGGGCCAGGTGGAGCCATGCACAGCTTGCTCCTGGAAGCCGAGCTGCTTTGAGGTTTTTACAGTGAACTTCAAAGCCGGGTGCAGGCTCTGTGTGGGCCCAGCGAAGGGGTGAGTTCACTCCCAACAAGGAAGCATTTCTCTACCCCCTCGGCTAAACTGGCTGTTTTCAGCATCACATGCCAAAGAAATGTCAAGGGCTGTGATACCAGGCAAAAGTAGTGCCCAGTATTAGGCATGGAAAATTAATTTCTATTAGCCTATGTCATTCCTGGGCAAAGATGTCTTTGACAAATTCCATCTCTTCTTGCGTTAACAAATTGCCCACAAGTAGATTGCACTATCTCCAAGATTTATTCACTATTTGAATATACTTGCCAAATATTTACTTGCCAGAGAGTTATTCCTGGAGAAATTCTTGATCTGCAGCTCATTCGCAAAGTGGTTGCTGCTGGCATCGGATAGTTGCAATTCAAGGAGCTTTGTTTAATTTTGCTTGGACATGCAGATCACCTGGTATTGTCTCTGTCACCCAAAGATATAGACACGACTGTTAGACCTGGATTTGCTCAACCTTTTTTTGGTATTTGTTTTAATTTGACTATTTCCAGAAACATACCTCTAAGTCAAGTTCTAACTCAGACCATTCTTAGAAAGAAAAGGGGTGTAAAAACAGCCAAACCTAAATAATTGTTTGTTTATTAGGTGAAAGCTGTAGTCAGAGTCATTTGCTGAGCTCTGGGTGCAGCAGATGTGCAGGTTTGTGTCCAGCTGCAGTGTAGCTGCCTACAGTATTTATGCAGCTAAAACCTCCGTGATAGTTTTTAGGGTCTCCTTGTTTGGGCAAAACCACCAAGCCTGTGTTCCAGCCTTGCCACCCAGGTAGTCTTTCACTTGGACAGATAATAATTGTATCTCAAGGCTACTAGAAATAACCAAACCATAATTAAAATGGTGCTGGTTTTAATGCACATAGAAAAGGCCTACCACTCACTTTAGAGGTATGCAATAAATCAAACTGCATTTTCTGGCCACTGGCTAGCATTTTATTTCTCTGAGAGTTGGCACTACTCCAAGACTCAGTTTTTAGGAGGCAAAGAGCAATTGCTGGCCTCGTGGCCTTCATGGAAGATGTGGTTGATTATTTCCAAAGAAACCCCCAAAACACAGTTCCTTCCGTTAAAAACAAGCAACTTGTCAGTGACTTCGATCACATCCATCCATCCATCAATCCATCCACTATTCAAACTTAGGACAGGTGCTCTGGGAGGAGAGAGACCTCTTCTCCCAGAAAAAAAAAGCATGCTTTTCCTCAAATTTCTTTGGAGTTAGCTCTGTGTTTGTGTCTTAATCCATTTGTCTGTCAGGCTAAGAGCTATTCTGAAGCTCTGTGCAAGCCCTGCTCCTGTTTTCCTGGAGCAGACAAAATGGACTGCCTTTTGATATGTGATCAATGTCTACTCCTATTTGTTACACCATTCATTAAAGGGACATGAGATACAGTTTTAATTAGGGTTGTGCTGAACCAACAGCTGAGCTCTTGACATTGTGGTGAAGTTAAGTTTCAAATAAAAGGCTGACACCCATGGCTCTTCCCTGGGAAAGCTTCTGCTGGCTGACCTGCTTGGTCCCCAGAAGGACAGGGCAAATCCTTTAACTAAAGTACAAGCCTACAGCCCTATCCCACTTACATGTAGTCAGCTGTGAATGGCTCAGCACAGCCCTTTCTGCTCCCTGTAATTGGGAATAGATATGGTCTTCATCTTGGTCTCTGAAATATGTATAGTCTGGCTGTCAACTAGGAGAGATTTCACAGAGGCTCCACGAGAAGGCCACCAGGCTACGTGGCTGTTGCGTGGTGGAGCTGGTTGTTTGTCAGTGCAGAAGATGCAGATGATAGAGCTGATGATACACACTCACTGGCTGGAAAAATGAGAGAGGTAGAGCCAGTAGACCTAGGGTGACTGGTTTCCCAAAACCAGACCCCTGTCTCTCAGGACAGACCTGGACAGTTGAGGAGGCAGCATTGTGATACCCTCACACAAAGAAAGAAGTTATGCAGCAGATAAAATGACAGAGGTAATGGTGAACGAAGAGCGGTGAAGAATTTCCTTAGCAGTGGAGGCAACGTGTCATCCTGACATTTCCCTTACCCTGAACACGTTGGGAAACTTGCTGCAGTTGCGTGTTGCAGTCAGAATATGAATGGGCAGTATCTCTAGAGGGTATGCACACAACTTCTATAGGCTCTTTCATGAGCCCTCCCAGCAAGGCACCTGCTTTCTCCTTCCTTGACTGGGAGTCACTTCTGTTTTTTTATATATTGACCATTAAGTAGAATCAAAACAGCAGATGTTTTTCTTAATATCAGTGGATGTGTCACCCAGTCTCCATGTGACTGGTCCCTACCCGGGGATGGTGCTGCTCTCCACAGCTCCTCGCTCTCCATTGGCTTCATTGGTAAGGCAGTAACTAGACCTACTTCCCTCTGAGAAGCAGTGTATTTAATACTATTAAAACTTCAGTATTTTGAAAGTTTCATTATTAAGTGTTATGTGGTCTGCCCTATTTGTGCTTTACTGGTGTATGCAAATAATTTCACTCCCGGTGGTCTGATGTACTCATTACTGTTCATCCCAGAAAGAGAAATAGGTCATTACTGGATTCTGTACAGCTGGACAATGTGTGTATGCACCGAGTACAGACTAGATGGATGGTGGCCTTCAAATAATGTTCCTGTGCCATCCGTACAGCGACTGGCTGGTAGCAGAGGCGACACTGATATGAGAACGTACCCTGCAGAAACAAGCCAACTGCTTGGATTTGTTAGATTTACAAATTCAGAATTTGATTCAAGGTGTCTGTGTCCTGGAATACAGCGAACACCTAAAAAGAAGGTTGTGATCGTGGTTACCTTTGTATAAACAGAGCTTCACCTGCACTGTAGAGGATGGAGCAATATTTGTTTGACCTGAGCATCCTGGAGCAGGCTGATGGTGAGAGGTGATCCATAGAATGCTGTGTGGGTGTCTATACTGCTGAACCACCAGGCACCCAACACGGACTGGTCTCTCCAAGCCCTGTTCTGACATATTCTCCCTTCCCTGTAGAATCACTGCAACCAAAAACCTGCTTATCATTTTGGACGTTGTCCTTAGGCTGGTCAATGTGTTGATTCTTTCAGAGAGATCGCAGCACTCCACTGACTCCTGACTGGAGGCTGAGGGACTTAGGGATTTAGGAGGCTCCTCTGAATAGGTGACACAGGTTTCCAAAGAGGTGCAGAGATCAATTAAATCCTAAAGAAAAGTTTGGTCGGTGGCATTGCTTCTGCAAAAAAACCTCTGTGCCAGATCTCACCATCTTTCACACACACCCACCCTGTCCAAAATCACAAGCTGGCAAATCATATGAGAAGCTCTGCAAGGGGGGGGAAGGGAAATAAAAAAAAGCCATTCAAGTGGTGGTCCAGATGGTGCCAATTTTGAGGGAGCCATGCGAGTGCTTAACAGAGCCCTGCGCACTCTGAGGCATGAAGGGCAGCCCTGGCAGTCCACCGTCGCCGGTGCAGGGGGGACCAGGGGCAGCCATGCATGAGGCATCAGGGGAGGTTCAGCAGGAAAACTTCACTGTAAAAAAAAAATAATCTGATTTATGTTTCCTCACCCACAGCAGCAGCAGTGAGTTTCTCATTGGCTTTCCCTTGCCTAAGGAGGCACCGCTCCTCATCCGTCCCTGTCCGGCTGCAGCTGCAAGGTGTGCTCAGCATTAACGTTCCTGTAGGGCATTGGCGTGAGATCTGCATGCACCCGAAACACTTCATCCTTCCTTTCTTTTTTCTCCCTTCATGCTGCTTCGGCACTCCCATCCAAACCACAGCATGGGTCTTCTTCTGAGTGGGCCAGTGAGGAGCAAGATAGAAAAGGCGCCTGTGGAGCTCACATCCAAGAAGAAATCCAGTTAAGTGAGGAGTTGGCATGGTGCCAAACCAAGAGCCATCATTTCTGCAAAACTCTTGTATGTTACACAGGGCAGAATTTCCATCAGGAAAGTCAAAAAGCATCTGGGGAGCCTGGAGGACTCTCTTGGTGTGGATGTCCACCTCATTGGGCCTCTGCCCACCCAGCTGCTCTTGCAAATGTGGGACATGCATATCTAAGTGACAAAACAAGGATGCTAACATTTTCATAAGAGAAAAGGTCAGAATTTACTCACTGATTTTTTTCTAGATTCAGGTGTGTATTTTGAACACTCATTAATAACTTTTTTCCGTAAAAAAAAAAAATTCAGGAATAATGCTTCTGTTTCTATACTCCATGTTTTTCCAGTGTCAAACCTTGCAGTCCTCAGCAGATTTCCTTTTTTACTGTGGCATCACAAAGCTGCCAAATGCCAGTTGGGTGCCTCCAAGGACAAGGCAAAGATCTCATTCTTTCACAAAAAATCTTTTAGGTTTTTAGTTGAATTGGCTTTTTTAATCAAGTAGTGTTTTTTGGTTTGTTTGCTGGTTTGTTTCACAAGAGTTTGTTATCAAGTGTGTTGTCTTTCTCTAGAAAAATTTAGTTTAGATGAATTAGCATTTTCTGACAGGAAAAAAGAAATCCCTTTCCACAGGAAAATGTCCATTTATCTCACTTGGTCACTGAAAATTTTAATATATTCTAATGACCTGTCATGTTTTTCAATTTACAACAACATAAAAGCTGTTACTTCTTTGAATGTATATAGATTACGTATAGCATATATATAACCCCAGAAATATTAAAAAAAAGAAAAAAATAGCAATAGGTTATTGAAGAGATAAATAAAATCTTAAGGCAGTTTTACTGGAATGCTGGTGATGTCCTTCCTGAGGGAAAAATCCCCCAATGTCGTGAAGCTGGTCTTGTCTACAGTTGTAGACTTTGATTAAGTTAATTTATTTAAGTTAATTTAAATTATTTATTTGAATTAATTAAGCCTTATTTTATGGGGTCAGGCCAAGAGGACTGTTAGTATTTAAGTTGTGTGGGGGTTCATTTCTACCCTTTTTTCTCAGCTCCAGTGTTACGACAGCCTGGCCATTGTCTGACTGGAATGTATGGGGCACAGCTGTAATGTATAGGACAAGGCTGCAATGCATGGGACATGGCAAGCTGAAAAATCTCAGCAAATGCAGGGACACCGATACGCAAGGACACAGCCTCCCGAAGGCTGTGGTCACAATCAAATAACTTTGCTGGTTTCTGGTCTGAAGCTTAATTGTGCTACCTTATGTGTCATGTAGTGCCTGAGCAGCTAAAAACAAGATCGAGAAGGAAAAGGTATTCAAGAACATTTTGGAGTTTTTAAGTGCCATCTCTCCTTCATCCATCTGCCTTTGTTGGAACAGGGGACACCTTCCAGTAGGACGGACAAAGCACCACTCTCCACTTCAATCGAAGAAAGAAGTTCAGTCAGGGAAGAAATGGTTCATCATCACTAGGGAACACAGAAATCTTGAAATACTGCTTCTCAGATTACTTGAAAACCAGACTTTACAAAAACATAGTTTAGGAAGTAGTCGTTTAACTCAAGTGTTGAGGATTCTCAGAGAGTTCCTGACAAGAAAAATCCCTTGCTCCTCTTCTGGTCTCCACCATGGCTCATTCAATCTCATCTTTGCTGAGTCTGGTTAACTCATTTCATAGTCACTCATGACTATGGAATGGAAATGGTATAGAAAAATCTAGTACGTAATGGAAACCGTGACCTGTCAACTGGTGTGGGCTGGTGCCAAGGAGGCTGCTAATTATAGCCCAACATGTAAATACTCCTGGAAGATGATTGTGCTTATTTGGACTAGTACAAAATTAAATACTTTGATTATATCTGAGATAGACTTTGGGAAGAAGGGGGAGAGGTTGCCAAGGGAATTAACCTTTTCATTGCTTCAAGTAACGTTGTCTTCCCCAGAAACTGCAGCAGAACTCTTAAGTCTGAGTTTTCCTCCCTCCTTTTCTGTATTCTCCTGTCTTTGGCCTACTCCCATGACACCTTCAATCATCACCTGCTTGCCCTTGGTTTCCCCTGTCTCTGTGCCCATACCAGTTCCTTAAGAGCACAACTCACCTGCCTCGTCGAGCAGACAGAAACACGAGGGTAGGGATGAGGAAGAGCTTCTGGCAGGGAACCAGGGTGGCTCTTGTCTGAGGCCAGAACCCCCAGCTGCCCAACCTTTTGTGCTTGTAAAATGCCCCATACTCCCTGTTTCTGGAAAGCCCAGAAGCAACAAGCTTCCAGCTCCTACGCCCCATCAACTTCAAAGTACCAACACAAAATCATCCCAGTTCAGGCCACCCTGAATCGGGAGAGGGAAAAGGAAGCTGGTGCACAGAACTGCAGATCAGAGGAGCTGGGATCACCTCTGTCAAAAAACTGCTGAAGACTTTGATGGGTTCAGAAACAGCAGGACGAGGTGCTGCCACCTGTCTGACTCACCCCTGGGAGAAAATGAACAGCAATGACATTGCATGTGAGGGGCAAAGACTGAAAACCAGGAGGTGCGGTGAAACCAAGGAAAATACATTCACCTTTTCAGTTCATGCAAGGCACATGGCTAAGCTCAGGCTCAGCTGCAGGCTGTCTAGGACTGATGAAGGTTTCACAGGGGTCCTGGGTTTGCAGGGAGCCTGGGGCTGCCCTGCAAGCAAGTCAGCTCAGGTGGAGGCAGGCTGCCATCAGCATGGGGCTGGAGTGTTGGTGGGCAAAGCAGAGTTCTTACCCTGGAGCTCACTTCCAAGTAAGCCTAAGGTCACATTTCAAATGAGCTTGCTGTTACTTTTTGAACAGCTCTACGGGAGGTGTTGAGTTGTTGAGTCCAGCAATATTTTTGAGTGACTTTGGGGACAGTGTTTTCCAGCAAGTCCTTCGTTTCAAGCGAGCCAAAGGTTTGCATTGAATGAATCCGCTGTTACAGTGTGTGGCCTTGGGACAGTCACACATCTGCATCATTTCAGCACAGACTAAACCTGCCTTTCTTGCACTGTGTCTTGAGGCATGCCATGGTGTGCCTCAGTTTTCCTCTCAGCTGAGTGCCTGGGCACTACCCTCCTTGCACACACACAGCACTCAAAAGCAGGCAGCCGGGAGAAGCCAAGCTTTGCACCTCTCAGGGATTTTGTGTCCTGTGAAGGTTCTGATCATGGTCCAAACAAGCAACTAGCACTGTTCAGATGGTACCAAAACCAACTCTCCTAACTGTTATCAACATACCTGAGTGGGAGACGAATCAGTGCCTCTGTGGAGAGTGTGGCAGCTCTGCTTAACCTGGGTAACAGCTCTGGTCTCCTGTTCATCTTTTCTTTGCAGTCAGTAGGGTTGAGGAATTCAATCTCTTGTCTGGACCAGACAAGTCATGGATCAGAGCTGCTACTAATGTACTCTCAAGGACTCTCCGCAGCTGCACAGTGCTGTCGTGAAGATGCAGAGGTAGGACGAGTGCTATTTCTGCCCTGGGAAGGCAGAAGACATTAAATCAACATAATGAGAGTTGATGAGAAACAATAGAGGCATCAGGACAGCACAGAGAAAGGGAGAGTTATGAGACCTGGATGCTGTGGGCCCAAGAGACGCAGAGACATGCATGATAATTTTTCCTTTCTCCTGCAGCCCCACGGACCACTGTGTCCTGCTGGGCCATCGACTCTGTAAAAGCAGAGCTGCCAGGTAAGGATGGTGCTGTGTTACCTCCTGCTTCCCCACTGCGAGGGGTGGGGGGGCCAGGGAGACTTTGTGTCACAGCATTTCCAGCTGGGGACTTTCTGAAGGACATCCTGGCCAAGGGATGGCTGCAGATTCCTCACCGCAGGAGGCAGAAACCCTGGAGGCAAAGGACAGAGGAGAGGGGACATTCCCAGTGCAGCGGCAGAAGCTCTCCCTCCAGACTGCAGCTTTGAAAATACCCAGGGCGAAGCACACACAAAGGCTCCCACACACTGCTTCAAAGAGCTCGAGTCTTGCTCCAGACACTTTCCTCATGGCATACTCCCAGGCCAAGCAGTGTGTTCATCGCCCCTCACCCCCAAAACCACAGAAGACGTGCAGGCTCTCCGTGATCTGTATGTGAGTGAAAACGGACAAAGCACGGTAAAGCAGTTCAGGCCAAAAACAAAAGCCCAGGCTCAGAAGGAGGTAAAGAAACACCAGGCGTGAGCTCAGAGATGCTATTCTAATCCAAAATGCCTGAAACGGGGAGCTGGAGGGGAAGAGAGGGTTGTGTGGTTTTTTTTAGCACGTAGTGTTTTTTCAAGGAAAAGAAGCCTGAATTTAATGGCTGGACTTTAAGTTAAAGGGTTACAGCCTCGCACAGAGGCAAACGAAAACAGGAATTGATCAAAGCTGCCAATTTTTACCGATAACTTGTTTGTTCAGAGGCACTCCCTGCTCTTCATGCTGATTGTGTCACTGCATAATCACCATCGGCAGCTTCCCTCGCCCTCTCCCGAAGAGCCTCTGCATGGATTTTTTTTTCTTTCCAATTGCATTTCCGACGACGGTAAGAAAGTTGCACCATAAATTAAGCAAGATGCCTGGGGACTCTGATTCAAAAATAATGTAGCTGAATTCCTGAGTGAGGGGAAGAAAGAGTGAAGCTAAATGCAGTGCCTGCCTGACAGCTTTTCCCTGGCCACGCTTGCACCAATTAAGTGGATCAGCACGGATGGGGTGGCCAGGAAAGCACCTTTGTGCACATATGCTAATTTGTTCGCAGGTGGCAGCGCACGATTAATAAAAGCGCCACTCCGCACATTTCCAAAAACAAAGAAGGAATGTGGCAAACGTTTGGAGACACAGGGAATGCAAACGGTACGCACACAGCTGGATCAAAGGAGAGCTGGATTTAGGGAAGATTTGTGCTGTTCACCCAGCACTTGCCATCAGAATCGCTGGGCATTACAGATTTAAGTCCCTGTTAGGTCATTCAAAAGTTTATGCTGCCAGTCCAAGCTAAGCAGAGGAGAGAAGAAACTTTCAAAGGCAGGAGAAAGAAGTGCAGGGGCATTGAATTTAAACCCAGAAGAAATGGGCCTCAGGAGCCTACACAGAATCCTAATGTCAGTATAGGGCAAAAGAGAGAAGAAATCCATCTTCGCAATAAAATGCTGGCTTTAGCTGTGATGGATGGATGAAGAGTCAGGTTGCTGTTTCTCTACTCCCTCCCTGCATTTTCTCTTTTATTAGCTTAAATGTTGGGGTTTTTTAAAGGACAGGAGCAAGAAGAAATTAAATGCTCGCTCTCAAAATGAAGCTGACATGAGCCTCTGGCTTTGAGGATTAGTTTTGAAGGCACACGATGCACAAAATGAGGCCAGTGAGGGCTGGCAATGGAATTCCCAATAGGGATAGGTTCCTTTAAAACACAGATTAAACAGGGAGGAAATGCACAGTGTATGAATATGAATTGATGCTGGGCCTTGCCTGGTCTTGCTTCATTTGATGAAGCACATTTCCTTATTGCATGTCAATTATTTACATTATTTAAATATGTATCACCAGATGAACATGTCAGCCCTGAAACGGATATGTGGGGGCACACGGAAAGGCACATGCACCGGAACATGAGGAGAGGCTGCACACATCAGCCCGTCGGGTGGATAAGGAGAGAACCATCCTGCACCCATCAAGCTGGGAGTGACCAGCACCCCTCTGCCTGGTCTCTGGCAGACCCTGCAGAAGAGCTGTCTCTCCTCAGAGAAATTTAAAATGCAGGGCTGTGCTCAGCGCCGCGGGAATGTCAGCACCCGGCAGGAGCCCTGCGCCTCGTCAGTGCCGCTGCTAATCTCCGGTATGTGGAACCGCTTGTCTGCGAGATAGTTATTATTCTTCCTTTCATCTGCGCAGGTTCTCAGCAAAGGAGACGCAGGAGAGCTACATTTAAATTGGATAAAATCCCTGCACCCAGCGATTCTCCAAAATTAGTGTTATTAGTAAAGATGTTAGTAGCTGATCCCGCACTATTCTGGCCCCTACCACTGTATTAAAAACTTCCTCTGAATTCTCCTGAAGCAAAATTGTTTTTCTTACGTTGTTTTCACTCTTACATGGAACTTCCCTCCGTGGCTTCTGCTCCAGGTGTATGAAGGTCTGGGTATGGCACAGGCTTTGCAGCAAGCGCTGCTGCCTCTAAATTCTGCTGTTTGCCTCCATCCCATGAGGCAAAGTAAAGCTCTACTCTGAATGCCCTGACCAGGCATCGACCAAAATGTGAACACAAATTTTGCAAGGCTGACTTGGCTCCCTGCCATGGCTACAGAAGGAGTCAAATTTTTCCAAGAGTTGTTGATACAACTTTCTTCCTGAAAGTTGTACCAGGACATGTCTTCTCACAAGTCATGTTGCTGAAGTGCAGGTCACCTCTGGAAACACCGAAGGCTTGGGCGTGGGTGGACTGTGGATATTTGGGCAGTTCAATAGAAAAACTGGATCCTTCTAAGCTTTATGCTGCATCATTCCTCTGCCCCAGGCCCCTCCCAGCTCTTGAAAAGCCCAGAAAAACAGGGATGTTGCCTGGATTTAGCTCTGGTAAAGTTCTAAAAGTTAAGTTCTGGTGAAGTTGTCTGGTGAAGCTCTAAAAGAGCAGATAGGCCTTGGTATAAAAGGTAATTTTGCTAATGTATTACACTTTTATTAGTGACAGAAGAACTAAACGCTTCTCTCAGGACAAAATTCGATGGATCAGATTTTCGGCAGATATAAAACAGCATAGCAGACTCAGCAGAGGGACTCCAGTATGAACGAGCTGAGGTGTTTACCAGAAGAATGGACCAAAGGCTATTACATTTACCTTCCAGTTCTCTTGGACTGGTGCTGTCCACTGGGAATTTCCAGCAGAGGCTTTTTACCTTTCAGCCACAGCATGGGAGATGACACTTCATGAGCAGCAGAAGAAACAACACATTGTTTTCTATGGTTTTCCATTGCACAGGATTCTGCAATGCCTTTAAGATGCAGGCTCCAATTGCAATTTTCCCTTCGGCTGGGACATTCATCATGTTTCTCCCTCATTCCCCAGTGTTTAATATGGTGTAATGTGTTCTTTCCTTCAGAAGGGACCAACAAGATGTTTCTCACTCTCTCTCCTTCCTCTGCTCATCCACGTTTCCATAAAATTTGTAACAGCCTAACAGCTACATGGTTTTATCATACTTGACAGAAATGACCAAAGAAATGGTTAGCTGGAAGCAGGTGATTTCATGACAGCACTAGTCTTCTTTCCTTTGGAAACCGGGCTAAAACCAGGCAGGAAATGCAACAGAAGTTATTAAATGCCAATGGTAAGACAGACAGATGGCCGTTAACACCCCCATCACCACCTCTGCTTTCCAAGAGATGGTGATCTTCGATTTTACTCTGCCCTGCAACACCAACCTTAAAATGATGTGTTAGATGATGAGTCTGAACTGCCTGGTGCATTGAGGAAAGATTTTGTGCTACAGGTCTTCATGAGATAAAGCCCAATTTCCCCTTCCCCTTTAAGGTGTTCTGCTGTGGGTTTTTTTGGGGGAGGGGTGTGGTTTTGGTTTTTTTTAACTCAGCAGACATCAGGACAGCTCTGTTCATTTGCATCTGAGTTTGGGTGCTGACAGTGAATGGTGCCAGCAGAGCTGTGGGAAGGACATTGTCTCCTTTGACAGGTGGCTGCAGCGGCAGCGTGGGGAGCAGCCAGCTTCCTCTGCTGAGACAGCAAAGCCAAGAAAACATTGCACAATTTGTACAGGTAATTTGCATGAGGGATGCAAAGCAGCATCCCACTGTATGAACTCTCTCCCTGCAGCCAGGTAATCTTCTAGCCTCATCCTGCAGTTTCTTCTCTCCCACTTCCCACCTTGTTTGGCTTCCTCCTACTCACCCGTTGCCATCCCTTGTTCCCACCAATGCCCTCATCTTCCTTCGCACCAGGAAACCGTTACCTCCATTGCATCTCTCCATCTTTCAGCCACCTACCTGCGACTCCCACAGGCAAAAAGAAGATCCATTTAAATAGCTAAAATGGAAAGGAAGGGGGAGACTTTCAGACATGGCTATTACCTGTCTGAGCAGCCTGCCAAACCCCCCCAAGGGAAACAGCGACAAAACCTGCTGCTGGAGAAACTTGCCTTGGGCCATTGGTTTCAGACAGTGACAAGATGACAGGCACATGTGGCATCTCAAAACACGAGGCTTTGCCTGGGACTGAGCGCTCAAGCTAGCTGCACCGGTGGCCACTCTTCCGAGGCAGAAGCACAGCTCTTTGTGCTCTCCAGAAGCCACTCTAGTTAGTGATACTGGGGTGAAACTTTATTTAAAAAAAAATCAAGAACCTAAAAAAATTAACACCAGCTTTTATACTTTAAAATTCTGTGCAGCTACTGGCAAGCCAGGCCTGAAGCCAGCACGCATCTGTCTACATCTCTGCTTCTGTTAATGGGCATCTCTGCCTGCCTGTGCTCAGAGCCTGCAAACAGCTGGTACGTGCCCATGTGTTGCACTGACATCTGTCCACAGCTACCACCTTCAGCTGGAGAAGCTCAACTCTTGTTCATAAATAATTGCCTGACCAGCTGCTGGCAGGCATGGGGGGGAAGGACTCAGGAAGGTCACAGAGCGAATGCAGAGCTTCCTGCAGAGCACAAATGTGTCATGCCCAGTACTTGAGGCATAAGGATGCCTCCAAGCCTCTTACTGGGGTGTAACATCCCTGCTCGGGCTTGTGATGTGCTTAACTCTCCCACTCGTATAAAACACAGAGGCAGTCTGGAATGGTCAGCACTGCTCCTGGTGGTCCCACAGGAAGGTGGCCCTGGGCCATGCCATCCTCTCCTCGAGGAGCAGGGGCTGGTGCTGCTTCAGGAAGACACCAAAGTGCAGCCTGGCACTGGGCACAGGGTGGCTTATATTTCAACATATGCCGAAGGAGGTTAGTCTGTGGTGGGAAGAACTGCCACCTTCTCCTGTCCCCCCATCGAAGCCTCCCTGGCAGCAAGAATGGGAAATAGCCCCCTGAGAATGAAATGCAGCCTCTACTTCTCACCATCTGAACTTCCCTTAGTTCAGATCAGCTTGATCTCCTCTTGTGCCCTTTTGTCTTTCTCCTTTCTTTTAGAAGCACTCGTTAGTGTCCCACTGCTCAGGGCAGCAGCTGGGACCTGCCAGGGCCTTCTGATGGGGTGAGAGAGTGGCCACCAGAGTGACCAGTCTGTGAACTCCTGCCTGCTGACTGTTTTTTGGGGTAGAGCCCACGGGCCTGAGGCTTTCCTAGGTAGAAGAGATGGACATCCTTCCTGCTGAGTTGCTCCCTCTGGCCAGGTATCCTTCTGGGAGTGGGGTTGCCAGGGCTGGCCATCTGAGCCACGCCAGATGCTGCCCAGCAGCTCAGCCCACCTCTCAGACTGTCAGAAGCACTGGAGATTAAAACACACCGTCATGTGCAAATCCTGTGTTTAAACAAATAATTCTCTCAGAATAACAGGCAGGCTTTTCCACATGAAGCAAAGCCAACACCTGACTCTTCGCCTGGCTTCTCCCAGGAGAATGTTTTAATGAGGCCCACAGCTGTAATATCACATAGAGAACATTAACAATGCTAATTACCTAAAGTTTAGTCCGTGAATACTCAACAGACCATACCTTGGAGACGAACTGTTGTTTTGGCCCAAATGAAGCACTGATGGCTTGCAAAGCGATTCGAGGCTTGTGAGAGCGTCAGGTACAAGGCATTAGGCACACAGACCTGGCAAGGCAGCCTCTGCAGGAGAGCTGGTAAATAAAAGAGGTGCCTGGACAGAAGGCAAATCTGTGATTGCAGAGAGAAATTGCCTTGAGGTGGCCAAATCCCTTCCAAGAAAAGCGTGAAAGGTGTTGATAGGTCTCTCAGCATCATCTCGTACAGGATCTGTGCAGAGAAAGGCAGGGGGCGGGGGAGATATTGGAGGAATTCTTCTGCCAGGCAGCCGCAGCTGGTGCCGACTAAGCCTTGCGCTGTGCTAGGAGAGGCCAGAAGTCCACACAGACATGCGATGCACAAGCGAGCTCTTGCCTGGAAGAGATCCAGGGCCTTTGCTTCACACCATATGCACAGTCATTTGGCAGCTCAAGGTCAGCACGGAGGTGCCTGGGTGCACTGGGATGACTGCTCCGAACCGACCAGCTTCGCTCGCTCGGGCTCCTGGTGCCAGAGCTCGGCCTGCAGCACAATAAACAAAGCGATGTGTAACTGGGCTATATGAAGCTCAGCCATCGCCTCCACCTTCAGCTCCTTATCACAAACACTGCAGGGCAGTGCATGACAAGGCCCATCCATCCTGCAGCAGCAGAGGAGGTTTGGTTCGCTCAGGTGTCTCTCAGAGGGAGACGTGAATTTTCAGCAGTCTGTATTGCTCAGCTCTAATTGAGCACACACACAAAAAAACCAAACCCAACATCACATGGCAGGCAATAGCCCATTAGCAACACTGCGTGCTGAGGGGGCCTTTTAATTATTTGTGAGTTCCCAGAGGACTACAGAATGCTCTCCGTAAGCATGGCACGGGAATGCCAATTAGGTGGCCTCCAGCCCTGCTAGACAAGGTCCGGTCACATCACCTTGGTCACAGGCTGAACCCTGCCTTCCATTTTCTCCCCAAGTCTGCTGTTCTCTGCCGTGAAATATTTATTAACGGGAGCTGCCGCCTGTCGCGAGTGTTGAGTCCCCTGTTTCCTTGCCAGGGTCAGGCTGCCAGAGAGGTACTTTTGCTCTGCGTAGCTTCTCCTCGAGACTGATGGGTCTTTCGTCTGTTCAGCACAGGCAGGCAGCCTTGGGGAAGAGGTTCTTTCAATTCCCGTGGATTCCTACTTCCCGGGAATAAGGTGGGCACATAAAAAAAAAAATCACTGAAGCAGAGGCTGCACAGCAGTGAGCTATTGTGGTAGCAAAACAGACAGTTGCACTAGGGCCTTTTGGGAGCACATAATAAAAAACCATTAAATCAATTTCTACTGTTGAGAAAGGTCAACCTTCAGTCTTTGCAATCACTGTTGTAATTCTTAGGAAGCTCCTACACTTAGAGGTGAAATCCTGGTCCCACAGAAGTGGATGAGAGGTTCACCCTCTGCTCTTGTGGTGCGAGGTTTGTACCCCTCCCCAAATCTGGCTGCGGCTTGCTGAGTTTGGGCTTACTGTTTTGTAGAGGTTTTTGTGCCAGAAAAATGCTGAAAGCTTTGACCACAAGCTGTTTGATAACATTTTATCAACAGTATGGAATGAAATAAGCCAGCATAGCATAACTCGCTCAAGAAGGACTATGGTTAAAGTGTCGAATGGATTTTTCCTCCCCCATTATGCGCACATACTAAACCAACAGGAAAACACATCCAGGAACAGAAATAAAATCCACTAATATAATATGTGAGAACCAAAGTCCCAGGCTGGCTGGGGAAATTCCCTTCCCTAACAATGACCTCTAAAGGAAGCTCAGGGGCCAAAGCCATGAGAAGCAAGGTGTGTATCAAGCGTACACCCCACAGCTGGGCTGTGACTGCTCAGCTGCAGAGAACCAGATGCTTCAGGACGCCAGGGGCTGGGGATGTAGCTCATTCCTCGCCGCGGCTGGTTCCTGGCAAACCTGTCTCTCGTTCGCTGTCTCTCTCTTGACAGACAACCAGTCCCAGCATGTTCGTCCTCTCCTCGCACAGAAGCTCTCCCATAGCACCGATGCTTTCTGGCTGTGCCCTATGTCTCTTCTGGCTGTCCTACAGGCTTTCTGGATGGGTGCTGGGCTGTGGGGATGGGGGGATAGGGGGCCATGGAGAAGCTGCAGACAGCACGAGACCACACCACAGATTTATGCAGGGACACATAATGTTTTCTGGTTTGTCTTCCCTCCCCGCCCCCCAGTAACTCCTAACATTTTACTTGCTTTTTTGACACCTGCTCAGCCTCGACCTGTCATTTTCTCAGAATTAGTGACGATGCCAAGATCATTTTCCCATGCAGTGATGGCTGATTTAGAGCCCCTCATTATGCATGTATAATTAGGGTGGGGTTTTTTTCTCCAGAAGCATTACTGTGCATTTATTGACAGTAGATTTCATCTGTCATTTTACAACCCAGTCCCTCATTATCATGAAAAACTCCTGCAACTCTTCACAGGCAACTCTTGTTTTGACTGCCCAGAACAGTTTTTCATTCTCAGTAAACTTCTCACCTCACTTTTCATCTTCTTTTCCAAGTCCCTTGTAAATAGATTTAAAAATTCACATCCAACTTAGGTCACTGGGTAATTTTCTTCCTCTGTGAAAACATCTTGTTTATTTACACCTTCATACTCTACTGCTGCAACTACTCTGTGTCTTTTATTGGAACCACCCCATTGGCAATCACACTATTATTCAGTAGAGTTGCACTGAAAAAAGTGTAGACAGATGTTACAGAAATAAAACCAGCAGCAGTCCCACTTTTAGGACTTAGCAGACAAGCTATATTTGTTTTGATCTGTGTTTTTAAATTATCTTGTAAATTCCCACCACTAAATTTCATCTCTCACTGTGTGTAGCGTGCAATATATCATTTTTTTTGCTAAATGTATCACCACTTCAAAGTTCATTAAGCCATTCTACAGACTACAGCTGATAAAATCCTCATCTGGATTCAAGATACGAACAGAAAGACTAACTCCTTAAGTCTCTGGCACCAAAGCAACATATCATCATAAATCCATAGGAAACCAGATTTCATTCATTCCCTTGGCCATGAAACTAATTGTTTGCTCCCAAGTCGGGCACCTGGTCATGGCTGTGGGCAGCAGGAAAGCCAGCGGCATTTCAATGTTGTTCCTTTGCTGTGCTTTACTTGATTTTTGTCTCAGGATTATGAGATGCTGGGGATGTAAAACAGCTACTGGAAAGATAACAGCTGCCAGAAACACAGCCTTCTGTTTTGTATTTTGAGCTGTGCATACCGTGTAGAGTTAAAAAAACTAGTGCTTAGAATAATTTAAAGCAGAAATCTGTTACGTTCCTTCAAAATTACCCATGCTTGGTTTAATAGATGCTGGATTAATTGCGTGCTGTCTGAGAGCTTTTGTTCCTCCCTGGAGCGGCTGTGGTCTGTGCCATGGAGGTGAATGCTACTCTACTGTATGGCAAATTTGACATTGAAGGGCTCTTTGTAGAAATAAGATTGCCATTCTCTCCCATTGTCCCTTTGATTAAACAGTGCCAGCGAAAGAGACAGTTTTGATGGTTGTTTTGGTATTATGGGCATCTGGCTACCAGGAGCTGGGCTGAGATCACCGAATCACAAGCCGCTTTAGAGATGTCTGTTTACGCACAGTGATGTGATCCAGAAAAGTATTTGGATATGCAGATTTGGGGGAGCGATGGGGTGGGGGACTGGCAGAAACAATTTCTAGGATGTGTGGTGAGGACTATTTGTTGCCTGTGTGTGCTGCTCTTTTCCAATGCTCGTCCTCTGGTACCCAAACCCACAACTTCCCAGTACTCCTGAAATAACCTTAGACTGTGGGTGCTTTTCCTCCACTTCTGCATCAACAGATTCTCAGTGACCTCTGAAGTACATTGTGATAAAAAATAAAGGAAATCTAACACATTACACAGTGGAGTCATTCATTAAATCCTCCCCAGTTATCATCCCTTTTGTAGCTACTCACGTCTATGTGAATCACCACTTAGTAACGGCTGGTCGATCCCTCCGATGCTTCGGCTTCGGTCGCAGGGACTTCACTAGTTTATAATATATACCAGACTAGGTTGCTGACATCTTCTGTTTGCCGAATAAACTTTAATACCCAGATCTCTTCCCCAGAGTTTGTCCGTCTCTTCTTGTTAGTACCAAAGCAAATAGGCAAGATCTCAGAGAGGGAATGCTCCCCTCTCTTTCCACATGTCTGTTTGGATGTAAAACAAAGGCTACAGCAGCATTTTCCTTGTACTTTTAATTGAAGTGCTTTAATATATAAAAAAAAGTACATACAAGTTCTAAACTCCTGTTTTCTGCAATCGTTTACACTTTTTCTAAGTTGCAACAGAATATTAGCTATGTAGGTAGTCAACACTGCTAACAAACTACAGTACAAGTTACTAATAACAGTACAAGACGCTTGGAATACATTCCTGCAAATGTGCATGGATGCCAAAGAAATCCTGCAAAGTTGAGAGGTTCCCAACACACATTGCCCTCTTCTCTCAAACTCCTGTGGGATTTCACTCGCAGGTTTCCTAACCACCAAAAGGCAGAAGGGCTGATCCTCGGCTGGTGCAAGCTGTGGTAGCTGCATTAGCATCCATGGAGCAATGTCAGTTGTTGTGAGTGAAGGGTGTGATTCACTCTGTGCTCAGATAGACACTTTCAGAGGGGCTGAGACATCATGCAAGCTTCCATGCATGACAAAACTGATGGGCCTTCTGGGTCAGTGCTAGCTTAGAGCAGTAAGCAGCATTTTTTTTTATTATTTTTTTTTCTGAGTGTTTCAAGATGACTGAAGAACAGTCAAGAGCACCCTGGTTTCTTGTACCGCTCTAGGTAAAGCTGGGCAAATTTCCCTCAAAAACTGCCAAGTTTTGAAGTGTACAAACCCACCCCACCACCTCTCCTCCCCTACAAAAGGCTGTCAAAGCTATCAAGCACTTAATAACACTGAGTGTAAGATAAGAAGAGCAAAGGTCCTCCACACAAGCCATGTCAAAACAGATCTCTACATACACACATTGTAACGATACAGTCACTTCAGAGTTCAAAAGAAAGGTTCACACTTTACAAAGAAGGGAACGGGAAAAATAATAACATGAGAAGTTGTCCTTACAATTATGTACTGGTTCCCAAATCTGTAACCTTAGTCTGTGGGCACCAAAAGTAAACGAATACCAAGCAGCATAGTGTAAACTTCAATGAGGCCTCACAGGGGGTAGCAACAGGCAACCTGGAGGTAGTGTACATAGCTGAGAAGGAATCCAAAGGAAATGACAGGCATTTTTCTTCTATTCTGGTATGCTTATGTAACTAAAGACATGGTAGCAAACACGCTCCAGTGATGTGTCTCTCCCACCTTGTGAGTTCACTTACTTGCCACCCCAGGATCAGTCACAGACAGGTTTTTTCCTTTGAAGCCAGAGTGATATCTGGGGTATTCTTCAGGCAGGAGTCCTTATTTTTTTCCCTCACTCAGCTGTTCTGGCTCATCTCTGTGCTGACTGTGTGACTAATAGGACAACTGGCTTCATCTGAGTCTCCTGGGGTTTTCTCACAAGCATTGGTACAAAACCTCTTTATCACTATTGCCCTGAAGACCAACATTCCAAAGGCACACTTCAGGCAGCAGTACCAAATACTCTGGTGGGAAACTACGGAAGTTGGCAAACCCATGACAGAGTTAGCTTCCCAGTTCATCATCACGTTATGAAAAGACTGAACAACAGTGTCTTCAGTTCAGAATAAAGACACAGAAGTTACGTTCTCTTCTACTGCAATGAGGACAGAAGACTATTTAGGTGGTAAAGAAGCTGGTGTATTGTAGAAAACATGGTGGTGGCTTAGAGTAAGAAAACTGCTTCAGCCGTACCGCCTTCTCAGTGACTTTCATTTTCTATTCAGGGTAAGTTTTAAGTATTCCTAGTTTTCTCTAACCACATTATCTTGACACCAGAGTTACTGCATTACAAAAGCCACTGTGCTGCAGTCACTCATCATACACATATATTATGCCTAGGTAGGGGTATATACAGCCAGGAAATAGGGCAGCTTCCAACCCACACCCTGTTGTTTCCATAAGGGTAGGCAGATTGCAGTTAGGTGAGATGGAGATAATCTAGAGTATCCCCAACATCGAAAAGAAGGCTGTGAGTATGTGAGCAGCTAGAAACCTCAAAAATGAAAGAATTAGTGTTAGTAGAATATCCCCTGCCTCATAGATAACTCAGTTGCTTGAAAAATCTCTCTCGGCTCAAATAATTTTATCGTGCAGAATGTGCAGAACATGCAAAGAAAGAGGTGCTCTTCCCCTGTAAATGCAGGGAGTGAATGTGCTCTCTCAGCATTGCCTAGAAGTTACCCAGTACGCCTGCTCCTCCCTAGCCTACTCCATAACAACGGCTCTGTTGCTTCAGTGGCTAACTGGTAAGACAAGACTATTTAATTATGAACAAACTTCAAGGTTAATGTATTAGAAGACTGGAAATAGATACCCTGCTACTTTTAAAACAAACAATGCACTGTACACTTAGTGCTTCTCCGAATCCTCTCTCCAAAGAGCAAAGCATCACAAGGACAAGATTTCCATCAATTCTGAGCCAGCATAGCCAGTTCTAAGACTTAAAATGTAGATCAGGCCTTTACAATCTTTGGCTCCCCTGCCAAAAATGCTCCCTGCCCCCTAGAGAAGGCAGTTTCTTCCAAACATTTACGAGATGTAGATGCTTCTGCACCTGGACCCACAGGGGGTCATCAGTTGCTCTTACACTGCCCACACACCAGTCACCAGCAACATTTTTCGATTGCTTTCTGCATTTCTTAAACTACATGCAATAAAAATGCAACTAAGTTCAATAAAATTGACAGACTCTTTATCCCATACCCAAATTTACTTGTTAGATCACAGCACAGGAATGTACTCACTTCCTCAGAAAGTCATCAGAAATCAAGTCAGGAGCTTTTCATGTTGTGGGATATTTTTCCTTCTTTATGCTGAGTCAAGCTTTAGCCCCAAACTGTTGTGCATGCCAGTGAGCTTGCATTGAAAGGGCTTTGCTCAAGAAATAAACTTTCATCACTGCAGCGCTGAGCACAGTCCTGGGTAAGAGATCCTCTGAAGACCAGGAGAGCCTCTCGGGAGCACTGCTTCAGACCACTCTGGAACTTCTATGACCCTTAAAAAATCCCTTCATTTTTTCTGCAGAGGACTTCCAGGATAAAATCTCACAACAAGAGGCAAGCCACAGAAATGGGTGACACCATGGCTGGGCACAGATTATGACTATAATTCTCTCTGATGACAAGTGAGATGGGAATAACCCAGCTGCACCCCAGAGCTCAAAGCTAGACATTGTTTAAAATATCTCTTTGCTTCCAGACTGAGGAGATTCTATATGAAAATCAGTAAGGTACCGAAAAAAAAAAAAAATCCCTCAAGTTACTTCCTGAAGCCATTTTTAAGGATAAACCAGTGCCAGATAAAAGATCGTCTCTGAAGTCAGAAAACAGTTCTTGGGTGTTCTGCTCCCAGATTGAATTATTCTTAAAAAAAGGATAGGAAAAACCTAAAAGCCTTTACAGTATCTTCTTTGAAAATGAGAGAATATTCTTCATTTAACACTCTGTAACAGAATAATTTGAAAATAACTGAAGAAACCATGTAATCCCAGATGGTGTGTGTTTTGTGTGCTCTTGTGAAGCTGCTGTGACTCCACTGCATTAAAAAAAGACATACATTATTCTGTAGCAATTGTCCATGACACTGAGGCTTACAACATAAATATTGCAATACCTCATCCAGCTCTTGTATGACACACCACGTTTTATTGCAGTAATGTCTCATAATAGATGAAGGTGCTGCAGGGTCCTGTCTGGCCAATTGCTATAGGACCCTGGAGTGCACTTTCATAAGGAGGGAATATCTCCCATGGGAAGGGAGTTAAGATGAAGACTAGATGCCAGGAGAACCAGCTAAAGGCTTCACACGCAATCCTGGGCAAATATTTTCCATGCTTGTTCCCCACCGCACCCCTTGCCCCCAGCTCTTCCATTAAACGGGAGGTTCCTTTCCTCACTTGCAGATAGTGCTGGATGCAGCAGAGCGCCTCTAAATCAAGAAGCCAGTGTTTTTCGCCAAGGTGACATATTGAAAAATGCTTCTGGTACTTCCATGAGTGGGTTACTAAGCAACACTTTGGCTTCCAGGGAGTAGCCGGGCTGGATGCGATCTCATGTGCCGGCAGCCTGACCACATCCCCAGCTGGAGCACTGGGGAAAGGAGGGCGAGAGCATGCTGGCAGCCAGGTTGCGTGGCTTCGCTGGCTGCGAAAAAGGTTCCTTTGAGTTGAGCTGTAACGACAAAGGAAAAATATCCCAGAGGTGATGATGGCTAAAAAGCACAAACACTGTCAGGACATACTGTTGGGAGAGAAGTAAAGCTGAGAAGGTTTAAGCAATGCCCGGTAAACCTCCGGCATATCCTGGTCCCGCAAATTTTCCCTTTATCCTGCCTCAGAGCAAATGATGCTGAAGAGGACTGACTCCAGGGGTAGATGCTAAAAATTATAGAGGCTGGAAAAAATTCCCACGTGAGGAGACAAAGAGATCAAACAGACTAGAACAGATTAGAAATGGGTAAGGAGGCAGAGGTTAGAGAGGACTGAAGTAAGGTCTGAAGAGGAAAATCATGCACCACTCTCCACTGTTTCCTGATACAGCCGTGAGGGGTTGTTTACAGAATATCAAAAGGCAATACACTGAAAACTGAGGAATAGAGACCAAACTCCACGGAGTTAGAGAGAACTTTGACCTGGTTGCTGACTGCTCTATCATTATCTTTTGCTGACATGTCTCATTTTCCTTTGGAGCCTGTAGCATGGTGATACCAGGAACAGGCTGAACCAGAACTGAGCGTAAACAGACCAGACTCATCTGGGATAGAAATACCTATTTTCTTACACGTGATGGGTGTGCTCAACTATTAAGGGGCACACGTTTTAACAAAGACTAAAATCTAAGACTACTTAGACTGAGCCTCTTTAAGACATCAGGCCAACCTCTTGGCTTAAAGTCAATGAAGGTTCAGAGCACCTGAGAATCTGGCCTGTCTTTTAGGGTATCAGTACTCTTTCATGTCTCAATAAATCATGCTTCGAACAGGATTGAGATAAAACTGTGAGGGATAATGTTTTGCTTTATTTTGTTAGAATCCTGACACACACTTGCAAAACAAATAAGTTTTTCTCCCTCCTCCTTCTTCTCCTTCAAGGTGACACGACAGGACTCTAGATCTTTTCCTGATAGGTGAGCAATATTTGCAGTAAATAGCATTAACATGATACACAATTACATGTGTATTTGTATGTAAAACTTGTAGTATTCTTCTAATTAAAATTCAATACTACAGAATCACACAGTAAGGCTCTACCAATGTATTAAATGGAATGTCACTATTTTGGGATCGTTACTTCAGCATTTTAAAAGTGTACTTAGAAGTTGATGACATCACAGAGATCTGCTGTGATGTCACAGATTTATCCTCCTATTCTCTTGTTGTTGTGAAGTCAAATAAAGGATCGATGGCAAAGATCCTAACTCAGTCTTCTCCATCCACTATTTCAGTTGTTGATGTTTTTCTTTGCAACTACTTCTAGTGAAAAAAATACGTGTCTAGCCATGGCACGCTCAGTCTGAATCAGCAGATGAAGAAATGGTGAAGCAATAACTTAACATGTACATAAACCTTTGGCTCTTATGAGATCTGACTGCTTAGCACAGATGACAATTTACTTAAACGCTCTTGAGCTTCTCTTTACAATTTTATGTAATAAACTATTCCTAGGCCTGTCCCCATCACTTCTGACCCAGGCTGCAGTGCTGGAAGAAAGTCAAAATAAATAGGAGGACAGCTAGTCTCTGCTGCAGCACAAAAAAATGGAAAGCCATCAAGGTAAAGAGGAAACATTTCTCCCCACATTTTTAAAGAACATTTTGTGACTACAAAGAGTCTATATGAACCATTGTGTGATGTTAATACTGAGTTGGGATTAAGTCAGCACACAAGTTTGATTCCCTGCAATGATCAAGGGACTGTTGAATGCTTCTAAAGGGGAGATAAAAGCTAATGGTGCAGTTTGGCCCTCTATTTCTGAATTTCTCTAGATCCTTCCAATCAGCTTTGGTACACACTGTTTCTGAAATCCAGGAATACACTGTAAGGGAAGAAAAAAAATGAGAATGAACAATGAAGGATATGAAGCTCAAAGGAGACAACACTTGGAAATTCCTCATGCACTTGCTAGAGCCTTCCCAAAAGGATGCAGGGACACATCTCTTGTGTTATAAGAGAGCTACAAAGGAAGGGTACATTAGGCATAACATTCATGTCTCATCCTTTGATTTTCAGCAGATACTTCCCTTTTAATGATGCTGGCAAAGTTTGCACTGGCAATGCTCAGTGGACATCAAAATGCAGTCCTGAGTCCAGCAGCAGCAGATGTCTGGGCTGGAAACAGATCTGTGCTCCAGCAGAGTTCACGGGCAGCAGCAGGGCTGGCCTTCTAGGGAGAAAATCTTGAGGAATCTAAGGGAAATCCTTATTTCGATTTTCAGGACTGTAGGCACAGAGCTTATTGATGAGAATTAGCAGAGTCTTACATGGCAACAGCAAAGAGAGTCCTATCCAAGGGGACAGACTGCACAGGTGAGACATACTAACAAAGATGCTTCAGTCTGCTAAAAATAAGCAGCACTCTCCTGGCCAACCAATTCAATCATTCAAGACATGGAGAACATGAAATGGACTTGTCATTCCTTACTGCTCTTTCAGAACACAAAGAATAAAACCCGTCCTTCTCTTTCCTTGGCTTCTGAAAAGTGGGGAGGGAAAGGAAACCTTTCCTTAGTCACTGCGGAGGTGAAACTACAGCTGGTTACAATGAAGTGAATCAGATGGATGACTATGCTGACAGAAGTCTGAAAGAAAATATCAATACCTGAAAAAATAGGCAATTGTCGGGTATGAAGCATTTTATTGTTAACTTCGTGCATGCAAAGGGAGGTAAGCCAATCTGGAAAGAGTAGTTTCCTCATTTCAAACCAGCAGTAACAACTTAACGTTCTAAACGCACGAGTGAATACCATAATGATACTTTACATTTTCATCCAACATGGCAGAAACACACAACAAACATTAATAAGCTATTGGCTTGACTCCCCAGCTGCAAAATACCTGGTATTCTCAGTGATATTTACGCAATAAGAGGGTAAACCCTAAAAACCCTTCTGTCCCCAGAAGCAATTGCTATTGTTTACCTCCCACTGCCCTCACCAGCAGCAGGGACTTGACGCTCTGGCACTGGTCACTGGCACCAGTGCTACGTGATGGGGAGCGGGCTGGGCAGCTGCGCTTATAAATCAGTGCCCTTCAGAGCAGAGACATCTCCCCCCTCTCCTCTCCTTTCCCTTCCCCTCCAGCAAAACTGAGTTTATCTTACGTAAACCAGACCGGGTTTGGTGCCTGCCCTGAAAAGCCATTTAACTACTGCTGGGGCTGGAGGTCGTTGTTAGCAATTATATCACCACCGAAGATGGATTTGGCTGCCTGCCAGTCTCAGCTCCTGCCCTCTTCGACCAGAGCTGAGGCAGAGCCACAGTAACTAAAACTTTTCATTTCCTTGGCAGGCTCATGGACCTTTGGCATCCGACTCCTGGCTCATCACCTGCTCCCATCTCCCCGTGCACCATCACAGGTTTTCTTGTCCTGTCTGCCCACTCCTCTCCACAGGACTTATTCTCACAAAAATATAGATCTGGTTGACTGTTAATGTTTCATGTGAAGACCTCCTCTCATCCAACCTGCAGCCTCCCATAACAAAATTGATGAGACAATCCATTTTTTAATCATCTCCTGTGTAAAATTTGCATTTTCTACCCTCCCAGACTGGTGTCAAGTTGTTCCCAATATACTCTCATTTGCTTTGTCCATCTTTTTGTATATATTGGGAAAGCATAAAGCATCTCCCCCTTCTGGTCTGAAAGACAGTTTTATAGACTAACAGTTGGCATTTCCAACTGATTAGACAGACAGATAAGTAAGATCAACCAAGATGTCTCACACTAAGAAAGTGCTCCTAGCATTCAAGATTACATTTTTTTCCATTTTATTTATCTTATTTTAATTTTAAATTAACCAGCTGCATCATGTTAAAGATTCCTAGTCCTTCACAGCTGCTAACTTTCTTTTAACTAGATATTTTAAACTTTTCTCTAATGCTGGAATTGAATGAACCAGATACACAGTGGTGGATATGACACTAAATTGGAAAATTTGAAAAATTACAATTCAGATACACCTGAAATACTTTGGAGCCCCACATTTTCATTTTATCACAAACGAAAGCTATTTATTTTTTTTTAATTTTGAAATTAAATTAACTTGGAAATTCAAATATTGAAGTGATTGATTCCAAGAAGATTGAAACAAGTATTTTCAACCCTTCTGATATTCCCTCCATATTTTTTGTGTGAAATCGTCTGCCAGATTGAACTTGGATACGTGAGTACCTGCGGTTCTCTCAAAAGCACATTTTTTAAAACTTGAATTATTCCACTCAGAAAAATCATGCCCAACTCTACCTGGAATTTCCTTACACACAATGCACACTACCCCTCCGGCAGTGACAAGCTTAATTAATATTCCTTTATACCCCCCATCCACTCCTCACCTCCCAAACGACCCCTGTCAAAACACACGTTGTAGGTGTAAAGAACATGCAGCAGCCCCACAACACTGCACGATATGGGGGAGTCTTCCTTTGGGGCAGAATTTACTAAGCTCCTTTTCAAGAAATAATGATTTCAAAGTTATTTAGAGCAATACTTGATTCAAAAGAAAACACACATAGTGGGGGCTTGCCTGGCTCAAGAACTGGCCTAAGGTACGTTCACAGAAAGGCTGTAACCTCAGTCCAAAGACACGTCTATAGAAGTAGAGTTTGGAGACAGGATTGGACTCACCTCGTGCTTCTTAAAGGCGTTGCCTCTCCCCAGCTACAGGGGAAGTTCTCACCTCCTTAGAGCTACGGCTTGGATACATCCCCTTTTTGTGACTATTTTTCCACCCCTCTGGTTTCCGAGGCCCCTCTCCAGCAAGCCTTCCCGCTGTGGGGCAGAGCACTGGGCAATCCAGCGCACAAATGGGGTGGAGAAAAAGCCAGAACCGAGCCGCGGCTTCACCTCAGTCTCTGGAACAGCCTGAGGTAGCTAACACCAACGTAGCTGCCGTCGCAGTCATGAAGGAGGTAAATGAATGATTTACTGCATCAGTAAAGGCAATTTTCTATAACTGACCTTTCTGAGGTTATCCAAAATGGGTTAAAAATGAAAAGGATCACATGAATATGTTTAACTAATATACTTGAAGGTTATTATGCAGACACAGCTTGTATTTAAATACAACCCTCCCACGGTAAACATCTGTTTTTATAATAAGGACAGGAAGAACAATTACATCATCCAGCCTTACTTCCTCTATAACACAAGCCTTTCTCAGTCAGACATTCCTGTGATTAACTAAGATTGCATTTAATTAAAATACATCTTTTGAGAAGCTGCCTGTTCTTTATTTGAAAACTTCAAGGGATGCAGGATCTACCATGGTAGTTTGCTCTGATTCATGTTAGAATGTCACTTGCCTTGCCTACACAGAAGAGTTTTGAAATACTCCAGGGCCTGATCACCTCAGGAGCTGCCAACAAATCTCCACATCCTGCCATAGCGAGAGAGAGGGAAGCATAGAGAGCCAGAGTCCTTATGTCATCTACTGCCCAGACCAGATCGCTGCTACAAGAGGTCTCAAGGTTTGCCTGACAGCACATGGTGGTGCCCAAGTTGCTCATCGCAATAGTCATGCAGGAAGGTTGTCCCCAAGGGGGTACCAAGTGACAGGGTTTCAGTTATCAGTTTCTAAACTCCTCTTCCTCAGCCCCACGGCTGTGCCACAACCCCTCCACATCTCAGCAAAGGGGACAGACCATTACTTGCTTGGTGGATCTAAAGTGCACCAAGACGTATGGCTCTGAATGCTGCTAAAAATGTCACTGAGAGGTCCATCCCAGTCCCTTATCTGAGACTGAGCTACTGAAGAAGGGAGCTTGTAGCCAGAGAAAGTTCTCAGCATGGGAGAGCTTGCATATCATCTGCTGCCAAAGTTAGCTGGAGCTGGCTGGCTACACACAGACACGGCACAAAGCTGGAGAGATGAAACCCAGTAAGACCACCGCAGCTGAAGTACCCTGTGATATGGATCTCAAACGGCAAACAACATTTTGCCACCAAAGACCTAGCAATCTCTCTTTCTGTTGTACCTCATTAGCGATGAAACTTCAGCAAGGCCACTGAGGAATATTTCCAAACATGAACGACCCTGTTCACTGCAGAAGGGTTGTGGGAGGAGAAAACAGTCAGGGTGATGGATCAAAACTCACAAAAATAGGAAAGCAGGTGTGTGCGCAGAGCACAGCTCATTTAGCAGTGTCTCTGCCACAAGGATGGAGAGCACTGCCTTTCTGCACCAGCTGGTCCCACCAACACGGCTACATAATGAGCCACTGCGGTCTGCTTCACATGCAGGCTGAAACAGTGCACATTTTCCTCTCTATCCGATAAGGGAGATGTTGTCCTACTCCTCTCCCAAGGTCAATGCAAACACCAGGAAGCTGGAAGGCAATGGCCATTTTTATGACGGAGCTCGGCATCCCTGGCAGCCGAGCACCGACCCTGACACTAACCCGCTTCTGCTGCTCCCACCATAAAACTTGCCTCCAGCGCACACAACACTTCTCAGGTCCTGTCCCTCTTGCCAAAGCACCCACTTTCTGTGACAGAGCCCAGAGGTGTCTCTGCTGAATACATACTTCTGGCCACAGCAGCGACAGGACTTCACATCAGCCTCACCTGTGTCATGGTCTCAAAACACTAGGTCAGGAGGGCTCCACCATACCAACAGATGGGTGCAAACGTTCATGCCCATGAGCTGTGGTCCCCAAGTGCTGCCCAGGGACTGGGCAGTGCCAGACTGGGAGGAAGACGCTTCATTTTAAATTTTTCTACAGCTTTGTCCCAACCACCTAACACAGGTCCGTGTGTTCCTGCTTTACCCTCCCGGCACCTGATGCTCAAATTTCTTTGCATTCTTGGCTTGTCTGAGGGGCCAGCACATGGAAAGCCTAAGGTATGGGATGAATTTCACAGGTAGGCAGCACAGCTGCTCCTGGAGAGATTTGGTCCAACATGACTAAGATAAATACTTTCTAAATCTTTTTTCTAGCAGGTTAAAATGCTTCTGCTGCAGCCTGAGAAGAGGCTGTGACAGGACGTGGGAGAATCCAGCAGCCGACACAGCTGCTTTCAGAGTGCAAGCTGAACAAAACACAGAAGGTGAAGAAACCATCTAAATAATGAGGGAAAGTGCATTAGGTCAGTATAACTCCTTCTAACTAAGTGTAATTAGCAGGAGAAGGATGAAGAATTAGCTCACCGATACTCTTTCACAATGTCCTTTAAAGTGTTTGGGGACATTTAATTTTGCAGAAAAGTCTCAACCAATATGAATATGCCAAATATAATCTTCAGTGTCCTTACCTACTTGTACAAGCAACTTGAGTCACATGCTGCTTGGGAGTCTCATAAATTTATATTATAAACCCAGTTAAATCTATGCATAGAAAGTAATATACATCACACCCAAGGAAACGTTCATTCTGGACAACTTGGCAGTTCAGGGAGTTGCAGGTTTTTTAACCTTAAAGATGTATCCGGTAGAAATTCATTAATGTACTCACTTGTCCTCCCAGTAATGTCTTAAATTATTTAGAAGCTCAACTGTAACAACATTTATTTTTTAATTGATGCTCTTGCTTAGTGTTTCTCCATTTCACATGTAGAGGTTTGTTTAAATAAAGTAAAACTATTTCTATTTAAATTTTAAAATCATTATAAAAATCTTTCTTTTCATACTAGTTTTAGTAAATTATCCCCCTCTTTAGCGCTCGGGAAGGTTTTCTGACAAATTATCACGTTTGCTAAAAATGCAGTTGTAGAGAATTCAGGGGCAAAATTATTTGAAAATTCAGCTAGGTCTTGACAATTACTTTGATAAGAACCAGTAACACTTTGGAAATGCTGCAAGTCCTGATTAAGCAATTCCCAGAATAAAAAGCAACTTTAAGCTGCAGAAGATTTTAATTTAGAAATTTCAAAAAATTAATCAAAAGTGCTTCATATGACCCTAAGCCAAAGTTGTTCCTTTTTGCAGCTTACTTCAGTTCACTTAGAAAACTGACAATTTTACTTTCTGCAATCAACTTAAGATGACATTTTTTTTGTCCAATTTTCTGAGCTAAACAGTGAGCCAGTTACCTACATAACCGCTCACAGTTTTCTGAACAAAATTAAAATGATGAGTCCGGACTGTACGCTGGCACCATGGTTGGACAATGTGCCTGAATATCCTGACATCTCAAAGATGGTCGGCACCTGTGTGTGTACGTACTGACACTGTTCTTCCTTCAGAGATACTGAAACCCAATTTCTAAAGACCACCTGAATCAAAGCATTTGATCCCAGAGAGAAAGTGTCCCCCTAAATAAATTTTGATCAGTGCAACACTCAAAGTGCCCCCCTACGAATATGAAGTGGTTGCAGCAAAGAGATTTCCAGTCACGCCTGTGAAGAGAAACAATAGGTGCTGCTCCCGGACGAAATACTCACCAATAATTCCTTGGGAGATACCTCACTACTACTTCTTTACAAAGAGGACTAAACAGAAAGCACATGGTCACACAAAATTGATTCTCCATGTCGACACAAAACCCCTCCCCCTTCTATAACGCACGTGAGCCCGTAAGGGCAAGCAGCAACCATGCATAGCAGTGAAGAGATTTCATCCGGAGCATCGGGAGAGTACACGGATCCTTCTAGTAGAGCCCAGGAGGTCTGGCAGGAGTGACAGTGAATACCACAGGTACCTCTTCCTGTATCTGAGTGTCCGTTCGCTTTGATGTGGGTTGTGTCTTTGTGTTCTGGGTGGGAATTGTGTGCTGGTATTGGCAACACCAGGAGCAAAGTGTTTCTTGACTGCTGGAGCTCCTCAGGCCTGGAAGCCAAAAGCTGATGCTCGCTCTCTGAGCAGCTCCCGGCACAAATGACAACTCCAGCTCCCTGCAAATGAAGAAATCCTTCTTATAGGAATGACATCAAATCCAGGCACTCAGAGTTTATGTCAAGATGAGGTTGAATGAGATATCAAGTACTCCTGACACTGGAATAGCTCGTATTTTTCTGAAGCAGGCTCTGCTTGCCCTTGGTGTACACTGGATTACCACACAAGTTAAAACTCAGCTTGGGTGTGCATTGCCAGTAGGTGTTTTATATGTTCATGCTTTCAATACACCACTTCCCAATCAAACAGAAACCTTTAGCTAATTATTAGCTGCATTTCAAAATTTTCCCCTCTGGATTTAGTTTCCTCTTTATCAAAGTTACAAACATTTAGCTCCTGAATGCATGATTGATTTGTAATTATTCTTATCTCGCCCCTCATGTAAGCCACAGTCATTTGCACTTGCGTGTCTCCTGCTCCAATTCTACTGCTCTCCGCAGATTTTAGTCAGAGAATCAATAATGGTAAGGGACTAGGTCCTCTGCTCCACAACCAAGTGACAAACTACAACCAGTTGTAGTATGGTCAGATTGAATCCCCTGCAGAGGACACAAATACATACCAAATGCAACACAGATCATAAATCTCTCATCCTTCTGAGGCACAGACAAACCAGAGAAGAAGGAAGATCATTCCTTTTAATCCAGTCTCCTGACAATGGGCTCTCAGATATTCCAGAGAGGAGCTCCCTGCCTGGGACTTTGACTTCTTAGGAAGTCCAAAGTCACAGTTCACAGGAGCTCAATTCAGTTGACTAAACTCAGGTGTCCAATGCCATCTGGGACATCCAAAGGTACTTATCACCCACAAAAGAACATTGTTCTGGAAGAGGAGGTAGAGACCAGGCAAGACTGAATAGGATATCTCAGAACACACTAGACCTCCACGTCTATTTTCTTTCCTTCCAGCGCTACCTGCCTCTGCTTTGCTACTGCTTCCTTAACTCTGCATGGCCCAGACCACCTTTCCGAAATCCCTCCTTTCTCCACAAGGACTTTATTGTGATTTTTCAAAGCAGACTTCCAACATATGTTACCTTCTGGGGGCTCAAAGACTGGTGGATTCAAGCAATACATGTGATAGCCACGGTCACAGTCATCACAGAAGAGCAGCTGGTCCTGAGGCAGGGTTGTTGGGGAGACAGTAGGGAAACAGGGAGAGGAGGAGAGGAGAAGAGAGAAAATTGTGTAAATTAGTCTCTTGCCAAGATGAAAACATAAACGTGGTAACCAGCAGTGCTCAGCTAGGAGGGCAGAGCTGCAACATAGAGACTAAGAGACTATCGGGAACCTAAAAGCATCGCGTTTGTACATACACAATCAATCACCATACTTCTGAGAGCCCGCAGAGTGCCCTTCTCATCACAAAGGCTGTTCAGTTTCTAACTAGAAAATTTCTCTGAGAGGTGGAGGGCTTCCTCTCCAAGGTGGCCCCATGATGCAGGAGTAAAAGCTGTTAGGCTGGGAGTATGTTGTGCTGAGACAAGAGGACAGGCTTTGCTGGGCTTCAGTGTGGCCACGTGCTGGACTTTATTCCTTCAGGGGAAACCTTTCTCGACAAAAGTCTGGACTCAGCCAGTTCTCCAAAACTCAGCTGAGTAAATGCTCCATGAAACAGATGGAAATTACATGATCCCACCATGTGGTCTGCAGCTCCTTCACATATTTGGAGGGAAAAAAGCTGCTCTAACATGATCCTTAACAGAGGACGGCTCCCTGTTTTCAGATTTCCTTATTTACTGCTACAGCAAAACAAAATCTCAGGCTTCTGAAATTTATTCTGCCACAGGGAATGTAGTGTTAGCTAATTGCCTCCAAAGTTCTCCAGCCACAGTCAATTCTCAAAGTTTCTCACAGACTGCTAAGGACCCTCAGCACCAGATTTGAGCAGAAAACCCTGCAGAGAGGACGCTGCTCAGCTACAGGCTCTGGATCACAGTTTGGAAACCACTGGGATGGGTGATTAGGTGACTAGGGAGAGGCCTAGCCATCCCAGTTCAAACGCTTTCACGTTTCCCAAGTGTCATAATGAAATTTTTAAAAAATCATGCCAAGAAAATAAGCAAAATCAGAGACAGAAGAAACACCCTGCCATCTCTCGGCTTGTCACCCATTCACATCTCCTCCTGACTACCTTACTGAAAACACTATTCACTTGCAGCTCCCTGTGACGGGAGTTTAGGTCCTTCGGCTAATTTCTATTGAATAAAACACAAGTATCTCCAACTTAAGTGGCCCTATGTGATACCCGTGGTAAATTCAGCAGAGACCAGAGGCTGAAGCCACTCCCCAGAGATGCAGGGAAGCAGCAGTAAAGCCATGCCCCACGCCACTGACACGCGCTCCTCAAGGGCGGGCACGGCGCTAGCTTGCAAGTGACGCCGGTTTGCATGAAAAGGTAAAAGAACTCACATCGTTCTCAGAAGTCCCACAAAGGCTGCAGGATTTGCACTCAATGCACTGCCACTGATAGGTTTTAACAGCCTCAGTCATGTTTGTGGTGAACTGCAGGCAGGTCGGGTGTCCTGAGGAAGATCGGAAACAACCGTCACTGTTAAGGTTCACTTACCGCTCATTAATTAACCAGTATTTAAATTTGGGAACAAAACGCACATGGACATGGACTGATCACAACATGGGCTGCAACTAACAGATACCAAAGAGGAAAGCAGGCATTAACCCTTTCGCTGCCAGGCACAAGAGAAAAATCAGTCATTCCCACCCGTTCCCCATTGGCAAAGCAGTTTTATTCAGAGCTCTTAAAAATGGCTTGGCTTTGGGTTTGGTTTTTGTGCGGCTTTTTTTTTTTTTGCCTTTTTTTTTTTTTTCCAAAGGAAAAGAAGAGAAATGGTGACATCAGAGACAAACCCAATTTCAGACACAACCCCATCCATCAATAGAAATTGGACTAGAGTTTCAATTAGTGTAGTTTCAACTGGACAGAAAGACCTGGTGGAAATGAGGTTATTCTCCATTTCAGAGCTTCCCTTCCTGGTGGCCAAATGGGTGGAGCAATTCTGTAAACTTTGCTTAAATGAAAGCAGCAGCATACAGAGAAGAAGCAAGACAGGATGGGGGGGTAACAGCTTTTAATTTTTTTAAGAGCTCTGCCACTAAAGTTTGTTGGCACAGAAGAAACCAAATTGCACAGCTAACCTTCCAGAATCAAAACAAGAAACCGAAAGGAAAAAAAACCCAAGCCAACTCCCACAACGAACTAAATGAAAGGAATAAAGAAGGGAAAGCTAGCAGAACAGTCACATCTAATCGGGAAGGACAAATTGCCAGAGTTACAATTCCCGCCCCTACATGCGTGTTGACTCCAGTTTTGCAAAACAGTGGTATCACAGTAGCAGGGTCAGCAATGGGCTTTCTGGAGGGGAAGAATACAAACAAACAAACAAACCAAAGGTAGGATCAGTGTTCCTTCTGCAAAACAAAACAAAAAAATACACTGCTGAAATAAAGCACCGTACTCCCAAGCCACCCCTATCAGGTTGAGGCAGTCCCTAAGTCACCTGCCACAAACTGCTGCTTGACTTGTCACCCTTAGCATCCCTCTGTGAGCAGTCAGGGGTGGGGGGGCACAGGGCAGGGACAGCCAATTGCTCATCTACGGAGAAACTAGAAATACAGGTACCCACACCCAGCACTACCCCATGCTGCTTCTGGGAACTTACACCGTCAGGCACACAGGGTTGCTTCACCTGTGAGCTGATGTTCTCAGGCTGCAGCCAATGGGTAGGAAAAGTCTTTTCCACCTCTGCCAGCCTAAGTGGCTTTTTAAGAGCAGGCTGCTTCTCCAGTAAGAAAATAATAAAAAAAAAAGGCATGGCTACTGTATATGTGGGTATCGATGTGTCATCTTCATTACCAGACCTACCAGCAGTATTCTGCCCTGTCACTGCCCTACAAGAAGCTTCTGTATTTTCTAGCTAGTGAAGCAAACACCAGCTGAGAACTGATGGGTAAGTTACTAATGCTGTAGGGAATATAGTTCCTTTATGTGTCCATGATATCACCAAATACTCTAATAAGGATTTTTGTTCCTTACATTTGCATGGTTGTGACATGAAAACTAAGCCTGTCCAGCAAAGAAATGTGTGTACATAAGTTATTACGGAAATTGAATAGAAAATAAAGGAGATATTTAAGGAAGGAGGGATCAATGACATTGTTCATATCACTCTTAAGCCTTTGAACAAAGAAATGTTTTGACAGTACTGATGAGCTCAGGTAGCCTAAGAAGATCACCAAGTTTTGGAGCCCTTGAAAGATCAGCACAAAACAAGGGTCAGATTTTACCGAGATTTACAGTGGACCAAGTCCAAACTGAAATTCTGGGGACCTTGAAACTGCAAGTGTGCGGAAGGAGATGGGACACGATACCTTTTGTGGTTGAGAGGACATCATATAATTTCTGATAATACCAAACTAGCAAAACCTGACGTGACACTGAAACGTTCCTCCAGATCTGATTTACAGCAAACGCAGAACCTCATTCCAACACCAGTAAATAGAACAGATGTGCCACACTACACATCAGGGAGGAATCCATCCCAACAGCAGAGACTCAGCTTCCAGAATGGTTGTGCAGTGCTGGAATCTATCACAGAAAACAACTCATACAGGGAGGCGAGTTAATCAGGGTTAAATAGCTTCTGTCACATTTGAAAAGAAACAGAAAGAATGGAATGAAACTTAGAGAAATAAATCACAGCTCAATGCATACACATATTCACGTGCTCACTTGCCTGTGCACACATTGCTCACTGCAGAGACTCCAGCTACAGACTCTCCCTTTCTCAAATGACATGAAGGTCAGGTTCTGTTCACTATTTTATCTCTGTCCCTTTGCAGCTGTTTCTGCTCTCTTCCAGCTATCAGTCTTGACTGCCTTGTTCCTCATTTGCCTCAAAAACACCTCTGCAGGTTTTCCGTGCTGCATCTTGTGTATCGATGGTGCCTCATCCCTGAAGTGATCCATCCTGTCTTGCAGAGCCCTTCTTAAGAGCCACACCCATCACAAGTCTAAAAGAGAAGGGCTCTTGCGGCATGAGGATTGCTTAGAAAATATTAATAGTGGAATGAGGGCCACAGTGGCTTCTTTTTAGTAGCACTGCAGAAACATTTTGAAAAAAATATACCAATTTATCCACTCCATTGGACTCTCTTTCCCAATGCCATGACTACAAAAGAGTCCAACAAATGCACACAGCCATGTCTGCACAGCCACAGATTACTCTCTGTTAGCCCAGGGCTTATGGGCTGTCTAAAGGAAAAAGAATATCTTGTGGATATGCCTTTCTTCAGCCTCTAATCCAGATCCTCTTTCACATTAAACAATATGCCTTGCGGTACCACGACCACAACCTAACATTGTTGGAAAGACTACTTTTTACTTATGCCAGGAGCGTGATGAAGCACTGTAGCATATGGCAAATGTGTCAACAGATAAAACATTGAAATTCTTTCTTCCTGCCCTCCCTCCTCTCCTTCATCACAATCTCTCTATTTTCCTGCTACTTTGGTTCAAAACTCGGTGTTTTCCATGACCTATGAGAAAATTTACACATCCAAGATTTCCTGGAGCAGCTTTGGTGAGCACCATCCCTGCTCAATTTCACAGCGCTTCCCTCTGTGGCAGAATACCTGAAGACAAAGCCCTATAGCTGCATATAGGTACCATATGGGTAGCAGGCTACTATAGGTAGATTCAAATTCCCTTAAATAAAAAAAAAAAAAAGGCTAGTTCAGTCCACAAACAAACAATTTTGGTTTTACACAAAGAGTGGTCCAAAAGGTGGCTCAAAGTCACAGATGCTATGGTAGCACACAAGCCAGAGAGCTGAAAGTCTTTCTTGCTTAATTTCATCACTTATGTGATCAAAATGAAGAAACGGTCTTTGCTAATCTTGTGATAAATGGCCTTTGCTATGGTGAAGGTGTGCAGCAAAGAGTCTGCAGCCGGAACTCAGTCAGTAATTCAGTTGGTGGCTCAGCCCTGGCAAACCCCGGATCACTCTCACATGTCTGTATCAGCTCCGCAGATCTAACAGGGGGAAGAAGTAACACATATTTATGGTGTCACCGACAGACCTCTAAAACACACCCTGGGAGCAGTTCTGCTGAAGGAGAAGGTGATACGTTAACATCAACAGTTTCTAATCTACCATAACTATTCCCTATCTAAACTTGCGCTGTGCTGCAAGAGCTATAAACAATGTAGACAACAAAATGCACGGTGAGAAGGTTTCCAACAGCTCATGCCTTTGTCTTAAAGCAATATTTTAAAGTGTACATCAGGCCCGAAAACTTCCTCATCTTTGTTGAAAAGTCTCCTCTGGATCTGAACCCTGTGACTGAGATCATATTTTACAGTGGCACCCGTGTTTCACATGCCACTGGCTTTAATTGCACACTATGTCCACCAGACATCTGGTCGGAGGCTTCGGGGTTGAGCACACTTGGAGACGTTTCTTGTCTCCTGCACCCAGTACAACTGCAGGCTGACGGTAAGGAGACGTTTAATATAAATACCCTAAGAAATAAAAAAAAAAAATCTAAAAAAATCTCTTCTCCTTACACCAGCTGTATAACACTAAAGACCAAAACTGACATTAAAGGGCAGGAGCAATCTGGTGCTCCCAGGCACTCTGTGACCAGTGAAGGCCTTAGAACGTCTCATTAGTGCTTCTTCAATAATGGGTTCTGCATCACAAGATTAATTGCAGCCATGTGCTCTGTCACACCCGCCACAGACTATTTAAGTTAACAATCCAATCAATAACCCTTTTTCAAACAAAGGCAGAGAGTATCTTGAGGAAAAAAATAAAATAAGCAAAGACTCCTCTTTTTTTAAAACAAATGTGAAATCATTTATATAGAGTAAAAGGAATTTTCACCCCGTTTCCAATTCTTTCCCTTATCTTCACTGTGTAGTAGTGGGCTTTTTAATCAATATCATAATGAAAACCCACAGGGCTTCTGGCTGTATCACATGAGAAGTTATCCCATAAACTATTTAGGTCTTTAAACAACTACAAATACATATTACAGACATCATGACCTATGCCACAAGAACCCCATCCAAACTACAGAAGTTTTGCATGCAAAGAAACTGCAAAAATCTGCGAAGATTGAATAAGGCTTGCTGTGACCACTGCCATCATTAGACAGGAATATTACCATTACTCATGCACAAGAAGGTAAAAGTAACTTGCAAGCCTAATAAGGAACATGCTTTTACAGTTATGATACAAAAATGCAAGCACACCAAAAGGCTTGGCTCTGCCAGAATCTTAGGGCTCGAGTTGCTGCAGCTCTCAGAAAAAGACCAAACGTTGCTAAGGAACGAGGATGAAGAGCTCTTGGCATTTTCCTGGCCCTTCCCAACTTGCAACGCCAAGGCATTACGACGCAGGGACATACGCCTGCCTGCTCAAATTGAGGTCCTCAGAGACAGACACCATCAAAAGCGTTTGTGGGATGAGGATCCAAGGCACCATCTGCCACAGTACCTCTGTGATACAGGGAAGCAGGAACACTTCATTATAGAAAAATATAGCAGCTTTCCCGGGAGCCAGGGCTGAGCTGGGTGTCAGAAGCTGCAGGTGAAGGGCTCTTGGCTCTTCAGCACGGAGCCACGATGAAGGCAGGTTCTTTAAAAAAACAAATCAACGAAAAAGGAAGTCTCATACGTAGGCACCATTGGGTTTTATTACTATTAGAGATGGAAGAGGAGGAGAGGAAATATTGCCACCATGAATTTCTGTGTCTTCATGGTAGTGAGAGAACCTGGCTGTCTCTCCTGGTGTCCGAGGCGCTGTGTTTCAGCACCGCCAGCTCCGCTACAGAATTGAGTCTGATAGGACTCGGGGGCCTCGCTGAATAGGCTTGGTCAGTCCGATTTGGTCAGAGACCAACTTTCCTCTAATCTAATACGCCGCAATGTGCCAGTAATTGTGGAAGAATTAACGCCCTTAATAATTGATGGAGCTCTGAAACCCTTCAGCTGTAGAAGAGCTTATAGTTCCTATTATTTGATTTCCTGGCCCTATAGTCATTCTGACCAGCATGGACAGAGCTTAAACTGAACCTGCGGAAGGGGAAGGGGCACTTTGCTGCATTAGCACCCAGGACTGGCAGCCAGATGCGCTCCGGAGGTGCTGGTTTGTTTCTCAGTACTGCGAATCCCAGTGGAAAAAAGAGACAGAAGCTACAAGCAATTGCTCGAATATTCAGCACTGGCAGAAGAGAGTCCATGTGAATTGCTCGCCTTAAGGGGCAAATAAACCCCCTGTGCAAAAGACAGTGGTTCAGCCCCAGTCACAGTTAAGCAGGGGTAACTGGAGTCAGTGGGAACCGAAGGCAGGACAGACCTGTGTCTGAAAGCAATTAAAGCTGGACATCCTGAGATCTCACCACAAAATGGTGCTCTGTGGGAGGTGGCACTTCCTTGCTCCCCTGCAGTGCCCTGCCATGGCTTTAGCCATGCAGACACCAAAGGGCAGGGCAGGGAAGTAAGCTCCTACCAAAACACCCCTCGTCTGCAGGCACTCCCTGGAAAATTTTGTTGCCTGAGGAAAGTCCTTTCACGAATTCAACTCACTCCCAGATTTGACTGTACAATGCTGCATGATCTCCTCTGAAACTTTTTTCAGCACCAGCCGGGACAAAGAGCCGGGGCTACAGAGGGTACCCTGAGAGCCAAGCTTCCCTCAAAGGCTGCTCACGTGCATAAACAAAGTGAAGGACCTGTGCACACGCGGACTCACGTGCATGCAGAGAGATTAGCCGCAGACAAGGCCGGGTAACTCTATCTGGCACGGGGCGGTGGGAGGAGGTGGGTGGGATTCAGGGGTGACCTCCAGAGCTCACCAAGAGAGAAGCCAGGAGTGAGCTGTACTGGGCATCTTAATGGTTCATCAGTCAAATCACTCCCTCCCCACACACCATCCCCCTGGGCAGCAGACACTGAAAGTTTTACAGCAAAACTGCTTGAGAAGTGTTTAAAACAGTTTTACTGTGACAGGTGTGCATATGTCTTTCCCTGCTTAGCTCCCTCTTCCTCGGTGCGCACAGTCCAGCCATATGTATCTTAGCAGGAAGAAATGAAAAACAGAAGTTACATATTTTAAAAGCCTCTAAAAAGAGTCAACAACTAACTTGGGCACATACAAATCACTGCCCTGGGAGAACACCCTGATTCGCGCTGGTGGTGCTGCAGCCAGGCCCTCTGCTCTGGGCTCAGGTTTGCCAGAGGGAGTATGAGCCCTGCCGGGGTGCCCGCTCTGGCCAGGCCCACTCTGCCCCTCCAAAACGACCTGGGACAGACTGAAATCTGTACCTCCATTTCATATCACCCGGGGGGTTTGGGCTGGGGCACTGTCTTGCTCCCCTGCCTTCCGCTCTGAGGCTGAGCAAGGAGGATTTGGGCACACGCCTGACGCACACTGCCTGGTGCGCTGCAAAGTTGCTGTGGTAACACAGAAGTAAGGTGGCGAACCAGGGGGATCAGAAATGGCCCCCGACCACAAAGCCAAACGAAATGTCACACACTCTCAATGTCCCATCTCAAAATCAGCCAGCACTCTGCTCCCTCCTCTTCCAGACCGGCCCCCATGAGCCGCTGCTGGCCGTTAGACAAAATGGCTATTTCTTGCCTAAGAAAAATAATGTGGAAGCACTCAAATAACCTCGTACTGAAGCATCGGCTTGTTAATGCACTGGTAACTCGTGCCAGTGCTGTACAATTCCTGGGGGTGAATTAGGTCAGAGTGACCTCCAGAAAACCCACCAGGCAGCATCGCTGCGCGCCGCATTATGGGTAACGATCTGCTAATTGCCAGGAGCCACTTGGGCTGCTTACCAACACCAACAGGAAGGAAACCTGCCTGCAGGCACCGCACGGACTCCATATGCCAGGGACATAGCTCCTAATAATAAGAATAAACCCATTTATAGAGCGTGAACTGGCCGGGAGGACGGGCACCGAATGCTAATGCTGCCCAGCAGGTACACCTCATGGGGGTCGCTGCCTGAGACCCCCACCTCGGCAGCGACACCACCCACGCAACACAGGGCAGCTTTTGCATTTGGTTGCCCGGTGAAGTAGGGGGTGAGGTAGATGGAGATGGAAACGTGGGAGTGGGAGGAAGACTGCTTATCCAGAAAAGATGAATCATCACAACCTGGAAAGCCAACATCCCCTTTGCCCCGGGGGACATTTTCGTTACCCTTCAACAAACTGCAGTGGAAAAAAACCTCCGGCACAGCTCCGACTTCGTCGCTATGCACTGCAGGCTCCCCAGCCAGGCCAGCTCACACACCACAGAGCTTTCAATCAACTGGCAGCCTCACTAAACCCTTTCAAAATGAGCAACCAAGCAAAAATACTTGGTCATAAACACTAAAAATAGGAATGGAGGATTGGGTTTTGTTTTGCTTTTTAACTTGGTGAGGCCAGTTCTTCATAGTGCATTAAATCCACCTCCCTGGCAGCCCATTTAGAACATCTCCTCCCCCTCTGGGAGAGCCAAAATCCCAGCTCTAATGAGAGGAGTGGGGTGCAATTTAAAATGTTAGGGAAATGGCGGCCTGAATAGCCTTCCGCAACAGAATTCCTTTGTTAACCACCCCCCGTAAAACAAGATATCAGCTCTGCCCCTCCTCCCCTCCCTTTAACCTGAACAGGATTCTGCTACCTGCTTGAACCCACATCTGCTGTCCAAATACCTCGCCTTTCCCCACCATTCCTGGTGTTAAACTACCCCACTAACACAGACAGACAAAGAGACACCCGCAGGGATGCCCAGCATCACCCGTGTTATCTGGGTAGCACTCGAAAAGACAGGCTCCAGTATTTTTACGCTGACCCGACAAGTGTGTCTAACCCGAGCTGGTGGCAGCAGAAGATGGGACACGTTGTTTCCCTAGGGCGCTCCGACCGGGGCTTCTCTGCCAGGAATACGCGACGGAGGCAATGCTTCGTGATGTGGGCACCTCTTCGCTAAAAACAGGTCATGTTCACACAGTTTGGAGAGCCTCAAGACAAGCCTTCTGCGCCACTACGGTCCTCCTCGGGCACCGAGAGCTGTGGGGAGAACTTCAAAGGTGATTTCACCCATGGGCCACGAAACAGCTGTCCCGTAAAAGTAACTGTTGATTGAAAATGAGGTAGGCTGAGTTTATGCTGATGAATTAGGGGACAGGAAAGGGAAAAAGGAGAAAGTATTAATAATCTTCTCTCTAGAAAGATTAAGGAATGGCTCTAGAGTAATTGCCTGCCAGCATGGTTTCAGAAATATCAAATCAAATGGCAAACTCCAGAGAAATTATTCAAATGTCATCATTTTAATATTAAATAAACTTAACTACGCAGAAGATACACCATGCCATTGCATAGGCAGTGACCTCGTTGCTGTTACATGAGGTAGCCAGGTAAAGAAATTCAGCACATGATGGATAAACAGTCGATAACCGATGAGAACACACAGTAAACGCAAGAGGTCTGACTTTCCCCACGCGAGCACAATCTACACTGTTGCTAATGTGATTGCATATTCAGACATAAGCAGAACTGCCTCACTCAACTAAACACAAACAAAACTAATTTGGAGCAAGTTACTTCAGTCCCTCGTTGATTTAAAGAAACCCTGGCAGCTGAACTGCCCAATGGGCGGTGTTCTCCAGGCACACTCTCCGTTGTTTGTAATGCAGCACCAGAAGCTGGAAAAATCCCACCGTCTGCTGATTTTTTTCCCCTTCTCCATTACTTAAACCCTCTGTTTGGTTGGGAATTTCTAAGTGCCAATCGAGATTTCATCAATAGGGCAGCCAGTTTGCACTTCCCCACCAAAGTCCCAGCAACATCAATATCTAGAGGGAGGTAAGAGTGACAACTGCACCCTGCAGAGCAGCAGTATGGGCTCAGTAGGTGGGAGTGAAATGTCTCAGTTTACTTTCTAAAAAATGCAGTTTCAGGGCAATCTAAACATCTAAGTGAAGGAGTGAATTTGAATGAAGTAGTTTCAGTTGAAAGGAAGCGGGAGGGGAGGAAGGGTTACCAGGTGGCCGGGGGAGAAACCGATTTCTCAGAAAGGGTGAGACATTTTGTGCCAGTGTTTCACAAACTAGAAGTTGGACTTTCATTCTGGAGCAGTACCTTGCTTCAAAAGTGAGCTTGGTGGAATTGTTTTTAAAAGAGGGGAAAAATACTCACAAATGAAATGTTTCATTAAGCCTGTGCACAGTTGGCAGTCATTTCATTGAGAAAAAGGGAACATGTTTTGTTTCAAATCAAACCAAAGTCTTTTCTCACTTTTCATCACTGGAGGAATTGCTTAACAGGACCTATACAAAAGTAGAGCATTATAGTATTAATGCCATAAAATGCTCTTCCATGGTACAATGGGGATCTGTGAGTCTTCTGACCCTGCTCTTGCTGGCTGCTCTCACTGTTGCTTGATGGCTCTGTTAATGGCAATGAGGTTGGCAAGTCCTTTCCTATAGGCTGGTTTGGTCTCACCAGGTTCTGGGCACCCCAACTCCTCCCACCTTTAACAGCTGCTGAGGGTGTTCATCACCTGCAACATTCAGTGTTAGATGGTATCCTATCACCCATGATATGTTTGGCGATTCTCAATGACAGCTACACTGAGCTAATGGGGACTAGTTCTTCACGTAATGCCAGACCCATAAATATTTTAACTGTCACAGGGGAATCTAACGGGTACAGATGTCATGAGGAAATTCTTCTCCATTTTTTTCCTTTCAGATCATGAAGTACTTGTAAAATCTCACCTTCAATGGAAGTGAGGAAGAGCTCTTAGAGGGACAGCTAATTAATGAAGAGGCTGATCTGGTCTTACAAGGGAAATGAAGCTCCGTAAGCCAGGGAAGGTCATCTTCTCCAGGTGAAGGAATACATCATTCTAGACTACCTGGATGCCTGAAGAGTACAACAGCAATCTAAATTCAACCTAGAGAGAGTCTGTGGATAGTTTAAAAACTCTCCTAAGCCTCCAGGCTGATGGACATATATCAGAGACACAGTCAGTGTGAGAAGACCTGAGATGAGCTGGGACCTGTTCTTTAAGAAGCCCAAGCCCAGAAATCCCAGCAATGGATGAGACTTCTGAGCTGAGATTCAGCTGCAGAATCCACTGCACCATAAATTAAGTTGTTGAGCCTGAGGAAAGGGCTGAAAAGACTTGTGTTGTTTAACATATTGAGGCCACTTGCAGCAGAGCACTCATGTGAAATAACTATGATTTGTACCAATGGGGAAAATTAATTTCTCAAACATAGGCTTAAAACTGCACCATGTAAACTCCACTGTTCAAGTGCTACAGGAACTTGAAAGCCATGTCTCACTGGCTATCTGACACTAAAATAGAAGTACCCCTTCAGTGACAGCAGAGCACTCAACTATTTCTCACCCAATTACTTCCCCTCACCTTGGAGAGCTGGCCTCAATACTGGCTCCTGAAATCATCATATGAAGAAGTTAATGGCTAATGAAAGAAATCCAAATTAGTAAGCTAAGTCTCCAGCAATGCTTGACAAAACTGTCTCTACCGTTATTTAAAATCTCTAATCTGTTTCAAAAAAGAAGGCTGAAAGATTTGGTCTCATTCTTTCTCTTCCTGCAGTCCACAATGAAGCCACTGACAAGAGGACACTAACAGCAAAGGCTGAAGAAACATAGAGAGAAGGAGCTTCAGTCAAAGCAAAAAATGACTCTTAACACCTGTGCAAATCTAGAGACAAACCAGAAGGTCTTACTGAGAATTGGTTATGGAAGATGGACAGCACTGAGAAATGAAACTCCAAAGAAATCTCCCCTCAGTGCAAGACAATGAAGGGAGGCTATGTCTGTTCCTGCTCAAGAGTTACCATCCATCAGATGGGACCCCAAAGAAGAAGTGTCCCTCTGCAAGCTCCCCACAGCGGCTGCCTCTCTCAGGCAGGCAGCAGTACTTCCAAAAGCTTCAGCCCACCACCCAGCCTCAACGTTCTAAGCGTATTGCCTTTTCCATAGCAGTGCCATAGCTGGCTTGTAGGCCACTCAGAGCTACCGCAGCTATCTTGGACAACATTAAACAAACCCATTTCTAATTGTGCTCTGGATGGCGACGCTAGCCACAGCACCGCCCTCCAGAAATCCAGGCTTTGTTAAAGGTAAATGCCACCATTCTCCCGCCATGGTGCATACACCACGGAATCAGGAAAATCACAGGCCACAAGGACAAAATGTCATCAAACAACAAATGAAATGGTAAAAGTTTCTTAACACACACAGCATTCGTTGAAACAGCAAAAAAATGCAGTCAGGTCTTAAAAAAATACATTGGTGAAATTAAGATGCTGCAGATGGATGGCTCTCGTCTCTAGTCATTAAAATCAAAGATAGGACTAAGCTGTGGCAAATATCCAGCTTTAGTGCAGCAAAGGAAATACAATTTTACAATAAATTCTACGGGACAATGGAGATCTTAAACACTTCAAGCCACAACCTGGACAAGCCTAGACAAATCTAAGGGGTACTCCTTATGTACTCTGTTACGCACACTTTATATAACCAAGGTCCTACTCGGCCATCTTCAATATAAGGACATTAAAAGCTTGATTTCAGAGAGAAAGGGTTATGGGTTTTTTTTAATCATCTGTAGGTTGATGGATTTGATTACAAGTAGGGCTCACAACTCCAGGACGCAAAAGTTACCAGATTTTTTTCCCCCCGATTCCAGCAAAAAATGAGTATATCTTAAACCAGTGTGATATTCTAGTTCAGGTCAAAGCAAAGAAGCTGATGCTGTCTTCAGCCCTCTCAGACAACTCAGGATTCCAGTCCTCAGCTTTGCCAGCTTTCAGCTCAGTTTCAGCCCATGGAAACTTGGCTTTGGGGGCACCAAATGTTAGCAGACACTTTTACTTCTATCTTCTGCCACGTTCAACTCTCAACAGCAAGAACCCCCTCCTCCAGATAGGGAAATAAGATACCTTCCTAGCCAGCACACCAACAGAAATCTGCTCTAGGGCTTATAGAATAGTGGAATTTCTTTCTGTATAGATAATATCTGCAAAATTAAAACTTTCCTTTAGAACATTTCTATTTTCAGCCCTGTTGCTTAAAAAAAAAAAAACAAAACAGTAAAATCCCAAGAAAGGCACAAAGATGTTCAAAGTAATAAGACTTATGCAGAGTTGTTCTCTGGAGCCTGACAACCTCTAACAATAGCTCTGCTGTGGTGGCAAGGATCCCATTCATCTAAACGAGGTGCTGACAGACATCCATAAAGGCCAATTTCAACATACACTTTCACTCCTGGTTACCTTAGCAGAAATGCTCAGCCCTGCTCCCTGCATCCATCACGCTGGGAACAAGGAGAATGACAACAGAGTTGGAACGCAAGATGATCTACTGAACAAGAGAAGTGCACCGATGTCACAAGCAGCTTCTTTCCTTCCTTTCTTCAATTTTCCTTTCTTTGTTTTGTCAGCATTCAGCTTTGCCCTCGGCCCAACCCCTGGCTGGGTGTCTGTCCTATATGGCACAGCAGAAAGCTCAGGAGGAGCTCGGAGAAGATCAACAAAAGCAGCAATGCCCAGGGGCTCAGGATCTGTCATCACACACCCTTCCTCCTCTCTCTGCCTTGGGGCAGGAAAAGAAGATTATTTGCCCCCATGAAATCGCCACGGAAAAAATCAGTTTGGTAGGCCTGCAACTCAAGATCATTGTAAGAATATCTGAGAGCAAATCACAGAGCGGAAATTGGAAGTCACTAGAAGGACTTTAAAACCAGCAATCCTATCACCCAGCACGTGCTTTAAGGAGAGCATCATCGCTACCTTCTCAGCACGGCTCAGAAATATGTTTAAGATCTTTCCCCCACCTTTTCAGCTGTCTCTGGTCTCCAGTGCCCAACAGGTGAAAAGGAAGGAAAGACCTTTTTAGCCACAGAACAGCAGAGTACAGCCCAGGAGTCCATGAGCTGCCCTCTCTGATCCCAAACGGGTTCTCACAAGCCACAGCGGCTGAGGACAGCAAAGGTAGCTGAAGCCACCTTCTGGTTTCCTCCTTCCTCCAATGAATCGGCCAAAGGCCTTGCACAGTTAAAGATAAGGTCTGAAGGCAAGCAGTGAGGTCATATTCACCTGAAGAAAGACTGAAGAAACAAAACACTAATGGAAATTAAGATCACACAGGTGAAAATGAAAACTTTATAGGGAAAGGCTATAAAAGAAGAACAAGACTAGTTAATTCTCTGCTGCAAAGACACACTCTGTCACACACAACTGTTAAAAAGCAGGCAGGTAGGATCCCATCTCTACAATTCTGTACAGTTCCTGTATTGCCTGACTGGATTAATTTCTGATGTGATTTGCCATTTAATCTGCTGGGATAGGGGCGGGGCAGTTCACTACTCTAAAGGATCTGTACCCACATCAGAAGATCTCATAAAACCCATACCTCAGCTGTTATTTTTGCAAGTGGCTGCCACAGTATAAAGGGACATCTATAGCCTCCACTGGTGCGGAGAAATTGATGGGAAGGCAGAGGAAAGTCAACAGAGCTTCATAAAAATGACAGCAGGCCTATTAGGGAAGAGGATGCAGAGAGTTTGCTGAATAGATGGCATCTAACTGGAAACAGTATTTTCTCTTTCTCTTTCCTAATACTAATCTAATGTGTGTAAAGGGGAATGGAGGGTTCATGCCCACCCTGTGAAATGCAGCAAAGGGAACCACAGTTTCCGGTTATGCCAGTGACTGGATTAGAAATGGCATAGGCAGGGTGAGGACTCCTTAAGGCAATGTCACTAAAATCCATACAAAAAGCTCTTGTATAATTTAGACTCCACCTTTGAATCTAAATTAACTTAACACAATTCTATTAATCTCATGGAGAAGGTTATTAAAACACAAACACATTTAGGAAGATCCTCTATTATCACCAAATGACAGGAAACACTTTTAAAATGAATCCTACACAAAAGCATGATTTTATTTCCTGCCTACTCTTTCCCCATAGCAAGCAACAGGACCAATGAATGGAGAAGAGAGAGCAAAAGAGAAAGAGAACTCTCGGTAAGGTCATGGTTCATTATGAAATACAAAACAAAATCCAGGGACAAAAGTCATAATTCACAAAATGGAAAAGGAAAACAAAATCAGTAGAGGAGGAAGTTTTATTTTAAGCTTCAAGAGAGTATTATAAACAGTGGAGAGCTTAGAAAAGTATATGTACAGGTATGTTATTGAACAATGTCTTTTTAAAAGAAGATTATTTGCACTAAAAAAAGACCTCATGGAATTGGTTTGATAAAGTAATATTTACAGAGGAATATACACTAGGGATGTTGGAAGCAGATCTTTTATTTGGAAGGAATATTACACAAACTGAACACAGACCCTACAGTTTGCGAATCTTCATTACAGTTGTGCGTCTTGTTATACTTGGATGAAATAAAATTTGATTTCTTTTTTTCTCTAGAAGCAGCTCACCACTGCAAATTTAGAAACCAACAGAAAGAACAAAACAAAGCCATCCTGCTAAAGAGCCTGATTAGGACATAAATTTTGTCATTTATCTCAGCGGGAGCAGGACTCACATCTACGAGACATCTTACATGGTTATTTTTGGCCCAATGTGTTAATCTGGGGAGGAGGAGGAGGGGGGAAAGGAAGAAAAGGACAAAATCTGCTGCTACTGACAGGTGGAAACCTCCCAATCTGCTGAATTCGAGTTTTAGGTGTCCAAGAGACATGATGCAGAATCAGGCTCTCTGGCAGCTTCACCTAGTCAGGATGCATTTTTTGTAGACATAGCTTTTTTCACTCCAAAAGTAAACATGAGTCGCCTTACAAAAAAAAAACCAAACATATTTTCTATCTATACCCTGGGTCTATACCAATAGGTACCCCTGGCACCCTTGTTAGAGAGGAGAAGCTAATCTCAGAGCCAAGTCCAATACCCTCCTCCTAGGACACACAAAGCCATCCTGCGTCCTTACTAGACTGCATCCCACACATGGGGCAGCCAACACTCCTGCCACATCCACTGTGAGGAGATTTGGCAGCTGACAAAATCCTCCAGCGCTTGTAATGAAGCAGAACACCCTATTTCACTGAGAAGACGGCCAACACCTTAGAATTCGGGATGCGGGCATCCCTCACCTCTGCCTCACAGGACAATTCAGGATTGTAAGCTGCGGGAACTCACACTCTCATCTTGTCGAGTAACCCATGTTTCTTACTGCTGACATGTGGGTGCACCTGTACACGTTGCAAAGTTCACTGACACTTAAGAAAAGGGCTGAAGTACACGAGGTTTCTACATATGGCACCATTCTAGGCTCCAACAGGCAGCTCTGTGCTGAGAGCACTCGAACATTTAGATACTTCCCTTACAACCAACTCACAATCAGCTGTGGGATTACCAAAGAAACAGAAAAAAAAACCAAAAAAAATTCTAAAATTAACAGAGTTGTTTTCCTTTTTTAAAACCCTCTTTCAGCAGAAGTATTTCACAGAGTTGCTCAAGAGCGAACCTCTTTTACTGTGCAGAGGAGACACATCAATCCTACCGGGAGAAGACAGTCCTTCAAACTGGACACAAAACCTGGTAACAAAATAATCCAGCCACTAAGCCTGGTCTTTGTTATTTCAACAGTTTTTGTTTAGATTTGCACCTAACACAGAACAGCAAAATAAGTTCTAAGCATCTAACAGGGTAATAGTATTAAGGAGAAAGTAAACCAGAACAATCTTCACTTACCACACCAATTTGCAAAAACCAAAGATACCCAGCACATGTATGAATGGCTTCTTTAAAGTAAGAGAGAGAGCAGAGTTGATCTTTATTTTCATTACTTTAAAAAGGGTTTGTTTTTTCCTTAAAGTAAATATTCAGTCTTTATTTTACACTAAGTGCTCTTTAAAATTTCATGTCTTCACAAAATTGCATCTAAAATTTGAAGTAAAATGTATTTCAAACAAAAATACTGTGCAACTTCAGCACTTCTTTTCTCTCTTAAATATCGAAATAAATAAAATAGTTAAGTCTTTTTTCAGTTTGTTTGGTTTTCAGTCAGTTCTACTGTAGATCGATTCCAGTTTGACCTGGGTTTATACACACGCTTAAAAGAAAGTGAAATCAAGACTTTAAAAAAAAACCAACTTCTTTGTATTGCACCAGCTTAGGGCATCCCCAAAACTTCTCTCAACAGTTGGCAGCCGACTTCCCACAGTCCAGGCTCCTGTGCCAGATGAAACACTGGTACGGAAGAGTCAGGGCAAGGAGAGGAGAAGTATCAAAGCATCCTGGCTTCTCTCAGCCTTCTTCTGAAACGTCTTGCTTGAAGGATGCTGGAGTCTACGAGGGCAGGGCCGACTGCAGAGGGAAAGGCAATACAAAGTAAAACTAAACAGACTCAAACAGACCACAAAAGTCAGTGTTCAGAAAAAAAACCCACCACAAATAAAAACAAACAAACAAACAAAAAGCAGCACAAACCAACCTTCCAACATCACTTGCATTCTCATTCTTCGAAAACATAGCTCAACAAACCCAGTTTCAACTGACCAGGGGAGCCATAAGTGAATACAAATTAAACGGGATACGAAGGAGATACATCCAAAAGAAAGGCACCGAAGGCTGTCATTCTTACTGTGAACATCATTAAATAACCTTCATCACTCAGCTTGGACAGCTGCCTCTTCACTAGAGATTAAGACCTTTGCGTATGAAATCCTGCTTTGGTTACTTTGCTATATTACTAATTATTTGTACAGAGCCACCAGTGTAGAAGCACTGCACAAACGGCTTTTTTATAATTCTGAATGATACACATAGGGTGGCAGCAATGGGATAATTTCTGGAAATATGTGAAAGACTGCATTTTTGCATTGCATTTAATCCATGAATTGACCACGTTACACACTGCTAGGCTCCTGAGCAGCATTAGATAGCCAATAAAATAATCTCTTTATTTCCACACAATGCAAGCGCCTTCCCCAATGCCTTCCCCACATCTCTAGTACTAATTCTGGATGACACGAAGGCCCAAAATCTTAGGAGCTGCCAGTGACCAAAAACATAACTCAAACATATGAACTTGGTGGCATCACCTTAACAGGGTCATCAGGACTCGAAATCACAACAGCTGTTTGGGTTTTTTTTCTAAATGTTATTACAACTTCTCTTCTCTGCAACTGGCAAGTTAAGATTCATGGAAATACAAATACAGACACATGAATAGCTCTGACTCGATTTCAGTATTCTATGGTATTTATATAGGTTGGGGGTTTTTTCAACCCTGGTAGATATCTGGCAAAGAGAACAAAGGTTGGTAGGGTTTACTGTAATGGCTCAGTCAGCAAAAATTCAGCCTGGCTACATTCCTGCACCGTGAGGGTTTGTCAAAACAACCCCGTGCCAGCATGAACACATGCGTGTGCCTCCTACTTTACGTACATAGCTACAAATTCTGTACAAATAAGAAAAAAAAAAAAATCACAGAGAATAAGAAATGTGTGCTTATTGGAAACATCTACACATGTTGCAGCACAAAACACGCTGGGCAGATTTGGCCATTTTTATAATAAGACGACTCCCAGTGGGGTCAATACGATGTTTGCTTGAGGAATTGATTCAGCAAAACCGCTTGCTGTGGGGAAGAGGCAAATTGCAAGAGGAGACAGGCTTTGAGAGCTCCGCAGTTTGATGATATTTGAATTACAGTTTCAGGGCCCATCTCAAAATATCATCGTGTGAATTAACCAAAGAAAGGCAAAGCAGGCAGCAGAGAACGCAGTGGTGCCCCGGCACAGACCGGACTCAGCGACTCTCTCGGTGCAGCTCTCTCTCATTTGCTCCATGCATCAGCAGGCAGCAAACTGAGCCTCTGTCTTCAATCAAGACTCTAAGCTGAGGTCTGTAAAATGGCAAACTGGAACTCTAAATGAATAACTAATGTAGAAGCTCAAAGGCAAAACAATGCGGGGAGGGGATTCTAATAACGCATTCTGCTGAAACAAATGGCCATCCCTGAGCTTGTCTGCACCACACCAGCAAGCGTTTTAACAGTGAGGCTTCATTCAATAAATCAAGAGCTAGGGAAGCCCAGTGCTAATCCTTCTGAAGTCAGTGGCAAAGTTCTCTCAGGACCCTGTTTCAGCAGCCTAGGCTCACCATTTATGACCTCGCTGCAGATGTACGACGTTATTCCAAGCACCATTACGTATACAAGAAATAAATATCCATCCAACAAAACTGGGGGTGGGGGGGGGGGGGGTCGGCAGAAGGAAGAGATACAAAGCAAAGTAAAAAAGATTTCAGTTCCGTCCCTGCTCTGCCATGGGCCTCACAGTGTCCTTCTACTTTTAACTGTTATGCCACAATCCCATATTTTATTAAAATCTTCTCGATTTACATTATCACTCTTAAAAATTTATATCTTTTTCATACAAGAGTTGAGGCCTGTCTCTGCTAAAAACGTTAGCTAATTAAGGGCCACAAAAGGGAATACGCCAAGGATCAGTGCACGCTCTACGTAGCCTTTCTTCCCCTTGATCAGGTCACTGATCACTTCCTTATTTCACTTCCTTATTTCTCCTGCTCCCAATGGTTTGCAGAGGGTGGCTCAGGAAATTGTATGTCTTTTCTAAGATCCTTTACAGTGGGGCGGCTGAAAGTTGTCTGAGGAGACAGCTCAGATGACCAAACACAAAAAAAAAGTCGGAATTTTGGGTCTGAAATGAAACAACCCTTTACTCGCATTTCACATGGGAGCTGTCTTATTTTGGTACATGGTTTGCATGGGAGCCTACACAGGGGCAATGGTTTTAAACTGGAGCAAGGTAGATTTAGATTAGACATTAGGAAGAGGGTGGTGAGGCACTGGCACAGGTTGCCCAGAGAAGCTGTGGATGCCCCCTCCCTAGAAATGTTCAAGGCCAGGCTGGACGGGGCTTCACGCAACCTAGAGTAGTGGAAGGTGGACATCTTTGGAGGAGAACTGGAAGAGCGAAGGTTGTGATGAGTTGAAGGACTGCACCTTCAAAGATCTTGTTACAAAGCTTAGAACAGTAGATCTCACTGAACTGCTGACATCACTGGGGACTACAGAGCACCACATTCCTTTCTGATTTCAAAGATGACTATATTTTAGGTACAACCAGGAATTCACAGGAAAGCTCTTTATGCCCTCCTAGTTTGGTTGGAGACTTACATGTCTTTGAAGATACAACTGACAATGTGCAGTTCCCTCATTTCTGACCTGGCTATGCTAGTGTCGGGCTCCTCTTTTTTTTTTTTTTCCCAGTGCACTTGTGAAATCTCCTTCTATAGATTTTCTACATCATTAACATTGTCATCTGCCCCTCATCCATCCTCAGTCTCATGTAGCAGCCCTTTTGCTTTGCTTTCACTTTTAACTTTGAGCTACCAACCTTCTTTCCCTGTTCCCAGCCTTCAGTATGGCGGTACCTGCCCTGAGAATATTTCATTTCCACATCAACACTCCATTCAATATTCACTGTTAACACTACTTTACCATCTAGCTTAAACAAGTACTCTTTTAGCTTCCATTTCTACATCTTAATTTCCTCTCTGTGATGGACATCTTCCTATCGTCAGCCCCACGCTGCTCAGCCTGCTGGACTCAACTCCTGTTGGCTCTCTCCACCTAATAAGACATCCTGAGGAATCCAAGGGCTACCCTGCCTTCCGCAAAGATGAATTTATTTTACCTTCCTTCCTCTCTCAAGCCTAGATTGAATCAGTGACCGTCCATACACACATTAGCAGTATAAATAACAGTGATGGGTATTTTTCTACGCTACCTGTAACAAATGCCAGCTGGTGATTTTTTTAATGCACTCTGGGAGCTGTTGTGGCTTCTTTCTGAGGGTACCCAGTTGTGACAAAGATGGGTGGTTATGTTGCGAAAGGATTAAGACTGTATGCATTGTTCTAGTAACTGCATTTGTGAAACTAAATCAAGACTTAATGAATTACGGGCATCCGATTATTGTTTGTATTCCACAAGAGCCCACACTGTGTTAGCCATGTCTCACAAAACATAATGGCAAAGACTCCACTTGGAAAAAATTATATTTAGACTATGCCTATGAGCTCTGAGCTGCCATCCCTGCACCGGTGGCCAGGGGCAGCTGGCTGGTTCCAAGCGTGTCAAGTCTACACCTCTCAGGCAGGAAAAGGAAGACAAATGAAAACTGAGCCCTCTTCAAGTCCTTGATAACTCAAGCCTTTATTACTCCTGTGAGCCTTTCCCTGTAAAGGCATACTCTGACTGTATTTTGAGGAGCACTGAGTAAAATCTAAACTCTTTGCTTAGCCTTCTAATCTGTGTGACATGGCTGCTAAGTGGGTAGAAAAAGTAGATGCAAGAAACCATGTTTGTTTAGTGTGGTTTTGGCACATTTCTAGGTACTTGCTCCCTTTCTGTTGTCCCTGATGCTCACATGGGCAGATCACAGAGTAGCAAGAGAAAGAAAAAACAAAATACTTAAAGGAAGAGAATATAATACTAACGCCACAAAGTGCAAGGATTAACGGGCAGGAGTAGCAGAAGAAATCAATTTGAACTTCACATTTTAAAATCTGTAACACTTCAGATTTGTATTTCTTTCAGAACTAGGAACAACTCTACTTCTGGACCAGATTCTGCTCTTGGTTACATTAGCATAAATTTAGAAAAAGTGACTGGACTTTACTGGTGTTACTATTTGCTTATAGAAAGGTCAATATGGAACAAGTGAGCCCACAGTGACTTACACAAGGGCTGGTTCCACCCATTCTTGGCTGGGAAGTGTCTCTCATCTTGACTTCTGTTGCTCTTTATTTTAATGTCTGCATCACCTATATGTGTGTATGTGCCTGCGTACCTGTAGAGGAATTTCTTGTGGAGCAGAGGTGCGGTATAACTTTAAAAGCGTGGACAACCCAGCTTAGGCCTAAACAGAGGCTCTGTCCTTGAAGCTGCCTTGGAACACAGGGAGGAGGAGGTTTTATCTGTTTCGTGAGAGCTTTGCGAGATGCTTGGCTGGAGGTGCTGGCCCCGGGGGGAGAAGGGGGGGCGAGAGCTGCCTGCATAGTGGAATGGCACTATCCAATAAAACGCTGGCGTGTGTAAACCTGTGACTGACCAGCTCTGTTAAGGGGCAGGCGCAGGGACACTGCTGAACTGTATATATTGAGCTGTCCGGAGCAATAAAGGGAGGACGATCTGTAGCCATATTGGTGTGATGGTCGTTGACTTGGCCGGCTCTCTGAAGGGACCCTCTTCATCTGGCGCCCGAACAGGGACCCTCTATGGACACTTAAATGCGGATTGCTTAAATGCGGGAAGACTCCGAAGCATCGGACGTGAGCCGATTTGGGAGCCGGAGAGCTGGAGGCAGGAGAGTTCCGAGTGTGACCAAAAGGGCACCGGAGACCAGAGCTTGAGCGGCCGATCAAGCCCCTGCCAAGGTAAGACCGCGATGGAAACGGACGCGGCAACTCGCCTCCTTAGTATACTCTCTAAGAGAGGAGAAAAAGTAAAGGAGCGGGACGTATTAGCCCCATGGGCTCAGAAACGGGAGAAAATGAATGACCCACCATTAATCTTTAGTTCCACGGAATGGCGTGAATTAGGAGACTTTTTGTGGGACTGTACTCTAGAGGGAGGAAAAGAAGGAAAGGAAGCAAAAGAACTAGGAACAGTTTGGAAAACCGTAATACGCACTCTAGAAATCATGCAAGCAGAAAAGAAAGTTGCTGCGGCAGCGATCGAAGTGTTGGGGGGAGGGCAGGAAAGGAAAAAGGCAAAGGAAGAAACTCCCTGCTCGTCCCGACTGGGTGGAAGGAAAAAAAAAAAAAAAAAAAAAAAGAAAAAGGAGAAACTGCACTGCGTTGCAGAATTAAGACTTTCGTCCTTGAGCTGAGCTCTTTTCTAAACAAGTGCATAACTCTTGCTTGCTAATTATGAAAAGAGACCCTGACAAGCCAGGTACAGCTCATGTTGAGAGCTTGACCGTGAGAATGAAGATAAGACGCTTCTTGTACACCAGATGTGCATGGGAGTGAACGGGAGAGTATGATCAAAACAGACCTGGGAAATTCTGCTCTCCCTGTGTGATAACAGCGTGATTGAAGTAATACTTGAGCTAATAAGAAAAAATAATAAAAAAAATAAAATAAAAAGGGGGAGGGGAAGAAGGAAGATCAGGATGAACCCCTGAAAGAGATGCTGAACAAACTCGCTGAATTATCAACTAGACAGCAAGAAATAGAAGAAACCCTTAAACCAGTTCAGCTCCGCCACTACCATCAGTTCCCTCACTCAAGCCTGATTTTCAAGCTTGAACCATAAAGGATCCTTTGCAACAGTGATGGAGCGGTGTCATCAGAGACACTATAATAGAGGGAGATTGGGAAGCAGCCAGTTCGATTGCGTGTCCTGTTATTATTAATAACGGACAAGGGACCTGGGAACCGCATGATCCTGCATGATGTGGCTGTGCAGCATCCTGTCACTTCAACAGCGCAGCAGCAACACGACCGTGCACTGGACCTGTCTGTTGAACCCCTCTGTTTTGCCCAGTGACGTGATGGGACCCTGAGGTACCGATTACCAACGATGATATGGACTGGACTGGCAGAAGATGTTTACGGCTGATGGCAGAGCAATTATGGGAAAATGTGACTGTTCTCAATGTTACCTGTTGTATTAATATGTATCCTCTTTGCGTGACTAACAATGAAGCTTATATTGGTTGTGTAATCAAAGCCACATAGTAGGTGTTAAGGTTTATGTACTAACCAGCAGAGTGATCTTTCTTTAGCTAAAAGCAAGGCAGGGAAACCAGCTGCCTTTTGGTTTGTTAGAAGTGTGTGATTAAGGATCAAAGTATGATTTAGGGCGATGGGTGTGAGAACTTTGACAGGATGAATTAAGAGTTTAGTTAAGGCATTTTTGGTTATTGCAGTTTTAATTGTTATAGGCTTAGTTATGTTTAGTTGTTTGAGAAATATAATCAAGAAAATGATAAGCAAGCTAGCGGATGAAGCCTGGGTTGTCCAAAAAGAAAAAGGGGGATATGTAGAGGAATTTCTTGTGGAGCAGAGGTGCGGTATAACTTTAAAAGCGTGGACAACCCAGCTTAGGCCTAAACAGAGGCTCTGTCCTTGAAGCTGCCTTGGAACACAGGGAGGAGGAGGTTTTATCTGTTTTGTGAGAGCTTTGCTAGATGCTTGGCTGGAGGTGCTGGCCCCGGAGGGAGAAGGGGGGGCGAGAGCTGCCTGCATAGTGGAATGGCACTATCCAATAAAACGCTGGCGTGTGTAAACCTGTGACTGACCAGCTCTGTTAAGGGGCAGGCGCAGGGACACTGCTGAACTGTATATATTGAGCTGTCCGGAGCAATAAAGGGAGGACGATCTGTAGCCATATTGGTGTGATGGTCGTTGACTTGGCCGGCTCTCTGAAGGGACCCTCTTCACGTACCCACATTTTTGATGTCTATTTGCCTATACACACACATATATATATATAAAATGATACAGACAAGCAAACTAATTCCTAACTCCTTCAGGGATTTTGGAAAAGCAGATGCTTGTGCCTCACCCCTGGAAACCATCTGTACTTTGAGCTTTTAGCTTATATGAAAGAATTGCAAAATATTATAAATGCATCTCGAGCTATTTCAGAGGAAAAAAGGGAACGGTTAAGGAAAGACTGAATGTTTTTATCAGTTAAAGTGGACTTCTCATTGACAGCATTAGGTCAAAATATCATTGAGTTGATGCTTGATCGATTATAATACACCAGCAGGAACAGAACAGTAACAGAATAGGACTATCAGTATTGGGAAAGCTTAAACAAGGCTCTCTCCAGGCAGGCACGCACGGCTATGGCATGCACTGTCTCATGGTATCAACACACATGGAGGTATTTTGGAATGTCTTGTAACACCATTCTGAAGGCAGATTATTAGTGTAATCTACACATCAGTCAGCATATATTCTGGATTTACTCCCATGTACCTAAAACCAGAATCTGACCACTGCTTATTCCATGTCTAAAGTGAACAACAACAAAAAAATCTGAGACTGGATCCTTTGTCATTTTTGTCAGGGTATATAGTGGGGGGAAAAAGGTTGAAAGACCTCTCGGTCAGTATTGTGCTACCCCAGCAAAAGAAACAGGATAAACAAAATCCACTTGGATAGGCTTCGTTCATGCACTAGGACAATATATATATATATCCAGTCTTCACTGTGAGGCTGAGATTTTTATTTTGGCATCAAACCCCCACATCTCCAGTTTAAGGATTAGGCACTGTCCATAGGTAAACGTATATTTTATCTCTGATTTAAAAGATTTCACCCTGTCTGGCACTATACACATCAGTAAAAATGCATCTTTAGAACCCAGTCTCGCACCTGCTCCAGGGAGAATTTTGCCTGCATTAGGACAGCAAAGCATAACCTGCACACTAACTCCTTTTGAATCACTTCTGCCTGTACACGAGGCTGGATCCTACTCCCACAGAACTTCCATTAGCTTCACCAGGGGCATGAACGTGACGAATAGTTATAACACATTTTAAATCCACAGGACTTATTCCTACAACAGTTAAGGGTCTGCTGAAAATCCAGGGCATAGAGATTTCACAATTGAGTGAAAGACATTTCAGCTCGGACATACCTTTCAAATCCTGCTGCATGTTTCCTCCTTTCTGGGAAAGCTGCTGGGAAGGGAGTCACTTTCTTCTCCATTGCCCTTGGAACTTTAATGAGTATTGCTTTGGTTTATTTCAAAAGAAGCAATTGAAAAGCAAGCAAAGTGTCTCACAAGACACTACAGAGAGAAAAAAACTGGGCGACACAGGAAAAACTGCTGTGAATTAAAATTTAAAAATGGAAAGAAAAGTATAGGTGAGGTATTTTTCCATATAATTTCTTCCATGTTTCTGCTCCTCCATCTGTTTTGTCTTTGACGTCTACGCCTTGCCATTCATATTCCATCCCTATGCTTGGAAATTGCTGTCCGTGAATTGAAAGGTGAAGGAAAAGAAAAAAAAAATAGAACGGAGTGAGGAAGACATGAAGGGGTGCAGAGAGGAAGAGATCTACTGAGTGTAAAGGTGTCCAAAGGAGGGATGGAAGTGTGTTCCCCAAGGTCGTGGTCTTCAGTGGTGCTGCTTGTATTTTCAGGTTGTTAAAGACAAATGCAGCAGGTGTACAAGAAGAGCCAAACTCCACGTGCTACAGTAAGTGCAAAATCCCAAAATGCAGAAGCCATCACATCAAGGGTTTCCTTGTCCTCCGATACGAGTCCACCCACAGTGGTTCTCTAGAAACAGTTCCATTATCAAGTAGACATCCATTGCTTTTTTGTGTTTTTTTTTTCTATTTTTATTTTAAAAGTATTTTTTCTAATAATATATAGAATATATAAATAATAATAATTAAAAAAAACTATTTGGGTTTGCTTTCTGCTTTCCAACCCATCTGTATTTTTTGTGGTTTGCTGATATATATATTAAAAGACAAGAAAATCAACTCTGCTCCCTATTAAAAAAAAATATTAACTCCACATTTTATGTTTCCAGAGAGAAAGAGAAGGGAGGGAGGTGGGAGAAAAACAAATTAAAATGAAAAAAATAACACAAAACCCAAAACCTTCTGTCTCTTCAAAGTAGTTGTCAAGAGCTTTAAACACTTGTGCTTTCAGTGTACACCCCACAGGAAAAACAACAACAAAAAAACCCCAAAAACCCAAAGACCTAAAATATTTTTTTTTTAAAAAAAAAGGTAATAATAATCCTAGTAGGAAAAAGGACAGCGAATCGCTCAGAGTTTGTGTGTCTTTTTAGTTATTTTAGCAGCCGCCCTTTTTGTCTGCAGAGGGAGAGCTGCCACCACAGCCACCTCCTTGGCTCGAGAGAGGCTCTTCTGCATCGTCCTCGTCAAAGCCATGAAAGGTCGAGGTGTCGCTTTCTGACGTAGAACCGAACAAGTCCTCCGTAGTGCGTGCTGGCGCTGCTTCGTCCCTCCTGCCTTCTCTTCCCAAATGAGCTGACATGTATGATGAATATATCAGCACATGGGTTAAGCAACAGGCATCATCATCATAATTTTTTTTTAATCAGCATTATCATTAAACAATTCAGACTAGCGAGCTTATAGGTGTGTGCTCATATGTGCCCGCGCACTTCAACAACATAGCTCGGTAGAACTGCAGTGAGAAAAATAAATAAAGATCAGTTTCTCTTTCAAAGTGAAAAAAAAAAATCTACAAACAACACGGGTGCCCATAGCTATGGCAGCAAAAGGGTTAATCATGATTTCCTCTCTTCAAAAGACATTAAAATATTTCCTCATGATTAATTAGATCAATTTTAAGAGTTTTTTAGACCGTATAAGTAATTAGACACCGTTAGCTCTAAGCACAATGACTGTCCTTCAGATTGGCATCAACTCTCACAAATTTAGTGCTGGAGAAGTGTAACCCAATAGATACCTTATCAAGGTATCTATCAGGACTGTTTTTTATCCCTGTCCTTCACCTGATCCTAAAGAGTCTCCTCTGAAGACAAAATACTTTTCGAAGACCAAGTGAAAGTAACCTAAACAAATGCTTTTATTCCAATTTCATGGCATCTCCTTCAAAAATAAAATAATAATAATAAACCCCAAATATATACAGTTCAACAACTAAAACAACTAAGATGAGGAGTGACCTGTCTTGAGGAACACTGAAAAGTTCAAATGTGTGTGAGTCAATCCAGCTTTCCCTATGGAACAGGAAATTCTCCACACAGGGCATCTATAGTGGCAACAACAACAACAACAAAAAGAAGACCCTTAAAAAGAGAAGTCAAATACTGAAGTCTGTGAAACTGAGATTTGCCTTCTCCCTCAGTCAGGTATGTTATGTGATTAATAGTATAGCCTTCAAACTTCTTCTTCAGGAAAGGTAGAGAAAAAGATGTCTCTTCTGCCCCAGCAAAATCAAAGTGTGAGATTTTAGGGATCTGTTATTTTATTATTCAGAAACAGTAGCACGGTACTAAGTAACCAACTGTTTGTCCCTGCTCCAGCTACAGGAATCAGTCATATAACAAGTACACTGCATTGCTTGAGACACGAAGAATTAAACCCTGTTCACAAAAAGAAAATGGATATAACAAAATAATTGTCAGATGAACCACCTCATAGAGATGCAATTTTACTGAGTTTGTGAATGGAAGAAACAATATAATTTCCACATCCTCTCTTTCAGTATAATGAAAATGTTCTCCATTATCAAGGAAAAGATGGCAGCCACCACAGAGGTTTCATTGCTTTAATTTAGAGATTAGTGTGTGGTTGCACCTTAATCACTCTCATCACACATCAGTCACAGCATTGCAGACCCCTCTGAACAACCCAGGTGGGTCAGAATTTGTACAAGGATAACATTTAATGGAACTGATTTTGCACAGTTCAGACTACATGGCAATCTACTTGTTCTGTCACACTAAGGAATCAATGGAATTAACGTATTTGTGTTACATTCTGACACAATCACCATAGCAATGTTTAAATAGCAAAAAAATACAGATCCGTCTCACTGGGCCGTGTCAGGACAATGCTGAAATGAGTTATACTGAACTATAACAACCAAGGGGAAGGGCAATGATCTTCCAAGATGGCACCACAGACCCCATGAGCTTCCCCCTTCAGTTATTAAGAAGCAAACATGTGTACACTAGAAGGTCCGTGTCCCTGACTGCACAGCATTTGTAAGGACGCCCCTGGAGAAATCCAAAGGGGTTGCCATCGGTCCTCTGGTGACCAGTCAGTACCACTCCAGAACATCTTCAGAGGTCACAACAACTGCAGAAGGCAATTTCCCAGTGAGACCCTAGTCGTGCTCCCACTGAATGTGGTCAGAAGCTTACTGCAAATTTCAGCAGGAGCAGAAAAAGGCCATTCCCTTGTCATGAGAACACTCCACAGCACATTGCAGCCATCACGCAACAGACATCTTTCCAGGACTACAGTACAGAAGAAGCAGCAGCAATTCTGAATTTCAGGTCTCTTTGGTTTTCAGATTTCCATAGGATGGTGTTATCACCACTAATATCACCACTGCCCAGAAATATCAAAACTGGAACCTTGAACCAAAGCTGTAATATGCAGTTGTTAAAGGTCTCCTGTTCCCTTTACCATCGTGACCACCTCCTACATGAGCTATATATAACTGCTCAGCTGGGATAAAATTTCCCAGGGGAAAATAAAAAAAAAGAAAGAAAGGAAACAAGAAAACAACAGTCCAGAAATAAAGACAACTCAGAATGGGAAAGACACAATTGCCTACATTTAAAAAGAGAGAAGGGAAGAAGACAGAGAAATAAAAACCTCTTTAAACAAAATTAATGATAGTCATCTTGTAAGAGGATAATTCTTGACAGCTACCCCCATCCCTACCCTGTAATTTCCTCCCTCTTTCTTTTTTGGATGAAGAAATGCATGAAATGTGTAATCAATGGAAATGCTTGTCATGCAACTTTCATAAATCTTGTAAGTAATTTATAGTTGTAATTGCAGCATCTGAAGACAGAGACCATTCTTTAACATTGTCATAGGATTTTCTCCTTCCATTTGAAGAACTAATACATGTACCAACGTTCACAGAAGCCAATAAATACATTAAAATTTTAATATTTCATAAGACCCTGTTAGCTTAAAAATGTGAATCCAACAATGGGTTTTATGACAGAAAATTTCTCAGTCACCCTTTCCCACAAACAGACAAGAGGCAGGACTTTGTCTTCTATCCCCTCCCAAACGTGCTGGCTTTCTTCAAAATCTTCAGAAGGAGCAAAATACAAATCACACAAATGCCTTTGTACAAGATAGATGCAAGAAGAAGTCACCTACCAGAGCGCCCACAGTCTGAGCATGATACAAGTTCCTCAGGCCGGCCACTTTTTTTGTTCATATTGGAGCCTCCGAGGCAGAAGTCACAGTAGTTATTGGGAATGATGACCCCGTCTGGTCCTTTCTGGGCTGCAGTCGGGTTAGAAATCAGATTTACTTAAAGAGCATTCAGTTTGGACACTTCCCCCTTCTTCTCGATACAATGTTAACTCGGTGAGTTTGGAGGCCGTGGCCTTCCCAAAATATCGTCAGTCAGAATGAAAAATGAAGTGCATAAACCACCTCCATTTGGAGTACACCCTGTGTTCTATCTGCTTTGCCTGAAATGTGCTTCACCATTTCCTCTGCGGTGCCAGCTGGGCTGGTCCCTCACCAGGACCTGATGCCAGAAATCCCTGCACATTTCAGGGACTTCATAACACACACAGGCATAAAAACAATCCCTAATGCACAATCTGACCTACCGCTGTCAGTAAGCCAAGCCTGGGTTTTCAGATGGCATCATAATCACAAAACCACAAAATGCAAATTCAGACAGGAAAAAATACGTTTCCCAAAACTCAAAACCCACCAGCAGGGAGATGGGGGGGGACAGGTGCCCTAACTGGTTTTATTTCAAGTAGGTTTTGGGGGGATTACTTCTCAAACTGGCCAGGTTGTCCTTAGTCAAGAAGTTGGTTCACATGCCCATGACTATTCACAGGCAAAGCTCTCTGTGGTTGCTTCACCCAAGGGTTAAGCTACCTGCAGCAGCAGAGTGTGTGTCCCCTGGGAGGAGCGGGGAGGGCAGCAAGTCCACCACTACCCCAGCATGGGCACAGGGAGTAAGGAGATGGCCCCGCCAGCAGAGACTCTTTCAGCCAAGAAAAAAGGAAGGAAATTACATTCTTATTTTGCAGCTAGGAATAATTGGAAAGGAGCAGACACACACTGGATCTTAAGTAGAGGAAAAGGCAGTTCCTCTAGAAAGGAGAGGAGGGCAGAGGTCTCCTGAATTGCTCTCAGCTGAGCAGAACAGCAATGTGCTTTTTCTTCTCACTCACAACCGCCATTTTCCTCCTCTGCTCTCCAGAGAGGGAAAACTTCTTGTTCTTGTACACTCTAACTAGAAACTGGGGAAGAGAAAGGGGAGCGGAGGGAATAGTTGCTCTTCATCTCTCTTTCTCCTTTTTCAACTTATAAATTCCAGTACCTTACCCGCCCTAAGCCTACCTCATGAAGATTTCTACAAACTAGAAAATGAAAATCTTTACGCTGTACCATCTATATTTAATTATCTTTTTAATGCATGTTTTGTAACTTGCAGATTTTTAACAGATGTTTTGACAGCCTGTCTTTTTGTCCACATCCAAATTCCCCCCAAAGAACAATGACATTCTAAAGGGCTTCTGGTAGGAGTCCAAGACATACACTTAAAGTTTCCTCTGAGTTCGGTCTGCTTTAGTTTGGGTGCACCTAGTTATTTCACTTACTTCCAGCTGTTGATGAGCTGAGCTTTTTGGAGATTGGTAACTGAAAGATTGCAGGTAAAGTGAAATGAAGAAAAAAATTCAAAGTTGTAAGGCTGCAAATACATCGGTATCTTCTTGCATGGTTGCTGAGTCCCTGACAGTATTTACTAAACAATGGACTTTGCTCTGGAGTGGTCCTGGTTAGCAGATCCCCAGTTCTCTCAAAACCAGAGAGAAGCTCCCAGCGTTAGGTTACCATTTTGCCAGTTGGCAGAGAGACATTTAATATGTGCATGCAAGATAACCAAAAAAAAAAAAGAACAGGAACCAGGAGGAAGCCTAGGGCACCAACTCATTTTAAGAGCTGTAACAAAATGATCATAAAGTTGCTACTTGTACATATTTTGCATATAAAATGCAGATCTCTCTAGCATTTATTTTTTTCCCCCTATAGCCCCATTCTGAAAAAAAGGTAAGTAATTACCTCTTTGTATTGTGCTGCATCTACAGAGAGGCCACGTGCAATGCGAACTCAGCATTCAGTGGGGTGGTTTATTTTGTTTCTTATTACATTCAACTTTCATCTGAGTTTCTTAAAGTGTTCTACGGATACTGAGATCCTAAAAAGATACTAAGATCCTAGTATTAACCTTCAGTGAGGTCAAAAGCCTCTTTTTCCATTGACTCTAACCAAAGTGTTGCTGGGCCCTAATTAAGTCTGGTGGTGAGGAGGCCACATTGTATTTTTACAGCTGAAAGACTTGGAGGTAGGGTGACGAACCGGCTCACTCACGAATATACAACAATTCTCTGGTGAGGCCACAAACAAAAAACAAGCATTCAAGGTGCCAGCCAGCAAGTTTAGGAAAGAGCTCCACTTCTACCACCTCAGAATGGTATAATTGAGTTAATACTCTGTGTATACTGACCTAAATGTTTCCAAGACAGTTTATGACCCTAAGATCCACTCACTGTCAAACTGGAAATGGGAGAGGGAACCTTGTGAAAATACATATACTGATCAATTTGTCTGCAGTGTGTGGGACAGGTGGAGGGTATTCACTGGCTGCAGTGAAGCTGAAGGGATTCTCCTAGACTACTGGTGAAGGAATAAGCATGGGTTTTGATCACATCCTTTTCTTCTTTTTTTCTTCCAATTTAATTGAATTTTTCTTGTGAGTGCCTATGGGCACAAGTCTTTACTGCTTGTCACTCAGAAATATGGACCTGGCTCAGTTGAGTGTGATAAGAGATATCTGGCCTGAAAAGTCATACACAGATGAGGAGTTCTTAAAGTCTTAAATGACACATCTCTAGAGCCAAATAAGCCAGGCAATGATATTCTCTTCAATGGTTCTTTGTTCTAACAGGTGCGAAAACTAGAATCAAACCCTACTCAAGCTTATTTTCTTGATCAGTACTGCACAGTGAATTAAGCCCCAGGCTAAATCACAGAAGGTTTCAGAATAAAGAGATTTCCAGATGATAGTAAGCAGAGTTCTTACTTTGAAAGGATTTTTTTTTGTGTGTGTGTGTATGTCCTTGGAGTTTTCAACTCTATTTTACTATAGCTCAACAATGATGAGGGAATTAAGAAACAAAGCAAAGATAGCAAGATACAACGTGGAATATTAATGCAAAAGGCATCATGCACCCAAAGCCCAGCCCTAATCCCATCCCTTTATCAATAAAATACGAATGGATTCACAAGTGAAAGCAATTAAACTACTAGGGATGAATGTGTTGCTGCTTTTCATCTGAGACATAGTAATTAACCAGGTGTCCACCTTTTGCACACGTTAATCAGAACATAGAAGGTGCTAGCTTAAACCAGATGATAGCTCAGCTAATGAGAAATAACTCACTAGCAGTCAGCGCAATCATTTGGATCGGGTGACTACAACCAAGGATTTTGTCTAAAAGATGTTCACCCAGAACCAGAAACTGTTTTAAAGCAAAGCCTTGGAAACCAACCACGCTCTTGTTAACTTACTCACAACTCCTCCCATTTTCTTTTACGTTACAAACTGCAACAAGGGATCAAAAGCTCTGCAGAGCTTTGAGGGGTACTGCCTGAGCCAAGGTGTGCTCAGAGCAGGTCGACTGGAGTCAGTGCCTCTTGCCTTTTCTACCCAGGGTCCCTTTCTAGGTTCATCAAAGGCCCTGTCTTCATCTACGTCTGCCCCAAAATAAATTGAGTATGCAATATTTTAAAATACTTTTAAAAACACAAAAAGATCTGCATGGTTCAAATGATTGTTTCTCTTTACCTGAAAGCTGATTCATGTGAAGACAGGATGCAAACTGAGAACAAAGTCAATATTTCCGCATAATTTTGGTATGTGCTTATTCTGAAATATTTTTCTCTTCCTAGCCTAATCGAGTTAATTTCAAACTGTACCAAGCTAAGCAGAATAAAGACCTACTTAAAATATGATCCCATCATTCACAGGAGTCTTCTTGCAAAATAAGTACTGTAAATTAAATAAATTCTGTAGTAAATCACACACTAACTTTGTTCTCTAGAAAAAACTTTAAAAGCTAAACAAATTGACTGAGTTTACCTAATGAAAGCAACTTCTGTACCTTCCTGATTTTGAAGGCACAGGCTCTATTTAGAGTTCTAGCTTCCCTTCTCCCCTCTCCAAGTAATGAAAAATTCTGAAAGTTATCTTCCTCATGATTTCAGTTTAATAGCAAAAGGAATCTCCTTCTAGAGAAATAACATCAAGAAATCAGGATTTTTCTTTCCTACATCATCTGGAGCCACAAGGCTCAATAAGAATCTTAGTTTTCTAACTCTCATGGCTCCAGAGTATCTTGAATGGAAAGCAAGTTCAGAAAAAGCAATTCTTGCCCCTGTTTTTTAATCAGAAAACTCAGTATACCGGTATTTTAAATAGCTTTCATCCAAAACGCGGTCCTTAAATACCCACAGACAAAATGCCAAATAAATAGAACCTTGTAGTTTTTCAGTTTTCTGATTTCTAAGTACGGTTAATTTGATGATTTAGATCATGATATTTCAAAACTTGGAACTGGAACCAGCTCTTAGAAGAAAAACTGGTTTCTCTGTTCCTTGGTACGAAATCACAGTCACATCTATTTCTGTATGTAACACAGCAAAATACCTAACCATAGCTTAACCTGTGCATCTAGGTTGGGTGGCATTTTATCCCTATTTTTTATCATACCCACAGTACTGGAAAGAGAGTGGAGAAGGAGGAATAGAGTGCATGCCTTGCTGTCAGGGTGGGGGGCTGTGCATCATTTATTTAAATGATCACAGTGAATTGGTTGCAGTCGGACATATACGCACTCCCAAAGGGATTTTCCCTAGCACATTTTGTCCAGCTCTTACCTGTTTCTTCTGGGCTTGATCCAAAACCAATAAAGTCCATTGGTGGATTTCAATTCAATTTGAAAGCTTTGAATCAGGCCATTTACTCTGCAACAAAAATTGGCAGAGCACAATAGAGACCTGAGGAGCCTGCATCAAGGCCTGAATCAAGTCAATGCACTCCGCAGTGGAGGAAAAAGGGGTGGATTTGCTTTTTTTGGGGTTTTTTTTGTTTGTTTGTTTGTGGTTTTCTTTTTAAACCTACAAGATCCTTTGTCTGAGACAGGGCTGTTTTTTCTTTCTATCTCCTCCCTTTCTCTCCCTATTGAAGCACAAGCCCAACGCTTGGCCGCCCACGTGGCCAAGAGCCTGGGGTCGTCAAGCCCCTTGGAGGACTTGATGACATATAATCCCAACCTAGAGCCTAAGTGCCCCCTGAGCCTTCCCTCAGCCCCCCTCTGCCGTTCATGCTCATCCCTGGCAGGCCCAGACTGTCTCCATGGCGACCGCAGTGCCCAGCCAGGGCTGCCTCTGGCCTTGCCACCTGTTATTGCTTCATGTCTCAAGTGTAAGGAATTGCAGCACCAGCCCCTTCATGTGCTGCTTGAAACACAGCAGTGGAGGTATGGGTAGGCTCATGTGAGAAATCACAATGTGAGAACTGATGAAAAAAAGCAGCTTGAAGCTGAAGGAAAGATGAACAGCAGTGCTTGGACTGTGGCCGTTGTTGAAGGATGAGGAGGGAGATGCCCGTCTGGGCTGGCACCCACTTCTGGCCCGGACATTGCTGGGGCGTGATGAGCCATGATGGGGGTCAGGCAGGCAGGCTGTTCTCAGGGCTAGACCCTGCCCTGGAAAGGAATAAAGAGAAGGCTCCAGGGAGACCTTGTAGTGGCCTTCCAATACTTAAAGAGGGCCTATTGTGATAGGGCAGGGGGTAATGGTTTTAAACTAAAAAAGGGTAGATTGAGACTAGCTACAGGGAAAAATTTTTTTACAACGAGGGTTATGAAACATTGGAATAGGTTGCCCAGAGAGATGGGAGAAACCTCATTCCTACCCATTGAAGCATTCAAGGTCAGGTTGGATGGGGCTCTGAACAACCTGATCTAGTTGAAGACATTCCTGTTCACTGCAGGGTGGCTGGACACGGTGACCTTTAAAGGTCCCTTCCATCCCAAAACATTCTATGATTCTATAACAAAAGAAAAACATATATAGAAAACCCCTGGTGTGGTGAGGAACAGGCCACATAGAGTTGAAATGCATTCAAGGCTCTTGCCCTCTCACATGATGTGCACAGTAATCTCTGCAGCCTCCTCACCAGTGAATTAAGTGCAGGGTTTTTTTCACTGCAGTTTTCCAGGAAAAAAATGTAAATGAAACTGAATGAGAGGAAATGGCCAGTCTCCCTGGGCATGTTTACTCTGTCGTTAACACCAGAGATAAGTATGTTGGCTAACTCCGAACTGGGAAGTGTTGGGGCACTTGATACAGAGACCCTCCAGCAGACTGTAAGTGCAGCTTGGGTCGGTAGCGGTAGGGGCACCTCTGTGTTGACGTGTCACAGTATTCAACCGAATAAGCTCTGAATTTGGGTGTAGCACTGGGAAATGGCAGTTATTCTGTTCCCAGAGCTGAGCTAATCAGCCTGCACGCAGCCTGATGGGTCTCTGTTAGCTCAGGCTCCCCAGACCGCTCTTCCCCGCACAGCAGGGGCCATGGCCTTTGCTGGCAGCCAGAGAGGCAGAGAAACCAGCTGCTGAGAGAGGTGCTGCAAACCACCCACCCAAAGCGTTGCCAGTTCTCCCTAGTAACTGGATTTTATCCCCTCTTTGAGTTAGCTGGTGCTGTAGGGACAGAAGCTGTGCCTTTGCACAGCTTTTAGCAGCTCTGACAGGTTTGCTTTTCCTACTCACAGAGAGGCCTAAAAGCTAGAAGAAATGCTACAAGATGGGGGTACATCTGTCAGAGTCAGAGGAAGCCTCTGAATGTGGGGAAAGGAAGAGCATTTGATCATGTCTTTTAAAGGAACCGATATGGCCCTTTTAAGTTGAACAGCTAATGAATGAGCTGGGACGTGGGCAGTGGAAGGTACAGTTCAGAAAACACAGCATCGACTGATCAGATCTTGTAGATCTGGGGAGTCAGCATTCCTACACCATACGGCAACACTTCAGAGAAAAGTCTGTGTGCTGATCTTATAGCCTTCTGCCAGAACACCTAAAGCATGGGCCAAAGTCTCAGTGCTCACAATAAATCTTTGTAACTCTCTAGTGCCTCATGACAGTGAACAGTAGGGGATAAAGAATAGGAAGGCAGACAAAAGAGTCTGACATGTTAACATACAGATTTCCTGATTTTGAGAGGTACCTCTCCTGAGACTTGGCCTCTGGCTACTGAAATGCAACACCCCATCAGCTCAGGGAACTGAAAAGAGGGCTTATAGCATTCAATATACAGCCCCATCCAGCAGCATCCCTCAATATTCAAGTAAGAATGGCCAGTGTCGTGAAATGGGTCCCTGCGACATGCCATAGGCTTTGGAACTGGAAATTACTTACAGGAGGAGAGTGAGAAGGCAGAGCACCTAAGTTTAAATTCAGTCAAAACTTTTGGGGGTTACTTGGTTCAAATTCTATACAGAGAAGAAAAAAAGTGATCAGATAGCAAGAAAGAAAAATAAATATAAATACATGAACAATCCCATTCTGTCTCAAAAGTTGACACGTTACTGAGGCAACACACGGTTTTCAAAAACTAATTAGTCAAATTGGAGGTGTTTTTCCCATAAACTACTGAGGAGCACTAGGTGCTTCTCTTCGTAGAATCATAGAATCTTATCAGCTGGAAGAGACCTAGAAGATCATTGAGTCTAGCCTTTGTCCCAGCCCTATCCACCTACTAAACGATTCCCTGCAATGTAACACCCACCCATCTCTTAAACACCTCCAGGGATGGTGACTCAATCCCCTCCTCGGGCAGCCTGTTCCAATGGCTGACAACCCTTTCAGTAAAGAAATTCTTCCTAATATCTAACCTGAACCTCCCTGTTGCAATTTAAATCCATTTCCCCTCGTCTATCACTCTTCGCTAGGGAGAACAGACCAATCCCTGCCTCTCTACAACCTCCCTTCAGGTAGTCGTAGAGAGTGATGAGGTCTCCCCTCAATCTCCTCTTCTCTAGGCTCAACAGCCCCAGATCCCTCAGCCTTTCCTCATCAGATTTATGTTCTAAGCCCTTCACCAGCTTGGCAGCTGCCTCTGTACCCTCTCCAGCACCTCAGTGTCCCTCTGGTAGTGAGGGGCCCAAAATCGGACACAGTACTCGAGGTACAGCCTCACCAAAGCCGAATACAGGGGCATGATCACATCCCTGCTCCTGCTGACAGCACCACTCCTGATACAGGCCAGGTATCTCTCTTCAATGAGGGAGGTGCACTGACGACTACACTTAAAGTCCTGGCCAGGCAGTTGTGTAAATAAAAAAAAACAACAAACCCTCACACTACCAAAAAAAAAACCCCTACAACTCCAAACAAAACAACAAAAAGTTCCCTACAAGTCCCTGTACACGGCAGACAGGTTTGGAATTTTCCATTGTTCCAAAACTCTAAACAACAGATCTATTTTTTTTTCCCTCAGCGTCCCAAAACACAGGCACAAAAGTCTGAGAAATTTACAGCTGCAAACAGGGTTTGCGTGGAAATGGTTGCGCAGTTCCAAACTCTGCAATCGCTACTGTTTCTTTCAGTATTCCAACTCTTTTTCCTTATGAAAACAAGCTCTAGGAAAGAAAAAACCCAAACAGATTAAACTAATGAGAAGCGAGCTCAAGGTCATGTACATATTTTCACTGAAAAGGCACCTGCTGCAGGGCATCTTGTCGCAAGGTTGGCATTGATGCATCCTTGCACTCCGAAGTAGCTCCCATCATGGCCCCAGCGAGCATCAGCACTGAGGCAGGGAAAAAGTAGGCCTGATGTAGCTTTTCAAATTGATGCTGCTTGTGGAGAGGAACAAACAACTCGTCTCCAACTGAGGGGCTGACTCTCGTCATTTATTCATGGCCAGCCCCCTGCCTGGATGGAAATAGAAATGTTTCAAAGATGACTGTGTGGGGGAGCTGGAGGACAGCTTGGAGGCACACTGAGGTTAGCACATTAATTTTTTATCTCTGGAGACTGGGTATCCAATTATGCTTAGAGTACACAAACAACTTTGGCTGGGCTCTCCAGTAGAGATTTATCCACATCATAAAACCTGCGATGGAACTGGGCACAACACGCTGATGTCATGAAACCGCGTACGCAGGTGGTTTTGCAGGTCAGATGTGCAAGCCAGCACAGTGACAGGAGGGCACGGGGCTGCATTCTCATTAACCACAAATGTTGTAGGGTGGACCAACCTGCCCACGGCAGCGAGGCCAGCGACAGCCCGCACAATGGGCTTTATTTAGAACTCTCAGTGGCCAAACTGCTTGTGGGCATAAGATCTGTTCAGTCCCTGTTTAGTGCACAGCTGCCTGCAACCAACAGCAAAATGCCACGGAAAACTCTCCTCCTTCAAAAGAGAGGAAGTTTTTCTCCGTGTAGACACACTATCCTATTCTCCCAGGAATTAAGGAAGAGCATTTATACTAGTACACTAATTCACAGGCACAGTTCAATAGATAGAAGTCTAATGTAATTCCTTATATCTCAAAATTTGTGAGCACCAGCTGCCCCCAGAGCTGGCCTGTACCCATGGAGCAAGATGGAATAAAACAGCAGGTGTTTTGTGGCAGGCTTGGATGCACCCTGGGCTCACAAATCTCACGCTCTCGGTGCCAACACATGGAAGAAAAGCCAGCAGAAAAAAAGGCTGAGAATGGTGTAGGATCATTTCTTTTCATCAGTGGAGCTGGGGAAGCAGGTAGTTGACTTTTTTAAGGGTTTTCTATAGCTTTCTTTTTGCAGTTCCATACTCAGGTTAAAAAAAAAAATCAGAGAGCAGGTCAAAAATAAATGTGTGTGTAGGCAGAGGCAAGACTAGGCACGGAGGAAGGGCTATTTATCTGTGCCAAAGGCCTAAGTAAGACATACAAACAAAGCAAATAAAGCTCAAACAAAGCACAAGCTAAGATGTTTTAGGAAAGGCAAAGGCCAGAGAAGACTACTGAAGTGTCTTCCATGTTGCCAAGGGTAATCTACAGGTGAGGGAGGACAGAAGGAGAGAGAGAGAGATGCAAATAAATGAACCTTCTACAACAGCCCAGGACAGCAAGATATGGCAAGGAGGCAAGACTTGGGGCTTGAGCCAGTCCTTGTTCTTTGATTACACATCCATTCAGTGGTTCTCAATTTCAGGTAGGTTCCTCCTATCTGTGTCTCTTTTCCAGTCCCTGGATAATTTACTGAACTACCCAAATTGGTCTGCATATGAAGAGAAGAATAAAGATGAAGGGGACCTGGTGTGCAAAAAGACAAGGGGCCATCAGCTCTTGAGCATCAACAGCTGAACCCTGCAGAAGCCCTACTCCAGAAAGCTCCCTCCTGCATCAGCACGGCTGCTGTTACCACAGGTCCTGCAAACAGCGGAGGCTGCAGTGGAGGTGGTGGGTACAAAGGAAGGAAGTTCATACTGCAGCCACCCACCTGAACTTTGCTGACCCAGCGCTCACCTCCCCCAGCTCGGCAAATTCCAAATGGTTGGTTTGAATTTGCCTTGCCTTTTCGAAATCAGGCTGCTCATATCTCTCTGACATGCTGCTAAGCAAATAACCAGACCCTGCTCTATACCGTATCTCCAGTCCTCCTGTTCAGTAGGTTGCGGATTAGCTGTTTGGATTAACAGCCCCCCCGCCTCCTCTCTCTCCCTCCCTCCTTCCTCCCTCCCCAACCCCCCAAGCCCATGCAGAGAGGATTCTTGAAGCCCAAGCCCTGCGACACTGCAGACCTGTCAAATCTAATTCATAACACATGCCTAGCAGTTCTTAGGGGAGAGGAAGGATCTGATGCCCTGGCTCCCCACCGTCCCCCTGTACAAAGGGACCATTTAATGACTGCACATTAGCAATGTGGACAATTAGCATTCGCATGGAAGATAAATGGCAGCATAAATTAAATATCGCCAAGTGAAAGAGCAAAGATGCAAGATCTGAGCTCAAGGCTGTAAACAAACAAACAGGCAAAAAAGGAACAAACAGCCACTGCGACAGCTAAGCCATTTGGGAGAGTTACCTTCGGGCATCTGGGACTTTCCCCAGGGCTGATGTTCACATTCGTGTGCCTGCTGCCTGTACCTCGCTGGCTCCTGGATGGTTGTTGAGCAGATTCTTTCTGCTCACAAATCTGGACCTCAGAGTGGTTCACCCCACTGGCTCTAAACTTCTGCCTGTTGGGGGATCTGTGCATCGGCAGCTTCCCTCTGCCACATGCATCACACAGGAGCTCTGGGGGAACACAAGCCCAAGCAGCTCCCAACCTACCACTTCCCACAGTGTAGAACACACCTTTCTTTCTGTGGGTCTAGGCCAGCTGCTCCTAACCTCACCACCGCTTTTCTAGCTCCTCTTCCTTCTAACCTCTATCATTTCCTAAGTACCAGAAACGTAATAACTGAGACTGTCCTTGGACTCTCTGACAAGCTGAAGGGCAGGGAACACTACCCTTCTTTGTTTCAGCATCTGTGCAAGGCCATTATCAATATTAATTCAATACAGATTTGTGATATGCCTCTCAGATACGCAACTATTACTGACTACTGCAGGCACAGGAGAAAAAAAAAAAAGACAACAGGGATGATATAAACGCTAAGTAAACAAAAGCTACTGGCTGAACACTGACATTCTCCAGCCTGCCCAAGCAGTTGCTCTTAGTGCATTGACAGCTCAAGTTTATCAACAGCTGGAGGAGTCAAAATTACTTTTGCTGTGAACCTACAAAACATCTGAATAACTAAAAGGTAGAGCATAAAAGTGACAGAAACATAGGGACTGCCAAATGGGATCACACTGAACAGCCCTTCAAGTTCAGACAGTGGCTAGCGGCAGATGCTTTGGATGAAGGAAACCCCCTCCCACACCTCCCTAGGGACAATTATCAATTACCCTGCTTAGAAATAAAATGTTTTCCTACTTCCATATTTCTTCCAGTTCTTCTTAATGTATTAGAAAGTGTTTGCCTGGGTATTTTACCCCATGAGCATTTTATTGCTTTGTCCACATTGTTGACCACTTTGACCTAAAAGGACACAGTTCACATGGTGATCTGAAAGGACTTTTTGAAAGTGGGCAAAGCTATCTACACAAATCCCAAGGTGAAAGCAAATATCACATAGCATTGCACACTGGAAAACTGACAAACAGGGGCTTAGGGACTTGTAAAAATCAGTAATAAAATACAGTCTCCTTGACTCCCAATTCTGTGGCTAAGAAGCAGAAGGAGGACAGTCAAATAGGGCCATCTGGACCACTAAGATTTCTTTTAGCCCTATACCTCTGGCGGGTTCTAGGCATGTAACTCTTCTCTCTTCTCAGGTTCCAGCCCTCATCTTTGCAAATCAGTACTGATACTTTTCACAGATTTTTCCCAAATTGTAACTAAGAGGCAGCTTTTGGTAAAGTTGGGAGTAAGATGTCTGGGGAGGAGATGGCAGGATGAGGGGGACGGGTGCTGTAAATTTCATATCTAAAAAACTGAGACATGGATAAACGTCTCATGTTCAAAGGCAAAACAAAGGCAGCCCCCTCAAACTACTGGACATGCAACTCCTTGACATCCCTGCTAAGAGCCACCGGGAGGCTGCTTGATGATGGGCAGGTTGGGCATTCTCTTCTCTTCCCCCCTCTCCTTGCCACCTCCTCCCCACAGGAGCAGTAATGGAAAAGTGACTTGCTGCAGAGATAATGCTGGGTTTTAAATGAATTTCTGACTAGTTGAGCCAGCACCTGTGTGAGCTGCAGCTGATTAGCTCCAAGCATCCAAGCCCCAATCATTCACAACAGAGCCAGGCAATCACATCAGCTGCCGCAAGGCGAAGGCAGGGTGGAGGCAACATCCCTGTAAAGGATCTCAAAGGCAAAGGGAAAACACTACTCACGTTTGTGGTTTTCGTTTCTGTGGACAGGGGAAGAGCGCGTCTCCTGCTCGCGGGCTTCATCGCCCTCTTCGCTGGCGAGGTGGGTGTGAGCATAGTGGTAGCTCAGTCCAGGCCTGTTCTTGTAGCGCTTGCCACAGACTGGGAGGAAAGGAGATAAGAGGGAGGGGAAGAGAGAATGGAAACATCAGTGTGATCTGCAACAATGGCGGCATCCTCTCCAGTAACGCTCCCTTCTCCCCTGAGAGCAGCACCACACACTCCACATTCCAGCCCAAAACTCTGCCAGCCGACGACGTCGGTGAAAGGCGATGGAAGGGCAGCTCTGCGGCCGCGGGCCTCCGAACCAGTTTTCTTCCCACTGCGCTGCCAGCAGTCCTTCCCACAGCCCGAGGCAAACACGCGTTCGGTCTCTGCACCTCATACAGCCCTAATCCTCCCTGCTAAGACAACTAACAAGGTTGCCCATAAAACTAAATGAAATGCCAGTTCTGATGTCGGTGTTGCACAATGCACAGCAATGAGAACTGGACTGAGAAGAAAAGACATTATTTTCTTCATTACTGATCTCTGAGAAAACAGTATTTTTTTTTACCCTGTAAAAAGGTAGTAAATAGCTTTATGCGCTGATTCCTAGTAAAGACAGAGAGACAGAAATCATCCAGTTTCTTGCTAGAAGAACTTCTAGTAGTGATACCTATTTGCCCAGATAAACTTCGTATTCAGCATCCCAATAATACAATGTGTGATAGAGGATCCTTCTTCTGAACTTTTGTTTATTTTAGGACTAAGTCAACAGATATTCAGAACAGGATCAAACAAATCAAAGTGAAAGGTCTATATTTTCACAGGGAACTCACCACAGGGGCAAGCTTCATCATAAGACTTATTACATACAAATTCAGCTTCTATAAAGGTTTTAATTTTTGTTATCATCTTGTTTCTAAAAGTTACCTTTTTTCATTTTCAAAGCAGTCTCTGAATGTCCATTTTCTTTTACACAGCTATTTTGCCTACCAAATACAATTATTGCCATTTTAAAAGATTAGGCAACAAAGGCAAAGAAGCTTTGAGCCCTTTCTAAAAGTTTTATTCCCAGCCACATTTTCAGTCACTTTACTAGCTTCATTAACCTGAAGGATGTCACACAGGAATAAATGTCACGTCCAGTAGTCTGTGCTGCATAGCTTGCTTTGGAAGGTGAAGGAAGTGGTACCAGAAGAAAGAACTGAACCCATCAGTCTCTAGTTCTCTTTCTTCTTCTTAGACCCCTTGAAAAAGATCTCCAAGGGGGAAGCCACCATTCACTCCTAAAAACTTCACTCAGCCCTGATACTGAAAATGTATCTATCCTGTAATGTGTATAGATACTTACTACCCATTCTCCAGACATTGGAGTCTAGGAATATCATAAGGCTCCATAAATCAAAAATAATAATGCAAAAAGACTTGCCCCAACTATTGATTTACATATATGTAAAAATTCATTACACTTTTCTGCTACTACTCACAAAAAGCCAATTGATGGTCCACATGCTGGAACAGATGATAGAAAACTGTAAATCAAAGCCTAGCATGATAACATATTTAATTCTCCATCTCTTCTAGCTGATTCGCAAACTCCCTCAAGAAAAAATACTATGCCTTATTAGAAACATGTAAAACAACATCATGATACGAATAAGATGAGTGATCTGGTATATTAAATACTTTTATCCCAGTCTTTTCTATTCTGCAAGGTGATGATCACACAGTCCTCATAACAGAGTAAAAGCTTGAACAACCAGACTGCTGTTAGGTGCATGCTTTCCACAGAACATCAGTTCAGTCTCCCTTCTTCTAGTACCAGCCATGTCTTCTTCTAATGCATTCTGGAGAAGGAAACTACTCCTCCTTCTCTGCAGTCTTACAGAGCAAAGGACAAGCAGTGGAACAAGTGCCGACAAAGTCAAACAACCAGATATCCACAGTTCTGTATGACTTTGTCTCTGCTTTTTGAATAGTGGAAAAAGTATAACACAAAAATAATCATCAAACTGGAGAGAGCATCAAAATGATCACTGTTTAAATTACTCCAGAAAGATGACCTCTTCTAATTACACAAATGTCACAGCATTTCTTAGAATGGAGAGAGACATTTACATTTCTACCAGATTGATTGAGTATCAAAGTAAGTAACCTACTCTATGCCCCACTTACATGCATTTGAAGATGGAAGTTAAAAAACAACTCTTCTGCAACAAATTGCCAATACCGCTCAAAAACTTCTGCACAAAATGAAACTTCCATTCCCTGCGGGAAGTCCCAAGGCTGTGGCCTTGTCTCCATTCCTACAGGGGTGGCTACAATCCCTCCAGCTGCGGAGTTTAGGATGGCACAGGAAATCAGAGAGGTCTGCAGACTCGCCCTTCTCCAGGGGAAAAAAAAAAAAAAAACCACCCAAAAAACTATCCGCTCACCAGGAAAAAATAGCATCCATCTAAGCCGAAGCAGTAGTAATTCTGCAGCTGAGCTCGTCCTACTGCCAAAACTTTCAGATGGCCTTCAAGGGTGGCAGCGAGCTCAGACATGCCTAGCTAAAAAGAAATTTGGAGGACTTTATAACCAGAGCAGAGGCAAAGGAGTTCTGTTTACACAGACCCAGCAGATCCTTTGTAGGACCGAAGATTTGCAGCTTCCAGCAGCTTTCTTTCGTGGTGTCTAGACTTCTCCACTTTTCAAATTCACATTCTGTCATGGAAAAAGTCCAAAGCAATGCCATGAGTGGAAACTGCAAAGATTTTCTATTTCCTGGGCAAATTAGACTTTTGCAGGGGAAAAAGAGTATCATGATATTAGTCAGGCAAAGAACCATTGGCTTCAGTGATACTTTGCTAGAATAAAAGCTAAGTCAGAACTTCACAGTTTCTCCAACAGACTGAATCTTCCTGAATTCACCCTAATCTCTTATTTTCCAGATAGAGTACATTTTATTAATCTACCATATCAGTGTGCTAGGTTTCTATAAAAGGGTGATCATTAATAAACACTTAGCTCTTAGATAACTTGTCTCACTGCAAGACTGGTTTTTCAAACATTAATTAATCTTCTTCCACATTCCTGAGTGGGAAATACTATTCTCGTTTCACTTCTAAAATGAGAGAACCACGGAGGGGTTAAGTGATTTGCCCGTACAGTGATCTTTTGTCATTACCAGGAGTGGAATTCATAAGTTCCAGCATCCAGACCAGTGTGCACACCACATCTTTCTCATTCTCCGAGCTGACAAAAGCATAATCAGAACTGGTTCTCTCAGTCTGAAATGTATGCTGGTGATTAGTCCTTAATGCTATGCAGCTCACACACAGCAAGTGCAAGTATGACTTTCATAAACTTTGCCGGGTGGCCTTGCCTTTCTTTCAGCAGCTTTGATTTTTTCTTTTTTTTTTTTTTTCTTTAATTTTCCGTGCTGGAAAGGCTCATCATCCTCGCATGTGGTAGATTTCATCCTGAATCTCAGGGCTGAGAAGTTGACTCGATCTTTAATTACGTAGCAGAGCCCAGTGAAAACAGTGGGAGTTTGTAGAACGTAACCCACTCCAATTCCTCCTGCATTCAAAGAATGTATTTTTGCTACGACCTGATGTGAATTCTGTGTTAGGAGCAAGCTGGGCAAGTAAGCAGCAATACAGCAGTGCAGATCAAATGGCACAAATCGGGAAGAGGGAGAGATTTTATTAGGCCACCAGAAACTCTCCTATGATGAACCTTACTTCCCATTTGAAGACTGAAACGAAGACGTCACACGACCGTGTTATGAGGGGAAAATATAATGTGCAGACAGTTTAATCACAAGTATCTAGTGTTTCATAAAAGAGACCTCTGTTCTAAGCTCTGGCCTGTAACAGCCTGCAACTCTTTGGGTAAGCAAATTCTCAGTCTGTTTATGTTTCTCAATGAGTGAAATTAACATAAAATACTGCCCCTACTTTAAAAGAGAATTTGAAATCTATGACTTAAAAGACTTCCTCATCAAATATTTAATGGCTGTGTTGCTGTCATTTTGAAATTGTTACACATTTGGTCCTTGGCAGGCTGTGAGCTATGTTCCAGCCAGCTCTCCACATACATTTTGCACAATCTGTCACCAGCATGAGACAGAAGGAAACAACCCATGTTTTTAGTGGAAACAGGAAATTGGGGGAGTACATGCTTCATGCGTTTTGGGTTTTTTTTTGGTCACTGCATCTTGCCCCTCTCATTGTCTTTCTTTGCTCTTCTCCTTTGCCTCCTGTTCTTTCTTCTCAGCTGGGCTGTGTCAAACACTAAATCTTAAATTAACTGCTGGCAGGCAGTAATTGCTCAAAGTTATCTTCCCTTCCCACCACTCGCTCCACTCCAAAAAAAACATTCCTTGTTTTGCACTGGTTTGCTAATATAATCTTTCCTGTTACAGTTATGTCCACACTCCGGCACATCTAGAGATCTCAAATGCTGACTGTATTTTGACCTCCACTGATGGAAAGGTTTTGCATTTGTCCCTCCTCAATCAGTACTCTCGTGCTGTACACCTCTTGTATTAGAGCAGCTATTTAGTAATTCATTCAACAGGAGATTTTCTGTAGCTAGTAAATAGCCCTTGTTTCAATGCCCCCAGAGGCCAAGTCCCAAAATCTAACTGCTGTATTAAAATGACAGGAATACTGAACTCCAGTGCAAAACATACACAGGTCAATAATATATATGTCCACATTTCAATAAATCAATTGCTAGCAGGACTGAAGGAGAAAACAGGTAGCCTATGTAAGTAGAAAACTTTCAACTGTCAGAGTCAACCCTTACCACAGGCTCTACTGCAGACTTGTGTCATTCAATTGGTTTTTCGGGGTTTTGGTTTTTTTTAAAAGCCTCCTAGCCTCTCTAATTTTGGCTTTTCTACCAACAATGTGGTCAATGAACACTGGGTGGGAGAGTTGTTTTGTTGAGTTCATCTGAACAATCATCTTATTCTAGATCTTACTGCTTATTACCTACTTAGGGATTCACTAGAAAGGATAATGCCAGGAGATGATTTAGGGCTTAAACTGCTAATAGTTTAAAGAGAAGCTAAAGTCATGATGGAGATTTATGAGAAGCATGTAAAAACATAATGCTATAATCGAAGCATTTTCAAATCAGCTTGTCATTGTGATATTTAACCAAAGGTCTATCCTAAGAAACAGCAGTTAGCAGTGTTGGACTCATTCACAATATCTGTAAGAATTAAGACAACAGATTAAGTGTCAGAGAACTGGTAAAAATCAAGCTAAATCATGGTTTATCTTGTGTAGGCCTTTTGCATTCCAGCAAACTTTCCATAGAATCAATGAGATGTCTGTTAAAATGAGGATGACAGGATCGGGTTCATTTCAAGGAGATAAGAAAGAAGGCAGGTAATTACTAGAGTCATCACTTTGTGAACATACACAGTAAAATAGTTCCTAAAGAACAGGTTTCAAGGAATTGCATTTGGCAAGTCATGCTAGAACAATATAACATTTGACTGCGATTTTCTAAGAAAACTAAAAAAGAGAGATCCTCGGTATCCAATGAAACTCAATGGAATCCGTTCATCTTAAATCACTTAAACTACCTGAAGACTCCAGCCTTTTGTTGGCAGAACCTACAACATGTTTAGTGGAGAAAGGGAACGGGGAATAAAGCCAAAGAACCTCAAAATAACGGAATTTCAACAGCCCGCTGGATAATGAATCTACAGAAAAAAACAGGAGGATGTTTCTAGCTAGAGTGATTTGGATGCAGGACCAAGTATCTTTAAAAACAAAACTATGTTCTCAGTAATAGTAGTAGTTCCAAGTGTTCACTTAGAGATCAAGCCTCCTATGACCTGGAGGCACAATACAAGCAGCCAGACACTTAAGTGGGATATCAAAGGGAAAAAAGGTTAGGAGCCTACCTCCAGCTGAAACCAGTGAAAATTAGGAGCCCAGTTTTTTTGAAAACTTCACAATGCACCTTTCTGCATCTTCAGCCACCTGAAAGAGTCCCTTTTAGGCCCAACACTTGGGTCCACTTTTATCTTTAATTTGGAGTGTGGAATAGAGTAAAAGCAACAAGTACGCAGAGAATTGATTGTTGGTGAAAATATTGGAATAATAATAAAAATATATCACGTGAGAGACATTAATCAAAGAATTCGTTCAAACAGTAATGTAATTAGTAAATATTAATATGACATTTAGTATAAATAAATAAAATGCAGTAAAATCTGGACTATAATGAGGAAAATAATGATGACAGATGCCTGAGTAGAAACAGGATGAACGGGAAGGAACAAGAAGCTACAGCAAATAGCATATTAAATATGAACTTGGATGGTGGACAAAGATGAAAAATCCTTTGCCACTGAAACATGACAGAGGGCATCTTGCTCTGAAAAAAGGGTGTCCTAAACAACCTAGTAGGTCAGCCATCTCCGCACCTCTCATAGATACATAACAGAGCAAGTTAAGTCCAAGTAAATATAAGTCTACAAGTAAATGTAAGTTGCATGTAAACGTACCAACCCTTCCTCTTCTGAACTGCTTCTATCCCCAGACCAGCACATTCAACTTAATTCTGGCCACTGCGACTTAAATCAGATCCTTTGGAGACTTTTCAGAGGAAAGAAACAAGCTTACTGAAAGAATTGGAGAACACACAGCTGAAAAGAAGCCCCAGTAACCGTTTACAGACATAGAAAGAAGACACTGTTATTCACTAAGAACAGGGCAAGAGCTGCAGGTCTTAAAGTGCAGCAGAGAAGATTCCGGTTAAATAACTACAGAAACCTTAAAATTAAGCTTTTGACAAAAGAATCATATTCTAAAAAACACTATAGGATCAGTGTCTCTGGGAACATGCAAGGTTGTATTAGTGACTGATCCAGCAGAGATCATAGGAAGGTTTCAGTCAACTCTCATTTCTGCACAAAAAATGGCTATGAACACATATGTCAGCCTTGGAGGGACTATGAATAAAGGATACAAAACAAACATAAGTTGTTATGCTAAAATAGCAGTTTATACAGGAATAAAACTAAAAAGAGACAAAGACAGATTGGTAAAAGGAAAAGAAGCAACTTCTCTGAGAGATGGGCAAGGGAAATCTTCCATAGAGAGACAGAAGACAGAGGTGGAGGTATGTAGGTAGGTAAGTCTCCATGGGAAGAACGAAAGCAAACTGGAACAGACTGCAGGAAAGCTAATAAACTGTAAAGATTCAGCACAAACTAACTGCTCTGGCTAAAGAAAGTAGATATCCGGAGTCATGAAGCTCAGGTGCTACAACTGATTGCAACTTTTAAACCAGAATATAAGTTTCTAGATAAAATTTCAAAGAAGCCTTTTTTTTAAAAAACAATAGTAAATAATGTACAATAAACAATATGAAACTAACAGAAAAAATTTTAAGACTGGTGTGGTAGAACTGACGGTTCCCCAGCCGGTCAGTTAACAACAAGACAACAGCAGTTCTTATTACATACATGTATTCACCCATTCATTCACTCATTCATTCATTTCAAAATCACATGCCCAGATTATCAGGAGGAGTTGTGGTGGCATTTCTTCCACTTCTCTTGCCTGACACCAGAGGCTTGGCTTTCCTCTTTAAGCCTTACTTTTCACTATCCTTTGAGGCACCTGCTCTCCTAGCCAGGCAGTCAAGATATGTTGGAATTTGCCCTCACGCAGCAGCTGACCCGCGGGGCTACATTACCATTTCCAGCCCGTACCCACGGCACACGAGGCTGCCCTGCCACCTTCATCATCCATCCATTCATCCCAAGGGAGCTCAAGGCACAACACTACCCAGTGCAACCTGTTGGAAACCTGGCCAGCTAGTTTTCCACTTGCTGATTTGATGAAATGACGCATTTCATGATTATGCTAGCAAGCTTATTGATGCTTTGAATGGTCAAACATTTTATTCTCAATGTCTGATGCGGTATATGTTCAGTAAAACAACTGAAATATTTCAAAATATTTCATTGCACAAAACAAGCTACCAGCCACCTTTTCTTAAAAACACAGGATGACAAAACATTCTGAGCTTTGAAAACCTTTCTCCATATAGAAATTGCATATTTTGATTCAGTTTTAAGACCAGGTTTAATACCAGTGTATAGTTGAATGCCTCTTCTAAAAAAAGCCACGATCTTCTCAGAAATAACACTGCTATCTTCCAACACAAGGGGCAGTGTCAGCTGGGTACCACGCTTGCACCACCTTACTGACATACAGACTAGTTTTCTCCCCATAACCTTTCTATTTCTGATGAAACCTGGTGATATATTATCCTTTCCCATAAACATGAATGTATTGCTAAGAAAAAGAAGCAAAGTAGTTCTTCACCACAATTCATTTTTTTTGTGCCCATGCAGTTAAATAAGAAAACTAACTTGGTTTAGATACACTTACGTTTTCTTTCTTGTGGTCATTTTCCAAACTCAAGTATAAGAACACTTGCAAGAAAAAGCCACCTCAGGGTAGATATACAGAAAAGGTAAAGTGTCAACACATAAAGGTAATTATTTGTACCAGTAATGCAATTGTGGAAATCATGTTTTCCCAAAGGGGAAACAGATTCACTAATTTTTGACCTGCATGTTTCCATGTAAAACAAAACTATCTGCCCAAAACACCTGCACACAGAGTACTGCAAACCAATTCTAACCTACTACAATTACATTGAGATTTGTCTATAAAAAAATATTTAGCAAATAATTTCAAAGAAGAAATTAATTCAAGAAATCCACCCAAATAGGAGAGAGGCCTCAACTTAGGCCAACTATTCACAATGAGTTGTACGTAATATTTCTGCAACAAGTTAATAAGGGCAGGATATAACTTTAGGATGATGGCATTACACTTGGGACAATTCTTTCCTTCTGCTCCACAGTCAGAAGAGTTCTGCTACCACACAACCCTTTTCTCAGCTATCTGTAATGGAAAAGGAGGAGTCACTGTAAAAAGCCTGGATTCCAAAATTCCTTATGACTCACCTCTAGCTATAAATTTCCTAAAAATGAAAGGTATCAGCCAAATGCAATAGGAAAGTTTTTATTTCCAAACCCAAAGAGGACATTTATGGTCCAAAATGTAAGCCAATGCAAGATTCCATCAGTACAAAAATGTACCAGAGCCTTGACTTCAGCCCAGATTTCTGCTGCCTGCTTTGGTATCTTAGATGTTTTATCTACTCTGTGCAAATCAGTACTGAGCATGTTGTGAGTTCTCCATAAGATTCAAAAGCAAAGCAAGATCAGACAGTAAAGAAGCATTATGTTCAAAACAGCTACCACTGACAAGTGTCCTTGGATTTAGAAGGATGGTTCAGAAAAGAGATAAAGACAGTTATGCATATACCAGCAGAGGAAAGCTGTAGATTTCAGCAAGATACATACTGGGCTGCCAGAGAACTCTCAGAAGATGCATTTTGGTTCTTCCGACACACAGGGACAGCTATTTAACCATTTAACCACAGTAGAAATCTCCTCATTCTTCATATCTTAAAGATATGAAGATCCTCCCTGATCATGTGTTCAGACACTCCTGTTCATGTGCAAGTCTTTCCATTTCTGCTCATTGTCCTTAGAACAGTCACCTTGCTGAAGTAAAATACCCAGTATGTCCAGCACTGCGCTGCACCAAGTCACCTGGTCTTGCCATGAAAGGATATGATTTGATCACATGTTCTTATTTACTGTGCATGCTCCTTATTTCTTTGTGTTTTTCAAAATAAGCAGAATATAGCACTGTAGATTGACATAGTAACTGTTGGTCTTTTTAAGGCCAGTAACCTTGCAAGATAGGTAAATAGCAGAGGAAGGGGATTCCGATTGTCCTCAAAATCACCATTTTTGAGTCACAGAAGTGAAGACCTCCCACTATTCTCCTAGTTCTATTAACTTTTTCTAGGTTATTATCTTACAGGATAGAAGGCATCCAGTAGGACCAATTATTACATTACAATTATTGCATGTACACTCCACAGTAAGCCTTAAAGATGGGAGACCTCAAAAGCAGGTAAGTTAAGTGACCTTCATAGAAATGGCAGAATGAAGCAAAAAAAAAGAATATCGAAAGAAGGAAAGCACCAAGGACTAGACCATTAAAAAAAATACATCATGTGTCAAATATTGGACTCCTTCCTCATACTAGGACTCTGGTACCATTCTTCATTTTGGGCATTGGGCTCAGGCATAATGTTTCAGTTGGAGCAATGTTTTACTTCACCTGCAGTACCACTGCAAGATGTCAAACAGCACAGCCATATTCAAAAGGAATATGTACAAAAACAAAGCATTCCAGCTGTGCTTGTTTCTTAGGAGGGCTCAACTCCTGATGATGCCACAGGAGTACTTTCTGAGTGAGGGATTAGAATAAGACCTTCAAAATTTAGCCCAAAGAGATTTTAAAAGGACTGAAGGAGAATCACCAAATATATGAAGAGATACAAGGTGAAGTACCTTTGTCGGAGATTTTTGAGTTATGCTTTTGTTTGTAACTATCTGAAACAGAGAAAGAAATAGAGGGTGAAACTTACAGGGGGAAAGGAAGACAAAAGGCAGAGAAGCCAGAAAAAGAGAAGGAGAAAGAAAATCAGAGATGATTTATTGTAGGGCAAAGGGAAGCAAAATCTTGCCATGGGCTTAATTGCTTTTTTTTCATGCAAAAACACCAAGAGCAGCAACAGCAGCAGGTGGCAAACATGCAAGTCAGAGAGCAGCAGAATACTTTGCTGGAAAGGAAAAGATGAAGCCCTCAGTGCACTGAGCTTGTAGAACCAGGCTGGAAGTAGAATCATCTGTCTGGGTGCTACTTACTGTCACAAACATAGGGTTTGTCATGATCATCCTGGGAGGCAGCATCATTCCGTCTCCTGCCACCTCCAGATCCGCGAGCCTGCAAGGACAAGAGGAACGTTAACATTATTCTGTGGTCCCTTGGGTCTCTTTGTGTCCCTCACACTCCTATGAAAAACGCGCAATATAAACTAAACAAACCCTTGGCTTCCATACCGGTTTGTCAAGGGTGGGCTTGACCCTTCATCTCCTAAGGTATACGCTACATTAACGGACCTTGTAATGCAGTGGAGAACCCCTCCACAGATAACTCAAACTGTTCATCCATTGCAGTAGGTCACTGCCAGCACATATTCAGTCGAGTATCCTCACACATTCATTTCTGAAGATGTTCAAATACCTTGCTTAACTGAATATGAGTATGAATGAATAGATGAACAGGTGTTAGAGGATAAATGCAACCATTAAAACCAGAAGACAGGCCCCAAACAAAACAAAGGTAAAACATTTTCCTTCATTATTTTCAAAGGAGGGTTGTTTCTTTTGGTTTCTAGCTGAAAAGCAATGCTTTGACACAGTTTTCTGGGACAAAGACACCACAGCTAATTACAAAAGGAAGCTTTGGGCAGTTAGTGGAAAAGATTAGGTAACATGGCTACCTGCAACAAGAGAGAATGGGAATTACCCAGAAAGGTCTCTCTGCAGTTCTGTGTTCCTACAACACACCAAGCTGGCAGCCCTGGAACCTGAAAAGCTCTGCTTCTCCACAGGACAGGCTGCTCCATCCTGAGCTCCAGGGGTAAGAGCGAATTCAGCATCAAAGCTGCTTGGTTCTGACCCTTTCTCAGCTGAGATGCCAATAAGGGGACAGCTCACATGTGTCCAATGGTGGAGGCTGTGATATGGAACTGGCAACTGAGCCAAGGCCTTCAATTCTTTCATGTTCGCTAATGTACAGTGTGTAGATGACAATAATTTCAGACTTGATCTTTATTTGAGGAAGCGATATGCAGGTGGATGGGTAGATAGCCCTTTAATAGCTCTACCAGCTACTCTATCCCAGGGTAAAAGCAACAAAATTGTTTCTGCTGCTCCTCTTATTAAGCTGTTGGTGTTTCTTACCCTCAACAAGGCTGCCTGACTCAAATCCTTCAGGCTTTTGCACATGAAAATAAGAAAGGGACAGAGCTTCAGCAAGTAAAGCTGGAGAAGATGTAGAAATTCTGAGACTATTAGTACCCCAGACACAAAGGGCTCAGAGGAGCTCTGTCCCTCTTTTGTGGATTTGGAACTGAACTAGCACTATTCAAAGCTGCATTCCACTGGACGTCTAAAGAGAAGGAACAAAGAACAGGTTTACACTGGCCTGCCAAAGTCTATCAAAAAGAGAATTTATAAAAACTTCACATATTATTTCTGTGGGACTGCTCAGGTCTAACTCTAAACAAGATCCTGAAGGAAAGACATGGATTTGCAGCTGTCTGGATGGGGTAAATACTATTGGGTGTGACAAGTATAGCTCTGCCTTCTGCAAAGACCTCTGTGTAGAGCAGCACACACGTGTAGAGTAGGATTTGCAAGGGTGAACTGAAAAGCAGTTTCGCCCTGGAAAAGGCCCCAGCAACAATTCTTTGGTGGAAGCTACTTTACTGACCATATCACATAAAATCATCTCACTACTCTGCAATATTTTCTCTCTGACTGCCAGCTCTGTAAACCCCTCTGGGCTATGAAATCAACCCCAGGCTAGTTCCTTTCTTCCCTCACTACTGCAAAATGTGCTGCAAGCTGAATTTCAGTCCAAGGCAGCTCCTATACAACCCTCAGCTCATCAGAGAGTCTTCACAGAGACAAGTGATTGGCCCTTAATAAATATTTCTGCCGGTACCTGGATTAGGATCTAATTTCCCTATCCTACCAGCTGCATTGGCTTCTCAGGGCTGTGAAAAAGGTGTAAAGACTTATTTTAGTCACTAGTCAGTAGGTCCAGCTCCGTTTACACACTGAGAATAGATCTGTTGAGTAAGAAGGTACTATTTTTACACAAGGCACCTTTCAGAATAGGATGGTAATTTAAGGTCTGTTGCTCAGAGTTTTGCAGTCTTACAGCCAGCTGTTTCCCTTCAAACCACTCTCTACGGAAACGCAAGGGTACAGCATTCATATCATGACTGCACGTCAGACAGACTTTTTCATGCACTGAACACACGGGGAGATTTTTCAAGTCAGTGACTTTCAAAGGGACTTGGGTTCCTCAGTGTCTTTAGTGCCTTTGAAATTGTCCCATGGAATATCCAGCTGACGAGCAGACAATCTGCACAGGTGTAGCTGCATTCCTCTCGTATCTCCTGGCAAAGTATCCTTCCCAGCTCCTACCGCATTCTTCCTGTCCAGCAAAGATACTGAAAAGCTAAACCCTTCTCTTTGGCCTCTGGTGTCCTTCCTAATCCTGCCACGAGTTTCAGGGCTAGCCTCGAGGGGACAATCAACGGAGCAGCTGCCTAAGAGGCACGAAATCAAGTGCCCCGTGCTTGCTGTCGGCACTCCGGCCTGTTGGATTCAGGCACCCGCGACTGCCTTCATTCTCCTGAAGGGATGAAGCAAAGGCTATGAGACTTGACACGCGAGGCCAGGGAGCCACGGCACAGCAGCCTTGAAGCAGGCCTGAAGCAGACAGAGGGAGTAGCCAGAGGGACAGAAGGAGAGTCCAGGATTAAAAATAAAATCATGCTGCAGGGAAAGGAAGGGTCCTGTGCAATTTGGAAAGGCCAGAGCAGTAATTCTGTCACATTAATCCTGCAATGATGCTGTCAGTCCTCCTCACTCCTTCTCTGAATCCCCAAAGGCCACACTCTGCAGGATCTGGTTTCCTATGCCTGTCCTTCTCCTTTTCTGCCCTCTAAAAGCACCCTAACCATCTCCTCCCCACAAACGAAGTGCTGCCCACGTTTCAGGTCCCCTAATTCCAAATCCTTAGCCTCAATTCCCTACACAGGCTCAGGCTCACATTAGAAAAAGGCTCTCTGAAGACTGGCAAAACACTCATGACCAGATGCAATCCAGGCTTGACAGTTTTCAACAGCTAGAAAATCTGGCCCTAATTTTGAAATCCTAATTTATACCACATTTTGCTTTGGTTATTGATGCCATCAAATAAAAATGAAAATTGCTCAAAGTATTTGGCACTCTTCAGACTTCTCTTTTTCACACTGAATGAAGCCAGGGCACTAGCAGAGCAGGAGTTAGTTGCAAGAAAAAGACAAGAGATCCTGCTGCTGCGGTACTGAATAGGGGGCTGGTTCTAGGGCAAAAAATAAGACATAAATTTATGCTTCAGAATGAATGGGCCATCTAGTATCCTCCAACTCCTTCCCCTACAGTAGCAGAGAAAAAGTAATCAAGTTATTCTGAAATAGTTTCCTGAACAGGGTAGTAAAACTTTGCACATAACTAACTTCAGGACTTAGTTTGTGTAGGCCTGGTATATACTGAATACAGCAAATTCCCTTCTCCTGAGCAGTATGTCTCTTTTAGCTATTCACTCCCTTTTGCTCGACCTAACCAGCATGCGCAATTTATGTGAGAGCAACTTATTAGAAAAGAGTTGTTAGCCTGGAATATTAGTTGATTGCTACAGTCAAGCTTGTGTGCATGTATCCACTCTAATTCCTGATTTTGGTTACTGGTTCATACAAATTTTCTGAAACTTACATTTTTCTGGAAAATTTTTTTCCAGGTGGGGGTCTTTGGCTAAGAAAGAAAGAAAGAAAGAAACTGGTTCAGGTGATTTTGAGAATAAGGAAGGTGAAATATATACTTATCCAATTATTAAAGTGCTTTGATCTTATATTAAAGGACTTAGGCTCCAAAATAAAGAGGAGCAGAAAACTGAAACAACACAACAACAGAAGAAACCAAAGGAGAAGGTCTGATGCATAAGTACATTGCAAGTATTCAATGGGGTTTCACGTCTCTCTTATTCAAAAGCTATTATATCCTGCTCATTTGGCCTAAAACATGGCCCTTCCTGCTTGACTCCTACAAACACATCAAAAGGTACTTCTAGAGCTCCTGTGCCCCTGCAGCATCCACTGGAATCAAAGAGAGATGAAAATGCTCGAAACTTCTGAGAATTGTATTCACGTTTACTTAGATGCCTAGCTTGCAGGGCCACAATTGAAAATGTTGATTCCGAGTTTTTAAACATTGGCTTCATTACTTAACTGGTGCCCTGCTGAAATTGTGAAAAGACATCTTAGGTAAGAGAAGGGACACAGAATCCCCTAAGGATAAAATATTGCCCATTTGAAGCAAGTGGAAGATTTACCACGGGCTCAAGAGGGCCACTGTCAGCCACAAAGTGCTACCTTGGAGAAAGCTGCAAAACATATTAACATAATTCAAGTTACTTTTACTAATATGATTATTTTGGGCTCTCATGACTGAATTTATTGCTTTTCTGTAATTAATAAATGTTGTTTTAAAGTAAGAGTATTGTCATAGCAGGATGTCATCATAATTATTACAGTTTATATTACAGTTGTAAATACAACACTATAACAGATTTACCCCAACTTTTTACTCTCCAAATAGTATTTTATCGTGATGATTCACAAAAATAGACTGAAAAATATTAAAAATCTTTGACCATATGACTGAAAATTACCTAGAGTGTTATCACTATCATATATCCATGAACAAACACTTTGCATATATAATACGCGTGACAAATACAGACTAGAAAACAAGAGATTTGCTTGCTTCCTTTTCATTCCAATAAACTCTCCACCTACCCGTCCTCTAGGCCTGTTCTTTCGTTTTGGAATATCTTCCTCCAAATCCTCTTCTTCATTCACTTCATCTGCATTTTCATCATTTTCTAAAACCCTCTGTGGTTGAACAATGAACAGGAATGGTTAGAAGAGAAGAAGATGACACATAGGCCCAACTGCTGCTCTTTACCACAGGGACTGCAAGTTATTAAATTACAGTTGATTAATGAGATAATGCCAAATCAGATCCCAGAAACCCTACTTCTTTCCACTAAAGCAAAATTTGCTTTCCCTTCCACCCTCAGTTCTCTAGGGAGTTCTTATTAAAAAATAACCACTGATATCAGTCAACTACAAAAAAAGGGTTCCTAAGAAATAACTTTGGCATCGCTGAGCACCAATACCCCAAGAACAACATGAGGGTTCCTGTGTGTAACTGCAGGCCCTGACTGGGAATTGTTTGAGTGATTTTGTTATTTTGGTTTCTTGCATTTCAAGCCATTTCATTTCCCCCTAACGTTGAGCACACACTTCGAGATGGAAATCAGTGGTTTTTCTCCTTAGCAGCTCATGATTTTCTCTGTATAGCAAAAGCAGAGAAAATTCCTCCATATATTTCAGCATATCTAGTGGATGTAGGAAGTAACATCTTTCAGGGCTTACACCGCAAGTACAACTCTGTAATCTGGAAGCAGAGGTCTCACTGCACGAGAATGCTGAGGAAGTACAGGTCTCATTGTAGTTAATAGGAATCATAGCAATAGTTCCTTCAATTAATTATTTAATGGGAACAATAATTCCTCATTGCACTGTGACATGCCTAGCCCAGGGAATTTCATTGATCTTGATCTTTTGAAATGTAACCTCTATAGAACCAAACACAGGACAGCCGCCCTGAAAACTTGCACAAGTCAGACACCACATGGACAAAGACACGACAAAGCATCACAATGCTAATGTGGAAAGAAGATCCCGTGGAAATCCCCTCAACCCTTGGCACGTCTGCTAGAAATACAGAAATGGACCCCAGTCACTCCTGGTATGGTGTCATTTCATAAAGGACTGATCTGGAATCACTAACTTATCTCTGCTGTGCCACCACTCATTTAAATTACAGGATGCACCCATGACACAGATTTAAATCAGTGACATTAAATTAATGGGAAGCTTTTTCAGTCTTAGTGTCTCTTCCCTATAATTTCTTGCTTAAGAGCTATTTGAGATCCAGTAGAGGGAGAACAGGAGCAAATCACAGTTGTTTTCTCTTCCTACATACCTCAAGCACCAAATTCTGCATTTGTGGGAAAGAATACAACAGAAATTTCACTTTTGAAAAAGCTGGTATTTGAAAGACCAGCTATACAAGTCTATTTTCATTTTATCACCTAAATTTTTAAGACTAATATTGGGCAGTGTCCCTTTCAAAAAGCACGAACAACTTTTAGAATATGTTGAAAGATCAAGTCTTCATGTGGCTTTTGTTCCTTTTATTTTTAAATCTCAAGAGGCTATTCATGAGGCCAGATCATCACAAAATACAATTTCACATAATACTAGACTACGAAATGCTAGAAGATGTAAAAGTTAAGCAAGTTCCAATTCTGCACATATAAAATGTTTCTTCAAAATTAATGCAATTCCATACATTAATTGCCTTCATCTTAGGAAACTGAAGCACTTGGAAAATGTTGTACATAAGGAGAATAGTGGTGTGTCAGAAAATAAACAAACTTATCGATATGAAAGTATCTCAAAAAAAAAGAGAAGGCTGTAACCATATCACATATGGGAGAGGAAGAAGCTACTCTACAACAATACTACACAAGAGCACTGAAGAGAAATATTACAAACCACTGTCTTTCTTTAAAATTACAGCATCAGTTTAGGAAAGAGATAATAAGTAACCAAGCACGAATTTGGTGACACTGTCAGGGTAATGACTTTAATCCTTGCTAGCAGGGGCACAGCCTTTCTGACGCATGGTCAAAGGACTATTCTAAGCCTTCTTCAGCAAACAACGGGGACATATTTATACCAATTTACTGTGGGGCAAACTCCTCACGGTTGTTAAATACCAACTGTACAGCAGGTCCCAACAATTGCATCTATTTAGCAGGGGGAATCCTCATCCTTTTTAGCAAAGTAACTCTTCCTTCCTACTCTAAAAAGAGTTTCCCAGGCCAATGCGCTTCAGTGCAGCTAAGCACCAAGTCTTCTCCTGATGGATACTGTGAGTTTGAGAGGGTGAAAAGTGGCTGGGACTGAGGTGGGAATTACAGCTATGTCTGTCCCACCTGCTCACTCTCACCACCACAGAGTCTGGGCCCTTTCAAGTTACAGCACAGAAAAGCAAGCAAAGGAACAAAAGAGAGATTTGCATTCTCTTATTTGTCATACAGATAAAAGGCACTGATCACGATTTTGCTCTGGCATAGTCTAGCTGCCACATGCCCACCAAAAGCTCGATACTTGTAAAGGGTATAACTGAATCCAGATAAGCTGTGCTTGCCTAAAATATAACAGCAAAACATGTCTTTTACATCTGTTCTGGCTAAACCGGCATCCAGGTGACACGTCATGGCTACAGCAGTTTGGCTGAAAACTTTTTGTACATTTTTGCACCGCCTCCCCGCACTGCAATGCCCAGACTTGTACCAGTTCTGCTGTCTCCAACGTTTCCTTCCTTGGACTGCTGCTGGGGATAATTCGGGAGCTCCACTCGCGCAGCAACACCCAAAGGTACTTGTCAGTCTCCTAAGGATGCTGCACCATGGCTTCCTGTGACTTTGGAAGCAGGTATAAATGAAACTTCAGGGCTCTCAGATTAAAATCCCCAGACAGAAGGAAACATGGAGCAGGCTTCATGCTGAGCTCTTCCCTGCTCCACAAGCACAGGATGCTTCCTTTCCAATCGTGCTCCTTCACTGGTGTAACTGGGAATGGGACACCTGATTTTGCTGCCCTTACACGTGTGAAATTTCTAGTAATTGACATGTAGGACTGAGCTCCAAGTAATACAGATTTGATGCCCATGCTCTTCTGCGTCATTTGGCACACAGGGCTGCCCATTCAAATCTTTACTGGTTTTAGGCAACATGTTGTATCTCAGCCAAAATTATTACCAATTTTGATACGCTGTCAGTGGCTCTTGTTAAAATCACTGAGACTCACAGGACAATGGTGGTTTAGCATCTCCAAAGATGCGCTGCTGCTCACCCGGGTGAGGCCTGCTTTCCCAGCAATTTAAGATGTCTTTATAAAGTGGCACACACTTACACAAGACAACCCTTTATAGTAGCTGAATTCCTTCCACAACAGACCCACAACTGTGTTTTTATTTTTAATTGTTAAAAGACGAAATGGAATCGTGTCAAATAACCTTCAGGAGGCAATATTTCTCATGTCTGCATCACTATTAATATGAGATAATTAAAACTAGAATATTTATAATTGTCCATTTTGTTTGTATACTTCTTGAAGGCTTTTTGTGTAAAAGAAAAATAAAGGCAGGCAAGGCAACTACACATTTTTGTCTACAGTCAGCATCTGTGAATCTAAATGCAAATCCACATTCTAATTCACTTTAAATATGAGGCACTAAAATTCGGTTTATGTCTGGGACCCATCTCTGCTAGTTAGTTTTATATGTAACGACCTCATAGTGCTGCAAAATGAATTCCAACCCAGGAGCTGTGCAGAACACGGCCAAACAACCAAGATTCTTGTGACGGGAGAAGTGTGCGAGATCCCGAGTTCATTTTGAACATCACAGTGCAGCACAATGGTTTGATAACATTGTGGCAGCAGATGACACAACTATCAACAGATGCAGTGACAAAACCTGTAAGGCAATTTGTAAAACCTGGCCCTGCTCCTTTACCTGGATTTCTTGTATAGTGTCTTCCTCTTTAGTGTCCGTTTTTTTCTCTATTCCCTCTCCACGCAGCAAGGCTTCCAGAGTTGTACTTTCTGAGGTGAACCCATCTTTTTTCAGTGGCAGATCAACTTCTGAAAAACAAAACACACTGACTGTATGTGTCTCACCCGGACAGTTAACAAGGAGAAGGACAGAGATGACAAGCAGAAGACTGACAGACTTTCAAGATTGCTTCTATCTTGAAGAAGCGTTCTTCAAGTTCTTCTTTTAACCACTAAGGATCTTTATACAGGATTAATTTCTATCTTACTGAAAACCTGGTAGCTTTTCAATCACTGTGTTTGCTTACAAGGAAAAAAAAGCTGGACATACTGAATGAAGAGGAAATAAATGGGGAAAGAAATCTTTCTCCTTTATTTATGTAACCTCCCTGTGCTTCAAATAAAGAACAACACCAGGACTTTCTAAGATACTGAAATAACAAATATGAAGATCTGCTCTCCTGAAGTAGAAAAGCAGTTTAATGCAATTTATCATCTGGCACACAGTTTATACAGCACAGCTTCAAGCAGCATTCTCCTGCACCAGGGCATGTTCCACACGTGGGGAAGCAGAGAGCTAGTGTGTGAGGCCAACGCCGAGAACTTACAACTGAAAAAAACAAAGGGATGTCTCTTGAGTTTTCATGTAATATTGACTAGATAACACCTTCGGTTTGGTTTCAAATGGGCCTACACCAATGAAGAAACACCAGTCAGTACAGCTATGAGCCCATAAAGCAGGACGCCCTCCTGTCACTGCAGGAAGAGCCAGAGGCTGGCTCGGGCTCTGGCCTGGGGCATGGGACTTCAAAGACAGTGCAGGTTGATGAGGAAGCTTGATGCAACTTGCCCTGCAAGTGAAGGAATAGAGCCTTATTCCCCTTCCGAATGCTGCTACAAAAGTATGAGGCAGTGCAGCACACAGGCAAAATCAGCAGGTTAATGTTAGCAAGACATTAAAATAGACGTAGGGAGGAATTAATTTTTCCTTGTAGATCCTAGCCTCTACCCCACCCATGCAGGGGTTCTTTCACAGCAGCCCTACGGCACAGAGATATCCTGAATGTCTCCTTACCTGACAATGCCAGTTATGGATTTCTCAAGTACTTCCTCCCTTCTAAATTGAATTCCCTCCTCTAGGCCAACAGATTCGTAAAGTAATAACGCACAGGACCGATGCTCACAAATCAGCATCTGGTGTCTTTATTTCACAGCTCTGTCCACTTCTCATCTTTTAGGACTGTGTTGTGTTCCCCAGTCTGCCTGAAGCTCCCTGCCTTTCTATCGCCAGACTTGTAAACTCTGCAGGGCAGAAATTCATGTACTTACAAAGTCCCAAATCACTCTCACAATCCAAATAATGAATGAACACTTCCACCTGGGACAGTAAAGTATAATCTGTTTCTTGGGGGCAATTGCGTCCCAGGAACATGTTTGTTCTATATATGAAAAACTCTAAGCCAGCAAATGATTCAGGGTCCCTGATCAGTGCTTCCACAATACGCTTGCTCAAGTCTTCTGAAGTGAGAGAGCATTGCTCAGCCAATAACCACAGAAAATCCAGCAAAAATTCTAGTAAAAGCTATTCTATTCATGGAAGGAAAGGCTGAGTACAAACCATGCAGAAAACCCAAACCACTGTGATTTTCAAAGGAAACTCCCAGGACAACACACACAATGAGATGGAGTCAACTGTGAATTGATCCTCCTACTCATCACAAGGAGGTCTATTCAATCAGGCCTCTGGTTTCAGCACTAAGCTCTGCACACCCACCCCATTTTGCCACCTTCCCCAACTTCTCCCTTACCTGAGCTATCAAAAAGATAGAGAAGTCAACAGAGAACCACAGAGATTGAATTTGCCTGGATGAACTCTTAGTCCCTCCCTCTGAATGCCAAATCCAGACATTTCAAAAGAAAGAAGGGATCTTAGACTCGATTTATGTGCAAATCCTGACACTTCAATCTAAAGTCACTAAGAAACTTCCATAATCATCTCTGGCACAGCCAGAGATCGCTTGGCTTGGCTTCAAAGTCCTGTGCTTAGGTGCAAAAGGGCATTTGCTCTGTATTTAGAACCTTGTGGGACTGCAAAACCCAAGGGGTCATCACACATTCAGCAGGAGAAGAAGCTTCAAGCAAGTTCAAGGGCATCAGAAGCAAGCGTGTCTTCACTGTGACAAGCTACGCCTGTCTCTGGATACCAACAGACTCGGCACACGAATGCTGGAAAACTGAAAGAGCAAGGCAGGGGCGAGGGATAAGTAGAACAAATATCAAAGTAAAATTACTCCTTGTTTGTTCCAGAGAATATTGAACATTGAGTCAGAGGCAAAGGTAGGGTTTAAGGTCAAAAACCTTAATAGGCATGTTGGTTTTGTGTGGTGCTGCTGCTTCCCACCAGCAACACTCCAGGAGGCTTTTCATCCAAAACTCTCAGAGCATTTTTAATTGTTAAATTTAACACCCCACTGACAAAGTGGTGTGAGGTCATACTCTTATTCCCAGTTTACTGATTAAGACACCCAGAAGTCCCGTTAGCAAGCAGGAAATCTGGCGAAAAGAAACTCAAGGCAGCTGCCTTCCATCTGCAGCCCAATAAGCAGAATGCTATTCAATTTCTTCATTTTCTTGTCCACTTCTAGGAGTCCATTTTCATTCCTTACTAGCTCTAGCAAGTGGGAAATGGCAGACACTATCTTATCTGGAGTGTAAAGTTTACAGTATAAAAACCTTCAGAGGTCCAAAGACAGCCTCTTCATAATTAATGCAATCTTTGTAATTAATTCAATCCTTCCTGGAAGATGGCTAGTCTGTAAAGGATACAGGAATGAAGACAGGAAATTATGTTTTCAGACCACTTTTTTAATCCTCAGAGATAAAAATCTTCAAAAATCCAAAAGACAGTTCAGCAAACCTAGAGAGATAGTCAAATGCTACTAGGGATCATTAAATTCATTTAACTAAATCCCTAATTTTCTCTTTCCTACTTCACTCTCCATGATTTTCCCACAAAAGCTAGAGAAGTATTTATTTCTTTTATGCCTGTGTCCTACAGAAAATTGAGAAGCCAACTCAATGCCTGAAAAATAGTTTTCATATGAAAGATCCAGGTTTTCCCCAGACCATGCGAACTGCTGTTGAGAAGCAAGATGAGGTCCATTCCACCCACTGTCCTGCTTATGAAGGTACCAGCCAGTGTCAGAAGCTTCAAACGAAGCCAACTTAAGCTGTGACCCCACACTTGCCTTTGTTCACATTGATATTTGTTGTGCTATACTATGCAGTCACATCAGATGCTGCAGACGAAGGTACGAGCGTCTGTCAGGAGAGAAATGCAAAGAAAATAATCTACTCTAATACTGCTTTTCACCCCAATCTCTAACAGTTCAGGCCTGAGGGATAAGTGCAGGTGCAGTATCACTTCTAGTTATCCTACATCCGGTTCTTCTGGAAATACAGAATACACAGAATACAGAACACACAGAATAACCCAGCCCTTTCTGAATTCTGATACTTTTGCCTTCAATGTTTTCCCACCAACAGTTAAACTATGGTTTGAAAGAAGGGGTGTTTCACTTTATTTATTGCCCACCCTCTTGTTCTTGCTTTGAGACGGGGAAAATAGAAGTTTCTGACCAAACTTTTTTTTTTGTCATTCCTTTTTATTCCTCTCCTTACAAGGATAAACAGTCACAATCTTTTCTAGTTGTCGTGGGTTGACCCTGGCCAGCTGCCAGGTACCCACACAGTCGCTCACTCACCCCCCTCTTCACTGCTGAACAGGGGGAGAAAATATTTCCAAGGGCTCAAGGTTTGAGATAAGGACAGGGAGATCACTCTCATTTACCGTCCCGGGCAAAACAGACTCGATTTTAGGGAAATTAGGTACATTTATTGAAAGAACTCATCAGAGAGGAGTAGTGAGAAGTAAGAAAGAGCAAACGGATATTAACAAGCAGAACACCTTCCCCCCATCCCTCCCTTCTTCCCGGGTTTAACATCAATCCCGGTTTCTCCACCTCCTCCCCCCGAGCGGCGCAGGGGGACAGGGAATGGGGGTTACAGTCAGTTCATCCGACGTTGGTTTCACCGCTTCTTCACTCCGGGGGAGGACTCTTCACTCTTCCCCAGGGCCATTGTGGGGTCCCTCTCACGGGAGACAAGCTTCACGCTCTCTTCTCCGCGTGAGTCATCCCACGAAAGGCAATTCATCACAAACTGCCCGACGTGAGATACCTCACGAGGGACAGCCCACCCCTCGTGAGTCTGAGGCGCAGTGCTTCAGGGGAAACTGCTCCAGCGTGAGCCACCCGCAGCGTCCCAAAAGTCCCACCGGCCAACCTGCTCCAGCGTGGGCATTCCTCTCTTCCACGGGCTACAGGTTCCGGCAGCGACTTGCTCTGATGCGGGCTTCCCACGGGCTACAGTCCCTTTCAGGCATCCACCCACACGGCGTGGAGCCCTCGGTGGACATCTACGCGGTGATCCTCACGGTGGACATCTGCACCTCCCCCATGGGCTGCAGGGGGACAACCCGCTTCACCACGGTCTTCACCACAGACCCGGGGGACTCCTTCTGCTCCGGCGCCTGGAGCTCATCCTCCCCCCCTCTCCTTCTTCACTGACCTTGGTGTCTGCACAGATTCTCACTCCTCCATCTCTGTGCCAGCTGTTATGGCGCAGTTCTTTTTCCCGTTCTTAAATATGTTTTTCACAGAGGCGTTCCTCTGCTATCACCTTACTGATAGGCTCAGCCTTGGCCAGCGGCGGGTCCCTCTTTGTAGCCGGTTGGCATTGGCTCTATCAATCCTGGGGAGCTTCTTGCAGCTTCTTACAGAAGCCACCCTGCAGCTCCCCCCCGCCGCCGAAATCCGGCCAGGCTAAACCAAAACACTAGTACTCTGCCGTGGGAAGTTTTCCACATGGCTCTGCCCTGTCAGACCTCTCTGAACTTCCTCTCATTCCTCAATAATCTTCCCAAGATGGACCAATACTGCACCTGGTGTTTTCAGATGAAATCATATCCCTCATTTAAACAAATGCATCACAATATTCTTTATATTATTCCTCAAGCAGTGTCCAAGCTGCACACTAAGCAGAATCAGCAACCTTGTAAGAACAGCAAGAATTCCCCATAAGTAACACATTCAAACATGCGGGTAACAAATTAAAATGTTCACCCCACTGCCCACAGGTACATCCAGATGTCCCCAAGGAGATCCTCACAGACCTTCCTGGCCATGACAGCTCTTAATAACCGTCCTATCTACAACTCTTTGTAGTTTACAAGGTACTCCTTCTCTCCAGCTTGTTCAATACCCTATTACACAACACTGGACCAAACACCAAATCTTGATGCACAAGCTCTTTGCCTCTTTCTAGAATGGAAGTCGTTTCATTTTGTTCTTTGTTGCATTGTTTATGCTAAAAGCTTTGATCCAAGATAATGCTTTGCTTCTCTTTGGAGACCTATTACATACCAAAGGTCTTCAAAAAGCCTAAGTAAACTGTAAACCTTGTCTGTTAGTCCTTTACATATCCTGTAAAGCATTTGAAGAAAGTAGTGAGCCGTGATTTTCCTTGGTAGGAAAAAAATTTAAAAAAAGAAGTAGTCAGTTAGAACCTCCTGTATCATTTCCCAGGTGCTTTACTGCTTATACCTAATTGCTGTTTCAATCAATTTCTCAAATGTTCATGTAGAATTTATGGGTCTTTAAATCCTTGAATCACATCCAAATCCTTTTTAAATATAGGTAATAACATTTGCTACCCACTAATTGTTCTAAATTCTTTCCATTGTAACTCCTAGTTTGTATCACAAGCTTTGCTACAGACATTGCAATTTCAGAGAACATAATCTTTACTACAAGCAATATCTATTAGTAAAAGCACTATAACTAAAAGCTTACTCTTTTACATAAAAAAATTTTAAGAAGGTTTGTAGATTAATTTCCTTTGATTTGCATTGCAAATGCAATAGTACCTAGTTAGTGTAAGAGATAAAGGAAATAGGAGGACCATACAAAATAGAAGTGCCAAATCAACCAAAGAGAAATGTTATTTAAGAGTTTTTCCTGGTTTAATAAATCACAATATTATTGGTGTTACAGCTAAATATTGTGCATATATCGTAATTCAAATGTGTGTGTGCATATAATTAAAACCCGTTTCTTAACTTGGCAGAGTTCCTTTCATAGTCACTAAATTAACATCGTTATTTCTGCTTACCAGCTCAGTGCAGCAACCTCTCTACTTATCAAGGTCCCTAGACCACGGTGGTAGAATCTGAACGAGTACTCATGCCAGCATCATTCCTCTATCTGTTTTCTCTTGAACTGCTGCCTCCAAAAGAAGCACATTCTCACAAATCCTACAAAATGGTGGGCTTTTTCAAGTTCTCATTCACCAAATGAGTCCTTAAACACGCTGCATTTGGGTTACGATGTATTGGGGATAAGCAACTTTCCAGTGTCTCTTTGAAACATAAATTAAAAACAACCATCCCCTTTTTCTATACAGTGCAACATATTTGTTTTACAATGGATCATTTCCATCTCCACAGTAGCAGCTGCCACCCAAGCCATCATCTCTGTGCACTCGTAAGCAGCTCCATTTCCAGTTCTAATTGGGAACAGAGATACTTATTGGGCGAGTTCCAGCATGATCTATCACGCCAGAGACAGCTACTATGCAAACCAAAGCAATCCAGCTTCCAAAAACCCTCTTAGACAAACACTGACTTTGCACATAGATTCTTGCGTTTTTGTTTCTCGGTGCCGTTTTTTTTTTGGAGCATACAAAGTGCCAGAGGAAACTATACATTAAGAGTCCACGAAGTGCTGTTTAAGACGGATAAATCCAAGGCTGGTTACCTTAATAACAACTACCTCTTTAAAATCATATAGGTGGTCTAAAAAAGCCACCTAATTCACAGCAAAAAGAACTACCACTGAGTGAATGCAGCCACTAAGCTCATTAAGAGGATGTGGCAGGATGTGTCTGAAAGTGCAGCGCAGTGGCTCAGCAAGCAATTAAATCCCATGACAGTTTAAAATGAGAATCTATCAGTGTCACGAGAGTGTGAAGCCTCAGCATCTCTGCTGTTCCCACCTCCAGCATTTTATTTATGATGGCGTATTGGGAACATGGGAAGTCAAAAAGATTATAATGAAATATGCCATATAAAAACCAGATTAAGCCTGCTCTTCTTTGGGGAAATATGCAGAGAGAGAAGCTGTCTGTTAGCTGTCGAGTTTGCAAAAGATACCATCTTTTGGGATGGTGCTCTCTGCCAGCAGACAGAGTGCCCCAGGGGAAATGGTGGTGAAAAACCCAGACAAGCAGCATCCATCCATCCATCATACGCTCATCTCCACATCTCCAAGGCACAAATATAGCGTTAGAGTGCAAAGGTTGGGGGCAAGGGGGATGGAATCCCTTAAGAAAGGAAGCGGAGACAATGCCTTACGTGAATATCTGGGGTCTGTAGCTTTTCTCTTGTGTGCACAATCAGACTCTCCTGAGCTTGTTTGCTTGCTTGCCTGTTACGTTCATGGCCAATATAGTGATTTGTTAGCATCCTTGGAACTGATGCCTTCACAGCAGTGACCAGAGCCAGGTATGCTAAAGGCAGGGCTCTGCAAGCTTTTTTTGTAAGCATGCCTCTGCCAGCACAGCGCAGAGGTGGATCTTCAGTCCTCCTGCAGATCTCCATCTTCAAAACCCTTCTCTTACTGCACGGTCTCCTGCTATCCCAGGAGCAGATGCTTATGTTATTGCTCGTATGCTTTAATCCTGATCTTCCACGGTCCCCGCTTTCCCAGCCTGTTCTCCCAGCACTACCACAACTCAGCACTCATCTGTAGCAAACTTGTCAGGGCCAGTTCTATGTGTAAAATCCTCTCCAACCCTGGTCCTCCTGCCAGCCCAGCCCTGGCCTGGCCTCCCCTGAGACAAGACTACAGATAACACAGACTCTCACAAGGAGTCCATAAAGCCAAACAAATGGCCCTAGAGACTAGTAAACATCAAATTCACTTTATTTTTAGTCCAAGCCAGATGCAATAAAGCTATGGCTGTACTGGAGATTGTAAGGCTCCTCCAGTAACTCTTTGTCTATCCTGCTAATTGCATCCTCAAACCTCATGTGTAATATTGCACTCTCGAGGTAAACAGGGCCGTGGTGAGAACAAGAACCCAGTCAAAGAGAATGACAAACCGGTTTCAGAAGTAAGACTACTTGAAAAGAAGACAGCATTTGTTTCCTCAGAAACAAGTTGTTTTGTGTGGAAAGAATAGTTTGGAGGACTCTCTGCCATTAAGTGAAAACTTCTCTTCAGGCTGGAGCCATGGGAGCTCATAAAACTCCGAAACGAATCTTAGCAAACGCTTGTTGCAGATTTTAGGCACTAGAGGTTTGCTCTAGGGAGCACTGGGAGACTGGAAAATCCCAATGCTTCCCTAGCAGCTTATCCCACAACATTGCTAGTCTCATGGCAAGGTTGGCAGAAGGAGCAGGGGGAGAAAGTGAAGAGATGGAAGAAGACAGAGGAAGCCATGAGATGAGGGGACTGGACACTGTCACTCTCCAGCCTGGGAGTAAACTGCAGAAAACATTAGAGGACAACTTTGAATTTTAAGACAGGGATGCAATGGACCACTTGTAACCCCTAGCTAAAATACATTCCAGGAGGCTAAAACACAACAGGAGGGAGAAATAAGGCTGCAGAAAACAACAGAGGTCCTCAAACATGAGGTTAAGCATTGCTTAGTTTGACCCATCATCAAAATGTGGACTTTACAAGCAGCTGTATTTCTTTGGCAGACTAGAATGCCTCTATAAAATCTCTCAATCAAAAAAAAAAAAACACCAGCCCTCCTGTCAGTTGTCTCTTGGAAGTTCTTTACAGATTTATTTCTCAGCACAGATATAAATCATTGTCATATACAATATACTGTACCAGCTTCTCAAAGACTCCCAAATTACAATATCAGGCTAAATGCCGGATCAGGTAACTACCCTCAGGGCTCAAATCATAAAGGAATACCTCCATTCAATAACATTATGTTTGCACTCATTTGTGTTCCAGTCACTCTCACATTTGCCTTCTAGACGAGCTCACACCGCACCAGGACTTTTGCAGCATGAGGCAATGCCGTAGGCAATATCAAGGGAGAGAGGCTGGGTAATTGCTACAATTTCAAGAAAATTCCTGAGTGCAAAGTCTATTCCTTTGGGCATCGCGTCACCCTAACAGGGCTTCTGGTCTGTTTGGAGTAAGTGAATTAATTGGCCTGCCTATCTGCAGGTGGTCATATAGATACACAGATGGATGGGCCTTCTGACCCATCAGAAGAACCAGAATCTGATTATTGTCCAGACTGCCACCAGCAAACACCAGCCACCCCCACAGCACACAGCTGGGCCGGTCACCCCCACGCTGCACACAGGAACAGCGAGTGGACCTCGACTGCAATCAACTGTAGGATTCCCATATGTGACAGCACTGAATAAAACCATTCATACCAAATGCAAACTCATACATAAACCATGTGTAAAAGCAGCCATGCTGTAACCTTGCCGCAAATTCTGCGAGATTCTGCATAGCTTCTCCTTTCCTTATCGAGGACAGTGGAGGGGATACCTTTAGTAACATAAATCTCTGTAATGCAGTTATCTCTCAACTGCAGTGCACAAGCATCCCAATTAATTCAGTCTGGGCCCAGCAGAGCCGGCACTAAACCAGAGCTGATAAACCCGCCAAAGCCAATCTGAGTTCTGCAATGATTCTTGGGAGCCCGCTCTGCGCTTTCTCGTTCTCCGGACTCAGGGGGGTTATTTGCTTGAGCGTGGCGCTCAGCTCCGGTCGGCTCCTTGTGCCCACAGGATACTGCAACCCCGTTAATGAGGCCCTCTGAAAACTCAAAGCACTGGGGAGCAGGCAGAGACACCAAGGCAGGTCTGAAGGCACCAGCAAGGATGCAGCAGGGCTTAGGAGCACTGCTCGGCCAGATTACAGGCATCTCAGTCCTGATCCTGCTCTTCTGTCTGCAAAGCTCCCAGCACTTGCAGGAACCCAAGTGGGTCCGGGAAGCAGGACAGCGGTGTCTCAAGAAGTTGGCCGCGCCAAGCAGAGTTGGTTCAGCATCCCTGACTCTATAAATACCAAGCCTGCATAAACCACAAAGTAGAATAGAAAAGAACAGAAAGGCCACAGCAAAGTGGCCCCAATTTTAGGATGGAACAATCGCCCTAGACGCTGCCCTTGGCATCGCTGCTGTCTCACATGTGATCTCAGGCCAAATTTGAACAAAGGTCCTCTCTGCTTTTCCATCATCTGTCAAATGAAGATAGTCTCCATTTATCCTCTGGGGTTTGGTAAGGCTTGTTTAATATTCATAGGCATTCAGGCATTCAAATAAAATGCACCAAAAATGCAAGGTGCTCTTACAGGTTCTCATAAAGCCAGGTTTAAATGAGTTTTTCTTTCTAGCCAAGAAAAAAACACTGAAAAAAGCAAGACTATTACAACAGATACCAAATTTCAGTGGCCAATTTACAAATTCCAGGGAATTAGGATAACATTTACTCATACAGCATGATGCATCTAACAGATGAAGCTATATGACTGAAAATTGCTATTATAAGAAGGAAGGCTTGTAATAAAAAATATGGCATGAGATGCTAGCAGGTATCCTTTCAGAACTGGGAAAGAACAAAGCAAATTGTCTACCGAGATGCTCAGATGTCTTGCCACAAAAAGGCAAGAAATTCCAAGAGGCCTATAAAGCGTTTAGACAAAAAGGTGAACTCTAGAATTAATAACAGAATGGTAAACAGGAAGATTAATGGCACCAGAGAAAATGCAGATGGTGAAGCCCAGCCTGCAGGCTCAGCAAGACTCTGAAAAGGGGCGGGGGGAAAGGCAAGGTGTAAACAAGGTGACCTTCAAAGCCACGGGAACGCCTGCCAACAGCCCAGCCAGAGGGCATCCCAAGACACAGATGTGCCATCTGGGGTAGGCTGTCTCATGACAACATGAACAAGATTTGTCTTTTTCAAATTTTGCAGGGAGGCAAAATGGGTAGCGGCAGAAAATACGACCGTTCGTTCACCAGGGGCAGAATTACAATGCACAGGTCGGAAAAGGACTCTGTCTGTTTTGTAAAGAAAACACGAAAGAATTCCCTGAATATCCTCACTCAGAAAGGTCCTATGCCCACTTGTAAAGCCCGCTTACACAAGGTGTGGGGGAGGAGAAACTGGTTTTCACTAAACAAATGTCTTCCTTGAGGGTTTGTGCTTTAGGTTTATGGTAAAAAGAAAAAAAGAACCTCAGTGCAAACTGCAAAGCAGCACTTTAAACCCATGATAAATTTTCCCCATCTTGGCATAAGTCTATTCACTCCAGATGGCACATGTGGGTTGAAAGCAGGTAAAGATTCCTCAGACATCTCTGTGTCCAGTATCTGCCTTTACAGAGCTCACTTGCTCCATCTCCGTGCTTAGTTGGGCCTTGAATCTCCTAATAAGCTTCGTGTATGCCTGGGAGATCTCAGTTCTTTGCCTACAGTAAGAAGTGGGAGAGAGAAATCTCCTGCCACAGTTTTGCAGGAGAGCCTGGCTCTTTCAGATTTGACACTTAGATCATTAAAGTCAACCTGAAAAATTAAAAAGTAAACGCAGTCACATGCAAAAACTTTAGAGGAAAACGGAATAAAGAACATTACATCTCCCTGTGGAAAAAAAGCAGACTCTAGCTGTGGGTGTCCAGCAGGCAGTGAATTCACATATCTCCTTTCCTTCCAGCCTGGCTCAAAGTACACCAAATCTGAGGATCTCAGGCAAAAACTGGCCTGTTTTTGTGCTAAGTTCAGTGCTAAGTGTACAAGCAGACATACCTGAATGTTTTTTCATCCTGAAGGGCTGCATATCAACTGCAACGAAGACATTGGCGTGACCTGCAGTTTCAGAGTAGGAGCCACGGGTGCCGAATGAGCTCAGACAGCTCGTGTAAAGCCTGCACAGACCCAGCGCTTTTGTATCAAGCAGGCTTGACTCAAGCGAGGTAGTGATTGCTGATAGGAGATGCCATCACAGCTCTGTGTATCAGTGTGTACCTTTCTCCAGAAAGCCCCATCATGCGGCTCTCTTGACTGTTTTTTGAATAGAAGAGGAATGGGGAGATGAAATAACCTGCAAACACTAATGTGGTACTGAGGAAGGAATCAGGAAGAACATGGGAGAAAAACTGCAAGGTGGAGGAAAGCCCGCATGTTCCTTCTTGACTACTGCAGCTCAACTATGGAAGGCTTGTTCTGAAAACCGGCACAGGAAACTCTGAAAAAATAGGAGCTCTAAGCCTTGTACTCTGCCTCTTCAATATCTCTCTCCTTTCTCCTGTCTACTAACGGAGAGACACTGTAAACTCCTAGATACTGCAAACATACATTCTGGGCCCTTTCCACCCCTTACAAATCACAGCGAAAATAGATGATAATGGGGAAGAGGGAAAGATAGCCATGCAAGGGGAAAACAAAGTGAAATAGAGAATAGTTGCTCTTCTCTCCTTTCCCCCCGCTCAGCTTTCATTTCCCTTTGTTCATCTAACGTTGAGCCAAACTAATCCAAAGGAGGTGCCGTGCTGGGCTACAAGATTGATGGCTGCAGGCAAACTCCACAGCGAAGAGACGGATGACTGGACATTTCCTGCGACGCACTGAGAAACATCCATCCTTGGAGCCATGCTGAGCCCATTTGTGCTCCTTTTGAAAAGAGAGATAAACACAGGCAGACAAAGGCACCTGAGTGTCCTTCTCCCTCAGAAGGACACAGTTACAGTCCTCTGGGTTCCTCAAGAAGGTCGCTCTGTCCATTCCTGAACATCTGGCTGTGGGATTTCGTAACTCTCTCTCTCCCCCAGCAATCATCCATCTATTAGAGCACAATGCAGGTCGGAAGAAAACAGTGAAGAGAATGGTGTGACAACCTCATCAATCTACAGCTACACACTTGGCTATTTAGTTTTCTTTACGCTATTCCTAAATGTGGCGGGTTGAGAACTGCTGTTACTATGAAAGAGTGAACTGTGGAAATAGCAACATGGATTGGAGTAAGTCCTTACGACTATTAAAATGTTGTGCATGTACCAAAGCAGTAGGGAACTAATTAAGATTCAGGATTGAAAGGCAAACCAAAAAAGTTGGATGCACTCTGGTTCCATCTGTAGCACTTGCTGATAGTTCAGATGTACTTGGGGCATCATATGTAACAGAAAGTGGTTAGCTATTTATTTTTTTTTTGCCCATTCACATATTAACAGAAAGCTCTCTGGAAGAATATACTCTATTTATAGTGCTAACCATGGTATAGCAGTTTCGGAGGCACAAAGCACTTAATCCTGACTCTTTTCCATTTAGTTAATAGTGTCTTTGTTTGCTGACACTGTCCTGGTCTGTAGCATCACTCACAGATACAGCCTCTGTTTCCAGTTCTCCTGCCGTGCTGCTACCTCACTTGGGCAATGAGCGTTATGCGGCAGATGTACCCATCGCATCATTTACAAATACAGCATCGCTCCAGAAATGTCTATAATTACGAACCATACTTTGTCAGAGTAGCACGTACCTGTAACTGTGTCATTCACAGGCATTGCACCAAGAAAATCATGAGAAGATAAAAAAAACATTCACCATCTCTCAAACACACAAAGAAATGAGTCACTTGTTTACAGTATTTAAATGCAGTCTTAGCACTCTGTCTGAGTCAGCTTTGAAAATTTGTCTTTTGTTCCCATCATGTGATGCTGTTTATTTTAGGCCAAAAGCGAGAGGATTTCCACTACAGCTCTGTAGGACATGCACAGTGTATTAATCACGACCGTATGTGTTCCTATGACATCAACTCCAAACTTCTCAAGGGCAATCACATGCATTCAGAAGTGCATCCTTTCCATCTCTTGAGGGAGTAAAGTTTTCATCCTTTCTCCTACATCAAGAGCCCTGGCTTTAGCTGATGGAAATTGCTGCTCGCCGCAGTCTTTAACTGCACCTACCTCCAACAACTAAGGTCCTGGCCCTAAATCACCTTGTTTGTATAAGGAGAACCATGCTCTGAGCGCAGCCTAAGCCAGATCGCTGGTCTGGAAGACATTGCACAGAAAAGCCGTATCCATCTATTCCATTTTTAATTCCCCTCCAAATATGCACCCTGCACTAACCTGCCTTCCCCTAAGGAGTTCATTACTGGGAATAGACACCACGGCAAACACCAATGGTGTCAGAATCCTAAAGCCAAAAATACCTGTAAATAAACTATTAGGCAACCAAATGCAAAATGCAGGGAATATTGAAAAGAACCGTAATCTAGTAAAAACATACTTAGTACTTCTCAGGTACAAGATGATGACAAGGCTGTAAAATGTTTACTCCAGAGAACGGGAATGACAGATTGAAGGCTTCCTCCAAGGAAGGTGGTGGGAGCTGCAGGGATGTGGGAGGTGAAGCAATCGCACACTCTGTTCTACTCTCAGCAAATCTGTAAAGCTTGGCTTGTAAGATTTCAAACTGGACTTTATATTAACACTTATTGTTCATTCCTTTATATTACACACAAGAAAAATATCACCTGCTATAAATTCCGTAATATTTCATACTTCAAAACAATTTAATTCGCTATGTGTCAGGAGAAAAACAAAATTGAGTTTTCCAAAAATCTTATTTTGAATGTAATGATACTCCATAATCTCTTTGCTATTTTTTGTTAACACTTTCTTCTATAAAATAGTGCACAGGTTCTACCTTACAGTTGATCTAGTAGCCCAGTAACTTTATGGGGCTCCATCTTGCAGGATGCTGAGTACCAAACCTCCAAGTTTAGTCCAACCTGGTACTTTACATGTGGATTTCATTTTAAGCATGTGACAAGTCCCATTAATTACAAAAACATCACTCATGTTCTTAAAGCCCAAGCTCCGGTGCTTTCCTTGTCTGGAGTTAGCTTGGCATCTTACAAGACTAAGCCCTGGGGACTTGATCCTATAAACCTTTTTTCATGTGATTACCAAGAGAACTCCCAGGATTACTCACATGAATGTACAAAATAGACACAAGTGAATTAGATAAAAAGAAACCCATTTCCTAGGATCTTGTGTCCAGTACTTTCATATAAACTATTCTGGGTCTTCACAAAAAAACCTTTTGCCGATGCGGCTTGCTATTTTTCAGGTGTCAGTACTGACTCTAATAAGAAAAGTGGCAGGAGGTTTGCCAGCAAAGCTCTTCAGGTTCAGCTCTAGCTCTAAGAGCCCTTCAGGGCAAACGGCATCCCAGCCACCCCTCCCTTTTTTGCTGAAGAGCTGAGGATTTGCACCTTGAGGGAAATGAATCTGAGGGGTTCCAGCATTTCCCTGGGGAACATCCACCCGGGTGCTTCCCCAGGGGTTCCCACACCCCTTCCTCCTGACAAGCCTTGAGGGAACTGCTGGGGCACCCCATGCCTACTGAGGGGGTGCCGAAACAACTCTTTCGAGCCATCTTTTCCCATCCTCAGCTCACCCGCATTGTCCTCTTTTTAAGCTTTAATCTGTTTATTTCAGAAATATGTAATCCTGATGGTTACTTGCAAACATCAATGTTAACTTCACAGTAAGGGGATAAATCCCACAGCATTTTAACTCCGCAGTAGGAATAATGTGTCTCCTAGAGACATAGCATTCACAGTCGGGCACTGGCAGCTTAAGAGGCACATGCTGAAAAACCTCTTCCCAAAGACATGTCCTAGCAGCCAGATGTAGGTCAAACACAGTCGCCAAGAAAAGGGAAAGAGCAAAACAATGGGCTGGATAACACAGAAACCGTGGTGGCACCACGAGAAAGCTTCCACTCAAGCAGCCCAGGTATTTCAAGCTCTCTCAGCTGCCCAAGCCCTCTGAGCTTTCCTCACACCTCGCAGACCGAGCCCCGAGAGGTGACCGGCAGTCACATCGCTGAGGCTCTGAGGAGTTCATCAGCACAATTCATTCCTTCAATTTAATGCCCTGCTTTAGTGACCAAAACATGTTTCAAAATGGCTTGCCTCCAAAGTCATCATAACTTTTATTTTCAGAAATATACTAAATGCAGCTGAGACTACACATGGGTGGCAAAATCACCTCTAAGTGGATGCATTGCTTCTGAAGTTACACCAGCCTTGTGTCTGCGAGTCGCTGTGCAGGCAGACTATGTTCCCATTCTCAGGGATGAGACCCAGAGAACTCAGAAAGACGGAGATTTAACAGTTTCCAAAACTGCCTTATCTCATTCAGTTGCTGCTTCTGCCTCAGTCTGATGACTAAAGCCAGAGGGGCCTGGCTTCAATGGGCTTTTGATCAAAACCCAAAGAGGTTCCAAAGCCCAGTGGCTTCTTCACACAGTTCTCTCCTAATTATGCAAACTGGCTCAGCCACACAAGAACTAGGAGTAATCCCAGGTGATTCATACAAGCAATCTCAGCTAACCAACACAGTTCTCCTGGTAAAACCGTGCAGGTAAAACCTGTTCCAGGTCCCACAAATGAAAGAGAAACTATTTACACAAAGTTAATCCTGTAAATTCTAGCAGCATGACTGTGGAGTTAAGCAGCAGAAACTATGCTTTTGTTTTCTTGAGTGGACTATTTATAGAATATTATTTGCTTTTCTAGAAATGAGTTGTTTTATTTCCATACCTGAAAACACATGAAATCCCATTTCGGGTAAAATACGTATTCACTCACCCTCACTGAGCTGAATTGATTCAGGAATTTGCCGTTTAGCACGTGTAACAGCACCCAGCACGAACAGTGCACAATTTGAAGAAATTACCGCAGCCCCAGCAGCTGTGACGTACAGAAGGCCGAGCTCCTCGGTGGCCAAAACTAAGGAAGAAGAGTTCCACTGTGCAAAACTTGAGTTATCTTTCTAACACACCACACAGTCAGCCTGGCCAAAGGCAACTCAACAGCTCAGCTATAGCAAGTCTCTTTATTTGTATATACGGGTGTGTAACAAATCACTTGTTTTTCATTGTCATCCTGGTAACACGTAAGCCCAGGTTTTGCACCAGAGCTGGTGCACTTTCATACCAGTTTTGCAAGGCTTTGTGCTGATTGGAGGGTTGGGCAGGGAAAAATTTAATGAAATATAACAAGGGTAAATGTAGAGTCTTGCATCTGGGTAGGAACAACCCCAGGTTCCAGTATAAGTTGGGGAATGACTTATTAGAGAGCAGTGTAGGGGAAAGGGACCTGGGAGTCTTAGTGGACAGCAGGATGACCATGAGCCAGCAGTGTGCCCTCGTGGCCAAGAAGGCCAATGGCATCCTGGGGTGTATTAGAAGAGGGGTGGTTAGTAGGTCAAGAGAGGTTCTCCTTCCCCTCTACTCTGCCCTGGTGAGACCCCATCTGGAATATTGTGTCCAGTTCCGGGCCCCTCAGTTCAAGAAAGACAGGGAAGTGCTGGAGAGAGTCCAGCACAGGGTAACTAGGATGATTAAGGGAGTGGAGCATCTCCCTTATGAGAAAAGACTGAGGGAGCTGGGGCTCTTTAGTTTGGAGAAGAGGAGACTGAGGGGTGACCTCATTAATGTTTACAAATATATCAAGGGTGAGTGTCACGAGGATGGAGCCAGGCTCTTCTCGGTGACAACCACTGATAGGACAAGGGGTAATGGGCTGAAACTGGAACATAAGAGGTTCCGCTTAAACTCGAGAAGAAACTTCTTCTCAGTGAGGGTGACGGAACACTGGAACAGGCTGCCCAGAGAGGTTGTGGAGTCTCCTTCTCTGGAGACATTCAAGACTTGCCTGGACACGTTCCTATGTAGCATAAGCTAGGCATTCCTGCTCTGGCAGGGGGATTGGACTTGATGATCTTTCGAGGTCCCTTCCAATCCCTAACATTCTATGATTCTATGATGGTCAGAATATTTAGTGCTGGCACTTTAAATGCTTGGCAAGTGGCATACTTTACTCACACGTTCCTCCCTATTTAAAGGTCTCCCCTAACACTCCCAAACTCCCTAAAAATATCCATTAATCATTAGGCACTTCTCTGCGTTAGACAAAATTCCATTCTACACACCGAGAGGCTGAAAGAAAAAAGAGACATTCCATTGTCCCCGGTGCTGTGTAGTCCTGTACGGGTGATGCAAGTACGTGACGGTGGTGCAGGACGTTAAACGCAGAGGTTGGCACCTCTACCATGCACTGGCAATGGGACAAAGAGATTTCACTGCAGGGTTTCCAGATCACGAGTCAGCGTCACTGAACACGTGTGGAAAGGGACAGATTCTCTGGTATTCTTACTGCCATTTAAGAAAAGGAGAGTAAATTTATCTGGTCAGAGATTTGGAGCAGTTGTAGGAAGTATTTCAAGTGGTGGACGAGATGGAATAGAGACTGGTTAAACGTGTGTCAAAGGAAGAAGCTGATTCATAAGGAGGTCCCACACCGATGGAGTTTTCTCTTGGTGACAGAAAGTCACTTTTTCTAACTGGAGTCATAGCTGGATGTGTTAAGTGCCAGAGAGCAGCAGCTCTTGCCTGTGGTGCTATGTCCTGCTGTGAACAGTCTGAAAGCAAGATTAGCAGAGAATTGGAGCCTACTGTTTTGATTTAGTGGCACTGATGGACCCATCTGTAAGCTGCAGGCTTAGCTGATAAATAAACACCTACTTAAATTTAGGCAAATACTTAGGGACTTTGCTGAATAAGAGACCCAAAGAGAAGGCCCAGTAGAAATCAGTATTTATTTTGGCATAAACAAAAGCTAGAGCTTGTAAAAAATTAATTTCTCTTCCATTTGCATGAGAGGTTCCCAGTTCACCAAAGAAATTATAGGAGAAAAGAGGCCTAGGTTTTAGGGATTCCTATATCCATGATGACCATTTCCTTTTTCTTACATATTGAAATTTCCTATCTAGCCCTCCCCCAGAAAAACACAAATGAAAAAAAAAAAACCAACATTTTCCATCATCCCTGCTCACAGATTTGAATTCGCAATATACAACTTCACTTTATTCCGAAGTGTTACAGAAACATGACGTATATAAGTACACATATATGTACATACATATATAGGTATGATCTCTGGAGACATTCAAAACCTGTCTGGATGCGTTCCTGTGTGACCTACTCTAGGTGATCCTGCTCTGGCAGGGGGGCTGGACTAGATGACCTCTGGAGGTCCCTTCCGAACCTGACCATTCTCTGATTCTATGATCTCAGGCTTCAGCACGGCCAGCATGCAGATGTGCACTGTAACACATCAAATGAGAACTGAAAATTATCCACCCTCCCTGTCACAAAAGGTGAAGTATTTTTTTCTTTTATTCTATGGGAGGTGCCAAAAATAAAGATTGACAGGAGTGCGTTAAAAGGAGATCTGCTCTAGCTCAACCAGAAACTATAGCATCCACGTCGAATCGCTCAGCAAAGCTCTTTGACGTAGGTCATGGAGCTTCTTGAAATGTGAAGCTCATCATTGTCCACACTCTGTGACACTGAGTTATCTGACATCTGACCTAATATTTGCCTAACGCTTGACCTAAATACACCACAGGGCCGTCACTGTGGCACTACCTACCACAATCAAATCCCGTTTCTGACAAATAGTAATTTAAAACCAGGCTACTCCCATCAGAGAAGAAACTCTGTTAACAAGTTGACTCATGGAGAAGACTCAGCCCCTCTCCGACCCTGCTTTTACACCCACCCAGCTCCATTCATTTCTGCAAAGGTAACTCCTCACTTACTTCAGGTTGCGTGAACAGGCCCTGCCCTTGCGAAAAACACATTATTCGCTGCTCCCTCTGCTGGTCTCCAGCATTGCTGGCTCCCCAGTACAGAGGCAGAGCGCATTTCCCATCACACCACAGCTACACACCTGGCAGGTGGCATCAGGCACGAGAAAAGAAAAAAAAAAGAGAGAAAAAAAAAAAGTCCTAAAATCAGTGATATTTTAAAACACTGAAGCATATATTGCAGAATATGGGAGTTATTTTAAAAGCCAAAGTACTTCAGAATGCCGAAGTACTTGAATCAAAAGCAGATTTTAAAAAGTATTTTGATTTCAAGATTTTGGAGGGCAGACAGCAAAAGTCACAGAGGTTGACAACAGGCTGTGAAACTCCATCTTACATGAGGAATCTAGATCAAGTCATCCGAGAACAAAAGTTGCTTCTTTCTGCTGGCTGTCATGTCATATCTGCCCCAAATTCAGGTTTCACAAGAGCAACCGTTTATAAAAGCCATGAACAATTAAAAAGAAAAAAAAAGGCTCTATACAAAAGCAGCTTTGGTAAACTCCCACCTGCAGAAACCTGTCAGAAGTCTGAACAACTGACACATTGATACTACAGCCTCCCTTCAGGAATATTGTTATCTAATTCACCTGAATTAGATGTACTATTAGACATACTATTATTTGGCACCAGAATTATTCTCCCAGTTTTGAACCTAAGACAGTCTTAATGGATCTTTAAGAGGAGCCATGGCCAAGTTTTATAATATAACAGGAACTTAACCTCTAATCACAGAGGAGTTCCCATATACGTTAAATAGTAACAAAACGCCTTGTTAAGAAAAGATGTGCCTTTCCTTACAGTGTTCATAGCGAAACAACACTGCTGTGTTGCAGGACTGAGCAAGAACCAACGCGTGATTGTGCAGAAATTGCTGAAATCGAAAGTGAAACTGGTCAATATTATTTGGCCTATCTGAGAAAAGTTATAAAATGCAATTCTCATGAAATCAGTGTTTTCAATTATTTTTAGGCTTCAATATTTTTGAGTGCACTGGACATCGCAGCCAAGGAAAGAAAAAAGAATACGGAACTCTGGAGACTTGAGCTCTTTCTGTCTTCTTGGGTTCGATTTGTAGCCCTACCACAAACCTCTGGCTAAACCTTCACAGAAGTCATCTTGTTGCTCATTTATCCATTTTGGAATCAAAGTACTTCCTTTACTATATGTTGTATATTTGGACTGTATGATCTGCTATAGTATAGGCCTACAGCAGAGAGTGTAGAAAGCCTTCACAACAACCCCAGGATGATGATCTAACAGGCTGGCTGTGTCTCTAGATGTTATCACATAAGTGATACTAATGTAAATTCTGTCCTTTACCTTTTAATTTCATCTTAACTTTATCTTGGTGAAGTGCCCCATCTTAAAGAGCACAGACCTCTGCAGATATGATGAGCATCTTCCACAAGAGTTGGGGGCACTCGGCACTTCCCAGGAGAACCACAGTGCCTTTGTACAATCAAGTCACAGTCTCTACAAGGTAAATCGAGATGACTGAAAGAGATAATAGCTTATCTGTAAGGATTCCATTAACTCATCCACAAGCACACTCACATGGGTACATCCCCTACGTCAAATTTAAAACAGATCAGGCATTGTTGCAGTGGCACCTAAAAATCCGTTATCAGTACCAGTCTCAAAGAATTCTACCACGGCTCACAACAGCAAATGAAAAATACTTTTGTTTATTTTTACCTCTTCAACAGCTGGTTTAAAAAAAAAAAAAAAAGAAGAGGCATCTCTGTAGTTCAGCTGAACACTAGACTGCCCAGAGAAAAGCAACAGGGCAGACACGAGCACAGGGCACCAGTTCGTTCTCCCGACAGCAGGAGCACACACAAACTCTACTCCATACCCTCCAAGGGGGTGGGAAGGCTGCCTGCTCTTGGCTTTCAGTCCAGAACCGAAGGAGAGCAGTGAACAGAGACAAAAGCTTTCCAGTCGCATTCTTTACACCTATATGGCATGTGAAATAAAAGCTCTGTCTGCATGTATGTACGTATCTATATTTAGCCATCTTGTAAAACTCAAGTAGGACACTACCAATTTAAATTCCATCAGAGTTCTTGGCCATACACATCCTATCTGTTCTCTTCTGCATAGCTGCAAAGCTTGGCTAATACCTGGCTGTCAGCAGGGTTTACTGTAGGTAATACCACTTCCACAATACTCATACCCGACCTGACACAGAATCATGCCAAATAACCAGTACTACAAAACCCACTAAGTATATAGGACAAGGAGCAACTGGTTGAGATTTCAAGGGGCTTTGGGTATAAACAGGGATCTCTCTCCCATTTCTAAACCACATCTTTCCAACTGCGCTGTTATCACTAAGGGTCATAATCCTACTGCTTGCCTTTGAGGCACCTGTGGTTCAACGTGGAGGTCGGAGAGTTGGAAATTCTATTTCTTCTCCCATTCCTCTGAACGAATAGGCTCCTCGGCCCAGCACAACTCTCTCCCTCACCCATTCCCAGCTTCACAGACCCACCATGTACAGGAGCATCTGCTCTGCTCTTGCTCTTTTCCTGGGCAGGAGAACAACCAACTGAGGAATGAGCACGGAAGCATGATCTGCTTCCAGCTCTCCTGCTGCTCTGTGCTGAAGCACCACACAAATACCACTGCCCAGTTCTGAAGGGAACCAGGTTTGCCCATACGCGGTTGAATAGAAGTCTGGTTTCATGAATATTATGAGATTATCAATATCTAAGAACTTTAGCACTCTACCTAGAAAATTACAGTATTAGTAGCATGTCCATATATTGCCCATGCCTGGGAATTTCTTTCAAAATCTACACCACTGTTCACAGGAGCCTTGACTGCTGCACTGTGAAGACTCGTGTAACAGCTTATATCCATTACAACGATGAAAACTTGGCTGCACTTGAGCCATAATGCCTGGTTCTGATAATATGAATATCCAGCTGAGAGATGAAGACCATCTGGAAGTAAATGTCAGGAGTACTTCACGTAATTCCTAAAGGTCCAGTAATAATGACTGTGTTGTCACTGAAGCAGTTATCATAAAAAAGTTTGGCAATACTTTGTTTCTACCCTGCATCTCTTGGATAGGCTACAGGATGGAATGGAGGATGCTTAGAAATGGTATTAACATGAACAGTGCTAGATTCTTGATCAGACAACTTCACGAGAGCCATCTATGCACATAACTCTTGAGTATGGTGGCAGAGGAAAATAGACATCTAAAGGCTGCATCAGCAACACCTATTCCACTGTTCTCATCCTTATAAATTTGGATCTAATAATTCTCAAAACCAGACACTTCCACTTGAAACCAAATAAAAGCAAGAGACAAGGGCAATAAAAGCACTGTGTTCTACTGAGAAGCAAGCAGCAACTGACCCCAAGAAAAACATTACAATGCACTTTCATTTTATAAAAACCAGGAGACCATTGGAACATGATTATTTTCTTCGTTAGGTTTTGCTGTTACCAAGTATGAAATCACCACTCATGGAGTTGTGCCACGTGCTACCTAAACCTGTAAGGCACCAACATGGCAAAAGTAGGTTGTGACTATAAATACTATATTATTGCTAAATGGTTTATTATACCCTTGAACTGCTAGCAAGACAATAGTTGGATTCTACTTACTGACCAGCTATGACTTACCAAAACAATTATCATAGGTCAATGTATTTCCTGAATTATGTAGAAGTCTTGTACTTCTGGATGCAACTTCTGGCAATAATGAGCCACTCCAAAAGCCCAGGTGCCGTCCAAGCACGTATTCACACCCCCAGTGCCGATCCCACTGACTGCTGGCTTACAAGAAGTACTTCTAAACAGTTAACAAGTGTAAACCAATAAAACTAAGGTTTAGCCCGAATTTGATGTTGTAGAATCACATTGCTTGCCTGTTACATAACAGATAACCAGTTCAATGTCTTCCTATATAACAACCAGCTACTCACATATTAACTGAGCACAAGCACCAAGAAGAGCTCTAAGCCATGGCTAGGATATCCAAGCCTCAGGTGGAGTGAAACTCTGGGACATTTAGATTAGATTTCTCCAAAATTTATTTTAGATGTCCTACAGTTGTCATCTCTGTGCTTTTTAAAGAATCTTAAATTGTCACATCTTTGCCCCACACAGTCATCTAATGTTTAACTGAGCAATGAAGAGGTCAGCATGCAGTAGCTTCCTAGGTTCAGCATGACATTTTACCGCAGTCTCCCCTTCCAAAACATACAGTGCTTCTTCTGTGAATGTTTAAAATAAATGATGCTATCTTTTCCTCAAATTGCCAAAAGCTACCTGTAAATGGAGATTCGATGTTTTCCATAGGTTTTATACTTTCAAATCAGAGAAGGGAAAAAAACATTTTTGGCTAGTGAGTCCATTCTGGATATGCACAGATAGAGTGAAATTATTTTGTGGTGTAACTGATAAGGCAAGTTAATCACTAGATAGAAATTGGTTGGAAAATAGATTTAAATGGCAGAGCAGTATAACTTGCCTTATTTGGCTGCTACCAGCAACGCAACAGAGGTGGCACTCCTGAGATGAAGAAGAGATGTTTATAGCAGGGAAAACAACACAGAAACAGACATGCTGAGGTCTCTTTATCTGATAACTTTTGTGGTAATTGCCTTTCATGCCCTATGGCATGGAGGATGCACTAATTTGGCATTCAGTGAGTACAGCAAAGAAGCATAATGCAAACAAATAAGAGTCAAACTCTACCACTTTACCTTACTAAATTACCAAGGCACAGCAGTGTCGGCATCATCACAAAGTCTGAGGTAGACATTTCTACGGACCAACATCATTCCCTTCCTAGAATCTAGTCTCATTTCCATCAGTGTACTGGACTGACTTCACCAGTTCTTTCTGAGTCTGTGAGTCTGGTTCTACCTGCTGGCTAAGATTTTGCCCTTGGTTTGAAACCCAGCTGAATAGTTACAGGCATTTCTTCCTCTTGTTCAGCTGTCTGCTGGCATCTCCTGTATTGGAGGCAGGGATCCTTCAAAACCTGTTTCTACCAAAACAAATGTGAATTTTGCATTGGATTTTACTGGGTTTAGAATTTGTCTTTGTTGGCCCTTCCTTTCTCTTCACCAACTACTCCACGGAAGCAGTCATCAGTATCGTTGAGCATAAGTTCAGTTCCCAGACATCTTCTTCTGTCAAAGTTTTTTTTAATATTCTTGATTTACATTTTGGGGTTTTCTCCTGTACATTTTATACTGGCAGTGTCTCACTTCTTAAAAACCACATACAGCTGTGAGTACATGTGTTCCCTCTTTCTCATAATAGCTGACCCCAAAGACAGCAAGCCTGTATTACTAACTGCAGGGAAGAAAGCACAACGCCACGCTCTACCTGACAGTGGTAGCTCCTCCACATCTGCTTTACAGTCACTCATTCAGCATTCAGAGTCCTTACTTCACATAGTTTAATTGTGGGGAGAAGAGTACCGAGGACAACAAGAATGAAGGAAGAATAAACTAAGGCAGACGTACACACATACACAAATGTGGCATATGCTCACTAATTGGTATTATTTGTTGTTCATAATTTGGTCACACCCCTGGTCCCCAGCCCCACTGCTGTTCCACACACACAGAGGTCTTTCTCACACAGATTAGGCGGTAAATTCCAGAGCGAGATTTTGTATTAATAAAAGACTGAGGTAATAATTAATAATACACTGATCCTTTACATTCTTACGAATTTTGCTAATAGAGGCTAGGATTCAGGTCTATGGAAGGTAAATTCAGCATTTAATACATGTTGTGCGCATTTCTGTAAGGGATGAGTTGTGTGCAGAGTGTTTAGTGGTTATTGTTAAAGCAAATCAAGTAAGATGCAACAGATTCCAAGAGAAATGGTTGGAGACAGTCAAAGACAAAGTCCAAGGTCTAAATGCCAGGTTTGCCTGTATGCCAGCTGCTCTGCCGCACAGGAGAGGGAGAGAGACAGCGACACAAACAAATACTTACCAGGTTTAATTTCCAGCAGCTTCAGCCTGGAATCCTCAGGGGGATGCAAACGCCTCTTTTTGCGCCAGCAACGTGCCGGGTACGTGTACAGCTGACCCGGAGCCAGGCCTGAAGATTAAAGGCAAAAAATAAATTTAATCACGTTTCAGTTTGTAAACCACAAGCGCTGTCTCTAGCATCAAAGATTTCTTGCCCTTCCAGCGTCTCCTTGTTGGAGGGTTCTATCCTGCAAATCATGGGCCAGAACTACAAACTCAAGGCATCCAGTGCTCCTGAGGCTCCTCAGCACCTCTTGGGATCAGGCCTACAGAGAATCTAGGTCTCACTCAGACACTTCACTCAGCTCTCTGAAACCAGAGCTGTACATAAATAATTTGTGATTTCTTCAGGGTAAATAGAATTTCAGACTCTCCTGGGTCACAGGGGTGATGTCTCCTCCACGGGCAGAGACAGCCCCTCGGGAGAGAAGAGATGAAGTTCTGACATGCAAATCAGAAGGTCCTGATGCACAGAGCAGCTCAGGAAATCTGTGTCTTCCAAGTGGGAGCAAACCAAGATCCACGAGGTCTGGCTCTTTGGACTATACACTTGTGCTTAAATTCTCGACTGTTGTTTGAGGACAGATTCCTCATTCTGGCTGTTACCTCCTCATGCCAACATCCTGAATGAGGGAGGAGATATGGCAACAATGTTTGTATTACCGCATGCTCCATTGAATCGCATTTGGGATCGCTGGCTTCTGAGCTGCCCTGGCCCTCATGAGACACCCCTTAGCCAAGCTATACTTTGCTCTTTTCTATTCAGAACACAGCAGGGCTTGGTGAATGCATCACCATCAGGGGCACAAAAGCACACTGCCAAGTGCTTCAAAGCATCCTCAACTGTTCCAGATAGTCCTGACACATAGAAATAGCCAGCGAGACACAGAAAAGTTGGAAGAACGTCATTCTCTCCACTGCTCCTCCTGCCCCTCTCCACTCTCTCCTGCTCTCTCCATCCACCAGTTCTGCTTTGGCTTTTCTGCCTGGCTGCTGTTAGTCTTGAAAGGGCTACGGAGAGTGACTGCCGTTTCGGACTCTTTGCCCTTAGAAAGCAGGTAAGACCACAAAAGAGAGAGGATGTGAGTGGTATTACCAAATCTGAACCTACTAACAGTGAACAGCTGGACAACATCAAGGAGGTGCCACTAAAGCAGGACAGCTCAAGGGCACCAGGATGGCCCAAGAGTTCTCTCATCCCTTCTGAAGCACGCGGGGGAGTGTACCAGCCTGGGAGCAAAACTGGCTCACTGAACCAAGTAAGGGTAATGAAAAATAATATCCTGTTCCTGGGGGTGGGGGGAGAGAGGAAAAACACAACAAAATTATTCACCTCAAGGGAATGGGCTAATCAAATTCTGCAAGTGCAACCTAAGCTCGTGGTTTGAAATATTTCAGCTGTTAGGAATGCCAGTTCAGACCCCAACCCTTTCCACATACTTCCAAGGTCTTGGTGCATAAACGAAGTATGTCCAGCACACTGCCTGGGTATGGCCGAGCAATGGGAGCGTTTGCAGAGATCCTGGCTGTTCCAGGACAGAGAATGCTACTGAACTGGGGCTTTTCATGCCCTTCTTTCATCGATGTGCTGCTTGCTGGGCATTATGCCCACCCCAAAAAAGACACATTTCAGAGCGGAGCACTTGGGACTGGTTTAGGAATAAAAATGTGAATAACTAGCACTTCTACAGTGCTTGGACACACTTCTTCAGGGCCCTTTGCAAACATTAACCACTGCAAACAATTGCTATTATGATGAGGTGGATTGTGCCTGGCTCTGATGTGAGTCGTTAAAGAGGCGGAGGCAAGAAGCCTCACCCTTTCGCAGTAGGTCCTGTGCAAGAACTTGCTCACAACATCGAAATGGCAGCTGCTACACCAAAGCAATAGGACAGAGAATCAGCCATCTATTGCACAGGCCTCCACAGAAGAGTCGTTTGTACGAAATAAGCACCACAGCTTCAAGCATTTGTTTCAGACAGAGAAGAGCAAGATCTACTGCAGTTTGGGGGGAATATCTGTTAATGTGGGTTCAATTATCAAGCACTCTTACATGAAAAAGTAATTCTGGATTCAGCCAGGACAGCGAAAGCCAAATACAAATGCTGAAACCTCACACGAAACAAAGCAGGTATCCTTGAAAAGATAGAGGTGGGATATCATCTTCTCTAGAGCACCTACTGCCCACTCCAGGTGGCAGATAAATCAATAAGAGACGGATGATCCAACATCTATCTCTGCACCCCGCAAAAAGAGCTCCCTGTTCCTGTCAACAACACCCTTGCTCATGAATACGCAGCTATCCAACGAACTTCAAACATACACCAGACCGTCACTTGATCCACACCCATCGAATGCTGCCTTCAGCTCTCCACCCTGACCTCCCCACCCACCACCATGCTGGCTCCCATGGAGCGTGGATCTTCGGTTGTTTACACAAAGGAGGGGCCATGAGGAAAGGGTCAGTTCCGAACGCTCTGAACCTGGCACCTCCACAGCTGATCTTGTGGAACATATGGAAACAGCACATACAGAGGTGTTCCTGTCTTCACTCCTGGCTCGGTTGTCTCTCCCTCTGGTGCCTTATAGGGCAACCAAAGAAGGTTCCAACCATTTGCTTATAGAGGAAATAGCAGAACCTGCAGTGAGTTATGTTGTTTATCTCATTAGTGTGGGAGAGTCATAACTCAAAGATAGTGTGAAAGGCTACGGGGAGGAGGGGAAAAGAAGGAGGGAGTTATGTGCAGTATTGTGTGAAATTAACCCTGAACCGTTTATCATAAGATGCAGTTTTCTGACTTGTTTAGCAAAGAGGAAAGCAAGAAACCAGGTTAATACAGTGAGATCCTGACTCTCTGTTTTCCAAGGTCTTTGTAAGTGAAAAGAGGTCCTGGAACTTTCCCCTTTGTCTTTATGCAGTTTTTCAGGTTATGGATAGTAAATGGCACACAAACACACAAGACAGACACCAGGGTGGTTGGCAGAGAATTTTCAGAGCCCTTTGGTATGGGCATGAGCACACTGTAAACAGCCTGCAAACAGGCATGTTAAAACTGTAGAGGGTTGCAGGGATGTTTTGACCCACCATAACACCACAAGAAATAGATGATGCAAAGACACCCAAGGGAGCACTAAATGGGCTAATAAAAATCAAGAAAGAGGAGAGCAAACATGGGGGAGGAGGGCTGCTTCATTTTGCGCTGATTATTATAATTCAAAACAACAGAGGCATCAGATATGGTGGCAGATGCAGGAAGCTTGTTTCACTTAAGACTCTCTGTGAAGACTGTTCCACCGTTAGTCTCCACCACAGACCTGCAGGAGAAATGCCACCAATCACCTTTTGCAGCGTCAGCTGCCATACAGTTCACTGCCACAAGTGACGAAAGAAAGATTTACACGGTGAGTTTGCTCAAGGTATTCCAGAGACCTTATGGCAGAGAAAGGCAAAACACCAAGACCTCTTGGTTCCTAGTGCGATGACATAATGCTGCTATGCCCATTTCTCCTGCAAGTGCTGAGATACCAATGAGACTCACACAAAATGACCTATGTCCATCTTTGTAGCAGATGCTCTTGCCAAAATGTTACTTGTGGATACTGTGAATGCTTCTGACTGTTCAAAAGGATAAAAATAGCAGCACCTTACGCATAACCAGATGCTAAAAGAACAGAAATTACTTGGGTAAAAGGATTAGCAAAAAGATAAAAAAAAAAAGAAAGCTAGTTTTGCCAAAGCATAATCTTTTCGGAATGGGGAATTTTCAGCTGAAACAAAAACCCAGCTGTGTCATGAAACAACCTACAACGGAAGGGTTAGCCCAGAACCTCAGACAACTCACAGCTTGTAAACCACATTCAGCGGTCCCAGATTACTCCAGTAGTTTTGGCAGCTGAAACATTCTCAGGGTATTTTTAATACTGGTAAAACACCTGTCGTCTCCTGAACCAGAAGTGGCTGCAAAAGAGTTTTCTGATAGTACTGCAAGGCAGTACTGGATCTACTTTGGCTACTTCAGGAACAGGAGCAGTGCAAAGATCTTTCCCTCAGTATATCCTAGAAAAGGGGAGCGAAGGTGTCAGCTAAGCACTCCTCAGAAGTGGCCACCCCTTTCTTAGCCCCAGGAGGGGAGGGTAATATCCTGTATATTCCTCCAACTGCACCACCTGCAAACTGGGCAGTGGAGGAGGTAAGAGGTGGGGTTTAAATTATGGTTTATAGGAACTGGCACGTGCACATGCACATCTGCGTGTGTGTGCATGCCATGCTTGCAGTGCCCATGCACCCTAGCCCCCTTCTTGCCTGGATTCTCTGGTCTGCACTGAAAAAACAAGAAGAAGAGAAATCCATTTTGCTGCTGACAAAAAAATCTGTTCCCTGAGCTAATCATGGGTCAGATGCTGAGCCATACTCCAGCAAAATTCCTCCTGGGGTTCAGAGGGACTTCTGTCTGAGTAACATCTCCAGTCTTTGAACTGGTGACTAACCTTTGCCTTTCAAACAAGGATTTCAGATGGATTTGCTCTAACAAAGGAAAGACTGACCAAAGTCTACAAAAATAACAGTGCTCTTTTCCCTTGAGCTTCAGAACAGGTGTTAGTTAAAGCTCTTTTAAGGACAACTTCTTTCTGTACCTGAAGAAACTGCAGCTCCAGAACTGATACTCATGTGACTTGTTCAAAGCAGAACCAGGAGCTAGAGGTATATTTCTAACCATCAGAACAGTGTTCATTCCAATAACTGGAGTCTCACGTATTTTACCTCAGCTTTATATCCTTCCTGATATAATTCCTTATTTTCAGCATTCTTCTGAGAAACTCCCCCTCCACCTCTCCTCCCTGAAGATAATCCCAGTTCTGCTTAGAGCAGAGCATTGTGTCTTCTGCCACCGAGTGGGATCAGTAGCATTAAAAGAGCTACAATGATGCGTCCTTACAAACTACCATGTCAGGCACTTCTTCGGGTAGAGAGAGAATAATTAGGATGAGCTCTCTGCAGTTACCAACGGAAATCCCCTGCAGGCACAGAGGTTTAGGCAGCTTCTCTTCTGTGTGGCCTGTAGCAGGTCTGAGCTCCTATTAATTAAATCCCATGAGGGCTCAGCAGCCAGCCCTCCATACGTGCATGTGCATACGCAGACACAATGCTACCGACCTGGTCCCCTGTGCCTCTTCTCCATCCAGATGTAGCAGTTGTTTTGAGCCACCCCAGTTTGCGAATCCAGGAAGGGAAGGCGGACGCTTCGCTCAGCGCACAGTCGAGAGTTGTAGCTGCGACAGTGTTCAATTGCTTCTTTGTAGAACTGGTCCCCGAGTCTGCCAAAAGAGACAGGGCAGAGGATGAGAAAGATTGCACGGCCCCCTCAAACAAGAGCAGGAAAAAGGGTGCATAAGGTTGGTTTAAACTTGGACAAGCAGAAAAACTTCCCCTGAATGCAAGCGAAGCTTGCCGACACGAGGCCCCGCTGAAGCAGATCACGCAGAAAGTGCCCCCTAAAGATTAGGCTCTCAGGAGCTGGACACAGCTCTTTTCAGTAGTGGCACAGCTACTGAATGAGCAAATGGCGCAACCACACGGGCCCATGACCCTGAGTCAGGCAACATAAACACCGTCGTGAACTCGTTCTATTGTTTCTCTTCGCCTTGTAGTTTGTCCAGCCAATTCAGCAAACCGGTCATTTCAATCCTAGGTTACAGCAAGTCCTGCAGTGTATTTTGAGCAACCAGAGAGGCAGCCAAGTTTAGAAGAGCTCCACTCCAGCATTTCTGGTGTCAGAGAGCCTGTAAGAGCAAAGGACGTAGTCCTCACGTTGCATGCTTCTGAGGCACAAAAACACACCCCTTCATACCTGGGGCCGTGTCTGCAACGGTCAGACTAGATATTTTGTCCTAACCCTTCCAGAGTTTTCCACAGTCAAGCCTGAGGCACCAACAGCAGGAGGCTACAGCAGCGACCAGTAAGATGCAGCATGGCAAGTGCTGCTTTCCTCTGGAGCCCAGTGGGAGGAACAGTTCTAAAGACCATGTCACTTACTTAATAAATAACTATTTGTTCAAAAATTCTGCAGAATCTTCAGCTTCCCTTGAGAAAGGTTTAAAAACTCTGCCTGCTGGAGATTACCAAAATCCTCCCTCCATATTTTTCTAAACAGGGAAAAGCATTAAAGTAAAGCTACCCTGAGGACACAAAGCAGCTGTCATGCTGGAGCATTGCAAAGTAGGTGGGCCACACTGCTGAACCTCATTCTTGATCTACTGTCAAGGTGAAATTCAGTCGTGACACGAATAGCTAGGAAAGCTACCCATTAGGGGCAAGTTTATTAGTGAATATGAGTGGAGTGATACACAGCATAACTTGCTCTGACTGATATCCATTAGCGTGCAAAAAGAGTACAGCATGCACAGCAAGGGAGCCAAAGAGACAGAAAAGGCTCCCTTCCCTGCTCTATCAGTTGTTTTCCTCACAATCCTCTTCCATAAGCACTATCGGCACTTTAAAAGTACACTCCTTTTGTGCACCTCTGAATGTCAAATCAGTGCAAATTGCTCTGGTTCACCATCTGTGTCTTTTTTTCCACTCATACTTTTTAAGGCACTCCTCGGTTGCACTTTCTGACTTCCACGAGAGCTGGACTCTTTCCTCCTGGGCTGTACTGGCCCAGTATCCTCTCACCGATGAGGAGTCAACAGCAGAGGCTCAGGGAAGAGCCCAAGAGCAGGGCAAATACAGGAGGAGGCACCTCTAGTTCCCCCTTCTCACTTCTGATGATCAGAACTTAACTTCCTCAAGCCTCAGGTTACCCAATGATCAGGATATTATGTTTAATAGACCTTGATGAATCTTTCTTCCATGAATTTATCCAACCAACTCTTTCACCTGCTTATCTTTTTCATACCTAAAACATCATGGGGCAATGAGTTCCACAGCTGAAATACGATTCACGTGAAAAAAAGCATTTCCTAATGCTTGCTTTAAGTCATATCTCAATTATTTTCAATTACAAGTCCGTTAAGTCTCTCACAAAGCTTCCACAAGTTCATTTCTCTAATGAGCAGAGGGTATCCAGCGTGCTGAGCCGCTGGCTGCAGAACGAGCGCTGTGGCTGGATGCTGGAGCCCACCAGCCTCCTGCCACCCTCTGCTACTCTGACTTCGACTACTGCCCTTCACAGTGTCACCAAGTAAACGCAGGGGACAGTTCTCCCCGAGCAGGAATTGCACTCAGCAGTCAGCACACCCTTCAGCTACAGAGGCTTTCTAAGGGTCGCTCAGTGGCTTCAAGCAGCAGCCAATGCCCATGTAAGTGTGGTGCCTCAGAGCCCTGTCCCTGCCGTCCTCCGCTGACCACCAGCTCCCGCGTGGCAGCGGCATGGGGCTCTTTGGAGGGCAGCTGAAGGAGAGAGCTCTCTGGGCCCCAGGGGTGAGCAGAGGGCAGATCTGTGGGCAGCACGCGTTCAGCTGGGTCCCTCCGGACTCTGAATCCCCCTTAATGACCTCAAACCCCTTTTTCCATAAAAAGGCAGGGTTGGGGGAGGGAAGGGGAGCAGAGGAGAAAGGAAAAGATAAGCTGCACTGCTATTCGAAGAGTGTGACTAGGAAGAAATGAAAGCTTATTAAAAGCTGTAATTAAAGTTGTACACATGTGTAATCAAAGTCAGTAACAAGGAGACTCCAGTTGATCAAAGATTAACAGCTCTTTCCACAAACACTTGAGCTTCCACAGAGCTATGTCAGATCCCCCTGTATTAAGCCAGGGATGCTCACTAACTCCGAGGAGTTTACTGGAAGAAAGCCCACAGCTGTGTGACAACAAGCTGCCACCACTGCACAGGTTTTTAATGCTAAAAATTACTCCAGTCATTAGAACAGACACTACAAAATACCCGTATTAACAAAAACAACACGTCTCAGCAACCCAGATAGAGGATCTGATCCAGTTGGAGATGACCTCACTTTCCACCTTCTTCTAAGACTGAAAATAACTATGAATCTTAAAATGTTGGGGTTTTTTGGCTTTAAATGACACCATCAAGTAGGGTATAAGATTAAGTTTCATAAGTTTTTTTCAGAGGGAGAAAAGGGGGTTTGAGATCCTCATAGCAGAGAAGCTACCAAGTCAAGGGGTTAAACTCACTCTTGACACAATCTCGTAGTCTGGCTGTTTCATTAGATTTATTTTAAAGATTTCAGATATGCATCTTTTGCCTTAAAGAAAAATAATAATTCAAGAGAAATATTTAGTCACTCCCATACTTGAAGAAAGCTGGCCTTGGCTCCACTACAGTAGGTATGGTCAAAAACCCTGGGCCCTAAGTGAAGGGAAAGGTATTCAGATACTGGGACCGTGAGGACTTGCCCTGACTTTAATTATAAATGGAATTTTTAAAAAGTGACAACTAAGCATATATAGGAAAGAAAAGAAACCATATGTCTTTATGACAATCATATTTCAGTGGAAAACAGCTTCCCTGCAATTACTTTTGGGTGGTTGGTTGTTTTGTTTTACCATTAGTCTTCAGTGGAGTGACTCGGACTTGTTCCAAATTTCAGTTGGTGTTTTTTAAGGAAGTTTAAACTTTGAGATTATTTTTTTTCTTTGTTTTCAGTGCTACATACCTAAACACAGCTTATTTTATCTTCTGCAGGAAAACCAGAAAGTATTATAACAATCGGGGCAGAAAAGGGAAAGTACAGTCCTATCGTGCTCATCACTGTGGAGTCATGGAGGTGGGACAAATCCCAGCCCCTTCCCCAGAGGTTTGCGACGGAGCTGGAGAACAGACAAGGGCAGGAACAAGACTGAAGAATACACGAGCTCAAATGAAACTCAGATGGATCGGCTGAGTTTGAGCAAGTGACATAGACAAAGAAAAAAAAAATGGACAGCATTAATAGTAAAAAGTGTATTGCATGTCAGAAAGATTAATTATCTGATGTTACATGCTTCATAGTTTTCCCAAGCTGTGTTGCTATGGAAGACTTACACTTCACCTCCTGAAAAACTATCCGTAAAAACTATGGGGAATTTCTGCATTATTTTTATGAAAAGTATGTATGAGTCAGTGCTGTGCTGTGACTGACTGCAAGAGTCGACTCTTCCCTTTGGACATGGGAGTGAAAGGTCACTCAGACTTGTCTAGATTGATATTAATGACACGAAATCATCTGCATATGTGCAGATGTCAAAGATGCTGGGGGAAGAAAAAAAAATTCAAGGAGCAGACATGAACAACCTCTGGCCAAGGAAGGAAAATCCTACTGAAAGCAGCAGCACAACTGGAAATACAGAATGAAGTTGTCAGAACAGTGCGAAGAGCACACAGCCCCTCAGTGCAGGGCCACAGATGAAACCCCAGAAGCTCGGGACAGGCGGGCAGTGACACTGCTGGCACACGCGGAGGCTTCGCATTCCCATTCCAGCCCGAGGACACTAAAATAACCCGGTTCTGGCTGCCTAATAAAAGCTCCCTAGCTTGGAAAAGCTACGCTGTTACAACCTTCTGCAGGGCTGCATAGGAGGACTAGGTGTCTAGCAGGAGTTCAGGGCTGTTTTCTGGTGAAAAAGGGTGGGACTGAAACGAAACAGCCTGTTGGGAGCAGCGGAAGGGCAGCACGAACAGGGAGGTAAGTGCTCCGACAGGACCGCGAGTCCCGTGGGCCCCAGGGCAGTGATGCGAGGGTGGCGCGATTTTCCGCAGCCTTGCAGGTCCTCACTGGCAGGAGAACACTCATCAGGCTGGAGGACCAGGCCTTGTGACTTTCATGAGGTCACTGTCCTTTTAACCGTTAAGAGACGGAGGTTTTCTCTCATGGAATCAGGTCAGCTAATAACAAAGTCAGCAAAGAACAGCCCTTCTCTCAGCCTTTGCCTGCCTGCTCTAACTAGACCATAAGATTTCTGAGCAGACTCTGACTTACTACTGTTTTGTACAGCACCTATTGCCATGATTCCTCTGTCTAGGCATGCCTTGAATGCCAAAAAAACCAACAAGAAGTGGCCTGGCTTATAAGCCTGTAAGTTAGCAACAAGGACCAAGAGCCTGGCTTCACTCCAGCTGCTTCACGACTTTTGTTTCTCTGCTGACAAGGGATCCTGGTGGGCCCTGAAAGCAGCACAGCAGCTCTCCATCACTGCTTTTCAGCCCATCCTGCACAGTCTCAGCAATTCGAGTGCACCACAACTTTTGCAAAAGCTACAAAAAGGGCAGAATCTAGCACAGCCCTCCTACAGTGCCTGTCACAGCTCAGGCGGGGATCCAGAGAAGCAAGAGCACTCACTGAAGACATAGAACCGGCCAAGCTCAATCATGATTACAGGACCACATCACCCCTGGCAAACTAGTATAACAAAGAATCAGCCCTCCTTAAGTGCAGCTCTTAAATTTCCACCAGATCCTTTGAGTATGAATCCAGATTGTTTCTAGTTCCTCAGGCCAGGCCTCTTTCTAGTCATTTCACTCTAAAGCTGTGCTCACTACATGACTAGGCAAGTGAAAAGCTGATAGTGCCGAATGAAATGACTAATCATGTAACAGAAAGCAACAGACTTTTCCTTCTGAGTTTGCAGTGATCCCCAACCATGACCATAAATGTGGGACTTGCTCTCCTCAAGACCATGGAGTTTTCATTTACTCTACCTTCAGCCTCTAGTCTAAGATTTTAGGTCATTTGACACTGTGAGGAACACTGAGGACAACAGAAAAAGACATTTTAAATCAGAAATTGTTCTTCAGCAGTGTTCTTCTTCACTGCCATCCAGTTTCAAACTGGGCAAGATCTGAGAAGCAGTAAGAAATAAGCAATGCAACGCAGCTTCAGAAAACGCTCTGCACCCTCTGTTTGGAGACATTCATGAATGAGTCTGGAAATGAAGCACCAGAGGGGTCTTCGGCCTTCTCACAAAGATGGACAGAGACGAGGAAATCATGCAGATGCTACCTGAGCTATCAGCTGCCTGAGATGCTGCAGACCAAGAGGTACAGCTTGACCAACCACACATCTTGGCAAGTGCTGAGAGAACTACGCTAAGCTGGCTGCACTCATTTCTTTCCAGCAGATCCCAGGAGGCCCCTGAGAGGTGGCTGCTCCTCCTCTCCATGAGCCTTGACATGAAAAATGCCACAGGGCTCAATTCTTCCACCACTTCTATTTAATATGTATGCAAAACCTCCAGGGAATATGAAGTATCTGGGCAGCAACGCCAGCCATTACATTGATGACATGCATGTCTCTTTTCCCCGCTCAGGCCGAGAGCACTCTCCCAAATCTCTCAGTCCTGAAAGCAAGGGCAGCATGGCCGGCAGAGGCTAAAGTCAGAAGAGATAGTAGGGAGGCTGGCTCAAAGTGGGAAATGTTACAAACCATGAGCAAACATTGTGTATGATTCAAAGACAACCTAATAGGCACAATCATCAAAAGGGCCTTCCTCTCTCTCTCTCTCTCTCTCTCTCTCTCTCTCTCTCTCCAGTCAGCATCATTCTCTCTTCAAGCAGTGGTCTGCCCACGCTCATGTGTATTTTTCACATCTGGGCTGGCCTACTATGACTCAATACCTTAGACACGATAAGCAACAAAACCAGAGCTGGTTGCAAAACTGTCGTACCTACTCTATCGACCCAAGGAGATCAGTAGTCCCTGGCCTGTCCTCGTGCCTTTTCCTCACACACTCTGCAACACCACTGCTTTGCACAAAGGGCACAGTGGGCTAAGTTCAAGCCATTTGAACAGCTGCTTCTCCTTTCTAGGCCCAGAGAAGTGAGTGCAACTGGAAACCTGTGCTTAACAGAGACCGGTATCAGAGAATCATCAGAGCTGGAAGGGACCTCTAGAGATCACCTAGTCCAATCCCCTGCTAAAGCAGGATTGCCTAGAGCACGTCACACAGAATTGCACCCAGGTGGCTTTTGGAAGTCTCCAAAGCCAGCACCAGCAGATTGCTGCAGTGCCTTCAGACAGCACACCTCCAGCTCCAGCTAAAGTATTCTGCACTGCTCATCCTCAAGTTACATTGCAGTATGGTAACACAACATTCATCAAAAAATCAAAGGAAAAGAAAATATGACATACTCAAGAGTATCAGACCACTTTTAAGCTCTAAACAATGAAGGATCAGCTGGGCTCCTCCTTTGGCAGGACTCTCTGGGACTTTTAGTCTACAGGCAGCTCCTAAATGCACCCTTTGTGACTGCAGGGAGCTGGGATGCCGAGACTCAACAGAAATACAGAATTGGCTTTCCTGATGTTAGGTGAAGCGTAACAGATTGCTCAAAATCCTACCACAAAGTCCAAGCGCAAGCCAGAGAGTGCAGGAATGTGCAGATTCAGTTTTCTCATAATGGTCAGTTGTGTCTGTCCCTGCACAACATCTTCTAATGATGTAACGGGTGTGAACGTGAGCAAAAGCAAAACAGGATTTCCAGATGGGCTACAGAATGACTCAAAAGTTCTGAGCTTTCTGTTTTTTAACATAAACTTGGCAGCTTTGTAGAGACCCGCAAACACATGTCTATCCTAGACTCTCCAAGAGCCAGAGTCCTTGAGACATCTATTTCATTACTACACACATTGAATAATTTCACCTGGTGGACAAAAAAAGCCCTATATCACTTTCCCCAGTGTGGAAGTCAGGGGGGAAAAAATGGTCAGTGTTGCTGGAGCAGCAACAATCAAAGGGTAACTGAAAGGAAAGGCTTGCAAGGAGAGTTAATGCCTTTCATTGGAAGAACTCATACAGTTGGGTCAAAATAGACAAGCTTTCAAGCACTTGTTCAAAAGTACTGTGCCAGGTGCATAGACTGTACGTGGGGCAAGAGATCAGGAGCCATCAGAGAGCTGATGACAGGTTCCTGAGTCAGCACTGGCACAGCCCAGACATTGCAGCAGTCAAGGACATGGCCTGAGCTACAAGTCTAGGTTGAATCCCAGATCAGTGAAAGAGCAACGTGAGATTTGCCAGCATCCTCCTCTGAGCACCAAGCATTGTAGAAGAGCAAAAGGAACTCCCTTTCTGCCAGGTATTTATCAGCAGATTTCCTCTGGTGGGTTGGAAATCCCTACCGTACATTTCTTGGTGGAATCGACAGACATCTCACTGTTTGAATCACGGTGTGATGCTGAATCATAACAGAGAACCCAGCCTCTTAAGAGTGAGTTAAATTCACTACTCTGGAAACACTCTTAGACTGTAATTTAATCCAGCATGATACTACAGGTATCATCTCATGCACAAAGTCTGTCTCTGAAGAAAAATGACAAAGGTAGGCATAGCTTACAATTTGGGGAAAATTGATCTGATTAGCCCCAAATTCACATGTACTGTGGAAGTACGAGAGCTCTACCAGCACTCCATTTCAAGAAAAGAAACAGCAGCATGAGTTAATACTGCCAATAAGAGTGTGGTACATCAGGGTATTTGCTGACAGCAGCCTGCAGGCCACATCAGGCTTTCAGGGTCAAGATCTGCTGCCGTCTTTGTGTGGGAAGAAGGATAGAGCTGGAGATGTTCCTTGGCCGCGTGTGGCCTTGCGCAAGGCCTGCAACAAAGCCAGAAAAGCGGGATCGCTATGCCCACTTTATTCAGAAGCTAACAGGCAGAGTTGATCTCTGGGTACAACGGGTGTCTGTGTATAGCACAAGACGATGTGTGCTTAGATGAGGTATTTCAGAAGATTAATTCCTCGGTCTAAATCAAATGTGCTGGAATGTTGACAATTACACATTGGTGCTTGTGGGAATTTGTCCACTTCTCTTATTTTTCTTCCATTTCCATGGAGAGGTAACAAAAAGCAGTTTCCATGCCACATGTCAGGCTACCTAAGGTGTTTCCAGAGAGAGGCACTGCATGCAATCTCTGTTAGACTCAGCACGATGACCAATTAGGTTAATCTCAGAGGCAGATTCCTCAGGGATATCTCAGAACATCTATTCTTTCTCAGGCTAAGGCTTCTGTTTTAAAGAGATGCAGCATCATCCAATTAAATGAACAACAGGTGTGAAAGGTAATAACCTAGACCTCTTTTGTATCTGAGGACAGCAGTCAGAATTCAGCTTGGTCCTAACCTCCCCCAAAAGGTCAAAAATTCTCTCCAATTACTGAAGGAATGAACTAATGAAAACTTCAGCAACAATATTAGATCGGGCATGACAACATCCAAGACAGTTTTTTGTATATATTTTTAAGGAAGCATCCCAAGCCGCTGGGGCTTTGGGTCACCAGAAGTCTGGCTTAGTGCAGTCATAGCCTTAGGGGTCACATGTAGTCCAAGACAAAGTCTATCCATTCAGCTCCCTGGGTCCTAGTTTCCTGCAGTGGACCCATCTTTTGCATTCCTACATCCAGGAGAAAGGTAGATTAGTGAAAAATGTAATCTATCCACCAAGCTGGCATGGGAAATCAGCAAACGAGCGTTCCACAAATGACTCTGCCGTGACTTCCTTTGAAGTTTTAACAGCTCCCCTGCAGAACATGGCTGATACTCTGCACTTACCAGTACATTGTGTGTGTTACTTTAGGTGCCATCTATACTAAAAGATGCTCAGGTTGTAGCCAGACATCCTCTTCTAGCTGTGCTGGCTAAAAATATCACCCATTCCCTCCTACCCTGCTGCTTTTGACTGCTCGTCTCCCACAGCTTACTGCTCCAGTACCTCCCGCCAGCAGCGATACTTGTGCGAGCGCTCCCTGCTCTACTTCGGGCGATGTCATTTGATCTGTTTGAGCAAACCGAGCTGACACTGCCTGGAGGAGACGAGAGCAAGCTCACAAACCCCCTTCTGCCCCCAGAGATGGTCTCCAGCAGTACAACCGGCTCGGGTTAGACTTCAAGTAGCACTCGGTTGTCTGCAAAGGGAAGACACCCGCCCACACCAGCAGTGGTGACAGCAAGGTCACTCAGTCAGTGCAGCCCTCATGGGAGACCCAGCACATAAAAATGGAAGTTTTTCCCTACCACCACAGTTACATCATTGGCCCAAATGACAGTAGCTCAGCTGACAAGAGCATTCTTTTTCATGGGTATCCATGCAGCTCATCTTTCGTGAAGCCATGTATCTCCATCAGAGCTCAACAGGCAGTGAGATGCCAGGAAAGAGCGTGAGGGTTTTGCACGCTTTTAGCCACGTCAGAGTCACAACTGTCCAAGCTCTAAAGCACAGTCTTGGTCAGAATGACCTCCGATAGCCCTCTCAGAAGTTCCCAGGCTGGGATTTCCCCTGCACCTTGTGCAGTTATTTAGTAGATAAATATACAGTGTCATTCAATCCAGATGGCAGAATTTAGAAGAGACTGAAACAAACATGCAAGTAGAAGAGTAACAGAAACGTTCCTAAAGAGCAGGCAAGCTTCCTCACCACGCTAAACCATAATTACATTAATATTTTAGGTACTTCTTGTCCTTTGACTAGAAAGAGTTAGTGAGCTCACATTTTTTCTGCTGACTTGCCTCTTTTGTAGGAACTTTGCATGTCCTGCTGCAAAGGAAATTCTGCTACAGGAAACAATCCATTTTGCTCAGGTGAAAATGATCACACAAGTAGCAAAGCAGAGATTTATATAGAGCTGGAAAAAAAATCACATAATTATTAGAGTTTACCTTGCCTCTGAAGTCAGCCTTGGAAAAAACAAATCAGCTATAGCCAATACTTTAAAGTTAATAATCTTGAATGGGTAGCACCTTCAGTTCCTCAGTCACGATACGTACAACAAATAGAATATACATGTAAGGAAACAGAAAGATCCACTCTACCTGGTCAATAATTATTAACCACACAAAACACAGTGGGAAATCACATTTTCTGTTCTCTAGAAAACCATCTTAAGCCTAGATAGCTAAGGCTATTTTTCTTTGAGTTATTACTTCTCTTGAATACACAGGAACAATCATTCTCTTACTTGTACAAATCCACTGACCTCAGTAGACGTACAGCAGGGATATACTTGACTCACGCAACACAAGGGAATTCGCAAAATGACCGTGAATTAGATTTCCTTTTCTCAACTCCCTCCCCTAGTTCTACCCACAAATACAAGTAGAGCAGATTACAGTCATTCCTATGCTGAAGTATCATTACTACTCCTCAAAAAGGAACAATAAAAATTAGAAGCAAGATACACTGTGTCCTCCAACACATCATCTCAAAGTTCCCTCAGTATAAAGAATGCCCTGTATCGAGAGCACATTTGCACTAACTCAAAGATCTAGACACAAGATCTTCTGCACCTGGAACACATCCCATGGGAACAGAGAAAACCATCATTTCAAATACATCACTTTAAGTCTGAAGACTGATGTTTCAAACACCTGTGCCCTTGTTTCTGTAGATACTTATGCAGCACTTAAGAGGAACTCCTCAATAAACTCAAGAAAAAGCACTTGCCACAATTAGCTTTCAGGAACTCAAATATCTGACCGGCGTTCCCCCCTACAGAAACTTTCCTTGCACGTGTTTTTCCTTCAGCTTGCCTCCTGTTCTCAGCACCACCTTAACTCAAGTATCAGAGGTGGTTATTACTGTAGAACAGTTAAAGCAAAGAGAAAAGCCTTGTCATTCGCTTAGCAAAGCTTGCAGAAGTGTGTTGCTGCAATTACCACAGCACAATAAAGATCCTCTCTTCTCAAACAACTCAGTCTTTTGCCAAGTTTCGCTATTCTTACAGGCTCCAGTTGTTTGACGCATATCCCCATCACGCTAGGGCAGGTCTTGTATCCCTCTTTGACCCTGTATGTTCAGTGAGATTTTCAAAGACTCATGATGAAACGGTGTCTGTGACCAAGCACAAGGTCTCAGTTCAGCAAAGCACCTCACTAAGCGTGCAGGTCCCCTCCAATTCAAAGTTAGGGAGATACTTGAATGAGACAGCAGCTGAACTGACAGCACGCGCCTCAGGACACTCATTCTAGGAACACAGTCTTAGAAGCAGGAAAACATTGGGCAAGCCTGTTTAGGTCAGTTTATCGTGTTTTCCCAGCTGGGACTAGCCAAAGCTAACACATGACTTCCACATTCTTTCTGGGATGTAGTACACTGCAGTAGTTAAAGCTGTAGGTCACAGAAGCGTAATCTAGGGATCGTGAGACAGTCATTAATCAATCAACCAGTGGAAACAGAAGCTGGGTAGATATCATTATCTCTGCATTACAGAGGAGTCATGGAGAGTTTGCATAACAAAGCCATAGAGAAAGAGAAGGCACTTTTCTTATTTCCCAGTCCTGCGCCATCTTTTGTTCCGAAATGTGTTTTCTCACTCTTCAAGACTTCCTCTCCCAACTGTGATCCAGCAATTTTCTTCATTCAGAGGCAAAGCTGACTCCTGTCATCCCTGAAAGCTAGCTGAAGCTCTTCTATACAAAAAGCAGTTAAAGAAATACAAGAGCAACCTTTCTGTTTTCCAGACATGCTGTAAAAGCTACCTGAACACTACCATGACAATGACAGCAAAGGCAATGACTAAACAAGAATTTGGACAAGGAACCAAACTACACACTGAGCCTCCACTTGTCTGCACCTCAATTAGTACAGAATGGAGATGATTATCATAGTGGTGCATAAACAGGGCCAGGAAAAGCTTGACAGGTAACTGAAGGAAAAGAACCAAGGGAGTCAACTGTCAGAGCAAGGAGAGGTTACTGAAAAAACAAGAGAGAGAGGTTAGCCCATTGCCCTGGAGTAATGGCTAGCCTTTAACACATGGCCTCTGCTCCTGTCAGTATTTCTTCTTGGACAGGTTATCTCAGGAATTTATGCTTTCCAATAATTACCTTTCAGAGGGCTCTCACTTATCTTGCAAGAAGAATCCACCAGTAACATGACCTGCATTGCTCATGCAATCGCCATCCACTCCCCCTCTAACCTTTCATGCCATCTCTCAAAGCAAAAGCAAGTGGTTCTTCTCAGGTTTCCAGTAGCTGCATCAGCAACGGCTGGCGGAGTTGATAAAAACAAGAGTTTTAATGCTTAACGCTACACAAACATTGATGAGCTTGCTGGCAAAAGCAGTAAAATATTACCAGCAGGATAAGATGCCTCCTGTAGCAATGTTATATTATCCAGAACTGAAGAATGAACACGAGTCTTGCACCACCATGAGAAACATATTTACCTGAGAGTAAGTTTTATTCTTTTATTACAGCAGACCTCAGAGTCAGTCAGGATTTGTTTTAAAAAGTTTGGAATTCACGGGGCCCTCTACTTAAACTCTCTTCCTGTTACGTTCCCAATCTGCTTTTCTTCCACTATGTGATCTTCCTGAAACATCAGTGCCAACAGGAGGCTTTTGGTTTTGGCACTCATTCCAGAGCCATTTCATGAACTTGTCCGCCTCTGTGAAAGTATACATTATTATACCCAGTGTAATCATATTTCCATTTGTGCTCTGATCAAGGCTCTCTCAGGTTGGCTTTCTGTGTAAGGGACTCCATTACATCCTGTACAAGCTGATGGGCACTGAATTGTTCCTGGTACCATGCCTGAGACAGAGAGAGATATGCTTATTTTCTATTCCAGATGCAATAAGATATCTCTTCAGCCAGTCAGTAATCGTAAGGAAACACTTCATCATGAACTTCTGAGAAAGTATCAGGCCTGACACTAAGGAGTAAAAAGTCATATGACATCCTACATGGGACCCTGTCATCAGTCCAGAAACTTATGGTCAGGACACACAGACCATGAAATCTCTGCTGCAGCGTGGACTGGCCTCAGACAGGCTTGCAGCCACTTCAACAGGTACCCAGAAGAATCTCTTTCTTTCCTCCACCAGTTACACAACTTTGGCCTGGGAGAACATCCACGCCTCGCTCCGGCTGCATCATTTTAAAGGAGTCACATATTGCGTTCAGACCCATCAGAATTTTGGACCAAGGCATCCACTCTCCCTGGCGTTCCCATACTCCCATCTGAACGGGACTTCACCACAAGAAAGAGTTTGATGTGGGGAGAGCAAGAGAAAACTGCTCTTCCCTCATTAAACTTCAATAGGTGCCTAGCCCCAGCAGTGCTGCGCTACAGTTTGGATTTATGTTCCCCAATTAACACGACTCACAGCATAAAGTTTTCTCTTTCTCTTCTGAAGGGGGAGGAAGAGGAGAAAAACCACATTCCAAACATTTGGCACAACAAAATTCCCCAGCTATCCTCTGGGAACAAAAAAGGGAGGCAAAAAAAAAGGCTCGTCACCACATAATTTAAACTAACCCGTCTTTGCTGGCTCCACTCTGTCTCAGGGGTAGATCCAAGTCTTAGCCCCCACCCATTAGGGTTGAAGGCCCAAAGCACTCAGCATTCAGCAGGAGAAGCAAAACAGCTCCAAGGCAATGGAAGGGGGAAGGGAAGAGTTCCTCCACGGGCAGGAGTCGAGAAGGGAAGAAAATGGAAGGACCTGCAAAAATGTCACAACCTAAGGAGGGTACAGAAGTCTTCTGCTTCAGATGAGCATCACACACAGATGAATCACCTTGATGTAGTTGCTGCTGAGCACAAAGTAGGAAGGTAAACATCTCCTCTGTCCTCAACTGGTGGTTCTCCATGTTAGGAACCACTACTATTTGACAACTACCTTATTGTCTCTATCACATGCACAACAGAACGATCCCCTCCTTTCTCTCTAAACGTACACTTTCCCCTCTCCTCCCTCAAAAAACCCGCAAGCTATGTGCACTGAATACTAAAAAATCTCATCATCTCTGGTGAGAGTTATGAAAGAAAAGTCCTTCAGATACTCTTTCTTTCCATTTTTTTCTAACATAAGAGTTGCACACTGAGTCTTTCTCAGCATAAAGAGAAAGACTAGGAGATAGCACCATGTCACTCAGTGAAACATGGGACACTTTTGCAGAAGTCAGAATAATCTAATGTAATACACAGCTCAAATATGTTCAGCCTGAGTTCCTTAAAATATCACATGTGGGTTCTGGAGGAATCTGTAGGCTTAATCAGGGCCTCTCTTTTCTCAACAAACAAGAAGGCTCAGCCAATATTTCAAAGCACTAGAGATTGTTCTTGATGCTTTCATGTAGTCAAAGAGAGAGGCAGAAAGATGGACAGATGAGAAGCAACTCTTCCCCAGCAGTCAGGAAGAAAACACAATTGCAGAGTTCTATACGCTAATCATGGTGTGATGATCTGACGCTGCACTAAGGCTTTTGCTCCCAGCTTACCATTCATACGCAACGACGATGAGAAAGCATCAAACACAACACAGCAAAGTTACCACACCCTGATGATTATGTCGCTTCCTCTCAGTCCATTCAAGAACCAAACTTTTCAGGTTTGACTATCACTGATCTATAGTGTTGCCTGTACACAGACAGAATGCATGTACTCACTCATGAATCACTGCCACGTGGATTCTTGTTTATAAGGCTGCCTCGAACGACTTCGAATATTTCGCTTTGGAGGAGCTATAGGAACTCATGTTTGGTTTTTGAATGCAAAGAATGCCTGGTGTTTATTTGACGTTTTATGTGTTTAGATACGATCGCTTCCGGGCCGTTCACATTGCAGTAGCAATGAAGAGCTGGAGGATCTCCTCTCTCACTTTTCATGTGACTTATTACCAGAAAGAAGTTCAATTATATGAAAATGATACACTTATATGAATGCTAAGTTCATGGCTCTCTTTCCTACACTTGGTCTAGCAAGCCACAAGACTGAAGGAAGGAGGGGAAGTACAAGTACAGAGCGTGCTAAAGGAAAATGAACCTTCAGTGTGAAGCCAGCTGATAAACAGCTGGCACCCATGTCTTCAGTCAGCATCATCTTAGATGAAATTCTGTTGGTTTCCACTAAGCAGCTCCTACTTCAGTTTATCCTTCATATGTTTGTCCATCAGCTGATGAGGTTTCTCAGTTTTGCTCGGTGCATCCAAAAGTGGAGAAACAGCTGGAAACTGCTGCAGCATCTGGCAAGCATCTGTGGCAAAAATTCCTAGAGGATTTGAGGTGATGTCAGTCTGTAGTAAATTATAACCATGCCTGCTATGTTTCTGAGATTGTTTTTAATATCCAAAATCTGACACTTTTCAGAATCTTCATGCTCCACGCTTTTGTCTAGGTTTGTTTGCTTGTCTGTTTTCTGTTAATTCCACCTACATAAAAGAGAAAATCCTGATAAAATACTGGAGAAGAATCCAAGAATACATGGTTCTTCAGAAAGAAGAGGTCCAAGTTCTAACAATACCCCCTTTTTAGAGAGCTGTTATTGTTCAAAAAATGGCAGCAAAAAACATAGTACTTTGTTTCTGCAATTATATGCTTCCTTCTGCGTTGAACTCAATGATCTTGAAGGTCTTTTCCAACCTAAATGACTCTATGATATTCTGTAGTCACTTGAGGAACCCTCTAATGTTATGTACTGAAGGATCAAACTTGCTACTGTAGTAATATCTTCCCATGTGCTTGTAACTGTCAATACACTTGAGTACAGCAACAGCACAGAAAAAAAAAAGTGAAAGCAGAAAAGATACAACTTGACTTTCTAGAACATTTAATATCACAGTGACAAGTAAAATATGACAAATTACATTTTAACTTCAGTCTGGGTTTAAGGCCTGAATCTGAACTTCAGAAACATCTTTTCCCCATGCAGCTGTACACTTGGTTGCCGTTAAAGCTTGCACAGACTGAGCACTCTGCTCTGATTGTTCCTAGTATTTTACACTTGCTTTGCTAAGTAAAAGACCGCATGATGGAAGAAGAACAAGGCCACAGCTTCAGTGTTGGTATTTGTCTACGTACTGAAGGATTTCTTCAAAGACTGCTGGGTTGAAAAGATAGGTGTCAATCCAAACCTGCCCAGTGAGGAAACTGTTAATCATGGCTCCCACTGAACAAAACAGCAATACCACTGGGAGTGACAAATTTGAATATAGAAGGATAGATGGCAAGGGAAGAGTGAAAAGGGAGCAGTAAATGGAACAGCACACAGCAGGGACCATGTGTCTTTGAACAACAAAGGACTGGAAATCACAAACCGAAAGATGGAGCCCAGTCTCTAGCAACCCCAGAAAATGACATACAAGGTATTTAGCACATGAAGGTCCACAAAAACACTGGATACGAGAATCTCAGTTTTCTTAAAAAACCGAAGATCTATAGTAAAAAAGACCAGGACTCTCAAGTACTACAGTCTGCCCTAGAAAGAGAAAAAGGGCATCACCAGGGTTGTAGGGCATGCACAATTCCAAGGGATCTGTGGGATGAATGTGCTCAGATGTGCCAGGGGGTGATCCATATCCCATGCTACAGAGAAAGGCAAAGGAGGAGACCAAGAAGACAACTGGCAAGCAACTCGAAGACTACGGCCTCTTTCTACCCGTCCTTCTTTTCATATCACAATGCATGCAAAGGATGATCAGATCTCAAAACTGTATCAAAAGGCCCATTCCAAATGCTAGGGCTGAAACATCATTGTAGAAGGAAGCAGGAAAAGTCAGCTCAGGCACAACTCCCCATCTCCCTAGGTTCAGGAGCTTCACCATATATTTGACTGACACTTTACCAAGAGGTTCCATCTTAAACTTGAAATTCAGGCACATCTATTTAAAGTGGAAAAACAGGCAGGGAGGGCATGAAGTTCAAGTAGCATAACCCCAGACTTACAGTAAAGAACTCTTTTTATAACCTAATATTCTCATCTCTCTTCCTGTATTCTAGCTACCACCTGGACCTGGTACTTGCAGTATTTCCCAATCAAACCACTCAAAAAAACATGAGTTGGGCCTGCTTCTGAACTGGTAGACTGTTTTAGATGTAGATATTTCTACAGCCAGAGTCAAAAATTTCAGCTATGAAACTGAAATTTTCATGCAGACCCTGGTTTCTAGGCGCTGGAGTTGCTAAGAAAGTAACAGATTTTGAAAGCATTAACAAAATCGCTGTCAAATGCCTAAAGAATAAATACAGAATGATACTAGGGTGTTAGTCCCTAACATACACCTTAGCAAAAGTTGGCAATTTGAGTTCAGTGAAGCATCTTTCCCCACCAGCCAGGTCTCCCCTAACTGAACAAACATTAAATACATCTCATTTTCCTTTTGTGAAGAAAACACTTTTCTGGGAGAGGGCTGACTCAGTTCTTGCGTACTTCAGAGTACTTTTGACTTTCATCAGTGCAAAAGGAGAATCAGGACACTTGGTACTATCCTTGCTACAGCTCTGTAACAACACAAGACATTTTAGAGGGACTGATAAGACTTTTAAAAGAACATATCAAAGGAGACATTTTAGACTACTAAAATTGAAGTAGTTAATCAACCCCAAAGCAATTTTCATCATTTAGCTTGTTTGTTAACTGCTTTGCCTTTCTAGGTTCAACTACAAAACTCACAATTTGCATCCTGTTGCAGTCCCTGGAGCTTGATTCTGTCTTGAATAAACCAGAAAAATAAACCATGCACAGAGACTGAAGCAGCACCTGGAACCTGTTCGCATTTTGAGCCAGTCAGTATGCCCCAAAACTGGCAGTGGAAGTGTCAGTACACAGCAGAAGTCACACCCCACCACACCCTCCAATGACTCCCCCATAACTACAGAACCAATAAAAAATGGCTGCCTCTTTGGACAAAAAAAATGGGTCCTCTATTTAGCACATAAACATATCTTTGATTTGCATTCTCCCTTTCTTGAAATCTCCCAGAGACGGGGTCTGAAAATGTGAGTCATGCCTCACTGTAAGTCTAAATTCTCCCAATTCTACCCCATTGAAAATCCATTGAATACCACGGGGCTAAACAAGGATGGACTTCGTCCTACCTTTCTGCTACAGATAGCATTTTACTGTCACTAAAGGAATAAAATAATCGTAAGGACATAATGACAGCACATGTTGTGCTAGCTGCTGTTCTTCACGTGGGGCAATCACTGGCAATTCTCAGATTTAATCTCTCCCCTTCCCCAACCACGCAGTTGATTACCGCTCTCACTCGCAGTTAAAAATCCTTGATCAGCGTAAAGCACATAAAGGAGTCTCTGACCCCAGCTAAGGGAACAACAAGAGATGACATTTGGTTCTTTGAGAGAGGAGTAGATAAAAAGGAAAAATGACAGCTGGAGTCAGGAGGAGCTAGTTAGTGGATTGCAGACCCAGGAGGGTGCAGGGTGGAGACCCACACAAGAGAAACAATAAGAGACTGCAGCCAGACTGTTCCCTCTCCTTCCCTAGGTCTCCTTTGAGTCAGTAAGAATGACTGCAGCAGATGTCAGGACCCATGGGGATAGCTCCTTTGGCTTTCTTATTTCTTCAAGAAAAGGTAACCTAGAAAACAGAAGAAATATTGGAGGGGAAAAAAAAAAAGAGCCAATATCTCCGCTTTGACACTGGGAACGAATACAAAGGTGAGCGCCAACTTGTAATGACCTGTGGTATGTAAATACCCTTAAGCCGGCAGCAGGAATTTTTCTGGGTCTGGTCCAATGGGGGCAATCATTTACAGGATTTGACTGGGATGAACCTGTGGTTTCCACTTCAGGATACAAAAGCAAAATACAATCAAGCAAGCAGTAGGCAAGCAGCGGCTGTGAGGAGCATCCCTGTGCTTCTCCAACATGAACAACGTGGCCAGAGCTGGCTCACGAACACACCTGGCAAGTGCGTCTCAGTTCTGGGAACTTCCTCAGAAAGCAATCAATGCGTGTGGGTGTGTTTCTCAGCAGGCTGCACCGAACACAAGAGATTTCAGCCATTTCTAAAACATTAAACTTTGTATACTTACAACACCAGGCAAAAACCAGCGAATTTTATTCAAAGGCATTTTAGGCCAGATTCACTGCCACTGGTGTAACTCCCTTGAAGTCCACGGAATTACACCAGGGAGAAGAAGGCTGGCTGTTTAATAATTCGTTTGCCAAACTGTGCATCTGTGATGGCTCTTTTGTTTCGGAGACACGATTCTACAAATTATCATTGTGAAAGAGATTAATTTTGGTTTAAGAAGATCACTTTCTGGGTCACAGGAAGACATCTGCTTCCATCCCCCAAGTCCCTTTTCCCCCACTCCCACAAGTGGATGCTACACTTTTTCAGATTTGCAAATCTGCAGAGGTGCGCAGAGACATCGATGCTTTTAATAAAGGCTTCACGCCAGAAGTTACTTCCTGTGGCAGAACAAGCGAGCAATGACAGCTCTGGATGAAGCTTCTCGTCTTTCCAAGATTCATGTGAGGCTTTTTAACAGAGACATTCAAGTGAAAACTGCGTGGTTTGGCTTTGTGCATCAGGAGCAAGAGGAAACCCAAGGACTGCAGAAGAGGAGACAGAGTTCTGACCTCCAAACACATTTTTGTCCACTTCTATAGTGGGTAAGTTGCATGCACTTGAGACACACTTGTTGCTAGCAGAGGAGTTGTAATCCAGATATGTAATTCCCTCCTTTGTAACAACAGGTTTTGAAAATGCAGTCGTTTGGAGGTTTCCCATTTCATCCTTCCGGTAAACCCACATTCAAAGAGGAGGAAGTTGTGTGAAGTCCTGAAAAATAAAAAACCACCCCACTACTGTTTTCCTTTGATGGGCTAGTCAGGAACCATCTCCCCAGACCACTTTTTTGACTCAAAGGCAAAAAGTAGTTTACAATGAAATAAACAGCAGCTAATCAAGATGAACTTATTTGCTTATACAGCCTTCCTGGCTCAAACACGGCACCAGCCCCGAGTATTATTTATCCTGGAGGTGGCAACAATAGAAAGTGAGCAACAGACTCCACCAGTTATGAACCAACATTTATCTCCTGCTCACAACAACAGAGATTTCACGTGGCTCCTTGGCCTTTCTCTTAACGTTGCTCAAGCACCCAGTAACCTTGACTAGCGAACACAAACGAAGCCTCAGCATCAAAAACACTTCACAACAACACTCAGCAGCAGTCTCCCACACCTGCACCTGGAGGGCAAAGATGAACACTGTTACAGAGAAATGCGTGAGCGCTCCGAGTCTGTGTTAGTACATGTTTGTGTGGTGCCTTACGCAGCAGGGCCCAAATGCAGAGCGGAGCCCCTGGGCACGGGGCAGGTTTCTTCTTCTTTCTGAATTTAGGAAAAAACACGTAAGATAAGAGACTCAACTAGTAAGATTAGGGAAAGAATCATTTCTCTGCTTTGTCTGTAGATACCAATAGCTCACTGCCTGGGTTTCGTGTTATTTTCATCTGAATGGGCAAACCTGCTATGATGGGAATGAACTTGGCCAAAAGCAACACACAGGACATGAGTGTAACTGGGCAAAGAGACCTGTAACAGCCTGAGAAGGGGAAGTGCTCGGCATTCACCACGGGAAGGGAAAATAAAATTAAAAAAGGAAAGACAAGGAAGAACACTAATTAAAGACACGGTGTGGATGCAGGAGAACACACAGAGATCCCCCCACCCCACCCCTGCCATCCATATGACAGTGCTGCTTTGTGGAACAGAACAATAGGTACATTATCCTAACCTATAATTATCCTGAGAAGAATGATAGCAAAGTCACGGCATTACATGAACACTGGAATATTGGCTACAATCCCGTAAGAAGCAAGGGGGTGGAGGAGGATCTTTAAAAAGAGATTGAAACCTTCTCAGCACTGAACATCAAAGAGGAAATTTCACATTCTCTTCACAATTATTTGGGGTTTTCCTCTATGTGATGTGATGATTTAAACACAATTCCCTTTGTCATGCACTTCTTGGCTCCTTTATGCTGCAATTGGTTCCAGCACCGTAACATCCTCCGTTGACAGTGGGTTTGGGGTAACTGGGAGCTCAGCCCAGTGCATGACTGGACCACGAGTATAAGCAGTGGGAGACAAGAAAAGTTGCTGGAGATGGACTCCAGCTCTGGATGAAGAAAAGCGAGGGGGTGGTGATTCAGTGAATGGGTAATCAGGTGTTCCCAAGGCTCAGGGCACACAGGCACTCAATACCCGCGCTCTCATTCCAATCAGATAGCAGGTACTGAAATACAGGAAGCAGTGAGGCACAACTCTACACCTGTTTAAAACACACCACTTGCATTTGGAGTGTTACGCAATGCTGGGGAAATACTGCAAGAAAGACTTGGAGTTGTGGGGGTTTGCTGCTTCTGTTTGTTTTTAAGGGACAGTACATTACATGAGACACTTCGCTCTTGTCCCAAAGTAACAAATAAGAATGAACCACCCTGTCAATTCTGCAAAATCTGAACGTTCCTCAATTTTTTATTTTTTTTTGAGTAGGTAACTGTGACAACCTGATCTAAGCAACTGAGTGGACCACGTAGGAAAACGCAAAAAAAGCAGACTCTCTCTCTTCCTTTGCTCATTCGAGGTGGACTCTAATCCTCCCTGGAGCCCTGTTTCCTCTAGCAAGAATGTCCAGACACTCCAGCACACTGTCTCCAAATGATGAGCAAAGACTAAAAAAAACCTCCTAACAAGAAGAACAGCTCTTGCAGGATCCTGCCATGTCACTTGTGTACGGCTGCACTCAAGCCTGAGCATTTCCAGTGAAGCTTCCCTGCCTGTGGCATGGTCGGATTCCCTTCCTCTGAGCTACAAGCTGGTCGTGCTCTCCAGCTAGGAAATGCCTGTGTGAAGAATTACTAAAGGTATTTACAGCCCAGTTGTGACAGGCTGTGTTGCAAGCCAGCACTCAGAGCGCTGTTCCTTAGTGGGATTCAGACCTCATCTACTGTTCGAAGCTGGAGTCCAGGAGACCCTACACTACACAAAGTAGAAGATCTCTGATGACCCAGTCGGTCATGTCCAGCCTCTGTGGGTGAGCTCAGAGCTGTTGCTAAGCTCATGAACTTAGCAGGGAACAAGTGGCACCGCTGGGTGCAGGAAATGGTCAGCAATATCTCACCTTTGTGAAAGAAGGAATCTCCAGGTTCCTTCAGAACTCAAGAGGAAAAAAGAACTGGAAGAGACTGTTTTGCATGGCCAGCAAAAGTTCACTTTTCTCTGTTCAACGGAGGAGCTCCCAGCCTGGAAACAACTTGAGGCTGAGCTCTGAAGAAGTGAGGTACTGCCCATCAGCTGTGTGACCATCGCCGCTCTGCCTCTGCAATCATGTGGCTCCTGAGCCAGCCTGCCACAAGGTCCTGCAAGGGGAAGGTGAGAGCGTAGCTCCATCTGAACCTGGCAGCAATTTGAAAGCCACTTTTGCACACCAAAAGCCTGCAGTATGGCAATTTTGGAGGAAAAAAACTAGAGGTGCACATTCTCTCTGCACATATCCCCACTTGCAGGCCACAGCTAAAAAGTCAGATCCCATGCTCAAGAAAATAGGAGATTATTAAGCATTCCTCCACTCACTTAGCTAATGAGTCCCTAGTCCCCTCTAATTTTTGGCTGGCCCAAACCAGCAGGGAGGGGAAATGAAAGGATATGACACATTCCTGTGCTCCATCGCACCTCCTCACACGGAGCAGACAAGAAGAGAAGAACATCTGCACAAGAGATAAGCAGCTGTCTGGCTCCATTCAGCAGCATGGGGGCCTCTCTGTTTTCACTAACAGGTGTTAACAAAGCCAGGGACCAAGAAATGCCATCACAGTTGCACCAGGTTAAAAAGAAAAAAAAAAAGAAAGAAAAAAATGGGCATAAATCCACTGAATTGGGAAGAATGGTTCCTGATGTCATGCTCCTGAAGCTGTGAGCAGAATCTGGCACACAGGCAATTACAGAAGTAAGTTAGAGGAGACAGGAAGTCATCTAAGGCAGACAAAACAACAGGGTGTAAACACAGCATATTACACAGAATGCTGCACAGGGCAGTGCTCACCGCCCCCCCCACCCTTTTTCTTTACTCTAGAACAGATAACCCCAATAATTACAACCATTTTTATTTGGACATTCTGTAATGGAAAACTCACCCTTGCCATTTCACACTTCTCTCACTACAGACACCCAGCTGATCTCATAACCCTCCTCCCTCTGCCACATCCACAAACACGCGACTCTACTCTCCTCTCTGTGCAGTGCAGCAACTCGGATTTCATCCTTACCACAGGCTTCAGGAGTTTGTAACTCAGCCCACCAAGTGCTGTCAAAAAGCCACCAGCTGGAAAGGGTACTGGAATGAAATCTATGCAGCTCTGTGGCCTTCCGAGTGATTACAGCAATGACACTTAAACCCGCTAATGTGCTAAGCATTTTCTGGCAAAGTTGGTGGGTTACTATGGTATTTTGGGAGGGGGTAGGAGCTTGAAAAGATGTCTTCCTTGGGGAGGAGCAGAAGGAAGGAGACAAAAATGTAACAGAGCAAATTCCTTGGCAGTCTGATACTCGGCAAACTCCTCAAACTTGCCATAACAAGGGTTACATTTCAAAGATCTGAAAACAGCTTCCCAGATCAAAAATAAACTTGTGTGTTCCTGCCAGGTGGATACACTGGACTGCCTTTTGATGAATGTCTTTTGATTTTCTAGAAAAAGTAGTAGTTTCCCTTCCTCTTGCCTCTGTTCTGGCTTTGGTCAAAGAAATGACTGGTAGGTTTATACTCATGCTTTTCTTTTTTTTCAGCACAAATGACTCTGTCCCTATACCCTTTCTCAACTTTAATCAGATGAGAACCAGAGAGGGAGCTGACCTAGAAGCACCACAGGCTTTGTTGTGTGCAAAACCTCCTGGACTGAAAGTGCTGACCAATTGCTCATCGTTCCAACTGAGCCGGCAGGTTTGAGAAGCACGGTGAGCCACGGGGAGTCCAGCAGAGCTCCAGGCAGATGCCTCTTGCATGATGCCCCACGCTTCTCATCTCGTCTCTCCTCTTGCAAGGACATCTGTCCATTTGCTTCTCACCCACTGTTCTGGCACACACACACAAAACTTACTCAAAACATGCCATTAGTGCAAGTGCTGTCAAGTGCTGTTAGGTTAACAACCTGTCGGGGAAAATACTAAAATAATTTTTTCGGAGGTAAGGCCATCTCGGGAACTATTTTAAAATAGTGGTAACAAGCTGTTCTGAGACAAAACTATAACTTGAGTTGATGTTCTTGCAGGAATCAGAACATTAAAGAAAAAGTGCTAAAATGTAGAGTCAAAGAACAGCCAGGAATACAAGCACACCAAACGCTATGGGGTGTTTGACATCCCTTCCACTCACACACACATAATGCCAGAAGACAGGCTGCCCAGAGAGGCTGTGGAGTCTCCTTCTCTGGAGACATTCAAGACCTGCCTGGACACGTTCCTGTGTGGCATAGTCTAGGCATTCCTGCTCTAGCAGGGGGATTGGACTTGATGATCTTTCGAGGTCCCTTCCAATCCCTAACATTCTATGATTCTATGAAGACGGGAACACCTCCAGAACAAAAGGGATGCAGACACAAAGCCGGAGCTCACCCAAGTGATGGTAGAGTGCGCAGGATGTTTTTGCAAAGCAACACAACTTCACGCTTACATAATGAGTTCCAGGTCTATGGTTGGACTTAATAATCTTAAGGGTCTTTTCCAACTCAAATGATTCTATGGTTCTATGACAGTCAACATTATGCTCAAGAGCAGGTTTTGACCCGAAAGTATGTTAAAATAGCAAAATGACACACGACTCAAGGTGTATAACTGAGCAGTAGCATTGGAAATGCATGGAAACAAACTCAAGAATCAAGCCATGTAAAACCAAGACCACAACTTTTACTCTAAACCTAGCATGTTCTAGAGGACCTAATGTTCTGTCTTTGCCTTCTATAACAGAACAATTTAAACAAAATTATTGCATGTGTGAACTTCTAGTGGGGGAAACTAAAAGTTATCACAAAGATGCCTGCTTAGAAGAGCTACAAGGAAGCAAGGGAGAAGCAGGTAGGCCCCTTCTCCAGACCTCTGTGCACTTGGATTAATGTTATAGTAGTTCCTGTTCAAAACAAAATTAAACACCACCTCTTCATACTCCTCTGCATCACCAACAGATTTTCCCTGCTGTCACTGTGGCTTTTTCTTCCTCTTCTGGAGGCTGGACAGGGCCTAGGGGTATATACCAAAGGAAGGAGCCAGTAGCTAATTTCACTACCAAAGACCTTTCCAACAACATCCTGCTCGTGTTCTCCCAGCTGAGAGGCTGCGAGATCAGTGGTTTGGTGGCATCTCCCTTGCCGTGCAGGTACCACCTGATGCAGTCTACTTCAGGGTCGCATCTCGGTGAAAGTCGACGCTGCACCACTTACACGGGGACAAATTTGTAAGCAGAAACATCACAGAGGGCAAGGTGGCACTTCCTTCCCGTGCAAGCGCTGTCCCTCTGAACACAGGCTGCCTTAGCATGGTTTTTCGCTCCCCACTAAAGGCCACAATGTGCTGGGAAGGTCTGCACCACGCCAGAGAAACTTCCACACTCCCCACCAAGTGTAAATGCTGCGAACTTTCTTGGTCAGCACCTGGTTCCAATCCACAAACACTGCCTGTCTCTACATACCTCCCCTTCCTGAGGGCTTCGCTGAACTAAAACCCGCAGGAGCCCGTCGAGGGAGTTATCTGCAATTCTGCTGATAGAGGAGCTAAAGGCACAGGGAGGCCACGAACCGTCTCCAAGCACAGGACCAGCAGGTCATTAGCTTTAACACCTGCACTATTTTAATCAACCAGACATGCTTTATCTCTTTCCTTGCCTACTACATGGCAGCTCTATGCCATATTCCCACAATCAGTTTAAGCTGGCAATAGCTAGCACTGACCTTAAAATAAATCTCCTCCACCCTTCTCTTGCCACCATTTGCACCCTCACACTGCTCTCCCTCTTACGCCAGCACAAGCTCTCACATAATCACTAAATTTTAAAAAAATATATTAAAAGAAAAAAAGGGTTAGAAGTGCAATTGGTTCTCTGGCCTGAACTAGTCCATGCCTGGCTGGTACAAGAAAAGGTAGGACTGGGGTTGGGACATAGAGTCAGGGACAGCTGCAGCACTGGCCTAAACCAATTATGGACCTAGACCATCAGTCAGCAAGTCCTACACATTCTTCACTGATCCAGTCATGTTTTTCATATTTTAAAAGAGATGGAAGCAAGGAGGTTATAGGAGTTGTCTCTGTTGTTCCAATGTATCCAAAGGATCTTCACCCTCACAAGTCATGAACTTGTTATTTCAGTCTCATTTCACTCTGTCAGCACCTTCAAAGTTTCTGCCATCCATGCTGCTAATTAAGTGTGATTGTACAGACAGTCTGAAGAGGACAAGAGTTTTCCCAAGAACAAACTAGTCAATACTACTGTGCCTGCCACCTTGGGCTTTCCGTGAGGCCACCAAGTTCAGCTTTCCTGCTGTTTCTTCTTGCAGCACTGTTACTGCACCACTTGTTTCTATCATCCTGCGCTGCCAACCACACATCCTTCTATCCACTCTGTCCAGTTTCTCTGCTTGCTATAGAAGTAAGTCATTAATGACCTTTCACGCACAAAGATAATAAAACACATGGCTAGATCTCTCATTAAGGGATTACCCTTGACACAAGTCCAAATGTGTTTCCTTGTTCACCTAGATGATATCGTGAAGGCGCACTAATAGAAAAGACTCCAAAAGAAGAAAGAGGCAGTGCTTTGTGCCACAGCTCCACCTGAGACAGCACAGAAATTCTTTCCAGAGGGATAATCTGCATGCTACTCAAAAGGCACCCTATGAACAGGGAGCACAGTCACCCTTGTGCATTTGTCAACATAGTGTATCAGCAAAAAAGTGTGTCTTTCAAAAAGAACCATTCCTAAACAGCAACCATAATCATCGTGGTATTACTCACCCCGGGTGCACCATAGCAGAATACGACAGAGCTTCACTTTGCTTAGAAGAAATGCATCTGCTTGGACTTTTTACCCCCTCTCTCCTCCCTTGCATGCTACAGAAACCCAGTATACTAAATCACAGTGGTGACTCAGAAGGAAACCTTTATGAACGGTGTATTCCACTTCAACTCATGTTGCTGCCAGTGGAGACTACTTAAGGCAAAACAGGACTTAAATAAAGACCTATGAAGGGAAATGCCTTTGTCACATGTCCTCTAAGCGCCACCACAGTACATGGAGAGCCTGCCACTTCCCACTTCATCCCCAAGGCCTCAGCCAGAAGTTACCACTTTTGCCACTTGTCAAAGGGTACATGCAAGCATTCCTGAACCTTTACCAGCTGAGGTAAGCTCAAGTAAAGAGATCTACTGCTTAAATTATTGGTTTATGCTAATCTATTTTTTTAAAGGATATCTAAAAGGAGGAGCTTAGCTGAAACACCAAGGGGGCCTTAACTTTCAGCAGAGAGACAAAGAGGAGCTGAAAGAGAACAACTGCTTCAGCTGCACAACTGCAGCTCAGAGTACATACATATATTGTCCTGGCCTACAGCCATCCAGCGTGATGCAGATAACTACAGAGTCACATGTTCAGTTCAAGTGTAATGAGTTCAGCCTTTCATCAAGCGATGATATGTAAACAGCGTGTCTATAAATAAATAAATATTCCTCTCTGACGCTCTTGGTAGCCTCAACAATCTCCTGTGACACACTAAAACAAACAAACAGACAGACAGAACCGTAGCTTCTTCTGGATCAGCTCACACTGCATCCAATACAACCACCATGTACCGTCAGCGGTATCAAGTATGTTGCTGGCAGGAAGGGGGCTTCAGAACAAACCTCTAGTTGCCCAAGCTCCATTGGCTCCAAAAACAAATCGGATTTTTCTGGGATGCTCCACAATTTCTCACCAATGTTATTGCTGGTCCCCTATATTTGCCCTCCTTACACTGTTGCATTATGAACTCCTTAGGCTGTGTTTCTGTGGAGTTAGTTGGAAAGCCCAGGCAGCGCAGAGTGCATTGCTGGTGCTTCATGAAGCAACACTCTGCCCTCAGTGAGTCACTGTTGAATCAAAGCCCAAACTTGATGTTAATGGAACACTGTGCGGGTGCCCAAATCAGCTCAGAGGTGGAGGTCCTGGCACACCATAACTGCTGGAGATCCTATAGAATTTATCATGTGAGTAAAACACACACCATGGGCAGACCACACGCCGGTGAAACTCCACAGTGAATCTGACCTCATGAAAACAAAAGAGAAACTTATTACCAGGAGAAGAAGGCAGAAGAGTTGGGCGGTGATTTTGTAATACTCGCACCAGGCTGTGAACTCTCCTGGGACAAGCACTCACCTTCTGTTCCATCCACAAGAAAAAGCTCACAGCAGTGCCAGGCCTCTCTACAGCGCGGCGGGAAGGCTGGGGGGTCTCTTGTAACAAAGCTTTCAGTGAAAGGAACACTTCCAACTTCAAAGTCACTTCCCTATCAGAAGGTTTTTAACCTCCTGTTAATGTAAGTCACACTGAAGGTCACTGTAAGGAAGACACAAGGGGGAAAAAAAAAAGGCAACTAGCGCTTCTCTATTTGCTTATACTGCAGTTTTGACTACTCCTTGTTTATATTTGGATCTCAATGTTTTTTGCACTTTTCATAGAGAACACATGAGAAAGGTATATGAAAATTAGAAAAACAATTTTAAGTATAAGGCAAATCTAATATCTGAGTCCTACTGAACTTGAGTTTCAAGCTAGCAGTCCCTTTAATTCCTCCAATTCACAGTACTTTTCCATTTTCTTCCTCCAAATCTTGTAGGGCCAGAAACAGACAACGTTTCCATGTTGTAACCATCTTTATAAATATTGCCTAATGTACATATACTCAAGCTTGAATCAGCCCTATATAGGAAATCCGTAACTTTTAGTCTATAGACACCTCTGTAAACAAAAATAAACGGCCTCCCCTCAGACACCTGAATTCAGGGCAGGCACGCAAAGCTGGCTAATTGTTCCAGAACTGATTCGCTGCTTCGGGAAGTTTTATTCCAGCTCTCTAGGCAGCCACCTTGGATACTCACTAGCAAATCAGTTCAGCTGTGATTTGGACACAAACTGCCTGGGTCTGGCACAACTGAGCTAAGATTCCACTTGAGCACAGCCCGCCTCCTCCGGGACGGCAGAACTGTCTGCCTGCCCAGCAGGCTCACCGTCCCACAGGAGCGCTTTCATTCCGTTTTGGCTTTTCTACTCCTTTTTGCAAGCTGGAATGCAAAAGCGATAGAGGAGGAAATTTTTACTTTTCAGAAATGTGTCATCCAAGATGGCTCAATTCTACCAAAGGCTCATGCGGCTCCTTATTCAATCTGAACTTGCTTGTACTATTCCTTACGAAGGGCTCTCCTGCTGTAGAGCGCAATAACAACAATTTGTACGACTGCCTCTGAAGGTAACTTCTGTTCTTTATACTGATGGGACAAGTAGGGAGTGAACCTGGAATTTTACTTCACCTACTTGTGCTAAAGTACCATCAATCAGTGCAGGTTAATCTATACCTTGACCATTCTATTTTCTCTATCTTCTCCCTGAAGATCTGTCAACAAAAAGAGCTGCTCGGCAAGTAATACCATCCTTTGGGAGTCCAAACAGCCCTGGTTGTTTGAACTCCATGGTCTTAAAGGTCTTTTCCAATCTAGGCAATTCCGTGATTCTGTTCTGAGGCATTTAGATCTGCAATGAAGACTAACAAAATCTGTGGGTTTCAGCCACATTTTGAAATAAAGGGGAGAAACCGGAGAAATACTCTGAAAGAATTTTATGAAATTTGTATCCTCACATAGTGTCTTGGGAGTCTAAATCCACTTAGCAGTAGACAGATGATCATACCACAAGCACCTGCACCACAGTGAGTCTGTTTCTTCAGGACCACATCTGCCAAAAACATTTGTGAAGAGCAAGCTACCTAAGGAAATGGTACCAGTTTCTGCTGTGCCCAGAAGTCCTCATCTACCTTAGCTGCAAGAGTTACAGCACCACCGTATCAGAGGTTACTGTCCTGGGTTTTGTTGAAGGAGGTTCCTAATTTGCATCAAGACAAACTTAAATAATTCAACTTAGTGGTCAGAACTAAATCAGATGATTGCACCTGAAATGGAAGCAGTTGCACACAAACTGACTGCTCTGCTAGGAGGCTGAGGTGACATTTCATTTCTGGAAGCAAGCCACAATCACAACATGGCTCATCAAAAGATGTCCATTTGGGGACTAACTACGTTGGTTTCAAAATGTATGTGTTTAACACAATGTCTTTCTATATGGCTTTATTTTGCCAGTTTACTTCCTAACAGAAAGAATAAGAAGAATTCAGTTATTTGGCATATTCAAGACCTATTATTGGTGCAAATGGGCAGCCTGTGGGAATGTTTCTATTCCTGCTGACAATATTGAACAGGCTCATCAGGAAGGAGATTTAAGTCAACAGATCTGGAAATCCAGTAACAAGAACTAACTTCAGTTAAATCTGTTTAAAAGGGGAGAGAGAAAAAGCCTACATGGCTACCACAAGCCTGAAGTAAAGTGTGTTATCTCATTTATGCTAATGAAGACATTTGCCTCTGATGTGGAAAATGTTTACAGGACCACAGGGTACAAGAGATTCTAATTACGAATCTTTGATCCCTTACTTGGTTTCTAGAGACAAAATGTGTTTCTGCTGTAATTCCAGTGAAGTCAGAGTTATGCCAAAGAGTAACTCTCTAGTTAGATACTCTTTGGTGAAAATGTCACATTATAGGAATAAAATAAAAGGAGATTTCACACAGTGTAACTTTTCTAGCAGGAAAAACAAGGTTTTTGAGAAATTCAAGTGGCAGCTGACCTTAGGAAGAAAATCACGGTACATGGTAAGACTTCAGCACTTGTTTTCCAGAGTATCAGAGTTGTGCTTGTTGTATTAACTAAAAATACTAGGTGAAAGCAACGTAACAGAGCTATATACTTGAGAACGGGAATTCTTGTCTCTTGCAAAAAGAGACACCTGTGTGTAAGAGTTAAATGAACAGACTACTGACTGTTCAGAAGTGACTGAAACAATAACCAAGCCTGTATTTAGCAGTTGCTCTAATTCCCACAATGACCTTCTTATCCTTGGCTCAAACATGCTCCAGAGCTTGTGACTGGCTCTCGATAAAACTCTCGTCTCCCACACAGCAGGACATCTCAGCCGGGGTTAAAATTTTTTACTTACTCCTGTGATACTTTTTGTTTCAGTGGAGATCCCAAGAAGAGCAAGTGAAGCTGTTTCTCAGGTACATGAGCCCATCACATGGAGACACACGAACTCCCAATCAGCTATCCACTGCCTTCACCAGTATCCTTAGAGGACAGCATCTGGCAGAGGGTCTTCTTGCTTCAGATCCACAATGGCAGTCTCCCTCCCCCACTACTCTTAGGAGTATCTTCATGCTTATGAGAGATCTTCTGAGATTCCCTGCTTGAAACCGCTTCCCACCATCACTTTATGGAGTACAGGGCACTAAGAATGATCTAAAAATTGACAGAGGGTTTCTAATCTAAGAGACTTTTCCAGGACTGGGATAGAGGAGGATTTCTAGCACAGAAAAGAGAAGATAGGAGGAATAATTGCAGAAACTGATGATTGATTGGACTCTCCCAGATATACTCCTTGATTTGCCTTTGCAAAAGATGGGAAATTAATCACAAAATAGATTCTTTAAGGAACACAGGACTCAAGGGTTAATGTGTAAACGTGAAGCAATTTGTTTAAATATGTGTTTCTTTGGCCAGCTTTGTGCTGTGCCCTGTCATCCAGGAAAGTCAGATTAGATTCCTGTCCCAGGGGTTTTTGTCGAGCTTTTTTTTTTTTTTCCTCCCCACTCCCTGGAGTGGCAGGCTAATTAAGGAGTGACAGAGACTGTCTCAAAAGAGTCCTGTTCAAATATCAAAGAAAGAGATGCAGCAAGACAGACAGACCTTCACTGCTAGCTGATGCTCAGAGCGGCTCTCTCCCGGTGCACCCTGCCACCACTGGCTTGTCACATGACATGAAAGAGACTCCGTTTTTCTTTCATCACCTCTCTAAACTAAGAGAACCACGCAAGTTGTAGGAATTAAAGCAGAGAAATCCAGGAGCAAGCGGAGAATCAGATCTTTGGTGTTTTAAAGTGAACCTTAAGCAGAGGAAGAAAAAAAGGGGGTGGGGGGGGGAATGTAACCTCACAAGTATCAGAGAGGAATGTTGCCTTTGTTTAGCCAGTGCCTTCAGCAAGAATGAAATTAGCTGGTGATAGCTGCAAAATAAAAATTGTGCCACTGTTACGAGGCAGTATCAGAGTTGGATGTAACTGGAATACGTGGCTCTCTAGCTCACGAAGGCCACAGGCCACTTACAAATGAACAGGGGGGTGAAGTGTGGAGTCACACAGCTGCCCAGAAGCAGCGTGGGCTTTGCTCCCTCGTCTCCAGCCACACAGAGAACTTCTTGCCGGTTTCACTTCGGCCATAACCACGGCACACCTTTAGGACTGCCTGGAACAGACCCAATGCTCTCTGCAAAACAACAGCTACTCTAACACATTCTTTCATCAGGACAGCTCAGGCCTTTAAGGGTTCAATCAAGAGGCAACAGACATAGGAGACTGTACATAGAACTGTAAAAAAAAAAAAAAAAAAACCCACAGGATCAGGGCAAGTACTTGCTGAAGACCCTACCAAGGTTATTTCTGGGTGCACATTTCCAGAAGAAAACTACGTCTGCCCATACAAAGAATTTGAAAGATTTATACCTCTCCGCCTGGCACAGATACAAAGCTGAAGAACAAAATGTTCCTGCACAGGCTTCTGTCCTACCACTTACTGTGGTCACTGCATGTCACATAGCAAAGCTAGATTTTTCACTGAGATCTTGACCACTGCTCAGAGGTTTCCTGTTTAGTACTATGAAAAGGTGACTTATTTATTATTATTCTTCAAAATTGTCTAAACTGGGTAAAATTTTCAGAAGCCTGCACCTCCACCTTGAGTTATTACATTTGCACAATGCCATAGGTGTGCACACCACATTAAGGAGAAATGAAACAGAGTCTGATGTGAGGAATTTACAATCTAAATTAAGCATAGCACAGCAAGGGTAAACAAAACACAGCGGCACAGGACACATACCACACTAGTGAGAGCTCACAGGATCTGTTCAGTGGGTGTAATGAACTTGATGATTCTTTTTCTCATGTCACTTCATTCCCCACTTCCCCCCCATTCATAATATTTAAATCAGCAGACAGTGAACTCAGTCTTCATCGCAGCAAAGCGAATGGCAACATTTCAAATTACTTCAGTAGCATCAGGATTTGACTTCAAATCTAGCATAAGAAGCAAGGGTGGAGAACCGTAAAAGAAGGCTATAGCCTAAAACGAGCGGATTTTGTGAGTGGTTTGGAGGAAAGTCGAGTAGCACAATGCAGAGGGGTCAGCGAGGCATCATCATACGATACATGAAAATGCACAGAAAAGTGTATGGCAGGAGAATGCTGGAGCAAGCTGAACCAGCAACCTGGCACAAGAAATAAAATAATCAGACATACGAGGTGAAATTCTGTTCCTAATTTCACCAATATAAAAACACTAACTTAATTGTGAAGAGGAGGAAACATGGTTGAAAAGAATTAGAAGGGTCTGGAGAGAGCAATGTGGTGCATTGAAGACAGGGACATGGTGCTAGAATCCAACAAGCAGATCAAAAAACATCACAGGGAGTCTGAGAGATGTGGGCAGGACCCACTGGTGGCCCAGTGGGGAGGCTGATATTTTTTAGCAATCATCCTGTTGTATAGCACAAGAGGGGAGGAGGCCCAAAGGATGAGAAAAGGGGCACTAAAGAAGGGGCTAATTAAAAATAGCAATTAGTGGTGCTTCAGCCTTGAAATTGAGACAGAAAACAATAGAACGACCTTTGTTATATGTAAAGCGTCAGCATTTCTGCTTGGGGAAAAAAAAAAGAAGGTAAATGCAATCAAAACAGGAGAATTTTTACAAAGCTAAACATGTGGTGGGTGCATGTCTGTAGGAATGCAAAATAATATAACTAACAACAGTCATGAAAAGCAGCATTGCCCGAGTTTTAGGGAGTTTCAGGCCAAAGACCTTTGGGACAGGTTGGAAGAGGAGGTGGAAGAGAACAGCAAAAAGAAATATAATCCTAACAGGATCTTAAAGAGTCATAAACAAAAGACAATAATCAACTGTGCATTCTGTTCTCCAAAAAGACCACGGGGACTTTCCGTGATACAGTAGAGGCATCGGGAAAGAGACCTCAGCTGCATCAAGAACCACCACGGGAATTAGCACCATCTGCTCCACAAAGCGCAGGAGGAGGGGGAAGGGGAAGGAATGGGCAACGCGCGCTGGAACTTGGTAACAAACCATATCTCTGCCCTGCAGAACTGCTCACAGGAGGTCAGCAGCACCACTGAGGGGAAAAATAGGCAAGCAAATGATTTCCTCCGAGAAAGAGCATCAGTCGCATATAAATGCGAAAAGTGAAATAAAATATAGGTTGTCGTGGTGGCGGCGGCAGGGAATTAAGAAGGAGAACGATTCCATTTGTTTGCTGGTGTACACTGGCACACTTCCAGCAAAGTCTGTAAGGTGACCAAGATTTACAACAGTTGTGAGGATCTGGTCCAATGAGTTCATTTTCTTGCATTGCCGCATTATGAATTTGGCCGAGTTAAGTTCCCAGGAAGGGTCCTGTCACTGTTACTTTATTTGGAATCAGCAACACTAGTGGAGAGGTTCCCCAGTCGGTGTAGGCATTGTGTTTACACCAGAAAAGGAGAACCTGTAGAGGTCACATTTTTGTTTAATGGAAAGAAGACAACTCGCCGCGCGTACGGCCAGATGCAGTTAGCCTCACTTAGCTGAGTGGTTCCAGGATTGTGGATGAGAGCAAGGCACCCCAAAATTCTACTCTTGCTCACCTGGGCAGTCTTGCTGACTTCATCCTTACTCTGGATGCTGCTTATCTGCAGATAGCAAAGACCAGGTCACGTGGCCAGTGCAGGGCTCCCAGCTGCTACGCAGGATCTGTGGCATTCTGCATTACCAGACATCGGATAGATGAGTATTTCTGTATGCAATTTTAAATGGCTGTAGTGTATAAGGACAGTTAGCATCTCCAGACAGACCAAGGTAAAGAAAGGCTGCAAAAGAAGCTGCTTAGCACTTTTGTCCTTTGAAAGTCTTCTGTAAGCATCTAGATAAAATATACATCTTTTCCATCCGTCTCAGAAAACACAACAGGCTTCATAGACCAAGTTTGATTCAGCTTAAGGTCCAGAAAGGATCAAATGTCAAGAAGAACTTAGTTTTCAAAAAAATCGATGAAGCTGCACAAAACAACAGCCTGGTCATTTTCCAAATTTGAGACTAACCAAGTATCGGTTCCAAGAGAAGGCCTCTATCCACAAAGGCTGGATCCAACAGCACATATGATCTCATGAGCGAGCACAGCAATTGTACCCTGTGTGGAGCCCAGACTGGGATTATGTGGCAGGGGAGCACTGTTAAAACACCTATTTCCCACTTAAATTCCTGCCAGGTATTCAACTGGATTTGTAATATTCTACCTCTTTTCTTCAGAAAACACTATTCCAAGGCAAAGCTCTATAGAAAGCGTTTACACTATTAACACGTTACCAGATGGAGGTAAACTCTAAGTTCCATTTACCACTTTACTCAAACAGCCAATGGGTTAGAAAACCACACATTTTCGTTATTTTGCTTCTTATCTGAGCTCTGCATGGGTTTACTAACTGAAGGTAAACCCACGTCACTCTTTCCAGTGCAGATAGCACCACTGCTTTTCCAAAGCAGACTGCATGCACTTCTTCAGTACAAAATTTACTTAGACTGAGCGATTTTGGAAATGGAACAAATAAAATCACACACAAGAAATGGGCCTTGATGTGCCTTCTTGACACGTCCCTTCTTTGTAACGAATCTACAAGATCTAAGTGGATCTATCCAAGCCTACGTATGTGGCTTGTCTTTCTGAATTCAAAGTCAAATTACCTTTGGAGTCTGGCAGAAGAGGTGAAGAAGCCATTCAAGCATGGCCAAAGGCTGAAGGAGCACCCTGAAGCACCACGGGCTGCTACAGAGCGAGCTGCTGTACACAGGGGATAGCGGCAGGAAGGGGCACAACTGCCACGTTAGTCAAGGTGTTCACACAGGGACTTCTCCTGTGACCGCTGTTCTTGAAATCAAGTTTTCTCTCTGATATTAAAGCACCCAGGCACTGAGGGGAATAAAACAGGATGTAAACACATGATAGAATCAGCCAAGGGATCTACAGAATGGTTCACATGCCAAAAAAGCCGTAATGCTCGAAACAGCATTAACAAGGGAAGGCCGTTGGGCAGAGTCAGGAAATTGAAGCATGCCAACTGCTCTTCTCCTGCTACTTCCTATCTCACAGAAAACAAAGGAGCACAACTCAAGAAACCAAGAGAGAGATGCTACCAGTCATTTGATTAACCAAGAATGAAACTCTGCAGCTCATCATGTTTGGGTTACTCTGAAACACTTCAAAAGCAGTTATGAAATTGTGCTACAGAAAGGAAGCTTAAGGCTTGCCCCGGTTTTTGAGGTTGGCCCCAATCTCTGTAGGGGAGAGAACCCAAGCACTTCTACAGGAGCAGGCTACTGGTGCTATGATTCAAGGCTATCTTTAGTTCCAGCAAACTGAGAACTATTTGCTGGTTATGAAAATCGTGCATGCACAAATGAGTGAAACAGGATGTGGCAAAACGACCAGAATCATTTAAATTTTATTCCAAATCAAGGCTCTGCCAGCCTCCATACCGTATATGGAACATTCCCCCTGCAGGTGCAAAAAGTTTCCACAGGATTTGCTCTTACATGTAGCATCCCACAGACTAATACCTTGAGAGATGCAACGGTTGATTAGTTGAATTATTTTTTTTTTCTGGTGTGGGGGTTAGAAAGGAGAGATGGAAGAAGCAGCGGAGAAATAAAACATGTAAGCTACAGGTTTGGGGGGGCGGGGGGTGTCTTTCCCTCTCAGAGGCCCAGCTCTATAAACCACATGTAATATAACAAACCACCTGGAGAAACCATAAACAAGTTAAAGTAAGAGTTTGAGGGAGAAAGACATGAGGCATCTCATAGAATGTTCAGGGTTGGAAGGGACCTCTGGAGATCATCCAGGCCAACCCCCCCTGCCAGAGCAGGATCCCCCAGGGCAGCCACACAGGAACGCGTCCAGGCGGGTTTTGAAAGTCTCCAGAGAAGGAGACTCCACAACCTCTCTGGGCAACCTGTGCCAGGGCTCTGTCACCCTCACAGGAAAGAAGTTTCTCCTCATGTTGAGGTGGAACTTCCTAGGTTCTAACTTAAAGCTGTTATTTCTTGTTCTGTTGCTGGGCGCCACCGAGAAGAGATTGTTTCCTTCCTCTTGACACCCACCCCTCAGATATTTATATATATTAATAAGGGAACACTCTATTCTCAGACAGGGATGGGACGACTGATTTTCATGACAGGAGATAAAGCACTGCAGATCGAAGGGGACACTGCTCTGCCCAACAGGACACCCCAGGTGAAGCCGTGGCCAAGCTGGAGGCGCAGGGATCAGGCTGGGAGAGCAGCAGCCAGGCAGGCACCCTTCCAACAGCAGCAGAAGCCCCCAGTGAGGAGATCCAGCTCACCCCTCCAAAGGGCACAGGGGCATTGCTCGTCCTACAGCAGCAGCATTTCCCCAATCTCAGCCTCCACAGCAAACGTCAGCTTTACCAGCCGCTCTGCAAGCCAAGCTGCACACAAGGGAGTACGTATGTTAAGAGAACCTCATCAGCAGGAAAAGAGCCTTAAGGATTTGCATTTAGACAGAACTGTAAAAAAGTGAAAGGGCTGTCTTCAGAGTGTCCCCTCTCTGCCCTGTCAAGCACAAAGGCTTTACTTCCACTACTGAAAAGCTTCAATGAGCCCAGACCCTGCGATGAAGTTGTAACTGGATTTGTTGATTCATGAATGATTTTGCTGAGGACAGGCGCTCTCTGCCTGGTCATGGTCTCGCTACGACTGTTTCTCCGTCGCTTCAACCTAGTTTTTGTTTATTCACTCACTTGGGTTTGGAAGCTGGCCTCCCACAACTGTCAGGAAAACATGAGTTAATGCCCCCATTCTGGTGCCTTTTGGACAGAACATCAGAATCTCAGCAAGAGATCTCTGACTACAGAAGGCACTAATTTGCATGTGAGGAATGGGGAGAGGGAGGAAGAAGAGGATAAATTGGGCTGGTCCTCATTCGCCTGACCATGAGTCAGGCTGGTCTAATGGTACTAAACTGAGCTAAGCAGATAATTCAGTGGGTGACCTTGCACCAGCCACTCATCTTCCTTGCATTTTTGTTTACCCGTCACAAAGCGGAGCAAAAGGAGGCACCTTTCCTGAAAAAAAAAACCAAACAAGCTAGCTTCCAATCCAGGTGAATAAGTTTTGGAAAATTAAATATATTCTGGCATACAAGAGCCTCACCTTGTCCCAGTTTGAGATAGGCTGTCATCATAGGGAAAAAAAGATCCAGCTAATAAAATCTGCACAAATCACGTTCTCTTTGTAACTTGGGGAACTTTGTAAGCAAGAATTCATTTTCATATGCCTGCTGTGTAGTCAGCCCATACGCAGGAATCAGGAACAGACAAGTTCCTATCTCGATTCTCAAAAGCTGCCTCTGGTTCTCAGCTCACCTGCAGTACCGCAAAAAGCGTAAAGCAGCTCTTACCCGCTTCTGTGGATTGATTTCACATTTTGTGAAATTCAGTGTTCTTCCTCAAAGTTTCACTCCAAAGCCCCATGATTTAAAAAATCACAGCTTTCACAGGTCTAAAAGTGGTTCTAACTCCAGGATTTGCAGAGAATACCTTGGACTTGTACCCTAAAGGCTTAAACTCCAAAATTTAAAGACAGGCATTCAAAAAGTCACCATTAAAAAAAATAATTCCTAACTTGCCTGAAGAAAAGCATCTCCCTGTGTCACAATTTTAACATTAGCCATACTACAGCCCTACACAGTGGACCTAAGCAGCAGTTATAATGTAGGCTTCTGATTTGCTCAACACAGCACAGACATTCAGAGAACTGTGATTAGAACTTCTTGAATTCAGAGCTCTTATTTACTAAATCCAAATGCAAAATTATTTTCTCACCTCTGTTGATCTGGAGGAGATCTGTTGCCCTCTCCCACAACAGTACAAAAATTTAAAGTCACAGAAAAGTGCATAAACTGACAATACATTTAAAAATGTCTTTTTGGCGCCTTTTGAATTACTAAGTAATTTCCACTTTAAAAAAGTATAAATTAGAAAATATCAAAACGGAAGTTTTAGAATATGTAGTAATGTTCTCTGAAAAATAACTTCAAATCTTTGACTTCGAAAATTAATCAAAAGTCAGCTGTGTTCTGTGAACTGCTTGGGTTTGATGAAGCAGCACACTTCAAAACAGCTAGTGAAAAAATTCCCATCTTCTCTAGTTTTCAAGAAATTGCCTCAGAAACTACCCACTCCCTCTATCCACCTGACAATTTCAGCACACAGCATTCTACTCTTGAGCGATAATCTAAAGAGGGTTCAGGTAACTCTTTCTTCAATTAGGAGGGCCAGTCCTGCATTTGTATGGGTCTTAGACATTCTCTCATTACAGACACGTGTATATCTAAAAGTTGCAGTTAAAAAATAAAGCAGTATTTCTGTGAGGGCTTTCAGTTCTTTTCAAGGTCTCTGAAGCAAGAAAACCAAAAACACGTGGGAAATTCAGAGAGGGAAGAAGCTGCCCTCCTAAAAGACTCCGCCTTCAGCCACACCTCTCATTTCTTTGTACTTCTTCCCATCCAAGGTCAGCAATACTACTGAACCGAAGCAAAGTCCACGCTTCTCTGTCAAAACTACAGTCACCAATTCATCTTTGCTTTTTCCACACAGCTCCTCACAACGTCCAACTCTTACACGCAGGGCACACGTGGCACTTGAGAACTCGGGGGGTGGTGGTTGTGTCTCGGTTTAGCTTCCTGGAGCCAATTAGGTCCACCACTGGCAACACCATCAGAATTACCTCCCCTGGAGAAAAGCCATGGGCTTAAAGAGGGTTGTGGGACATAAAGCAGCTTCTCATTCCTTTAAATGAAGGATTCCTTAATCTTTATAATGCAAGATGAGGGAGCCTTGTAAGATCTTGCCTGTAAGCATTCTGCAGATAAAGGAAAGAATCTGCAACCACCAAAATATAAGGAGGAGTACTTATTTTCCTCCTTCGTCACCCCCTCCTTGCCTAAGTTTAATACCTCAGCAAATGTTAACTCCCACCGAATCAAGTAATTCAATGCTTGCAGAGGACTCCTCCTCCATCTTCCAAATCTAAGAACTCCGTTTTGAATCTGCTACCGGTCAAGCACCCTCAGCAGACTGTGACCTGGATCAACAGCGTGCTTACACACGCAGAGAAGCAACCTCAGGTAATCATGATGTACACAATAATTATGGTTTGTCTCTCAGTTGCGCCCTTTTAAGGCTTTTTACAAGTATGCATCGACTAACCCTTAAACACACTTTTAGCGCATGCGACGTTTATTGTTCTCAGTCAGGAAACAAACCTGAGTCGCTGAGTAGTTAAACAACCTGTCCAAGGACACAAGTTGGGTGTCCTGACTCATTATGCCCAAAATCTAACTGCTAGGCATGCTTCTCAGACGAGTTTCCCCAGGCAGCTTGCAGAGTTCATTAACATTTTCAGGAAACACATAATCTGAATCGTCAAAAGGATTTTCCTGTCTGACTTGACTAGACAGAGAAGAGGAAGGAGGCTTTTCTTCTATAGATACATATCTCAGCCTCAATTTTCCTGTCCTCGTGGTATTGCCTGAGTTCAAGACAGAAGAGAGACAGATCGACAGGCTTTTTGGAGCCTCAACCTAGCAAAGGAGAGGTATCCTCTTACAGCTTCAGGTGTTCAGTGATAAGTGGCAAGTCTCATGCTATCTAACTTTACCAGGTATCAGGTGAGAGGGTCAGAGTTTCTGTTCCAGTTTAAAAGCCGTGCTTTCACAGAAAATGGGAACAGGCAACGCGTTCAAAAAGCGATACCAAATGGGGTAGAGAAGGGTGGAGGCAGGGCAGTAAGGACTTCATGGAGTTCTTTTCCAGTTAGGAGCTCCAGGCAGAAACCATCATTGCACTGCTACCTACAGTGCATCCGGATCAACTATTCTTACTCTGTAGCTGTAACCTTTTTTTCTGGCATTATGTTTTTCTTACATTACGACTCTTTGTTTCTCCATATAGTAAAGTTTTTTCAAGGACAACTATTTCAAAGGCGAATCTTTGCACTTCAGAATACCTGATCAAAAGTGAAAAATACAGGATCCTACCCCCATGCAAAAGCTACTGCTTCCAGCACTCCCTTAAAGTAGCTCTATAGACACACTTTAGAGCCAATAAATCAACAGCAGTGGACTCTACAGCTTTAAGCAAAGAAAACCCAACAAAGTTAAACATCCTGCATGTGTTCTGCTTTCTAAGGAAGGGATATTAAGTGATTAATATTAGTTCATTCTCAGAATGTAAGATTTGCAAAAACTCCATTATTTTTCCCATTAAATCTCTCTCCAGAGTGTATTAGAAATTCCTCAAACCAAACACTTATGGCCTAGACAGTCTTCATTTACCCTAGTCAAAAATACAGTTTAGGAAAGAAATTATTTCTTGAAAAATGTGTCTATCATACACCATGAAATGCTCACTTGAGGTAATGCAGGTTGTAAGCAAACACTGTTGCGCTCCACCCAGAGAAGGGAGCTGGGAGTTTTCCTCCGCTTCTCACATCCATGAACTGTAAAATAGAGTCACCCCAAGGCAACACTTCTAGTAGGAAGGAGAGACAAGGTGAGAAGAATGAGCAGCATCCCTTTAATGTTAGCAGGAATCATGTGTACTGTCTGAAAGAGATTACTTCTTTACAGCTGTCGAAAGCTGAAGGGAACTCTTCACTCTCCTAGTTCCAGGACACAAGACTGTCACCAAGCCTTTCCATCAAGTTCTTTGTTCTTTAGTGTGGCCAGCAGGGCCGGGGAAGCGATTGTCCTCCTGTACTCAGCACCAGTGAGAGCACACTATGGATCCTGCGTTCAGTTTTGGGCCACGCACAACTAGAAAGACATTGGGGTGCTGGAGCATGTTCAGAGAAGAGCAACGAAACTGGTGAAGGGTCTAGAGAGCAAGTCTGATGAGAAGGAGCTGAGGAAGCTGGAGCTGTTCAGCCTGGAGAACAGAAGGCTGAGGGGAGACCTTATAGTTCTCTACAACTCCCTGAAAGGAGGGTCAGTCTCTTCTCCCATGTAACAAGCGACAGGACAAGAGGAAATGGCCTCATGTTGCTCCGGGGGAGGTTTAGATCAGATATTAGGAAAAACTTCTTCATAGAAAGGGTTGTCACGCATTAGAACAGGCTGCCCAGGGAAGTGGTGGAGTCACCATCCCTGGAGATATTTAAATGATGTGTTGATCTGGTGCTTAGTGATATGGTTTAGTGGGGGGCTTGGCAGTGTTAGGTTAATGGTTGGACTTGATCTGAAAGGTCTTTTCCAACCAAAACGATTTTATGATATGTGTACTTCCACTACAACAGAACAGACCCAGAAACTTCTCAGAAATGGGTAACATTTTACTCTACTGTCCCTGCTGTCATGGGTTTAAATCTGGTGGGGGTTTTTGCAAAAGCAGGAATAGACTTGTGCAAAATTTCAAGAGCCTCTCATACCCCCAGGTAGGAGTTGGACCTGCCTCTGGCCAGGGCCAGGCCAATCAGCACATCTGCCATCAAGGTATTTAAGAGGTGACCCCATTGTTCTTTTCTTTCTTTTGGTTTTGTCTTGCTTTGAGCTGTCCTGTCTTTAAAGCTGGGGAGGTTTTTTTTCTGTTGGAGCAGGGGGAGGTGAGAGGAGAACAAAGGAACATCGCCTGGAGAAGAAAGAGGGGGAGAAAAGTCCCAGAGGAGGAGGCTGCTGGAGCAGGACCTTTCTCTGAATCCCCGGGGTGGTTGAGATGGCAGGAAGGTGACTGCCTGCCAGCTGAGAGAATTGAGGGTGGTGAGAATATCCAGGATGCGTTGGTACGTGCAGAGCCCCATGTGAAAGAGGAGTGAGACTGAGCATCAGCGAGGGATGTGCCTGAAGTAATCCGTGGCCCCGATGGACTCACGAGGAGGAAGAGGATTGCCTCCTGTGAGGTGGACATCACGCAGCAGGAAAGAGAGACTGCGAGGAGCCCTCTTTCTCAAGGAGGAGCTGCCATGGATGATGAGTAATGGCCAGAAGGACTGCACCCCCCACCCTCTGCCCTACCTCGCTCTGATGCGGGGAGAAGGCAGGGTGAGGGAGCAAAGTGTATTTAAGATCAGGTCGTATTTATTGATGGATTCCTCTCACTATCCTACTTCGTAAACAGTGGTGGTGAATTAAATCTATGTTTTTCTCCCCAAGTCACTCTGGTTCTTTACCCGTCATCTTAAATGGTAGATTATTACCCTCCCTATCCTTAATCTCAAAATCTTGAGCCTTTTTAGTTGAATTGTCACCCTCCACATCACTGTGGAAACCAGGGTGGGGAGAGGAGTGAGCTGGAAACCATGTACTTTTTTATCACAGTCAGCTTGAACCACTACACGTTTGCTCTGTTCAGCTTCTTTTCCATAGCATACACAGCCTTTGGGAAATTCAGTATGAACACTGATTTGCAGCACAGGAGGCCAAATATTGCACAATAATCGCAGGATAATTCAGATTGGAAGAGAGCTCAGACTGGAAGAGACCTCCAAGTCCAACCTCCTGCTCAAACCAGGGTCAGCTATGAGGTCAGACAAGGTTTCTCAGAGCTTTGTCCAATTTGGTCTTGAAAAACATAAAGGATGGAGGTTGCACAATCTCTCTGGGCAGCCTCTCTCACTGTTTGACTATCCTCAGGGTGAAAAAGCTTTTTCTTACACCCATTCTGAATCTCTCATTTCAACTTATTGTTTTTCATCCTCCTACCGCGTAGCGCTGCAAAGAGCCTGGCTCCATCTCCCTGATGGCCTCTCTGTAAGCACTGGAAGGCTGCTGTTAGGTTCCCACAAAGCTGTCTTCTTCAGCCTGAACTTGTTCAGTTCCCTCAGCTGCTCCTCACAGGAAAAGGGCTTCACCTCTTCAATCTAATGACCTCAGACAGTGATTTCTCAGACCATTAAGAAAAAAGTTGTTGAACATGAGAAAAAATTAAAACATTGTTACATAAGAAACTGAAGAGATGAAACTTGAGTAACATCACCTTTCAGACTATGGTAAACTCTCATATTTCGTAGGCTGCATATGAGGGGGGAGCAACCACCTGAGACAAGGGTTGCAGAGAGGGTCTGATGAAATTATGCAAGCAGGTGAATCTGCATCAGGACCACCTCAGTATGGCTCTTAACAAGCTCTGTCTCTAATATGACTGACAGTCAAGAGAAATTATAATATACATATAAGATTACATAAATAACATTCATGTAGAGGCATATTTTGTCATGCTTAACACACAGCAACTCCTAAATGTTACCAAAAATCTTTCTAAAGTCCCAGGCCTGTGACTTCACACCTCTCTCTCCCCTTCTCTCTCTTTCAATTTCCTAATTTTAAAAATGGAAATAGTATCACTTGGCCCCATCAAAAGAATTTCTGGTATTAGAACAGGTGCAGTGCTTTGAAGATGTGAACTGCTACTCTGAGCACCTTAATTCAAGGCGTGGAGAGCAAACAATGAGGTGTATCATAATTGCACACTTTTTTGATTGTTTTCACACTACACACAGTTACACAGCAGTGATTAAACATGCAAAATTCTGACCAGCCTGCGCTGGATTCAGTATAAAGCCTGGTAAGTCTCTTCACTGGCTGCACAAAATTCCTCAGCACAGTCCTTGAAAATATAGCTGGTTTCATGAAACTACTCTCCCACCCGTAGTTCCAGTGCACGTAGTGAAACTCCCGGTAGTATTTAAGGAGCAAGGGCAGAATCATAGAATCATTATGGTTGGAAAAGACCTTCAAGATCAACAAGTCCAACTGTTATCTAACTCTGCCAGGTCCACTTCTAAACCACATCCCTGAAAAGGAGGTGTGTTTCCTTACCACCGAGTCTGTAATGAACAGAAGTAAATACAGGGCAGGTTGTGGCTCCTTGCTTAAGGAGGTGGGTTAGGATAGTGGCAGTGAGGGAAATGAATCTCTGAGGCAGGCACATCATGCAAGCCACAGAGGTCTCCTTCTGCAGAGCTGCCCTGGCCTTCAGCACAATGTCTAGTGCCAGTTTTGAAGCCCTGTCTTGGACAGGGGACAGAACAAAGCAGGGCAGTAAAGCCATCCACCAAATTTCTACAAGAAACTACACAGCATCTCTTCTTGTATGTTTTTTTGCACACAATAAATGAGCACTGCTCCAAACCACGACTGGAAGAGGATGTCTTTAGGAACACTGCAACCCTGCTTGAAAACACTGACCTTCTAAAAAACCTTTGCTGACACTGGACTGCTTTTATTCTTCCCCCTGAAGATGAACGACATGATGCCTATGCTCTATTTGTATGCACTTGTGAGTCATGGACTGGGCTTTTGCACCACTTTGTCTCATATCTATGATGTGAAAGAATATGTTGGCCTTGTATGTGCTACTCATTGCTGCAAAAAAATGAGAGCACAAGGGTGAAACAGTCATTTAGGACAACATGAAAGAGTTGATTCTCAAGCCAGTATTTTATATACCAAGAGAGCCTGAGGCTCGTCTCAAAGCTCTTGGCATACCTTGCGCCGCTGTTAACACCTGATCAAAATGTGACAAGTTTCAAACGGAAGCATTTTACATGCTCTCTCGCTGAACAAAACACCATACCAGGAACATAACAGAGGCTGAAAGCTCACTTACCATGTCCTCATTTATACTGATTGATGCAGAAAAATAGAAAACAAAATACAAGAAAAACGACAAAATAGGGAACTACTCAAATTATTCTAGTGCAGATAGATTGATGGCAAGGGTGGGAAACTGCCTTTGTTGTATTTTTAGTGATGCTGTACATTGAGATGTTGTTGGGCAGTTATGACTAAATGCTTTCAGGTCATGCAAAAGCTGCAGGAACTTGAGGAGAAAGTCTCTCCAAGAGGAGCAGGGAAGAGGTGGTCATATCAGTTTAGCTGCTCACATGCAGGCAGGCCGAGAGGGAGATACTCTCGCAGGCTTCCCCTCAGGACCTCCTTGCCAAATCCAGTGGGCACAGAATCCTTTCTGTACCCATGAGCAAAATAACTAATGGTCCCTACAGATTCCCAAGAGAAGGAAGTGGGAATGGCACTGGAGAGGGAACCTGTTGTAGCAAACAGCCCCTCTGAGGATGGCATATGCCGTCTCTTTAGCCCAAGCTGTTGCGCTATCATGATAAAGCTTTCACTGAAGAACCCCTAGAAGACACTGAAAGCCCAGCTTTGAAAGCTGTGGCCAAAACAAGATTCTGAATGAGGCAGGTAACAGATCTGGCATAACAAATCCTGCTTAGCAATCCAAGGGTTAAGTCTATTTGCCAAAGCAAAAAGATCCTTGCTTCTGCTTCCTCCCAAAACAGTAACCCAACAAGCTTTAAGAGGCCGTTGTGCAATTGTTTTCCACTTTGCACCATGGAAAGACACTGGCTCTTGCTCTTTCCAGCAACACTCCGCCACAGTTCCTGCCTCTGCTCTTCAGTGGGATGAGGAGAAGGAAAAGGGATTTCATTCCATTACCAGTGGCAGGAAAAGTGACCAGGTACCCTGAGCTGTGGTACCCATTTCACCTCTGAAAACCCACAGGCACAGAAGGGTCTCTGCCCCACACCTCCCCTCAGGAGCAGGAATAGAGTTGCCACCAGCTTTTGCACCTGCTGCTGAAGCTGCGTTTTACTCCCCTCTGCCATGAGTGTCCTCCCACTGCAACCCTTCCCACTTTTTCACACTGGGCCTAGAAAGGATGCCTTGCTGTTGTTCTTCCAGAACTGAGCCTTCTCACCCAAAATCCCAATGGTACACCCAAGGATATCACATCAGGCCCCGCAAGTTGTCCTCTCCAAGGAACACTGTGGAGAGCTAATTGCTCTCATGCTCTTACATCGGCCAACACATGCCCATCCTGTCACTTAGCAGGGACCAGGAGCAGTGGTAACTGCTAGCTCTAATTTTTTGGGGTCAGAAACTGCTCAATTAGTGCAATGAAATTACAACCTAGTGGGAGCTACTTACAATACTGATTTCTTGTTAATAGCAGGAAGGAATTAAAGGAAACATCTTTTATTTGCATTACGGTCTGTCTTTTTGTGTCTTCATTTCCCTTTTGGGCTACAAAACCTCTTCTCCTACCTTACCACATCTCTACCATGCTTGCTATTCATTCCCCAGTGTCCTTTTGCCTGTCACTTCCCCATGCAGAGCCTTCCCTATCAGCCCTTCTCCAGTGAAACACTTCTGCTTTAGAATCCAGGCAGTGGTCCTCTCTGAGACTCCTTGTGTCACTGCACCTTTATCTCTGCTCTCACAACCTCCACAGGACTTAAAAGACTGTCACCACCACGATTACCTTACTCTTCCTTAGTATTCGAGGAGAGCACTGACACACAAACTTACTCTTTCGAAGAGTCCCTATTACAATTACAGGGAATCCAAGAGTTTAGTGAGGAAAAAAAAAATCTGCATACATTCCCCTATATCATGGGAATATCAGTTTGTTCAAATCAAAATGCTGCAAACCTTTTAAAGGACTGGCTGCCTTCACACCTGCAGTCTTTTCCTCTGACTTGTTCTCAAAGCAAAGCAGCTCACATATGTATGCACAACCCCCAACCTCTTGACCTGCTTCAACATTGGAAACTCATCACTTTGTTGGGGGTTTGCTTAAGTTTCGCCCACTTCCCTATGGCCTTTCCAGGAATTAAAGAAATAGAATAGCCTAACATCTAGAAATATTTCTATTTTCTTCCACTAAAAATAGCATCAGGTGAGCAAAAGATGGGATTGAGCCTGGCAGAGCAGCAAGGAGAGCATTCCCTGGGCCACTTCAAAAGAAGAGCTACACTGCAGAAGGGGACTTAGAAAGTAACACTTGCACAGCATTATCAATTACCTTAAAACTACCTGAAGATAGTTTCCAGGCACTCAAAAGTTAGAGAAAATCTAACTATAACTAGAACTGGGCTTACACACAGAGAAAGGCAGAAAGTGAAACAAAGGCACAATACTTCCATACACTGAACTATTAATACCAAATTCGAGCTCATCTTTCTATTTTAGTTTAACATCTTTTGCTCCATATTCAAGTGTTCGATACACCCCTCAGTATTTGGCTCAAAAGATGGCATATAAACTAGACTGGGTATTTTCTTGTGTGAGTGTTGGGGTGTTGTTTTTAATCTGTTATTCCACTTGCTAACTGGATGCCTTTGGTCACTGGGCAGACAGCGAAGCAGTGCAACGTACACAGACAACCTGAAGTAAAGTTGACAGGGGAAGCCTGAGACAAGACCACCCTCTGAGCACTGTCACTGGCACCACGGGCTGGGGTGAATGCCCTTTGCACAGAGTTAATGTTTGCATAGCATAGAATAACTGTTTGCTAAGCTGTGTTTAAGCACCTCTCTACGCTTATGCAAAGAGCAAGAGCGCATGGTGGCCTTCACACAGAATTGATGTGTGGGCAGGGGGAAACTACATAAAATTGAGAGAGAGATGTCATTTGAACAACCTTTTTTTTTTTCCAAACCAAAAAGTAGCTGTAACTGGCACGCAAGTGGCTTAGAGTGCAAGTGGAAATTAATTCCAGGGTGAATGAAATCAAATGTATGGGGGCGGGTGTTGCGTTAAATCTGGACAGCTTACTAGTTCTATTTTAGGTGCAGAGCAGTGGCCAAACTCACTCGAGCATTACCTTGAGATGTGCAGGGCTTACCGGGGGAAAGGAATGGCGCTTCAGGACTGCCAGTTAACCCCACGGGTTCTGAGCTCTGTGCCCTACCTGACTCAGTAGGGTTCTGCAGGTCATGCTGAACCCTAATAGTCATCCTAACCCATGGATGTAATTTCTTCTTTTACTGCAAGCCCCTCTTCACAATACACACACATTTTCCCAGCAGCCACCTGTAGCGGCCCTGCAAACTCATCAGCAAGTGGTAGAAACACACAATGATATCAAGAAGCAATTGCACAGCTTTTGCCTTCACCTTTGCAATGGAGACTTCCATTCGTACTGTGCCTACTCCCACACCCAAACAGGACTATGCCACATACAGGCACCAAGCAGATGCATTTACAGGAGCTGCTAATTTCTTTTGCTGCAGCAAGGTGCTCTGTAGGAACCTCACAGCCTCAGCTATTGCATTTGAGAAGTGTCTGGAAGTCTATCAGTGAAATTTAGAGGTTTGCACAATGACCTGCATCCTCTCCCACATTTCCTGACCCAGCTTTGAGGCAGAGGACTGATGCAATCTCAGCACTTAAATTCCTGTAGTAAAGGCAATCCTGTGGGTTTTTTGGTCGTGCTGCCAAAGTTTGTGTTTCATCTCCAAAGATTTCTCAAAAAAAGTGATGTCTAAGAAGTCAAATGCTGATACATAAAAGGAGCACAGCAGAGCTTCCTCCTGACAATCAAAAGTTGTGTTAATACCTAGCAAGTGCACCGAACAAGAGGGATTTTTTTAAATGTCTTTTACATAATGTGCACAGTTTCCCAGAAACATCTACAGATGTTTGATCAAGTGCCTAACATGTAACTTAATCATTCCGACAACCTACAGCAGCAGCTTCTCCTGTGTGAAGACAGGTCTTCTGTGGAGGAGCCCCAGTGTGGGAGGGCAGACAATTAGAAGGGATCCTCTCCTAGAAAAAGGAGTGAAATGGGGCTTGTGAGTGGGGAAAGAGAGAAGGCAGAGCTGGAAACCCCTGTAGCCAAACTATATCAGAGCAGCAGAAGGACCACAGCAATTGGATGCAACAGCAACAAGAACCAGGAATCAAACCACTTCCCAGAAATTCACAAATCAAGCAGATTCAAGTCACCTTTCCTGACACATTTTGGCAGGTCCAAAGGAGGGGAAGCCTTAAATAATTCATGCCAGTTTTACAATGTGTGCAGAGAAGGTGAGGAGCAGAATTTGTTATGCTCACGGCTACATACCTCCCCACTGAAACTTGACTTAAGCACATAGCAGGTACCTGGGACAAAAAGCTGGACTCCACGAATTTTTTCCATGGCTCCCTGAAATTTGATACCACCGAGTTCACCAGCAAATGCTAAGGTGAGTTCTGCAGCCTCTGATATGTTTAATTCTAAACAAGAGCATCTCTTTGTCTTCTCATCAGGATTCAGGTATGCCACTGCACAGCGTGAGGAGAGGACAACCACCTCATGTGCAAGGGCCATCAGCTGCCTTTCATTATAAATAACTGATAAGACACGTCTTCAAATGGCCACAGGAGCAGAAAGAGAGCCACACAGAAGAGCAAAGGTCACCTATGATTGTGAATCTGAGACATGACTAGAAAATTCATCCCATAAACAGTGACCTAGCGAGAGCACAAAAGCAAAAAGAAACTGTGCAACAGGACAGAAAGGACAAAAAAATGTAACGCTTCCTCTAGTCAGATCAGACCACTGCAGACCTCCCACGGGTTCACCCTGCCAGTTCTGACATACACACGCCAAATCAATGAATAACTAACAAGTATAGAAACAACTAATTCAGATTTTTTGCCTCTAGAATGAACCTGAATGGAGGTTTTACTTCTTATCTAGTCTGAATGTGAGGCCTAAGAACAGACACTGAAGATAGCGAAATTTGTAACTGCAACATCCATTAAACGAACCAGCATAAACCACTTTACATTCCCTCACAACTTTTAACTTCTGTAGCAGTTTATAACCATTAATCTTGAACTGCTCTTTGAGGAGACATATAAAAGATTTTCTCTATTCTTTGCATAGGGAAACAGGGGGACAATAAGGTACTGGACTTGGCTGGAAATGTACAGAAAGTCAATGGTGTAGGCAGAAACAGAATGCAAGTCTCTGCGTTACCGATCTGGATCATGCCATTTCCTCTGTACGGCAGCCAAAGCGCATGTTTAATAAACAGGTTGTCTCAGGTTGTTGCAAGACCTGGGTGAACTGGCACACAGATTTTCCCCTAGGGTTGACATGAAGGAGCAAATGTTGCAGAGAACAAAGTAGAGCTCTGGATATTCAGCCAGTAATCATAATTCCATCTTGCATTTCTGAGTCTTTTATTTTGAAACTTCTCAAAGCCTTTCTTGCAACACTTCTAAGTACTATTGGACTGCCAGAGCCCTGGAAACACAAAAACAGCCATATGGGGTCAGCCCAAAGTTCCATCTAACCTACGACTCTTTCTCAAAATTCAGCCAGCAAGGACTTCCTAAGGAGGAGCACAAAATATGGACAGGATAGCGCTATATTCTGCAGGAAATACACTGGTATATCCTCTCAACCTCTGGCAAACTATGGTTCAAATATCTTGGTATTCAATAGCCACTGAAGGATTTTCCTTCTGTGAAGCTGATGGTTTTTGAGCCCAGGTAGAACTTTGATACCCCACGCATCCCATTATAAAGAGTTCCACAGCTAGCTTTAATATCGAGTGAAAAAGTATCTGCTTTTGTTCCTTTTGAACCAGCCTCTTGATAATCTCATTTGATGTCCTAACTTCTGGCTTCAAGGAGAGAATGAACATCCATCCTCTATTTGCCCCTTCCATAACGCTCCTGATCTCAAAAACCTCTCATACAGAGAGGGTCAGAAATCTTTTTACTGACTGGAAAACCCAAATCAATTTAGTAATTCCTCATATGGAAGTTGTTCCTTTTGATCATCCTAGTTTTTTTCTCAGTACATCTTTGAGCTTACTGTATTCTTTGCAAGACAAGGAGGTCAAACTGCTCACAGTATTCAACAAGCAGCAAACTTTAGATTTATATAGTGTCATAGTAATGACGTTTGTTTTCGTTCCTTTCATGGTAATTCCTAACATTCAACCCACAGTACTTCCTTTCTGTTTCCCTTTCTTTCTTTTTTTTATTACCTTATTATTATTTTTCCCCATTTTTGAGCATGAAGCTCATATTTTGGTATATCTGTTATAATTCCAAGACTTTTCTGTGCCAGTAACAAGTTCTGCCCCATTGCTGTACTTGCTACTTTGGGACTGTTTTCCCCCAAATGCCTTAACTTACATTTACCTAAACCAAACATAATCAGCCATTTTAATGAGCCCATGCAGTTTCATGAGGTCCTTCTTCAACACTTTACAGCAACCTTGTGTTTTTCCCACCTGGCATACACTTAGCATTATCAGATAAGTTAGCCATCTCTCTGCCCACTTGCTTTTCCCGTTTGCAAGTATCAGGCAGCACAGGCCAAATGACTGCTCCAGCCGGGCCTCCACAGGTGACCTGACCAGTTGTTCCTGGCCTGTGTTTCCAGAGTTTTAACCAGCTGTGCCTCCGAAGGACTTCCCAAGGCAGCGTGGTTCCTTTAAAAGCTTCTAGAGAAAAACATTATCAAAACCATTTTGAAACCAGGCTGCCTCCGTGGCAGTTGAGTGGGAGGGAAGCTCTGCTCCCCAGCTGCAGGTGCCTTTCCCACGTGTCCTACCCTCCCAGCAGGGCAAGGAGAAGCCGGCTCTGTCCTCCCCCAGCTCTCTGTTCCAGTTCCTCCTACTTCTTCCTTTCCCAGAGCCAGAACACCACTGGCCTTGGCCCCTCAGCCTTAAGAGAGGCAAAATGCAGTTTCACCCGGGCTGCTGGGAAGCCCCCAGTCCCTTTGGAGCACAGGTGTCTGCAGCCCCAGGGAGCACTGGGGCACCCAGAGCAGGTGATAGTCTGAGTAAGAGTGATTTTGTAAGAGTTCTAGATATATAAATGTGCTACCAACTTAGAGCAGAAAAACAAGTGCCTCACACAAGCACTGGCCCCTGCTCTGTAGCTACAATTTTCCTATGAAGCAACTCTCATCACTCTTCAAATAATCTCCATCTAAGCGAAGGTCTACCAACCCCAGGACTCTTTAGTGGTATTCTGGAACAAATAGGGATTGGGTCTATTATCAGTCATGACAATCAAGTTCACTGTCGTATTTTATATGTTTATAAATATGTAAAAGGAAACATTGAGTGGTAGTCTGAGCAGGCCTGTCAGAAAACAAAACTACTTTGCATAACTCTGACATAAGTGACACTTCTTAGGGACCAACAGTACTTTTAGCTCCTCTCTGATGTAAGTGTGTCTCCTCTGATGCCCTCCCCTGCATGGAAAGCCATTGATTCCCCTTTCTGGGATCAGGTTCTAGTCTACACACACCTGTTGCATATTGATTCTTTCCTACCTACTTTAAGTTCCCACCCGAGAAACTGTTAAGCAGTAAATACAGAAAACCACAACCACACTCCTAAAATAAGGTGCGGTTTAACTGTAGCAGTAGGAACAAGGAAGAATGCCAAAGGTTTTAAAATAAAACCTGTTTGTGTCTTCTCCAATTGAATTCTAACCTGCTGGGAAGATGCAGCAGCAGATCTATCTGTACAGCAGCCTGTTCCCGGACAGTAACTACCCAAGGGAGCACCATTTCACCTGGGGAGAGTTATTCCTTCTGCCCATTTGCCAGGGTTTTTTTTCACTTTGCTAATCCAAAACTAGTTCAAGTGTGATCCATTGGAAACTTCCATGCCAGCTGCCCACCTGTTACTGTGTAACACTACTTGTAGCTTTCATTTATGGATGTTCTTGGGTTTGATTTTGCTCCATTCTCATTTCAGATCAAAACCCTGCTATTAAACTAACCTGAGAAATGACACAATAAGCATCCTTCATGGACAGCAAATAACCAGAGAATACACCGCCATCCAAAACATTGCAGAGTAGCTCCAAATCTCTCTCTAGAAAGATGAAGATTTCTGAATAGCACCATCCTGAAACGGCTCAGTGAAGTGAAGCACCTACAACGAGTTTTGCACAGGAACATCCTGGGAAGTTTAAAGGCAGCGGCTGGTCTTTCCCACCTGGAAGTACAGAACCACTCCAGATGAGCACAGCTTCTCCAACAGAAGTAGTTTTGCAGGTATCTCAAACTGGGAAGCAACTACGGTGCAGGGCTGTAGGGCACAAGAGGATCATTTGAAAGCAGAGAGAATTAATTGTACGGTTGGTATTAACATATGGATGAAACACTGCTTTAAAAGTTCAAACAGCAACTGTCAGCTGAACAAAGTTGGCACAAGGGTAACAAATGAGTTTTGCGATTGTGCTATTTTTACTATGTAATACCAATACCGTATAAAAGAGCAAATGTTGTGTATATGTTCAATGCCAAGCCTAAACCATTGCTAACAGTGTTGGTATGATGTGATTAAAATGTCACCATCATTATCTGCTGAAAGGGATTTTATCCCCCTCCTCAAGCAAGTGTTTTCATTACTGGAGCTTTACCAGACATGTTTGCGAGAAAGGTGAAGGAATAACCCAACTCAAATATTTAAAAGCATTTAACTGCTCTGCCTCATTGACAACTGTATGCCCTCCCTGGGATTTTTAAGAGCTGCTGACACTTCACAGAAAAAACTTTGATAAACATAGTATTGAAAAACAATTTTGCCAATGTGTCATACTTTCTGTCTTGCCCTCACTAGGAGAAGGACCTACATGAAAACAGAACCTTGACTCTTCAGGTAGACAAAATGTGGATCTGAGCAATGCCAAAGCCATGTGAATGTTTGGATCCCGCCCATTAAAGATATTTAACTTCAGATCCAGGTTCCATTGTCTAAGCTCGCGCGAAGTGCTCAGATCCAGGATTTTGTTGCCACCCATCCCTGTTACTAAGAAGTCATCTCCTGCCTGTCCTCCACATTAAGCTATAGATTTCTGCTAAGGATCTCATATGTCAGCACTTGCTGCCACATTGTAAGCATCGGGTGGTACCAAGTGTCTGAGGTGACATGAGATTCTGAGTATTTAAGCGGAGGGAATAAAGGGAATTTTCTTTGGTAGTACAGTTGTCTTGAAATAACATAGACTTGGTTTGTCTTTCACCCTGGCACAACTTTTTAGACTTCAGTGAAATCACACTGGCTGAGTACAAACAAAAAACACAGACTGTATGAAGCTAAAGGTTGGTTTTTTTTTTCCACATTCAGTGTGTTGAAACAACACATTCCAGCCCAGCCATAGAAGTTCTGTGCTTACACGGCAGCAGGAAAGCAGAGATTCATCCCAAGTCTCCTGCTCTGCAGATTACTGTGAGCGAAGAAGAGGAGCAAGCCAAATTTTCTCAGCCCAAAAAGATGCCAAACTGGACATATTTTTTCATTTTTTGTTTAAAAAGAATCACATTTCAGCAGGACTTGAGCTCTCTTCCTTCCTGATTTAGCTATGCGGGGCAGAGCAATGGAAATGCTGGATTTCTGAAGTGCCACCTATCTGATCCTCATGCATTCTGCAGTCTCACAGCACCAGACAACCTGTCACACAGACTCCAAAGGGGCTACTTAGTTTGATTGGAGAGAGCTGTATTTGACCACAGAATCCCACCGTCCCTTCCTCTGAAGGACCAGAGACAGGCAGTGATTGTTGGATGAAATGGAAAATATAATCAACAACTCTTCTATTCCCACTTCTCCACTGCCTTGCACTTCACACGGTCATTTACATCCAGGCAAAGCGGATGTGAAACACTTCCAAACCACAGAAGTGGTAATTTACACTCGCTTCCGCTGCATTAGGCACGAGACTGAAGAACCAGGCCCTCCCTTACAAGCAAAATGTCCCCGACAATGACTGACAAGTAAAACATAGGCTGTGTAATTACACTTGTTTTGGAAAACAGTCAATTTAGAAAGGTTACCATAAGACAGCAGTAAAAATCTGCTCCTGAACTCCCAACATCTCAAGCCATGGCCTTGTCAATAGTACACGGGGTGCAAAAGATTATGGTCAGCTCAGGCCATTAGTTTCCTTTCTGGGCAGGAATCCCAGCATAACAGATACTTATGCATATTCTGTCCTTATTTTATCTAATTACAAATATCTCTCTAGGGATGGGGAGGGGAAAAGAGGTTTGATCACACGATTTTAGGTCACTTATGCAAGGGATTGCTGCGGCACGCATCAATCCAAAGAGTGCTGTAATATTCTAAAAGTTTCCCAGAGCCCTCCAATAAGAAACAAAAAAGTATGTATGTAAATATAGGTTCTTTTCCTATTTATGTGAGTTTTTGAAACTGACCAGCAGGAAAGAGCTCTTCCCTATGTTACACACACACACAAATATACATATATTATGCATATACACAGTTTCCTCTGAATAAGACCAATAACATCAGAGAAAAATGGAACAAGGTCATTTAAGAAAAAAAAAATCAACTTTATGTTGCTCATTTAGATTTTTGCTTAATACTTGCAACTCTGGTTGAACATGCAACATCGATAAACTTTTCAAAAGCCACATTTAGGCATGATCTAATTAAAATAAGTTAATATTAAAGCAGAATCGTCCCTGCTTGCCCTAGATGGATATGGCCTACGTCTTCTGCAGTCCAAGAATAGGTACAAAATTGAACAACTACCGTCACCATCACAAAGTGCTTCAAACCTGTTTCTGAGCGCTTCAGATCTGCTCCTTGCGCATGGGAGGAGTGGAATACAGTAAAATTTAAGGAATTTCTTTAAGAGAAAAATGCAAGAATTGTTTGAAACTTGTATAGAAAGACCACAGGAGTTACTGGCTGGATAATCACCTTGGAAAAGGACATGCGAATTAAAGTGACACCCTTCAGGAACAGAAAACAGTAATAACAGAAGAAAAAAAAAATGGATCTTCAAGGTCAAGAAGTGTAGAAACAACTGCCAAAGTCAAGAGTTAAAACTTGCAAAAGCTATTACAAAACAGTAATATTCTGCAAAGATCAAAACAAAAGTGATCAAAGAAAGTTTGGCTGTTTTGCAGTTAGAGTGGTACATAGATGAAATATAATGTAGGTACAGGCCAAGAGCTAAAGGAACGCATCCCTCAGTGGGATGACCGAGGCGGAAGCCACAGAGACATCTGGGAAGTCGAGGCATAAATTTTGACTAATCGCTGCGCAAGAACTGCGACACAAAACCACACATCTATGAGCAAGTTCTTCAAACAGATGCTGCAAATCACTGTTACTACTTAGGTTACTGAAGTATAGTGAGCAAAATAAAATACTCTTTAATTGTTTTACAACACAAACCTCACAAATTATTGCAGTAGGGCTAACTGAGCCAAAGCTTACCCGCCTGTGGTTTAAGTGCAAAATGATTAAGGACACTCCTGAACAAAGGAAAAAACAACCAAGACCCATACCTTGTGCCAGAGTAACTTGACATCTTGTTTTCATAAGATGCTGCTATCTTCTTAGCTATTTGGACTTTCAGAAAATGTCTCATGTAGTACTATATGAGAAATTACCAAAAAGTGAGAAGATGACGGTTAGTACAAAAAAGTTGATGTGGCTGAAAAACAACTGAAAGAGGGCTGGACACAAGTGTAGTCCTAAAAAATACAGTAATTCTGGAGTTCTAGAAAGATTGGTCTGGAGCCTGATCTTACTCAATATTTCCATTAATGACCTTGGCACAAAAAATGTGTGTTGATAAAAGTTGGCCACTTACACAAATTTGAAGGGACATCAAGGAAATTAAGAATATCAGGCAAGAAAAATTAGATGGAGTGAATTCAGTACAAATTTCACTTAATATCCTGAAGACCATCATCATCTCAACAACAACAGTTGAAAGGACAGGAGAAGGAACATAACATGATCAGTCTACCACAGGATGACTGTGAACCACCAGCATGACACAACCACAAACAAATGCAAAAGCAAGGTGCTTCCAGAAGAGGTAAAAAAATCAAGTTATTGCAGAGGGCAAAGTCTCACCTGGAACAGAGTACAGTTCTGTCTATTCACAGTCAAGAAAGTTGAATGTGAGTAATTCAAGTTGAAATAGAGAAGACAAAGACAGTAAATACTCCAGCGATCAAAGGGAAGGAAAAGATAGCACAGGCATTTTAGGATAGCAAAACAAAGACTAAGCAGGCTTATAATAGTGTCATACAAATGTACGATAGCAAAGAGGAAGACATGGAGGGAGCAATAGTATTTAAACTAACAACTCCATGCTGGCACCTGAACAAATGGGTATAAACTGGTCACAAGTAGGGCTAGGCTAGGGATTAAAATGCTATTTCCAGCCATCAGAGCAGTGGGTTCTGGAACCCTCCCAAGAGAAGTAATGGGAACAAACAGTCCAAGTGGGGATTTAAGACAAGGACTTTTCAGTTTATGAGAGGGATTATCTGACGTGGTACCAGGGGACTGGACACGAGACCCAGGAACCCTCCTTAAACCCACCCTTCTATTAACTGAGCCTCTGTGGCCAATTTGGTCTTTCTCTTCTCATCTGAAAGTACCCACACAGGAACCAATTAGTGCCAAGGGACATGGTAGCCTTTCCAACACAGGTACCTACCCACTAGAAACAGGACCAAGCTCACACACACACTCAAGACAATATCAAGCACAGCCTCTTTCTGCAATAGGCACCCTAGCCCAACCTGACCTTTGGTGGCAGTATAACACGCAAGAGAATCACATCTCCTTAAATGCTTTGCCAAGAGATCACTCATGCCAGCATCCAGACCATTCTCTCATAGGCAAGTGCAGAACTCCCTTCAAAGGCTGTCTGTATCAAACCCACCAGTGAGCATCTCCCAGACACTGCAGCCTCCAGGGTCTCTCTAGTCTTTCATCCAGTCCCATCAGCCAGCTACTGAGAGGTGACCTCTGCGTCGCGGGTGCTGTCTGGAACACCACACGAGAACTACTGGCCAGCTTAACGAGGTCTTTCTAACACGCAAAATTAAAACCCAAGGGAGGCAAAATGACAGAAACCAAAAGAAATATCCAGGTTTAGCACAATCTCCTCACGCTACAACTGAAATTTTCAAGAAGCTTTTGTATCAGCATAAAGACCCAAGACTCAGCATTTGAGCTGGCCCCTATCGGAAAAAAATAGTACTTCTAAAGACAAAAGCAAAAGGTCAAAGTCCTACAGCCTTGAAAATAGATGTGTCGAAGGGAAAAACCTGACAGGTCCTGATGGATAACCATGCTTGAGGGAAGCTGCTGGAGGAAAACTGCTGCAGCAAAGGCTGCAGGGAATTACTGTTCCAAAACCCTGCTGTGGCAGAAAAGGCACATGTGGCTGCTAGAACAGGAGATGGACATGGTTAATTGACTGGGAAAGTTTAGCAGAGATGGAATTAATGCGAAGAGCTCAGAGCCCAGGCGTGCAATTCTGTTATCAAGCGAAGGAACCACTCGGCTGGAATCGCAATCCATTTTCAGGTCAGAGCCTTTCCCAAAGGCAGAGTGCTCACCCCCGTCTGTTCCTTCTCTTCCCCTCGGAGGGTGAACAGAGGAGAAGGTAGCTGGAAATACCAGCCCAGGAGACAGGCTGCCCTCCAAGGGCCAGCCAGGTTCCGACTTAGCATGGTGCATGTTTAGCAGTGAGGAATTCAGAAGACATGTCAGGAGAGACAACCTCTCCCAACCCTAAAACTTTATGGGTAAGTTAGTTGCAGCAACAAAACCAGAAAGTTAGTAATAGGGGAGGAGGGAATTTCCTTTCAGATCTACTAAGCAGAATGAATACCTGAAGCAGATACATTTGCAATCTGCTCAGATGAGAATGCCAGGAGTCAGTAACTGTGGAATGGCAGCAACAACATGGAAAAAAAAATACACCCAAGCAATTATTTTTTTCAAGTAAAGCTGACTGCAGAGGAAAATAGGAAAGACACAAACACAAACCACAGACCAGGCGACATAGATGACCTTATGGAGTGATGCGCTGCCAATGTTTTAATAAGCAGCACCCACGACTGTGTTCCTTTCAGCTAGCGTCTCAGAGTCACTTTTCCAAAGCAAGGGAGAACTAGATCTGAGAACTTTTTCACTTCTTTTGCTATTTTAACGGAAGGGCTTTAAACACACATATACTTACAAGTAGCCTTGTAAAACAGAGTCCAAGTGTTCTCACACCAATGACTTTAAATTCAATGCAGGAAACGTACCGAGTAGACCGTTTGGTGTGCAGCAGGAATATACTGAAATGCAAAATTACTTTCCACTTGGTTCCTTTCCACGGTAAAAGCTTTGCACCCTAACTGTGCCTCTACCAGTTCTAGGCACAAACCACTGAAAAAGATAGCTTAGCAATATTTGTCAATGAACTTCCTCCATCAGACCCAGGCAGACAGTCCATTATCCCACTCTTCCTCCATGCCCTTAATTTCAGCTCAGACATGGAAGTGCTACCAAGGAAGGATTCCCATTCACTTTCCAAACATTCCTCATATACCATCTAACTCTCAACACCAAAAGCAAAGCATGTGGTGTCTAAACCTTCAATTCTGTCAATAGTTGATGGTGTGACTAGCGTCACCATCACCAAGTCACACCACCTCTCCCCATCAGAAGAGCAGAGAAAATCCCACAAAAGGGACTGCGATGCTGACTTGAAAACCATGATTACAAAAAGCACTTTCCTGCTCTGATGTGAAAGGGCCACAGACTTTACCTTACAAAATACATATTTTTCCTAATGTTTTCATGCTGAAATCCTCATTCTATGATACATAAAATTCCAGGTGGGAGAAATTTTGTATAGCTGTTTTCTGCTCAGTCTGAAGAAATCTCACTTGGTAGAGCTACTCACAGTGGGCAAAGGTAGATTTGGGAAGGTAAAGAGGGACTCTCCTTTAGACCTGCATATTTTAGCAACAGGTAACTTCCCTTAGTGCCTCCTCTACTCAGCCTCACTAGCATGAGAGTCATATCTGACAGTGAAAATAAGTTTATGACCTATCTATGCCATACCACAAGTCAGGTCAGAGTCAATTCAGTAGGCTCTGATCTGCCATGTTGCAGCCACAAAACAAAGCTGCTCCTCCCTGTGCACAGAGGCAGAACACTGAAGTGAGTCTTGTGCCAAGACAGCACCAAAATGCATCATCTCATCCTCCTGCAAAACACCAGGGTGGATCATAGAGGGTCCCATCCTCCCAGGCCAGAAGCCCTTAAAAAGTTTCCTCCACATCCTGTAGTGCGGGCCCTGAAACAAACATTTCATTTGGGGAAACAGCTCAGGGAGAACATGTGAGGAAGCAGAGCAACAAACAACACGAGGTGTATATAAATCCAGATAAAATATTAAAATCATTAAAGGGTTGCTGCTTCCTGAAGGTTGGAAAAAACGAAGAGAGTTAATTAAAAGCAATCTCCACACAGTGCTGAGCCAGCCTGCCCTGATAAATCAACAGCTTGGACTGCGCTTGTAGAGGTCAGTGGGGGAAAGAGGTTGGGAGGCAAGGGAGGGGAAAGCCAGAAGGAGATAAAACATGTAACTGAGACTATCGACAAAAACAAAGCTGATCTGGTGATAGGAAATGGAGAAGGGTTTTCTACATATTCCCTCCATCCTCATTTTCTGGTTGGATCTCGACCTCAGGGATGCCTGTTTGCCATTAACATCACACCAGCTAACCTGACCGAGCCCCCAGTCATTTGTATCAGTGCGGGAGAAGAGAGAAAAGAGAAGTCTTCCAGGAGGCGTTAACATTGCTTTTATCCCTATGCCACTTGGTCACTGAGGACTAACATCATCAAAATTAACAGAGGGGTGCACCCTGTTTGGAGAAGGATCTCCTGAAAAGTAAAGGGTCAGTCAGATATGATGAAGCAGTAGAAGTATCTCAATGTTGCAGCTGAGAGGGTTTTTCCACACCTGTGGAGAAAGAGGTCACTGAAGTCTTCCTGTCACCAACTCTCACCCATCACATCTCATGTGCCTCTTAACCTGCACTACTCTACCTGCGAAAGATACTAATCCCCAAATTAAAATTGTGCTCCTGATTTATTCTGTATTTCACATTAACAGGTATATGCTAATGAACTGAAAATTTCAGGGATAAGGAAATACTGAATAAGGAATACTGAATACTGAAATACTGAATACTAAATACTGAAATACTGAAATACTGAAATAAGGAATTACTGATAGAAAACACAAAAACCTACGGTCTTCAAAAAACCTTTAGTAGTTTGAAAAAAAAAATCAGGGCAAGCTTGTAGATACAAGTGGATTCATGTTATAATTTTCAATATTGGACACAGGTGAGTGATTTATCTGAATGCCCAGCAGGACAGCAGCTTCAAACATGATGCAGTTTTAATTCATGGTCAAGACCAAACAAATTTAGCAGTACAACAGTTTTCTGAACTACCATTTCCATTATTCTTTATTCAGATTGCATAGACTTTAAAGTAATCATAAACATAAAACATATTTGTCCCCATCACTGACTAAATGCAGTCCCTCAAGAAACGGTATTGAGGTCATAATACTTGAAGAGCCACAAACCCACAGATGACTTTCCTCAAAACTGTTCTTGAAGGGAATTGAAATATGAACATTGCTTTTCCCTTGAAGAAATAATACTAACTTTGTGTCTCTGCTACAAGTTTCTCTACAGCACTGTTCACTGGATAGTGAACTATCTGGGCTACAACCCCAGCCATTTCAATTTTTCTTCCAACTCTGTGACCTAATCACATTAGCCTGTGGATCCACAAGAACACTAGAAAAAGCTGCAAAGTTCTTAGAACTCGACCAAAAATTTCACAACCATGTGACACAAAGCACAGAACTGGTGTTCGCTTACTCCTCTGAAGCATGAAAAGCACCCAAAACATTTTCAAGAGGAAATTTTGTTCCAACAGGCATAATCCATCTTCCTGTGGCTAGCATGAAGCCAACTCAAAGCATAAAAGCAGCATAAGTGCTGTCCTTTGCGTTTTGGCAGAAGTAGCATGCCCACATCCGATCAGATCAAATCAGCCCTGCCAGCTGATGCGGTAGGGCAGCCTGGAATTAACCAACTCGGGGCACGACCTTATTTCACTGCGCTGCACCTGATTTTCCTTGCACCATCCAACCTATTTAGATGTCTGAGAACTAGGAAGTCTGGAAGCATCACGCCATGTGTTTGTAGGGGATTCAGCACAGTGTCTTAACCAAGGCCTTGTGTCTTGTGATACAAGACAATTGTATGTCTGTGATTAAAATACACTCTGCTGAGAAGAAACAAGTGGTAGAAGCTGTAAGTTATGCAGGGTTCCTTTCTTTTGCATACTAAGTTTTTATATGTGTGTTATAGTTGGCTTTTTTTTTTAACTTATCAGAAAGCAAGGACAGCCTTACCAGATGCCGAAGACCAATACAACTCACTGTGTTGTACGAATGGAGGAACCATCCTCAGGTCGGATTGGTTCCGTCACAGGGGACTGCAATATTAAACATCAATCCCAGCCTTTCTCACCAGAAGAACAACACTGAGGTAGTCAGTGTCCCCACCAACACCTGAGCAAGGGACTCTCTCCCAGCTACAGCTCAGCAGAATGCAAAATTCCTGACTCGGGATTTGGCAATCGCACACTGCTGATCGCAGCTGCCTTGTGCAAACTCATCAGTCCCCGTCCCTGCCCTCATTGCTCCACTGCCTCCCTGTGAAGCCTTCCCTCAGACAGTGCCAGGGTGCCACTAAAACCTTGCACAAGGCTGGAATTGCAATTCTTTGACCACCCCCAGCTCAGGCAGGTAACCTGAAAACTGAGACACACACTACCATACTCCTGCTATTCCCATACTGGAGGGGATGGCAGTGCGAGACGGATATTTGCCAGCAGCTGTGGAGACACTGCAGTATTCTTATCCAAGACATTTGCTGGGAATCTGTGGTTAAAATACAGTCTGCTGGGAAATAAACCATATATAACAATTTAAAAAGAAAAAAAATCATATTTCTAATAATTTAGGATATTAAAGACAAATAGGAACTTGAAACATTCAGTATTCAAGCACCCACTTATGATATTTGTGTTACAAGTCACTCAGTTTAGGCAGTGAAAATATAGTGGGCAGTTTTGTTCTTCCTTTTGAAGTAAGAAAGAAGAAAGGAAGCCCACTTTCTGCTTCTCACGCACTAGTCCAGTGTATTTGGGTTTGTCCCACAAATTGTAGAGAAGTTTTTAAAGACAAGAAAGAAGGACTTTCATCTGAAAAACGTTGTTTAAAAAGAAATAAATTTAAAAGTATGCCTTCTTTTATATTCTGTCAGTGAGATAGCTTTCCCTGAAAGAAACAAATGAGTGCTAAGACTGGGACCTGCACTAAGGAAGTGATTAACACACCTCAGTCTCTGCACCCTGGGTGAAGCTGCCAGGCAAAGCACAAAGAGGAGCGCAGTCCTACAGAAGCCTTTGCAACAGGCCTGAAGCAACGTTGCCTTGGTGCAGCTTCTCTGTACGTGGGAGTACGGCACCCCAGACAGGGAATCCTCAGATCAGAGGTCGGTCTGTCCAAGGATGAGAAAAACATCAACTCCCAAAACAGCTTCATTCCACTTCTACAAATCCTCAGGGATAAACAACACAGGGATGGTTCTCACTCAAGGCAACATTACATACAGACAACGCAGTGATGAGCCCAGAATAAATACCAAGATTGTAAAATTCATCTACCAAGCAAAGAAGTTCAGCTCTGACATGAAAGGCAAACCAGAGTGAGACTTGGCAAATGACAATACTAAACGACGGTTTATTAGCAGCCAATGGGGGCACTGAAATGGCTCATTTCGGAACAGCAGAGGTACGGCCAGCTGTCATAAACTGCAGAAGACAGATGTACAAGATGGACAAAGTCTGCTCTTGAGAGCAACCTCCAAATACCACACGCCTAGTTTCAGGAAAGCAGAGGAAGAAATCAATTTTCATTAGGCTACACAAAGGACAAGCCACATTACCTTCACCATGGCTCAGAGTGAAGACAGAGCCCCACTTTGCTTTGTGCACTGGACTTCTGCACGGTCTGGGTAAGCTATTCCCACTGTGAATCCTATCTGACAGGCATTATGCACCCACCCATTGCGCATGTGCTTACCTTGATATTATTGCACTCTCCAAAAAAAAAAAAAAAAAGAGAAAAAAAAGATCACACCTTTGGGTCTCTGTAGCATAACCCAGACAGTTCAATATTGCTTTCACACACCACAAATAATCTGCTTTAGAAACTTTTTTTCAGCGACAGTTTTGTAACATGACCTCCATCCGTTGACACAACTGGACAGACTGTGAAAGGCTGGAACACCAACAAAACAAAATTACAAAAGCACTGCAACAACTAATCATGCACAAGCAACTCATGGAACCAGACATAACACTGCAGTTACTAACACACCATTTATCAGACTCTTTCATATTCAAAGCAGTGTATGCTCAGGTCTTCTTAACTTGGCTCCTCTGCCCCTCAATGACTTTGGGTTTACACTTCCTTATGTAAATATAACAACATTCCTCCCTCATTTTCTGTGAAAGCTGGTGCTGAGATGGAGAAAACACAGTTTTCGTGTGGACAACAGTTTTAGTTTGAAATGTGTCACACTAAGGCTGATTTACATTTTTAAGTACATTAGAACCACATTGGAAATGCTGTAGAAATTTTGGGACATGATATAATGTGCCCAACAACCCTGTTCTGTTAAGCAGAAGAAAACTTCCTTCTGCAAAGCCACATTAAAATCACCTCCACATCACTTTTAAACACTGAACTGGCAACGTATCTGGCCATCTATTTTATTGCTTACATCTGCTCAAAGCAGCCCTGCACATTATACTTTCACTGTAATATTAAAAATCAGCAACCAGATACTTATGCAACAACATCTCCCCCCCCAAAAAAATCAGTCTTCATCAGCACTTAATCACGGCATAAGGCTGTTTCAGGGACACAGAATGGGATGTGGGACCTTCCAGTTAAGTATCCTCAGCTTGACTTCAAGCCAGAGTTATAAGTAATGAAATATTCTTGCCACACACAACCCCAAGACCCATGCCAGTCTGTGGCCAACTCGGAACAGGAACGTGAGCACAGACCATTCCTTCGCAGGTGTCTCACGCCACAGAATTCCTCCTCGCAAGGACAGCTGCTTGGCAGCCCAGAGGCCAGAGCTGGCTGTCAAGGCAATTTCATCCGAGCAGGTCCAGCAACTGGAAAACCGACTGCTGCTGCGTGTTTGCGGCGGGGACGCAGAGACAGGACAGGTCTGGTAAGGTTTATAAGGTCAGCTCCAGCACTGCACACACAATTCTGAGGCAATCCAGTGCCCAAACACCTGGCAGGGTGTTCCCAAGCACATCAAAGTTATCCAATGATACAGGCTGTATTGGGTCAGACTGAGGTGGAGTTAATCTTCCCACGGCAGCTCTCTCTGTGCCGTGTTTCTTGGAGCGGTAGCTAGAAGGGTGTTGATAGCACCCCAGTGTTTTGGCTACTGCTAAGCGGTGCCCACACAGCACCAAGGCTGTGGTTTGATGTTCTCCCAATAGTAGGTTGGGTGTGATCAACATCTTGGGAGGGGATACAGCCGGGCCAGCTGACCCAAATTGACCAAAGAGGTATTCTATACCATATGACATCAGCTCAGATATAAGAGCGAGAAGGCAGAGGGATGTGGGGGGGCATTCACTGTTTGTGTTTGTCCTCCGGAGAAACCGTTACGCGTGTTGGAGCCCTGCTTCCTGGGAAAGCGGCCAGACATCGCCTGCCGATGGGAAGTAGAGAATAATCTTTGTTCCATTCTGCTTTGCTTCCGCGTGCGGCAATTGCTATATTAAACTGCTTTTTATCTTTACCCACGGGCTTCTTGTTACGTCTCACCTCTCCCCTGTCCATCTAAAAAGGGGAGTGATAGAGCGGCTTTGGTGAGCTCCTGGCCTCCAGCCAGGGCCAAACCACCACACAGGCGGTACATGAGGGACTGAGCCCGAGGTGACCTCTTTTGTCTCAGGGCTGTCTCAAGCAAAAGAAAGGGAGAGCACCAGGGCTGTTGCTCCAAGGCCAAATAACTGGAAGGCAAATGGCTCCTCTGGTGAGGATCCAGGCAGAAAGCTATATGGCAGGAGGGAATCTCACACACAGAAAAGGCAACAGCCCAACATATGTTCCGGTGAGTACGTTTAATTGACAAAGTGAAATAAAAGTCAACTGTGGGAGTAAAGACAGAGAAGGGGTGGGGGGGAACCCAGCTCTGCTTCCAGAGAAGACTTTGTAAATTACAAGGTCTTAATTACATTAAATGCATTATGGTACCATATGCACAGCACTAATAAGGCAGAGATGGAGGAAACAGGACTAGATGCTAAGACTGGAAGCTGAACGGCTGCATTCTAGGCTCAGGCTTCAGATTTGAAAGTTTCTGAACCACTTTGTCCTAGTTTAGCCATCCATAAAACAAAGGCAATAATTCTTTCTTCACAGGGCTGTTGAGAGGTTTAATTAATTAATCTTTACAAAGTCCATTGAGATTTCTGACTGACACTTGAAATAATTCAGAATACTTTTTAACTGCATTTATTTCTTCTACTGCACCGCTGAAACGTCTCAATGTTAAGATATCCAAAAGAGAAGATGGAAGGAAAAAGTATGGAGATACTATGGAGATACACAGACTAATGGAAAAAAAACAATGCAACAAATCCAGCACTTCGAATCTACCAATTGTCTCATCAAAGCTATCTGAATACTGCCTTTTCCACAGACGAAGAATGTGTTTATCCAGACACCTGCCACCTTTCCCTTCCAGATCTGTTAAACTTAGATCCCTGACAATTTTGCCTGCAGCACCATATTGGTAAACAACAAGGTATTAAAAGGCAAAAATAATAGGCAGTCATGTCATGTTGATCAGATCACCAGAGGAAGTGAAGGAAAGAAGAGCAAAGGGATGAAAGCACCAAAAGAGAACCAGAAAGTGAGAAGTGAGCAGCGGAGAGAGAAAGAGGCAAGCGGAGCATAAGGAGGTGCCAGTGGCTAATAAGGGACTCCACACACTGCAATTCTACGCAATGTAGATGCTCTGGTACACTGGAATTCATTATCCCAAGAGACTAGTCTGGCATGAATAAGGCCACGTATGTGTCCAAGAGCTGGAGATAAACTGAATATTGGACACACTCAAATGCACAAGCACACACAGGGAGCCGCTCGATACCTGAGCTAGGATTTCTCGGTCTCTACATTGTCCCCTATCACGCAGGAAAACCTTTGTGTGGACAGTTTCTGTAGGGGGCGTTTGTGGGTTTTGAGATACAATCAAAACGCAGACAGAGGAAATGCAAATGTCATTCAGCTCCCTTTCATTGTCAGGAAGGACACATGAGGATAAAACACTGTGCGCTGCATCCCTTCCCCTATTATGTGTCCTACGGCTTTTGTCCTAATTTATCCCATGCATAATTTATTTACATGCGTATTGTTTCCTGATCAGCAACTTTAAAGAATAAGTGAAAATTATAAAATGTTTTATTAAACAAGTTGTTAACAAAAAATGCAGATGGTTTCAGACAGCCAGTACCAGTTCCGTTTCCCCCACATAGCGTCAGTACTTTAAAAAGCGCACAGAGAAAAGCGAGCCCGGCACTTGATGTCTATTGTTTCCTTCTCTCACACCCCCCGGGGGCGAGGGGAGGAGAAGGGAGCTAATTATAAACGGCCTAATCCTGCCCTCTCCCGACTTCAGCAGCAGCGGGATCGGGCCTCCGATTCATTTCGGGACCGGCTGCGCCTCTCGGCAGGAGCCGCCCTCTCCGGGGATCCGCCGCCGCTCTCGGGAGCCCCGCGGTGACACCAAGTGCGACGTCCCGGCCCCCGGGGGCAGAGTCCAAGGGGGGAGGCGGCTTCCCACCGCGCCGGCCCCGCTCCCCGGGTGCTCCCCGCCTCTCCCCAGAGGCCACCGAGCTTCTCGGCGAACGGCACTCGACGTTAGGGCTTTGGGCTGCTTATCCCAGCGCAGGTGAGGAGCCGTGCGGGGCGCGCCCCCCCCCCCCGGGGCTCTCGTCGGTCCCCGGGTGCGCTGCCCGCACCGGAGCAACGAGCGGCAACCGGGAGGGGCAACGGGGAGGAGTCGCTCCCGCCCGCACAGGTATTAAACCTGTCGGCAGATGCGGGGGAGGGAGGGACGGACGGACACACATACACACGCCGTCTCTTCCGCGCGGTTTTCGGAGCGTGTTCAGCCCCCCCCAACACCCCCCTTCCCCATCCCTCCATGAGGATACTCGGACTTGTTTGATTAACCGCGCTCCCCTCTCGCTGCCGGTTTTTCAAAGGCGGTACCGAGAAGGCGGGTAAATGAAAGCGAAGGGTTTGTGCCAGGACGGAGCAGGAGCGCTGATAAACATGTCAGCACCCCTTCCCTGCTCCAGGCTTTTCTCTCCCTCTGGATCGCGGAGAGACAGCGGCAGGAATCCCTGGAAAAACCTTCGAGTGATTTTCCAACTCCAGCCGGAGAGACTCGAGTCGGAAGGAAAAAAAAAAATATATACACCACCACACTCGCAGCCCTAATTTCATCTGAAAACTCAAAGGTATAAAAACACCCACTCAGCGCAGCCAGAAAGTGCAAACGAAGCGTCACCGCCAGGTACTCTGCTTCCCTGTTTAATAGCAAGAGCGCTGCCCCCGTTAGCAGAGAAGTCGTTTTAAAAAGGTTAAGACAGCTCCTCTCCCCGCATACGGTGCCAAATCCCACTCTCCCTAATGCCTTCGGGGATTAACGGCGTGCGCTGCAGACCACAAGGAAAATAAACGACGCGATCCAGAAGACGACAACTGGCTCCCGTGGTGTGTGTCCCCTCTCCTTAAATTGGTCCGATTTCCCGGCCGGGATCCCCGGAATATCCGCGGCAGAAGCACCTGTCCCCTCCCGCACACCCGGCGGCGGTGGCGTCCGTTTCCCCCCCGGCCCCGAGCGGCGGGTCAGACCCCGTCCGAGCAGCCCTTGGCCGCTTGTGCCCGTTCTCAAGATGAAAACACAGCCAACTCTTTGCCACTTTGAAAAGCGAAAGCCTTGTCACATATGCAAAACAGATCTCCGGACTTCCTGCCCCAAATTAAAAAAAAAAAAAAAAAAAAAAAAAATCAACGAGCGGCAGCCCCGAGTCCATTCATTTCACTCGAGTCCACGTCTCTCCTTTCTCCTCCTTTTCGCTCCTTCTCTCCTGCACGGATGCCGAGGTGCGCCGGCAGTGTCCCCGCCGCTGCTCGGCCGAGAAGCGAAGGGACCCCGCTCCGCTTCCCCCCGCCTCGTCGAGACATCCCAACTCCGCAAAGATTTGCGGAGACAACTCCGAGCTCCGAACGCGGAGGCAGCGAGCGACCCCCCCCCCCCCCCCCCCCCGCTCCTCTCTTTCTCTCTCTCCCTTCCTCGGTCTTTCCCCCCACCAAGCCCGCTCGGAGAACGGGGGCAAGACGCTGTCAAGTGCCCGCACCCCCCGCGGGGGGATGTCGCCGTCGCCGTGCCCCACGCTGCGCTCCGGGAGCGGCGGGCAGCCCTTCACCGCCGCCTTCCGCCGCCGCTCCGCGCCCGGGTGCCAATTCACCGGCGGGGCGAGCCGAACAATTTTGCCTCGGTAATTGTGTTGCATAAAAAGAAGAAAAAAAAAAGAAAAAAAAGAAAAAAAAAGAAAAAAAACACACCACACACACGACCGAAAAGAAGAAAAAATAATATATAACAGTAAAAACCCGAGCGAGTCGCTGGGGCAGAAAGGAGGGCGGGAGGAGGGACCCGCCGGGAGGCTGCCGGCACCCGGCTCAGGCTGGCAGCCGGCGCCGGAAAGGCGCCTTTTTTCATATTTAAACCACGCGGAATATGTACATTTTTGATTCCTACTTACGCTTTCAGGGGGTTGTGAATGACAGTCGCCATTTTGCTACAATGTAACAGAATATTGTGTCTCGGAGTTCTAAAGGTTCGCTCAGGGGAAGCGGCCAGCCAATCCCAGCGCGGCATACCGGCCCGCCGACCAATCCGGCGCAGGGGGCGGAGCTGGGGCTCTGCTAGTTATTAGGGGAGCTGTCAAAGCCCAGAGGTCACTCCCTCTCCGTGGAACCGCCGGCGAGCAGGTCTTAAAGGGGCCGCGCCGGGCAGAGGGGTCCGGGGCCACGGGCGAGCCGCCGGGGGCTTTCCCGCAGCCGCTCCCTCCGGCTCGGCGACAGGGAAACCCGGGCTGGCTCCTTGGCCCTTCGCGCCGCCGCCGCTGCCCTGGCGTTCCGCGGGCGGCGTTGCCCCGCCGTGGGAGCCGAGCCCGCCCCGTCCGCTCCCCACACTGCTTTTCTCCTGGGACGCTTCCCCCCTCTCCGGAGCTGCTCTCCCCGCCAGGTCTGCGGGAGCCGCCGGCGCTGGCAGCGGCTCCAGGGCAGCTCGGCCGCCTCTTTCCCCCCGCCTCCCCTCCAGGAATTTCCCTCTCCCTGTCGCTCATCCCGGCCCCGCAGCCGCTGCGCGCCCTTACATAACGCGCGGCGGACGGACCGACCGGCCCTCCCCGGCCCGGCTTTCCCGCAGAGGAACTTCTGGCGCGTCCGGACCCGCCCCCCCCGCCCCAGCTTTCGGCACGGGGAGAGGGGAGGGAAGAGCCGTGACCCGCGTTTCACTGGGCATCCGGCCCCGCGGTAGAGCCGGCGAGCGGGACCGCCGAAGCGCGGGCAGAGCCCATCGCTGGGCAGGCAGCGAACTCCAGGAAGTCTGGGCTTACCTGCATCTAATTAAAGGAGCTTTGCAAATGAATTATGGAGCGTGATTTAAGAGGCGCCGATCCTGATCTCGCTCCCAGAAGTAAACCCACTGAAGTTCACGAAATTACATCGGTGTGTAAACCAAAAAAAAACACAACCCCTAGGTGTCAACAAGAGCAGAACAGAACCAAGAAGTTTTATTCTTGTCTGATATTAATGCAAGCTTTGCAAGCTAATGCTTCTCCCTCTCAAAGGTCTTGCCTCCCTTCAGGCATCTTCTACACCTTTAAAAAACCCACAACAAGCCCTAGAACCAAGCCTGCTTCTTCATTCTTTGCATTTATATAACCAGAAGAAATGCAACTAAAGACAGTTAAAACACAGCACTGCAAAAAAAGAGTAAGAGCGAGGAGAGTACAGAACCAACTTGATCCACAACCTGATGAATGAAGGAAGTTATGATGCTTGTGAGACATTCAGGTGTTACCAGAAGTAGAAATAGCAATCTTCCTGAACTAGCAGGCTGAACTTTAAAAGGCAAAGGCAACCAAAATTATCTCTCTCAAGTGTCAGGCAAAATAAAACTTTCTAATACAGGAGCAGAAAAGGAAAAGGAATGGAGAACAAAAAGAGAAAGAAATTATGACCCACAGTAAAGAAGGGAGAAGACAGCAATGCAGCAGTTTCCCATCCATTACAGACTCTCTAGAAGTTTACCAAAAGTTAAACTTTCTAAGGCCTGTCTAGGGTCCCTCCTTCCAAAACATTGCCTACTCCAGCTCTTAGGTCAAGCCAGGTACCGCATCAGGCATGTATCATCCCTGGAGGGAATCGGCTCTTCCATCAAAGCATTTGGTTACAGGCACTGCTTAAGAGAAATTAGCTTTCTCTCAGCTGGAGAGCTCCCAGGATGCCGAGGTCTATCCCAAAGCAGTTCTGGGAAGCAATCTTTAAGAATGTTTCCATTAGCATATTACATTCTATTATTGAATATAGTAGTAGCCCAGGTGACATTGAATGTGACTTCAGACACCCCTGTTCTGTACTCTCTCACTGTTCACAGGAAAAGCTAACCACAAACTGCCGAGTTTTCAGAAGCACACAGCTCATGTGTGCGCTGCAAAGAAATGAATGGCTTAGCGTGCACCTGAACTGCTGACCCTGAAATAGTGACCTATATCACAGCTCACTGTTACAAGGATTTCTGGTTTGACTTTTCTTATTGCTCCTTTGCGGCAAACATCAACCAAATCTTAGGATTTACCCTAGGACAGGCAATATCCACTCGTGGGCTAACAACTAGTTTGCTTCACATGAAATTAAAAAGTAACCTGAGACCCTGTCACACTGCAGAACCGGAGGCAGATTTGTCCTACTGAGAGAAGGCACCAAAGTTCAGTCAAGTTCTAGAAAGTCCTGAGATAGTCTAATGCAAACCAATGACATTTTCAGAAAAATTAAAAATAAAAAAACACCAAAACCACCAACCTGTTTCAGGACATTTTTAGGAGTTTAACGAGTCCCTCTGGTCCTGTTTGGTTAGATATAGAGGCCCATTCCTGCTCTGCAGGCAAAGAGCTCTTGGTGCAGCTTGGCAGGGAGTGTATCTCAAAAACAGGATTCAGCCACGCATGCCGCCCTTGCCGCTCCTGTTATTCAGACGTCGGGCCTTTATCAGCTACCAGCAACAGCAACAAACAGTGAGAACAGTCACAGATGACCTTGGATCATCGATAGCCCTTTCCACAGTCAGGCCTTACATTACTGGTCAGAAAAAGCAGTCAACAATACTGCCTCGCTCAAAGGAATCTCCAGGATGCCCGAAGACAGAGCCACCGTGGGAAGTCTCACCCACACGGTAAACAAGACACCAGGCTTTGCTTCTCGTGTAGAATTCCGTAACAGGCTACCTTTTTCGATGGAAAAAAAGGCCCAGAGCACTGAGTGGCACTTCACTTGCAACGAACAACTTCACTTATACATTCACTATTTGCAAGTAAGGGGACCATCACAAATCTATAAACGCTTCTATTTCCCACCGTAATTACCTCAATTTTCAAATACCAGTCCATCATCAGCCAATCATTTATGAACTGAATTTCTGAATTAATTTTTCTTCTGATTTATGATACTAAAACCAGTCACTACTCAACGACGTTACTGTTGTTTCACACCCTACAAGACCAACACATCTGAAACACACTCAGTTACATATACAGCCAGTTCCAGCTTCAAGATTTATTCTTACACACCCAGTAGCTACCTCAAATATAACATAGCAAGAAAATATAAATAAATACTTGAAAAGGATTTAGCATAAAAAACTAGGTTGCCAACTTTTTGGACAACCAACATTTAAACCTAATAAAGGGAAGCAAGTTTTGACATTCAACTATTGGAGTAAAATCTCTAGCATTAACAGCAGCCTAAGTGTGTTGCTTCTCGGGTGTCAGGGTGAGCGGGACTTTAGAAGGCAGAATTCACCAGCTCACCTCTAGCCTCCAGTACAGAACTGCAGCTGGTCTCTCCCTAAGTAGAAGAAAACCAGTGTAATTTCTTTTCACTGCCTGGGGAAGTGTCATGTCCCATAGATCATACTGCTGCCCCTCCTGATCCACCTCCATTTCAAGCATTTTTGCTATTTACATAATGCAAGCGCACTGATACTTTGTGTGAGGGGTCAAAAAATTCTGCTGCTCACCCTGCAAAGCCTTACTTTGGCTTACAGTTTTTCACTGTGAGAAGAGTTTTTACCCTGTATTTATTGTCCTGCTTTCCTTTTTATCTTGCCAAGTTTTAATGTAGAGTTGTTCTTTTCTGGAGGGAAGGGAAAGTTAGGTTCTTATTTATAAATTCCTCAATTCTTGTGAATTGGAAAGTGAAACAAACTAGACACTGAAAGCCACAAATCTAATCTTGCTATGGAGGGAAATGTAGAAGACAGTTAGTTGTTAGTCTACCAGAAACCACGTGGCTTTTTCAACTTTTAATATTCCCATGTATTTCCAGTGCCATGCAACTTGATTTTCTTCAAACACAGTAATATTCAAAGGACCAGATTCATGTAGGTCTAAACACAACAGCATGCTCTGCCTGCTGTAAAGTAGCTTGTTACAATGAAACAGGGCCCCACATGGACAGATATCTTGCAACAGATTTGAAGTCTTAACCCCTTTTTATTTATTTTAAGCTGTGCAGGCATCTCTCATACACTGTTCCTTGTCAGCCCTCCTCCTCACTTTCTTTGATCTTTACCAATTGCTGGTTAGCTGAAAGAGGAGGGAAAGATATCAGAGTGTCAATGCTACAGACTCAACACCAGCCCTCTACAGACACATCACCAAAAATTTTATGCAGTCAGCATAACAAAGATAACTATGGAGCTACATGGCATAAAAATTGGCTCCAGTGATTCATTCTCTGCAACTTTGGGAACCGCATTCTTAAAAGGTGACCTAAATGATTTTATTTTTAAGCAAAATTTCCCCCATCTACAGCTATAGCAACATGTTTTGGATTCCTTTAGGCTATCTTGATTTCAGGCCTGATTCTGACTTCCCCAAAATTTTAATTTTGTATTCACTATTCAGTTTTCTCTCATGTTACACCTGAATTACATCTATGCTGAGGTATGGACTCAAGCACCTTTATTTTTATGGGATGTTCTGATAAAATAAATATATTTCAACATTAAAGAAGAATCTCTACTATTAAGAGGTATATTGAGGCCCTGATCCTAAGTTTTCAAAAGTTTGGGGAAACAGAAGTTGTTTAATGTTCCAGATTCTGGTTCAAGTCTCTCCCCAATTTAACAAATTGCTGAAAACCTTTTTAGTGTGGTTTCTAGAAAATTCTTTATGTTATTGTGGATTGTTCATAAATTTCCCCAACAACAGAAAATCAAAAATGAACTGCCTCAGAGGGAGAATAAAAATCTTTACAGTAGCCCCTGTAGTACCACAGTAATAGTAGGAAGAAGAATCTAATAATATAGACACATGCTCTGAGGAACACACACAGAGTAACTGCGGTTGTCCTCTCCATGAGGGGAGTCAATCTTACAATTCAGAAATAAAACTGAGTTCTCATCACGAAGCACTCGATTCACATGTCCAGAGTCACAGGTCCACCTGCCTTATTTCTTAAGTCAGTAACTAGATGGGGAAAAAAAGGAAGCAAGTGAACCCTTTAGGACTCCTTTTCACTCTTCTCTGCATTCAAGGTAGGGAAAAGTATTTCTACTTCTACAGCCGTTCATGGGATAGAGAGAACCTCGATTCATCTGAGAAAATGCTACGTGCCCCACCTCCATCTACTCCTGGTACAGGGCTGAAAGGGAGTTTCTAAGGTATCTTGGAGGGAGCAGATTGTATAGTTTAGGGCATAATTACAAGGACAGATTTGATCCTCCAAAAAAGTTCCTCGCCATCACCATGGACAGAGCCTGGGGATTCTGCCTACCCGTGGTTTTAACCACCTGCAAACCCAGAGTGCAGCAACATGACTTCCTCTTGCCCCTGAGGAGAAAACACAACGCAACACCTCGCTAGCCAATCTTATCTCTAATGAGCACGGAGCACACACTGTAACTATGACTCTAAGACAGGTTTAACATTTGGATTTCTCAGGCACTCTACCTAAGAAAATTAAGAACCGAGAAAAACAAAGCTGCAACCATCCAAAGAGTGTGTTAACTTTGAAATTTGCTTTGACTTGAACAGATTCACCTTTCCTTCCTTACTGACGAGACCACCTCAAAGAAAGGAATGAACATTTTACTCTATCTGCTGACTCCACTAAGGTAATTTTTTTAACAGAGTAGGTAGAAGTCAACTGTCCAGAACAAGTTATTGCAGTCAGTGTCACAGTGGAGTCAGCCCTGATTTCTTACTCCCAAAACTCCCCAACAACTTGCACCTGTGGAGCTAATCCAATACAAATCTCCCCAAGCCAAACAGGCTCTCAGGCCAGAATTCTCCCCTTGAGAATAATTTCACTTTTTAACCAAAGGAGCCACACTGATAAAACCCCTCACACAGAAACAGCGTTGCCAAGGGCAGTGCATTATTTGTCAGGTTTTTGGTTTGATCAGCTGGGTTTGGGTTTTTTTTTTCATTTTTTAAATAAGGGTAGAGCAGCTTTGCTGTCAGGACACCACTTAATGCAGAAGCCACCTCTGCAGCAGGAGGCTCTGCCACACAGCTCCAGCCACCACTGTTCTTCTCTCACACCTAAGTTGTTCGGTCAAATCTTCTACAAAAGCTTAGGCCTTTGTGACACTGTTGCTCTGTGCTGCCTCAACAGAGAGCAGCCAGAAAGAACTTGTCAAAGTTTTTTTATGACATTCCAAGCAAAGAATAAGGTTGCTGGAATGCAAGACCCATATTTTTGCTGCCACTGGTGCTGCTTATGAGGCTCTTTCTAGAACTATCCTGCCGAGTCCTTGTGCCATTCCAAGAAATACTGCCTAGTGCAGGATTTCCCAGGCACGTACACAGGGCCAGGTTCTCATCTTTCACGTGTATTACTAGCACAGTCCTACCACCTTCAGCAGTACTACTGCTACCATTCACCCCAATATTCACAAGGGCAGGTTCATATGGACATTGTTCCAAAACCCACAGTTAATAACTGTTACCAGTAAACTCAAGTAGGGCTATAGAGTCTCAAGCTTCCTACCCGGTATGCCCATGAACCACATGCCCTTTCCCCCACATTGCCAAAACTAGCACTCGTATACACCACATATTTAACTCATCTTCAGACCTCAGGCTGGTAGGACAGCAAGGACTGCTCCAGAGCTGAGCAAGCACAAGTCTAAATACATCATCACATAAAGCTTACGCTCTCCATCACTTTGTGCCACACGCAGAAAATCCAAGCTCCCTACCTCGCCCTTCCTTCCAGTGCCTGGAATGTTGGTTTTAAATGTTTGTTCATTTTAAAGGTCAACAGCCAGCTAGGAGCATGCCAGCCTGTACATTTGAAAAAGGCAGACACAGGTATCTTCAACATCTGAAAAACTTCCACCAAGCATACCTCAGGAAACCTCATAGCATTTAAAACATTTTGGCACCTGTCATGCTCAGGAACGATGAAGCAGCACAGTTTCTAAACTGAGCAAAACTTGGTAAAACAAGGTATAAGATCAGCCACCTATTAAAGACAGTGTCTTATGCTGTCCTTAATGTGGAATTCTGCACTCACTTGCAAAACCCAAAAGGCTTGTCCATCTCACACACAACACAATATTCCCTCCTATCTGGTACTTATGTCTTAGGAAATGTGACTTAAAGGCATTAAAACAACTCTGACAGAATAAAAACATCTACAAAAAAACAGTATTGAAGCTGCTCCTGCAATGCTCCATCTTGCACAAAGTAGAATAGCTTACCAAATTATTTTCTTACGGGAGATTCTACCTGTCCGGCTCCTGCAAGCATCAGCATCTCACTACAAAATGCAAGCAGTGGAAATCTAGCTTTCAGGAACCCTGTGGCCACAAAATAAAGCCTTACAATTGATCCTTACCTAGTTCACGACTTTTCAGAAATGGCACCATCAAGCATAACTGACCTGAGTTCTTTTCCACTTCCCTTTGGCCCTGCAACAGCTTCTGACTCTTCCGTAGCCATGGGCTAGTTCTTCTCCGAGTTCTTGTTATTAAAACCTTTCTCTCCCCACACAGTAATAATTTTTCCCAGCAATCATGACCGCTCTCATCATTCTTCTAGACATAGGCATTGGCCAAATCCACTTAGGGGGAAGGGGAAGGATAGCAGAGAGCAGCCTGAAATGTACTTGCACTTGTGGGTGAGAGGTGCTTATTGCTTAAGATCACTCTCCCATCAGACAAGCAATGGATTCCCTTACTCTATTTATATACTTGGAATAATTCACTAGCTAACGCTTTTCCCAGCTAAATAAATGCCCACCTCCTGAAATGGATTCAAACTTCTGGATCACGGAGGTTACACAACGAGAGTCGGTATGCAAAGCCTACTGCCAGAGACATGCAGCTGTTTCCCTCACTCACACTCCTCCTGAGTATCAAACATGAGAATCCCACTTGTATTCCAGATACAAACGTAAGCATGTTATATTCCAAAGCTGGGCACTTCAGACTGGAGTGCTAGGGACCTTCAAGTTTGGCCTACTTGTTAGCATCAAGAATGCTGAGACAAAAGGCATTCATTTTGCACTTACTGCATATTTAAATTTTTTTTTTCCCCTCCACAATACAAATCTAACTCACCAACAAAGCTCTGTTTCCAGAGCATATTCTTACACAAGTATCCTAATACCTGTGCTTAAAGGCTTAGGAAGCGCTATGCTCTTTTATCAGGAAAAGTAGACTCTAACTCAGCAAGACACTAAAGCATTTGTCTATGCATAATCATTGATATCATTCATTTGCTAAAGGCAAGCTATAGTGTTAACTACCTTGTGGAAACAAGACTGGGAAGAGAAGCAACATGGGCATCAGACACGACTGGAAAATAATTTAGGAAGCAGCGGTTGCTGAGACTTGGATATTGTGAAGAAAGTATCTAGAACACAGTAGGATTATATAGCTAACGCAAAGTCACCAAGGGCCAAGAGCCAGCAACTACAGGACACTTGGAAAAAGCAGGCTGGAGTATTTTTAAGAGCTACAGTACAGCTTTGTAAGCCTACATTCACATAGCCTGAAATCCATGGTGGCCCATGTGCCTAGTGTTCTCCTGTTGGGTAACTCTGGGAGCTACTGGATTCAGGGGCTTAGCTTTAGTCTCCTTAAGGCTAAATGTTTGGGCTACACACATTAAAAACAAGCAAACAGAAAAATCCCTGCCAGTCAGATGCTGTTCCCATTTGTAGTATGCAATTCTAACCTAAAGGCTCTGTTCTGCCAAACTTGGCTTCAACAGGAAGAAGGGTTGTCCAACACTGTCACAATCAAATCCAGTTTATACTGCCAGGAAGATTTTTTTCTGCTTTTCTAGTGATGCAAACTAAAGTAGAACATCATGTGTGTTTACACAGAAGTTTTAAAACATATGCATGGTGCCACTGAAGTTTTCTGTGCAAATTTTCATACACTGTTTTCAGAAAGTCAGCAGAGAAATTGCAACTATCTAAAGTAAGGGTTAAAAGTCCTGAAAAGAACTAGCATTTCTTTATATCCGTAAGTACCGAATTTGGCCTATATAAAGTATTTCTTTATGAAACCATGGTCTTAAATACTGAAAGATACCTGTTAACAGCAGCACACATGTATTCTTCTGTCCTACTACACAGCAATTGCCTAACTTCATAGAACCACGGAATGGTTCGGGTTGGAAGGGACCTTAAAGATCATTTAGTTCCAACCCTCCTGCCATGGATGAGGCATCCACAACTTCTCTGGGCAACCTGTTCCAGGGTCTCACCACCCACATTATTCAGAACTTCTTCCTAATGTCTAACCTAAGTTTACCCTGCCTCAGTTTAAAACCACTGCCCTTAATCCTACCACTACACATCCTCATGAACAGTCCCTCCTCAGCTTTCCTGTAGGTTCTGGAAGGCCGCTATAAGGCTGCCCGGAGCCTTCTCTTCTCCAGGCTGAACAACTCCTTTCAGCCTCTCCTCCCAGGGGAGGTTCTCCAGCCCTCTGATCATCATGGTGGCCTCCTCTGAAGTTTCAACAGGTCCATGTCCTTCTTGTCTTGGGGGCTCCAGAGCTGGATGCAGCACTGCAGGTGGGGTCAGCAGAGCAGAGATGGGCAGAATCACCTCCCTTGACCTGCTGGCCATGCTGCTTTAGATGCAGCCCAAGACACAGTTGACTTTTTGAGCTGTCAGTGGGCATCAGCAGCCCATGTTGAACATCTCATCAACCAGCACCCACAAGTCCTTCTCAGGACGGCTGCTCTCAATCCACTTGTCATCCAGCCTGTATCTGCACCTCCTAACTCCGCAAATACATGACACCCATTTGGGTGTGCCAGAATTAAAAAGTGATGTGTATTAGTTACAGCCACCACCTATGGGTGGGAATCATTTAGGGTCATGGAAAACCCTCTGAGGAACATTGTGTCCAGTCCCCCTCACCTCTGCTTTACCCTTCCACCCCAGCACACCCAGTGGGGCTCAGTGCTGGGATCCCCCCAGAAGGTGTACCATGTAACAACAGCACCAATTCCTTACCAGACTTAAAGCCAAATAAGTAAGCAAATGAGAAAGCCACACCTCGCACAGGGAAGCCCCTTTCACCTGCAGCAGGTGCAACATTCTCCAGCAGACACTGGCAGGGCAATCGTGTTCAGGTATTTCACATGCAGAAAGCTGCACTTGCGCATTAAACATGGAAAATGCTCTCTCGGCGCTGTGGCACAACCAGTCCCTCACCATCAGTGGCAGCCACAGACACTTCCTACTCTAGGACTTTCCAGCCTAAAGGCTGGCTTGGGGGATTCTTGACATGGGATTTTTTGTTCTTTTGTTTTTAAAACAGGGCTGGGAGAGCAGAAACGGGGTAAAGTAGCTGTTAAAGTTTCAGCATTTGAACAATTTAAGCATTGCCAACAGGGAGAGCAAACAAGGCATCTTCAATTTATCAGTAAGGTTGAGTGACTGTGCTCCTTCACAGCTTTGAAACCTTGTGCGGAAAAAAACAGCCAACAACTGCCTAAACTCACAAAAAACCATCATCAGAAACCTGCTAGGATGTGGCAACTGAATTCCCAAGGATTTCAGCCTTTTTGCAGTAAGTTGCTGTTGCATCGGGCAGCAGGGAGGGAAGACTGGCACTCTTCTGCTCACTTTGTTTTCTCTGCTGTTATGGGAGGGTGGATGGGTAGAAGAGGGGAGGGTGGGAGAAGGGACTCAGCCCTGTGACCAAAAACTGTATTATAATGCAACACACATGAAAGGAATTGAATTAAACCTGTGAAGAAAACCTTTGCTCTGGCATCTCCTAAATTTTTTGAGGGATTGACTTTGCAACCTTAATGCTACTTTTTTAATATAACACATGTATGATATTATATATAGCTGCGATGGACTACTATATACCATTATGCTTTTCCCCAGAACACTGAATACAGGTACTAGCACTAGGACAAAGAAGTTACACCTCAATATTTCTATCTTAACCATTCTTTGTACATATACACACACAGTCCCTCTCCAGCACCTGGGCATGCACATGCAAGCATGAACACAGCTCTACAGAGTATCATTTAACCTTTGAAGTCAGGCTGGAAGCCTTGGGACAATCTCAAAACTACATCTGAAAACAAGTTAAAAAAAATAATCAGTGCTATATTCACAGCATTATTAGTTTTTCCTCTTCACTTTGCTTTACTAGTCTAGAGATATTCCTTGAAAGCTAATTTTTGAAGTGTTTCATCTGCTTTTGCTCTGTTCACTTGAAATCATAGCTCTGTTTGTAACCCTTTAATTATTCATACGGCAGCCAATGCTGATTTTATAGGGATGTTGCTGCTGTTTCAGGTAAAGAACAAAACAGAAGGATCAGAGGAACACCTACGCAGAAAGTAGTGTTTCCATGCCAAAAATTTTAGTTAGGAGGAATCAGGCAAGAAAAGGATGAAAAACATACAAGACATCTCTATGAAGTTTAATATTTTTTCACCATACGGTGATTTTCAAAGGAAAATTAACAAGCTGTAATCAGGGTCACTCAGGATTTACTATGTACATGTCAAATAACATGGGACTCATTAGTCACAGCCTATGGAGCCAAAGAAATGTACAAGACATTTATTTAGTTGAAGTCTTATATCACAAAGAAACCAGCTACAGTATGTAAACTGATTTCTTTCATAAATATAGAAAACCACCACTCAGTTTATAACACTCCCAAAAACCCAACAACATCAGCCAGTGGAAACACTGACAAATGCAAACTTCTGATTTCAAGATCAAATATTTCTTATTTTTAGAGTCCATGCATTATGACACCGTTTCCAGCTGTCAAAGTACTTTCAAGTTTATGATGGACAGACCTCTCCTTAAGCAGGGGAAAGAGCAGGGGGGGGAAAAAAAAAAAATCAAACAAAAACCCCACCAAAATAGTGAACAATTTCTGTTCTTCATCTTGACTACAAAACTCTTCCTCCAAGACCCAAGGTTAAACAAATTATTCAGCTCAACCAATTGTCTCGGGGTGGGGCGGGGGACACCCAACCAAAACAAAAACCAAACCACAAAACACAACAAACCACCTCTTCAGCAGTCTAAACATCTCAAGTCCTTCCACTCAGCCCAACTTCTACTGAAGTGGACATAGTTTGAAGCACATCCCTGTGAAAAGGCTACTGTGGTCAAAGTTTGTCACCGCCCTCGGCATTAGCACACCTCGCACTACTCTTCAGTAGTTTGGAAGCTGGGCAGGACGCTTCTGCTGTCACTAATACAGAGCAAATTCCTGCTTTTCCACTCAACCCTCTCAACCCTTCACACCACTGCCAGCCACAGATGTAGGATGACATCCTACCCATCATCCAGACCACTGTCCAGGAAAAGGGATGTGCGAGCAAAGAGTCTCCCACAGGGAAGCAAGTGGTGTGGCAGGGTGAAATGAAATGCAGTGGAAAAGCCAAATAAATGAAGTCTTGTAATTTGTCCACAGGAGTATTACAGGCCATAGCCAAGTTACTACGCCAAAAAATAACAAGACAGTGCCTGATTCATCCCTCAGATTAATTTAGGTAGTCGCATCACAAGTCTGACCCAGAACACTTATAAATTACCAGAAATTGTAACATGCAGATTATTTTGATACTTTAAGTCAATGGGCTTGTTTTGGCTCAGCAAAATGAACTGAAGAGGTGCACTCTGTGTCTCAGGAGATTCAAATGTTCCTAGATAAGAAACCTTTAAATGCCATTCCAGGATTTAGCACCTAATCCGCATTCCATAAAAATAATTCTAGGGAATTAAATAGGCTTTGCAACAGATCTATCAGGGTGTGCCTTCTTACTCCACAGCCAATCTTGCCTACTCGCCAGCTACACCATGACGCACAGCAAACCTTGAGCTGTCTGCAGCTTGTTTGGTTGGCCAGCTGAGCAAGCTGGGCCAAGTTACCACAACAAAACTATAGCAGCCAAGTGTCACACTCATTGGAAGCTTTACAGGTGAACAAAGCCACGTGTAACTCAGCGCAAGAAAGTTGCTGCTGGGCCACCAGACAAGATTTACTGTCTCAGGCACCGTTCCATGCAGGTACGGCAGTGGTAGTTACGGAGCCAGATGTCGAGGCTGACTTAGCTACCCTTCCTCTGGTGCCACCATCCCAAAGCTGTCATGCAAACACAACGTAAATGCTGGTCACACCTCCAACCTTAGAAAAAGGAAGAGGAAGCAGTTGGTTTCACAAGCCAGCATGGCCTGTTAATAAGGTTTTAAGAAATACTATGCATGTGACTTTAAATTGGAACATTTACAAGTTCACTCCTAATGGGTACTACACATCTAACATGTTCAGACTAGTACAGTTTAGAGAAAGCAATATTTTTATGGCATTGCTTATATCCTTCGACTATACCTACTGTAATACAACTAACAGAATGTATTCATGGCACACATTCAGCCAGCAATCAGGAAGTTACACATTTCTTCTACACCACACCTGGCGCACTGCAGCTCACCGCAGGCTGACCACACCACAGACCCCCAGATTCTGCAGCACTCACTAAGCTCACATAAATTATATTTAACTGCAAGTACCAAGCTCTTACCTTCTTCAGGGACAGCCACATTCTTTGTGGATGTGCTGCATACAAAACTTTTAATAACACCTTTTCCACTTCCTGTACCACTGCTTGCCACTGACAGCAGTCAGAAGGAAATCAAGGCTACGTAGTAACCTCTTTCCACCAAAATTTTTTCTTTCCATCAAAGCATTTTGCACTAAGTCAGAAAGCCTGTAACCATTTAATATCAGTCACATTACAGTTCTAGTGCATTCCAAGTCATTTAATCAGCACTAGAATTGGGAACCTGAAAGTAACAGATTTTTTCAGGTTCTCCCCTGAAACAAGTTCCTCTCAGTCCACCTACCAAAAGGGCATTTTAAGGTGACAGAGGGTCTTGGTGACAATTTCGAATTCACTTTCAGAAAAGTAAGTTCTTCCCACATAACTGAACTCTGTGGGAGTCATCTTTCCCATCTTTTGTTCTTGTTTTGTTTTCAGAAGATGAAGGGAAAGGTGCAGTGAGAGAGAGAAAAAACCTACTGTTTTAATTATTATTTAAATAATTTTAATATTTAATAATTTTAATAATTTAAACAATTAAATAATTGTAATAATTACAAAAGTTGACTCCTCAGGCTGGAAGAGGTGGTTTATACTGGAAGTCTATAACGCCATGACTGCAAGAAGGGGCATAGCATTTGCTATTTGTCCCAAAACAAGAATTTTGTGTTTCAAAATTTCTAAAATGCTAGTTCAGAATTAACACAGGAGGTATAGTTAACAATTAACTTAGGGAATTCTTTGTCATAAGGTACTGTGCCTGGAAAAACTGTGCACAGACTAAAAAAAAAAAACAAACAACAACATAAAATATTGTTTCATGCAGTAAAAATACATCAGTTTCAGTCTTCCTGGATGAAAAATTTTTAAATCTTTCTGAACGAGACCCTGGGCCACTAGATGCATAAGACAGAAGGCACCAGTTCACATTCAGAACATCACTGTGTTACTGGTGATGGGTAAAACAACACACTGGCCTAGACACACCTGTATGCTTAAGCACTACTATATTCGATACTAAAAAAGGCAAAATACATAATTTTAATAAATTTAAAGTTTTAATTTTACTTCTGGAATGTAAGACTGGTTTTTGGAGACATCTCTACTTTGCCACCTACTGTTTTAATTATTCCCTGCTATTTCAAACCAAAAGAACCACACATGTTTGGGGGGTTGTGATTTGGGGTTTTTGTCTGGGGTGGGGGCACAGTGTGGGGGTGTTTTGGTTTTTTTTGTCAGGGATTATTTTTTTTTGCTTAGTTTCCTGGCAAGGCAACCACAGACTTGATTATTTAGTAAAATTTCTAAGGCCTTCTGATTTTCCTCAGTGACATTGGTGTTATCCCTCAGTACAGTCACCATTTACATTACTCAGTCTATACCTATGGATATTCAAGTACATAAAATATATATGCTGTGCCCAAGAAATCAGATGGAATAAGCAACAGTTACATACCCAACTGTAATGTTTATTTCATCTCTAAAGTCCTGCTTTCAGTTATTTACCTGATATACACTTTTTTAGCCTCCTGTTGTGGTATACTCCTGTGCAGTAAGCATTTCGCACACGCAACTGTCGATGAACAGATTCTTCAATAATTTGACAAGTCTGCCCCATAGAATTCAATCCAAAGAGATTAGGCTATGCAAGCCAAAAAACTCCAAAACAAAATACAGGTGACTATCAATTTTTTCCTTATTTCTTTCACCTCAATTTAACTATTACTTTTTTTAAAAAAAAAAAAAAAGTTGTTAAAATTTTTACCAAAAAGGATCCTCCCCTCATTTCACAAGGCTGAGACTGACAACCACATGAATGGATGCAATTGCCTGTGAGAAAGGTTACTAAATACTTGTGTTCCTCCTTGGAGAAATTTTTAGAGGACAATTTCCTCAAGGCAGAAGTACCTCTCTCTTGGACACAGTATACATGCAGAGCTACACAGTATAAAGACACTCATCGGCTATTTTAATTTTATCCAGAACCCATGGGAGCAATTTTACTTCACCGACTTATTGTACAATGTTCACCCTTTATGTTACTTCTGAGAGAAGTTCTCCTAGACCTTGACCTTACACATACTTGGTGTTCATCTGTATCTTCCTTTCTCACTTGGCATTCTGAACAGAGGTGATAAAATACATCCAGTATTCAAGGTGAGGATGTTCTGCCAGCTGACACAACTGCCCTATCTGTTAGCTTTAGCAAAGCAGGTGTGTTTTATAAAGTAAAACAAGTACATATTATTACTCAACTTACATTCAATTGTTACTCAAGCAGGTAAAAGCAAAAACAAAAACACCACCACCACCAAACAAAAACCCAAAACCTACACACCACACACAATTATACCTTGCTGGGTTAATTAGTACCACTTAAATCCTGTGGTCTGGTAGCATCCTAAAGCCTCTGGAAGCTCTTAACCATTTCATACAGAGTCCTGTCATCCTTCCTGATTTCCCACAAGCTTATAGTTCAGACTTTATTTTATCCTACAGTCAGTTACTTCAGCTGTTCTTCCTTCTTTGGGACCTGGAGAGCTTTCCAGCTCCCAATTACAAAGTGCTTTGCTCAGGGAAACGATAGCTCAACCAAGCCCATAAACCATCTTCTATATCCTACTTGCTCTTTCAATTTCCATTCAATTAAGCTGAGAGCTAAAGTTTTGTTGGTTGGGTTTTGTGGGGTTTTTTTTGAACTGCAAACTGATATATTACATCTTTGTTTTGGTTTGGCCTGGCCAGATTTCGGCGGCGGGGGGTGGGGAGCTGCAGGGTGGCTTCTGTAAGAAGCTGCAAGAAGCTCCCCAAGTTTGATAGAGCCAATGCCAGCCGGCTACAAAGAGGGACCCGCCGCTGGCCAAGGCTGAGCCTATCAGTAAGGTGATAGCAGAGGAACGCCTCTGTGAAAAACATATTTAAGAACGGGAAAAAGAACTGCGCCATAACAGCTGGCACAGAGATGGAGGAGTGAGAGTCTGTGCAGACACCAAGGTCAGTGAAGAAGGAGGGGGGGGGGGAGGATGAGCTCCAGGCGCCGGAGCAGAAGGAATCCCCCGGGTCCGTGGTGAAGACCATGGTGAAGCGGGTTGTCCCCCTGCAGCCCATGGGCGAGGTGCAGAGGTCCACCGTGAGGATCACCGCGTAGATGTCCACTGAGGATTCCATGCCGTGTGGGTGGATGCCTGAAAGGGGACTGTAGCCCGTGGGAAGCCCGCATCAGAGCAAGTTGCTGCTGGAACCTGTAGCCCGTGGAAGAGAGGAATGCCCACGCTGGAGCAGGTTGGCCGGTGGGACTTTTGGGACGCTGCGGGTGGCTCACGCTGGAGCAGTTTCCCCCAAAAGACTGCGCTTCAGACTCACGAGGGGTGGGTTGCCCCTTGTGAGGTGTCTCCCGTTGGGCAGTTTGTGATGAATTGCCCTTCGTGGGACGACTCACGCGGAGAAGAGAGCGTGAAGCTTGTCTCCCGTGAGAGGGACCCAACAATGGCCCTGGGGAAGAGTGAAGAGTCCTCCCCCGGAGTGAAGAAGCGGTGGAACCAACGTCGGATGAACTGACCGCAGCCCCCATTCCCTGTCCCCCTGCGCCGCTCGGGGGGAGGAGGTGGAGAAACCGGGATTGGTGTTAAGCCCGGGAAGAAGGGAGGGATGGGGGAAGGTGTTCTGTTTAAGATCTGTTTGCTCTTTCTTACTACTCACTACTCCTCTCTGATGAGTTCTTTCAATAAATGTACCTAATTTCCCTAAAATTGAGTCTGTTTTGCCCGGGACGGTAAATGAAAGTGATCTCCCTGTCCTTATCTCAAAACCCTGAACCCTTGGAAATATTTTCTCCCCCTGTTCAGCAGTGAAGGGGGAGTGAGTGAGCAGCTGTGTGGGTACCTGGCGGCCGGCCAGGGTCAACCCTCGACAATCTTATATGAAAAACAATTACTGCTTCAGTTCACCAAAGCACACAAGCAGTTTCAGTTGTCTTTAGACTTTTGAAGACCTTCTTACAAAATCCTGCTAAGAATAAGACTATCCTATCTCCAATGTTGCTTTAAATTACTAATCTATGTAATATTTCTTTCCAGAAGCAGCTCACTATCTTAATGCAAGAGTTGTATGTCTTGGTCTAAGATTGTCTTTTTCTTTTTTTTTTTGGTAGGTACACAGAAGTGACAGATCATAAACCATGCAGAAAGTTCATTTTATTAGTTTGTAGATGAGGGGCAGATCCTGCAGGGCTACTTCCATGGGCAAACATCTGCACTAGGCACATGTACTGAAATTCACAGGCTGATGTCTATACTGGTCATTAGGACTGCCCAGAAGAGAAGTCTAAAAAACAGATCCTAGAAAAGTTCAAGAAAGTAGAGCCCCCTCTGAGATGTGAAACAGGCATTCCAGTGGATTGAAGGCAAGGCCAAGGTGAATCACAAATATCAGTACGCACACAATCAGGATGACCAACGGCACAGCAGTCTCAAGAACAAAACTTAAAACTGGGGCCACAATCATACATCTTAAAATATCCAGAATATGAAACAGCATATAAATAGTAGCCAAAAGATGAGCAGGTGATATACAGTATCACTATGAGAGTAGGTATCTGTAGATCGGTATCTTCCCTTCAAATCCTTCTCCCTGTCACCAAACAAATCACAGAACCCACAAAACACAGCCTCTACAGAAGGTACTGATATATGGAGACTGCTTTCCCATGGTAACCTTCCCTCCTCCCACCCTTCTTTCAGGATGTGCTCCTGAAAAGCCTCAAAAGAAACTTACTCTCCATACTTTACACCTCAATAACAGGAAGCCTCCCACGCTAGTCTGCATAAACTGGGCTGAGCTGCTTCCTCCTCCTCCTGCCATGTTCTCCCAGAAAGGGGATTCAGAACAAAGAATTCTTATCTCAAAACTTTGATTCCCATTTGGTTTCAAAACCAAACCAGAAAAAGAAATCCCACCACACATCTTCAAAGACAACAAAGGAGGGGGAAGGAGACTAAGGAAGTCATTTCTGCATCATTCAAACAGCATTTTTACAAAGGGTACATCTACAGCCCACAGCGCACATGAGTGAGGAAGCTCCTGCTCCAACATTGCACTGTGCTCATTTACTGTGCATTTCTGAGAACCCCACTCACATGATTATAATGCTTGCCACACACAAGTCTCACCAATTACCTTCCTTTGGACGTGAGCAGGATATCGACTTTGAGAAATGAGGTGTTAGTAGCCCTGTGACACAACATCTCTAGTTAAGTCACTATAAACTTCAAAGATAAAGTGTTGTGTTCTGAAACCAAAACACTGATTTCCACATTGACATTTCTGGAGAAGGTAATTTGTTTTTTTCCTCCGTTATCATTGGTCTCTACACCTGTCCAAAGCCTCGTGTATTTAATACGAAAGTCTACCAAAAAGGCGGTTCCTACTGTCTATGTCACTAATTTTTCTTGTGGGAAATCAACTGTCAGAGCCCTGACATCTGCTATTGATGTGTAAAATTCAAACAGTTCACCTCTCCGTGTATAAAAGTACAACCTTACATGAAGTGGCACATGAGAGTTCGACCCCAAAAGAAAACACTTCCTTGGAGACACTGACCAGTTCTTTTTCACTGGCAATTTTTAAATATGAGGCTAGAAATCAATCTCGTAACTGCAAGCATTTTGTGTATGAGAGACCCATAAGCTGAACAAATGAGTCTGGAAGAAAAAAAGAAAAAGCTGCCAGCTGCTACTACTCTAAAGGTAGCATTATTTACATTGTGAACTTAACAGTTCAATGCAGATCCAACGTCTCCCCTCTAGGAAGAGGCAGGACAGCATTATTCGATACAGGTTTCTTCAAAGAACACACCCATCAAGATATTCTACTCTACAATGACTGCAAGGAATATAAGGTCCAGTTTCAGTTCTGTGTTCTGGCAGTGTAAAGCCTCATTACCACCCCCTACTTGCTTGACAGACAATTTTACTATTTGCGTACATCATCTTTTAAGCAAAAAAAAAAAATAAAATCACAAAAGCACTAAAATTAACAAAGGGGCCAGTTTTTGTTTTGAACTGACAGATGTCAGACCTACAGCACCACAGGAAACAGGGCAGAGCACAGACACTTCTGTGGTCAAGATCATTTGCAAATCTCATGCCTTCAAATTAGCATTCTCTCCACCCATACACAGAAATGTGTGGTAACAAAGTCCTGGTTTTACAGACTGAGATACCTTCACCTATCTACGTGTATACATACACATCACTTACATATACCTACACCACCAGGAGGAAAAGTGAATATTGTTATGTGACTTAACTCCTAGTTTGGGCTCACAAGTAATAATGGTAGAAGTCAAAAAAAAAAAAACCCAAAAGATACTTTAAAGTGCCAAGTAACTGTTCATACTGCACATAAATCATATATAAGATATTTAGCTAAAACGTCAAAAATGTTCAAAAGGATTTCACAGATATCTAGCCCTTCGCCATCTGAAAGACAGCATGTTATTTTGAAAGACCTAGTATTAAAGCGCAGCCATTTCTGCAACAGAGACTTAGAAAAAGTAGTTGGTGCACAGAAGCCTGAGCTACATCACAAGAGTAGCAAATCTGAACCAAAACAGCAAAGTAAACCCTGCCTTTTCCAGAAAAAAAAAGATTAACATCTCTTCAGGATCAGAGTCAAGAGCAGCTACTTTAAGATATATGCAGTCACCTGCATAGAACTTACAACCACAGCCTAGATTTCAACTTGTCTTCCTAGCAAGAGAGATTTCAAATGTAAATCCACATATGCACAATGGAAGTGAGTTCCTGTCACAGAGGAGAGCCTCATCTTCCAATCTCAGACTGCGGCTTTGCTCTAGAAAGTAACTCCAGGTACATCTCTGTGTATCTAAGACCATGCCTGTCCTGCCATAACAGGTTTTACATATAAGTACAGCAGCCTAGTAATAATATACTAGTAATAATATACTTTGGATTCTTTTAATACCCATAGAAGCCACAGCAGAAAACACTTGCATGTGACAAACACATGCATTTCTCTAACAAACTGTCAACAGCAGCCTCCAGACCTGCCATTCTACACTCATTGGGTCGCTGCTGTGGCTCAGGAGTCTCCCTGCAACCCTTCCTTTAATATCTAATAGGATTCCAGCTTCTCATTTTTTGTTTTGCTGTGCTTTGGGGATTTTACTTGCCTGTTTTGTTTCTTCCAGTGAGCTCCAAGTGGCAGCAGCAGCAGCAAGTGTGCTGCTCCAGGTGCAGGGAGCCACAGGCAGGCAGCGCACACAGCCCAGTCCTCCCGCGGCAGAGGGCGGACGATTACAAGCAGAAGGTTCTCGGAGGTCGTTTCTACCAGCGACTATCTCCTGGAACATGCCAGCTTATCTCATGAGGTCCATAACACCACAGCTCCATTTCTGTAAGTATACAAAAAACACAAATTGTTGGCAGCCACTTACACCTGCACATTCTGCAGTCAATCTTCCGATTATCACCAAAAGCCATAAAAGCCCTGCCACCAGTGCCAGCAAAAGTATAACCTAAATATCTTCATTACTGTCTTCTCGTGAAACCTTCCTAAGCATCTACATAACGTTAAAATGGGACTTAATTCTGACAAGTTTTACATACAAATTGTTGAGACTTTTTATTCCTTTTGATCCCACAGGAAGAAAAGATAATTAATCCATTAATCAGCAACATATTTGGTAAATTATATCTCAACATTTCATTTCAGAACAACAGCACTGAAGAGCAGGCAAGGTTTGACCAGAATACTTCTCACTGCTAAGAACACTTGAAAGGAAAAGACTGTAGATGTAGTCTCAGAGCACAATTAGAATCTATATCCACTGATTAACTTAAAAAAAATACATACACAAATGTATAATATACTAAGAGCTGGTATATACAGAAACTAATGCAAAATTTCTTATTAGCATACAAGTGCTCCTCACCATATTAACAGCCAGAAGTAATGGATTTTTTTTTTTAAAAAAAGACCAAAACTCTTGGGTAATCCCACGATATAAACTGTGAAAGCTCAGTTTCATTTGCCAACATTTCAGCGGTTTTTTTTAAGACCTCCAACCTGCAGGCAAGACAAAGCTGATCTATCAGGAAAAAGAAGCTTTACCTTCTTATTTGGAGAGAAGTCTGGTTAAATATGTAACATTAGTGCCCCTGGACCTTAAGGTTATAAATACAAATAAACACGCTTTAAGTAGCGTTGCAAGCGGATTCGTTGGTGTAGTTCTGCTTTTTAAATTGATTTTTATAGGAATTCGATACTTGGTGCAAAAGAGATCCAAGTGAAAGAGCCGGCAGAGCCAAGAGACCGAGGTTTTGTGCAAGTGCGCTGCTGCCCTCTCCTGGACCGGATCAGCTCCGCACCCAGCAAAGCCTGAAGAGAGCTGCACCTCCAACACCATCAGGACTTTCTCGAGAGCTCAAGACTCAAAGCAATCAAAAAAAAATTTATAAAGTAAAATACAAACACAGAATAAAAGCATTAAGTTATTGATCAATAATAAACTGCTACAAACCATCACCTTAAATCCTACAGCAGTTTGTTCCTTCCTTCCTCAACTTGCCACAGAAGAAGGCAAAAGTGATTTTCAGTGTCAACAGCAGAGCTAGCCTGTGGGACAGCAGAATATTCTGAGAACTACGATAAAAAGTCATTCAAAACCACCTAAAAGCTTTGGCAGTACTACTGTAGGCCTACTGCAGGTCACAATGCAAAGAGCAAGCGCACAAAGGCTTTTAATGCAGGTACTTTGATTTCAGTGGCATTGGAACAGAGATAAATTTTACTATTAAACAAAAACTTGCTTTTGCTTACCCTGCACAAGCCCAGGGTAATTCATGGCCCCAAGTACACCTCCCATTTACCAAAGCTTAACAAGTTGCCTTACGTAAACTTAAGCGTTAAGTGGCAGAATGCCCTGGTTTAGCCCCCAACAAGCAAGAGATAAAATACATAGCTTAAGCCTCAGCACAAGAAGAGCTTAAGCAAACCAATTTTTCGTCTTCGGATGCGATTGCTGAGAAGGAACATAGATACTGCAGTTCAGCTGAAAGGCAACTCGCTAACCTGCAATAACCCTAAGCCTATGCCTGAACCATGAATTCTGATGTTATTAACCAGGTTTGGGCTTTATAGAATCTTTTCATGCCATTTACATTTTAAACTTTACTAGTAAACTAAGTAAATATAGCTGAATATATATTTTTAATGGACTACACAGGTATAAAAACAGTCCCTTGAGTCAAGTAAGTAGAAAAACTGAGCAAACAGAGGACACAGCTTGATGCCAGAGAGCTTTCTGAAGGTCAGGATGACCTTGATCAACCCAAGAACCGGCCTGAGAAGAGCAGCATTCCACTGCGACCAGCCTAAGCACAGCCAGTTCCACAAACCCAGACTGAAAACAACTGATCACACACCAGTTCTCAAACTGAAACTCCTCCATCCCTTCTGAACATAAGCTTAATGAAACTTAACACAGATGAGGCAGCTGTAAAACGCTGAAAACGCGAGCACAGCCCACGAAACACTCTCAGCCCAAGGAAGGCCTCAGCTGAGTAGTGATACATCCAGTTTTTGGAAACACACTTCAGTGAAATATGCGTTCCCCATGGAAAGGGTCCAAGAAGGAAGCAAGAATGATCAAAGCTAAAAGCTGTCATCTGCAATATCCAAGTGAATTGGCATTCTTTAGCCACTCTTTAATCTAAAGAGAAAGACTCAAGTGGGACAGCATTACCAATTTTCACATATGGAATCTGGTCGCAGAGAGCAAGGTAATAACAAATTGTTTCTATATTCACAGAGAGCAGAAGGAACAGTAGTAATGGTTTTAAATTGCAGCAATAAGCATTCAGGTAACGTGAGAAAAACCTTTCAGTGAAAGATATAATAACAAGAATAAAACAAACAAAAAGGCTTCAAGAAGAGGCTAGACAATTGCCAAGGAACAATGTAGGGGTGGTGTGTGTATTTTATTCATATTCTTCATTTAAATACATACATGAATACACGGAAAAGCAGTAGTCTCTGAAATATCTTGCAGTCTATTCTTGCCTACGAATTTCCATAGTAAGTATACATACAATACAAGTGAGAAAACGAGTCATTTAACACACTTCTTCCTCAACAGCACTTCTATTTCAGTGGAGTGAAGCCCACAGCATACAAGCAGTATGTTGGTCACAGAACCTGAAATGTCGCCCACTGGCATCAGAAATTAAAAAACCCAAAAAAAGCCAATGAGAGAAGCAGAGTGCAACATTACAATGTCTAATGTTGTAAAACATTAGCCATTCCAAATAACTACCCACAAGCTAGCAAACAACAGGAAAAGACATTCTTTAGAATCCAGGTCCTGGGTTTATCAGCCGCAAATTTACACACAGACCATCATCCCAACACCATCCAAAGGAGCAGTTTGAATCCAGTCTCCCCCAGTGACAGTACTAACAACTTAACAGTCCACAGAAAGGGCTGCCCATGCATCTTTCCACAGGCACTTCCACTCTTCTCCTGTTATTGTATTTAGCTTCCACAAGATAATCCTGCATTTTAAGATCAGTATCACTAAACTATTAGAAACAGGCCTAATCATCAGAAGAAAAACATCAACAGAATTACATCACACCAGCGGTCTCACGTGTTGCCTGACCTAGTTGAGAGGTGGCGTCCCTGCCCACAACAAGGAGGTTGGATTAAAATGATCTCTAAGGTCCCTTCCAACCCAGGCCATTTGATGATTTGAACCAGTGGTCTGCCTTGTAAAGACAAAGACATAGAGCTCACAAGTTATACAAGCCACAGGTGAGATCTCCACTTGTTCATACCCTTAAAGGCATATTTTCCTGGGCTATTTTTAACTCCGTGCATTTTGACCTTAAAACACAGACCAAGAGACAAAGAGAGCAGAACAAAATACTATCTCAAAAACTACTGTCATGCCAAGTACCCATAGAAAACTTCTGCCAGGTCTAAACATTCAAAAGAGTAAAAAGAAGTTGCCTGTTACCCCTGTATCGGCATTCTTTTATTTAAAATTAAAGTGATAAAAATTAAAAAAAAAAGCACCAAACTTTTTGGAAAGAAAAACACTAAACCCCTGTTTTTCCACAATTTGTTTTAGTGAACTACAGCTCATGTTTTGCTGCAACCTTAATCACCCAGTAAACAAATGAACATTTTTACCACGCTGGTTTAGATTTTTTAACTCCAAGGTGCTGTATAAACAGGAAGGGGGGAAGAAAGGCCACTCCACCGCCAGCTCCAGGACACCTTTAGTAACCGGTAAAGAAGAGCAGGTGCTTCTTATAGTGTCTGTGAAGGGATGGTAGTTACCTCCACAGACTTTTGTCACTCTTTCTGCTTTTGCTGCCCCTTTGGGGGTGCTGAGCTCTTCCCGATGGCTACAGTCTTGAGTTTTTCTCCCACCTCGCCCTCTCGCTGCCTCAGCATCGCCCACCCCGCTCCTCACCACCCAGCAGCAGAAGGCTCAAAAAACCCAGTATCAGGCATCCAGGTCTCAGTTGAGGGGGATCGCTTTAGAGCCACCACTCTTCTAAATTGTTGAGGAATTCAGAGAGGTTTTCACAGCTTCCAGCTCCTCAAAGCCAAAGAGCAGCCTTCACGCCTCAGCGCGGGCGAACCTCCCGGTGCCCCTCCCCTCAGGCTCACGGTTCCGCCTCCCGCCCCGCAGGCTCCACCTCCAGGTGGCGGGGTACAGGCGCTTTCTCTCACAGAGCCCAACGAGCGCACGTCCCCGCCCGCCAACCGCTCCCCCAAAGGCGCCCACACGCAGCCCCGTCCCTCGGACACCTGAGGACTGCGGCTCCTCCGCCGCCCCCCCCACCGCTCTAAACACTGACCCAGCCTGACCCAAACCTCCCTCTTCGCGCGCCTCCACTCCGGTTTTATTTGCGGGGCCCGCCCCGCCCGCCCAACCCAGAGCGCATGCGCCGGTCTTGGCCTGCCCTTGTTTGTCGGGCGAGCTGTCCGTCAAGAGGCAGGAGAGGGTGAGGACCAATCAGGCGCGCCCATCAGGGAGTGGGCGGGTACCTTCAGCGGTGGGGTGGGAGCCGCGCGGTCGGGCGGCGGGGCAGGTGTCGGTGAGGGTCAGGAGTGGTGCGCGGGGTGATGCTACGCTTCACCTCAGGAGCTTTGGCAGGGGCTCGTCTCGTCCTGGCGAGGGCCCCGCGGGGAGCGGCGGGGCGGGCGGGCAGGCTGCTAGGCCTACCGTTCCGGGTAAGTCGCGTTGAAGTCCCTGTGTTTGCAGGTGGAAATGAAGAGAAGTCGCTGGAGAGGCAAGGAGAAGCACGGCTGGAGCGGTCGGAAGCGGAGCGGTTGCCGTCCCCATCGGTACAGGAGAGCCTGTGACAGGAACCACCCCGCAAGGCGAGTGCGAGCGGCCCGGGCTCGGCCTGCGTGAAGCCCGCGGGTGCTGGGCCCGTTGGCGCTGGCAGAGTGGGGCCGGGGCGCTGCCATCCTGCCGTCTGGCGGGCGGGTGCTTGGGGTACGCCTGTCGTCCCCGGTGGGGCTGGAAATGCGGCGATTTCTGGAGAAGAGAAGGCTCCGGGGAGACCTTATAGCCGCCCCCCCGTACCTGAAGGGGCTGCAGAAAAGCTGGGGAGGGACTTGTTATAAAGGCATGTGATTCTATGATGGGACAAGGGGCGATAGTTTTAAACTAGAGCGGTGTAGATTTAGGTTAGACATTAGGAAGAAGTTCTTTTGCTGTGATGAGACACTGGCACAGGTTGCCCAGGGAGGCTGTAGATACCCCCTCCCTGGACGGGGCTTTGAGCAACCTGGTCTAGAGGGAGGTGTCCCTGCCCATGGCAGGGGGTTGGAACTAAATGATCTCGGTCCCTTCTCAACCCAAACCATTCTGTGGTTCTGGAAATTCATTGTACGTTCACAACTGTGATTTTAAACTGAGATATGGTTCCATGAGCTGCTCTGTAGAGGTGTGCCTCATCATCTGTAAACTCTGTGTCAATATGCAGAAGAAGTTCAGGGCTGAAAAACGTTTGTAAGTAGTTCATTTCACCAGCTTATTTATTTGATGCCTCGGTGTCTGTTAGTGTAAAAACCATCACTAAAGGATCTTCCTGAAAGTTTGAAAGCATTTTGAGTAAGGCAGGTCAGGAAACTGAAACAAGGTCTCAGGAATAATCAGCTGCCTTGGAAACTGCTTCTTTCAGAAAAGTACATTTTAGTACCTATGCTTGCCTGTGTTTGAGCTATTTTTATGGCTTTTTCTTTCCTGTGTTCTTTCCTTAGTTCCTCTTGAAGGAATAAAAGAGGACAATGCTTTGCTTTAATGCTCTAAGCATTTGTTTTAAACATATTTTTAGAGAGACACATACATATTAGTTGCCCTGTTAGATATATTTGTGCAAGAAAAGTTAGAAATGCAAATGGACCCTAATTCAGTGAATATAGAATTAAAAGGATTTTATTAAAAAGCTTTACATTGAAGTGTTTGAGTTTGGTGTGGGGTGTTCTTCCCCTTGTCGATTTGATTAGTTCTATAACTGTTTTCAAAGTTGTATAATCAACAGTAGAGCCGATATTGTAACTAGAATTGTTTTGTCATTTTGTTTTCAATAAATTACAACTCTTGCAAAACATTTTGGCCTAATGCTTTTAAGATGATATGTAATAAGACCTGTCTTTAAAAGTCAGAATTTTATGGGTGATTCAGAAAACACCCCAGTGGAATTTTGCTCACCAGTACTGAATGTGACCATTTAAATTACTTCAGAAAGAAGAAAACTGCAGTTACTGTGTCGACTGCAATGTTTATTGCAAAAGTGGAGACTTTTCTTTCTTGGAGTTCTCATTAAACTTTTATATGGTTCTGAACCTCATCAACAAGATGCTTGTCATGAAGAGAATAGCAAAATATTTCTGACCTGACATCAATGTTTTGCCACACTGTCTCTCACTTGATGCAGTGATGACTTACATGTTGTTTTTTTTTTTTAATCAGGGGATGTGGTAAAATGCCCAGAATTAATCTTTCATGGAAAAGAGCTAAAGACACAGAATCAGCAGCCACCTCTCTGATATTTTAGCAAGTAATTATGGCTTTTAAGATATCAGTATCTCTAATGCTCTTGAGAGGTTTTTAAGCTGAGTATTTTAACTGTTTCCTGTGTTCATAGTTGAGTGTAGGGTGATATGCACGGTGTGCTTATCACAGCCTTGCAAAATTGTACTCTATTAATGGCAATAACAAGCTTCTTTCTAGATTATTTGTGAGAAAGATGTGTGAGACAATCATGAAGCCCATCTTGAAGGCAATGCTATTTTTTTTAGGCTGGAGCAGGATGAAACGCAGACCTCAGTGAATGCAGGACCCAGCAGCAGTGGAGATCCTTCTTCATCCAGTTTAACACAGAACTCTGTAGCACCAGGTAAGACACCACATTTACAGGTCAAAAATCAGCATCTGTGTGCCAACTGCATGAAAAAAGTAGTCGCAGCTGCATTAATAGATGCACTTTTGGGACCACAGTGCTTTGGGAAGGAAACGAACCTCGTTTCTTTTCTTGTATGTGCTGAAGATGTTATAAAAGACATCTTTCAATAAAAACATTAAGTAAGCAAAGGAAATAAGAGAGCATATAAAAAAATATCACTTGCATCCAGTTATTCAGTCTTCTAAAAGACACAAGGATCCGCCACTTTGGGAAGGTAATCATCTCTCTGTATGCCTTCACTGTATTATTTTGTAGTCTGTAAGCAATGCACCCTGGCTCAATGTTTCGTCGTTGTCAGGGAGTTGACTGGTGAAACCAGACATGATGAGGTAGCAGTGCTGTTGAGGAAGATGTCCTGTTTGCGTTCTGGCTTCCTGACTCGTTAAACGACTCAAGCAAAAGCTGAGCCTCTGGGAGCACATATTTCTCCACAGGAGGAGGGTCCTGAAACACACTGACCTCTTAACAGCAAACAAAGCCAAAGCTTAAAGAGATCTTTTTTGTGTATCACCCTTGTGTGCTTAAGAGTCTGTGAGCATGTCAGGAGATGTATCCTGCAAAACATTTATTGGTGTGTAATTAGATTCTGTAAACTAAATTCAGTGAGCTTTTAGGAACCTTCCTGATTCATTCACTAACTTTACAGTTTTGTTGACCCGAATAAACTTTGGTCACTTGTTGCTAAACTGAAACTTAAGATGCTCTCGAGCTGAATTCTAAGTAGCAGCAAGAAGTGGTTACTTGGAATGCAGTTTCTGGTAGTAGGTAAAAGTTTAAATGAAAGCTCTTCATGCCTCTTCTGAATAAAATCCATTGTCTTGAGATGATGTGCCATTATGAATCTGTCAAAGTATTTTATCTGTCTGCCTCCATGAATTTATTCAGCCATCGAAGCCCTAAAACTGACTGTTTCTCTCATCCCTCTGTGTATTGTCCAAAGGTGCATTTGATTGTGTCTAAATTTCATGTTTTGAAGAAAAAGTGGCTTGTTCTGGGAAGTGAGCTACTTTATTTCGGTTTGGGTAATACCTTGTTGGTGATTTTTTGTTTGTTTTCGTTTGTTTGAGACTGACATATCTAGTCTTTTAACCAAGAATATCCTCTTGTAATTGATTGAAGAAAAAAGGTCATTTTTGTTCTGCAGCAAAACCTGTCCTCTTTGCTTCTGTGATCTGAGTTTCATCTTGGTCAGTGGTGACATCCCGCCTGTAATGGCACTGCATTTGAAAACTGGAAATAATCCTTTTTTCTCCTTTAAGTGGCTGTCCTCTAATCCCAGTCTGTTATTGTGCTTGGAACGTCCTGGAAGTGAGAGCTTTGAGCCTTGTGACTCTGACATTACCACGAGGATGTGCCATGCCAAAGAACAATAAACAAACTTAGTTATCCATCAAATTCTGCCTGGATTTTGCTACTTTTGTGGGTTTGGTGTTGTGTCTTTTTTTTTCCTAAGAACTGCCGGGATTTTACTATGACTCAGAAAAGAACCGCTATTTTCGCCTCCTGCCTGGTCATAATAACTACAACCCACTCACCAAGGAGAGCATTCAGTACAAGGCAATGGAATGCAAGAGGCTGAGACTCTTAGAAGAGGAAGAAAAACAAAAGAAGGTACGTTCTGAAAAAAATTGCAATTGAGCTTCATTGTGCTCTGTCCTGGGACAGATTATAAACCAAAGCTTTTCAATTCTGACTGTGGTACTGTTCCTTAAGCTGTCTGAAGGAATGAAAATTGCTTTTTGCTGAGAATTTATAGTCCTTGAAGCTTTTTGTTTGGCTGTTCCAGACGGGAATGAAAGCGAATAATTGTAAACAAAAAACCTGTAAAGAGAAGGAAACTGTGCTCGGAATTGCACATTGTCCAACAGTTACACTCGAGTCAGAACATCGGACGCTGGATTTCAGATCCCTGTCTTGAATTGCCAAAGTGGGGGGTCTCAATTTTAAGTTTCCCATATGTTTAATAAATGTATTGATCGTATTCCTGGATGCTGAAGAAATGATAGTAATGATATTTTGTGGAAATGGCTTTTTCATGAAGTGTTTTTTGGACAGGTAAAATCAAGGGAGGACTTAGGTTTATGCAGGGAAAGCCTGTACACTTTATAGAGTGTTAACAGCAGAGTTAATGCTGATACTGTGTATCTATAATCTGGGTAACACCCATCAAGGATGATTTTTAATTACCTGAAAGGTGTCCTCATATAACTTTACAAATCACAACTCAGCTTAATGTCATTTGGAAGAAGGGAGCAGAATTTTTTTTCTTGGAAGTTCTCACTTCAAGCAGCTTTTCAGTCTTCCCTGTGAAAGTGCTGCTGTTGGATTTGGTTTGGCTTCCTTTTTTTTTTTTCCTTTTGGCTAAGCTTGGCTTTCGTAGGCAGCAGTTTAGGTTTCATAGATATCAAAAAGCTGAAGACCATGTTAATGGGAACCGTGGGTATACATGTCTTCTTCAAATCTGGCTCTTGGATCAGACATCTGAATTAGGCTTCCAGACAATAGCATTTTGGTTCATAAATACTTGCTTTGTGTGAGCATTACCAAAAAGATTTCTTGCTCTGTAACTCTGCAAAGTACTCTATCCTTTGGTCTCCTCAGAAAGTGTTTGCATGAAATTTTAAAAATCGATGCGTGGAAAAGTAGTTTAGTGTGGCAGTAAGGCTGCATAGTTAATAGCATCTTGTTGTGATAGAAAATTCTACTGTATAGTAAGAATTTAAGGTGTTACAGTGAAAACAGAAGGTGACTTCGCACCTCAAGGTGGTACTGCTGATTATGTCAAGCAAAAACAAAGGCTGCTGTTCAGTGTGGGGTTTTTTTTTTCTCTCCAGTTTTTGTAATTATAGAAGCACCCCATATCTCACAAGAATGTATTCTTGTTTAACTTGCGTAATAGACCAGGGAGATGGTGCTGGATGTATTTCACAGATGTTCTGAAAATTTTAAGGTATGTAGGCTAGAGGAAAAAAGTTACCTGTCTCAAACATCTAAGACCCAGAGCCATGTTAGAATTGTAAACAAGCAAATAACTGAGTACACTTTGATTTTATTCTCCTCCAGAAAACAACAAGGGCTGGGCTGAACTTGTCTGCGCTGTTACAGAAAAGGCAACTGGGTTTGCTCAGCTCCACAAGTTATTGCAGGTACAAAAATTTCATTTGTCTTCTGTTTGCAATACCAAGCTCTGCTGCTGTTAGTGCAGCTGTTTCTGTCAGGCTTTTTTGCATTTCTTACTTGGGAAGGATCCTCCAGTCTCTGCTTCCGATCAGCCAAAGTGTCTGTCTAGAACCAATGTAGTTGGAAAGAGTATTTATTTTTGCTCAAGGAATAAATTCTTTTCTTAGTCATGATTTTTCTGTGCCTGCATATAAAAAGGAGCTGGCCACTGTTTTTAGAGATGAATGCAAGGCAAATGGTGTTAAAGGGATCAGAATTAATGTGTTGTTACATTTTTAGACCAGCTCTCCCAATTTCTGCTTAGGACAAAGAGGAACATATTACTTACAACAAAAAAATAGTTTTTTGCTTTTATAATCAGATTGCTAAAGTGATGAGAATTCAAATGAAGAACAGGTTTCCCAGTTTCAGATAAATAGAATTTAAAACTTCACTTTTTTTTTTTTCCTCCTCTATACATGCTGTTTTGCCACATTGTGCTTTATGAGTACAGTGCAGTGTTTCTTTGGATGAATGTTCCTCAACTGGCATAATGATTCCTTCTGCTCCCCACTAGAACAGCTAAGGTAGCTCAGGTTCCAGTGCCTTGCTACATTATTGTTTCTGCTACTGGAGATGTGCTGGGCTTCAAAATAACCAGAAGACATCCCACAAATGTGGAAGATGTGTGTGTTTACGGGTTATACAAATGAAATTGCAGCTTGCTAGTTGTTAAGGTGTTTTATATTCTGTGATCAGAAGCAATTCCGGATATTCTATTTAGAATTCTTTTCATTGGCATTAAGCCTAGGCTTACCTGAATTATTCTCTCTTCCCCCCACCTCTGGATTTTTATAGGCTGATCCATGAACTAAAAGTGAACTGCATGCAGAGGAGGAAGATAGAAATTCACAGTCCAGACTCCTCAGTTGCTGGAACCAACAATTTTAAAATAATTGTGGTAAGTTCTGAGAACTGTTAAGTTTTTAGGATAAAGAGAGCCCATTCACTGTGAAAAATCAGAATTGTGTAATCAAATCCCATAGGTCAAATCTTGCTTTCAGAGATGCATTATTCGTGTTGTGTCAGTTCTCAAAATCTGACCTCAGTATTTTTAAACTAGATAGAAAGAGGATGTTCCTTTCCTAGAAAGGAAAATCATGAAAAAGTTGATTTTATTTTTTTTAAATGATCAGTATGTTCTCTTGGAATTAAACAGGAGGTGAGTGAATAATAGCGTGAGGCTGAAAGGGGAAGCGGAGAGGATTAAGAGAAAGAAGAAAGTGGCAAAGTCTATGGTCCAGAAAACCTATGTAAACCTCAGTAATCATTTTACATCTCATGACCTGAAGGCAGTTTCTACTGGTTTTGCTGGTACCACCTATGCAGGAGAGGTCTCTGGAGCAAATACCTTTCAGAGCCGATGTAGGAAGCTCACCAGAACCAGCTCCTGGCCCTGGGAACAGAGCACTGTGTAGGTAGCAGAAGCCGGAAGGGAGTCAGAAACTTAGTGTTATAAAAGAGAAGTTGCAATATTGCACCAGCCTTTTTGCTGTGATCCAACAGCAGGAGAATTCCACATTCACTTTTGATAAGGTTTAAATTTTTGGTACGAGTACTCTGCCAATACGAGTCTGTGATTCTTACCAGCCAGAGTAAGTGTCTAGAACTGATGGAATTGGAAAGAGTCTTTATTGTTACTCAGGGAGTAAACCCTTTTCTTCCTCATGGTTTTTGGTTTTTTTGTTTTGGAGGGGTTTTTTGTGTCTGCATATAAAAGGGAGCTGGACATTGTTCATAGAGATGAATGGAAAGCAAATGGTGTTAAAGGGATCAGAATTAATGTGTTGTTTCATTTTAGACCCAATGCAGCTCCCTCAAGCTGTGTTTTCCTCTAAGTTTCCAGAAAGCGTGACCAGTAAGTTTTTGTTTTACAGGCAGATGTTGCTTGTGAACGGATATTCACTGTGAATGACGTAGAGCATGGAGGATGTAAATATGGTATCATCAACCTCAGCGGTTTGGGGAAGGAGTCTCTCACTGTGGAGATGTATGACAACCTCTACTTCACAAACCGAAAAGTACTGTGGTCTGTTCCTGCTTCCTTTGGTTTTGCTGCATTCTCGGAACGCTCTTCTTGGGTGGTGCTGGTGGAAATGCATGAGGGTTAGGGAAGGGGTTAGGAGGTGAGCATGCAAAAATCAAGCAATGCGAAGCTTGGATAGGCATGGAGTCACGGTAAACTTCTTTCTGGATGTTCTCAATACCAGTGTTAGTTCTCATCAATGTTACGCTGCAATGAGAACAGAAGACTACATAGAAATACCAGCTTCCAAGGATAGCGCTTACTTCAGAGTAGCACTTGACTAAACTGATGTTGAGGGCCAGAAACTACTAAGATGTGCATGTTTTTTTCCTTAAAAATAGTTTTGGGAAAATGTGTTTAACCTGGAACATGAAGCATATTTAAAACAGGCTTTCATAATCTCTTGATGCTCAAATTCTTTTTAAAGATGATCTCTTAAATAGTAGGATCTGCTTGCTGCCTCAGTCTGTGTTTGGACAGACTTCTCAGTGCTGCTCGCTCACCTGCATTTAAGAGGAGTATGAGGCTAAAATGCTCATGTCCCATACCTGGGCTGTTTAGGGGGCTAAGGAAGTGTGCCTGGTGCTTTGTATAATGTCATCTTTGCATGGAAATACCCTTTCATGAATTGAAGATCACAAAAATAGTATGTCTTCTTGTGTCTGAAGGTGAATTCTGTGTGCTGGGCATCACTGACTCATCCAGATTCTCATGTTTTATATCCTTTTTTAAAAAAAAAAAGTTTCAGTTCAGCTTTCACAAATCTGCATGATGCTGCACAGAAGAACTAACTTCAGGGAGACCTCTCATGTAGTTGCCTCAGAAATTAAGTTTTCTGGAAAGCAAGAGAAAGCTATAAAAATTGAAAGATGCTGGAGCTAGTGAGACAGATGTATGGTTCTCTTATATCTGTATGTAGAATTGTTCCAGTTTAATAGTAGGTGAAAGACCGTGTTCCCTGTCCCAGAAACTTGTCGCTTCATTCATAGTGAAGATATCATATCCAAAATGATCCGATGTCTAAAAATCGGCTGGGGCAAAAGAACAATAGGGAGCACTGAGGCAACTAACTTGCCCTCTGAAAGTGGCTGGTTGGTTTCTCTTGCAAACCATCTACAGACTTGCTGGGGCAAGAGGAGAATGGGAGTGATTCGTTGACATCATGCTCTGCAACTTTCAGAGCACATTCTGGGGATCCAGCTCAGAAGAAGCCGAAGGTTGATGCTATAGTAGAGGAAGCAGTAAAGGACAGCGAAAAGCCCAGAAGAGAGGAAGAAAAGGGGGTTTTAACATGAGAGATGGCAGGCAACAGATGTGCCGTTAGAGTTCCAAAAGAGAAGTTACATAGAAATGTCTGTAGGGGCTCAGGAGAAAAGCCAGGCGATTCAGGACTGGTCCACAAGGTGGCAGGAGCTCACCAAGCTTGCTCACAGCGCGTGAGGGCTTGGGGATTGTTCGGTTTGGTTATTTCTTGCTTTCCTCTAATCATGTCACAGATTTACCCCACTGAATTTGGAATGCAGCTTTCAAATCCTATTTATACTGATATGATCTTTAGAAAGTACTTTAATGTAATCCAGAGTGACTCTTCCTTGCCTCCTTGATGTGTGCTTCTCTTTTTCCAACTCATCTCCATGAAGAACAGGTCTGTGTTAATGCAGCAGGTAAAGATGAGAAGAGTGATCCATGTAGGCCATGCTTTTTTTCTTGTTTTTTTTTTTTCCTAGCACTAGAAAGATACTTTAGTATTCCTCTTGGCTTTCTGGTAGTGAAAATGCACCAGCAAGAACTGGAGTTCTTTCTCCCTCCTTCCTATGAAAGAAATGAGAAGTTAAGGCTTGACTGGAAATTGTAAGGCACATCAGTGGTCTCAAAGGGGAAGTATTGTCATCTGTGGCTGTGTCAGAGCATCTTGCTTTTCCCAGCTGTAGACGTGAGGCAGCCTGTTCGGTTCTAAGGAGAAGTTTTTGTTTGCCTTAACTCACTTCAGCAAGCTGTGCCTTATGGGAATTGCAGAAACACCAGGCTGTGCCAGTCTGCTTCCAGCATCACTGTTCAGCAGCACTAACCCAGGTAAGGTGGTTTTGTTGTGTTTTGTTTCTTTTTTTTTTTCCTCTGATTTTTGATAGCAGCTATGATATGAAAAGAGCGCATGGGGAAGATTATTTTCACACTTCTCTTCAGTAGCTGAGTCTGTTGTGTTCTTGTAAAACTTAGAAAGTCTGAAACAGTTTAAGAAATGAACAGATGAAAGAATTTAAGTATTAATTCACAAGCAGTATTCAGTTTATTTTTAGCTTCTGAGGAAAACGCCTCACTTGTAAAGCAAACATTTGAGATTTTTCCTGAGTAGCTTGGCCTGTAACTAATACTCAGAAGCTGCACACAAGAAGTACTCAAATTTCTTTATAGGCTGTCTAGAATCGTTGCAGGATTTCTTCTCACAGCAGCTACTGGAATGTGCTCAGTGGTGGAAAGCTGGTAAATAGCTCCTTGTTGCCAGCTCATGCTCAGTTGTGTGTAAGCATGCTTGATTTAGAGAATCCTATGTCTTTAGTCTGATGGCTGTAGCCATATCTTTATATATTTGTTTGTTCAATGTTCTGGGGGCAGGACTTTATTAATGGGACTTTCTCGATAGCTGTCAGAGCCATGCTTCTTCAAGTCACACGGTACAGTCCTCTAACCCAGGTTCCATTCAGACACAATCAGTTAAGTTTATGCAGAGGAGATCTGTGATGAATAAGAGATAAGGACCTATTTTAAATTTTTAATGTCAGGCTATTTATGCAGCCATGAAAAAAAGAGATTTGTAGGGTTATCATGAACTTGCAGGGTCACTGAAGATGGATGGTGACTAGGCCAGCATGCCCAGTTGCTCTGCAGAAAATGTTAAGCCCTTCACCATCATCAGATGCCCCAAGTTCCACTGAAATCCTCCTGTCTCATATTTCCCATTGACTGTTTTAGGTGTTTCCAAGTTTCTTGACTTACTTCACTTTCCTAAGTTGCTGGTTTGAGGGAACCTTGCTAAGTAGACACTGGAAGCAAAGGAGAACTTAAACTGTCTGAAACGATGTTTTAGACATGTCACCTCTGCTGCCTGACATGTATAGTCATGGTGGATGTGCCATGAAGGAAGTGAAAACCGAAGACTTAGATTTTATGTCAATTAGCAGACTTTGTGCAAGAGCTATGTGAGTAAGGGTCCAATCTAGGATATTGTTACTTACTCACAATTCTTTTTTTTCTTATTCAGTAGGCAGGCCAAGAACTTGCATGTTAGACTTTGGCTAATATACAGCTTATAAAAGTAAATGTTTTATATTTCAAGCCCACGTGTCTTTAAAAAATGGCTTACTTGGTGCTGTAAGGCAAGTGTTATTTTTGTTTTCTGTCTCTTGAGCAGCACAGGGACACTAACTGGGGTAACATTGTCTCTTCCCTAGTTTGAAAAGTTGAAAGAAGTATGGAAATCCAGAGAAGTGTTCTGAGTTATCATCCTGTCCTAACATTTTACGGACACTTCATGCGTTGCTCCTCTCTCTCCTAGGAGATCGACCGGGAATGCTGTGCAGCTTCAAGATATCCACTGCCTGGTCCTGTGCTTGGTGCCTGAATCCCCAAGCAGACAGCTGCTTCAGCACAGGTGACCTGCAAGGCTGGCAACCCCTTCTCCCTCGCTGGGAAAGGCTTCTTGCATTAATCTCACAGCTGCTACCCAAATCACAGCTAAACGAACATCATCTGTCTCCCTTAGGCCTGACACGACGAGTTCTTGTGACCAACGTAGTGACAGGGCATCGACAGACGTTTGGAACCAGCAGTGACGTGCTGGCACAACAGTTTGCCACACAGGTAAGAAGAAGCACACAGCCTTTGGCTTTTCAGGGCGCTGCCTCGTCGGTGGAGTTTTTGTTCTGTTTGTGATGGGACTTGTCGTGGTGTACGTAAGGCTGCGATTACAGAACAACTGTTGGAAAGCTGTTCTGCAGCAGAGCTGACGCGGTCTGATGCTCGCACACAATTGGAAAGCAACAAAAAAGATTAACTGATTTCAACCTCTGTGGCAAGAAGGGTAGCTTTTGTTCATTGCACAGAGGTAATAAGGAAACGAAGGAAGTAGGAAGCACACAGTAACAACACTCTGTAAAATTGGTTTTGTTTTGGCAAATGCACATTTTGTTAACATTCAGATTATTGCCTCCATCAAGTAGGAGGAAACCCCTACAAAATACTAATGGATTTGTTCACAAAGATTTAGTGAGAAGTGTGAAATTGGAATATGCGAATTCCTGTTCTGTTTTCCTGTCACATTAGACTGAATTCCTACTTACCTAGCTGAGCTTTTACAACTAAAGTAAATAGCTGAGATTTGAACAAACCTAATGAGCTGGCTGAAAGATGTTGCAGTGTGTAATGAAAAAGCTGGTTCTTAATGCTCGTGTTAATAAGGTAATTTGACAACTGCATCAGAGAGCTCACCAGCTTGACATAAATTCTGTCTGTGTACCTTGCAAGATCCTTTCCTTCTCTTGGGTTCTTCCAGACCCCAATGCTCTACAACGGCTGCCGCTCAGGTGAGATTTTCAGCATTGATGTGCGTCAACGCAGCCGGAAAGGCCAGAGCTGGAAAGCAATTCGTCTTTTCCACGACTCAGCAGTTACATCTATTCGCCTTCTTGAGGCTGAACATTATCTTATGGCAGCAGATATGTCTGGAAAGGTATGGATTTGTTGCATTTTGGTTATTTTGGGCATTGGCAGGAGCTCATCCCAGTCCTGAGGGTCCTGAGGGCAGGTGTCCATTCTTTAGGGGGTAGTATCAAACTCCGTGGTAGTTCCATAGGTGGGTCCTCTTCCAGATCCACTTACTTATCAACTATCAGGTGCTCTCTGCTTTGTTAATACATCCTCTTTCAAACAATTACTTCAACTTGCAGATAAAACTATGGGACCTGAGAACAGCAAAGTGTGTCCAACAGTACAAAGGGCATCACAATGAATATGCTCTTCTCCCTCTGCACGTGAATGAGGAGGAAGGACTTCTTACAGCAGGTACTTGTAGAGTGCATGGCAGTGACTTTGTTGTGCCTGAGGAGCATTCCTTAGCTTCGTCTGTTGGGAGCTGTTAATTCTTTGCAATTCAGACGAAATTTAGCCATAGACACACTTGTAATATACCATGAAAATGAAGCAGTAATGTTGTGGGAACACACCTCCTGTAACCACGCCTGGGTAGTGCTTAATGGCTTATCTGCTGTGTCCTGCAGAAGTCCCATTATCCTTTCCACGGGGTGTCTTGAGACCAGAGCAGAATACACTCGATTTCAAAATTCAGGGAAACAATGTGTAGACAGGAGACTTGATGAGAACTTTCATAGACTAAATAACCTGTCTATATGTTTATTTGGTGCTTACCTGGGTAGTGTGGTGAGGGACCGAAGCACCAGTGTGTAAGCACGACATCTTGTAAACTGTACCACTCAGGTTTACTCTGAATACACTTGGCTACAGTCTGAGATGTAATTTTTTGTCATTATTTGCGGCAGAGGGAGGACAAATCACAATAAATGAAGCAAAACCCATAAATCTTCCCAAATTTCACCATGCCACTGTAAACATAGTGACCTCTTCTCCTTGGATTTGTCAAAAAGTGATGGAATAATGAGAATTTTTGTTAATTTGACAGTAGTTTTTCTCTCCTTTTGTGGCTTAGGAGCTTGATAATGAGGAAAGCACTCTAAATACTGATGTGTCATGCATTTTATTGCCTAACAGGAAATACACATTTTTCCCACTTTTGCAGTATGCAGTGTAGAATATTGATAGGCACTTTGCTTCTAGCGTGTGTAGAAATGGTCAGGGGGTTTTCCACATAGACCTTCTGTTTCTGTGATGATAATCTTAAAGAGCTGTGTGAAGTACTTTTTGTGTAATCTTGAATTCTGGTGCTCCTTCCTTTCCAGTTGGTCAGGATTGCTACACCAGAATTTGGAGTCTCCAAGATGCCCAGCTGCTTAGAACCATCCCTTCTCCCCACCCATCCTCCAAAGATGCGATTCCCAGCGTGGTATTTTCTTCAAGACTTGGGGGTAGCCGAGGAGTTCCTGGCTTACTCATGGCTGTCAAACAGGATCTCTACCACTTCTCCTATAACTGACGCAATATTCTCCTCAGACCCAGTCTATAAAGCTGCCAGCCTATACATGACTTCAACATTTTTTGCACCGATCGCCAATGCTGTTGAGTCACTATGTGCTGCTATTGCATCTGCTTTACCCTTGACATTCTGAACCTCCTTCAGCAAGGTTCAGCAAGTCTTGTTGCATATAATCTCGGACATCTCGTAAGTAAAAGCTGAATGCTGATTAACTTCTTAGGCAATGTTCAGTCTCTTTAAAATGTAGCTGTAAGCTTTGAGAAGCTGGCAACTGAATTTCCTGCCAGAAGACTGCTCTAACTTAGTGCTAGTTTGGTCCTATAACCATGTAGCTTTGGTACATCTCCAAAGCAAGCAAGCAAGCTGCTGCAACAGAGTGGATCAGCAGACAGAAGTAGCTGGTGTTGAGAAGGTGACATTACAGGTGTCCTGGGCCTTTGGAGTAGCTTTGGTCTGGGTCCCTGCATCAGCTGTCTCTGCTACACGTGTGCTTGGAAGCTGTCCTCAGAGCAGCTTCACACTGTCAGTCCTTTGAGCTGGGCCAAGCTAAACTTTGTCCTTTTCAGACGATGGTAGCGTGCCACTGCCCTGCCACTGCTTCCTTTCAAAGGCAGCAGATGTAGAACAAAGCCCCTTTCCTGCTCCAGTAGCCAGGCTGAATGTCCCTGGTAATTTTTCATCGTGTTTCCTAACCAAGGCCACTCTTTAACTCGGGGGTTGGTCAGCACTCTGGAACACCAGGCTTGCTCCTGCAGCTGGAGAGAAGCCAGATCTGGACAGAGGACATGCTCCTGGGGATGTGACATCACCTGCGCAGAGGAAGGGCTTTTGCATGCAGAGGTACACCTGAGCCCTTGGCTGTGAAGTTGTAGCACCAGCTCAGTGACCCTGTATTTATATCTGAGAACAATTATCATCTTGTGGAGCCTCATTACTTCCAGCTCCTTCCTGGTAACCAGTCTGGGCTGGGCAAGGCCATCCTGCAGCTAAGAACTGGAGGGAGCACTGACAAGAGTAGGAGCCTACAGCAGGTAAAGACCCTCAAGAACTGGGTGGGGCTACTGACGGGCTCTGCAGGGAAAGACATGTTGCACTCAAGTTTACCAAAGTTCTTAGAAAAGGAATGCAGGAACCACCTGTCCATCCTGGTACACACTTAAAGCATTCAGATATATGGCTGGGTCATCAGAGATGCTGGTTCCTGCAAGGTCCTGCCAGGTCAGCAGGTGAGCACACCGGTAGGTTACAGTCACACCCTTGCTGCACAGCATATTTAAGGTGGAGGCTGTGTCCAGGTGGCTCAGTGAGATGTCTGTGTTGGAGCCAGGCTGGGTGTCTGTGTTCCCAGAGCCTCCTGGAATCGGGTGCAGGCTGCACGTGCACAGAGAAAGGCAATGCTGGTGACTACTGCAAGTGTGGGCTGTAGCTGGGCGTACCCACTGCAGCCCTCACACCTGGGACACTGCCTGCACCTTCACTGCAGAGCGGTGCAGCAGTGCTGAGCAGCCAGGAGCTTGTGAGTCTGCATCTCCGCTTTTCTACTTCACCAAATTGCATTCCGAGAATAAAAACAAAACAAAAAAAAACCAGGACTAATACCCATCTCCTGGCTGCTTACCCCATTCACTCCATCTTTTGAGCAGGTGCAATTAATATGTTTTCTAATGCTCTTCCCAACTTTGCTGTGTGTTGTGCTGTGGCTGAAACCCTTCTGGCCCCCACCTGGCCTGCTCCAGGGGGCAGGGAAATCATCGAGGAGCAGAAACATTTTCCAGCAGCAGTTACTCCAGCAAAGTATCTGCTCTCTAAGTCGAGGCAGGAGCTAGGTATGGGTGGCCGTAAGTACTTTGAAGAGATGTCATAGTGCTGCAGGAGCCCAAAGGAGGTGAGGGATGCTCTGTTGGTTCATCAGGCACAGCAGGTTGCTAAGAAATCCTGTTGCTGCCCTTGGAGAAAACCTCTGTTCCACCTCACACTGGTGCATGTGCAGGGAAAGCTCTTAGGCTGTAACTGAACAGGAGTATTAGCAGTTAAACAAGTGGGTTGGCAAAACTTCTCAATTGGTCACAAAACATTTTTCCCAGATGGGCACAGCCCTGTTCACAGGGATGAGGTGCTCAAGGTTGTGGCATGAGGTCTCCAAGAGCTTCTTGAGGACTTGGTGTTGCAGCCAATTCATCCCTTCGTGTCCTTGCTAGTGGCCTGAGCTCACTGAGCACAGGCGATGAGGGTCCCTCTGGCTTGGCTTCCTCCAAACGGAAGCAGCTCAAGTGCCCTGCAGTGCAACTCCACCACAGGGAGATTCCCTTCACAAGCCCAGTGCAAGCCTGAGCGTATCCTGTGGGTAGTTTTGTTCATTTCCAATGCACTCCTCTCCCCTTCCATTTTTCAGGTGCCTTTGGATAAGAGGGAGTTATTCAAATACAGGTGCCAGGAAGGGTGGGCCCCACTAAAAATCTTCCCTGTCCTACAGGGCTCACTGCTCGTTTCTGCTGTCCTTTCACAACCTTCAGGGCTAAGCAATGTGCTGGTCTAGGAAACCGTCTGCTTCTCAGCAGCTCTTAGGGCTCACCACACTCCAGTGTTACGCTTGGTGATCTCCTTTCTTTCGTATTTCTTCCACCTGCTAATCTATATAGAAGACAACAGAGCAGGAAAACTGTCCTCTTGGGAGCAGTGTAGTAACTTTATAGCGTGAACATATTTTGAAGGGAATGGCTGTTGCAAGAGTAGTCAAAATAAAAGATGAATCCCAACAAATATTCAAAATAGCTTCTTCCCTATCTTTCTTGTATCACATTAACAGCCAACTCCTTACAATTACGGCTCCTCCGATACATCTGGCTTTTAGCGTTCCTCTGCAGAGCCTTCTTTCTCACACAATGCGGAGCAGATGCTGCTCACAGCCTCCTCTGTGCTGCCCCTTTCACAGACCTTGTTTACAAGACCAGGGGTCCCCTGCTTTCCTCAGGGGGTCGGGTCAGCCCTGCAGGCTCTTCCCATTCCTTCTACTACCCTTGGGTAACCAACACACTTGATTCCTGGCTTGCTTTTCTTCTCAGTTGGAGAAAATACACTGCAATTTGTCCTGATTAATTGTGTTAATTTGGAACATTTTCTGTTGCATGCATAGCGATTGATGCATGCAGCACAACTTTCAAAAATTGACTTAGTTAATAACGCATACTGCAGCTAAGCATACTGCAGCTAAGCACTTGCTCAGGAAACAGAAATATAGCTACCCCAGCCCACTGCAAACTCCTGAAGTTATATCTGATATATATCAACTCAGAGTTGAGCTGGAACATCCTTTATATTGATATTCTTGCCAGTAAACATGTCATTCAAGCACCTGCAGGTAGCAAACCGTAAGGATCATGAACTCTCTTAAACGAGAATTCCAAAATTTATATTAGCATTGAAACTCTTTTCGGTGCTCTTAACTCCAGTAACGCCTGTTCTGCAAGAACAAGACTGTGGAACAATTGTGCCCAGTTACCATGGGAAACACAAACTAGGAACTGTGGCAGAAAGACATCTTACATAACTGAAGATAGTTTCTCCTCTTCGTTTCGTTTTAGGCAAAAATTCATGAAACAAGACACTCATTTGCTTTCTGTTGTTCCCAGGAACCAAAAGCACACACACGACCCTGCAAACCGGTTCACCCAACCAGTGCTTTTGCAGCCAATGCTTCTAATAAACCAAGCAGGAAGAGCAGCATGAAAGGAGAGGGGAAGCGGGGCAAGAATAGAGGTAATTTAGCTTCAGTGACAAACAGCCAGCAGCCTGTGGGCAGTGGTTGAAGTATATTAAATCAGCTATTTCATTATGCAGCAATAGCTGTGACCCTAAGGCAGTTAAGGATCTGCAGCATTCTTCCCCTCTGTTACAGTATCAAAATACTCTATTTCTTTGCCTCAGCTTCTCATCAAGTACTGAACCAGTAAAACTTAAGAAACCTGCACTCCAGGATAGGCTGCAGCACCCTTCATCCAGCAGATTCTATTTGTTTTGTCCCTTTTGCTCGCTAGAGCAAGGCTTAGACACCCTGGCTCTCCTTGCTGACCAAACTACCAGTTCCTCCCATCAACATGACCAGTTCAGAAGCTGTGGACTCTCACCCTTGTTCTGTTCCACAAACACTTTTGGGTCTTCTGTGTCGAGGGGGTTCTGTCTTTCTGGCGGCACTGATTTACTGCAATATGTGCCTTCATGGTCATTCCTCCTCTGTTATCCTGATCAATACTGAAGCCAAGAGGTTAAAAAAAAATTGAATTTACTAGTCACAATTTCACTCTGGCATTTTTTACATTTTTGGGCTTAATAGGGACCTCTTTTAACAGACCTAGAAAATTAAGCGTTCATTGCAAGGAAGTGAAACTTCAAACCCGAATGCGTACATAGTCTCAAGATGTCCCGTTACAGTAGCTGCTTTCAGGCAAGTTATAATCTGACAGTGGACAATCCAGCTTTGGTCCCCAAACCTTCAGTTGCTGCTTGCATATACTACATAGACTGTGAGCTGAATCGAGCAGTCAATCCCAACCCAAAGTAGTTTCTAGCAAATGGTCCTGGAGAGGAGCTGGATGTTGGAAGATGCTTGCCCTGAGCATTAAAAACATTTTATAAATGAGTTTCATGTTTGAAAAACAGAAACCAAGACACAACTTGATAAACCATTTTAGGCAATGTCTGAAAACATAAACAAGATCACCTGCCTTTTCTTTTTCAAATAACTTCTTTGCCATGTGCAATTGTGTTAGTATCATGGTTGCTGTGAAATGCTCTCAGCCTTTCTGACAAATCATCTGTGCACTGCCGTATATGCACAACTGCTTCTCTCCAGCGCTGCCATAAAACTGCCTGTTAAGCAGAACATGAAAGATTTAGCCAGCTTTTCAGCATGGCAGGAATCAGTATTTCAAACTCTGCAGGCATTCTTGACATTAGAATTTCTGTAACGCCACAACTGAGACATTTCCTACATGAGGACTTTTATATATATATATGTTAAATGCATATTTGCATCGCATTATTTTTTGCTTGAGTTACACCAAATAAAAATGAAGTTTAAAAGCTGAATGCACTTCAATTTTGGCTTAAGATAACCAACTAGCTGCCATTCTAGTTTAGCTTTGTCTTTGTCACATTACATTGTTGCTTTTGAAAGCCACGATAGTAAGTTTTCATTTATTTTGGCATTGCCATGGTTTCATTGCTGATGTGCCTGCGCTACAAAAAAGAACACATTTTATGACATGCTATGTGCTGTGACTGCCAGAATATACATGTCAGCATCTATTTACTAAGAAAGAGTATTGGCTAAAGCAGGGGGTAGGGACAGGACGCAGATGACAAAACCCAGACAGTTCTATCACTTGTCCAAATCACTCCCTGTTCTCAAATTACTGGCAGGCAGAGAGGTATCTGTTGGTGCCAAATTACATTACAGCCATCAGCAATAAATCAAACGCAAGGACAATGCCACAGCATGTGGAGTTACAGCGACTGACAACATCAGTTGTCAATAAAACATGTAGATGAGAGGCTGCAAAATAAGCGTGAGACGAGCGCTTAAACCTCACCGGGCTGGTTATGCTGGTAGCAAAAAGATGATGAAGAGTCAGGTCCGCGTGACTAGGGGGAAGCCATTCTGCCATCCCTTTCCCCAGCGGTGAGTCTCACATGCAACGTGTACCCAGTAAACATTTAAAGCAAGTTTGGCAACAAGGTTTTGGGCGGTCTAACTAGAAGCGTACACATCTGTATGAAGCTCACATATACCTGCTTCAGAGAAGGAGAGGAAAACTCACATCACCTATTTGAAGATAAATCTTTACATTGAACTGGCACAGGCACCCACAACAGAAATAAATCCATAAGAATTGAGCAACCATATCCGACATTTTTTCCTCTACAAATCTGTGCTCTTTTTGTGGAGCTTTGGATGAAGAACTAGTTTTTCACTAGTTAACTTTGCGCGGCAGTTAATATAATTCTTATTTTACTCAACTTTTTTTCATGGCATTTCCTAATCACAGGAGGCACAGAAGCTGCTCGATCAGCCAGCAATCAATCTGACACCTTTTTCCTCACGAGAGTTACAATCAGTCAACTTCATTCTGTAACTCAGAACATGCTTTTATCATGCCATGTCTCAGACCAATAGAATTCATTACCTCACCAAGACAGCATGCTGATTTTAGCTACTGAAATATTAACATTACAGTGAACTTCAGTTGATCCAGAGCACGTGCTACCATCTCAACCAACTGCAATTTCATGGCAAGGAATTAACTTGTCTTCCGTGAAACATAGATGGTGATCTTCCGGAAATTGCCCAGAAAACCATCTCCTTCTATCCCCGCCCTCATAAATTAATGAGACTTTTTCGCACAGGAGCTGCACGAGAGTGTCAGACGTGTCTCATGCTGCCATTACAGAACACTCACTGTCAGGGCTTCTGCAGAGCTCCCGGAAGGTTACTGTGAACCGCTGACAGGTTTCGCAAAAACTCCCTCTGATTAGATGCCACTGATACCTCTGCACGCCAAGCATCTCTCCTAAGAATTTAGGAATAAAACCCACAGGTTTCTGCTGCAAGGATTAACCCTTGTCTTCAGGCCAACAGCCCCACCTCAAGCACAGGATGATCCCATGTTACTTGCTTTAGCGATTTTTTTTCAGGTTTTCTCTTTCTCCCATTTAAGTTTCCTGTAGAGCTTTCTGTTGACAGACATTGTTTTGAGCTCTTTTGTTTGCTGAATCCTAATGTGTTAGTACTAATTGCTGTTGGGCTCTGCTAAAATACACATCTATGCCCTTTAAATAGCTAATCCATTAACAACCCTATTCTATACTCTGCATACTCACAGCACCCAATACTCTCACAAAAAATATTAAAGCTCTTGTGTACAAAGAGCAGCAGTGAACTTAAACCTTACAGATCATGGGGGTTTTTTTCCATTTTGGAAACAAAAATAATCATGTCACCATTGTCCAGAAAGAGTAACACCAAGCCTGCTGCAGTTGAAACACCATGTAAGATTTTACTTTAGTTGAGCAACAGCATAAAAAATTCAGCTCCAGGATAATCAATCAAGAATGGATGCTGCATATTGATGGGTTGCTCAGGTACTAAAATCACATATATACTGAGATGTTGAGACAGTATTTTCTCTTCGACTGCGTAGTAATTCTGGCTGTGACACGGAAGAAGAAAAACCAGACAAGTTGTTGAAACAGATGCCAAAGATTTTATACAAGGTATGTCATGGCTGCTTTCTCTTTGTGCATTAACATGGTAGTAAAGCCACATGCATCAAGAGCACACAGGGCACAGCCTACAAACCAAGGACACATTGCTCACTCATTTAAAAAAATAAAAATACTTTAAAGTACAGAATTATGCCGGATGTGCAGAATGTCTTTCAAGAGAGGATTTCTACCTACTCATGCCCTTCCTCGGGCAACTGTCACTTTATGGCAGATTTTGCTTACTAAACCATTAGACAGTCCCCAGTAAGCTCGGCCAGTACCGAAGGTGTCCTGGAACATCTTCTAAGTTTACTTCCACGTGTAGGCTGGATGGAGTTGTGAAGGGGCAATCACTTTGTGAGTATGTTTTTTCAGAGACAAAGGGAAAGCCGCTTGTTACAAGGAAAAAGTCAGTACGCTTGCTGAGATGAAGTCTTTTATCGCAGTTAATTTAACCATACAGTCCTAAAACAGGGGAGTGGGCACTCATCTACACAAAAGCACATTTAATAAGCTGGGGGGGAAAAAAATACCACAGTTCCAGGACATTGCATCAAACTCCAGCCACTCCAAGAGGAGACATCTCTCACATGGTGGAAGAATTCTTGTCTATGTCAGCCAAAAAGGGAGAATTTTAGGCAGTTTAATCCACAATGGTCTCTTACTTCTTAAAACTGGAACCACAAATCCACAGTACAAGACACTAATTAGTTAGGTTAAGTGGTGCTTTTTATAATAGAATCAGTGAATTGATTGCAGTCCTTTAATAAAAGGATAACGTCCAGTGAGTGCCAGTTGTTAAGAGCAAAGAAGAAAGGTTCCCGTTTTCCAGGTGGATCTGTAAGTTCATATTATTAGAAAAACTGTAAGTCAAATCTGTGCAGTTTCTATGCAACCACATCTGAGAACACGGAAGCTCCTGAGACTCCAGGATCACTTAAAAAGTGGGGGAAAAGAAAAATTCAGCACAACCCAAACAACTCAAACTTCGTATTTCATAATTGCTTACATAACACGTTCCCTTGTTCTGCTCTGGACAAAACTTTTTGCTGCAACAAGCTGGCAGAGAAACTTGAAGAAAACCTGAGTACGTGAGAACATTGTCAGGGAGAACAAGTCCCTGCTACCTTTTGATCTGGTATTGAAGCTGAAATGGCAAAAATCAGAACACTTTGCTTTGTGCCACGTGATTTGCTTTACCTTTCAGAGCTTTGCTGGTCTCTACCAGGGGGTCTATTTCAACTCGATACCTCTTGCACTGCAAGACCGCTGCTCGTATCACAGTTCAAACAAACTTGCTAATGAATCGGGATTTCATCTTCCACAGCCAGAAGTACAGCACCTCCAGATGTAGGGTTGGTTGAATTACCAGGTGTAATTCACACAGCAACATTGGAGGTTTCCTGGCAGCACGGAGTCCAAGCCTTCCTCACGGGACATCATGATCAACAAGACATTCCACAAGCAGAATCAGAAGGCTGTTAAGTCTGATCCAGTATAGCAAGGAACACCACCATCCATCATTTGAACTAGGAATGTTCAAAGCTTCATTAGCCAACCGTATTCTTAATATACTAAATTATACATAGATAGATATATATAGATAGATATATATTTATTTTTTTTAACTTGGAATAAAATACACTGGATTTTGGTTTGCTCATTCATAAGGGAGCTCTCTCCCTTCCCCAGTTAATTTGAAATTAAAACCTAGAGGCTGCACGTAAGCTCATTCCCAGTGTTCCAAGATGGATATAATACGAGAGGAGGCCAGAAACTGGAAACATGCACTCTGGCTGCAACAGGTTACGAGGTGAAAGGGAGACCAGATATTTTCATTTGTAACCCTGAGAACATAAGGAATTGCAAAGATCTGGAGAAGAGCCTGGGGTTAAAGGTCACCAGGCTTTTTATTGCAGTTAAAGCAAACTCGGACTGGATGATCCCATCCACGAGAGGGAACTGCTCTGCGGTCGTGTGAGCATTCATCACAGAATCCCTGGCCACAGGCCCGACAGTGGTGTTTGGAGAGTTTAATACTGAATTCTTTCCGGCAGTTGTGGCAGTGTAGGATTTCGTGGTCTGGTACCCAGTACGCAGGTCGGGCAGCGTCTTTTACCAGACCTACAGAGTGGAGAGAAAGAGGGAGGAGAAAATAATTTGTGAACATGAGCACGCCAAGAACATACTTCAGTGGAAGTAGTCACACACTGCAAGCCATACCACCACCAGCAAGGGGAAGACCACCTACAGACAAAAAACTTCAGTGCAACGGGCAGCAATTTAGGCCATTCTGCCATTCTCCCACATTCTGCTTCCCTTCAAAGGGTTGTTTCTCTTTAACTGGTGGCATCTTCCCTTCTACAGGTTGACCCACTTGCTTTTCCATACCTTCAGTTTCAGCTGTGGCCAAAACCAGGCAGTCAAAGAACCAAACATATGGAAACATGTGCACTGTCTGACCTGAGAAAGCTGAGGTGTACTGTAGGCAGACCAGTGGGATGACAACCTGCACAGCGAGTGGAAAGTCAGGTCCGAAACCAGAAGACTTGTGGGTGAAGCGTTTGCTGACATATTTGAACTGCTACCCAGCACATGAAAGAGCAGTGGACGTTCAGTGTACTAAGCTCACCGTTAAAGATCACATTACCGAGTACTTTCCCATCATTACCAACCTAGACAGCTTCAGACTCTCAGCCCTCCCTGACAGAAGTACCAAGCGCCTGATGTATCCACAAACACGCTTAAAAAGCACTTGGCATCTCTAGAAGAAAACCAAACCTGATAAAATTTACAGGTTGGGGACCGACCTGCTGGAGAGCAGTGTAGGAGAAAGGGACCTGGGGGTTCTAGTGGACAGCACGATGACCATGAGCCAGCAATGTGCCTTTGTGGCCAAGAAGGCCAATGGCATCCTGGGGTGTATTAGAAGGGGAGTAGCAAGTAGGTCAAGAGAGGTCTTCCTGCCCCTCTGCTCTGCCCTGGTGAGGCTGCATCTGGAATATTGTGTCCAGTTTTGGGGCCCTCAGTTCAAGAAGGACAGGGCTGCTTAAGAGAGGCCACAAAGATGGTGAAGGGAGTGGAACATCTCCCTTATGAGGAAAGGCTGAAGGAGCTGGGTCTCTTTAGCTTGGAGAAGAGGAGGCTGAGGGGTGACCTCATTAATGTTTGTAAATATGTCAAGGGGGAGTGTCAGGAGGATGGAGCCAGGCTCTTTTCAGTGGCGTCCACTGACAGGACAAGGGGCAATGGGCTCAAGCTGGAACATAGGAGGTTCCATAAAAATATTAGAAAAAACTTTTTCACTGTGAGGGTGACAGAGCCCTGGCACAGGCTGTCCAGGGAGGTTGTGGAGTCTCCTTCTCTGGAGACATTCAAAACCCGCCTGGACGCGTTCCTGTGCGACCTACTGTAGGTGATCCTGCTCTGGCAGGGAGGCTGGACTAGATGATCTTTTGAGGCCCCTTCCAACCCCTGACATTCTGCGACTATGAAAATGCTTCCTAATTGCTCAGTCTTTAAGGAACTCCAGCTGGCAGGTCACTGCATGGATGCATCAGGGGAACGTGAATTACTCGCTACTTGGTGCGCACAGATTTGCACAACAGGGAGAAAAGAAAAGATAGGAACTGTAGAAATAAGGGGCTGAAAACCAAGCAAGAGAGGTGCAGGGCAGTGAAGAACTCTCAACCAACAGTGGTATCACAGCAGAGGTGCTAGCCTGTCACACAAACTCTCAGAAGTTTAGCTCTGTGAAAGCAAAAATGCCTCTAGAGAGAATATTCAGGAGAATAAAACAGAGCTCACCTAGGGGAATGTCCATGGCTGTCACCACTGCTCCAAGAGTGTTCTGCACAGCTTCCCCCACCTTCCTGGCAATAAGCGTCCCCCCTTCCTCATCTGAAGGCAGCTCAGCCACATCTGCATGACACAACAGCAAAGGGTTCAATACCTATGTCCAGCACAGTTCCTGCTAAGTCTCAATTTACATTAGCAAAAATCAGCAGCAAACTCAAAAGGCAGCTTGGAGCCTCTCTTCAGCCTGCAGAGTTTTCGCTTTCATTTCGGCAATAACAAACAAAACACAGAGTCTGCTGAAAAGGCAGCATCCCTGCTCTTCTGCTAGCTCCACACCTTCAGCAAGTGCCAGAAAAAAAAACCAAAGTCAAGATCCGAATAGAAAATAATTTTGTCAGGGAGTCAGGTATCTGGTAGGTCATTGCAAGGGTCACCTTCCTGCTGAAAGACATGGAGCTCTTGAGCTTTCCTGCTGAACACTCTGTGCCAAAGCACAGTTTGAACATCACTGTCTACATTCAATCGGAGTGGTTGTGATCCAGAAGCCAGGGAAAAAGACTTAAGACTAACTGTTGCCCAAGGATAATTCTGTCACAATCAACTCAAAATTACCTAACTGGATGCCCCTGTTTTCATAGCAGTTGTCACACACACGCACAGGTGCTGGTCCCCAGCCTCGCTCAGGCACTGGACGGGTCTTGGAAGAACAGCCATCACAGAAGCCCTCTCCACAGGCCCGGCAGTGATGCTTAGTGTCATTATCTTTAAAAGGCATGTTGCATTTATTACAACTCTAATGGAATAACAGAGAAAGAAAAACTGTTAGTTTGACCTTCCTTAATAGAAAAAGAGAGAGCAGAATCCCAGCACAGCAAGACTCAAAACCACTGAAAAATAGTTACACCCAAGACCTAGGTGCTACCAGCCCCATAACTTTATCCTCAGGAAGGGATGCAGACAGTCAGCTGTACAGAGCAAGAGATTGCTACGATCTCTTCCGTCAGACACCAGGAATTCCAGCCGCATCACGCAGACCTGAACCATGTGTACATGATCTTTGTGGGGGCTAAGAATTCAGGAGGCAGTTTTCACTGAAGAAGCAGCTGTTCCCTGCAAGACACAGGGAATCTTTTCCTAGTTGAACTGTTGAGAACAGCTTTTTGCATCTGGTATGAAACCAGAGTTTAATCCCTACAAAAATAAAAATAGTGCTATCAACTGCAGTAGTCGGATTTAAGATATTCATTCTTTGCTTTGAGGAGAAAATTCATGCATCCAGAGTTTTCTATGATATTGCTGGGAGAGGAGCTCACAAAAGGCAAGGAGAAAGTCTCTTTAGCAGGATTGGGCAGAGTCTCTGTTCATACTTCCTCTGGCTAAGGCAAGAATGGAAAGAGCTGAAAGCACTTCAGTTTTCTCAAATTTGTAGAAGGGTTTGCTGCAATAAATCAAGCAGCACTTGGCATCTGCAAAATACTATATCGCTTAAAGGATGAGGAAAAAAGCTTTTAGCTGTGCAAAGCTTTTCTCTACAGCAGCTGCTATTTACCAGGATCTGAGAGTTGGGTCTCCAGTAAGCTGGGGCAATCTGGTCTGTCAGCCACGAGGTCACAGCTTTTGTGGGTCCCAGGCTAAGTTCAGATACTGATTGGGCCATGAAATTCATCCCATCCAACAAACGCTGGGCTGCATTGTTGTTGTCTTTCAGAAAGCCATCCATCTGGAATGAAATGGATACCCATTTGAGAAGAAAAATAGAGAAACCTCATTTTTTTTAGATGGAGATAGTTCTGCAACCCATTGCTCCTGTTATACTGGAGGGCAAGCAGGAGAAAAAAAATTCAGCAGCCCTGCTTTGAAACACAGGGGCAAGTTTTAATGGTGTATTGCTCATACAGTGTTCATCAATCAGCAACTTGGCCATTTCAAGAGAGCCAAGAAATGACTGAAGGCCCTTGCAAAGGTTCTTTTAAACAGAGAGACAGGGGCCAGCTGTAATGAAAGCCAAACCACCTTCTCCATAGACATGTGGAAGAATCAACAGAAACACACACGTGGCTGCACACGTACCTGACGATCCTCCAGCAACCAGACTTACCCCTGGCCAGACGTGCTCAATTTCTGTCCTCACGACAGTGTTCACAGGATCCTGGTTGCCAAACCAGTACTGCCGACTGCGGTACACCACCCCACAGTTGGGGCACTCAATCACATACCTGCAGAAGAGGAAGAGGGGTTACCTCGGTGAGGTACTGGAAGTCCAGTGCAGCAGGCAGTGTGGAGGTGACGGTGAGCAGAGATGTTTCAGCTGCAGTACTCACCCTGACCAAGCATACTTGGCAAGGCCCAGCCAAGGGGAGTCAGTAGAAGCAGAGGTTTTTGGCACCACGCTGACCTCCATCCCTCGTTCGTAACAGGCCTGGTAACACAAAGGCTCAATTAAAACTGCATGCTGGCAGGGTCCCAGCCTTACAGCTGTTTGGCCACATAAAGTGTGTAATTTGCATACAGTGGTCACCACGGCAAAGGAGAGCACTCATCAGAACTGATTTAAAAACAAACCCAAATCCACTGTTCATTAATGACATCAGGAAAATATTTCTACAACAATAAAAGCCATGATGGCAGCTGAAAATTTTCCTACCTCCTGCACGCATCCTTCAGAAAGTAATGGCTAATACCAAGCAAGGGGTATAAGCAAATAAAATGAGGAATCACATCAAACATGTGGAAGGTTAATATGACCCAAGTCAAGAGCAGCTGGGTTCACAATTTAGCTAGCAGACGACACGGAGCATGCAGAGGTGATGACCTCTCTCAGAGCAAAAATACAAGCTCAATGGGGATCAATTTTTCTCACCAAGGCCATGAGCACCTCTCCCAGTTGAAAACAGTTCAAACAAACAGGCACGCGCCTGTGATATTCCTCATTTATTGGACCACGCTTTTCCATTCTTCAGACCTTGTCCTTGCATCACTACTCACCTTGCAAGTGTAGACTCTGTTATCATACTGGTGAGAATATCTGCATCGACTTTTGGATTCATGAGGGACTCCTTCCTTTGCATGGTTCATGCTCTTCTTACAGCCACACCTGAGTATGCAAAAGCAAACCATGGGCTGATGTTGTTAGAGATGGGCCAGATGCCACCAAGAGTTCATTTATATTACTATCTTGTGTTTGAATAGACATCGTAACCCCAAGCATTTTTCACAACTGCACATAGGGCAACGACACCGTTTATCATCGCAAGGCACGCTCTCTAGAAGGAGATGTAGCAACTGTTTCACAGTACAAAGCAGCACCACACGACATTCAGTGCAGGAAACGATCGCTGTAGTCAATTTAAATTTCTCAGGGAATTTTAGGAAGGACTAACCAAGTTTGGAAACTAACCGAGACAGCAGCAAGGAGCTGCTAGAAATTCTCTAATGAGTACAACAGAGCAGGAAGGGAGCACTGTATCACATTGGAGAGAAAATGTTTCCAGAAGGTTCACTTAGATCTAGTTAATTTCAAGCAAATTCTGACAATGACAGGTGATGTCTGGTGTCAAGATGTCACACAAACTTTACATTCTGTGGCTGCAGGCTGAGGCAGCGCTGCCTTCTGGAAGGATGAGGGTGCATTTCTCATCTACTTACCCACAGCTGAGGCACACAGAGGAGCATGTGAAATATTCATCTGGAAAGAAAGAGCTGTGAGCCATCTGGTCATCAGGGATCTCCCCACTGAACCGGTCACTTAGAGCCTATCAGACAGAGGAGAATGAACTGGTAAGGGACTGAGAGCAACGCAGACGTTTTATGCAAGCTTTTGTAAGCAAAAGCACGGGGTTCCTCTACTGGAGGGAGAAGCAGAGAGAGAGTACACAGTTAACAAATAACAGCTTACTAACCAGGAAACCAAGATAACCTGGAAACCAAAACAAGGATTAGAAACCAAGCAAGAAGACAATCTTGCACTTACATGGAAGTGACCTGAATGCTTGTAAGATACTTACTCTTCTCCTCCTGTCCCTGCTTTGAATTTCATAGTAGAAACGAGTGGTAGAAGATTATATCCACCTCTATGCCTATAACCCATGGCCAAAATAGCAGGGTGCTTGCTAAAAGGGCTTTGCACTCCGACAACCTCCAGAAGGAAACTGAAGAGAGTAATTTCTCACAGTATACGAGGACACATTCTTTGCTGCCAGTAGTCATCTGAACACAGCAACTACTCTACTGGACATGAATTTAAAGTATACCAGTAGCTATATCTGAAACTGGATTACTTGATTATTGTAATAAAGTCCTAGAAATTAAACTGGAATTAAACACTCCAGCTGTTTTCCCCTTGCTGCCTGTCCATTCCCTAATGCAAAGAATGGTGGACATTCCACCATGATAGCACCCTCTGTGCTTCAGCTACCCCAATTACAGAGCAGCTGGAATTATCTGCTCAAACAGCTGTGACTAACATCAAAGAAGACCACCTTCTTCTGCAGATATGTCTCAGCTCTGCCCACCCCTCTCTGATGACAGCTGTGCTCTTCAGGCCAATGAAAATATTATGCTGATCAGAGTGGTAGCAATAGGGGAAAACTTGTAGGCCAGACTGCAAATCCTAAGACCTGAAAATCCCTCTGACATCCTACCAAGGTGAACCTTCTCAGAAAAAATAAAATAAAATAGAAAAATCACAATCTTCTCCCTCCAATTGCCTTTCATCAGCCTTCTGATCTGATGCTGCACCTCTGAGATGAAACATCATTTGGTCTGACCCTATCTTGTTTCTCAGCTACCAGCACTTCTCCTCCCTCCTTTTTGCCTCCTAGCCCCTGGGTTACAGGACACTCAGTGCCAGGTTTTGCCAACCGTTAACTCCCTCCCAACCTCTTATGTTCCCTCCCTGTGTGCTGATGCCACCCTTAGGAATTTCACTAATGACTCCTCCTGGTCCTCCTCTTTCTGAATAACTGTCATTAAGTGCTTGTTACTCATAACATCAGGGATTTTTTTTTTTCCTTCTCTTCCCGGCTCAGTTTTTGGTTTTGCTCTGTTTTGCTCTTCAATTTTTCTTGACCTTTCAGAATCTTTTCTAAGGTGTTTGTTTAAAAGTTTTAAAAAAAAAAAAAATACCCAGCCTATCTAGCTGTTACACAAAAATCATCATCTTCATGGAAGACTTGCTTTATCTCCAGACACCCGCAAGTCTGCGTCACTGGTTCACATGCTCTACCTTTATTAGCTGCACCTGACAGTTATTAGCCACAGCAATGCAAATAAAGATCATGATGAACTCTTCTCCACTTACTTTTAGTGCTTTGTAGATAACCCCAGGCTGTCTAGGTGACCGAGTGGTATTGTTCTCCAGCTGCTGCTCCACAGCTCGCCTAAGTCCAGAAAAATCTGTCGGGGGATTGTATGTCCTTGTTCCCTTGTAGTGGATTGAGCTGAAAGCCTCAGGAAAACAGCTTAGCTTCCGAAACCGATCCTGAATGAGCTTCTCAGGAACCTCAGAGGGATGATCTATATATAAGAGTATCAGCGAGTATATAAACAACCGGTTGTTTAAAATAATATTTAAATTGCACAGTGCTTTGATATGCAACACAGTGCTAGTTTTCCTAATTAAACTTTCTAAGACACCTGGAACACAGTTATCATGATTTTTTACAGGAAGGAAAAGAAACAAACCGTTTTCAAAAACAGCTTCTGTTTTATGATACACAGCTTTAGATTCTAAGACCAAGTTCCACATATCAAGCTAAAACTCTCTAGGTTTGGAAACAGATACCCAGAATACAAAGCAATTTATGATGTAATAAGGCAAGTCCATGTCAGCAGACTTGTCAGCTCTTCTCACCAGACCATAACTTGGTTCTAGCTCATCCTAGCAGCTGGTAAGTGGAAGGCATGAACCTGACAGGGGCTGGTTATTCTCCATGCCAACACTGCAGCAAGTAAGACCGTGCCTCAATCAACCTTTTGTACACAGGGAAGCACTTCAGAACTGGCCATATCAGGTCGGACTCCGTAAGGCTGACTGCATTCTCCTGCCTGCTGCCAAGGACCTGCTGTACATTTCAGAATAAGGCAAGTCCCTTCTTCCCTGGCCTAAAACCACATAAACACACTTACCTGAATTACCTATGGGGACTGATGGTTACAGCTTGGCTGCACTTGCTAAGAGGTTTCTTTGCCATTCCTACCATAATCAGAAGTGCTCATAAAATATACTTTTTTTTACTACCCTGACTTTGCACATGGGTGCAACTGTCATTATGGGTCACTAAATCTGACCTGCTGGAACAGCAAATTTCAAGAACTCTGTGAAAGTCTGCATTCCTCATCAGCGAATTAGTATGTATGAAAAGGAACTGCTTCGGCAGGTAAGTTAAAAGTAATTTAAAAAGTCACTCTAACAATAACCAGAAAGAACGTCAAGTTATTCTACTAGCTCAAGACCTCACTGGTTAGAAAAAACAAAATGAGAATGTGGGCCAGCAGGGAGCTGCTCTGGCATGACACAGCAGAAGACTCCCAGATGTTCACAAACAGCAGGACTGAGCCTCAGACACTGTAGGCCAACTCATTACGGCTCTTCCTCATCAAAGCATCAGAAATGGACAGAATGAAGAAACATTTCATCATGCCTTTTGAAGCATGAAAACAAAAAAAGCACCAGGAGAAGTAATTTAGATCCCTGCACAGTCAAAACCAAAACGTGCCGTGACTTCCATAGATGGTGCATTTCATTCAGACATACAAATAAAATACACAATTTAAATATGCATAATCCGATATGACATAAGCCAAGCAAACAACACCGAAAGCGATGGGAATAGCAGTGTGCCAGGTTTGCTGCTTTGGCCATATCAGATAACTTTACAGAGAAAAGTGGCATCAAACCATCACCTCTGTGCCACCACAATCTCAGTCCCAACCTCATGATGCCACTGGTCCACAGAATTTTAAGAAGTAAGGATACAGTAAGTATAGAAGTTCATCAATTTCATTATTCCTGCTCACCCTAGTTTCTCCACTGAGTTTTACTTGAGCTTTTTTTTTTTTTTTTTTTTGCAACAAGATACTCCATATCCCTGCCAAAATCCCAGGGTGTCTCAGCTTCCACCTTTGTCTGCCATCTCACCCGCACTCCTGAATCTGCACGGCGACCCCTCCTGTCAAGAACTCTCACCATGACTCATCAGTGCCAATGTCCCTCTGACTAAGAGGATTATTCTAGATGATCCGGGGTAGTCAGATCGCCATCAGGATTTCCACAGCTATTTCCACAGCCCGGCTCCCAGAGCAGAACAATCAAGAGCAAAACCCAAACCACACCTTTTACATGATATATAAAAAACACTGAATATTCAATGCCAACCTGATAATTTATAGAGAGCGTTTAGCACATTGTAATTCAGTTTCTTACTGCCTACTCACCAGAGCCCAGTAGCTTGGTGTACACAGTCTCGTGAAAGATGATGACACCTGGACCCAAAGTTGACAGAGGAACATCTAGGCCACAGCGGGCTGTGGTAGCTTTTAGCTCCTTGGTGAAGTGTTTTAAATAAGCCTCCGAGGCATCACCAAGGAATTTGAAGAGATCATTGTGGAGCCTGTCAGCACGGGTACGGTAGATGACAAGGTCAGAGATGGCCAGGACCTTCAGCAGCAGCCGTGTTCTCTGGCTCAGGTTCACAGTGGCCCCCAGGAGACCCTCTGTATCAATTACCACCACTTTGCGGACAGGGTCATAGGCTGCCCAGACTCCAACTGTGCAAGACTCTTGGGCTGGAGATGTCTTGAAGACTTCCCGGCCATAGAAGAAAGTGTGGTTAAGGGTGTGAGACTTGCCATCCCCCGTGTTCCCAAAGATGGACACTACCTTTAGATGCTGGTCAGGACTGCAGTCCAGTTTCTTAATAAAGTCTTCTTCATTCCTTACCTTCAAAAAAACAAAACAAAAAAACAAACAAAAAGGAGAAAAATTATAGCTATGCAATTGAATTGGACAACACTGAAAACATAGATGATTCATAAGATTAATGAGCGTGATTACTTCCTATTCAGACATCATCATATGTTTCTGAAGCACAAAGAAGTCCAAAGTAAAATATTAGAAAGCAATTTTTAACAGGTACACATCAATGGGATTTAGGCTGTTCCATCACATCATTGTTGTGGAAGTGATGCCTCACTGTGATTACTTGTCTAGTGAAACCTCTTGTACCTAACCCCATTCCCTGAGACAGTCCTTCCAGAGAAGGCAGCACAACCCTACTTCCAGGTCTGCTGGAAGAGCTACCTGGAGCATGGCAGACATTCTCAATCTCCTGGCAAGCATGTAAATTCAGACACAAAACAAGGGATTGCTTTTATCACCTTAACTTGCTTCATCCACAGAGGCTGAGCACCTGTTTAGAGAGAAAAAAAAAAAGAAGCTCCTCCACATAGCTGTGCTGAATCTACCCACAGCCAGGGGCTCTCAGACAGCCCATCCTGTTCCCGCTACTCTCCAGGTGAGAGAGTCTTCAGCTGCAAGGAGAGGCAGCAAAGAAAGCAAATTTGTGCACTGGAATCAGGTGACAGAAGAAGGTCAAACTGGCTTTTACAGAACTGCCACAACTACCTCAGCTATCCGTTTCACCATTTACTGCGCTGTGCTTTCATTTGAAATAAGCCCAAGCACACACAAACCCAAACACGAGCAGACAGCCTTCTACAGGGAACTTCTTTTTGGCTTCGCAAAGACGAAGCGACAAGCGCCATGCTGTTCAGGTGAGAGAACAGGGCATTTGCTGTTCTGACAGTAGAGCAACAGGGAACAGAAACAAGCAATGAAACAGGTTGGGGCTCTGTACAAGAGCCTGCCTTGGTTTTGTCACAGAATACAGCCTTCGCTTTCAAACATTGCATGTTTCTGGCTACTGTCGTTTCTCACTTGCTTTTTCTTCTTCTAACAGATTTTATCCATGTGTTATGTGGCATGGATGAATATGATGGAGACACTTTCTGAGGATTAAATTCACCTCCTCCATCACCATTCCCTCCTCAAGGAATCCCCATCAGCTGAAAGGAGCAGAGCTTCCATACCCTCTCACTTGTGTCTCAACTTCTGGAAGCAACTTGGCTATTTCCTTCCCACAAGTACAGCTGGAAGGTCTCACGATACACGATGCACAGAGGCCATGGGGTAATAAATGGTTTCTTTGACCACGTTTATTCTTAGATCAGCAAATTAGTTTAAGGCTCAGCCAGATCCATTTGCCCTCGTCAAATCTATCAGAAGCATCTAGACTTTGAAGGAAAATAAAAAACAGCCAGTGTGCCAAAAAAATAAAATAATAATAATAAAAACCCCAACAGTGTGCCAGATTGTGGTTGGGAACAGTGTTCAGAAAGAAAAGCTGTGGGCTGTTGGGCTGCAGCAGCTTTTCACAGACTCAAAGCATTCAAGGCAACCTCACAGTATGGCAGAAAAAAGGAAAAAAAGAAGTCAAAATGCTGTCAGCAGAATTTTTCCTGGTGTTTGTGAGAGACCATCAAGATACACTCAAGTTACAGGTGCACAAGAGAAGGGCTGCTTTTTTGGGAGCTGTGATTATTAGCTTGTCATCAGGAAGGTAGTTCAGGTGACAGATGCAGTTTCTCTTAGCATCTCTTGAGAATGAAAGTAAGTTCTTGGTTCCTGGGATAGCTCCTAAGCACATACACAGATTTGACAATGTAATAATGTTACACGTATGTAAGCAAAAAGAAATACGATAACTTCTTCTCCAGATGGTTTTGGTTTTAACTCCTACCTCCCAAACTTCTTACTCTAAGGACGGTAGAGTCTCTTTTTGCCAGAGTCAGTGGCTACGCACTCCCTGGACAGCACAAAGAAATATCAGGCTTCGCACAGCTGCTTAAGTATGGGCAGAACAACTCAAGTCTCTCGGGCAGCACTGGCAATATATTATTCTGCTATCAGTTTGGAAGAGTTTGTGGAAAGGGCCAAGTCGGTAATGTCAGAAAGTACAAAGGACAGCAGGAACCAGAGGGCTAAGTGTGGTTCCTGCTCATTCCCACCAATAACAAGAAGTCAACTCGCACAAACTCCGCTGCCCCTGAAATTGTCCCAAGCCGAGCTAACGCAGACGTCCACGTCACCAGCCTTCTTCTGCAAATAAAGTACTTTAACAGCTGCTGAATCCTGGCTAGCCTTCTCTCATAGCCTTACCTACATTTCTGTTGGCAACTGTCATCCAGCCCCTCAAGCAGTTTCTCCACCCAAGGCGAGCCAACTGAAGGTGAAAGTCTTCAGCAGGAAAAACAGGGAATTTCACAGCTAAAGTTCTCTCTAAGGAAGACACCATGCTGCTGTGTAACACATTTAGATCTGAAGCCTCCTTGCAACCCATACGTGGAGATCTGTTATACCCGACATAACAAGTTTCCTAGACCCAAGCCATAATAAAAGTAGAAATGGTTAGGAAAAGACAAGAAACAGTAACTGCTAAAGTGACATTCCTGCCTACAAATTTCTTGGAAACAAGTTATTAAAACAATAACATGTTAAAAGCTTAGAAACAAAATCCATAAAACAGAACAGTTTCCAATGACCTGTACTCATACCACTCTAAATCGGCCTCCAGGCAAAACAAACACATTAAGAGAATAAGACATTTTTATGACGGTTTTCTTCTCTTAAAACTCTTTATGAACCCTCTAAGCCTTGCTAATATTCATGGAAGCGGTGCACAAAGCCAGGGCTGTGCCACAATGACACAATAGAGCAAAACAAGAATCAAGAGTGCTTGGCATGGCATTCAGAGTGCCTTCATTTCCTAGTCTTAGACTGTCATTTTGCCTTACATTGGTACTTTTGTTGTTGCATTTTGAAAATCTTACTCTTTTCTTGACCCGATTTTAACAGAGTACTTTTAATAAGTAAAATACCTTTTTCTGCAGTCAAGATGCAATCATACAAATAATTAAATTTATGAGTCATTAGATTTGTTTGACAACCAGCACAGGACACTATCTTCTGATACACAACCATTAAATCAATAAAGAGGACATAAATTCAACACATTTTTCTAGGAATGAAAAAATAAGCTACAAGATTTGTAACAACACACACAAATATAGCCTAGCACAAAATTGCAAACATTTGAAACAAATCAGTTTTCAAGTACAAGCAGTCAAAACAATCAAGCGGAAAAAAGTACTGTTTCCCTTAAAACATTACTTAACACGGCAATACAAGCAATTCTGCTCACAGTTCAGAAAACAAACAAACAAACAAAAAAAAGACATTTTCAAGAATTCAGCCCAACACCTGAAATCAGGAGAAATAGCAAAAGAAGCTAAAACAAAACCTGCAACCTTTTAAGCAGCCCGGAACTTCTAAAACACAAAACCAAGACAATTCTAGGTAACTGATCTTAAGGACAGAGTATCACATCAATCATTAAACCTGGAGACAGAACAGATCTGTCAGATCTGTCCATCTCAACACAGACCAGTTCTTTGTGACACAGCTTCAAGATTTTGGCAGTCGTGTTTTAACGCTAAAAAACTGAGCTCCTATCCAGAGGTAGGTTCTCACGAAAGCCTTATGGATGTGTCCTACTGTTAAGTCATCATGTCAGAATTTCAGTGTATGCTGAAAACAAACAACAGGGAAACTTATAAAGCAGATTTCTTCCTTCAACTACAGCCTACAAGAGAAATCTGAGAAGAATAACCTGCACCACAGTACAGTGCTGCCACCAAAATTCCCATCTCTGCAGAACTCATAATCACTCCCAGAAAGGCAGCGTTTGAATGCAAAGAAGAGCAGCTGCCTACCTCAGCAACTCAAGAGCAACAGGTTATTAAAACAGCAGCTGGAAACTCCCCTGCTTTTGCCTCAAACAGAGAAACTTCTGTTGATATTCTCAAACATTTTGTGCTACCAAGTGAGAAAAAGGATGGGGTATCTCCCTGTGAGGAAGAGAAACTCTGCTACAAAACCCACGAGATCAGTAGAGCTGTGAGAGGACCCTCAGACTATCGTAATACAAACCCTGTTTCTGCTAAGATCATAAACTAATTCAGGCTGAAAGAAACCTCAGGAGGTCATTACTCCCTCCCAGATTCTAGAGGCCTCCAAACAAGTGAGAAGATTTTGATCATAAGCAGGTACTCAAGAAGAATCAAGGCCAACTTGTAAGTCCAAGCAGCTCTAGTTTCCTACCTTAGTCTCCTATACCCTTTCCTCTGCGTGACTTCACGTGGAAAATGTTATTTATGCCATTGCTTGAGTCTTCCACATAGAACTTAAAAGCCATAATCTACATTTCACAGAGAAGTAAGTACCTCTGAAACGTAAATTTCCTAAAAGTTTGATGAAAATAAACAGCAAGTCAGAAAACACAGATTCTAGTAATCTTTCTGAGGAAAACGCCTGTCTTGTGTCCAGTTCACACGGCCACCGGGATCCAGCAGTGAGCTGACCAGTCATGCCCACACTGGCTTGCCAGTCACCATACTGGCAAGTGCACAATAGCACACATACTGCTTCTAACCCAAAAGACAGAAGATGTGGATAAATGCTGGATAACGGGAGGCAGACATCTCAGATTAGACTACCATTAATTCTACTGCTCAGAGAATTACCTGTTGCTACGTAGACATTTTATGGTAGCTTGGACAGTTTCCCCCAAAGGGCTGTGTCAATGGATTAGTTTATAAAACGGTGTGTGTCATAGCAGTAGTTAGAAATGGATGTTCAGGAGTAAGTTATTAATCACTGACTCAGCAAACACAAATATATTTATCATTATCGTCCTCAGTGATCTCTTAGACACCAGCCAAGCTGATGGTGGACATAATTTTCAGGACCAGAGTCCTACAGAGCCTCAAGCCCATACTGAGTGACCTAGCACAGGACACAACCAGGGCTAAATAAAGGAGTGGGCAGACAGGCCCTGAGGATTTAAGGTTGGATTCCACCATTCCTCCTCAGCTTCAGCTAGTTTCGATTTTATTTCTCATGCTGCATGCAGGTCTGGCTCAACCAAAGGGAAATATTTGTATTAGGGGTGTTCTCTAACCTGAAGTTTTTTCGTACGTGCTTATTTGCCTTCACTGCAGAACCACCTACGGGTTCTGCTGAGGTTTGTTCTATTAGGCTCTGTGCACATCCATGAAAATAGCGCCCCTGAACTGAGCATCTTTTTCAGAATCAAGTTATCCTGTTCCTTCCTACAGCTCTGGCAAAGGGGTTGAGGGACAGTATTCTCATGGGTTTGTACAGAACGAGTCTCAGCAGGATCGACAGGTCCCTGCAATGAAGGGTAGAAGCTGCCGACATCGGAGGTTCCTATCTATTTATTGCAGGACTTTTTCCTCAAAGAGACAAAGAGATAGGAGTTAAATCCTGTTTAACAACTGTACCTAAAGAGAGAGACCCTATTTCAAAGGTTTTTAGGAAGTGGTGGAAGAAACATAAAGGGATGGCAGGTAATCTAATTTGATTGGACTCCTCCCTAAACCAAGAGGTAATATTGACTGAAATATTGCTGTTACTAGGTGAGTTATCCTTGTAGATGACAGCTGAGTTACATGAAACTGCTGAAAGCAGGAGTAAGGCTAGACAGCCCTCTAAGCTGTTTGCTGGCTGAGAAACTGCTTTTGCAAACCTCAAAATTAATAAAGACTTCAAGGTCAACACAACCGCTGCAAAAACAACACTTAAGAATGTCTTCTAACTCTTTAAGAGAACAGTAAGCAACGAAACAGAAATCATTATTCCATATATTAAGGACCTTTCAAGTTCTCCATGGATGTTAATTTGGCCACACAGCTACAAATTATGACCCCAATGTCACAGCTGTAGCAGCAGGGACCACCTCCAGGCAAAGAGACTTGCCCAGAAGACAGCAAGGCAGTGAGCAAGATCATGCTGTAACAATTAGTCTTTCTCTAGATCACCTGCATGGACACTACTTTATACCCCTGTACTTGTTAAGAGAGGCATTTACAAACTTAGTTGTATTACAGTTCCACTATTTCTAGAAAATAATTACTCAGGTTATTTTCCCACTTGCAGCATGTTTTGTCAGGCAGGCCAAAAGACTGTAAAACTTCTGCCTTTATGCAATCCTAGAGCAAGGCATTAGCAACCCAGGTTAAAAAAAAGTAAAAGCTATACTGCAGCAACATCTGTCTCCTGGTGACCCCTGCAGAAGTGAGAAAGTGGAGGAGGGAAGGACAGGAGGGCTGGAGGACAGCAAGTTGTGAATCCCAAAGGACTCACATCCTGCTCCTGCTGGCAGGAGCCCAAAAGGATTCAGTGGATAAGTGCAGAGAGCGGTACAGCAGAGAAAGCACTTGAACACTCCTTTCTCACCACCATCAATCCTATTCGGTTCAGGAATTCTTTGAATGAACCAGTGGGTAATTCTCCCAGCCATGACACACTCTCATTTGCTTCCACACCTGCACTCACTTCAGCACAAAAGAGAGAGGAAGCAAACAAGAGACTTGATTTACAGCCCAGGAGAACTGCATCATGAAGAAGGTGCACAAGCAGTTCCAGGGAAAAGCAATATTTGTAAGTGGCTATGTTCAAATTAGCTAAGAGTCAGCCTGAGACTGTTCAAGGAGCTGCGCATTTGTTGAATGGATGGCTCCTCTCCCATCTTCTAAAAATACTCTTCAAAATTGTGGTATATGCCCAGTGGAAGAAAGAACACTCCTACCCAGCAATTGCTAAGTAGTTTTTGTACTGCTTTATTCCAAGAACAGAAAAACAGTGCACTTTAGTGTAGGAGGGGGAACTGCAAAACTGATAGCAGGCTGGGATGGGAGGAATAGTGAAAACCAGCAAAGAAATAAGAGAAAAACTCCTAGAGTGTATGACAACAAACTCCCAAAAGTATTCTGGCAAGAAAACCTCTCTGAAGCACAAAGACAAGGAAGTCATCAATTGTACAGCAACAGTCACGAGGGAGAGAAATTACACACCCTGATCTAACAGATCACACTGACCTAAAGAACTTCAATCCTTCTCCTTTTCTTCTTCCTCCTTTACATCCATGGAAAATACACCAGCTGTGACTCTCCAGTTTACAGGATATGAACTAAAATTTCCAGAAACTTACAGCTGACTATGCTACCCTAAAGCACAAAAAAAAACAACCCGCCACTCACAACCCCCCCAAAAAACAGCCCCAAAACATTCCCCCAAAAGCAAATCAAGTAAGAGTGTCATAGGAACTAGAACTATTTGCTAGATGAATGCTTTCCTACTACAGAAGCAAGTAGTAACACTTAAGAGATTGTGATCTTCTTTTAGGAGCGAAACATAAATTAGCACACAATGACTGACAAAGAATACTTGACTAAAAAAGCATTCCTGGTGACTCTCCATTCTTTCATCCCTAGACTTTGGCCTGGCTTAAATCAGTAGGTAATAAGGAAGAAAAAAATCACAGTACTTTCATCAGTTTTGCAGTGGGAGTGAGAAAAGCGAAGCAGCTAGCATCCCTTAACAATTACCTCTCTGTATGTGTAACTTTTTACCAGGAGGGGACAGAGGAGGGGACTGTTTTGCTGTTGGAGGATGGTTATTTAATGATTGTATAAAATGATCTGCATTTAAATAAGGGCTACAGGTCATTCTGCACCATTGAAACTGACTGCAAAGCATTAGATAGAACGTGCTCAGTATTTGCTGAAAAGAGCTTAATCCTTCAGGTGTCTAACCCTGATAGAGGAAATTAAAGGAACTCAAGGAATGGGCCTGGATTTAGGAAACTGAGGTATCTATTGGCAAAACAAAGAGACCTTGCTAACTCAAGAAAGGCAGCTCATCGTGGGTATCTCAGGGGTAATAAACATATGATCCTTTCTCTCACACAAAATTATACTGCTGGGGATATTACTTTTGTGAGTACTAGACGAAAGCTTTTTACTTCCCATCTCCTTAGTACAACAGACTACGAAGTCAGTAGCCTTTATTTTTCTTTGCAACCCAGAGACTGAGTAATTTATTCTGACAGTGCTAGTTTCTGGTCAAAGATCAGTGAACTCCTGAAGGCTGATTAAGAACAATCACGCATGTCCCTTATCTTCTGGGGTCAATGAAAGGCTTTCTCTACTTATATTTACATGTGCCGAGTCCTTAATTAGGGCTTTGGCCAAAGTGTTATCATAGAAGCCACTAGTGACACTACAACCAAGTTCTGATCCTGTGGTAAGAACTCTCAACATCTGTTTCCCAAGATGAAAATACCAAGTTGTTGTCACACGTTGTTAAGCATTTCTTCTCCCCTACCTCAGAAGCAGTAGTAAACAGAGTTTATTGTACAACTGATAGCTAACTCTGCTTTGTGCTAAACTGCTCTGTGGCAAAGGTGTTGTATAACGACAGAGCAAAAACGTCATCTTCTGTTCCTGAAGAGACAAAAACATACATATGAGTAGAAAAGTTCAAGAGACACTAAGATAGTATTAGGACTCAAACAACTATCCTAACGTGGGTCATGTTTTTATTGATGTATTTAGCTGTGTTTTTCTTAATAGAGCCACAAATATAGGGGAATTGTAAAAACAGATCAATGGACTGATTCTGCAAGTTCTTAAGGGAAGTGCCTCCTACGTGCAAGGGGCAGAATTAGAGACCACATAACGATGCTTGTTTGAAAATTCAGCAAGCTGGAGATAAGAAAGAAAAACTGACATCTTGACAGAGCAGATCAGGAGATTCAGCTGGGGGATCTACACACAGACAAAAAAAACAGGCAGTACACAGTTTTGAGTCTAACATGGCAAAGAGGAGATGTGGAAGATGTAATGAGAGAAGAGATGAGACCGAAGCAGTCGACTGAAGAAGTAATCCCCACAATAACATTCCAAGTAGAGATGAGCAAGGAAGACAGATTATGCCAGACGCTGCACTTATCAAGAATAATTGGACTGAAGCCCCAGTTTTAGATATGCAATAGGTAAAGCCAAAAGTTTAATATTGTATTTCTTTTTAGAAACTGTGTAATGCAGCCTAAAAAAAAAAAAGAAAAAGGGCAAGTTTTCTTTTTTTCTGATAGAACTCAATAAGGTCTTATGAGGAGCTATAAGTCCTGGAAGAAGGAAAGGAAAATTTGTAGTCAATATGGCTGGTGACTAACTCACAAGAGTCACAAAGCATCACCCTGTGTGGCATGGGAGACAGGTGGGGTTGGACTCCATGAGAAACAACCTCTCTCTCTCTGGTTCTTCCACACACTCGCACTCAGAATTTGGATTTAACCTTTAACAGCATTTTCGTAACAGGAGAGAACCAACCCCCTTTTGAGGTGCTCAGATACAGTGCTGTCAGAATTATTTAGGTTGGAAAAGACCTTTGAGATTATCGAGTCCAACCATTAACCTAACACTGCCAAGTCCTACTGCATCATGTCCCTGAGTGCCACATACACCGTTAGATATATAGAGGTACCAACAGATAAGTTATGATGCATCATAACATATGAGGAACATCACAGAGATGGTTGCATTTCACAGAGAAAAACCTTAAGCTACTATCAGTTCTCTACAAACAACTGCTACACAAGCAGTGGTTTAGAATGAGGCCTCTCCTGGCTAAGGGGATTTGAAACAAACACAAGAAGTCCTCAGCCTTCTGAGCTTATGGTTATGCCTGCAAAGCACAAAAAGCTCCAAACTAGCTCTGAGCGGGCCAGCACATCTGTGCAACATGGCACAAAGACAATTACGCAGATCTCAGAATTATCATAGCTGTATCAGCACAGTGCTGAGCCCAAGCTAAGAATCTCCACCTCTCAGCTAAACTGATATGCTTGGGCACAGCTCAAGATTCATCTACATTGCTTCTGGATCTGGAAATAGCTCAGTCACTGCTTACACACTACAAATGTCCACCTCCAAGAAGCCAACAGGAATGATGAGATAAAACATAACCACTGGAGCTTAACAACTCCAAGTTCCAAAAGAAACTACAATCCCTTTGCCCCGTGTTCCCATCTCATTGAAGTGCTTTCAGGTTAAAGGTTTGTAAACGTACACATCAGCGAGTACCTCAATCCATCATGTTCGCTCAGCAGTGTAACTACTTCAGTGTTGAAAATAGAAGACTTTGGGGGGACCTAACAGCTGCCTTCCAATATCTGAAGGGATCCTACAGGAAGGCTGGAGAGGGACTTTTTACAAGAGCATCCACTGACAGGACAAGGGGGAAATGGGTTTAAGTTGAAGGAGAATAGATTTAGATTAGATCTTAGGAAGAGATTCTTCAGTACGAGGGTGGCAAGACTTTGGAACAAATTGCCCAGAGACGTGGCTGCCCCCTCCCTAGAAGTGTTCAAGGCCAGGTTGGACAGAGCCTTGAGTAGCCTGATCTAGTGGAGAGGCGTCCCTGCCCATGACAGGGAGGTTGGACTAGATGATCTCTAAGCTCCCTTTCAGCCTAGGCCATTCTATGATTCTGCCTAATTTTATAGGACTAGTATTTATCATTGCTATAGCAGAATCTACCACTAATAGCAAAACAGCAGCTTCATATTTCCTAACTAATGCAACAATCTTCAAGTTCCAAGGGTCAGAAAAGAGATGGTTAAAGACAGCTGGACTCCATAATTCTGATAAATCTTTCTCCTTTCTGCTCGAGTTTAAAAAGCCACACACCCTCAAACTGTGAGTCTCCACACTTCAAGTTATTCCTATTTTGGCATTTTTGGAAAAAAAAATAGTTTAAATAGAAAACATTCTAAGGATTTCTCTCCAGGTAATCAGCAATAATCTTGCTAATGACAAGCACAAAAGAAAAGACTGAAAATCATTTTCCTATGGCTGAATTTGCTGTTCAATATTATCAAGTGCAGAAGATGCTACAGAAGATGTCTTCCAAGCTAGCTAGTCATCTGCCAGTCCTCTCTAAAAAAGGTCTTAGTGCTCACTAGCAGAAACATTGCCATAATAGCAAGTCCTCTTAAAGTTCCAGCTGCCAGAAAATAGTTTAACTGAAAACTCTCAAACTGCTTTGACACTGGCCATGAGATGTCACAGAGGTGAGCTATGAGGAAGAGAGGATCACTCCAGATGGAAGAGCTCTGATTCAACACCTTCACAGCAAAGCAAGGTCACTTTTTGGAAAGCTTTTTCAACCTTGTTCTGATCAAATTGCTACAACCTGATAAAGGACCACTGCTGTCCCAATAAGGAAGTTGGCTTCACTGCCCGTGACACTTAAATAGCAATGCACTTGCTTGCAAGGGGTAGCCAAAAGTCTACCTCAATAAGGCTTACAGACTCATGAGTAGAAAGAGAACTTAAAACTGCGCAGCCACACACAGCCACAGCTTGTGAGCAGCTTTCTAGGACAGCCCTGTTCTAAGACACTTCAGAGCTTGCCCTAGTGGCTAGGTGAAGATTACTGAGAAGTCTTCACCTTATGGTAATAGTTGCACCTGCCATGCCCTACAAGGAAATGTGTGTGTGCTTAGGGAAAGTATGCAGACTTAGGGCTGCTACTACACCTGAAATTCAATCAGTTTGCAGTCACTGGTATCCTGCAATAGTGTGTTTTCTACATCAGTGCATCATAAGGACTCTTGTCCTTCCCCCTCCCAAAAGCCACAAGAATTTGTTCTTCATTACATCCAAACTGATCAAAATGTGACACAAGTACTTTGCACCTATTCTATACTAGAGCATAATTACAGTGTACGTGTATATATACACACACACACTCTTCTACAGCATAGAAGACACTTAAGTCACATTTCCTCACAATGCATGGCAGACACATTGGCTGTTACTACGATGGATACAAATAACTAATCTACTGACAATCAGAATATAATCACAATTCTTTTTAGTGCTGGCAGAATGAATATTTTAAATTGGAGCAACCAGATACTGAGCTTTCAGATGACTACACATTTCCTCTCATCATTTCCCAAATGAGGTTTAGCACGAAAGATGCAAATTGGAAGCCAGAAGATTAAGCTGAATTTTTAGTTCTGTACCTAACCTGCTCTGAGACTTTCACACATTGCTCGTTTTATATTTGTAAAGCATTTTCATGCTGAAAGTGCTCATCAAATATAAGGCCCAACAGAAGAGTTTGTTAATCGCATATGTTGAATACTAGACTCTCAAAAATAATGTCTCCTAAGAGGCTGTTCCTAGTCAACTAGTATTTCTATCATTTTTACCAGCAGGCTTACCCCAAATGGACAGCAAATCTCCCCCTCTTCGGCAAAAGGCTAATGTGGAATAATAGTTGTGGTAAGCAATATCACTTAACTGAGGTGTATGCAGGACTTGGGTGGCACACTTAAAATCCGTATTTCTACTTCATTCTACTGCTAAAATTCATATGGATTTACTGATGCTAAAGGAGGGCAGCAGAGGCTTGTAGTTTTGTTAGCACTGTTTGGTACAGTACTCACTCCTGGCCATACAGGAGGAGACTGGCTGCCAGTGCTCCTATTCACAGGGTATCTCCTGTGATACTCTCAGTTCAGTTTTGTTCAGGAATGATAAGTATCTTGCACAGGAAGGTCTTATCTCAATTGTGTGCGTATCTCAGTATGGAGTAAATTCTTTCACCAGCTTCACTCACCGAGCCTCTTAGAGGAGTCTCTCGATACACATGAGGTTTTCACGAGCTTGACCTTTTGAGGACCTCATGAGCAAGACCAACCCAAGGCACTGGGTCTTTTTGGCCCAAGATACTCGCTTAGTGCCACTTAACTGGCTGTTCTCATTTTGTTGCCACTGCTGCCAGTTACACTTCAAGTATTAATCACGCATCACAGCAGCCTGTTAGATCAAGATAGAAACCAAGTGATCGTGCCCGTTCAAACAAACCACAGTGGTTCTTACCTGAATCTCCTCAGTTTCATCCACCAGGAGGAAACTTACAACTTTCTCTGTCATCTTCCTTCTTTTGGTCTCCTCATCCATCCCCTTCTCTTCCTCCTGCTCTGGGGCTTTGCCAGCATGGTACACAGTGACGGGGTGCTTCCTCCTGTTCCCCCCGGCATGCGTTCTCTTCTGACACTCCAGGCAGAGGTTAATTTTGCACACCTGGCACCTCACTGCTGCTATCTGCCTTGAGCCTGTCATGCTGGCGTGCATTATGTTCCCGTTGGCACCTTTGCAGGAGTCACAGTATGGGACATGGCCGGGTCTTATACGGGTCCGTTCGTGGTTCCGTAACCTTTCCGGCTGATGCAGCTCTTCTTCGCAACGCTGGCACTGTAGGCTCCTGCACTCGTCGCACTCAAAGATTGCTTCATCTGTCCCACTGCAAACATAGCTCTCCTGGCACAAGAGCGTCGTGTTCTGTCCTTTCTCTGCAGTTTGTGTATGCGCGCTCATCTTCGGATTTCTTTAAAGCAATGTTTTTCCCTCCTGTTTCTCTTTTGAACAGTGATATAAGTCAGCTGCAACTTTGGTATTTTCACAGGGGAAAGAAACACAACACGAATGCCGTCTGAAATTAATTTTAAGTACTCAAGTGACGTTCCCGCAAGATTCATACACCAACCTGTCTCCCAGAAAGAGTCTTGCTTGAAGTTTTCTTACTCCAAAATAAACACTGTGGCTGGTTTCACATATTGTTATATCCAAACGCGGGTATGAATTCTCCCTCTGCTTGGCTGTGTAGTGTATTTCCAGTGATGCAAAAAAACGAACAAGCAGGCTGGTGTACTCCAGGAGACAGGGCAAGTGTTTCCCCGAAGCAGGGACCGGAGGGAGGCAGCTGGTGACACAGAAGCGAAAAGGCATTAGAAGCCCACAAGTGCGTACACATGTACACACACACACACAGAGAACTGTGTCAATACTAGAAAATTCTCTGCTTTTGCTCCCCGGCTAAGCTCCTCCTTCACAGTTCACAGTATTTACTTGCTGGGAATTTCCTGATGCTCTCCGCCAGATAAACAAAAAGAAACCCGCTCTCTTTGTGCGCTCCTGCCAGCGAGGCCGGGTGACCATCCATCCCCGCCGCAGCCGGGGCTCAGGGGCGGCGGCTCTTCTCCCCTTGCCCCCCGCGGGCGGGCTCCGAGCCGAGCCGCGCCGCCTTTGTCTCGACCCGCCGCCTCCCGGTTGCGCGGGGACCCGGCCCGTCCTCCCTCTCGCTCCGGGCTCAGCCCCGCTCCCCGGCGGCTTTCGGAGCGGCCCTCCGGGAGCGCCCCCCTGCCGCCGGCACTTGTGGCTCGGCCGCAGCCGGGCCGGGCCGCCCCCCGCCGCTCAGCTCGGCCGCCGTTACGTAACGCCGGTGCCCTACTCCCCGCACCTACCTCGGGGCTGCGGCCGGCGCGCCGCCGGCTGATTCTCAGCAGCGGCCGGGGAAGAAAAACGGGGAGGAAAAAATACAACCTCCCTCCCCGCCGAGCGGCAGCGGGGCCGGGAACAAAGGCGGCGCGGGACGCAGCCAGCCGGGCTATTGTTTACAAGCCGGCGGCCACCTTCCTTCCCCTTCCTCCCGCCGGCTCCCGGTGACTAAGGAGTCGGGTCCCGGCCGCGGCTTCCTCCTCCTCCCCCCCCGCCCTCTCCGCGCCCGGCGGGGCGGGGGGATGTCCCGGTTCTCCTCCCCCAGAGGCCGGGGCGGCGACCCGAGCATGCGGGCGAGGAGCCCGGGAGGGCTGGGCAAGGGCAGGACCCGCGCCCCTTCCTCCGCCCGCTCCCCGCGTTGTCAAGCCGGGATCACCTGATCGCGGGGAACTTCGGGGTTATTTTCTCACCGAGGAGACGGGAAGGCGGCGGGCGGGAGGGAGGCGGGGCGGCGCCGGCACGCCGGGAGCTGTAGTCCGGGGAGGGGGAACGGGAGAGGCCGGGCGGGGCCTGACGGGCCGCACGCCGCCGCCGGGGCCTGCTGGGAGCTGTAGTTCCCGGAGCGCGAAGGGGCGGTGGGGCAGGAGGAGTAGTTCTCAGGGGCGGAGCAGGGAGGTGAACGGGGCAGAGGTGGCGGCGGGTGACGGCGGAGGGAGGGCCGGGCCGCGCTCCCGCCCCTGAGCGCTCCCGGGCCTTTCCCTGTGCCCGCAGGTGTCCCTTCCCTTTGGCCTCTAGTGTGGCGCCCTGCCGGGATCCCCTGAGGCCGGGGGAAGCCCAGGGCTGCCCTGGGCCCCTCGGGGATAAGCGGGGACCCCAGGAGGTGCTGGAGGGATGGGATTCGTAGCAAAGCTTTTTCCCTCCCGCCACCCGGAGAGAGACTGGGCGGCCACTCCCAGGCCTCCTGGCCTGGGTCACGGCGGCCGCTTTTAAAAGAGCTGGGCGAGGCCTTGGCAAGAAGTGCCACCAGTCACAAGAATTACTTTTTTTGTGATGGTGGCTACAACCAGCAGGTGAACTGCTGCCATTTCAGTTGAAAGAGGCCACAAATCTGAAATAAGAGGCATTCGCCTGCCAAAAAATGGCACGTTTGCGGTCAGAAACCGGAGCCACAGGAGCGGGTGGCGGGTGCAGACAGAGATGGGTTATCTAAGACTGGAACAGGCCGCCCAGGGAAGTGGTTGAATTGCCACCCTTGGATGTGTTTAAAAGCCGTCTAGATATGGTGCTCAGGGATATGGTTTAGGAGTGGGCCTGGCAGAGTTAGATAATGGTTGGACTTGATGATCTTGAAGGGCTTTTCCAACTGTAATGATGCTACGGTCAAAGAAGCCCCATGATGAGGAAGTAACCGCAGCCGGCAATGGCTCCAGTGAGTTCCTGGCTCGTGGTCCTGGCTGGAAAGGGCACGGTGCTGCAAGGAAAGGACAAGTTCTTTTCTGTTTGCTCTACACATATACAAGAGCGTGCGATTTAGATAATACGCAAAAATGTTGTAGCATAGACAGCGCACAAGCAATTTCTCTTCTAAAGTAACCAGAGATTTTGGCTGGATGCTTGGATCAAATGCTTGTAGTTACCTTGTTGGAGCAAGGAGACGTGCTGTTTCACATCCGTGGACTCTGCATGGTGATAACCATAGACAGGCAGCTACCAAGTGCCCTGTTGTTTGGTACTCTGGCTTGGTTGTACACAAATAATTTTGAGATGGAGCCAAATTACGTAACTGGATATGCCTGTATTACATTGTGCTACATATCCATGTACGTAACATGGATATCCAGTGATTGCGATTTTGCCTTTTGCTAGGTGAAGCATCATCATTTCACAAGTCTGAGTCAGCAGGCCCAATCACCACCAAAATGAGGCATCAGTGAAGTTCAGGAGTGGCTGAGGTCCTGTCAGAATTCACGTGTATCGCTGAAGTGCTTTTTTTCTACCAGATTCTACTACACATATCTGTGTAACTGGGTACGTATGTGGTTTATCTGTTTCTCTTCTATGCAGTTTAATGAGATGAATGACTGAATATTGGCACAGTAACTGTTTCCCCATCCTCTTTCATACTTTTATGATGATGTGTTTTCACACCGCATTCTGCAGAAAAGATCCATAAAAAATATTAACTAAATAGACTGACTTCTATAGGAAGAAGCTGCTGCTGAACCAGATGTCTTCAGAGTGAAAAAATCTTGGACAGTGTATATATTTAATACATACAAGGTAGAAACTTCTAAATCTCACGGTGCTGTTTGTGGGGAGCCAAGGAGTCAAATCAGTGAGAGTTTGGCATCTAAGGGATCTGCCTGTAAGTGGCTGTATTTCGACTGATAATGGGACAGATCGGAATGATTTCTTGGGCTTGAAATGCAAAACAATCTGCAGCTGTAAAAAGCACCTCTTGTAATTTTGGCCTTAATATCAAAAGCCATCTCCCACACTCCTCCCGATGGGCTTGAGCGTGAAACTCTGGAGCCCGCAGCGAGGAACCGAATAAAGTGAACTGTGATCAGTATCTGGAAAGCAGGATATCAGTTTCAGAACTGAAGGGTAAAAAGATGACATCGATAGGTTTAAGGGTAGGTAATTCTAAAACTGAAGAGCAGAAAGAGTAGAGGTGTGGAAGTAGCCGTTTTTATTGGGTGCTTCCGAGGCTGCCCTTCCTTGGTTTGGAACGAGGCTGGAGGTTAAAGTTCATTTGTACAAGGAGAATAAATGCAAGATGGTCTGTTTCTTTGGCTAAACAAAATAGATGAATGTCTAAATTAGGAAAGCCTTTGCAATGTTTCCTGTAAATAAAAGCTTGTTACAGCAGTACAAGTGAGTTTGGATTTCACGTTTCTTTTTTTAAGCAGATAATGGTTTCAATCTGAGACAAGAGCATAGAAACAAGAAACTCGGAAGATCCTTTTTATGGCCTTTATTTTTTCCCTGTTTTTCCTGCAAGCTGCAAAATGAGCACCATTTTTACCTACCTAAGTAGTTGTTTATAGATTATTCGAAATATTAACAGTAGTCAGTATTGCAGTTACTAAATTTATGTTAGCTGAAGAGAGACATCCAGGCTACATGGAGTGAATTGTGATTAACAGAAAGTAAAAAAGCTGTTTCTGGTGGGGGAAGGAATTGCATTCAGTCCTGAAGTACTTCCTAAATCTGCTTCTGCTAAAATATTTACCCTTGCACATCATCTTGTAAAGCAAGGTGGTGAACAGGACCTTAGTTCCAGCTCAGCTGTTCATTGCTCAGTCATTGACATCAGTCAGACAGGTTCAGTATGCTTTGTACGGAAGAAGTCAACAGAGGCAGCTTCAAATGTTTTTCTTGCCATTACAGGTGGAAGGATTTGTTTGCCATTGGACTCTCTTCCTTAAACAGTGTATATAAACAGTAGAAAATGTAATATAGATGGTAAGGGATTGGCTTTTTTCCCCTAGCTGATCCAGAAATATTTTAAACGGCTTTGTGCACATATGCTTGTGCTGTGGTCTACCTCATAATCACCTGTAAGACCTCCTTCCTTCCGCTCAGTCACTTCCTCCTGCCCAGTCACTTCCTCCTGCCATTTGCAATTGCTTGCCATCATTGTGGTCATGATAGCAATTACTGACACAATGCTGGGGGGACTTGTACATTTTAAGTTGTCTTTTAATTAGTCTAAATGCTGGAAGTAGGTCAGGAAAACGACTAGTTGTAGATCACAGCTAGGCCCAATTGCTTTACAGCACAGTGACATCTTTTTGCTGAGCATATGGCTGCCTAAGGTACTGCTGTTGGCTCGTTTTGCTCTGTAAATCCTTAGTTTTTTCAGCAGAGATACAGCCTTCCATGAAAGCCAACCCCATCCTGGGCTGCATCAGAAGAAGCGTGGCCAACACATCGAGAGAGGTGATTCTGTCCCTCTGCTCTGCTCTGGTGAGACTCCACCTGGAGGGCTGCATCCATCTCTGGAGCTCCCAAGACAAGAAGGACATGGACCTGTTGGAGATGGTCCAGAAGAGGCCACAGAGATGATCAGAGGGCTGGAGAACCTCTGCTGTGGAGAAAGGCTGGGAGAATTGGGGCTGTTCAGCCTGGAAGGTTCTGGGGAGACCTTACAGCAGCCTTTCAATACTTAAAGGAGACCTGTAAGAAAGGTGGGGACAATCTTTTTAGCAGGGCCTGCAGCAACGGTTTTATACTAAAGGAAAGTAGATTCAGACTAGGTATAAATTATAAATTTTTCACAAAGGTGATGAAACACTGCTACAGGTTACCCAGAGAGGTGGGGAAAGCCTCACCCCTGGAAGAGTCGAAGGCCAGGCTGGACGGGGCTCTGAGCAACCTGCTCTAGGGGGAAGTGTCCCTGCCCAGGGCAGGGCAGTTGGAATAATGATCTTTAAGGTCCCTTCCCAACCCATTCTCTGGCTCTATCTTTGCGTCTCCTGATTGCAAGCCTGCCTTTTGCTTTCTAGGCCCTTAAAATTTGCTATTAGCCCGTTAAAAGCGACGGCCACGCCTCCCACGCGGCTCTGCCCGCGGTACCGCCGGCACCCACCGCTCCCGCAGCCCGGCCTGGCCCCAACAGCGGGAACCGGGACTACGTGAGGGGGCGCGGGCAGGCGAGGGGCTCACGCTGGCAACCAGGAAAGCAGCCAGCTCTAACCCACCGCGGTGAGGCTTTCTAGGGTCGGGGCTACCGGGCACCCCGAGAGACGGTGTTTGACCTCAAGATGGCGGCGCCCCGGGCTGGCTCAAAGGAGCCGCATCGCCCGCCCCCAACAAAGATGGCGGCAGGCAGCCCCCGGATGCCTTTATTCTCTCCCTCTCTGCCCTTCTAGCCGCCGCCGCTCTATGGTTGGGCGCCTTATTGTCTGGGTGCGGGGCGGGCAGGGACGCTCTGGCGCGGGCGGACTCTATGGTCTGGCGGCGCGGTGCAGGTCGGGCCGGCTGCCGGAAGGGGCGGGTCAAGTGACCCCGCGCGGCGGCGGAGGAGGTGCACGGCGCGGTGTGATCGCGGCCTAGTGGCGCCGCGGGGCTTCCACGCCGGGCTTTAGGCGTCCCGTCCCACCGCTCCATCCCCGACCCCCGCGGCCCGGAGGGACCGCGGCGGCTCTCCGGACGCGGCTCTCGCTCCGCAGCGAAGGGGTAAGAAGGCGAGGAGCTGCGGGGGTGGAACGAGAGGGAGAGGGAAGGTGGCGGTGCTTGAGGGGAGGCGCGGCCTGGCTCCGGCCGCACCCCCGCACCCCAGGCCGTGGCGGGCGCCGGCGGCTTCTCGCCCGCGCTTCACCGGGGAGGCGACGTGGGCTTGATGGCAGGGTGGAACGGGAGAACGGCCTTGGGGAGGTGCTTGGGAAGGAGGGTTGAGGGCGAGGGGGGCCCTTTGGTTTCCTCTCGCGCTCAAGAGGCGTGGGAGTCCCTTCCGCCTGCCGGCGGGGGAGCCGGCCCCGGCGGGCGGGGCGGAAGGCGTGAGGAGCCCATCTCAGGCTCGGGTCTCTCGGCAGGGAGCGGACGAGGCTGCGGTGTAGCTTCGCCGGCGCCCCAAAGTGCCCCCCCATCGCCAAGCCTGGGCCGGGCCGCCTCGGACCGTGGGTGGGATTTTACTTTTCGGCATCGCGGAGACCGGTCGTGCGAGGAAACGTGTTTTCGACGGCATCGCGAAAGGGAAGTTGATGTCCTCGGTGTGCACTGGGGTAGTCATCTTCCGACACGTGTTAGCAGTTCGTGCATAAAAGAATCGGGGTGATTCATCTGTGTTCAGTAACAGTCGTGTATATTCGCGTGTTTTTCTCATGATGTCTTTTTCCATTATAGAAAAAGTCTTTGTCTTCTTGAAGGGCAAAAAAAGGGTTTTTTGTTTAAATGAAGGGAACGTCCTGAAAACAGCTATCTTTTTGTATCTTTTATATCTTTTTGATCTTAATGTTGTATAGTTCTCAGTCTGTTCGGATTAAAATGCATACAAAGATTTTTCAGTAGTTTTTTTGCAGGGTGGGAAAGCGTTGCTTCAGGTATTGCATCAGCATTTACGGAAGATGGTCCAAAACAAATTCAAAGGAGGGAGAACAGGGCAGTTTCTTACTTTCGCTGTAAAAAAAGTGGCATCGAATGTAGCTCTTCATGTTTCTCTGTCTCTTGAGTTGCCTGTTCACGTAAACGTTGTAATGCCACAGCCGTGTTTGTGTTTTGGGAAGAGTTAATAGTAAAGTTAGAGTGGAGAGTTGCTTATCTGACTGCCTAGGGCTTTATATGCTTGCAGAGGCACGGAATTAGGAGCTAAATCAAAGATCTTAGAAGTTCTGGTGACATGCTTAACAGAGCCCTAGTTAAAGCACTTTTGGACTAAGGCTTTGGCTTGGACAAGTGTGTTGCTTTTGAGGATGCTTCATAGGAATAGTTTAGGATGTAACTTATTCTGTGGCAGTTAGTGAATGTTTTCTCTATCACCTCTGAAAAACAGGCTTGAGCAAGTACTAGTTTTGTTCAGAAATAAATATGCCTAGAAAAGCTATAAGGTCTTTTATCTCTCCTCATGTCTGTTGTGTTTGACTTTGCTTGCAAGCTGAGCAAGACATCAATTTTGGGGAAGACTGCAGGGCTCTATGAGAAAGTGGACATTTTCACTGAGAGGCTCATTTGGCTTGAAATAAAAGATTTTTCTTTTAGGTACTCTTTTTTTTTTTTCCAAAAGCAATAATGTAAACAACATCTCCAATGGGTAATAAACTGTGAGGTTATTTATTTTTGTAATGGAACAGCTTAAAAATCTGTCCATCATGTAGAAACTGATGTAAAAGCCTATGTGATATTACTGACTTTAATAGGTTGGTTTACTGCCTATATTTTCTCCAGTTGTTCCTGAAAATGCATTTGCTCAGCTGCACCCATCATGTGACACAATGTGTGAAATACTTGGGTCATAAATCAGAGGAAATTATTATTCAGCCTTTGTTGCTGCTTAGGTGGTATTGACATTAGAATCAAATGCCAAATATTGTATGATTCTTAGTAGGAGTTACACTTATTCTGAAAAACCATTTAAAACTTTTTTATATGTCACACAGGGACATTTAAATGAAACATAACAATATGGATATGTGGATCAAATATTTTGCTATAACATCTGTTTACCCACAGTGTTACTCAATAGCATAGTGTTACACACTTAGAGGTGTAGATTTTGCCAGGCACTCTTGTAATAATCTAAATGTTAAGATTATAATTGAAGCTGTATTGTAGTTCATTTAAAAAAAAAATACTCCAAAAACGGTTTGCACTAACTCCTCTCTTATTTGAGGGACTGGCTTGCACAACTGTTTCGTGCAACTTACTCCAGACTAAGTGTGCAGATTTTTTTTTTGTGACGCAGAATTGTATTGGGAAAATATTGAAGAGAAATTAAAATCAGACAGAATGAAATCAAGCTAGATCAGTCATACTGTCACAGCTGTTGTGACTCTGTATATGTATTCTTAAAATGCATCAGGTTTGTTTATGAGTTAAGACTTCAGGATTTTTAAAGTTAATTTTGACTTCTGGTGTAGCAGCAGCTCAACAGTAAGTATTGTAACTTTGTTTCATGGGCAACTTAACAGTTTGAAAATGGTTGAAGTGTTTTGCAGGTTTTCCAATAAAAATTACACTGTGTAAACAGGATCCTGTGACATGGGTAGAATTATGGTGCTACCCACAGTAGGTGATATAATTGTCGGTTTAAAACACATTGGTTTTTATTAAATTTATATTCTGTTTATGACACATCTCTTCACCCCTTTATTTAAAAATAAAAAAAGGAAGCAAATAAAAACATAGAGAATACTATGATATTTTTTTTAAAATTATTACCGGTACAACCAGACCAGTATAATCTTCTCATATAGTAGTCTCCTCTTGTTGGAGCTTTTTGGGAGATAACAAAGAGGCACAGGCAGCAGCAACCTCTGAATGATGGTGACCTTTGTTTCATAGTAATTCAGAGTTCTCTGTGGTCTCAGGTACTTGAGTCCAGCGTGCTCTCAGCCAGCCCTCTGCACTGCTTTAGTTGTGCATCAGAGCTGGATGGAGCTCGGTCCCAGTGGGGGTAGCATCGAGTCAGGATTAACAAGTCTCGGTGGATTTCACCAGAGTGCGGAGCCATGTGGGTATCCCTGTAGTCTCTCCAGATTTCAGAAGATGGGTGCAGCTGGCTCCGCGTGGTTCCGCCAGGATTTGCTAACTCCGAGTAGCGTATGTGAGCAGCTGAATTCCTTCTAGGCCAAAGTTGAAGCTGGAACATTATAGCTGTGTTTGTGTAGCGATTGCTTTAGTTCATAGCTCGGGCTGGGTTTGAGCTGGGTCTGCTTAGAGTAAGCGTAGACATTTTGCCATCCATGACATCATTAATCTGCAGCTTACAAAAATTGCCTAAGGTTAATAAAGTGTGCACCTACGTTAGCTGAGGTCAGGAGTGTGCTTTGGAAGGAAGTCTTGTGTTCATCGTCACATAGGAAACCTTTTCTTCACATTGGTTTCCACTATTTTGGTGGATGAACTGAATTCCCTTTGGGTGAAAATATAGTGAAAAATGCCCTCTTACCTGCAAATGGGCATTCATTCCGACGGGATAGACCTCCCCAAAATGTGTGGTGTGGATGTTAGGCTCTCAGCTCCATCTGTTTTGTTTGACAGACCCACTGCTGTTGTACTGCCCTGCTTGCTGGCAGGGACATAGCCTAAATTGACTACATTTTGAGTCAGAGACCTGACACAAACCCATCATTTTAGGGGCTGAAGAGGTCCTTATTTCAGTATTCTGAATGGTGTTGGGCCAGATGCTCACTGCTTTTCTTACCCCTGTATCTTTGTAACAACTGTAACATTCACACAAATTAATATCTCACTTAAAGACCTGCTAGTTAAAATGCAGCTACTAAGAATGCTGCTTACATACTGTTTTATTCCAGGTGATACTTTAATAAGTCAGCTGTGGTTTTAAAAAATATCTTGGGACTGTTTAGTTGCGTGCTTACACATCTGAATGTACTGGGGAAATCTGAAGATCAGCGTATACAACACTGAGACCGCAGTAAATATATCAGGTGCTGATCACGGAACTGTGCTGGCAGGGTAACTGGAGAGAAGTTAAAGATACTGTTCCTGAGATTTCTACAAGTGTATTCTACCTATACCTGGCTTAGCATCTCTGAACTTTCCATACCTAACCCTTGATTTGTAGTTACTATAAATTAGAGACCCCTCTGACGATTGGGACAGTATGTACATTTCCTGTGTGTTCTGTAGCTGCTGAGAGAAAAAACATGCTACGCAGTTCCCTTCTTTGTGGCGTCTTGGCTGCTGCGAGGAACTGGATGCATCTTCCTTCTTTGCCCGGATCTCTCACTTTTCCAGTGAGCAGTTTCAATCCTGGTATTGACTGATCCTCGCAGTTTTCATAAGGAAACAGAATTAATCTGTTCTCTCTTCCAGTTTCCCATTGGTAGTTACTACATTAGCAAGAAAGAGACCAAGGGTTTCTTTAATTCTCTGGTAGATCTTCCATGTCACAGACAGCAGGGGTGCTAGGATTGGTCTGTGCAAGAATTAAATTGGTAACAGGGCAGCTTTCTGAAAATAACTGTACAAATATGGAAGAAACATAACAAGAGAATATAAAATTGATTGTTGGAGCCGTACAGATAAGGCCTTTTCATATCATCTGACTGGAAGATTGAAATATTAAATTTAATCCATTCTTTCTACCTTGTGCCTTTTGTGCAGTAACAATTACTTTGACTGCTAAGTCGTTGCTTTTTAAATTTAAAAAACCCCCACAAACAACACCCCTTCCAAAACAAAAAAAAAAAACCCAAACCAACCAACCAGAAAAACAGAACTAAATTTGTCTGTGCGTGTATGTAACATCCATTGAGTATGGTATGTTTCAGCATCTTTTAATTCAAAGAACTGTTTCACCTCTTATTCTCTAGGCTTTTTTACGTTGTGGTTTTGTTTTTTTTTTTAGCTTCTCCAAAATGGTGTCTCAGATAAAGTGCTTACCAGAGCGAGAGAGCGGACTGCACCTACAGGCAGCCTGGAAAATTACTTCCCCAGTTGTTCTTTTTTGTTTAACAGACTGCTCCTTAATGTCTCATGGATCTTGGATGCCGTAACGCGGTTGTAACCTGTTAGAACCATCTCAGACCCAATAGCTTACTGCTCTACCATCCTGCCCTGAAACATCTTTGAATTTTGTCCTGTTGTCTGTCAGCTTGCAATATAGGTGAGGACTGAGAGCCTTAAAGGTCTTAATTTTCTGCCTTTTCTGGTAGGGTCTTTTTTGTGGTATCAAGGTAGATAAGGGAGTTCTGTTCCCTTCCATGCCATCCAGGATTCAGATTCAGAGGGATGTTGACTTATGTGCATGTAGTCTGAAGCGACAGTAAACTTCTTTCCAAATAAAATATTTTGGCAGTACGCTCTTGCTGCTTTTCTTTGCCCATGCAGTTTTAAAAAGTCAAGAATGACAGAAAGGAAGTATCTTCTTAGGCATATGAGTTCTAAGGGGGGAAAAAAATGGGGTTTATGTTTATTATGTTGTGTAAAATTGTCTGTATTGAACTGTTGGAAAAGTGCTTGCATTTGCTCTCTTGTTTCTTATACCATCTTAGTCCTTGTGTCACAGGAGTGTTTCATATTTTCCCCTGGCGAGAAGTTGACGAATGCCCTTTGGGGCCAATTAATGAATAGCTATTATCACGTGTTCTCATACCAGAATGATGTTCAAAGGTATTACCAATACATTTGTGTTTCACTTTCATCCTTTCCAGTCCACTACATAATTTATCTATCATATCTCTCATTATTGGTTCCAGACTCTGTGGGAATAAAGTTTTCTTCCGTGGTTTGCTTGAAAGAGCTGAAAAATTATAGTATCTACTATTAAAATAGCTCTTAATTCTAGTGTTTAGGATTGTCATTAACTGCTTAGTCTTGTGTAGAAAGCACATCTGTCTCCAGCAAAGCGCTTTTCCTTTGTGGTCAGTGCCAGGAAGCCGGGGAAAGCATCTTCTGATCTACAGGTCAGTTGTATTTATCAGAATTTTGCTTATCACAGCTCGTTCTTAGGACCGCCTGCTTCGATTTTGAGTTGTGGTTGCCTGTTTGGAAAACAGTTGTGGTGAAGATATGGTACTGTAGGTTGTAAAACAGTGTGTACACTCAGTTGAGAAATGGAAGTGTTTGTGCAGTTAGCTGGACTCTTGTCACTTGTGATCTGGTGTCTTTGTGATCCGTATCCATGACAACCTGGTGTATTTGAAGTTCCACTAACTCTGACTTGCTGCAGTGTGAGTGTACCCGTGCACTCAACACTGATACTGATGACCAATTTTGGCTTTTAGAACTGAGAGTCAACCTTTTTTTGAAGATTTGACCACGTAAAGTTGCTGAGATAATATGGGAAGCAAGAATACATGCCTTGTTATTTGTAGTAAGAATGATCTTGAGGGTTTTTTCTTAGTGAGGGATGGTTGTTACAGGGTCAGTAATAGATGCATAATATTAACCATCCGAATAGCAAATGATGTGAAAATGATCCTTACTCCATGGTAGCATATTGGCTCTCTTAACCTGTGGGCTATCGTCCAAGTCGAGCTCTAGAATTTATGCGGACTGTGAAGTTAAAAATAGACCAGAGAACCCTCTTCCAAGCTTTTAACTGTATCTGTGTTGGAATTTGGGGCTCTCCCCAATGTTGTCATAGATACAGTTCCCATTAATGCTGAGCATTGGGATGTCCCAGTTCTTTTTCTCATCTTGTTCCACAGTTGCATTGTGCGTGATCATCTCTTGTACAAGAGAGCTACTTGCCTCATTGAAAATGTATTACATGGTTACTTCTGTTTTCCAATACTGCAAAGATAGCTTTACTTTAAAGAAACCATACCAACTGTGAAATGCTTTTTAATTCACACTCCTTGTATGATGAGTCAGATATAGTTTTGTTTTTCACTTCATCCTGAAACACTTTCCCTGGAAGTGCTGTTTTTCACTGTGAAAGAAGACTTCTGCTACATTTGTAACTCAATGAGTACCTGGGAAAAAAAAAGTTAAAACTAGTGGTAGTTTATAGTTGAGTGTCCATATGAAGATTTAAAATCATTATGGATGTTTATCATTTGCACTGATTTTGTAATTCACTTTTGGGAACTGACTACTACAAGTTTCCTTTTCTTTCTTTTTGACAGATTGTGACTGGAAGAATGTCTTTTCCACCTCATTTGAATCGCCCTCCTATGGGAATCCCAACGCTTCCCCCCGGGATCCCACCTCCACAGTTTCCTGGCTTTCCTCCACCTGTACCTCCTGGTAAGTTATGTAACTATATGGAAGTGTTGTAGAAATAAATTTCCTTTTACTATTCTGAATTTTATTATTTACAAAAGTTACCGGCTCTCAGTGTGTTTCAATAATTCTGATTCATGTACGTTTCAGCTGAGTTTCTAGTTTACCCACAGATCATGTCATGTGAGCAAGCTCCTTTGGTCTACTAAAAAGCTGCTTACTTCTGACCTGAAATCAAACCACTAGGAACAGTACTGGACTTTGTCTTGGATCTTTTTTTTTTCAAGACTGAAGCTCAGTGGTGATTTTTGTTAGTGTTAGGTATTCTTAGAGCCATATTCTGAGACTCGACTATTTTGACAGTCGACTGTGATTTTCACATTTTTTCAAATAAGCCATTGTAACAGCCTTTGGAGACACTTGGGTACACTGTGCATGATGAGAAAATAAACCCCACTTTTTTTAATCTGACCCTTACGTACTTTCCTCTACACATCTTGCAGATTTACTGTTACGTTCCTCATTCCTTCTTATCTTCCTGAAATTAATCCCACTTTTTTTCCTTTGTTCATCTGTAAGAGCAGCCCGGGGTTTTTTTGAGACTTTAGTTTGTTGGTCGGGAACCCCCTTCTTGCCGTACATTGCCAGTATGGATAACAGTGACTGGGGGCAGGACACCAGAGCCAGTGGGAGAGAGGAATATATCAGAGAAATACCCCTTTAAAATTCATCACAAGGGCTGCAGGGAATAGCTCCTGTCTGTATGGTCTTAAGCTGTGTTGTGCACAAGTGTTTTGTAGACAATAAAGGCATTCAAAAACCAGATGGCCAAACTCAGGAATGGTTTGTGCACGTTCATTCATCAGGCTAATCCTTACTTAGGTTAATTTTTCTAAACTTTTTTTTTTTTCCTTGAGATCCATGAGATGTTACCTATTTTGTGCTAAAGACAGCAATCTTGATGAGGTAGCATTGTACCATCAAAATTGCAGGTTAAATTTTAGAACCATACCTCTTAACTTTACTAGTTCCAGTTTATATATACACCTGTGTGAAAAAACAGTAGATATTTTTAAAAATAACTTCCTGAAGAATATTTCAAAATGCCTGATACAAATTTCTACTCTGAACATTTGCTTCTTAATGCGTGCAACAAAGATCTTTTTGTTCTCTTGCTCTGTTTAACTTTATGTGTAAATAGTCTTGTTCCAGTATTAGTAATCTAAACAGTTTTGTAGAATGGAGGAGCTTGATATTAAGCAAGAATTAATTTTTCTATGCACACTAGGAACATGATTTGCTTACCTGTTCAGATAACACATTTTTGATATGTGGAGGATATAGATTGCTCATTTCTTAGCACAAGTTTATCAGTAGAGTTGAAAATGGCACTGTGATTTTATGGATGTCTACTCTGAAATTATGCCATATGCAAGATCACAATTTTAGTGGCTTAGAGTATTGTCTTTAGTGAGCTGTTTGGCCAGTTTTCATGCTCTAGTTATCTTACTCAGCCTATTAATTTTTTAAAAAAAATTTCAGCGGTTTGCTTGTGCAAGAATGAAGTTGGGAAAAGTGTTTTGCTTTGCTTAAAAATGTGGCTGCTAAAAGTAAGTTCTAGCATTTCCTTCTCTTAAGTGTGGAAGACTTGATAAGGAGATGATTCTGATAACTCTTGTCAGTTCTGAAGATTATTTGATGCCATTAAAATGTATAAAATAGTGGTTTATATGTGAGAAATGCTGCAGAGGGTCAGACCAGCAGTCCGTACGGCCTCATGGGTTGTCTGGGCAGTGGGAACACAGCGTGGTGTTTAGGGTGGGTACGTACTCCTCCACTTTCTGAGTCCGTTCCATCATACAGCTATAGTGTTAGGGAGGTTACAGTATGATTTTTCATTTTTCCTTTATCTCTTTCTGCACCTGTCAGTCATGAACATCTTGATATCTTTTTTGAATCTGCTGATACTGCCCATCTCCACTGTTGCTTCTCGCACCAAATTCTCAAATTTCTTTAACCAGCAAGTGTGTTAAGTGCTACTTTCTTAGGTCTATCTTTAAACTCATTGCCTCCTCAGTGTCCCCCTCCTGCCTCAGCTCTGATGTGGGAGCTGGACAACTTCCGTTTTGTGATTTTCTGCACTTCAGTTGTGTTCTACGCCTTGCAAACCTGAGGGTCTCGAAGTGTGGAGTCTTTCCTGCTTCAACACTTAGTTGCGCCTCTCTGAGGTTGCGTGTTGCTCTTGGGTTGGAGGCACTGGGTGTGTAGACATTATTCAAGGTATAGGTGCGTCGTGTTTTTTACAGCAACTGTCTTGATCATCAGTACGTTTGCTGATGAGGCCTGACGTTATAGTAGATATTTTTTTGGCTTCTGCTGAGCATTCGGCTCGTAATTTTAAAGAACTGTCAGTGATAATGCAAGTATCTTTACTGAGTTGTAACTTTAAAATCCAAGTTTGGCACCACAATAGCTATAGTTATAATAATTACAGGGCTGCGTAACTAGAGTCTTGCCCTAGAATAATTTCTTCAGTCAAGAATAGGAGGTAATATGACTGTAGTATGAAGGGTCTGAGGAACTGGATTGGATGATTGAGAAAATAAGTGATGGAATCAAAACAAAACCAGAGTGGATGAGGAGAAACCTGGAGAGGTTGTCTGAGGAGAAGTATTATTTCAAGACTAAGCACTGGAGAAGTCCAGAAACAGTAGGTTGCAGAAGTTGGATTAAGATTTTATGAAAACAGCAATAAGAGAGATGGAGAAGGGAAGGGCTGAGAGTGAAAGACGAGGAAAGTTGTTTTTGTAGAACAAAGAGATCTAGGATCCTTAGAGGTTATTTCTCTGAAGAATGTAAGATTGACTTTATTGTTCCTGACTCTGAATGTCTTTACTGGCCAGCAAGTAGTTTTAAAGTCTGTTTGCTTAATGTCTTTTATTTCCTCTAGCAGTTGTCATGGAGAGATAAACAGCCTTTATTATGATCAGTTATTGTCTTACATGATCATATGTAAAGCTGCCAGTGAGTTTTACAGTAGAAAAGAGAGTATTGCATGGTTTCACCTGATTAAATATTGTTTTAAACTTACGTTTTAGACACTGCTGGGTCAAGTATGCAGCAGGTAGGGAGCTTCTGGATTGAGGTATTCTATGCTGCTTTTATTAAACTATTCTATAAACAGTAGCATGAAGCTGATGGCGTTCTCTGTAGGACCTCATCCCTAAGCCGGGTGCAGAATCGATGGTGCTGTGAGAATTTAGCAAGTCAGGAATGAGTTATCGCCTGTAGAACTTGAGCTGCTTTTGCTCTCCATGGCATTCCCTGCCTCATTCACACAGCTGTCTTCTAGAACAAAGCTGTGGTTTGAATGTGATTTGAAAATAGATACGTTTGTGACAAAGGTGTAATGGTAACACCGTAAAAGTGATCAGGATGCGCATGATATGCTAATGTACTCAGGCTGTGCTTGAACGCTTAAGGAATTACTGGTAATCAATACTGTGAAACTCTTGTTTGACCAAAATTGCTGTGTTGTTTGGATCAGTTCGTTTGTATTCATCAGTAATCTTGACAGGCCATACTAATCTTAATGTCTTGCCTTTCTCAGGGACCCCTATGATTCCAGTACCAATGGGTATTATGGCTCCTGCTCCAACTGTAAGTATTACAGTGGGAATGAGATGATAGCAAAATAAAATGGAAACCAAAACTTAGTATGTGACACCAGTACTTTTGGTTTGCTCCATTCTATCAGAATTCATACTATGAATGGAAATTAAATGCAACTGTTAGACAAATATTTTGCTAATTTCTGACCTAGACAAAGTTTGAAATAATGTCTGGAGCTGCTAGCTGCAAAGGTGAAGCAGATACTGTTCCTACAAGAAGATGTGCATCTCTCAAACGTCATGATTTGGGCTTTGCCTTCGAGTCATGCATGATCTTCCTACGCAGTACAGTTAGATTTTGAGGTTGCTAACCTAACAGAGTGCTCCAGAGGCATCCCCTCATCTAGGCTAAGGCTGTCGCGCAGCACTGCGGAGTTATCCAGAAAGCTGACAAGCTCATGAACAAGCTCTCTTTCCCCATGTTGCAGGGAAAGGACTAGTTGCATGGAATATGTGTCTGTGGAAGAGCATATGAGAGAGAAAAGTCGTTTGGTTTGTCTTACATATTTCTAGTTGGAAGGAAGGTTTATCATCTGTGAGGTGGAAAAAGTGCTCTTGAAAGTATAAAGGCTACTTCTTGGCTTCGAGGTGAATTACCGTTTCTGTGGTGTTACATAAGTGAAATCTCCCCAAAATACTCAGTATTTTGATAGCTTGTACGATCTGTTAGAGGAGGATATGTTCATGATAACCAGTGGATTTAAGACAAAGGTACTGGAAGAAATGCATTATTCATCTTTCTGATTAAAATAATTTTTAATAAGTGACACTTTCAGAGGTGTGTTTTAAAGAGAGGGACTCTAGGAGTATGTACTGTTAAATCTTAGGTGGAAGGAGAGAGGTGCAGCAAAATGAAACAGCTGATCATGCCTATCTCTGTACAGTTTACTTTACAGAAGTTTGCTCCTTAACCCAAAGAGGCCTTGGGTTGTGCATTGATTAAATAAAGCAGTAGTGTTTATTCACTTTGTCAAAGCTTTAAGATGCGTCATGAATCCATTGAAGCCTTTTGAGTCAGAGTTACTTTTCTCTTCCCAGCTTGCTTTTTACACTGTTAGGTGAGGTACTTCAACTTCCAGTGAAGCAACTCGGATGTTGCAAATTAGTTATTTATAGAAGAAATAATACCTAGTGTTACTGTATGCTCAACTTAAGACCTTGCAGTAGGCCTGTTCAGGTACACCTCTTTTTTTTCTATCTGTCTTTACCACAAAATGGGAGTCTTGTGTTGTATCAAGTGTTAAAGCATGAACCACTTACTGGTCTCACTCTGTAAGCCTAACCTTGGTTTGTATGAAAATTTAATTTTGAAATATGTGTACATCCCCAGCTCTTACTTTATGGATTTAAATGAAAAACCCCACAACCCAACACTTCATATGCTCTCCTCCTTTTTCTAGGTATTAGTTCCTACCACAGTGTCTATGGTTGGAAAACATTTGGGAGTCAGAAAAGAACATCCTGGCTTAAAGAACAAAGAAAATGATGAGAACAGTGGTCCCACTACCACCGTTTTTGTGGGCAACATTTCTGAGAAGGCCTCTGACATGCTCATACGACAGCTTCTAGCAGTAAGTACCGTGGTTTGCTTGTTAAATTTCATCCGTGCCTAATGAATGAAGTAGCAACCTACAAGCAGTGGATTGAAACTAAAAGTAAAGTTAGTCCCACGCATTGGACTAGTAGTCTTATGCTTGAGTTTCAAGTGAGTGAGCTCAAAGCTGTGGGTGTCGATGAACACAGACACATTTTTTTAGTAGTGTTTTCCCTTTTTACTTGTCATCTTTTGCAAAAAATTTTTTTAATGTTTTGAACATAAATGATTATATTGAATAATTTTTATCTTTCAATGCAGAAATGTGGCTTGGTTTTGAGTTGGAAGAGAGTACAAGGGGCATCTGGGAAACTTCAAGGTAATTGTTCATACTTTTCAAAATCTCAATTCAGGCTCCTGTTTTTATTATCTGGCAGCTTTTCATATGTTTGACACATTGTTATTATTAGTATTTTTACATTTTAAGAAACCACATATGATACTTAACTGTTGAATACTTCCTAGTAAAGGGCTAGTATTTTTCTGTCCTTGAAATCAAGACATAAAAACCTTTCTCAGTTTTATTTTTTTCAAATGGGAAAACGTCTCATGGGTCTAAGTTTGCTTATTTCTGTTCTGAGACTGAATCCAGAGTTCAAAGGTCATCCCTGAAAAAGGTTTATCAGTTTGGATGTAGCCTCCAGAGGAGCATATTTCCATTGCTCTTGATAGTCTCTTCCATTGCTACATGTTATCCTTCTCTGTTAAAGAGGTTTTTCTGATGTAAAATTTATCTTCCTTCCCTATTGTCAAATTGAACTGATTCATTTTTTTCTTGTGACCTTTCTGCAGTGGATACGGGAAGAAATTTTGGTTGTTATTTTTTTTTTCTGCTAGTGTTTTCATATCTTTGCTAGGTTGTGGATTTTTTCGTTTTGTTTTTTTTTTTTTTTGGTGGTGGTGGTGTTTATTTTGGGTTTTTAAGATGTGATTTTTTTTTTAAGCTTTATTATATATCATACTTTGTTTATTTTTCTCTCATTTACACTTTTTGTAACTGTTATGAAGAATGTAGTTTGAAATACCCCTCCTTTTAGGTTAACAATGAGCTGTTGATTGCCATCCTTGCTCTTCAGACATTCGCAAATCCACTTGGGATATGTCTGTCTTAACTATGGAATGGAGTCTCTATGAAGACATGTCAACGGCTTGACACGATCGTAGAATTGTTGGATTATTTGGGTTGGAAGGGACCTTTAAAGGTCACTTAGTTCAACCCCGCTGCAGTTAGCAGGGACATCTTCGACTAGATCAGGTTGCTCAGAGCCCCGTCCAACCTGACCTTGAATGTTTCCAGGGATGGGGCATGTACAATATATGCATTGCTTTCACCTTATTCACTGGGCCGTTATTTATATCGCAGACTAATGCAATGAATGATATTTCTGACTTTCTATCATGTGTACTCCTGGTTTTAAAAAAAGTTAATTTTTACACAAAGTAAATTTATTTGAGGAGTTTTAACACTTATTGTTCATTTCAGCCTTTGGATTCTGCGAGTACAAAGAACCAGAATCCACACTACGAGCACTGAGACTACTCCATGACCTCCAGATTGGAGAGAAGAAGCTGCTAGTCAAAGTTGATGCAAAGACAAAGGCTCAGCTAGATGAATGGAAAGCAAAGAAAAAGGCTTCTAATGGGGTACGTATATAATGTGTGGCTTGTGTTATTTTGGCAGGAGGACAATGTAACATACTTGCTAGATCAGATTGTGAGTGTGTCTCTTAGTTTCTTTTCTTGTCTCTGCCCTTAATTAATTTTAGTATTTTGCCAGAACCACATTAATGAGTCTGCAGATACATTGAAGAGCAGTGAAGTGCAAGCTCTTAATTCACCACCGTTCAAACTTGTCAGCTGGAACTGAATATCTAGAATTAGTTCTATAATTCATTCTAAAGTGTAGTAGTATGTGCTATACCTTGTGATTCTGTTGCTTTGTTTTTGTTTAGAACCTCTTGAAAGTATAAAAACTCCAGAAGTAATTGTTAGTCAGAGTCTGTAAATCAGGTGTCTGAGGAGGACTGAAGTGTCCCCTCCACTGATGGTGATCTAGAACAAATTAATGAAAATTGAAGGAGTAGTTTGTTCAGTAGCTGATGGAGTTATCAGGCAGTGGGCAACTTACAGTCATTTAGCAGATGGGGAAATTGGTTTTATACCATTCCTTTCTGGAGCTAAATATCTGTAAATCCTAATTGCAGATATTTGATGTGTTGAATTCTTATGATATACAGAGATACTTAACTGAAAAATTTGTGTTAAAATGGATTTTATCTATTTCTTTGATAAAATCATGCATTTCACATCACAAGGAAGTTGTTGGGCTTGATCTCTGTTTAAAAGTTCTGCATATGCCTTAAGGTAGTAGTTCATTATTTTCTGTAAAATGAAAATGAGAAGAGGCTCTTGTTCAGAAAACTAAAAATACTAATCACACAGTAGCAGGTAAATTTTTTAAATTCCAGTTTGGAATTGTTCTTAAAGGTATGTAAAATACAGTGAGAACACAAATTCTTTTATTTCATTTTATTTAACCAGAGCTAGAGACATAATGATGACTTGAAGTTCTTGGCACGTTCTTGACTGTGTACCCAGTGTAGGGGGTTAAATGCAGTGGCTCAGTAAAGCGGGGTGCTAGCTCTGGGGTTTGAGTGGAGTAATGTACTAGCTGTTAGCCTAGGTAAGGGTTTGGTTTGACTGCCTCCTCCCTTCCATACTTGTTTCCTGTTGGCATCGCCTTTAATGCTGTGCTTAACAGCTGGTATTACAAACAAGCTTAAAGTATCAGTGGAGTTCTTGTGCATCTCCCTCATGAACTTTTTCTGTGAGCTTCTGTGGGTTACTATCAGTCCCCCAGGATTGATGGTAATAAAACGGAGGATGCTGTTTGTGGCTTTGGTGAAGTCGACAGTATGTGCCAGTTCCGTTGAACTGTAGAGTGCGATTAGTTCCAAAAAGCTTTGGGGTTTCTTTTTTTGTTTGTGGTGGTGCAAAGAGGCTGTGAATTGCCGAGGAAAATTGATGACGTGTACTGTAACCATGCTGCCTGTGATTCCTTTCATACCATCGTTGGTGTGCTGCTGCCGCTGGGATCCAAAAGCTGCAGCTTTTTTCTTTGAATCGTTTTTTATTAAAAATTGAACATGTGCACTATGACACAATTTCTTATAGAGACACACCAAGCAAACCTTTATCTAATTAGTTCCTCTCCCTGATCACTTCTTCTCCCCGGACCTCTTCAATTCCACTCCCTGTCACTGCCTTCTAGCTCTTTTCAGCCTGCTCCTCTTTGGCCTGGCAGCCTCTTCAGCTCCAACTGAATCCTCCCTCCCCCCTCATTCTTAGCTGCTGCTCCATCAGACCCTTCCCTCCCCCTCACTCCACCCACCAACCTATCGCTTGACGGGATATCCAGCTGGATTCTCAGGTGAGATTCCATTTTTCTAAAAGGTTGAGGGGATCAGGAGGTGGGCTACCTTGCGCTCAGTGTGCAGATGGTTGTTCTGTCCTTCCATGTGACCTCTTGTGAAATGCACTTTTTGTGCTTGTTCCCTTTCCTACCTTAAAAGGTGTTAAGGGGCAAAAAGATGAGGAACTGCAAAGTGATTCGTCAACAATAAGAAAATGTTTGTGGTGGAAGGAACATTTACCCTAACACTGTTTCTCTAGTATAGTTGTCCCATTACAAGTTGCAGCTTGAAAGTTACAGGTACATCCTTGTCTTGCATGGCACTTATGGAGGTGGCTTTCAGGAACTGCTGTTGAAATGACTTGAAGTTCTGGAGAACACCAGGCAGAAACTTTTGACCAAGAGCTGGACTATAGTGATGGCCTTTCTGTGAGCGTGCGTGCGCTTTCTTTTTTCCTGTCTACCACCTTAATCACTGTTTATCTGTCCTGTTCTATTATGCAATCCTGCACTTGCTCTCTGCAGCCATTCCACCGGTAAAACTACGCGATCCCTATGGTATTGCCAGCGTGAAAAGATCTGAGAGAATGCATTTGATAGTTACTTGTAGGTGGCTTTTTTGGGGTTGGTTGGGTTTTGGTGGTGTGATTTAGTTGTTTCTTTTTGGGAGGTGTTTTGTGGGTTGTTTTGGTCTTTTGGTTGTTTTTTGGTTTTGGGGGTTGTTTTTTTTTGTTGTTGTTAGTAAATGCTTTAGGGGCATGAGTGAGATGATCAGAGGTAAACTTCTGAAATAAAACTAATACTATTTTCAATTTGTTGATTCCTATTACTTTGCTATTTTTCCTTAGAGCACCAGACCAGAGACGACAAATGATGACGACGAAGCCCTAGATGAGGAAACAAAGAGAAGAGATCAGATAATTAAAGGGGCCATTGAAGTCTTAATACGAGAATATTCCAGCGAGCTCAATGCCCCCTCCCAGGAATCTGACTCTCATCCCAGGAAGAAGAAAAAGGAAAAGAAGGAGGACGTATGTGTTTTGATTTTGGACAAAACAGATTTTTTTTTTCCTTCAACTCACCTTTATATAATGGCCAAACCTTGTGCAAATACTTTTAAACCTAAACTTCTGATGAGAAAACAGATCAACAAGCATTGATGTCAGCAGCAGTTTCATTTTTTTTTAAATTTTTTTTTTTTAAGCTGAAAGCTAGTCAGTTATAGACACCATCCCTTCAGGATGGTTTAGGCATCTAAGCACTTAGACTTTTTGGAAGAACGGGTTTGAACCTGGGGAGGATTGAACTAACCTTTTATCCTTCTGAAGGTGGAAATACTGAATTTAGTGCAGTTTATTCTCTATGTGAGTGTAGGCTTTTTCAAATGAGAACTTAAACAACCGTAGAGTTCCTGCATATCGTCCGTTTCCATTGAAAGATGCCAGGGCATTTTTGTAATGGCAGGAATTTGCTCTGGTAGTTTTTGACAAAATTTTTCTTCTCTGTGCTTAAAGTGTGCATTCTTGTAGTGCGCCACGATCCAACCGATTGCAGCTGTGTCCCCAGATGTGGAAGTTCTTCATTAGTTCTGTATAAGTATACCTCACAAACCTTGGAGGAATCCTTCAGGGATGAAAGGCATATTGTAATCTTCCTGCCTTACAAAATCACTTTTACATGCATGTCTCAATTTGGCTGGATTCAGTCAGATGGTTTTTGTGTATCATGTAATGCAAAAATACCCTGTTAAGCGAGAGTAAATGTTCTGGTTTAGGCCTGCTTCTGTGGATGACCTTTTTATGGATTAAAACAAAACGGAGAAGGGGGAATAAGAATGAGCAAGCTCAGACTTGGCTTTTCTGGCCAAGTTCCTAACTGTGGGAAAATGGGCTTTCATACCTACCATTCTGCACCTAATATGAAAGAGATTGGAAAATGGTTTGACCAAGATTTCTACCCGCTTAAGTCTTCTGCAAAGTACCTATTCCAAGGCAATAATGCTAACGCTCATGGAGTTTAAGTGTGGTGCAAGAAGCAACATCTCCCTCAGGGAGCGAGTCTTGTCTCCCCCACGACTTTATTAGCTGTGGCTAACCTGAGGTGTACAAGTGCTGAGCTGAGAATTGTTTTTCTTTCCTCTCCCTCCCATTGGGAGAAGATGCTGTCTTGGATGAGAATTTACAAATGAGTCACTGTCTAATGCTGTCAGCTGTATTTTATTTTATTTTTCGTTACAAGCATTGTTACAATCTCTATTGTCGTGTGGGTACATTATATATACGGCCATGAGTAATGCCAGGTAGTGAAATGTTGTAAGAGACCATTGCAGTCTTGGAAGAACCGAGTACTGAGCATGTCCTTGGGACAGAGGAATGTTCTACTAGCTCCGATGTAGAATTTGACCAATCTGAGCTAGTCAAATAGGCAAATAAGCTCTTAAAAATACATAGCACATGTGGGTTGAAATTCTAGCCCATCGTCCCTCCCATACTGGGAAGGAGGAAAAGTAACTTGGAAGTTGCCATCTTTAACCTGTGTGGATAGAGGTGGGAGTGGACAAGAGATGGTCCTAGCTTGTTCTCTCCTGCCCTTAAAGGAGAGGGGAAAGAAGGACTGTGGAGGGCGGGGGGAAAGGGAAGGTGGATGCAGATTCATGGTTGGGGGCGGGCGGGCATGGGGAAACTCCCCAGCTTTGGGACCGTTGTCCCTCGAAGAGCTTGGTATCAAGAAGACTCCCGCTGGCGTTAGCAGCAGAGTCTTTTTAGTTCTTCTGGATGAAGGCATGCCTGGTGTGGGGGAAGTTGAAAATGTGTGTGGGGAACTGAGAGTGAGTGGAATCTGGTTTTCAATTTCAAGCACGGGGGAACCTCGCTAATTCGCGCTGTTAGTTAGCAGGTACAATCTACCGAATTCTGCGAATTAGCGAGTAAATAAAATCCAGACATACCCACCAAATATACCAATGGTTTGTATTGGCAAGTGTAGCTTAGTCCTGTGTACGACGCTACCATAGCATACTAATGTCCTGTATTACACTTGTAATTCAGTGAAGTCTTACTAATACGAGACCTCACTACATATTCCGAGTAGCTCAGAGAAGGGAGAATTAGCGAGGTTCTTCTGTCATTTTGTTGAATCAAAGAAATGACATCACAGCAATACAATATTGCCTTGTAGTGCAAACATACAAAGCATTGTTTTTCAGAGTAGTGTGCAATCTATTTTTAAAAAAAAAAATCTCCGTGGATTTTTCCGCAGATTTTCCGCAGATTTCCAGTGGCCCCACTGATACCTTATCCACTCATCACCAAGGTTCGTTTACATTGTAGGTTTTGACAATGACTGTGTTTACTGCTAGTTGCCAGATTTGTGACTCTTGTCCATCTGATTTTTTTTTTTTTTTTTTCACTCATTAACATCAGACTGTCAGGTTTGGTACTGCAGAAGGACTTTATTTATCTCTTGCAAGACTGGTTGAAAACTTCTAACCTTCAGCTTTTCTCTTGTTCTCCTATGTCTGCACAGATGGCTCTTAATGCTTTTCCTCCTGTCCCCCTTGTTTTTTAGGAGGATATAAATGCTATAGAAATGGAGGAAGACAAAAGAGACCTGATATCAAGAGAGATCAGTAAATTCAGAGACACACACAAGGTAGTATTCTTGTTTTTGCGCTTGATACAAATTAGGCTTTTTCAAAATCCAAAAACCACTATTATAAAATGTAGCAGTGCATTGCAATATCACTTAAAATTATGTTTATATTAGGTTTAATATACATATAGTTCTTTACAAGTCAAAAAAACCCAACTACCACGTTAAAGTGGCCCTTGACATCTTATATGCTAAGACTTTGATTGCTACTGAGTATTTTGCAGTCTTCTCACTTTAACATGAATAAAGGCAACTTAAGTTTCTACACATACATTAAGTCGAGATATTTATAACTAAAGGCTAAACGGGACTGCAGTGTAAGACATACACTTGAGTGTGTTTCTGCAGGTAGATTTGTAACATAATCCAAGATTTTATGACGAATTGAAACTTGAGTAAAATTTAAGTCTTTTATTTTAATAGTTCTAAGTTAAGAGTGGGGGAAGATTAAAAGTAGGTCAGTGGTTACCAGACTTACCAAACTTTAGATGCATGGAAGAACTGTAAATTCCCATAAAGCTAATCTATTCATTGACCCCCACCATTATGATAGAGATCATATGGTGACTAATGCAAGATGAAACTCACAGCTTGGAAAGTAACATGGAATAGGATGTAAGTATGAGCTTCTGTTTTTTATTATACTTATGGATGCCCCCTCAGAAAAATATGCAAAGGGGTAACTGGCTTGGAAATGTTTGTGCACATCGAGTCCCACCTCAGGGTTACCACTTATAGAAGTTTCTGCTAATGCTGGTGCATCTGTGAATGCTTCTGCTTTGGAAAATGGTACTTGTGGATAGTAAAGCACAACTATGCATGTCATGTTCTTCTTCTAATGTGTAGCTTAAAGTTGGTATTACTTTTTTCCCTGACAAGACTGGAATGGTCCTTGGCCTAGGGAAGTAGCAGCAAGCTCCTCCTTTGAGCACGCACTGTTGTTTCAAAATACCCCCAAATCAATGTTAAAGAAAATGTTGCGGGTACAGCGAGGTGACGTATGCCCGTGTTACTCAGCTTTACCACATGCAGTCCCTGGGAACGGTCCCATGTTTTCACGCAACTGTATCTGTAACCACAAGTGACTACACGTTGTATGTACACGTATTCAATTTTTCTCTTGACTGAAGTTCTTGGAGATAAAGTCCTGGGGAAAAATTCTAGAAGGAATCATCTGGAGCAGCTCAACAATTGAACGTGAAACTGGTCAGTGGTGAAACTTCAATAGAATTGTGTTCAGTTCCGAACCCCAAGTTGTCACTGGTACTGATGCAAACAAGTTTTTAAAATGAAAACCAGCAAAATGAACAAACAAAAAATGTGCTTCGTTGTTTCAGAAGCTGTTGGGCATTTTACTGCCTTGAATCTGTATTATTGAGTGGGCTGGTTTGGGTTTATCAACATTAAAAAACCAACTGAAAGTAGTCCTTGTATATATTGGATATGCTTAAAAGGGGCTGTTGAATCTTTAGCAGCTGGCTAGTGAGCACAGTGAACCTTTGCATGTTTTTGGTATGAGTTTATAAAACAATAACCACAGACTGTCAGGGTATCAGCATTGCAGGGGGCGTCCATTTACAGCACGGACGAGTCTGAAGAGAGCTCAAGGTAAGATTTATAATTCTTCTACCTGTTCATTTCTGTTCATTACTTCAGTTTATCTGATACCGTTCCCATCCCATTACCTTTTCAGATCCTCTGATTTAGGCTGATAGAGTTGATGAGGTCAGATTTTGATTACAAAACAGAACAAATTTTTTTTTTCAATTGAATTTTAAGAAAGCGGACCTACAAAACGGATTTTAATACACCAAGACTTGTGTGTATGTGTATTTACACATATGTGAATAGGTTTTAAAAATAAATAGATAAATAAAATACCCAAACCCCACTCTCTTGAGAAATTTCACCACAAACAAAGCTTTTGAGAGTGGCAAAAAAGCAGCAGTTCAACCAAAGAAATTTCTATTGGAACATCTAAGATAACCTGTAAGTATCAACCACTTCAGTATGTAAACTTTTCTTTAAAAGTATATGAAATTTGAGGTAAGTTGGATTTTTAAAAGTGGACAACCTAGTTTAATGTCTGACCGTACTGAGGTATAACGCTATAAAGCTCCTGTAAAATACAGTCCTCTAGAAATTGGTTTTCAGCCCAGTGTATATTGTAGAATCTAAGTTTTGGTCTTTTCATATCAGTTTTCTGCCAATTCCTACCATTTTTAGTCCCTTTTTCCTTTTGTGATTTCAATGTATCCAACATTGGTTTGCCTGTATTGTGCTATCAATGCAGTGTAGTTTCACTGGATACATTAATCACTAGTGAATTAGCTTTATTTCTGTAATCCTTTGTCGGTTCTCTGGTCCCTGTGCCTATGCAGAAGAAGAGTTATCAGGTAAGATTGCTTTTTAAAGTTGTCTTAAATGCTTTGTTTAAAAGAAAAGAAAAACAAAACCAAAAACCAAAAACGAAACAAACCAGAGAAAATGCTGTTTCATTGTTCCAGTTTTTAATTTGATTTCAGTAATGGTAAACGTGGAGCCAAAGGGGATAAACGTGTTTGTTCTGCTCAATATTTGTTCAAAAAAAAGTGGTATTCTGGCATCCATCAGGTTGAAATTTGGTATACTTGGTTGTTATTTGGTATATTTGTGAACCGTGTACTTGCTCTTCCTCCCAGAAACATAGCTTATAGGCAAGGTTAATCCAGTGTTGGCGGTCCATGTCCTAGCACAGCATCTGTAAGTTAACACATAACAATTGCTTCCAAGGATGGATTTATCTATCATTCTGTTGATGTATTTTCTATTGTCTTATAGGAATTCTGGTCATAGGAACTGTTTCTAATTGAAAACAAAAAAAAGTGGCAATTTTGTACAATTTTTAGTAAAACTGTAGCAGGTAACCCTTTAGTTTCTGTGTTTCAAAAGAGCTATTTCCAACCTTTTTTTAACTCTTTCCATCTTGCAGTGGTGGAAGTTAAGGATTCCATTCTACAGAGTCCAGTTCTTACCAATGAACTGTTAGAACTTTTTTAGGGAGGGAAAAGGGGAAAGGTTGCAGCTCTCTTCACTGTTTAACCACACGCACCACGTGTAAGTGGATAAATTTCTTTACCCAAGTTTGCATATAGGACGGTTTTGGTCTGCCAAGACTTTTTGGGAAACATCTCACTGGCCTGATAAACATTCCATTGAATATATTTTCCTAGTTGAACAGAATTAATTCTCCCAGCTAGAAGCTCACTTTGCTTTTACCCAGGTGGCTCATAGGGCCAATGGAATTTGTGGCCCACCTGAATCGTGACTGGCGGTGCACTGTGTACGTGCACTTTAGTCAGCTTATAATACGAGGCCAGCCCTGATCTGCTAAGGTTGGAGATTGCTGGTCTGTGTAGATCTATGCTTTTGCACGAAACTTAGTCTTGTGATTGCTGCATTTTGATTTCATACTTATGAGTTTCGAGAAATACCCATCAGACCCTATTTAATACTTTAAAAATCGGTGGCGGTTTTGGTATTTCCATTACCAGCCTTGTGTGTTGCGCCGGGAATATCCTGCACCTGTAACTGCAGAATTAACTATGAAAGTTCTCTTGTTGGTTTTTAGAAACTGGAGGAGGAAAAAGGCAAAAAGGAGAAAGAAAGACAGGAAATTGAAAAAGAACGCAGAGAAAGAGAAAGGGAGCGGGAGCGCGAACGAGAAAGGAGGGAGCGTGAAAGAGAGAGGGAACGTGAACGAGAGAAGGAGAAGGAACGGGAGCGTGAACGAGAGCGAGATAGGGATCGGGACCGAACTAAGGACCGAGACAGAGACCGCGATCGAGACCGAGATCGTGACAGAGATCGCGAGAGGAGTTCAGATCGCAAGGATCGGAGCAGATCAAGGTAAACGCACTGGAGTTGCTGTTTGTTTCTGGTTTTCCTAGTGCTGTGTGCTAAGTGCACACAATTCAGCAAATCAGCTTGCTGCCAGTTGAAAGGGAATGGTCGTTTTTGGAAGATCAGGCAATCAAAACGTGAGAAAATGCTGTATTTACACAAATGGGCAGAATATTTAATTCCTTCCACAGCACAGGAATCTAAGGACTGCGGTATGCAGGAAACAGCCACCCAACTATGACTTCAATATACTGGTTTTTACCTCAGATCACTCTTGGTTTTCATAGGTAGCTTTATTCATACTTGAAGTTCTCTTGTGTCTGTGGTATCTCTCAGGCAGATTTTACCTTTTCCTTTGTTATATGGAGTTATTTGGTGGTGGTTGTGGTTTTTTGGGTTAGATTTTCTTGTGTGTTTGCTTTACTAAAGCAAAGGAGTTCCTCTTTCAATCTTGAACTGTGTGTAATCGTATCAGGCTCTAGATGCTGCTTTTTTCTCTCTTTGCCTTACAAAAAATAGCTGTTTCTCTTCAAGGCCTCTTGTCAATAGGGTGCAAGTTGTCTGTAAGCCCCATAAACCTGAAGGATTTATTAAGCATACCCTTCATTTGTGGGAGGTTTAGCTATCATTTATGGGGAACTGGTAACATGGTCTGATAGGAGTTGCGATGAGCCCACACTTAGTTTCTATAGATACCACTGTTATAGGGTTAGTGGTTAAACTACTGCTTTTAAGTAAATGGGGTTTTGAATATATGGGGGTTATGCCCATTGCTGTACCAGCTAACCATCCTGTACAGTTGCAGAAGAAGAATAACTTTCATGATACTAGAAATAACGCATTAGGCATTTGAGGTTAAATCGTCTGATTGAGTGGAGAGGAAGGCTCTATACTTAAATTTGGACTCCTTCCTTCAGAGAAAAGAGCCGAGACAGAGAACGGGAAAGAGAACGGGAACGGGAAAGAGAACGGGAACGAGAGAGGGAAAGAGAACGCGAGCGGGAACGGGAAAGAGAACGCGAGCGGGAGCGAGAACGGGAGAAGGATAAGAAGAGAGACCGAGAAGAAGACGAGGAAGATGCCTATGAACGCCGAAAATTGGAGAGGAAACTGCGGGAAAAAGAAGCTGCATATCAAGAGGTAGATTGGGATTTCCTTAAGGAAAAAATTATTTTTGAGAGGTGGTAATAAGTCTTTTACTAGAAAATATATCATTCCTTCTCCCTCTCCTTTTCCCAAATACATTTTTAATCCTTTAAGTACATGAATTAGGGCAGAATACATAAGTCACTGTTAGGATAATGTTGAACTTCTTACTCTGGTGGTTTAAATTATAAATGCTTTGCTTAATTTTAGTGCAATTGATTTTAAACAATAATCCAAACTAATTTTGAACTAGCACCCCATGCCTAACGTTCTCAAGATTGGAGTATATATTTTTTTTCTTCTGTTGTAGCGTCTTAAAAACTGGGAAATCAGAGAACGGAAGAAAAGTCGAGAGTATGAAAAAGAGGCTGAAAGGGAAGAAGAAAGAAGAAGGGAAATGGTAAGGCTTATAGTTTTACTTCTAATTTTTTCCCCGTATTCTTTGGGTCCCATTTAGAGTAGAACATTTTACTGCTATCTTTATGGATAGTAATACAGCTCTTGTTTTGTATAAACATGATGTACGTTTTTATACAATGAAAAAGAATTAATAGACTTGAAATTGAAGATGTGAGAAATAGCCAGCTGCAAAACACTGTGCTTTGATCATCGTGCACTGTTACATCTGTAACCTGCATTTGTGTCAGATTTATAACAGAACCTGTTATAATGTTCTGTAATATATCTAAGCACTTCAGGAATGTCTACCTTTTGCTGTAGTGGTTGGGAAATTGTCATGGTTATCAATGTAACGCTTGGAAGTTTTGTCCAAAAAGACACCTTTGGAAGATAGATATTTCTGTAATCTAGAAGTTTTGTGCTAAAGTGTAAAGAAGTTATTTTGAATTATGGTGGTGTTATTCACTTCTAGTTCTCCTACAGGAGAGAAGATATGAGACAGTTCTAAGTAGGAGATAGATTGGGAATTGCTTCAAAGCAAAATATGCAAACAGACTAAGGAAAGAGAAAAGGAAAAAAAAAAACCAGAAAGTTAGAAAGTACATTGTTTTATATAGCATCTAATTTTCCCTCCTAAAGGCTTGAGGCGGGGAAAAATATTTGAGAATGACTCCAAGGATATTTTCTACTCATAGTCCTTGTGGGTGCTGGCTATGGGTGGCAGTTGTAGAGAGCAGTATTAAATTTTGTGCAGCATGTGCAACATAGTCATAATTTGTTTCTCAATCATTAACTTTGCAGTATCTTGCTGCTGGTTTTGTGTAAAGACTATGGCTTAGATATCACTTAGATACACGTTAGAATGTTCTAATTTATGTTCTCCTTAAATAACTGGGTTTTTTTCTTTTTTTTTTTGTCGTTTTATCAGAAGGGGGAAAAATATCTCCTGCCTGTCCCTCTCACCCCGTTCAGTTTTAGGCCTGTGCATTAATGCAGTCCCACAGGGTTTGAATTAGTAAAAAGCAGTAGAGGGCTTGTTCTAGAAATATTCATTAGATTTGTTTCTGTGCGGAACTAAATCTAATCGATGTCATATCTGCTATTGCTGTGATAGCAAGTTGACAGATCCTTGGAAGGTGATGCAATTCCAAAATGTTTCCATTGGCTGGCTGGAAAACTCTATATTTTTAGTTTGAAGTATAGTAGATCTAGAATGAATTTACTATTAGTATTACTTCATTTTAAACTCTTGGGAAGAAAGCCAGAAATAATTTTATAACGTTACTTATGTTTTGATTTCTTGCAGGCGAAAGAAGCCAAACGGTTAAAAGAATTCTTAGAAGATTATGATGATGACAGAGATGATCCAAAATACTACAGGTACATCCTTGTATTAATTCCTAAAAATAAAATCTTCGTTGTTCATTTTAACAAAACTGTGGGATTTGTTGACAGAGGCTCATGGAGTTTATATTTGACTGGTCATGTAAGGGTTATATAATTGTAATTATTTCAGTGTTGCTTGATAAATGCCAAAGGGAAAAAGGGAAACTCCTTACTCCTACTTGTTAGTGCTTGGGAGTAGCTACTCTTTCCTATCGCTTAACTTGTGGGTGAGGTGGAGCAGAGGTCAGTGTAATGCCAAAATAAGGTGGTGCACACAGGGAGAAAGGATGTTGATAGGGCTAGGGCAAGGTCGAACTCAGTGATCTTGAAGGTCTCTTCCAGCTGAAAATGTTCTATAATTCTGTGATTCTAAGTGGTAAATTATATGAGAAATAGGCTTGTTAGCTCTGTGAAGGGTGGGAAAGATCATTCTGCATGGGACTAACTAAAATTTGCATCAAACTAATTTAGCAGAACTATTTCTTGTCAAGTAAAAACCTGTGAAGTCATTTGATTCTTTTTCTATGAAGGTCAGCGGTCACATTTTCTCTGTCTGTTTAATGGGGCAAATTCTGTATAGTAAGGTTGGGAATTGCTCTCAGGTTCCTCTCTTACAAAAATAGCAGACACCAGATGCTCTCATGAATCTTATTTTCATTTAGTAAAAGATACATCTGTATCAGGTATTTCTTGTATTGTGGTACAAGGTTCTCAATGTAGTGTTCGTTCAAGTACAAAATCCATATCTTTTGTAGGGGTAGCGCTCTTCAGAAGAGGCTACGAGACAGGGAGAAAGAGATGGAAGCAGATGAACGGGATAGGAAAAGGGAAAAGGAAGAACTAGAAGAAATTCGGCAGCGCCTTCTGGCAGAAGGACACCCAGATCCAGATGCAGAACTCCAGAGGGTAAGTAGCCATTGGTCTGGAAAAAAAAAAAAGAAAAACCGTTGATATTCTGGTGGTGTTGAGTAAAACTATGTAAGAAATCTGACAGTTAATATTTGCTCTGTTCGCTTTTTTTTGAAAAGAAGTCCAGATAAGCAATAAAAAAGCTGTATTTCTGATTATAATGGCAGTAGTTGCAGGTATTTGGTTTTGAGTACCAGAGACTTCTTTAAGAAAGAGAGGATCTTTAGATTTGTTTCTAATGGAGCTGGTTTTGAGAATGTTTGGTTTGGGGTTTTTTTTTGCTAATTGTCTGTTTTGTTGTAGATGGAGCAGGAGGCTGAGCGGCGTAGGCAACCACAAATAAAACAAGAGCCAGAGTCTGAAGAGGAAGAGGAAGAAAAGGCAGAAAAAGAAGAAAAAAGAGAAGAGCCAGAGGAGGAAGAGGAGGAGCCTGAGCAAAAGCCTTGCCTTAAACCAACTTTACGACCCATCAGTTCTGCCCCGTCTGTTTCTTCTGCTAGTGGAAATGCAACCCCGAACACACCTGGTGATGAGTCTCCCTGTGGCATTATTATTCCTCATGAAAATTCACCTGATCAACAGCAGCCAGAGGAGCATCGACCAAAAATAGGACTTAGCCTCAAATTGGGCAAGTTTACATTTTATTTTAATATTTTGTATGGGATCAGAATGAAAAAAAATGCCAAGCTGAGTAACCACACAGTTTTCCAAACATATTGTACATTTTGGCCCAGTTGTATCCAACTGTTGTTACTCAAATGCTGTGCTTGATTTATCCTATCCAGAAAGTAGATTTCTTTCTTTTTCTTCAGGGAGAGTGCTAATTGATTTCAGGGCAGAGAAAGGCAACCCTGTTTTTCAAAAATTTTGAACAAACTCCTTTGGAGATCATCATACAACAAAAATGGCAAAAGAGGTAGAGTTTGAGAGATTAAAATTCTGATGCTAGGCATTCATGGACATTTAGGTAACATATTCCTCAAGAAATACGTGAATTAAAAACTAGCTTCACTTGGCAGTTTATGAATATGTTATTTTTTTTGGTGGTAGGTGCCTGCAATAGTCCTAATCAGCCCAATGCTGTAAAAAGGAAGAAGCTTGCTGTGGATAGCGTTTTCAATAAATTCGATGATGAAGACAGTGATGATGTGCCACGGAAAAGGAAACTTGTCCCACTGGATTATGGAGACGAAGATAAAAGCAGTATCAAAGGCAGCGTCAATACAGAAGAAAAACGCAAACATATTAAGAGTCTTATTGAGAAGATTCCAACAGCAAAACCAGAGCTCTTTGCTTATCCTCTTGACTGGTCAATTGTGGATTCAGTAAGTTGATTTTCTTTAACCATTCGCAAGAAAAGCGTGGGGTTTTTCTAACAAACCATAGAACTGAATAGAACAACAATGTTCCTGGGACCCCAGTGGATTTGGAGCATCATTGTCATATGGAATCAAACTTGACTATATTGCTTGTCTGTATATAGTACTTACTCTGAAGCATGGCTACTTACTTGTGTTTGATCTCTCCTGACCTGTTTCTACAAATTATCCAGCAGTTTTATGGAAGGGAGGAAAAATGATCCTGTAAAAACATGTTTGAATAACTGTCAGAAATACCTGCAGATGCCAAATCACTGAGAGTTACCTCACTGATGGCAAAACGCATCTTCTTGTAAATAGTTGTTTGGGTCCCCTAACTGCCTACCTGGCAGTATTGTTTCAAGACAGTAAAGTTTATGGAAATTACGCCTTTTGTTTTCTTTTTCTAGACGCTAATGGAACGTCGGATTAGACCATGGATCAACAAGAAAATAATAGAATATATTGGTGAAGAAGAAGCCACGCTAGTTGACTTTGTTTGTTCTAAGGTTAGTGTCTTCCACTTCCTGTGTCAAGTCTGGGTTTCACTTGTGGTTTGAGCTGGAGCAACAACTGCGGTGTCTGAAGACAATCTGTTCTTAACATCTCCGTACTCTGTGATATTGGCCAGCGGAGGCAGTTGGTGTGCTTGGAATCAATATGTACCTTCTACAAGTTACCCCCTTTAATGTGCATGCACAATATGTACGTGCTAGATGCTCTCTGTTAAATGTTAAACATAGGGAACTGGATAAAGAAAGGAGCAGTTGACAAGCACATGTTGGAACTGATAGTTTTATCATTAGATTTCAGAGTTAGCATCTCCTTGGCCGCTAAATTAACTAAAACCAGGATTTGTGTGAATTCGGGGGGGGGGGGGGAAAAAGCCGGTAGTTTTTTTACGGACATTTTTAGATTAACTAGATGAACTTCCTGCAAAGGTTTTTAGATACTGTCATTGCCTTAGTAGGAAGAAAATACTATGGTTTTAGAGTTAACATGAGAAGTCATTCTGCTATACCTTTTAGCCGTTGCATGACTCATTAAAACTAAACTCTGTAGCCTCTTCCATCAAATTACAAAATAAAATTTAACAATTTGCTTTATGACAAGTCTATGGCTTTTCATTAATAGGGAATTTCAAAAACTTCGGCTTTTGTGGTACATTTGTAATGGCTTGTCTTGATTTATCTTTTGGGGCTACTGTATAAGAGGCAAAACAAGTGATAGTTTTGTGGCACAGCTGGTTGGTAGAAAGTGAAAAGCAGAAGTTGAATATTTTCCAAGCTCAAATTGTATAAAATTATATTTTCAAAAAATGCCTTTTTCCGATACTGACACACAACTTGTTTCAGAAAAAAAAATTAAATACGTAACAGGCGGGTGGAAAATTCAGTTGTGAAGAGTGATACGGGGAGAATTTTGCCTTTGTCTTCTACTAGGCATTCATTGTTGAAGGAAAGGGAGCTTATTCCTTAAATTAGAAGAGCTTCATTGGAGATGCAAGAGTAGTGAGCAAATAGAGGACCTGTTGAATCTTCGGAGCCTCTTGGAACTTGTTCCTCAGTAACTAGCCACAAACTAGCACTGTGATGGAATCTGATGTGGTTTAATACTAATTTTTGCTCTGGCTAATAACTGGGAACTAATGAACTGCAAATAGTTTTTGCATGTGTAAAGTATTTCAAAATCCTTGAGAAGTAACTGGGTTTTGTCCTAAGATGTTTATATGATTTACTCGCAAAACATGCTGTGATTCTGTACTCCAAGTTGCCAGTCTAAAAACATTTGTTTCTTTCAGGTTATGGCTCACAGCTCACCACAGAGCATACTGGATGATGTTGCCATGGTAAGCAGAAATTGTGTCACTGTTACACCTTCTACATTACACTGAAGCTAAATCAATTCAGCAAAAGAGCCTGTAACAGAAATATTTGGCATTCATAGAGCATGCGTGGAAAATGTGCATTAGATATGAAGGCTGTTTGGATTAAACAGATGATGCTAGCGCAGGCGTGGGTTTGCAGCTTACAGCATCTATGTAGAAATTACTGAGCCCTGTTTAGAATTCAGAAATGTGGGACAAAAATTCTGTTCCTAACAGCAGAGATGAGAATCAACAATATTAGAACTGTATCAGAAATATCAACTGTTATTCCTTCCCATTCTCGTAACTAGCTTTTTATTAGTGGTTTAGTGAATCTGGTCCTAGTTAATGAGCAAAAGGTGGGTTTTTTTCTCTAGAAAAATAAAAGCTCTTTTTTGCCTGGCGTTGGAAAAGAGAAACTTTATGAAATAATACTGCTGATTTGCCAGTGCTGTACACTGAAAGGTGAATAAAACTAATTGTTCACTCTCTTCAAATAAGGAGACTGCAGCAAAGTTTGTAGGAGTCGGATTCATAGCGAAAGTTAGTAGGTTGTTCTTTGTGTGACTAGTAGGTGTCTTGGGGAACTTCTCAAGATGTGTGTGCTGAAAGTTGGCATGGATTCAAGAAAAGCCAGAGTACTAACTTGAAAGAGAAATTCTTTGAGAGATTATGTACTAAATATCCAAGGAAGTTCCAAGATGAAAACAAGCAGAGACTAGGAGATAATTAAAGAAAACTACTACATATATATGTCCTGGTTTTACATTCTTCCCAAGCATGCTGTTTCTCTGCCGCTTCTCAAGCTGCTTTTGGAGACAAGGACACTGATACTTTTATCTCTTAGTTCTCAACAGCTACATTTTACAAGTACGTAATTGGAGTCAGGTTGGGTGATAAATGCAGGACAGAAATTCACTGAAATTTTTTATCAAGTGCCTGCCTCAAAGGTTTAACTTGGATTACACTACCGCCACTTTGTAGTTCTGATGTGTCTAGAATTAGTCGTTATTACTGGAATGCCTAGCCTAAAAAATAATCTATAAAATATGTATTTCCTGCAGGTACTAGATGAAGAAGCTGAAGTTTTCATAGTGAAAATGTGGAGGTTGTTGATATACGAGACAGAAGCAAAGAAGATTGGTCTAGTGAAATAAAGCACTCTCCTTGCTCCTAGGGTTCCATTTCAATTTTGGGCTTCTTTTTTTCCATCATTCAAAGACTTTGAATTTTCTCTGTTCTCAGAGACTTGAGACCTGTATTTTTTTATGTAGAAAATGTGAATTTTTTTTGTCCTCTGCTCTGAGGCCCTCTTTACCTTTCTCAGTTAGTTATCTGAATCCTGCATTGGTTCTCTTTATAATTCACAAGGTACAATTACCGGTATGTTTTATAAGCTGCAGCTACTGTACATGCTCTCTGGTAATTTTGTTGTGTTACCATGATCCTTGTAAATATTAAGGAAACAAACAAGACAAAAAAAAGCCCCTGTTGTGCAAAACAGTTGCACTTAATGTGGAACTATATCAGTTACATGTGAAGACAAATAATTTTACACAAATTTATCAGGGTTGTGTGGTTTTGTGGTTTGTTTTTTCTTTTTTTTGCATACTCTCCCTCATTTTATTTGAAGAATTACCAGAATACAATTTAAAAAATAAGTAGCTTGAGCTGCTTTTACAGAACAGCTTTGTGTATGCATTTGGTCCCCTCCTGTGACTGAAAAAGGAGTTCCCTCAGCCTTTTCATTCTAACGTGAACCAATAGTGGTCTCGGTACTTCGTTGCCCATTTAGAATTAATAATGAAGCTGGAAGCTTAAATCTCTTGCAGATGCTCTGCTTCTTTCCTAGAAGGTGCAAATTGCAGAAAGCATTTTATTCTTTGCTCAGTTAAAACGAGCAGGACCTCAATTCAGTAAGTGCTGTTTAATATATACATATTTTTTTTTAAGCTAGGATATCTTTTGCTCAGTTTTATTTTAGCCCTTCCTTGTTATCCTTTCTGTCTCCAAAATAATCAGATGGAAAATTTTTTTTTTAAGAGAAATTATTTTTTAAAACATTTTTGTAGGATTTGGGGGAAAAAGAATACCACACCTTTTTGGATGTAACTGACCATAGCAGTTGACAAAAACTAAACCGTAAGTTTTCAAACAAAGCCAAAGTCTTGTTTTTAACCATACTGTTAGACTAGCCCTGACTTTTGTTTTCTACTGTAAGCAGTCCATTGTCCACAAAAAGGGTAAATTTCCTGCCTTGTTTGTATGGGGTTTTATAAATAGGCTGATATGGTATAAATGATGAGATGTACTGTAAACTGCATTTTTTTATCTCATACCTGGGTAAGAAGTCAAACTGATAATGTGCTATGAGTTGTTTTGATTGCAGGAGGACTGTGTTCAGGGAGCAAACTGTCTCAAAAACATTTTTAATTTTTAAACACAATTCTTAATAGCAAACAAATTAAGTAAAGGTGTTCCAATATCTCTGTATTGTATTTAACTGAAGGATACAGGTTGACCTGTTCAGAAGACATAACTGTGACCTTGAGTTACGAGTTCTTTGTATCTGGAGAGGACACTTGAAAACACTGTTCTTAACAAATGGGATCGTGTAAAGGTTCCACCATGTAAATATTTCAGATATTAAAAATGTATATATTTGATTTAAGGACTGATGTTCTTTTGGAGTCTTATGCAGCATGCAGTTATATTTAACACTGCTTTCTGATCAGCAGGTGTTTCCAAATTAGGGGTGGTGTTTTTTAAAACTACCTCCTGCTTTATGTCAGGTGCGAATGCAGATGTGATCCCCATGTGTTCTTCCTCATTCCTGTAATATCACACACAACAAAATGTTCTTTTTTAACTTGAAGTGTTATGCTTAGGTATTACTTTTATGTCGTGCTTGAGTTTACGTGAGAATGTTTTGGTTTACATACTTCATGCGGCAACCTTCCTGGGTTTTGGGGTTTTTTCTGCACCTTGACGTTACCCTGAGGAATTACTTCCCCGTACAGTTTGTCATCAGCATTTACCAAAACCTCTGCAAATTCTAAATAAATTCAAAACATGTTTGTAGTAAACAGAGAGAAGATAGAGTGAACTTCATGAGTGCTTTTTGTCCTGCTAATATGGCATTCTGTCTGTCCGTAATAGTAGTTAAACAAGCCAGATGCAACAGATGCATCATAATGCCCCTGTGACAGATTGCCTAACATCTGTGTTGAGATTCTCAAGTTGCAAAACTTCAGTTTATTTTCTTCTGCCCTAAACTAAAGCTGTATATTTGTCTATTATCGTATTTATGGATTGGACATAAGCTTGTACTCTTTGTAAGGAGACTGGAGAAGGTGTCTAAAATTTAAGCTGGAGTGTTAGATTTCCAGTGGGTAAGTGTTAAGAAGCAGTCATGACACACTAATTTTATGGAGGTTGAGTTTTTCTTTGGTAGCAGGAGGAGGAAGGAATGTTCACCATAGCACCTCTGGTCTGGCTTATGCAAGTATTTCAAGAAATATTCCTTTTTCAGAATGCAAAATGTTGCATTATAAAGTCACTTCTAGTGTTTACCTCTGCTCAAATTGGTGTTACTTCTTGTTGGTGATAACATATTTTGTGTCTGATGCTGGGAGGTACAATGGAATTTACACACTGCTGAGAGGTTCTTAATCTAGAAAGTAATTTTCCTTTTGTTAACTGCTTTTCCTTCCACATGCAGGAATAGAATTATTTCAAGACAAACTTGGAAAATTTGGGGTAGGAAAAGCCTTTTGCCAATATAACAACACATTACCATTGGCATGTGTGATTTTGTACACACACTGTGTGTTATGCATTTAAGAGTATACTGAGAATGAGATCCATTAGCCGAGTCTGTACGTTGCTACTGGCTATTCAGTGCGGCATGCTGTAGGATGATCTATTCCGTGCTGGAAAAGTACTCAAAAGTTACGCATAGTGCATGGACAGGGAAAAAAATAAAAATCAGTGTTTATACAACAGAAGTAGATATATTAATCCTCGATCTGGAGTTTACGGTGGAATAAGGCTTTACACCTTAATCTAACGTGCATACCCTTCCTTAGTCCCACAATCATCCCATGTAACTGCTGTTACTGGGAACATGTGAGTACAAAATATAAAATGCCCTTGTTTTCATTACTGTGCATTGAAAAGAAAGGGGAAACCATGAACAGGTAAGATCCATTACTGAGAAAGATATATTTTTGTATTACCATTAATTTGTGAAGAGAATTTTTTTTCTTTCTTACAATATTTGATCTGTTCACATACGGATTTGGTCTTTCCAAGTTTGGGTGTTGCCTTCCTTATCTCTTAAGCAGGAGCCTGCAATAAAAATAACCATCTAGGTAGATGATCGTGACCTTAAATGTGTGCAGGGGGAAGGCCCCAACCTAAATTTAGTTTCTTCCTGAATTCCTGAATTTTACTACTAATGCTTTTCTGTTACTGAGAGGGAAGCATTAGACATCTCGTGCTTTTGCTAAATGGGAGTTGCTGGATAGCTGCTCGCGGGAGTCCCTTTAGAAAGGGGATATACTTAAAACTGGAAGCTCTTTGCTCTTCTGTTACAGTAGGGTCACACGTTTTAATATTCTCTGCATTTGCCTGTGTAGGAACATGGGATGTCCTACATGCAGACTTAGAAATGAGTACACAGCCATGCAGTGTGAGGTGTTTCATCGTAGATCAAGCTGGTAGCAATAATATAGAGAGTAAGCTATAGGCCCACTTTTCTTTTACTCTTAAAATCATGAACAGTTTTGTTTAATGGTTTGCCGTCGTTTTTGGTCTAAAAATGGCTTCTTTTAAATGCACTTCATATGCATACAACCCACTGAAACTTGCTATTTGTGTCAAAAGGCTTATGTGCAAAATACAAGTTTTTGTCTGTGGTGTTTCTGTGCTGCTTCATTTTCCCACAGATCCTCCTGTTAGTTGAGTAGTGAAATACAACATCTGTTTCTTGAACATGCAGAATTACATGGTTCTGCAGAGATTTTGCTGGTTTTACATATAGAATGATTACTTTAATCAGTATTTCCTAAATGTTAGTAACCCTACTAGGTTCTGCGCTTTTGGAACGGAGCTGGGGGTTACTCCTCAGCCGCTCTGGCCAGCAGGGCAAGGTTCAAGTTTGAAATGTCCAGACGAGTCACGGCTCGGCTTGAGGCTTCTTGAAAAGGTGCTGTGGGGACTTCAGATTACATCTTATACCGTTTTTATTTTGAAATGCAGAGATCCCATTGAGTTACTTTAATGTGTTTTAAAGTAGGGTTACGAGGTTACACGTTGCTTGACTTTAAGAAAGAAAAAAAAAAAAGTGTATTTCCTCATAAGGGCCCTCTCTCGGTCCTTCTCTCGGAGGCCAAGCTTTCAGCTGGTTCTCGAGGCCCCAACGGGTCCCCCTGGACTCCATCGGCGGTTCCCCGGGTCGGGCCGGGCCCTGCCTCTCCCCGGCCGCGCTCGGAAGTGAGGTCGCGGCGGCGGGCGGGGCCCGGGCCGGAAGCGGGCGGGGCGGGCTGCGGGCGGCCAGCAGCCGGTGGCGGAGCCCGCGGCGGAGGCGCGCAGGAGGTCCGTCTGTGCGGGGCGGGGGATGCGGGGGCCGACCCGGTCTCGGAGCCGGTGTGTGGGGAGGGAAGCGCTGCGGCTCCGGGGCCGGGGAGGCCGCAGGCCAGGAGGCGGCTTCGGAGGCGGCCGGGGCCGCTGTGTGTGTGCGCGTGTGTGTGTGTGTGTGTGTGAGAGCTTGACGGGGCGGGGCCGCCGGGCGCTCCCTCAGCGGGGCCGGGGAGACGCGAGTGGGGCTGCGGTGGGTCCGGCCGCCCCGGGAGCTGGAGTGGCGGAGCGGGGGCCCGACCCTCGCCCCCAGCGCCGCGGGGCGGCCTTCCCGTCCTCGGGGCCTTTCTGGGAGCCCCTCGCCCCGGCGGGTCCCCCTAGCCTCTCCGGGGCGTTCGGTGTGCCTTCCGCCGGTCACCGCGGGGCTCTGGGGGTCAGGCAGGGGGTCACCGTGTTTGCCGTGGCCCATCGTTTTTTGGTTGTTTCCCCCTCCTCTTCTGAGGGGGCAAAATGTTGCAGGGCTTGCTTGTGCGTTACCGCTGCTCCATGTAAATGCATAAAAACTCGGTTGTAATTGCTGTTGTTCTCGCTAAGACGAGTCAAAGGAAGTGAGGAAGAACTTTTCTAGACAGGCGGTTTTAATATGTACAGCTCCTGAGCCTTCAAAAGGGATTGCTTTAACTGAGCTGTAAGTTTGGAGGCCCGGCATTCAAGCTTTGGTGAAACTCTAATGTCAGTCACTTCTCCTCCCTGTCTTCAGTTTCTCTCTGCTCCTCAGCAGCTGGGTTTTCTGGTGTTGGTTGGTTTTTATTGTGGTCGTTTTCCTTACCAGTCATTAAATAGGATTTTGTGGGTTGGTGTTCTGGGGTTGGGTTTTTTGTTTTTGGTTTTTTTTTCCCTGTGATTTAATTAGAATTTGACATAATTCTAAGTGAAAATTCTGATATTCCACATTTGGATAAGAATGCTCTGGTTTTTTTCTCTGTGGTGTTCTTGACACTGAGAACTTTTACTAGTAGCAGCCTTAAATTGAGTTTGTTCCTACTCTGTAGCTCAACTAAAGGAATAGAACAAAAACTTTAAAAGCAATGCAATGCCTGTTTATTTTCATCTAATCTTACAGTTTATTATATTTTAAATTAGTTGTGCTTTATTTTTAATTACAAATGTGGAAGAGAATGTCTTGTAGTGGGAGTTTGCATCCTCCTGCTAGACTTGTTAAATTGGTGTTACTTCCTGATAGCTCTTTAGTGTCAGCTATATCCCTGCTGAAGTTAGTAAAGCACTACGTACTAGTATGGTAAGATACGTATTTATTTGTAAGTAGAACATCTTCTGGATCTCAGTATGTATGAAAATAGGCTTAACTCCCTTTTAAGTAAGATGCTGTCTTGCAACTCCTGTGGCTTACCTCTGCCAGAAGGGAGAGGCCTTGCTTTGCGATGTCCTCTTGTGTAAGAGGTTTCTGCAGTCTCTCCACATGTTAATTGAGTATACTGAACTAGCAGAAAAAAATCAAAAAAAACCCCCCCAAAACGTGAAAACCACTCCAGTTTTCTTTTTCTGGATTTGTTTTCTTCCATTTTAATGAGTGAAGTCTGCAGTAAAGAGGACTGATGTGGACTGGAGGTGCTGGAGTTGGCACTAGGTAGGAGCAGGAGCTACTTGGGATGGAAGTGGGCAGCTGCACTCCACCCTTGAGGCAGTGGTTTATTCACTTCCCTATGTTTTGTGTAACCAAGCCAATGATTTGTCTAGGCCTACTCATTGTTCCTTAAAATTATGTATTTTCTGAAACTTATGTAGTTGCGTCACCCTCCTTGCTCTATATTGCTTTATCCTCCTTTGTTACGGAGCACATGGTTTATTCACGTTTGTGTAGGGAAACGTTAGTGTGTGACTTTATAGTGGAAGGATGTGTAAGGCTGTTACAAGCATAGTAGCATGTTTATGTACGTTTAGCTGACATATAAAACCTACCAGTTGGGAAAGCAAAGGCACATCAGTTCTTGAGGCTTGGCTACAATACTGTTTTGTGTAGCTCTAGGTCCCTGTGAGCTTATCAGCAATCCAAAACAGAGCAACTCGGAGCAACTGTACTCTGCCGAGATAAAGACATGCAGGTTGTGCTCTGAGCAAGCACGCAGTGCTCCTCATTTATTGCACAAGAAGGGATGGAGAACCGCTTTAAACGATTGATTTGTTGCTGCCTTACTTCCGTGGCTGATGAACTAGTTTGATAACGCCTAGATGCTCTTATTTTTATGCTGGAAAATCCCTATTATGATCTCTTTGTAGGTACAATACAGTGCGATGTAGATAGAAGATGATTCTTTGGTTTGTGTGAGCTATAAAAGTCGGGGGAGGGAGGGGTGGAGGACCTGGTCACGTAAGAACAAAGGCTTGTTACATGTCTTTTTCCTTTCAGCAGCTCAAGAGGCAAGATCCATTTTGTGTAGAAATAAGTATTTCCAGAGGACAGCCCCAATGACAGAACTGTCTGCGCACTTACCCCAGTTTCAGCATGGGCAGCTGACAGAAAACTTCCCTGATAACCACCTCAGCAATACCGTATGTAACAAACAATTCTATTACCTGGTAGCAGTTAAATCAGGTTGAATAATGAGTGTTGATGAAAGTACAGTTCAGAACTCTAGAAAGTTGGGAGCAGTTTTCTCTATCTGGACTGTTACGGTGATAAGCAGTGCTGAAAGAAATATTCTGTAAAATATCTGATGTTCTAAATTCATTTTTTATGTGCAGATAAGGCTTCCTCAAGTTTAAAGTGGTGTTGGAGTAACCAAGCCCTCAGTAAAAATAAGAAATGGGGTGGGATGCTCCTGTGTCAAACACTGACCTTTAGAGGATTTAGTGGACTCGCTTGATGTTGCCTGCCTGTGCTCTGCTTGGTTCACAGGTTTCTCAGTCATAGAGTTAATTTTAGTCTGGGCAGAGCTCAAAGCCTGGGTTTTGTTGTTGCTAGTGCTGGAGACTACTCCTGTGCAGGAAGAGCTATACTGTCGTGTCTTAATTTTGAGTAATTGTCAAGGTGCTCTCTGAGTTCTTGAGGTTTTTGAAGGGAGAGGAAACTCAAACCGTAAGGTTTCATGTGATTGCTTTGAAAGACCTAAATGCGTAATTGTTGCTAAAACCGTACCCCTACTTGCTGCATGTGTTTTGGTAAAACCAAGTTTTAGATAATCTACTTGGGTGTGGTGCTCAGGCTCTTGGATCTGTCGTGCTCAGTTCTTTGTTCCTGCTATAGCTCTTGAATATCAGGTTTCCTTGTGACACAGAAATGCTCTTGTGAGGCTGGGCTGCTCGTAACCATATTTATGGCGGTGACTCAAGGGAATGTTTTGATCCCTGCTCTAACTCTTCTATACAATCCAGCAGTTTAAGTAGAATTTTGAAAAATCCTCATCTTTATCTCAGATCAGTATTCTGCTATATCCGTAAAAATAGAAAACATTTGAAAATTTATTTTTAAATTAAGAAGTCAGTCCGACTTAGGACCTCACTGATTATAGAAACCAGTAATGAAAATAGAAAAGTGGAAACTTTGCTACTGCATCCTTTGTGCTTTTGCTGCAGAAGGAATGAAAAAGGTTTCTTTTTGTCTTGGACGGGTGAGAGATTAACTTTGATCGAGCACTTCTGCCAGACTGATAAAGGCACAGCTCAGCTGTGGGCTCACCATCCTTAAAGAGCACCCTCCCAGCAGTGGAGGATGGATGGTTCTGTTTACTTCTCACTGGCAGACTGTACTGACAAATTACTACTCTTCATGCTATTTCTTTCTGTGCTTAAGTGTAACTCTAGGTGTAGTTTCATTACTTAGTTGTAATGATTTTTTGATTTTTTTTTTTCTCCCCTACATGCACACATGGGCTTTGTTTTTGTGCACATGTACAAAAATCCCTTCCTGCTTAACTCTGGCTTGTGTGGCTCACAGCGATCGTGTGATATCACAAAGTGCTGTCATTTACCTTCACTTCTTCCAGTCTCACACAGAGAGTTCAGCCCAGTCTTCAATATCTGTCACTGTATAATGACCTTTAAACATAAACAATGTATGTGAGAGCTGATGAAAGTGCCCACTGTCAGGCAGCATCTGGATTTAATAAATAAAAAATTTTAATCAAATATGCTAGAATTTTATCTCTTGGTTCAGGGGCATTACTCTGGGTTTGCTATTAACTATTTTCCTGATAGGTACAAAAGCCACTATCATTTGCTTTTGATATTGTTTGTTCACCTGAAAGCGCGTAGTTCATAACTTACGTTTGCTTACGGTGTTACAACAGGTGTTACTGACTTTTTAGCTTCAGAATTTTCACTTTTAACTATGTCTGAGGAAAGTGAAGAGTGTGTTCCTTTGCTTCTGCTTCAGCAAGAGTCCATGGCCTCTGCTCTGTTTAATACTGATCAGGTAGGATATGAGTGCACTTTGTTCTTTTAAGCAGCGGGGCACGCGCATGTCACATTTAGCTGCACTTTAGTAGCCTCAAAGAACAACCTTTTCTGGTTTTAACAGCAAGTAAGCAAATAACTCTTATACCTCTTTTGATGCTGATCTGTTTTTCATGCACTGTGGTTTAGTCTGTAAAGGTGTTTTTTGATTGTGTCTTTGCTCCTAACTAGTGAAGGGAGTAAAATGGCACATGTTGGTCTGATTTCTTCAATTTTTCTCTTTATATTTGATTTTGCAGTTTTTTCGTAGTGGTGTGCTAGTTAATCGGACTTTTCCTTTGGCTGTTTTTGTGTGTGCTTTGCAGAGCTGTAGATTTTTATTTTACGTTTTATATTTCTGTGCCTGAAATACGGGTAAGTGCTCCCTCGTGCAGGACTGCTGTTAGAGCAGAGAAAGAGCAATTTAGTCTGCAAGTGTGTGGAAACTTAGATCCTAGGTCTGCTTTCCTTGTGAAGTGTCTGATCATCTCTGATATAGTGTTGCTTACGATCTTGAAGGCAGTTGATTTAGACAGGTAAGCTTATTGTCGTCTTGTTGGAGACTGAGAGAAATGGGGTATTTTTACTATCAAAGTGTCAAATGTTGTATTTGGGCTGTAGGGAAGGAGGTTCAGTTGCAGCTGGCATTTCGGAACAATTAAACATGATCTCTTTGTTTGTTTTCTCCCATATTCCTGTTTCTATCTGACTTTCAGTAGTTACATGTGAGGACTTTAGGCAAAATGCCAGATGATTTCTAACAAGTGTTTCATTTAGTGGGAAATAATATTGAACCCAAGATCTTTTTCAGGACATACTTTAAGTTAATGATACTAAATGCAAATTAGGGTTGAAATCTTAATTCTAAAAATCTGGTTGCCTGCTAGTTTTAATTCCTTAAGACAATTTTAGATATTTTTTCAGTTTCCTTTTTGAAAAATGAAGCAATTTTTCTTAGAGGACCTTGAAACCCTGCTGAGCTTGATCCCGAGGATTCCACAAAAAAGGAGTGAATAGGCAGAACATGTGTGTGTGTTGGTACTTTGTAATGTTATGTAAAAGCAATTTTTTCCTGCACTGGGGAAGTTGTAAAGCTTTGGCCAAGGTTTTAGCAGTGTCAGTGTTTGTAGTTCGAAGTCCAGGAACTTGTACTCCTTAATCACTTCAGTGCTTTTGAAAACCCCACTATGAGTTCCTGAGTGTGTACTTAAAGTCTTATCTTTTCGGAGGATGGGGATGGGAAAATTCTGCATAAAGAATCTCCAAAATTACTATTGATTTATCGGATAAATGGCGGTGAGTTAATGAGATAAAAGTCAGCAGTTCTGTTTGGAAATGCTATTAAGGACAGGTGGTGAGACTTTAACATTGCATGTTTAAGGAAAAAATTACCTGCATAATAGTACTTAAGCAGAAAATAGATTAGATTATTTTCGATAACTTATCATATGTCTAGAGCAATTTTACTAAAGCTGAGTCATACTTTAAAGGTATTGCAAAAGCTGTCTTCCTTCAGTTTATTGTACGTTTCAGTCTAAAGCTGCTTTAGTGCACTTATTCAAGCTGAACTGTTTGTAAATGAAATCACTCTGAAGAAATTAGATTCGTTTTTGTAAGGAATAAAAAAAATCTTTGTATAAATCTGTGTTAAACCTCTTGAGCAGAGGGAAGGGCAACAGTACAGCATTGACTTTGGCCACAGTAGTACAGCCAAAATAAAAAGGTCTGTATAAACTGTTGCGTTTAAGGGCTTGTTTGGAGTGGCTGGTGAACATAAAATGTTTTTCTTTCTTTGTCATCCAGAACAGGTGAAATGTAGCTTGCTCTCCTGTTCTGTTCTTGGAGAGGGGCCAAAAGGTTTGTGGCACCAGGAAGAGTGCAGACCTAATCATTTACTTGTAGGTGGTGTTCCCAGTTCGTATTTTTGCTTGTGGTTAGTCTTAGTTCCATTGAAAGTTTCCATCTGCCCTTGTGTTTGAACTGTATCCTTGATGTTTCTTGTAGCAGTACCAGGAAGGCTCGGAGGCTCTTTCACATTTCTTGGCAAGAGTGGTGGAATTTCTTCTGTGGCAGTGGTATCCTTGGGAAAGGAAAGGAAGAAGCTACACGCTTGGCCCATCACGCTAAAACTCTGGGATCAAATCTCAGGATAAAGACTGAAAATTACCTGAGTTCCATCACAATTTCTTGTGCCACGCTTGCTAAAACTGTGGCAGCACAATACTTCATGAAACTCCATTTTAATATATAGTCTGGCTAGTGTACTGTAGTGGGAGTAATGTGGTAGGGAAAGTAGAAAAATTCTTGGGATTTTCATGGAGATAGGGTCATAAATGTCTGTTTGGCATAATTTCTAGGAATAGATAGAGTTAATTCTTGTCAAGCTGTTAGTAATCCACTGCTGTGCACCCTTGTACCAACTGTAGTTTGGACCAAGGGAAAAAGCTGTCTTTATTCAGCTTTTTAAATTCTGTTTAAGGGAAAGGTGACATAGGCTGCTAGATACAGCCACCCTACTTCCAGCTGCTGTTGTGTATAATATACATGCTTCCAACATAACCCTGTGCTCCCATTCTTCTGATAACTGTGATGCAATTAATTACTACTGTTTAAGTCCTTGCTGCAGCGGCAAGTGTTCTTGCCAGTACATATTACCTTAGTCGCTTGCCCCTCAAGATCATCTTTAGCTTAGTGTACAAGAATACGATGGTGGGTAGTCGCTGAGGAAATTGTTTTTCATGTATTGCAGAATGACAACAGCGAACGACGTCGCCATGATAATAGTGAGCGCAGAAGGAATGACAGTCCTGAGTCCGAGACCAACGGGCAGCCACAAAACAACATTCAGCAAGTGGTGGAACAAGACGAGGAAGATGATGAGGAGCTGACGCTGAAATATGGGGCAAAACATGTCATTATGTTGTTCGTACCCGTCACGCTTTGCATGGTGGTCGTTGTTGCAACCATCAAGTCTGTCAGCTTTTATACGCGCAAGGATGGACAGCTGTATGTATCAATTTTTTTTCCTTATCTTTTCAAGGGACTCAGATAATTTTCTTCAATGTCCATTTCTTCAGGAGTCTAATTCAAGCAGCAAATTCCCTCTTGCGTTCCTTTTCCCTTCCTCCATCTTGAAGATAAGTTTGGTTTTTTTCCTTCCAGAAACCAGACTGTATTCATAGTGCTATTGACATTTATTGTCTGTCTGGTGACCAGTTGGGATTATATCTTGCTTGTTACTGCTCGATTCAAATCCCAGTCCTCGTTTTAATACTTTGTCATGCCCTGTGGTATTTATAAAATAAACTGAGTCCTGAGCCAAAGCCATTTCAGTTGTGCTCTACAAGAATACAAAAATTTTTGGGAAAGGAAAGAACTACTAACTTAAATGAAATAACATACATGCCAAGTTTTGGGTTGCCTGTACTGTTTCCTAAAGGAATTCAAATGCAGAAGGAAAACAACTTTATGAGGTTCACTTCTGTTGCAGTTACAGAAAATTTCCTGGCAGGTTTCCTGTATAGATTTTTTTTTATTTTTGCAAAATAGTAATATTGCCAAAAAAAAAGCAATTTCAGTGAAAACCGATGCTGAAAGGAAACAGAGGAAGAACACCGAGCCTATCAGAACCTACAGCAAATCAATCTAAGTGTTTCACAGTGAAATCATTTAGACAAGGTGACCCAAAGTGTGCTTATCTTTGAAATGTTTTTATGATATCAACACATAAAATGTTTCAATAAAACACGAAGTTCTTCACTATCAAAGTTGTTGATCAAAGAAGTATTTTTCTAGAGTTTTTATTTATGGGAAGTTTTTTCACTCCCTCCCTCCCTCCCTTCTCCCTCTTCCCTACAATGAAGTGAGGAAGGTTGTATTTCGTGAAGAAAAAGATTACTGAGCCTGTGTGTGGTTTCGTTGAAGCCACTGGAGATCCTTTGATTGCAAATCCACCAGATGGTGTGCTTGTAGAGGTCTAGCTGCAGTAATAGTCCAATGACTCATCGCATATGAGTAGTTGTATCAAACAATGTGGAGCTCAGGTTTTTGTTGTGTTTTAGAAAGCCAAAAACAGTAGAAACTGAAGAATGTAGGAAAGGCGACTCTTCTAAAGGTTTTTCTTGAATTAAAGTTTACCTAATATACTGTGCTGCCCCAGAGATTTTACCTAAGTAGAGAATAGCTATTGCTTTTGCTGCTCTGAATTAGAAGATTGCCACGATTTTGCTTGATGTTGGCCTCACGTATCAAACATCCGTGTGTTTGGTGGTATTTCAGTTGACTCTTTGTTGTTGTAGCATCTACACTCCTTTCACAGAAGAGACCGAGACGGTAGGACAGAGAGCCCTGAACTCAATTCTCAACGCGGCTATCATGATCAGCGTTATCATTGTCATGACTATACTCCTGGTTGTGCTTTACAAATACAGGTGCTACAAGGTGAGTATAAATATCATTGACCCGAGTAGTTGTGCTTGTTTTCTTTGTTAGAACGGATTATCGAGAATGGAACAAAATGAGGGATTATCAAGGAAGGGCGAGCAGAAGTAGCAGACTTGATGATTCGATTCACTGTTTCAGTTTTGTGGCTTCTGTTCCTTTGACACAACAGGGAGGCAAAGACCCAGCTGTTTTATCGGAAGGAGGGTGTCATTGCTTCCTGTTCCTGTGACATGTACCACATCCTGAAATCTTCCTGTAGTGAAGGCCTACAAAGTGCAGACCTGGTCCTACGATTTGAAATTTATTCAGAACTTCAAGAGTTTTTCAAGGGCTCTGCTCTCCCCACCCTGCCCCCAGTATAGGAATCTCCCAGAAATGTGATGTGTGCATGGCTGTCTGTGGCAGACAGTGTAACAATCACAGAGACTTTAGGGCTCTGCTGTGAAAGGTTTCAAGTGTATAATGATGTAATCCAGGCAAGTCCAGGCTTAGCATAAATAACCGCAGTGTCACCTGCCTGGCAGGAGTTGTTCGTGAAAATTCCTGGTTGTCTTTTGATTTTAATGACCCATTTCACAAGGCTTTGGCCTAATAAAACTTCCCAGTGTGCAGCCAGAGCCTTGAACTTCTTTCATAGTTGTAAAAAAGACAGTGTGGCCCATGCCCTGGCACAAAGCTTTGCTCAACTTTATTATTTTTTTTCAAGAGGGAAAATGGACTTAGCCTTCATGGCTGTGGGTAGAACCCCTTTAAAAAGTATCTGTGAAATGACTGGGGAGGTTTTTTTTCTTGCCCGAGTGTGCATACAGCTTGGAATATTCTTTTTTCAAGTGCAGACCTTCTTTTTTATCACATTGTGGTGTTAAATCTGAACTGACAAAGTTTTCTTTTAAAACTGTCAATTCTGTTCATTCTAATGCAGTCAAATAACTGATTTCAGCTACTGATTTCTTGGCAACCAAGCAGTTCTCCTCAGGTGCTGAAGGCATCATCTGCTTTTCACTAAGCTTTTTACATTTCTGGCTTCCCTCTTGACCTTACAAAGCAGTTCATGTTCTCCTTAAAAAACAATTGGTGAACTGAAAAATTAGCATGATAAGACAACAGAAATTTTCTGTAGTTATTTTATACTAATTAAATGAAAATATTAACTTATTTTTAGAATTGCCAACAGAGTGCTGCTACACCAGAATGCTATAAAGTGTAGTCTCCTGTCCACTGAATTCTGTTTTACACGCAATTCTATATATAGACTGTAGTCTAGATTATGGGGAAGGGAACTTACGGTGAAAGAATGTTAGACCTCCAGCTGGTAACGATAGCTTGATTATCTTTGTAAGATTTTTACCTGAAAACTCCTTTGAAGAAAGCAAATAGAGCTTTACTGCTGTTAGTTTCCTATGTTTCTCCTGTAGGTGCTAAGTTAAGCATGGTCCTGATTCTAGCTCCTAAATCTAACCTGAAGCAGCATCTTCGAAGCTGATTGTATTTGACCAGCTTTTCTTTTTAACATATTTTGTTATTCTCTGCATTCTTCATTGTTTTAGTCTGCCTAACTAAAATCTGGCTGCCGTAGCTCATTTGAATTCTCTGCATTCTGCAGTCCTTAGTTTTTATTCAAGTTGTAGCAGGCAAAGCCGACTCTTGTACTCGCAATCAATTAGTGCAGAAGCTGTTGTCAAATGAAGAATGAAAATTCTTTAATTAGAAGACAACAAATCTGCTATGGTATCCTGCGGGGAAAGCGCTGGCCAAAACTTGAAAGAAATACTTTGGAACAATCACTTGTATGAAAAGAGGCCGGTGATCTGGAAAATGCCAGAGCAAATGAGATATGTCCTGAGAATAAAACAAACATTTGTGTGTAAAATGCCAACTGATGTCAACTCCTTTAGTGGACTGTGGCCTCGGTGTCAGCATTTTACTTTTTACTTGAATGCAGCATTAGTATTCACATTGTTTTCTTCTGTGGTAAATTTCAAGAGCTTTTACTAGAAACTGAAGAACTACAGTTAGAAGTCGTGTTGCTATTGGAAGAAATTGCCCAGCTTGTTTTGCCATTTTCTTAAAATGTTTTCAAATGGTTTTGCAGAGGAAGAAAACTACTCTTGTTGGGACTCTGGCTAGATGTACAGGTAGCTTTACAAGTTGTTTGAAATTTAGGTTCTTTCTCAGGTACCTGTCAGTTTTCAGTTTTAATGTGGTTTATTCCCCTCACTTGCTGTGAGCGCTGACACTTTGACGGACTGAGACACGTACCTTGGCAGCTCTTCTGCAGCATCTTTACAGGCACCGTACTTGTTACACATGGGAAATTCTGAAATCTTTTTGAGAATACGCTAGCAAATATGGAAAGCAAATCTGTTAGATTAGCAAGTTAAATGACAGATTTTATTAGTTTGAAGGTTAAATTTGTTTTGAGAGACAGTGTGAAGGAGGAGAACGGATGTTGCAAATATTGCTGAGAATTTTAAAAATGCTTAGGAAAAACTTAGTATTAGACCAAATGTACTGAATTGCTTTTAAAATTGGACTAAGTGTCCTAAATTACTAATTAATAGCTAGATTGCTAATTTGCTGCAAAGTCCTGGTTGCCTCACATAAATGTGATTCCTTTAGTCTGGGCTTTACTTTTAAATTATCTCCTGCAAAATATTTTAAACGCTTATAACATAAGAGGCATTCTGCTGCACGTCTGCCACAACAAGAGAAATAGGTAACGTGATTGCTAAACAGTTTCTGAATACTTTGTTCTGGTGTACATCTATAGCTAATTTAAGCAGTTAATTTTCCATTGCCCATGTCCGTTCGAAACAGCATTTCTTACGCAGCTTGCATTTCTAGATTATTGCTTCTGACCGGTTATCTACTTGCAACATTGAGTCAGGTTTTGTATATAAAATTCTGTGCTGGGAATTTGACAAATGTGTATTTCATTCTTAGTTCAGAGATTGCCAACATTACAAGGTTCTTCAGTCTTAATTTTTAATTTTACACGGTGATGTGCAAGAGTGGTGCACGCTTTTGTCAGTGCAAAGTCTGAGTGCCTGTCATTTCCAAGTTTAAATCTGTTTTCCCACTGGGTACATCCCTAAACTGTTTTTTTAAGTTGTTGGACATGTGTATTTGCTCTTACATCAAAATTAGGGATTATGTCTAAAGATGATTGATAGAGAATATAGAAACCATTCTGTACAGTCCATCATCAATGACAGGCTAATTCTGAATTCCAGCAGATAAGCATTGAGGATTTTTTCTGTGTTCCAGCATTTAATTCTATAACTGTGTTCTGAAAATTATTTGAAATCGGGGCAGGCTTTTTAATTGCGCAGAAATGAATTATGTTTTCCATCTGTGTTAGTGCTGGATTCTTCTGCTTTGTTGTAATGCCACTGTTACCAAAATGACCTAAAAATATATGAACAGTAGTTTTCATTGTCTAGAACCGATACTGAAAGACCACAAAGCACTTAAAATTCTAAGTGGAAATTGAAATACAGTAATGTGTATAGACTAAATATTCATTTAGCAACAACCAGAGATACCTAAATGTCATTTTCTTGCTTTAGTCAAAAAGGGAAAATAACCTTAAAAGCATTTTCAACTTAACTGTAAAATACTAAGTCTAAAAAAAAATCCATATTGCTACTTTTTTTTTTCCCAGGTGATCCATGGCTGGCTTATAATTTCTTCTCTTTTGCTGCTTTTCTTTTTCTCATTCATCTACCTGGGGTAAGTGAACTAAAGCATTAATACACTATTTTTCATCTATCACATGTATTTATTTAGCATGTATTTATTTTAGAGCTAGCCTTTGAATCTTAAGAGGAATGACAGTGAGTAAGCTATTGAAGTCAAACTTTTAGGTTCATAGATCCATAGAGTTTATAGGTTTTAGGTTTATAGGGTCAGAGAGTACACATCAAAGAGAGGGTTTTATAGTGCGTCTGATATTGTGCAGAAGTTGTCCATCACACACATCACCAGAATAAGCTGTTTTCCACGGGGTAGCTTATTCTGCTGTTGTATCTTCTGATAACTTAATTTTTCATAGCTGTATGACTCAAGGGCAATTGTTCACATCATAGCTTTGGTGATGTGTGCAAAGGCTGTTAACATGGAAGTGGCAGAAAAGAGTCAGCTGAAAAGAATCTACACTCTCACCAAAATATATTCAGTATTTTTCTTTTCAAATTTGAAAGCGTGCCTTTATCCAGATAATTAACGAAGTTGTACGTGATACTCGGTGTTTCTAAAAGGAGCAACCTGGTCAGGGTTTGTAACAGGAGTTGTGCGTGAGATTATTACACTGTGTCTGATTTTGTAGCACTTGATGACAAATACCCTTCCCTTTGAAGCTTAGTTAATTTGGTTCCTAGGGGGAGAAAATGGTGTGCAGTCACTAATTTTTGCTAGACCTGTGATGCCTTTTTTGGTCAGTATTTTCTCCAGCCTTAATAACTTGAAATAGGAGGCAGCGTGTGCTGCGCGAGTGCAGGCTGGGTGGACAGAAGTTGCCAGGCTTGCTTCCCTTGGGTCTGGTTTGGAGCTGGTCCTCTCCTGTGGGCACGGGTGAGCAGAGAGGCAAAACGCTTCCCTGACGCTTGGCTTTCCTTTGTGTGTCCCTGCTGCCTCGCGGCAGTGCTGGCCTCCTTTTGCAAGTGAGAGAGGAGGGAGTTTGTAGACCAGTTAGACATGAGGCATCCTGCTAACACCCTGCATCTTGGAGGCCAGCTAACAACGCTGAAAGACTGGAGGTCTTTCTTTTCCTGGAGGAAAGGATCGTGCGCATTATAAGGTTCTTAGTGTCTTGATGAGTTGGTAGCAGCACAATCTGGAAAAAGCCATTGCAACAGTGTCTTTCCTGGGTCAGTGGAAATCACCCGCGACTTGGTGACAACATACTTGTCTATTTTGCTTTTGCATATTGAGGGTGTTTATTAGGTTATAGTATTTGGTGTGAAACAGTTCATCCAAAAAGAAAGCTTTTCACTGTAGTGAAGAATAAAATAGAGTAACCACCTATATGTTACTTTGAAGTTAGCAAAGGGTTTCCGTTCCATAGGCAGCATGTAAATAGGGAGGGATCTGTTTGCATGCCTTTAGAGATACATTATAACCTCATAAGTTCTTATTCTTCTGATTTTTAAAAATCATGAGCAGAATCAAAAGGATGGGTTTTGCAATAATGTCCTCTCCTGTCAGTTTCTACTTTGATTAAGAGTGACATAGAACAATAATTAAAATTTTCAGGAAAAGTGAAAGAGTTGGTGTGAAGCCAACACTGGTAAAATTATCCCCTTTGTGAAGAATAGTTAACTACTAGTTGGCGAGAGAGTTTTACATTTGTGCCAGTACACTGATTATGAAGATAAAATTAAAAAAATATTCTGAAGCTCTCATATCTAACTTGTTTCCATTGTTTTAAGGTAATGCAGCCCATATTCTTTTCCTTACTGTTGAATTTTATTTTTATTTTTTAGTGAGGTTTTTAAGACGTACAACGTTGCCATGGACTATGTTACGGTGGCACTCATGATCTGGAACTTCGGTGTTGTGGGAATGATTTGTATTCATTGGAAGGGTCCCCTTCGGCTCCAGCAGGCATATCTCATTATGATAAGTGCTCTCATGGCCTTGGTGTTCATTAAGTACCTTCCTGAATGGACTGCGTGGCTTATCCTGGCTGTCATTTCAGTGTATGGTAAGGTCTGGGCCCAGGCATAGCAATGGGAATTTCTTCTATTCCCTGACTTTTCTGTTTGTCTGCAAACTTAAAAAAAAAAAAGTGTGTGTGGTATCGTGCAAAGTAGTGGATAAGGTGATTATGGACTTCAGAAGTAAGATCATGATATAAACTGAGATCAGTCTTCTGCAGCTAAGGCCTCTGTGTGACTGTGTGATGCCATGTTCATTTTTTTTCTGGGTTTTCTAAATTCTTTGGGGAGAATTGAGGTAATTCAAGAGAGAAGGAGATGAGAGCCCTGTGTTGCCATTTTGATCTCTTCTATGAAGTTGGAGAACTTTTGGCTTCTCATTTGCCCCAAGAATCCTTGGAAATTATTGTATGTTCAGAATTTAAGAGCTTATTATCCAGGTGCAGTCCCATCGAGGTGTAGATCTGCCCAACCTACAAATTGCTCAGATTTGTGGACCTGGAAACAGCACCCTGATCTGTGCCAATTCCGATAATGAGAAGGAAGCAAGAAAATATTAAAGGCAGTTTTAGTTGCTCTATTTTACATTTAGAAGGATATAGTTTTGAAATCTGTTTTCTCGATTATTGTTCTTTTAAACAAAAAGAAAATTAAAATTCATTGTCACATAATATGCTATTTCAGAATGATGACTGAGAGATTCCTAGATGTAGTTTTTTCAGAAAGCTTTAGAGGGCACTGGATGCTTTTGGTAAGAAGATCACTCTATATCCCAAATACTGATTTAGTGCCCAGGCAAGACTAAAATCCAATTACTTAGACATAAGTAAAACATTATAGCTTACTGTATCCATTAAGATGTGCTCAGAACTTGAAATTTTTTGAAACCATGTAAATGTGATGAATGTGTACTCTGAAAGTCAATAGTGATAAAGACTGAGAATCTCTCCAGTTGTAAAAGGGCGGGGGTTGATAAGATTTGATCAGCTCTGGTAGGTCAGTGGACTCCTGAGGTGTCCTCTTCCTTCCTTTAATAGATGGAGGGAAAATATCCCTTGCATGTGTGCTCATGGATCGTAAGGCAGGAAAAGAAAACTTTCTCATCCTTTTTTCCCCACTTCCACCCTTCGTATGACTGGAACAAATCTGAGTATTCCCAAGCATTCAGCCTTCATTCAGCGATTGCAAAACAAAATTACTCCTCAGATCACATTGCAAGACCATGATGTGATTGTTTTAAGTAAAGGCGAGAGAAGTTTCAAAGCCTGGGACCCCATACTAAGAATTCTTCGCTTTGAGCGGAACCAGCGGTGATGCCAGGGCAGGTAGCTCCAGTGCGGAGGAGCCGCTCTGTGTGACAGAGCGGTTCCTGACAAGTGAGCTCTTCCTTTCCACGTCACGTCTTGTTTCAAAGGAATTTACAGGCACACAGTGAGTGGACAGCTGCAAAAGGTAGTCGTAAGGTTCACAGGCAAATGTTAGAGCTTTTTGTCCAAACATGCAAGACAAGAGAAAAGTAGCTGAGGTTGGTTGGGGAGTTGCAAATTTCATTCACAAACCATCAACATTCAGGTAAGAAAGCAAGTGGAGCATCTGATAAAGGAGTTTTTGTTAGTGCTACTCTTCGATCCGTATGAGTAACTTCCATTGTAAATTGTGGCTTTTCAGTTAAGTTTTATTTGTTGGCCCAATTTCATATATTGTCACGTGAACAAAAATTGAGGTAAGTAACAAAAAGCTGCTGTTCTTTTATGCTAAATATGCTTTGAACACCTCTCAAACACAGCATTTTTCTGCAATGCTTAAAAAAGCTGTTTTTTACCTCTTTATATGCACATTCACTTTTTTCCTCTTCAAGTGGGAATAAATTGCACCTGCTTCCTAGAAGTTATTTAAGCCTTACTTTTTATCTTAAAATTTGGTTTAGCATTAGATTTGGGTTAAGAAAATCTTTGGTAATAGAAAGCAGGTTTGGGTGTTTCCAAGATGTTAGTTGAATTGTAGCTTTCATGAATTTATTTGTTTTCAGCTTGCAAGTCAACGTACAGACACAGATACATTTGCGGTTGCACATCTTAAGCGAGGGACATCACATTTTTAAGTTTTATACATTTTACAGTGATATGTAAAATAAGTTGTATGACTGAGAGTATTAAAAAGTATTCCTGTAGCATACGGACTTGTGGCCAGGGGCACTCTCAGAAGTCTATGTTCAGGGTGTAATTTTATCTCATTAACAGTTTTTCTGTAACACTTGCAGAGACTTTCTTCTAAGGATGTCTGCAGTAATGTAAGTAAGATCTGTTCATTCTTCCTTTCAGATTTGGTTGCTGTCCTGTGTCCTAAAGGTCCTCTGCGTATGCTGGTTGAAACAGCTCAAGAGAGAAATGAAACGCTCTTCCCAGCACTTATCTACTCCTGTAAGTACCTTTTGTTAAATACTTGAAACTTATAATCACCCACTCAGCTGAATGTGTCTCTTTCATTTTTCTGTATTTTAACATGTTGCTTGTAAGCTGGAATTCTTCATTTATTCATTTAAGCCTCAGTTTTCCTTTCACTGTTGACTCAAAAATGCAGAATGTCTTCTGGCTAAGATCTTTCAAGATAAAACCAGCGTGTTTTGTTACAAACAGAAAAAATGGTAATACACCTTATTTTGACCAAAGCAACGTGTCATTAGGCTGTGAATTAAGCCTATTCAAAGGGTGTACTCTTTTTCAGAAAATATTTATCAGCTTTCAGTGCTCAAATAACCCGTGTATTACTGAAAGGAAAGGGAGAAACTGCCAGGAAGAGATTCATTAACAGAACTATTTCTCCAAGGCTTGTCTTTATTTGATTTTTTTTTGTCCTCCGTGCAGTTGCAAAAAATAGCCTACTGAATGCCAATTGTGGTTACGACCTGTGTGTCAATTAGTACATAATTCCACGGTTTCTGAAGTTCCGTGTTGCTTGTCATAATCATGTGGATAAGCAGAGAAACAGGTTAATGATAAATCGTGATGCCGGGGGTGCTCAGGAAGGGCCCATGTTCAGAAGCAGGAGGTTTGCTGTAGGCTGCCTGGCTGCTGCAGGGACAAGTTTCCAGCTGAGAATCAGGAGGGATTTCTTTATCTGTCACTCCTGCTGTGTTTTACTGATACTACTCATAGCTGCCTGTTGTTCCGCTTTGCGGGAGGAGGGGTTAATACTGAGAAACCATAAACTTTATTTAAAATATACCGTTGAAGTGTGACGACACTGCATTGCCTCCAGATTGAAGGGTTCTTTGTGATGAGGACTTTGATGCAAGTACTACATCTGAATGGAGGTACCAGTCTTTGATAGACCTTTTTACTTGCAGATAAAGTAACTAATGGAAAAAAAGTTAAAGAAACTGTTGATTCTGGTTTTCAGAGTGGGCTGAATATGTAAAAGTAATTTCTCTGGCAACAACTATTGCCTTTTTTTCAATGTCTAGTAAGAATAAAACCTCTATTCACCAAGTCCTGTAAATGTATGTTGTACCTGAGACTGTGTTCCAGTTCCAGCTATTACTGTGCTTTAAAAAGAGTAAAATTGCCTGTTGTAAAAGATAGTTGTATCAAAAAAAAAAACCACCTTAGTGGGTTGATGCCAACACTGTTTCAGAATTACATGTATCTGAAGATATGAATAGCTATGCTGGTTTTGTTTTTTGCTTTTTTTTTCTTAATAGCAACGATGATATGGCTAGTGAACATGGCTGAGGAAGACCCAGAAGCTCAACGGAAAGCTTCCAAAAACTCCACTTACGATAAACAAGGTGAATTTTTCTTGGACAAGCCTTTATAGTTGTCATTATATTGGAATACATATTTATGGATGCTTGCCTTTTAGCTTTTTAAGTGTCCTGATTGCTGTAGTAGAGTGGTGGCCTTATCAGGAATGACCAATCTGTCAAGACTTCAAAAATTGCTTACATGTTGTTCAGTTCATGTTCTTGTATTCATTTTCCTGGGATCCGGGGTGTTGGTGTTGAAATGGCTCTCAATAGATAACTGTTGACAGAGCTCATTGCTTCTCAGATTGGGATGATGTAGTGTAATGCTAACTCACATATATTTTTATTAAACAGAAATGTGTCTGGCCCTCTTGACTATGCAGCTAGTTTTAAATAACACGGGGTTTGCTTATTTCCGTGTATTATTAAAGCAGAGCAGACTTTTTGAATTTAACATGCTTGAAGGGGTGTTTTACTGAAGTTTTACTGGAAAATTAAGCTGTCAGCATTGGCTAAAGAAGCTAATGAAGTATTAGATGAGAGTTTATTCCTTAAACTGTGATCTTTAAATACATAGAACTTCCACTCTGTTATGTCGAAGTACTCCGGAATACTTGGACTCGAGTGCAACATGTAGATGCTGTGACCACAGAGTGCACATTGGCTTCTGATTGTTTAATTGAGTATTAAAATCCTAAATCAGAATGTCTTGTAACGGTGTGTGCCAATGTTAGATGTTGCTGAATATTATGGAATACCTCTTTTTTTTTTTCCCCCTCATTCTTCTATGATCTTGCCTCTGGAGAGATTGTCATGTTTTAGAAGGCACATTTTTGAAGATCTTGAATGCTTTTCTTCCTTTGAGCTCCGGCAAACCAGACTCGGAACGAAGACGCTGAAGCAGATGATGGTGGCTTTAGTCAGGAGTGGCAGCAACAAAGAGACAACAGAATAGGACCCATTGAATCGACGCCTGAATCGCGTGCTGCTGTTCAGGCTCTGCCCAGTAACTCTCAAACAAGTGAAGACCCTGAAGAACGTGAGTATGGAGGACTGCATCTGAAAGACTTAGGAAATCTGAAGCTGGTTAATTTTAGCCTTGGTTGTCCTGACTGCACAGATAAAATACGCCGTGAGCTATAAAAGCAAGCTGAAGAGCTGCTCTTGCTCATGATCGATACTGGCATGCCTCGTAGAAATAGATGAAGTAGCTTTTGGGTTTGATGCAGGGGTAATATTACCTGAACTAATCTTTGGTTTCATACATAAACTCAAAACTTGAGTAACACAAGCTGCTTTCAGACCATCATACATCATTAGCTTCTGTCTTTTTTCAGGCAGTGTCCTGCTGTGTATCACCTCTTTTGGATTTTAGGCCCTGTAAATACAGTCTTTAATCTTTTTGTGCCTCAAGATTAAACTACTATGATCCCCTCTGTAGAAAGCAATCTTTAAAACCTGATTGGAGCCTGAAATGAATGCAGAATGCCATGGGATTGCTTATTTTTTTCCAGCGTCTTGCTGAGGTGCAGTATCTTTGGAGAGTGCATGACATCAATACTTAGATACCTGTTTTAACAGGCTCATGCTTTCCAGATGGAGTTTAAGCTGCTCTTAGATTCGCAAAGCTCTAAATAAATTAGGATCTGCTGGCTAATAAACTGTTCTCCCCATGTGATGCTGCCATATTTAGCAGGTGCATCTGCTTCCTCTGATTCTCGGGTGCTGGTCTGTTAAAAATATAGAGATTTCTGCTTTAAGAACAATTCTAGTATTTACTTTGTCTCAAAAATGCCTAACTCAGAGTGTTTTGCAAATCGATTTTAATTCCTAGAGTTTAGAAAAATATTTAGGTGCAAAAATTTTAGGAATTGGGCTATTTTAGTTAGTCAACTGGTTAACTTGTCGGGCCAGACTAACAACTTTCTCTGTCCTGTATTCCTGCCGTGAATGGTAATGGCAGATGTGCAGTGATCCAGTCAGACTTGTCAGCCAGCTTTAGTTTACTAGGAGTTTGGAGCAGCTTATTAGAAATTTGGAGATTTGGCTTCCGTGGAAGGAGTTACCTAGCAGTTCCCTTTGCTTATGATTCTGTCACACTGGAAGCAAGCATCCGAGTTTAGTTTCAGCAGTTAAGGGATGTTTTAGTGCTAAAGAGCTCTTCATGAATGCCCTATTCTAGACCATACATTGGAGCCTGCTGAAAGAGTAGGGTTGCCTTTTTCTTTTCTCCTTTTTTTCTTAATTTTTTCCTTCTTTTTTTTTCCCACAATGATCAACCAGGCAACATTTCTGTTTTGATGCATCAGGTTCCTTTTAGAACTCTAAAGTGAGTTTTGGGCTGGGCTGTAACTGGGTGACAAAGTAAAAGACAGGCTGGATGAAAACAGCTAGTGATCTGATGGTGGCCTCTCTGACTTAATGTTTTGACCTGAAAGCCCAGAAAGTGAACTGGTGTTCAGGAAATCTTCATTAATTTGTTTGCATAAATAAGCATTGTGCTCCCAGAGTTGTTGCTAAGGTGGTGATTACTGTTTAAAAGAATAAGACATTAACTTGTAAATCTCGCGTGTTCAACTAAATATGTTGGGTTTTTGCCTTTGTAATGTGCCCTGTAATTACATACAGGTGCTTTTTAGAACTACATTGGTAATAATTCTGTAGGAAAACTGGGAGGACAGTGGAATATTTTCCTGGGTATAGGTTTCTAACTGGCAAATAAAACGTTATCCGCAAGAGGTTTACTTGTTTTCTCCCTCCCTTGGCTGCCGTAAAGGAGTTGTACTTCAATATTCTGTTGAATATGACATGACAGCCAAAACCCAACACCTCTCCAACAAATAAAATTCCAAATACCCGAGTTTGTGTATACTGCATTTGTATGTTGTCATGGTTTAACCCCGATTGGCAACCAAGCACCACGCAGCTGCTCGCTTGCTCCTCCCCGCAGTGGGATGGGGAGGAGAACCGAAAACAAGTAAACCTCATGGGTTGAGATAAGAACAGTTTAATAATTGAAATTAAATTAAAATAAAATAGTAATAGTGATGAGAAGGAAGATAAAAAAAAAGAGAGTGACTGACACCCAGGCAGTCCCCAGGCAGGGATGTGCCTCTCCTGGCCAACTCCTCCCCATTTATATAGTGAGCAGGATGTTCTGTGATAAGGAGTGTCCCTTTGGCTGTCCTGGCCATGCACCCTCCCAGCTTCTTGTGTACCTGCTTGCCTGCAGAGCATGGGAAACTGAAAAATCCTTAACTTAGGATTACTTAGCGAGAACTATAACATCAGCATTGTCGACATTATTCCCATACTGAATCCAAACCACAGCACTGTACTAGCTACTAGGAAGAAAATTAACTCTGTCCCACCCAAAACAAGGACATACATGCAGGAGGCTAGGAATATAGAAAAATTCTATTTATAGGATGAATTGAGTGGTGTGATGTTCCTAAGATGTCTCGTTTCATGAGAGTTTTTGTTTATCACTTGATTCAGAAGTGGTACTGAAAATAAAATATTCTTGTTAGAATTTCTTGTTGATACTTAATGTAAATCAGTATTATTCTCTGACAATTACTGATATGACTGTCTAATACTTAATGCTGTCACACGTTCACTTTTGCAGGAGGAGTAAAGCTAGGTTTAGGAGACTTCATTTTCTACAGTGTCCTTGTTGGCAAAGCCTCTGCAACAGCAAGCGGGGACTGGAATACAACTTTAGCGTGTTTTGTAGCCATATTAATTGTGAGTATAATGTGATATTATAATAGAGATAGTTTCTGTTGTTCACCAGCAGCCATGACTGCTACTTCTTTATTTTCGGATTTTATTTGGTGGCCAGACTGAAAAATGATGAGGGCTTTAGTTGTGATCTTCATTTGTACCTTAAGGCTTTAGGAAGACGTGAGCTGTATCTCATATTTCTGTGGGGTTAATGTATACATTAGTATATAGAATCTTTTGCTTGTCAGAGATCCCTAATTTCTCCCTATGTTTTTGTGTTTTGTTTTGTTTTTTCTTCCCCTCAGGGCCTGTGCCTTACACTTCTGCTTCTTGCCATCTTTAAGAAGGCCTTACCAGCTCTTCCAATCTCCATAACCTTTGGGCTAGTTTTTTACTTTGCTACAGATAACTTGGTGCAACCCTTCATGGACCAGCTAGCGTTCCACCAGTTTTATATCTAGCACACTTGATGCTGGTGTTCTCTGGATATTTGTAGCAAATCTGGGAGGAGGAAAAACGATTTTCCCTCAGTTCTGGAATGAGACTGAAGTTTAATACTCAAGATTCCACGCTTGAATCATGACAACTTCCTCCAGCGGTGTGAGTTTTGTTTTTTGTTTTTCCGGAGGCAACTGCTGCACTGGGCACCATAGGAATTTTTCTGCGTGAAAGTGGCTTCTTCCTGATGTTCTAAATGGGGTGCTGTTATATCAGAGGTCATCTGATGTGCATATCTCTGGTAAGGACCACCTGTGTGAAAATTGCTAAAGCTTCCACCAGCAATGTGATCTCTTGCCACAGGTTGATTATTTTCACAGCATTAAGGGTGCTTAGGACTTCCTTGATGTTATGAGAGGAAGCTCACAAATCACATGGAACTTGTCCCTGTAACCACTTGTAAGAAAGAGAAGCCCAACTGAGACTTCTTCAGCAGTGGTGTTTTGACAGTGGAATCCTGACCGTGCTTTGTGTAACAAGAAAGGACTTTGTGGCAATTTGACAAAGGCAGAAAGTACTGTCACTCTAAGAGTGCTCCACCACTTCATAGCCTTTGTGCCTGAGTGTGCTTGGTTTAGTAAATTTAAAAGCTTTTTTTTTTTTTTTCCTCTCCCCGCCCCTGAAAGAACCTCTTCTTAATAGTTTGTATCCTCAAGCATGGAGTGCACCTTCTGTACACCTGCTCCAGTTTATGTAGCTACTTAGACTTGGACTGAATTATTTGGCATTAGGGGATCATAAGATCCTAATGTGGATCTTAGACTCTAAAAGGTGAATAAAACTGCATTAACAAGCAATTTCAGGACTCACTCTTTGTGGTCTTGCAAAACTGAAATAAGTAGGTATTTGCAGCAATCCCAGATGGACTTTATCTTGCCAGATCTAGAGGCCAAAGTGCTATTAGTGGCACTTCTAATGCATCACTGAAATTTCTCCTCTTCGGAAATGTACTTTACAGTTCTGTTGACCTGAAGTATTGGTCACTAAGCTCTCTAACACCACGGGTTGGGCAGGAATTTTTTTTCGTGCACTGTCTTTATTGGTGACGATACTTCTTAAGTTAGATGGGACATTATTTAATGTAACCAAGGAGCAAAATTTGTGGCCCCCTTCACTTCAGTTACCTCTCCTGTGAGGTACTAAAGACTGGAGAAATGAAAGACAACTCAGAATACTGAAAAGAACAGTCAAGATTTTGAACTTCTTACAAGAAAAAGAATTGATTCAAACCTTAAAACTGCTGAACTCTGTTTTCTTCTTAATCTGAAAGAACTTGTTTATGAATAATTGCTTGGAAACGAGACTTGTGTGAGATGAAATTGTGTTTGCCATAGGCTCTTACTCTACAAGTAACTTTTTGTTTCCTGAGTGAAGTGTAGGGAGCAGATGCTATTGACAGGCATTCCATTGTACTTGCTTTGTCTTGATACTGGAGTCCTTGCCAAGTAGAACAACTGTCAAAATCCTGACACAAGCTCCTCTTACCTTTATTCTGGAGCTTTGTTTCAGTGCCTATAGATTCAAAGGACTGAGACGTCACAGAGGCTCACCAACCCTTGCCCAAATAAGGGAAGAAAGGCTGTGATGTATAAATCTGCTTTAAAACCGAGAAAGGCTTATTTTGATTGTCCTTGGAAACATCTGTCTCTTCTTCCAGTATGACTTGCTAACAGTAGTGTTAGCATTTACATTTTTCATAAAATATATTGTCTTGTCTCCTCTGAAGTACTTCTGTTCATCTCATTTGTGTGCTGATTCATCGTGGATAGCATTAATAAACTAACCATAACAAAATTGCTTACTCTGACTTTTCAAGTCCAACTTGCTTGTGTTTTCTAGCTTAAATCGATACTCCATTTTTTGCCGCGATGATGCCTGACTTAAAACAGATTGGTTGTTTTTTGGTTTTGTTTTGTGGTGGTTTTTTTACAAGACATTGAGTTGGGTTTTTTATACTATTGTAACTTGTCTGTTTACTGAGCATTGTATCTAAGAAAATTCCCTTGTATGTTTTCTTGGGCACCCTGACTTGTTTCATTGTACATAAAGGTTTGCTCAGAGTTGGCATCGTTAGAATCTTGTTTGCATATCTGAGCCAACTCTCAGTTAAGAGTTGTTACTTAAATGAAGTAGTCATCTTTATTGTTTGGGTTTGGGCTTAAATATGCACCATGGGAGCACTAGCTCTGTTAAGAGTTGCTTTAGAATGCTTTAGAATCTGCAGAAATGTGCAAAAGCCTTTCCACATACTTGAATGGGTGTTAGATGTACAACCTAAGGAAGAGCTCAGGATCTTCAAACACTAAATTGTCGGTCTTCCATTCCCCAGAGCTGCTTCTGCTGTCCTAAAGTTTGCATTTCTGTGCTAGTTTGGAGTTACAGTGATGGAGAATAAATTTATATTGACAGAAACTGTTGAATTTTATGGTTTTGAATGTCAGACTAAGTTTAGAAGGGAAATTTCCTTTCAAGCCCAGGCCAATTTATGTTAAAGCACACTGCTTGTTACCAAGTCTTGCATACACCTTCAAAACCAGATGAAATTTTCTAGATTTGCCCTCTTATGTCAAGTCATGGTAACTTATGTTCCAGATGAGGTCTTGCAACTCAAGATCATCTTGTTACTTGGGTCCATAAAGTTCAGTTGCGAATAGTTCTTGTTTGCATTTGGTTGTCGCTACATGAGCATGAAGGTTGTGTCACTTCCCTCTACTTTGTCTTAAAACATTGATCTAATTTGAGATCGTGAACTATTTCTACTCAGCTTGGTGTAACTGAAAGACTTCTGATAATGTAGTCTGCATTTTTAACAGAGTTTTCATTGCTATTAAATTAGTATGTTAATGACTGCACATTAGACTGTAGCTCTGAAAGAACTATTGTGTAACACTAGTAGCCTGATTCATCTCTTTTGTGCCCAAGCAGACTGAGAACTGTTGTGTGACTGTTTCAAAATTCATACTTTGAAACTGGGTATCATGATAGCTTTCTCTCCTCTCTCACCTTGCACCAATGCTTAGTCTCCTTCTTTGGCTAAACTTCAAATAAATAAATGAGAAAACAGAATACCAAGTTACCGATTTGCATAAAACCCATCCACTTTCCATTCTCCCTCTTTTTTTCTTGTTTCCTGTTGTGGGGGATTTAATCCAGAGCAAAAAAGAGCGATCCCTGGAGGCTGTTTTTACAGCGAAGGTGTGTGATGCTGTCATATCTATGGATGACTGCTATGTTGGCACTCAAATTCAAATGTCATCTGCGTGAGGTGAGTCTTGAAGGTACGCACGGGATGTTACAACATGTTCACAGTGGTTCTGACTGGGCAGAGGATGACTTCTTTGAGCTGAATAATCAAGGGCTGTGCTCCATCCACTAAAAATGGCTACTCTCCTCGGTGTACAAAGCAGATCCTGGCTATTTCAGGCATTGGAGACTGGTGCTTCTTGGAGACATATATATATACATATATCTCTGTGCCGATAGATTTGTAGGTATGTTTATGTATACTCTGGGCCTGTAGGTGACAACTGTTCTGCCAGTGGTGCAGTCAAAAATTAAAATATGCAGAAGTACATTTTGAGTGGACGGTACTGTATGACAAAACTTCTCAAAATGCTTTATTTAAAAAATAAATTACTTTTGGCATCAATGCTGTTGAAACGAGTTTAATAGACTGTGGAACATGCCTGCACTGTCATTGCATCTCGGTGGTAACGTGGTCATTGGGAATGCCGAAACATGAACTAGAGCGGAATTCTTTTACACTCAAAGCATTTGCTGTTTTCTTTTTTACGAACACTGGTTTGTACATAATCTGAATTGAATGTGAATGTTTTTTAAACACCTTTCCCATTCTTGATAAGATACGTTTTTGATAGATTATTGCAAATTTTCCTGTGTTTGTCTGATTATTAAAATAAAAGTTGCATGGATCCTGAGTTAACCTTGCCTTTACTATGTTATTTTAAAGCCATTGCTTAAAGCTGTTTGAGACCTAAACGCTGTAGCTGTTTTTATTCAACGTTTAATGAGTAAGATTCCTGCCTTAAGACAGCCAAGTAGCTGCTTTATTTCCCATCAGAAGAACTTCACACTGATTCTGTAGAGTTAATTTCTTCTAAAAGCTATTTTAGTGTTCATTTAAAGAGCCAGTCAAAGCCTGTTGCAAAAGGATACATAAGATATGATTAAGGCACGAAAAAGATATGAGTTTATAGTGAAGCACCAGCTGGCACAATAAATGTTACCTAGGAAAAATACATAGGGTGCTCAGAAAGAAAACACGTCACAGATAGTGGTGTTACTTTGGTGTTGGTTTTCTATCAATAGGAGCTTTTTCCTAGCAGCACATTTGTTGTTGTTTTGGTAAAGTATTTACTACGAAGTTTATATTTGTCTGAGTTGACTGACTGCTGCTGATGTTGTTTCTTTAGGGGGTTGCATGGAGGACCTAAAGAAGGGTCCATCCTGACAAGTAGAAAGTTAAGCAAGCAGAGTTGGTAGGAAGCCAGCATGGATGGGCTCCTGACTGAACCCCAGCAGGGAGCGTAGATGAGGTAGAAGCAGGAGCAGATGACCCCAAAGGAGGATAGAATTGCTTTCTGATCTTGTGGGGGTAGAGTTAAGAAAGCAAAGGCCCTCTGGAGTTGAATCTTGCAAGGGCAAAAAGAAAGGATTCTACAACTGTATAACAGCAAAGGAAAACTAGGGAAAAAAAGGTGCCCCAAGCCCTGCTGAATGGGGCAGGAGAACTTGTGACAAATGACACGAAGAAGGCTCATGTACTTGTTGGCTTCCTTGCCTCAGTCGTTATTGGTAAGACCGGCCTTAAGGAATCCCGTACCCTTGAGACCAAAGGGCAAGTCTGGGACATGGTAGATTTAACCTTGGTGGAAGAGGCCAGGTTAGGGAGCGTGTAAACGAACTGCATGTACTTAAGTCTGAGGTCTAACAGGCTGAACTCATGAGTGCTGAGGAAGGTGGCTGATGTCACTGTGAGGCCACTCACAGTTGTCTTTGAAGGGCCATGGCAGTTGGGAGAGATCTCTGAAGGCTGGAAGAGAGCAATTTCACTCCTGTCAAGAAGAGCAAGAAAGAAAAATTGGGGAGCTACAGGCCGGTTGGCCTCATCTCGGTCCAGGTGAAGTTGACACAGAAAATCACCCTGGAAAGCACTTCCAAATACATGAAGGACAAGAGGGTGGTGGGAAGTAGTTAGCATGGATTTACGAAGGTGAAATCATATATGACCAACCTCACTGCCTTTTGCAATGAGGTGACTGGCTTACTGGATGAGGAGAGAGCAGCTGATGTTTGACGTTTGTAAAGCTTTTGACACCATCTCTCATGACATCATCATTGGCAGGCGGACAAAGTATGGGTTAGATAAGTGGGTGGTGAGATGGACTAAAAACTGGCACAATGCTGGGCCCAGAGGGTCACGAGGAGAAGCACAAAGTCCAGCTGGAGGCAAGTCATTCGTGGTGTACTCCAGGGCTCAACGCTGGGGACACTACTGGTCAACTTCTTCATTAATGATCTGGATGATGGGATGGAGTGCGCCCTCTGTAAGTTTGCAGATGACATAAAAATGGAAGGAGGGACTGATAGACCAGATGACTACGCAGCTGCACAGAGGAACCTCAACAGCCTGGAGAATTTGGGCAGAAAGGAATCTCATGAAGTTCAACAAGGGGAAACGCAAAACCCTGCGTGTGGGGAGGAGTAACCCCAGGCACCAGTACATGCTGGGGTCTGACCATCTGGAAAGCGCTCTGCAGAGAAGGACCTTTGGGTCCTGGTGGACAGCAAGCTGTGTGTGAGCCAGCAGTGCACCCTTACAGCAAAGATCAGCAGCATCCTGGGCTGCATCAGGAATGTTGCAGCCGGTCAAGGTTGGTGATCCTCTCTGCTCAGCACTGGCTGGGCCACATCTGGAGTGCTGCCTCAAATTCCAGGCTCCCCAGTACAAGGAAGATGGGGCTTACTGGAGCGAGTCTAGTGCAGGGCCACAGAACTGTGCCAGAATATGTGGATTTCTTGATTCTGATCTAGTTCTGAGGTGTGATGCGATGAAATTTTAGGAATAGAAATAGTTTTTGGAACTGGAAGCTAAAACCTCTTCTGAAAGTGAGACCTGGCACTTAATTTGGCTTCCATCTTAGTAGCATTTTATCTGAGTTAAATACTGAACTTGGAGATACAATTCTAATATGCTAGTTTAATTACCCATTTGTTGTCTTCATTCCATTTTTAATGTAACCTTTTGGGGATAGCCAAGTGGGTTTTTCTTTATATGGACAGCATCAGCTCTCATGGAGAATTTGGCTTGGTCTGTAGAGGTTACTGCTAGGTATTTTTAAATTACTGAGAAATCTCAATTAAAGGAACATTTAAGACCAGATTCTGCTCTATAAGTGTCAGGAATTCGTGAACTCTATAGAAACCTGCCTTCATTGGCAAGAACTAACAGAACTAGGTTTTGGATCGGAAGACAGTCAACCGCTTCCCGAGTTTGAGAACCTGACTTTGGTTTTCTTCTTTTTGAAAGCCTGGTTTGCTGCAGGAAGGCAATTTCAGCTTGGCATCCAGAGACACCGATGGGTAGCACTGATGTAATTGGATTAGATTTACATTTTCTTTGTTTTGAAATACCCTTTTAATCTAAACTGACTGGAGTGATGAATAGACTTTCTGTGTTCATATTAATTTTCAGATTTCAGTAGTTTCAGATAAGGGTTTCCCGCTTTGATCTGGGTAGTGCTGCTGTCAGAATTAAGCATTGTACTTCTTACGGGTTTTGTTGTACCAAGTCAGCATGAATGTACTTGGAGAACGCCTCAGAGCACAGCTGGATGTTCACTCAATGTAGTAGCTTCGTGTTTGAGTGAATCAATGCTTTATTTAGCCATCCTCAACAGTAAAATTCTTATCGCTGGTACAATAGGCTACTCAAGTGAAGAATGTCCTGCTACCGTTTAGTTATTGGCAGACTTACACCCAGGGCACAAGCTTAACTGATACTGTTTGATGGCAAGTGGCAAATTCTACTTCTAGTTGTTACCTCCAAGGAAGGAATTAATTCAGACTTTGATGTGACTGAATACCTGCAAGGGTGTTGAGGGGGAGATCTGTAAGCCCCACACTGGCTGGTGTCTGGCAGCCCGGAGCAGCTAGAGGGCTGGTTAGTCCCCAGGGTGCTCTGTTTCAGTGAGCGGGGGTTAGTTACTGGGGAGGGGGGCATGAAACAAAGGCTGCCATGGAGGAGAAGCAAGAGAGCAGTGCCTGCCCTGGTGTCTGCAGCCAGCTCCTGGCAATAATCACTCCTGAAGCTGTAATCACAGCTGCATGGCAGCACTGCACCTTTTTTACCGCTTCCTATTCTTAGTGCTCGTAACAAGGGATTAAAGAGTGTGATAAAAATATACACTTTAAAAAAAGTAGACTGTTACAAAATATGATTGCCTTTTGAAGGGCTGTATTTAGTATGTGACGAACCCTGCAGGGGAGGCATGTGTGCATTTCCAGTCACTGCTAAGGTTTTGAAACTATTTTAAGAACGGCAGAACCTGGCTGTTGTCATAGTAGCAATAAACCTTTTAAATCCCACTTCCTGTGGAGATGAAGCTGTTGTGTGCTTAATCTCCTTAAAGATCATCAAGGCTGTTTATGTGACAGGGAACTATGGATTCAGCCCTGAGAAGATGCTGCTTGTTGCCCCTGAGAAAAGTTTAGTGTTTTTTGTCTATTTTGATAGTGTTTGGCTGAGATTTGCTGAGAGACAGATCTCATGACAAGCTAGTAGGAGGACAGTCACCTAGGAAGCTAGGCTTCATTCATACCGGTGTTTTGGCATTGATAACTTGCTGTCGTAGTTAAATGAAACTTTCTATGTTGTTTTCGGTAAGAACTTGCCACTATCATGGATCTCCCCTGGTTTAAAAGCATCTCTTTTGAGGAAGTCCTTTCATCCTCAGTACTTCCATTCCTTAGAGTCTCTGAGGCTTTCCAAATGGCATTGGATCATAGCTATGTATCCCTGTAAAGTCTGTAGTCCCTGGAAAGTTAATGCAATTAAAACTTCCTGAGAGAACTGGCTTTGTTTAGCCTGGAGAAAAGGAGGGGAGACCTTGTTGCTCTCTACAACTACCTTAAATGGAGATTGTAGCGAGGTGAGGATCAGTCAGTTCAACCAAGTAACAAGTGATAGGACAAGGAAATTGCCTCAGGTTTTGTCAAGGGAAGTTTAGGTTCGACTAGGCATCAGAACAGGTTGCCCAGGGCAGTAGTGGAATCCCCATCCCTGGAGCTATTTAAGAGTTGGGCAGACACAGTTCTGAGGGATATGGTTTAGTCAAGGACTTGTCAGTGTTAGGTTAATGGTTTGACGAGATGATCTTAAAGGTGTTTTCCAATCGAGGCAGTTCTGTGATTCTGTATTTGGATAATGCAGCATGACTTATTCTGAAATGTACAGCAGGTAGTCAAGAGAAATCTACAGAAAACTGACAGATCCTTCAACTCTTTTTTGGAAATAAGTTTTGATAGGTGGGGAGAATTTTAAATGTCACGTCAAAATAATCATTCCAAAAGAGTTTGGCATCCTGAACCAAAAATGACGTAACGTTTGTTCATGTCTATCTAGAACTAAAGGAGACTGTTTCTTGGTAATTAAAGAGCTCTGTGCCATTGCCAATTTCTTTGGTGTAGTCTGGTTACAGTACTGGATTACACAACCTCATGTCCTGCAAAATCAGCAATGTGCATCTTTTGTTTGAACCAGTATTTCTATGTGTGCTCAATAATAGTAACAGTTTGGGAATTTTTGTCTGTTTTCTTGAAATCTGTGTGCTCTGGCTAGATGGACGCTTGATCTTGAGGGCAAATCGCATGGCAGAGTAAATAAAATATTTTTTGGGATGATTGCTTTTTTGCTCCTTCCCTTGCTTTCCAGCAGCCCATAGTTCAGCATGGAAAGATGCGGTAGACAAACCATTGACTGCAATTCCCGTGTCTGGATGAGTCGAAAGCTGCAAAAATTCTGCAACACTCTCTTGACTGAAACACCGTAGTGGTTTTGAAAAACTAACTTCCCCCTTGGTGACTTTTGCTTGATGCCTGGTGCTACTACTAAACCATTTCATCAGCTTTGATTATACTTTGGGGTATTTTGCTCACCGAGTTACCTGCACCATCATTTGACTCCTGTACGTTTCATCTGCCCTAGTTTCAAGGGACTTCGGAAACTTTCCAGTTTGACACTCTGGGCAAAACAGGGTTCCTGTTTCAAAACAGCTTCTGTTTTAAAATATTCGTAATGTTTAAAAACAGTAATTCAGGTTTTTCACTCTTTTATTTAATCTGAAGGATTCAACAATTTGTCCTGCTTTGGAAAATCTTTTACCACAAATATTAAATAATTTTATGGCATGAAGGAACTGTTTCCTGCTCTTCTTAGATCATGGAAATACTAGTAGAGGTTTGTGTTGGTTTATTTTTTTTCCAGTTTATGTAAGCAACTGACACTGGATATTTATGCTACCCAGTTGATTTGTTAAGGACAAATTAATCCAATTTGGGGATAACTCTGTGTCAGATGTGTAAATTTTTCTTTACTGAGCTGTATTATGCTAAATTAGTTCCTGAATGTTTTGATCTGGCTGGTGAGTAGATGGAGGCGGAATGGAAGAAAATATCTCTCTATTCATTAATACCTCTGTAGATACTTACAATATGGAGGCATCTTATTCTAATTTGTTTCAAGGATTTTGATCATAATTTCGGGCGAGTGTCCTTTTGGTGCAGTACTTTAGATCACACCCTGTAAATTGTGCAGTTTTATATCCAGCTCAACTCAAGTTCTGCCAAATTGCATGAGATATGATTAATAATTACAATAGTGAGTAGCTAAAATTAAATCTCATGTTTAATAAGAAAGCAGATTTTATCAATAGTCTATAAGCTCTGCAGGATGAGATCATCATTATGTCAGCGTCTTCCACAACGCTGAGTATTTTGACACAGGTAGCAATGGTGTTGGTCTTTTTTTAGAAACAAATTGAACGGCTGGGCACAAATGTCTCGTGCTCTTTGTTACAGGAATGGTCAGTGCTTCCAAGTGCTGTTCTCTCTTTGGGGGTTTGTGTTTTTCTTTTTTTTCCTCCAAGTGGTTTTACTATAATTATAGAGATGAGAGCTCTTTATGCTTAATCTTGTAATGAGTTTGTTTGTGTAATGCATTTACCCAAGTGGACTTCCTAGATGGTGAAGCGCAGAGCTGGCACATGCTGTGCTGGCTGGAGACATGTCGCTGGGGATAAAACAGGGATAAGTGAAAAGCCTGCAAGAGAAAACAGGGTGGAGAGCTCTGATGCTATCACTAGAGCTAATGACATGCTGTATAAATTAAAAAAAAAAAAAATTGTTAAAATAGTGACCGTTGCTAGCTGGGGGTGATAACCTTAAACTAGGTACACTGTGACCATTGCATTGGACATTCATGTCTGTGGCTGATAAAACTAGAAATAGAACAATGGAAGCATGTTCCTGAGAAGGTATGTGGTTTGTAGCTTTGCTTCTTATTCCATAAGGTTTATACCAAGTGGTTTACTTTGTCAGCCTGAGCAGTTATTTAAAAGCCATTTTGGTTGGGGTTTGCAATTTTATCTTCTCTTTTAGAAATCTAGGCTGGCTGTGTTGCTGAGAAAACCCCAGAGAGAGAGTGAGGGAGCTTACTGATTTATTCCACCAGTGTTCCCCAGACCCCTTTGAAACGAGGTAGAAACTGGCATGCCTGTGGTCTGCTTTCAGACAGATACTTGAAGGGTATGATTTTTACGCCTCCTCCTCAGACCCTCAGAGGTACGCATGTGATGGGAAACCTGTGCTTCTGGCTTGTGCCTGCCTCTGGGTGAGAGAAACGGTTGATTCGCTTTGGCTCAGAGATGCGTGAAGAAGACCCGAGTATGTCTCACATGAACCATCCTCAGCTTGGCAGCTTCATACTGTCGTTTGCTTCTCGTGCCAAAACCAGCATCGCTGAGCCTGGTGTTGCCGGCAGATGTGGTATCTCCCAGCCGTCACGGGAAAGCACCAGAAGTTTCATCGCCGCCTGTGCCACTTTCTACAATTTTCCTGCCACCCACAGAAGCAGGAGCGGGTGTCCCCAGTGCTTACTCCTCTGTTTTGTTCTTGGTTAGCTCTCATACCTCGCCAGTCTGTGTGCATGAGGGAAAGGTGGGATAGAAAGCTGCAGCAGAGGGCTGATAGATGTAGCGACGGTGTCTCTCAACTGTAGCATGTACTGTAGCACGAGGTTTAACACCAAGTTTTCCTGATTTATGGCTGTGAAATGACCAGGCAAGCAACGTGTGACTGAGTGCATAGAAATCACTGGTGTTTTCAAAATGACGTTTGCACAGTTGGGCACTTATGATACAGAAGCATTCATCCAGCTGAGCTGTCTTCCCCAGAGTGTCCAGAGTACCTGGGCATGACTGCAAAACAGCCCTAGAAGCATCTTGCCATGCAGTTTTCAATCCTTCTTCCTAAACTTGGTTCTTAGAGTCTGCATTTTTTGAAATAAGCATCTTCTCTGGGCACTTGTCTAGATTGCAGGCTTTTTTTCTTTTGGCCCCTTTATAACAAGATGCTTTGCTCTGGACATTACATTTCCCCTCCAGTGGGGTGGAGGGAGGAAGAAGCTTGAAGGTACTTCATGCCCGCCGTGGTGCAATGCCTCTATGTAATACAGCCTAGCAGTGCTTTATTATTTTCCCCTGCTATGTCGTGTCACAAATTTCTGTCTAACATGCTATTTCTTCAACACTCCTAGCTGCTGTGTGTGTCCTTGTGTGCTGAATTCCTGTGGTTTGAATTGTTTTTCTCAGGTATGCTGTTCTGCATTTTTCCCAGATGAATTCACTCTTGTTGGCATTTGCCTCTGCCTCCAGTTCTTCTGCATTGACTGAAGGTAAGAAACCACAGTTCACGTTAGAATCCCATTGCTGTATTTCTCTAGCTCTCATGACTTTTTGCATCATTGTCCCACTGCAATTTTCATGAACATGTTTTCAGTTCCCGCTTCTTACTTCATGAAAGAATATTTTGAATTAAACCAAGCCTAGTAATGATTCCCATCTTTCTTTGTTAGAAACTCCTCTCATGCTACTCCTTGTTTTCATTCTACATTGTTATTTCAGTAGTGTCTCTTACCCAGTTTCTGTTGCCAAGATTCTGTCTGTGTCCAAGGCAACTTAAAAAATTTGAGAGTAAGATAGTGCGAGGTGATGTATCAATTACTAATATCCAAGTAAATGACCTCCATGGCACTCCCTTTCTGTATCGTTGTAATTCTGCCTGATTTAAAATGTTTGGGTGCAGTGTGTACAGTTGTGGAGGCGACGAAGATTCCTCACTAATGAAGACCTGCTGTTTTGTAATGCTGCAACATGTTCCAGCCTATTCCAGTGCCATGTGCATCACGTGGGATCTGGGCTTGCAGCCAGTGCAAATGTTTCTTCAAGGACTTTAGGACATATTCTAATTATGTTTAGATTCTCCCACTCTCTTTTCATCTGAAGGATGTCACTCTTCCTGCTCATTTCAAAGCGCGGTGCAAAGCGCTCCATCTGCCAGCGTGAGAGGGGTCCACTGGAGCACTTGTGTGAGAGGCAATAGGACGGCTGGCTTTGTGAGCAACTCTTTAACCTCCAGCTGTGAGAAGTCCCAGGTCTTTGAACACTGTCAGAGCTTGGCCAGTGTCCAGCAGTGTTTTCATCCAGTGCTCGAGGAGATGTAAAAATCCCTGGAAGACAAAGCTTCGTTTCTCCGAGCCTGGCACAGGGAAAAGGGGGACAGAGTTGCGGGATAAAGCGTCTGAAACTCTCCATGGCTGAAATAAATAAAAAGAGCACAACGTTTTGTGGAGAAAAAAAATGTATTTGTGGGAGCTATGTGTGTGAACACATGGATTCTCTCTCAGCCTGGTATTGGACGTTTGTGATGGGACTGCAAGAACTTACTGAGGGGTCTTTTTCAAGGGAACTGGAATTGCAAAACAGCGTGCAGGAATAAGGGCCATTAGGCAGTACTGTGCACTGGAACGTAGTTTAGTGGTCATACTGTTGGGTTGATGGTTGGATTAGATCATCTTAGAAGTCTTTTCCAACCTTAATGATTCTGTGATTCTGTAATTCTGCAAGGTGAATACAGTGAGGACAGATCTGGGTCTGTGTGTGATATGTGGCAAATGAGACTGTGCACTTCTGGGCATGTGTAGAACAGGCTGAGGGCTTCTGAAAAGGTGCAGACTCAGCCCAGAGAAAATGATCCTGATGTGGGAAGAAGGAAAGTTCTTTTCTCTTCTTACTGTGCAAATTACCCAAGGGCAAGCCTTGGATTCTTGTCTCTGCCATGGTCTATGCCCTCTGATCAGACATGGGTTCTTTCCTGGAGAGCCATGTGCAATAGCACCTTCTTTCCAACCAAATTAATTTCTTAAGGGTGATACTGTTACATCAGATCTCTGGCTAACTAATGATTCTTATTGTCTAGACAAGTGTATTAATTAACTGGATATGTAGGAAAGTCTGGGTCAAACTTCAGAAAGTCAGCCAGACTCTCTCAATCCCTTGTGCTGCTGGGATCATCCTGCTGCCTGGTGTGACCCGAGTTGTCAGCGAGTTGTCAGACTGGCACATCTCAGGCTTGATTCTCACAGGTTCATGGTAGTGTTCAGCAGCAGTTTTGAGACTCTGGTGTGGGTGGCATGTGTATCCAGGAAGAAGTTGTTGTGTCAGTGTTACTGACAGAGCTGAAGTGACTTCAGGAGGGGAATGGGACCAGGGTTTAAAATCTCTTGCCTGCATGTCCCTAACAGAACACAGGCCACCTTCAGGTGGCACATGGCTCAGTAACTGTGGTTGCCACCGACTGCCATTACTGTTGTCTGCTCCTTCAGCAGAAGATGGGATACAGGCTGCCATGGAGTTAGTTGTTGGCTAGGGCTTCTCCTGAAAAAAAAATAAATTATTTTGTTCTTTCCATCTTGCCCAAACATGAGATTAGGAGAAAGGAAGAGAAACTGAGGCTAATTCTCGTCTTTGCCAATACTTGGCTTATATTGCTGTAAGCTTGGCATCAGTATATGTAAGATCAAAGTCAGGCTGTCCTCTTGGGACTGGACACACAAGACTGGAGTAAGCGTCTGGCTTGAAGAGGTTTCTTTGTACTTTAGGGGGTTCCCAAGAGAATTCTTCAGATGAAAGCTGCTTTTCTATGGGCAGGCTGCATGGAGTCTCATGATTGCTCTGGCTTTTGCTGCACAGCACATATGTTACTGCGGGGTTGTCAGCCCTTCAGTAGATTTCTACAACGCAATGAAAATAAGTAGATTAAGCAAGCAAAGAAGATTAGAGACACTTTGGGGAAGGAAAGGGAAGGGAGGAGGATGAGCAGGAGAGAGTATAAAAAGAGACCAGAAGACTGCGGGTGCCAGGCTTCCTGGTGCATGTTACACAGGGTAGCTTTCTTTGTCCCCTTTGGGTTTGGGTTAGGCAGGCTGAATAGGACTGATCCTGACGCCATGTCCAAAGAGAAACTGGAGTCACTGGTCAAGAACATGGAGATCATGCTCTCAGAGGTAGAGCAGCTGAAGATCCACTGCACCAAGCAGACGGAGGAGGTGAACGAGGTGGTACAGGAGCTGCGCCGGGAGAACAGGGAGCTGACAGAGAAGTATGAGCACATCTGTCAGGACCTGAAGGAGGCCAAGGAGGCCATTGCCCAGCTGCAGGACACCAAGTTTGCCTTTGAGGCAAAGGAGCGGCAAGCACAGAAGCTCAACCGGCAGCTGTGAAGTGGCAGGAAAGAGAAGCAAGAGATTTCTTAATCTGATCTAAGAGTAAACAGAAACCTTCAACCGCTGCAACCGAAAATCTCTGGATTGGCATTTTAAAGCAATCCTTTCCCTTTCTCCTCAGACTAAACCTGTGTGCTGGAAAAAGAAGCGTCTCTTCTGTGGAGGCAAGATCTCAGGCGCAGCTGGAATTCTGCCCCAGAAGGCTCCTTTGTTAATGACTAAATACCTCATTATGCTGGGAGGGAAGTCTCATTCCAGAATCCCTCATCAGAGATCAGAGCCACAAGCATACAGCAACGACTGCCAGGATCTGGGCACCTTCTCATGCCCTGTGGGGGTTGTACAAGGACAGAGCCCGGGAAAAGAACTGTCTCTGCCTTGAGACATTGGAGAGAGCTGTGCCGCAAGAGTCTGCCGAGATGGAGAGAAGGATCATCGTCTTGACAGCCCGTGTAGCTCCGTTCCATTGCTAACTTTTCTCCGCCGCACAGTGAGGCTGTCTTTTAGTAGGATGTCGGCTTCCTTGCTGCCTGACGCTGGAAGACATCAGCAAGAGCTTACATCGTGCCTCGTGCTTCCAAATACTTGCTAGCAAGAGCATGTTGGTCCAGAGGATCCTTTAATGCTATTACAGTTGGTGTTGTCCTCTTCCAATTCCAAAGTGAAGTATAAGAACTGGAAAGGTTTCTGTCTCAATTTCCATTTCAATAGCGCTAAATCCTAACAACTCCGTGTTTAGTATGCTAGAGTTAAACCTCTACTGAATGTAACACTGCTTTTTTTTTTTTTTTTTTAACCAAAGAGCTGTGTTTTGGCACTGGATTTACTTTTCTTAAGCAGAAGTAACGTGTATAAATGGACCGGGAATTAGGAGGGATAAATGCATGTGGGGCGTGGGGGTGAGATTTGCTTGTCAGAGGTTTTGCTTTCAACTTATTCTCTTGTCTCTCCTCAGCAGCATTTGGGGTAGCCAGTGCTAAGCCCAGCTAAGAGCAGGTGACTTTTGACTGCACAGTGAATAGCAGGAGATCTTGAGGGGGAGAGGGGGTAGCATGGGGAGCGTGCTGAGAGAAAAATCCTGGATGTTTAAACGGTGAAAAAGCCTGAAGGTTTAAATGGAGAATAGCTGGAATAGTTCCAGGAGGATCTTTCTTCATGTAGCCAGCTTCCTTCTCCCCTCAGAAGCTTTGCTGTATTGTTACCTCTGCCCAGCAAGCTGCCCCTTTCCCAGTGAGCTCTGATTTTTGGGAAAAGCAGAGAAGCTGTTTCCATCGCCAAGGGACTCGGCGTCTGCATGGCATCAGGAGCCCGGGCATGCTGCGCCACGCTGAGAGCAGGGAGTCAGCCTGCAGGGAGAGGGAAACCTTGGCTACTCTGGTCTCCTCATAGAGATTTGGGCAGGGGCAGGACAGTTTAGCAAGACCCGCTCTTAGGACTCCTCGGCACTGGTAAAAATAATTGTCGTTTTCTAATTGATTAGAAAAATGCTGAGATCAGGCCTAGAACTAGCTGGTTATTGTTTCCTCTCTGCCCTCCCCTCTGCCAGATGAGTCTAGGCCTGATCTAAAAAGCCTTTGGAAATTAAAATCTTCCCATTAATTTGAGCTCTGGGCCAGACCTGAGCAGAGGATGCTGTTCGTGTGTGGAACAAAGCACTGGGACATTCACGGGGAACAGCTCTTTCTGGGAATTGCTGTGAGTGGGAGCTGTGACAACATGTTTTGCTGGATTTGTGTGATCTAGACTTTTATTTTTTGCTATTTTGGGTGGAGCAGATTGGAATATCTGGAAAACATTTGGAAGATTAGAGATTGTCCTTTATGTTTTCAAATGTAATTAAATACAAATGACCAACCTTGACCCATTGCTTCTTGCTCACCAGTGACAGCTTGAGGAGCACAAGAAATCAACATTAATCGCTATATTTGTTTGTATAAGAACTAAAAGTGTTTTCTCTTGAAATTAATTCTCTAGCTCGAATCTGCTTGCCACCTGTGATTTCTTCTACTTTTTTATATATCATTAAAATGTAAAACCAACAATAAAAGGAAAACAAACAGCTGAGGGAGCGTCTGTTCTGGATAAGGCATTGCCTCATTTAATGCATGTGTATGTTAATTTTTGAGTGTGTGTGTATGCTTGCTAAATATAATTATTCCTGTTTAAATCCTGTGCAGCAAGGAATGGGCTAATGGAGACCCTCCAGATCTCTCTATGTTCCCAGGTTAATCTCTCTAAATGAGATTCTCTGTGTGACTGCCAAGTTCACCCTACGCAATATTTAAATCCATGATACAGAAAAAGAAAATGGGATTGCAATATCCTTATGATCACTTCCTTAATAATTAGCAGGATTCGAAGTGTCTAATTTTAAGGAAAGCTGTGAAAGCTATTTCATGTAAATATCCGAAGCTTTGAGGTGGGGCATTCAAAAAGCTGTGTGTTTTATCCAATGGTAGGAAAAAAATTAATGTAACACCCAGTAGATTCAGTTTTTCTTGGCTTTGTTTACACCATTTAAACTGGGGAGTAGTTGGGCTGTTTTAAAATCGATGTATGTACCATTACATGTAGGTCCTCTGTTTTTTTTATGCAAATCTGTGTGTATCCAAGCATAGTCTTAGCAGTGGGTTAATGCCTTCACTTGTATCCTGAGGTGCAGCGTATTGGAGCACATTTCACAAAGAACTTTGCATGGAATTAGTCACAGCACTTTGAAGTTGTTTTTGCTTTTTGAACACCTTATCAGTGTGTGCTGCTTTTCTTCTTTAAATGGCCTAAGGATGAAGAGCTGAAGCTGTGTGTAGCATCATCATCTTTTTCAGAAAGCTGACTGAAGTAAAAGTCTTGCCTGATTTGGGTGAGAACCAAAATAAATATGAAGTGACAGGCTTACCATTCTCCTCACCTTGGAGAGGAAGTTCTTTGAATACAAAACCCCAATTTATCTGAAGGCTGTCTAGAAGTTGGTCTGTGCCTGGAGCAGACCAACATACTGGTTTTCACTGTTCTGGGCTGCATTTTATGGAAGTGTGCAAGAAGGGAGGCTGGGTAGGAATGAAGCTGATACCTCTCTTTCACACTCATCAAGAATGTGCTCGGGTGAGGGAGAAGGGAGTTTAATGACACACGTGAGCTGATGGGTGGGAATCCTGGGCTTGCAATGGACAAGAAACGATGCTGGTAATCAAAAGTAGAAGCTAGAGGTATCAGGATTTGTAAGGAGTGTTAAGTGAAGCACAAATTTGTTGGGGAGTACTCGCTTATCAAACAGGCGGAAGTGGGCTACTTCTGTGCAGCCAGAAAAATATGAGGAAAACTTCCCAAAAGTGGACTGAAAATCACTAAAACTTTATGAAGGCACGGCTCTAAGGCCCCTGCATGAAAAACGGGAGGAAACCCTACGTGATACTTATTTCGTTACCTGCCACTGCTCGTGAAATCTTGCCTTTGGAAAGATCTCAAGATTTTAGAAATATGTCTCCAGGAGAGCTTGTGAAGGTCAGCAGATGGAGCTTGATCTTCTAGACTGAAAATCATGTGGAGATGTGAATACAACGTAGAAAGTGATTGTTTCAGAAGTCTGTTTGGTCTAGGTTTATATGTGTCTGGTTCTCTGTAGTAACAGTTTTGCTGTCCTCAAAGCCCTGACTTAGGGCATTTTGAGTTTATGAACCGATAACCCTGTAAATACTGAGTCTCTTCTCCATATATCTTACTCCAGTTTGCTCTCTTGCCTTGCTGGCTTCAGTGGCTGCATGCTGGCAAAACACAATGAAATTATCTCTGCTAGTAGCACACATTCTGTGCACAGAACTTGTACAGAGTCAGCGCCTCTGCAACAGTCCTCAGCGCTTGGAAGAATTCATGGGTGGCCACGTCTCTGGAGCAGATATAGACCAGTGCAAGAGTTACTGCAAGAGGATACCAGGCTTTGATGCAGTTAAGTTGTAGGGCAGAGCGCATTGGTGTGTGATATGCTGTCCACCTTTCCTCTAAGGACTTTGCAATGTCTGCTGGGCATGAAGTTGAGCTTCTTTTCCTCAAGTTGAGCTTCTTTTCCTCAAGGATCAGCAAGGACTCATTCTCTACATGGAGAAGCTGCAATTCAGAGGGCTAAACGACATGCCTCTCCAGCGAGAGTGAGGGCAGGCCTGGGAAAAAATGGAGTTATTAGTGTGCTACTCAAGTTTGACAAAAGCTCATTTAAGGTTGAATCAAATTTTACTTTTCTGCCTTTTCTTCAAAAAGAAGAAGAAAACATTCAGTATATCAAAAAATGCACGCTTTCTGGAGTGAGCTGAAGCCTTCCGTTTCCAGACCCTTGTACAAGTGATGGCAGGAGTGATATGCTCTAGTGTCCCCAGTAGCAGTGGACTTGGTTTGACATCCCAGAGACCCTTATTCCTTTACCTTGTCATTCAGTTATCAGCACGCTTACCTGGGATGTCAGATTGCTGTTCAGTGTTATCCTGTGCTCAGGAAAAATTGAGTGTATTCCTTGAATAAAATGCCCCAAGTAGTAGGCTCAAGTATGTGAATGTCTGTCCCTTGATTAGGCTACTGCAGATACCTAAAAAAAAAAAAAAAAAAAAAAGTGGTTAATCTGAAAGCTAAGCAAGGCAAACATCTCATTCCTAAGCATGTGACCCAACCATAACACCACAGATCCTTGCTCTTTGCCTGAACAACTAAGAGAATGATCAAGAACACCAGTTTGTAACGTGTCTCTGTACCATGGTTTCTGGATCACAGTGGTCTCCTGGGGGGTTCAGATCTCCTAAACAAAGTCGTCATGGATCCTTCACTTCCTTGGGTGAATGCTCAAGCCTCTGAGAACCAGCTTCTCTTCTCAGGGCTTTGTGAGCCTTGTTTGAGTTTTCTGGATGCTGTTCAGGGCGAGGAGGTGGAAGAGCTAGTAATCAAGTTCCTGCTGTGAAGAAGGAGGGGGGAGAGAAGGTGTTTTTGTTTTTGTTCTAATTTCTTATTAGTTGCTTTCCCTACAGTCAAGTCTGTTTTGCCCATGACGGTAACCAGTGAGCAATCCCCCTGTCTTTGTCGTGATTTATGATCATATTTTCTTCCCCTGCCCTGTTGAGGAGTGCCAGAGCAGCTTGGTGGGCATCTGGCAACCAGCCAAGGTCAACCCACCATAATGCTATAGATATTAGACAGCCACAACTAGTTAGACTAGAGCTGTGTCCAGTAAAGCATGCAAACTTTTAGGTAGTCTTTGAAAACAGCCTCTAGCAGTAAGGAATTCTGGTAGTTTGTTTCCATGAAAGGTGCTGCTGGAGTATAACAGAAGAAAGAGCAGAAGTCTTACGACTGACCTCCGGCCATGTAACTGCTGAAATCCCAGTAGAATCTCCTGCAGAGGTTACTTCACTGATGGGATTAGAAGGGATATCTTGCTCAGTAGTATCCATTTACAATGCATTCACGTCAGTTGTTTTGTCTTGATGATAACATCTGCAACACCCAGATGTTGTTGCCTCCAGGGTAGCCACTGTGTAGAGGTGGTGGCAAGAAGGAAATGCCTTTGGTCAAGGCTGTATTCACTCTGCTGTGAACTTTGAGTGTCTTATCAAGAGACAAGAATGGTCCTGAATCAGTGCATTATCTTACTTGCATTAAACGGTATGTGTTGAAAACAGTTTCAACACAGGGATCTTGTCCTTTCTCCCAGAGAAAAGGTACACACGCAAAACTTGCTGTGGAACAACAGGGCAAAGGTTTGTTTTGTATTTGCCTTGTCTTTTTTTCTGGTAAGGACTGGCCTCAAGTTCAAATCCCACACAAATAGCTTCTGATTTTGTCATGTCTGTACTGGAACCAGGAAGTGTGAGCAGGTTTTTCTTTGCTTTTGTTAGTAAAAGGAGTTTTATCAATGTTTCATGTTGCTAAGTTGTGGTAAAAGTCTGGTCACTTCTTGTTTTATTTAAGTGTCTCAGGAGGTTATCTATTAAGTCTTTATGGGGTTAAAAATGAATCCAGATGTGTTTACGCAGTATCTGCTCTAATGCAGTAGGCACAGCTGTTTTTCAGATGTATCCTGGCAGGATTCCAACATGAGCCGTCACACTTTCCCCATCTCTGCACTCCCTTGTAGTTTTAACTATCAACAAGAACACAAGAACCACAAGAACATTGCTAAGCTTGGTATTTCCAAAACACACCGAGAGTCCTGCTGCTGTGAGAAGAAATCTTAAGAATCAGGTATTTGTAAATTCATCTCGGAGTTGTGTTTTTTTTACCTACTAACTTCTGAACCTTTGGGAATGGATTTTGAGCCTTTTCTTGCCAATATTCCAGACTAAAAGCTTTAAACTGATCTGGAAGTGTAGTTTATTCATATAAGGCCAAGGGTTCAGGTTTTGTTTTGATCAAATATCATGAAGCTTTGGGATATAACCATGACAGCTGGCAGGGTGGCTGTAGCCAATGGCCAGTTGAGAGTACTGGCAGATCAAGGAAAAGCGTATGCTGATGTAACTTCTTACTGATGGAAAAGGAGGGCCCGCAGCTTAGCCCAAGGCCTGAATTTATTTTCTTAAAAGAAGATTTGAATCTAAAGCAGCAAGACAATAATTTCTGTATTCTTAACTAGGCATTAGCAATGCCCCATCGTTGTCTCTCCTGACAAGGGGAACATAGGTAGCCATGCGTCGGCACTCCTGTTAGACATTCCTCTGGGGTGTGTTGTATTGTTCAGCCTTTTGGAGTTCCCCTGCTTCCTGACAGAAGTGTTGCCATTTTCTCCTAGATTTCCTGTTGAGGTTTATCTTTCTCATCCCTTGAATGGGAAAGCACAGGTGAGACTTTTATTTGAACTCCATCCCTGGTGGGATGTGTAACAGTAGGATTTGAGCACCGTGCACCTTTTGTGGCTGGTTACCAGACAGGCATTGTCCTTTGAGAAGAGACATAGCCCTAGAATAAAATTGCTTCTGCGTCACCTAATGCATTTATGAGGCTGCTAGAAACTTTCTTTTCCATTTGGAGCTCTGTGTGTCGAGGTTCATCAACAGTTGCTAAGCGTATCGTCTCTTTTTATCATCTAAAGCTGTAATGTGGGCAAGGAGAGAGTAGTGATACCATTTCTGGAAATTTTGTTGCACATCTTGATGTCTTTCTTGGAAGATCCAGCACATGTTATTACCTGAAGGCACAAGTTTCATTTTCCCTTTTGAAATCAAGATTCTGTTTCTCCTGGTTTCACATGAACTACTGATGAGAAAGGACTCTAAAACTGGAAGGGAGACAAAAAGACCAACCTAAACGTAAGATGTTAAAGCTATTCTCAGAATCTTGGAGACCTCGTTCATAATATTAAGTAGAGTTGATATGCTGGCAGTTGTTATAATTGCTGGATCAGTATCTATTTTTGTACATTCGTGGTCTCTGCATTTCAATATTTATTTGTTTTATACTACGCAGAGGACAAAATCAGTGGGGAGAGGGGAGAAATTATCTGTTTTCAAGATAAAACAACAGCAGCAACACGTGAGCTGTTATGCAATGATTTCTCTAGTATCCACATAATTAACAGCACGAGTTTTTCCTTGTAATGCATCCAACTAGATTCCTTTTCCCTTAACAATTTTTCTCTTGCTAAATTGTTCTTTCATGGGATTTTTCAGAGGCTTTCTGAATTGTGAGAGGGAAAGATAGAGAAACCTGAGCTGCCGTTGCCTTCAGTTCAGTTTAGATCTGTATCCAAAATGCTGGTATTTTCAGACCTTAGGGATCTGTTTAACTCTGCCTAGAGCTAGATCTAGCTGTGAATTGTTTTTAAGTTCAGACTTTCCTTGGTCAAAAACATATCTGTGAGCTGTGATTCAGGCTTTAGTTTTAAAGTAAACATTAAGTTAGATAGTTTTTTTTAGAGTTAGGAAGTTACCGAGAATGAATACCGAAGGGATCTGTGGATGCTGCCGACAACTAAAATGAAGCTAGTTACAAAGGGCCCCACCCCTGCAATACACTTAAGGCAGAGTTTAGAGCTCACACACAAACTGCAGGAGCTAGAAAGGATTCCAAAGCGTGTGTGTATGCGTGCTTACGACTCTGGTTTTCCCAAGCAAAAGTGAAAACTCTTATGAGGAAACTTAGAGGCTGAAAGGGTTAAATGAAATACAACTCTCCTTTTCCTGTGCGGTGAGGATTAGTAACCAAACAGAAGCTGGAGAGAAGAGCCTTAAGAGCCACTGTTTGAACCAGAAAGTAGGAAAGCGGTTTTTGGAGCCTGGCTGCAGAGTGGTGTGAGCGTCTCCAGCTTCTGCACTCACCGTTTACAGGTACACACAGAAGGTAAGAGTTGACTTTGTGTTCTGGGCTGTCTCCTGATCCCTCTACCTGGATATCGATTTTCTATGAGTTTTTTCAGTGCTGTTTGTACTTTTAAAAGCATTGTTTATTTCCTGCCACTTTTCTCTCCCAGTTAAAAGAGTACAGGGGAGAGGAGAGACCAGAGTCCTCACAACTGCAAAACTTTTTTCCCTAGAAGGTAGGGAAGAAGACACTCTGTGTATTTGGTGAACATTAATGCCTTTCACTCACAGATAATTACCCTGAGACTTAACATAATCAAAACTGCCCTTCCTGACTTTGGGGTTGTGGGCAGCAGGAGAAGGTACCAGTTTGGTAGGATGCTGGACAAGCCTGCTGGTGTCAGACGTGTGCTCCACTAGAACAAATGCAGAAAAGCAAGGCAAGTGTAGCAGTGATAACAACTGGAGAAATGTATTTTTTGCTGGCAGGGATAAAGGCCTGCCCAGGTGCTGAGGCTCCTTGTAGCCCCTAACCGTAGCTCCTGGAGTGTTCAGTTGCTGCTTCTGTTCCTGTGCCAGCAGGTGCTGAGGGGAGGGAGTGTCTCCTGATCAGTCCTGCATTGTTTTCAGCTGTGTGAGGCAGGAGCTGTTGGGGAGGTTCTTCCCAGCCAAACGATGCTGTCGGAGCCAACAGACCTGTCTGTGAAAGGGAAGGTTTGCAGGACTGGATCTTTTCTTCCTGAGGAAGGCTGATGTGTGAGGCAGGCCAAGAAGATGGCTTCAGGGACCCGTGCTGGTATGGAGATGGTAATGGGAAGGTAGCGATGAGGGAGATGATGCCCTGGTGTTCCTTGTGGGCACCCAGGCAGGGGAACAGACAATTTAAAAACTGAGTTTCAAAGCTTTCATGAAGGTAATGTTAGTTTTGAATGGACTTTCTGGGACTAGGAGTAACTGGTGCGAGTGCAGAAGCTTAGGGAGATGGTTTGTTTCTTTAGGTGTGTCTGTAGAGGCCCTAAAGAGGGTTTGTAAACACTTCTGCTTATTACTTTTAAAGTGTCTTCACAACACCTGGAGTTTGTTTTTATCTCTTCTGCATTGTACTTCTGGTGGCCCTCCAGCTTCTCTCTGAGCAGGCTTGCAACTTGCATGTTTTTCTCATTGCTTCTTAGAGATGTACCAGCCGCTGGAATGCCAGAGCATTTCCCAGTCACCGTACATAGAGCGGCTGTGAAAAAACATTCTTTTTGAGGTGCAGTGTGTGATTAAACAGTGTTCTACACAGCCACCTGTATGTTGGACAACCTGATTCTGGACTTTCAGGATAAATGTTCTGCTGTTACAGGGAGCAAAGGGATGTGCAGTTAAGGTAGATAGGGCCATGTATTGTTGGTCTATATTTGTTCATGTTAGTAAACGGAATGATATTACTAAAATGCAAAAAAATAAAACAGAGCAAATTTGCTGTCCCTGGAAGTTTTGCTTTTAGTATATTTTTCTGTCCAGCAAAAGATAACTGAGGGGGTTAGCTCACTTGGTTAGAGCATGATGCTGATAACACCAAGGTTGTGGGTTCGATCCCCGTTGGGTCCCCATGTGTTGCCTGATCTAGTTGAGAGGCGTCCCTGCCTATGACAGGGAGGTTGGATTAAATGATTTCTAAGGTCCCTTCCAGCCTAGGCCATTTTATGATTCTTTTTTTCAAGCATATTTCAGGTTCTTGCACACAGTGGAGCATCCTGATACATCAGAGGTGTTTGTTTTTAAAATATTTTGCTTTGTGAGTGCAAATGTTTGATGGTTGCACAGAAATGCTTGGGCTGGATTAGTTTCTTTGTGGCACTTGCATGTTCCAAATCCGTTTGCTAATAAGCAGTTCACCGTTTATGAATGTAGCATTTGAGAAAAGGTGTGTGATGAGTGATTGGAGGTGATCTCCAAACAAGGATGTAGGGGTTTGTTTGCTGGTTTCTCTGTGCATATTAAAAAGAATATTAAGTATAAAACTAAGTTGCCTTAATTTTAAGGGAAAGTGGCAATCATTATGCTATGGAGAAGGTAGAAAGTGGATCATCTCAAGTGTTGCTGCTCAGTAAGAGTAATAGCTTCTGATGCAGATCATGTACCTTCAGTTTTGGGATGGGCTTTCTCTCAGATCCACCTACTTACCAGCTTGGTAAAAGAGAATGCTGCTAGAGCTCGTCTACTCTAGTTACTTCAGGGATTACTTGCCTCACAAATTAGGCACCAAGATTCAGCTGGATCCTGTGGGACTGGCTGTGCCCTGACTTGCTGAAAGGGTTTAGGAAACAGAAAAGGAGTTCTGGTTTTCTTGGTAGTACTAGAGTTTAAGAGTAAACTTTATTCTCATTTAACACAGATGTTCGGTTAAAATAGGGAACCTGGAGGGAAAAAAACCAAACACCACCACCGTCAATCTTGATTGAGGACCCCTTGTTCTGAATGCAATCTAATAAAGCAAAATACTGTTCAGTGCCATTGAACGAGTAGGGCTTAGGCTGCCAGAAGGCCTTCTCCTTGTTCAGATGGTGCCTTTAAATGTTAATAAAATATTAACCTTTTTATTAGTTCACGTATGCCCCTTGTGAGTCATTGAGACACGGCAAACAGCTTTTTTTATAAGAGGATGAGAGCTGCTGCTTTGTATAAGAACAACACCTAGAATGCATAGGATGCAATTGCAGTAGTCCTCACAGCTCGTGTTATAGGCTTGTCGTTAGCTGAGCAAAGGGGGAAGCGTTCTCATCGTGGCATATTGATGCTCAGTGAACTCCAGAGGAAATAAGACGCTTTGCTCTGAGGTCTGTGGGAAGGATTATACGAAACTGATGATAAATCCTTCAGTGTTCCTAGCTGACCTACTGAGCCTGGAGGGTGCCGGGTGATTGCTCTGATCCAGAGCAGTCATTTGCAGTTATGCCCAGGGTATGATGGACTTGTCAAAAGAACTTATTTCACTGGAAATGATACTCTGCTGGCTACAGTTTCACTGTCTCATTTTTTAACAGTCTTGGATCTGAAATGTGATTTGTTGTGGTCTAGTCTTGTCTTGGATAATGAGTAATAATGGTTACTAGATGTTTAAGAAGGGACTCTAATATAAAAGGATTTGAGTGGATGCCTACTCATATGCATAGTCGATGTACAAACTGCTTGTTTATGCTTTCTCACACAGTAACAAGCTCGCTTTCTTGACATGCAGACATGATGTATAGAAAAGAAGTACCATCCATGGATTGTTTACTTCTCTGCCTGGTCCTTAAAGCAGTAACTGGAGGCTCTGGTTTGGGCATCTGTGGGAGAAACCAGCTTCAGAGCAAAGAACCATTTTATTTTTAGATTGCACTGTTGTCATTTTGCTGTGATCACACAGTCGAGCATGTGCTTCCTTTGAGATCTCTCCAGGCACTGCAGTGCGATCACACCATCCTCAGATCATTTTTTTATGAAGTTAATTTTTACTGACAGATGAAAGATGCTAGGGCTGGTATCCTTAGAGACTGCAGCCCTAATTCCACTAGCACACGTTCTGCCTCCTAAGTTTGTTAGGCAAAAGTTTGTTGGTGGTGGTGGTTTTTTTCCCCTTTTAATTTCTTTTAGTCCTCCTCATGTTAGTCATCTTTCCCTTGCAGAGTAATGTAAGCAAGCGCACTGACTTCTTGGGGGGAATTCCTGTTTCACACCACCAAAGGTATGTCTCCATCACAGTCAGTAAGGGTGATTCCTTAGGCAAGAGATGTACCCATACAGCTGTGGTATGCTTAGCACGTTTACGGATGTATATACATGTAGTTAAAACTGAGTTAGCTTTGGAGAAAAAAAAAAATCTTCGGTTCCAGAAACATAGCAACAATCAAAATCCACGTGAGGTTCAGGCTAAATACTATCTTGTTTTCCTGTTTGTGTTAATAGTCCCTAAACAAATTTATTTAAAGGTAACACAGGTGTTCCCTGTGTATACTGCAAGCATAGTGTTGAATGCAGTGCTAACATCCTCTCTGTGAACAGAGATGTAGATCTTGCAGAGAGAGGCAGAAAACAATTTGCATTGTTTTAAAGCTTCCTTTTGAGATAACACTCATTTTTCAGTTTTATTTTTAACCCCTTGCACAGCAGAGGAATTTGCCATGTTTGTATTTAGGATGGAATGAAGTTAAAGAAAATTGGAAGTAGTTTTACAGAATTGAAATCCTTTATTTTCCTAAGAAATTCTCCAAAATTTGAATTGGAAGGAATTAGTCTCAGCTGGCTAACATGTTTGTAAACAAAAGTACTCAGTGTCAGGTGATAGATCAGGCTAAGTAACTCGTATAAGTGAAGCTTGAGCTGTGACAGGACACTAGTAAAAGGTTGTTAGCCATTCCTCTTCAATCATGTCAGTGTTTGGGATAGTAAATCCTTGTCATGTATTTTCCATAGGCAGTGTGTTGCAATGTTAACTGCCTAAATTAGTCTGTGTGCCCTTGTTGTTATCCCTACGTGCTCCCAGATTTAATTAACAGCTAACCACAGTGAGACTACCGAAATAGAAGGCAGAATCCTATTTTTACTCCTTATAATAAATTGGTAGCTGCAAACCTAATAGTGGAAGGCTAGTTGCAGAAAATTGAATCTCAGCTGATATTAATAGGTAGACAGAAGATTGTCCTCATGAAATACTGTGTTAGCTCCTTTAGAGGGCTGGCGTAGTGACCATATTTACTTGGAAGAAGCTGATTTGCTGACTGAAATCTCTTAGATGCTTCATTGTGGATTTTGGAGAGTGGGAAAGAAGCAGGGAGACCTCTTCCCACGCCCCAGTACAGCTGAGGCCTTCCCGGAACCTCTGGGTGTTTTGCACTCTGATCTCACCCTTGCACCTGATGATTTTTTCAGCTACAGTTCTGTGCAGTTTAGGCATTCAGATGAAAACCTCGTAGAAGTGGCTGCTAGAGCCTCCCCAGGTGTTGTTGAACTTGGCATTGCTGTAGAAGTCCTCTGTAAAGAAAGATGTTGTCAGTCTGAATCAGCCACATGAAGCGATGGCCTGGTGAGGATTGACATGATGAAGGCTGAGGTGAAAGCCTATTGATAGAGCTGTCTAGAAGATGCTCCTATGTTACCACCACTCAGTTCTCTAGCCAGCTGGTGCTCATTAGTAAATTCTTTGTGATTTTTTTTTTTTCATTTAACAAGGTGAATTTTTTTCCTGGCTGAAAGTTTAAGTTTTGTAATACGGCTGAAAGTATACCTCAGCAGGATTACTTTCTTGATGAGGATTCTTCAGCTCCTAGCATGTGCTTATTAGTAAATCTGGATACCAATGGTAAAGATATCTCTGCAAAACTTTTACTTGGGCAACTTGTGTTTTGTTTTTTTCCTTTACTTTCTCTCCTTTCCCACTAAGCCCTTTCAACCAGTCTTGTATTTAAATACATTTATGAATATTTATCCATTGCTTTGTATATAAACAGCTCTTTATGAATGTGGCTCATCGTGTGGTCAAGGCAAAGGAAATTCATCATCCTCCCACTTTAGCAAGCACATGCACGTTAATTGATTTACCCCTCCTAGCCCAAAGGATGTCGTGGCCAGGATTTTCTTTGGAAAAATGTCAAGCAAAAGATAGTTCAATATAGCTGGGGAAGAAAACAAGCGTATTAAGAAGTATTTTGAATGTGATATCCTCTGTTAAATGGGTGATTGGTTTCTTGGGTTTTCTGGGCTGTGTGATGTGGTCCTCATGCTCTTCCAACTAGGCTCCCAGCCTAAGTGAAAGGAGATTTTTTTTCCCTGCTCCACAGAGCCCCTTTCTTCCCACCATCACATCTTTTTGCTGTATGTATATATTTTCCCTTTTTAACTCTATCACCAAAAACTTAAAAGATCCTTCTCAATAGACAAGGCAAACAAAGCAAGCTGGAACCAAGATGCGCTGGATGTTTTAAGAGCAAAGTAGAAATCATGACGTCTTCAGAAATTGTAATGAGTCTAAACGCTAAAAGACTTCGCTCTGACTCAATGGCTAAAAAAAATTATGCTAACGGATAGTTGGGTAACATATCATCATCCTTTCTGACTTCCCACCTCCTTCAGCTAAAATTCTAAAAATATAGCTGAGTGAGATATGATGTGTTAAAGGGGGATGGAGTTGGGAGTGGAGGAGAGGGAAGGAATTTCTGAAAAGGTGTGAGTAGCAGCATCACAGTGGCAACTTCTGCTTTAGTGCTGGATGTGCTAAGCTTTACAATATGCAATTTCTATCTATGTTGCAACAGGCAAATAGTTAGTGCTGGGGTGGCCAACCTGTGGCTCACAAGCTGTGCAAAGTCAGCTTCTGTGTCAGGGCTACCTCAGATGGGAATAATAGACCCACATTGGGTAATTCAAATCCACAGCTGGGAGATGAAATGAGCTGTCTGGACCTGCTGAAGCCAGCGTTGCTGGGTGATTTTGCCACTTATCTGCATGCCCAGCTAAATCTTGCCTGGCAATAGAAAAGTGTGAACCCTGACGGGGTCTTTTAATCTTCTGCCTGTGAACCACAGGTCCTGACCCACATAGGGGGTACGTGTCTTTGACCAAAGGATGATTTAGAAATGCAGTTGAGAGGCAAAAGAGAAGAATCACATAGTACGGGCTGTCCAATTATTTTCAAAAAGAGTAGAGAAAAACCCAGATTGATAAATCTGTGAGCAATGGAACTCATGAAACCTGCTCTATCCTGACTTTGTGATCTGATTTGGTAATGTCTCAACAGCTTAAGCTCTTGTTTAAGCAAGGCTGAGTTACTCATAACTTCTATTTCAAGTTTGAATCTCCCTCCTGTTGAAAAGAAAAAGTCGTCATCTGAGTGGGTTAAAAGTCCAATACATCTCTTCATCCCAGCTTAATGTCTTTTCCCTCAAGGTTTCAAAAGCCTGAAATCTGAAATTAGCCAGCTGGCTTAAAGTTATTTTTACATCTATATAGGCAATGTAGACCTGTTTTCCCTAGGAACATGGATGTTGAGAGGTTATTTGGAAAAGAGGCCTAATTTAAGTAAGCAATCTTAAACCTTGTTTCTGCATTGGAAGGCAGAATTTGCACGTGTAAAGTACATATAGGAGTCATTAAAACTATATGTGATTTTGAAACATGCTCCTGGTCATAATGAGGATCTGACTTGGCCTGCTTGGCCCTGGATAATAGTTTGTAACTATTGCTGGCTCCACGATAGAGAAATGTCCAAAGCTGTCCATCCTTCTGTTTTTTCTAGACCTTCTTCTGTTTGTTAAGGTAAAAGCTTCTTTCCCAAGTAGGTTCAGTGTTAAGCCCTGAAATAAGTGTTTCCAGTTGTACTGGAGCTGTTGTATTCTGTCCAGAATTATGAAATTCCACCCATCTCCTTTGTGGCCCTCTGACACTTCTGTCCACAGTGCCTGGGAGAATCATAGAATGTCAGGGGTTGGAAGGGACCTTGAAAGATCGTCTAGTACAACCCCCCTCCCAAAGCAGAATCACCCAGAGTAGGTCACACAGGCACATGTCCAGGTGGGTTTTGAAAGTCTCCAGAAAAGGAGACTCCACGACCTCTCTGGGCAGCCTGTGCCAGTGCTCTGTCACCCTCACAGTAAAGAAGTTTCTCCTCATGTTGAGGTGGAACTTCCTGTGTTCTAGTTTATACCCGGTATTCCTTGTCCTATCACTGGGCACCACTAAAAAGAGACTGGCACCTTCCTCTTGACACTCACTCCTCAGATATTTGTACACATTAGTAAGATCCCCTCTTAGCCTTCTCTTTTCAAGACCAAACAGCCCTGGTTTCCTCAGTCTATCTTCATAGTAGAAGTGATCAAGTCAAGAAATAGGTGCTGTGGAGGCAGTTCAGAAAGGACGTCAGAACAGAAGTTTCTGAAATTTCTACAAACTGTGATTTGATCCATGCTGTTATGGAATAGAAGAGTACTGAGCTGCTGAAGTGAGATTCAAGTTTGAATTCCTCCAGTGTTCAGGGGAGCTTGGGTCGCATCTCTTAGATGAAACAACTTCATAGTTGAGGTCTGGATTGACTCTTTGACCAAGCTTTTATTGATGGTTGGAACCAGTCACCACTTCAACCTTTTTTTTTTTTCCCCCCTAATCTGAGCAGTTAATGCCAGATGTGGTTGACTAGACAATTTGAATCTCTTCTGGTATATGGAATGGAGGTTTCAGCTGGTCACGCCTCTAGTTCTTGTTGAAGATTCTGGTTGTTTCTTACTGTGAACTGATTCTCATAATCCCTCTCACTGAGATAACTTCATATTTTAGCACTATGGCAGGAATCCCTCAACGTGAGCTTTCCAGCAGCTGTTCCATATCTCCAGCATCAAGTCACCATTTCCCCTCAGGCCCTGCTGCTGTTTCTGGGTGTGACGGGGTGGAGATGCTGTTCTAGCACACAGTGGGAAGAGGGAGCTGGGCAGGGTTAAAGGGAATTGAGGAAGGGCAGGAGGCACAGGGAGCAGCAGCTGCTGCTGTTACAAGTGAAAGCACTGCAAAACACTCTGCTTTTCATTCCTGCCCCCACATACCCAGCCTTCAGTGAGAAGAATGGCAAACAGGCAGAATAAACATATGCTGCTGTATCCCGGGTCCTACAAGGAGTGAAAGAGCGGTTAAATCCAGAGGGAGAACCTTTTAAAATAATTCTGTTGAAGCTTAGAGAGTCAGACACGAGATTTGTTTTGCAGTGGGGGGGTTAATAGAATACAGGAGGCTCTGTTCTTCCTCCTGACTATCCTTCCTGGAATCTGTTGACTAGTTTAATAGGGCTGGGTGGTCTGAACTTGTTTATGCTAATTTTGGCACATATGACAGCAATTCCAATGCAAGTGCAATGGAACAAAAATATAAGCAAGCATGAGAACTGTAACCTCTTGCTGCTTGGAGGCAGAGGATTGTCCCCAACATTGGTTGCTGTCTCTTCTTGTCTCCTTAGAGAATCTTTTTATCCTATGTGGCTAAACCCTCCCAAGATATTAACTGCTTGGAGAGTGGGAGCACTGCTAGCTCTGGTGAGCTGCTTCCCTACCCTTTTCTTCAGGAACCTCACATTGTTTGGGCCCAGCTCCCTGTCTGCCTCTTGGCTTGAATGCTAGAAGGAGCCGAGTCCATTAGCAGCAGAGCAAGGCTGCTGGAACAAGGGATGTGATGTCCAAGGCCATCTCAGTGAACCCGAGAGGTGCGTGGAATGGAGGATACAAGAGAGGAATGCTGGAGGAGAGAGGGTTTTTTTAATTATTTTTTCCTCTGGGCAATAGGAAGAGGAGCTGATCATACCTCTGTTTGACACCAACACCTTTCAAGGAAGATAGTTGTGCCCGTTGCTAGGTGTGAGGACAGTATAAGCTGCTTCAGGAAAGCTTTGCTCTTTGCATGCATGTAGCAAAAGTGTCTCTCCTGGCTGTCCTTTCCCTCTGAAAGGGTTTGGCTCTTCCACAGGGTTGTGACCCAGACTTACCCTATGTTTTATGCTGTCTCTACAGCATAGTGAGTGTCCTTGACCTCTTGTGGAGGGCACCTGCAGGTTGTTTTTGGCTTGACTTGAATGAGAAGTAGTAGCATCTGTGGGTGAAAAAGGGTACATAGTCTTCCCCCAGTTTCTTAAGAAAGACTAATAAAAGATAAATGAAATATATTCATATAAAAAGTTCCTATAGCTTCATTTCATTATAAATCATATGACTGGCACACAGCATGCAGGGAGAGAAGCTCATCAGTGCTTGTTTTCCCAATTACATTTTCCCTGGTTGTTGCTATTTTGCACACAGAATTCGGTGCAACTGGATTTTCAGCACTTAGTAGTTTTTATTTCCAAAAGAATGAATGTTAAAGAACAAGCTTTTTATCCCTAGCACTATAAATGTTGATAGTGTCAAAATCCATGGTATACGTGGACCAAGAGAGTTGTAACAAGCTGTGAGGCCTAGCACTGTGAGAAAAATGTCTGTCATTAAGTAACCTGAAATATGCAAATGCTAGATCAAGCAGGTTTCATTTTGAATATTTTTTGTTTCTGATTTGATATTCTCATGCAACAATGATTTTTGTATCAAGGTTATTGTTGTTAATGGTGATATACGTTCTGTATTTTATCTGGATTTAATAGGCCAGGCGCAAAGAGCTACATAGGAAGTTTTACTATTAAAACAGATGTTGTTACAGTGACTGATAAGATAAACCTTTCTTCCTTGATGCTTCTCCATCTTTCCTTTTCCAAATTAGAAAGTAACTTAGACTAGATGAAACTATGCTAGGAGCAGGGAGGTTGGAACTAGATGATCTTTGAGGTCCCTTCTAACCCAAATCATTCTATGATTCTAGTCCATCTCTTCACAAGAAGTGATGTCCCGTGATAGGACAAGGGGCAACGGGTGCAAGCTGGAACATAAGAGGTTCCACAAAAACATTAGGAAAAACTTCTTCACTGTGAGGGTGACAGAGCACTGGAACAGTCTGCCCCGAGAGGTTGTGAAGTCTCCTTCTCTGGAGACATTCAAAACCCGCCTGGACACGTTCCTGTGCAATCTACTGTAGGTGATCCTGCTCACAGAATCACAGAATGTTAGGGATTGGAAGGGACCTCAAAAGATCATCAAGTCCAATCCCCCTGCCAGAGCAGGAACGCCTAGATAATGCTACACAGGAACGTGTCCAGGCAGGTCTTGAATGTCTCCAGAGAAGGAGACTCCACAACCTCTCTGGGCAGCCTGTTCCAGTGTTCCATCACCCTCACTGAGAAGAAGTTTCTTCTCGAGTTTAAGCGGAACCTCTTATGTTCCAGTTTCAGCCCATTACCCCTTGTCCTATCATTGGTTGTCACCAGGGCAGTTGGACTAGATGATCTGGATGAACCCCTAACATTCTGTGATTCTGTTATTCTTTCTGGCTCAATCAGGTGGTCATGGGGTCATGAGAAAATGGTTGTGAGGATCAGGCAGTCTGTAGTGGCTGAAGTGCGCATGGTCACAGCTGTAAATGCTGGTGAATAGTGATCGGTGCGGGCTTGGTTGCTGCAACTTAGAAGAAGGAGGATAAAGTAGCAACGGGCAATGCACCAGTGAAGTATTGTTGTCCCAATCATGTACAATGCCCTGATTTTTAGGAACTGTTGTTTCCTGTTGCATGCTGCCATACCAGTCTGTGTGGTCTGATCTCCTTTGTAGCTCTGCAGAAGGGATCTAACTACTGAAGGCTGAATCTAGCTGTAGCTGTCTGTGATGAACTGTAGGCTTTTAAGCAAGTAAGGTCACACAAAGGCAGACATGAAGCCTCCCCAAGTCAAACAGGATGACTATAGGGTTAAGAAAGGTTAACTGTGGAATTTCTTACCTTGGCTTGGTTGAAGTCATTGCAATCTTCAAGTATTTTATCATGGGTATATGTAAAAGGGTGGGAGGGCAGACGTGCCTCAGCATGCATCTTCCGCTGTGCCCAGGGATGATGTTCTCGTAATACCAGAGGAAAGTTCAGGGAAATATTCATACTGAATAATTACATTCTGGCTTTCTGTGTAGGGTAATTTCAGACTTTGCAGTTGTCTTCATCTCACAGGGAGTGTAGAGAAAAAACTGGTTTTCTTGTCTCACCCTTTTACCCTATGGTATCTTAGCTTTGCTACCATACAAGCAGCAAAGCAGCAAGCAATTCTGATCAACAACCTTTTTGTTCCCACAGGCAGAGATGAAGAACTTGTTCCTTCTGCTCGTGCTAGCAATGATGTCACCTTCTGCATTTTCAGTAAGTAAAAGCTCTTCTGAACACCGAGGAGAAATTAAAGATGCTTCTGTTAAGGGCTGTCAACATCCATAACTCGAGTATTTTGTAGGCAGTATTCCTGAAAGACCTAATGGGTTCGAGCCATCAGGCGCACTGTGGTGCATGTTGTGAAAAGTCTAATATGGCAATGAAATCATGAAGTTCTGGTAATGACTTTGGCTCTAGAGGTGTTACCTGCAAAGCAGTAATTGCTGTCTCCTGCTTCAAAGCTACAGAGAGTTGTCACTTGAATTAAAAGGAATGAACCTTTGGTTAGCTGTTTTTTCATCTTTTCTTTGGTCTTAGAGGTCTAAGCCATATGGTTTAGCTTTCCTGGGCGAGGTAATCTTTATGTTAAGCCAATTTGGTATTGCCAGGAAAAGAACACACCTACAAGGAACTGAGATTCCTCTTCATTTCTGAGAAAGAAGTAGGGTCTTGCTAAAGTAAATTCAGCTTGAGGACAGTGTCTCTGAGTTTAACTTCAATTATAGTAATGAGTTGGACATCTGAGGAAAAAGGTGATGTGCCGAGTAGAGCGGAAATCTCAGCAAAGGAGGGTGCGATATGTTTGTTAGGTGTAAAGGAACAAAGAGGGGAGGAAAAAAGAGGTAATTATCACCTGGAGTAAATATTTTGTGGGAGTAGTGAGGAAATATAAATATGCAGTTAAAATTAATGAGTCTGTAACTTTTAATCTCTAGGGCAATTATGAATTTCTGTTCCCAGATTCAGCATCTGCAAATGCTTTCTAGGCCGTCTTTGAAGATAGGGCTTGAGAGACCCAAAATAAAGCAGGGTTTTTTAGTCATCATAGATTTCTTGTCATACAGATGGAAATATGCTTAAATGAGATATTGCTATCTCCCATCTAATACAAGATAGTGCTGTATGTTAAAAGAACTGAAAATGGAATATACTGTGTTCAGTTCATCTGCTCACCTGCCTGTCTCCAACCTGCTAAATTTTTGGAAGGGAAATGGCTGAAACACCCTGCAACTCTGAAGACTGATATTTCTCTCTAGCGTTAGATCTCTCCCCTGCATGCAATCAGTAGCTTCTCCTGAATGAAGGGAGAAGTGGCTACCACCTAATTTCAGTTTCCCTGACATGCTGGATCTGTCCAGCAGGAGGATCCAGCAGCACTGAGGCTGTGGTAATTATTTTCTTTGATTTTTTGGGGAGGGAAGAGAGAAATGGTGTTGATTTTTGTATGGGCCATTCCTTACCAGATGCTAATGTAAGTAGGCTGAGCCATAGGAAGAGATGGTCAGCTTGTGAGAGCTGGGCTGGAGCTGGCAGGACCGATTGTGTAACGATGGCAACTCAAGCTTGTGCCAGATCAGGCTACTCACCAAAAGAGAGGTGGAGCTGCCTGAACTCCCATGGGTGGGACAGCTCTGGAAGAACAGTACCTGCCTGCCTCTGCCTTGCTGCTGCAGAAAAGGAGCCATAGCCCTGCTGCTATAAATGCAAGTTTTGTGCTGATGTGGTGGGAGAAAGGAAGGGAAGGAGAGGGTGAGAATGAAAACTAAGTGAATACCGCCCAATGGGAGAATAAGTTGGGGAATTGCTTGCTCTTCTACACCATTCTCCAGTCCTTTAGGGCTTCATCTGAGATGGCAGGCTTATTGAAAAATGACTTCATGTCACATAGCATTGAAAAGGTGTCTGTGCTATTTTGTAATTCCAGGTGGCAGAGGTATAAGAGTGTAATTCCCAGCTGGGTTGCTGCATTTCCCCTCACTGAAGGAGAAACACTTCCTTTAATGTATAGTAGCGTTCCTCTGAGAAATTGAGGCTCTGTCACTTTAACTGTGCTATATATTAGATCCAGAGCAGCCTTGCAGCTGAGACAGAAGCAATTTTTATGATTTTGGTATCAAATGAGCTGCCAGTAGAGCAGCATGTGAGTAGAAAGGTGGGTCACCTCCAGCTATGCTGTGAATAGTGTACACCCCAGGAAGAAGAGGGTGGTGGTGGCAGGACTGAAAACAGCAGAAAAGGCACAGACTAGCATGTGTGGGTTTTATTCCAGAATGAACTGCTTCCCTCTTAGATCCATCCTGTCCACTGCTGTGAACGATTGCTTCTTGAACACCTTTTGTCCCAGAAGCAGGAAAGCATGAACTTGCTAACACAGAGACTGATGGTGCTAATGGGAACACAGCTATAAACGTGTGAACTGCAGGCTTACGCAAGGACGGAGAAGACGGGTCTACAGGGATTCATGTCTGCTTGTGATTAAAGGGCGTAGATTGATGCCTGCTGTTTTTCATCTCCTTTCCCTGCTTTTCAAGTTGAGCAGCTGAAATTGTTTTTACTTTATTGATTGTTAGCCCAAGGAAAGCAGCAAGCAGATTAAGGGCAGAAATGTTGATGGGGCTGCGACTTTAAGACCAGCTGAGGCTATTGCCTACACCTCCTCTCCACTCATGGGCTGAGAGCGGCCAGACTTGGCAGGTAGCATCAAGGAGCAAGAGAGGGACTCCTGCTTGGCAAAGCCCCTGGCTACTGAGAATTTCCTTTCCGGTGCTCCATCCCTGGGAGGGGACTCACTAGACTCTTCTTACTTTCTTTCCTGCTAAAAGATGGAGAGTGTCCTACCACACAGCACCTGTGATGTCTGTCCCTTCTTCACCAGGCTTTGAAGGATGTGGGAAAGGAGGTCACCCATTACTTGTAGTTCCTTTATTGTTTCCACTGTTGTGATTGTGCTAGAAACTACAGCTGGATGATCAGGAGGACTTGTGTTTAGGGGCTACACAAAGAGAAACCACAAGTGTCTTTCTCATATGTGGATGTCTCTCCATCTTATACCCGAGCTGTGAATGCAGAACCGAGACAAAAGAGCCTAGAGCAGTTTCAGGCCAACCTGTCATTGCTTCTGAGAAGGCTGTGAACAGTGGCAATAATGGAAAATGGCAGGTTCAAGTGTTTTTGTCATGATTCCTTCTGTGTTTTCAGGAAAGGGTGAAATGATGTAAAACAGTGAGCCCTGTCCACTGTTGCTGCTGATAGAATGGTGCTTCTGGCGATTTAAGGAAAATAAATTCTGAAGACTTTTCCATGTGGATAACTCTTCTGTTATTGTTGCGTGCATGTATTTGGCATGATCGTATGTGTGTGTTGTACGCTTTGGGGTTGCTTTATGCTTAATAAACATGACATCAGATTTCTCTCCGTCTCAATTTCTTTTTTACAAGTGCAATTTCACGTTGGCAATTTTTTTGCGTCTGGAATTCCATCTTTTCAGATTGGAAATGTCTTATCTACCCATACCATGGGACTAGTTCAGGGAAAAGCTGCTCATCAGAGGAAGAGTTTAATTTAATCTTTTGTGATCTGCAGGCATTAGCTGGTAGTTAGATTATGTCTAGTACTTATATTTGCTCCTAGATTGTGCTGCAGGTGTGCTTAAAATGAAGGCTGGTGTGAGGCTTGGCTGAGAATCATATTCAAATACATCTCATCTGGACAGTATTGATTTCTATGGGTCTGCATTTCTACATTAAAATCTGTTTTTAATTTGTTTTAAAGCAGTGAACACTGTTATTCTTTAAACACTATTAATGTGTTGACTAAATCTCTAAACTCCTTAACCAGCTCTGACAGAAAGGGCAGAAGATGTAGAAGGACCTCAAAGTAAAGGTCATACAGAAACAGTGAAAATTAATGTGAGAAGGGAGAAGATGTTATTAACATTTCCATAGTGGGGAAGTTAGAAAAAGTGCGCAAGAGTAATAGTACTGGATAGGATCAAAACATTGTTCCCTATACTCTCTCTCCAGCTACATCACAAACACGTGTCTAGAAAATAAAAACAACTATAAAAAGATTGGTAAATGAGGACAATCTCCCCACTGTGCTTCCAGCCTCCAGTCATTTGCAGTTTATGAACCCTTCGAGTTGGAGATGTCTCTGTTTCTTTTCCCTGAATTTTGTCAGCGTTTCCTTGAAGCCATGTAGACTTCCAGCATCATAGAATTTTTATTATAACACCAAGATCCTACTCTTGAGTGGGAAAGATCAGGTCACATGTAATAATTTTATTTGTTCGGATAGGATTTCTCTTTTCTCCTGTGCATTGCTTTCATTACTTAGATGAAATCTCAACTTTAGTGACAAAATAATGTCCTTCCATAGTTCTTTGCAGTCTGTCTCTGGTTCTCTATTTTCCGTTATTGCCCCAAATTACCCCTATCAGCTGCCTTTGTTACTTCTGTGTTTTGGCATAATTTATAAATATGTTGAGTAGTTCAGGTTCCTTGCAGAATTCTGCTGCTGATGTCGGTTCTTGCAGTGGACAGATTTTACTCCTTCCTTTTTGTCTTTGGGCACCTGCTCATCATCCATGCAAGGACTTTCCTTCTAACTGCTCAGCTTCCTTCAAAGCTTTAAGTTAAAGATTTTGTTGATAGCTGTTTTGGAAATCGGAGTGTATCTGACAGGTTACTCTTACTGATGTGTTTGTGGATCAAAGAATTTCAATAGTCGTAGAAGGATTTGCCTTTAAAAAAGCCTGCTTGATTTTTTTTCCCAAATACACTGTGTTTGTGCAGGTGGCTTCTAATTCTGTTCTGTGTTATTGTTACTATTATTTTATCAATAGATGTCAGATTTACACTGTGTGGCTGTACATCGGTTCCTCTGGGATCTTTTTGTAAACTGGTGTCTGATTTTGCACTTTCCAATAATCAGATGCCAAAGTGATTTTAGCGGAAAGGGTTGTCTGCTAGTACATAACAGTTTATCCATTTCAACCTTGAGTTTCTGTTAGGCCCCTTGGATAAACAACTTCTGGTGACTTCATACTGTGCATTTTGTCCAGTTTTCCAAACAAGTTTGGGGTCATAAAGTTTTCTCACAATTCCCATCTTTGTGGAGTTTGCTGAATGTCCCTGGTTCCTTTCACAAGGATTCCAAGAATTAATTTGACTTCTCTGCAATGGCTGTATCTCTTTGAGAGCTCTTTTCATACCCTAGTCAGCTCTAGGCCACCCAGAATTTTTGGAAACCTTTCTGTTTCTGAAAAAGTGGCTATTCTCTGCTCTGCTAGCTCAGGGCTAGCAAGCCAGGACAGCCCCATGGAGCATCACTTGCCTGGTTCTGCAGTGGGTGAGTTTTACCTGACTGACAGGAGATGTGCGGTAGGACAGCCCATAAAGAGGTGGAAGAATCAGACGTGTTGGGGAGGTGAACACTGGGAATGTGGAAAAGAGTTGGGAACAACGCGTGAACGGGTTAAGTGATGTAGGGAGAACCTGAAGTGTTTTGAAGAGGTGACGATGTAGGGAAACTGATGGGTTTTGGTGGATTTTCTAGAGAGGATATGCTAACAAGCTGTGGTAAGGGGTGATGAAAGGAGATGTACAGAGTGAGCATAAACCACAAGCCATTAAAACTAACGAAGCCTGGGACTATTTTCTCCTCTTTGTGAAGCAGTTTGTCTTAATAAGATACTCTGTTCTACTGTACCATTTTATATTTTGCTTCCTGCTGTCACCATCTTGTTCACTTTCATTCTTGTTTTTCCAGTTTTGCTCAAATGCAGTTCTTTGATTGCTTATTCATTATTCATAAAAATGGTACTTGGCATTCTTCACCTTCAAAGCTCTTTGCAAGCCTGCTGTGTCTGAACCGAGATCAATGGTTAAGACAGTATTATAAAATGCTTTGCTGATATGGTTCTGATTATTTTGCTTATTTTTTTGGCTAATAGCATAGCTGGTCGCTGATGGATTTATCTTGAAGATGCATCTATTGGAATAGTAGCATGTATCTACAATACAAACATGAGACATACTGTATGTTTCCAGCTCCTTTTCGATTAAGTGCGAATGTTGAGTGCCACGTCTTGCAGGGCTTAGCTGTATAGGAGCATTATGGGTGGTCATTACTGTAGTACTTGGTGGGTCTTTTGGATGTATAAAGGAGAAGGAAGAGGTTCACATCCTGAAAAGCACATGCTCTAAGGATACGCTCCATGTGAGTTGTTTTCATCGGGGCTCTGAAGGCAGTACTAGGCTTTACCGGCCCTGACCGTGCTCCCCTACCCTCCCTGCAGCCCAGGACCCCACTGCAGCCCCCCAGGGCTGTCAGCTCCTGCCCCAGTAACCTGCCTGGCCATGGGTCTCGGTGAGCCTGGCCCATCTACAGCCCCATATCCCTGCCTGGCTTTGGCTGAAGGTGCCCAATTCCTGATGCTGGGGCTCTGCCCTGGCTTGTCCTGACCCCCACCAGGACAGCACCCTGCTACTGGCCCCCAGCCCCCCGGGAGCGGCCAGCCCTCAGGGCATCTTGCCTGTTTTGTTTGGTTTTTTTTCTCCCCTTCCCTTATTAACTTTTCTCTAAGTAATTAACTTTTCTCTAAGCAATTATTATTCAAACATAGGAAAGCTGCATTTTTCACTGGAGGTTTCTTCTTGCCAAGACTTTGGCAATTAAGCTATTACAGAATAAATGACTGTGGTGATAACTTTTTGTAAAGCCTTTGGTTTTCACCCTTCTTTCATACGTGTTTATCAATGGGGCTACAGTTCAGGGGTGTGTCAAAATAAACACTCGTCTTATTTCAGAAACTGTGAATCCCCAGAAAATAGAGATTTATCAAATAAATATAGTGTATACTAAGAGAGGTTTAAGAGAGAGAGTCTGATTTTGACTGTAGGTTTAAGCCATGGAAACACTGCATAAAATAATGGTAACACCATGTTACTCATTTTGTCGTTGACAGCAGTATCTGTTCTCAGTGGGTAACAGTTGTACAGAGCCTCGTAGTCAAGGTCCATTGTCAAGGATTTCCCACCATGTTCTCAATGTTTGCACTGAGATTTGTATCAGATCTGAATGAAGCCTGGGAACTGTGTGATGCAGCTCAAGAAGCCACGGTAATGACTTGCCAGTGTCCAAAATTGATGCGTCAGTTGCAGCTCGTTGGACCAAAGCTATGTGACCTGCTGGACTAAAAGCAGGCACCAGCCTTGTCCAAAACCTCTCAGGCATAACATGGGTATCAGTAACCGTGTGCTTTAAGCAGCGGCTCTTGGAGCGGTGTAACATGATGGTTTTGTTGATGCTTGTCAGTCTGGAAAGGCAGCACAAAGAATCACAGAATAATTCAGGTTGACTATATCTTGGCACTTCAAGGTGCCCAAGGAGTAAGGGAGATATTAGGGGTAAGAACTTGGCTGGAATTTAGGTGGTTTGGACCCGTGACTGCAGACCTTCGCTGCTTTCTTTGGACTGTATAGTGAACTGATGTTTGCTTTGATAGATTGCCAGTATTTGAGTTGCAACAAGGCACTAGGAAATTACTGAAGCTGCGTTGCTAGTCCACATTTGATTATATGAACTTTGTGGATCACTCCATGCCTGCAACGCATCCTTCTGGGAAGCACAGTCCTCTTCCCATACACAGTTTCTGACCCATCTCACCTGACTAAGAAGTTTTTCAAGGGCCCTGTTTAAAGTGTTCCTATTGCCAACATCTGTCTCTGAATCGCGTCCCATTCATAACTCCTCTTCCAGTGCATGTTTTGTATATAAAAAATAAATATTACGTGGTATATATTATGCTGTCTAGGACTGTTTTCCAGGATTCTTTTGTTTGTGTCTGATGCATAATGGAATTGTCTTTAAATACAAAGTCTGGCACTCTGGTGACTTGGAGGCATAGCTTTTGTACTTGCTGGTTATATCAGATACAGGTGGCCTGATAACAGCAGATGCTGTACCTATATCAGCAATGCATCTGTCTAGGATCTGATGAAAGCAATGCAGTGTTTATAAAAATGAAATCATTGGTCTTATAAACTTTTAGACCAGTGCAGCCTGTTTACCAACGAGCACTGAGAGCCTGTGGTGCCAGGGTCATGCTGCATCACCAATATCCTCAGAAAGTATGCATTTCTGTTATCTTAGCAGGCAATAAAACTGGGCAGAGCAGTGGGCATTAGCTGACTGTCCTTTCTGGACTTCTAAAAGTCAAGTAAGATGGTTGTATATTTTGTCTCGCTTTTCCCAAAACATTAAAATACATACTTAATGCAGATGAGGGAACAGTGCTCTTGCATGCATGTTAGGCTGAAGGAAGGGAGGAACAGAACCAAACAAATTGGTAACAGTGATAAGGTTTGTAGATTTTTATTTCTGGGATCCAGGGGGGACTGGGAATTAGTCATCTTGACTGACAACAGATAAAAGCATTCCAGAGTCTGAAGAGAGCAGAAAGAAGCTATCGGAATAGAAACTAACTGACAGCATCTAAAAACATCTTATTATCGGATTATGTAATAATAGTGGGGTTTTTTTATTTGTTATAAATATGCAGTTTTATATTTACCTGTATACACATGCCTACAGCTACTGAAATAATGAGGACTGCACACAGATTTCTGAATGTGGGAGTTGGGCCCCTGGTAAAATGTTTTTCTAACACTGTACAGCTTTGGAAAGATTATTCTGGCTGATGCTCCTTTTGGAGTGTACATAAATGGAATGATAGTGAGAAAATGATTGCTCCTGCACTCTGCACATGCATAAGCCTTACAACAAAGAGTCCCTGTGGATTTTACTCTCTATAGAAGGAATAAAGAATGCTACTTCTGTAGGAGGGATATTGGAATATTTATCAGGTTGGGGTGTGTGTGTCAGGGAAGGGCTTTCTATCCTAATTGCCTTCCGGTAATCTGACTTTCAAATGCTCTTGCTTTGGATTTTTATCTACGTGTTTTCTTCTCCCTTATGCTGACTGAAAGGTCCCTTGTTTCCAGGGTGAGCTAATACTGCTCCTAAATCAGTCAGCTGATGGAGAGGAATAAGACTGCAGAGAAACAGAGTGGTAGCATGTTTCATTCTTTTGAGAATAAGGGAGGAGGGATTACAGGGGGAGGAATTAGGTGTCTGAAAAAAAAACTTGGGAAAATAAGACTCCTTGCTGAAAGCTAAAACTCTATTGATGGGATTACTCCCAGAAAGGCAAATGAGAATGCAGAAGGCAAACACTGAGCTCACTATCTGGAATGGAAGAATGGGAGAAGGGTTTGGCGAGGGGTCAGGGTGATGTTGACTTGGCAGAGAGAAGGTATGTAGACATGGCTGTAACCTGGGTAGTGCTATTGAGTGAACAGGGTGAAGGCAAACAGACTTAGTTTGAGCCAGAAAGCTTGTCCTGAAGGATTTTGCTTGCAGAGGTGTTAGAAAGAATTGCACAAAACTCGTGTGAAAGAAATCAAATAGCATAGGCTAGAAAGTGGTTCACATTAGAGCAGTGTAGGCAATAGATGTGTAGAAAATTACAAAAACTGTTTAAATGACAAGGGAAGATTGACCCACATGTTTTGCTTGAGTTGGAGTCGCTGGATAATTTATTAGGCTAGCTCCCATTTCTAGCAGAGACCTGGATGTCTTATGTAAAAAGCAGTTATCAGGTAGCTGAAGTGAAAATTATGCTTTAAAGGCAAGGAGCTTATGCCTTCTCTATAAACTGTCGAAAGTGACCTGGGTGAGTGGAAAGTGCTTGCTGAGTAGGGTTAATATCCCTGCTGTGGTGAAATTCTGCAGGATGAGAAGTCTAGGATGTTCCTCCACTCCAGTGGAAAACCCTTACGATGGCACTTACAAGCTGGGTGATCATCAGGGAGTAGCTTAGGTGAGGATGCAGGAAAGACTGCGAGGAGGAGTAGTGGAAATGGAGCACGAGCAGAGGAGCGTAGGGGATGGGCATGTGGGGTGCTGTGTTCAAGTTAAAAGGGCCTGTGTGAAACTAAAAGGGGAATGGGGACCCAGACCCGGGGATTATGTAGATTCAGCAAGGCATTTGACACTGTCTCCCACAGCATCCTCACAGGTAAACTGAGGAAGCGTGGTCTGGATGACCAAGTAGTGAGGTGGGTCGCTAATTGATTGAAGGGAAGAAGTCAGAGAGTTGTGGTCAATGGGGCAGAGTCTGGCTGGAGGCCTGTGTCTAGTGGGGTCCCTCAGGGGTCAGTGCTGGGGCTGGTGGTTTTCAATATATTCATCAATTCAATATACTCATCAAGGGATTAGAGAGCACTGTCAGCAAGTTTACTGATGATATGAAACTGGTAGGAGTGGTTCACACACCAGAAGGCTGTGCTGCCATTCAGAGAGACCTGGACAAACTGAGAGTTGGACGGGGAGGAATTTTATGAAATTCAACAAGGGCAAGTGTAGAGTCTTGCACCTGGGAAAGAACAACCCCATGTGCCAGTATAGGTTGGGGACTGACCTGCTGGAGAGCAGACCTGGGGGTTCTGGTGGACAGCAGGATGCCCATGAGCCAGCAATGTGCCCTCGTGGCCAAGAAGGCCAATGGCATCCTGGGGTGTATTAGAAGGGGAGTAGCAAGTAGGTCAAGAGAGGTCCTCCTGCCCCCCTACTCTGCTCTGATGAGACCCCATCTGGAATATTGTGTCCAGTTCTGGGCCCCTCAGTTCAAGAAGGACAGGGAACTGCTTGAGAGAGTCCAGCACAGAGCCACAGAAATGGTAAAGGGAGTGGAACATCTCCGTTATGAGGAAAGGCTGAAGGAGCTGGGTCTCTTTAGCTTGGAGAGGAGGAGGCTGAGGGGTGACCTCATTAATGTTTATAAATATGTCAAGGGGGAGTGTCAGGAGGAAGGAGCCAGGCTCTTTTCAGTGATGTCCAATGACAGGACAAGGGGCAGTGGGTGGAAGCTGGAACATGAGGTTCCATAAGAATATGAGAAAAAACTTTTTCACTGTGAGGGTGACAGAGCCCTGGAACAGGCTGCCCAGGGAGGTTGTGGAATCTCCTTCTCTGGAGACATTCAAAACCCACCTGGACGAGTTCCTGTGCGATCTACTGCAGGTGATCCTGCTCTGGCAGGGGGGCTGGACTAGATGATCTTTGAGGTCGCTTCCAACCGCAAACATTCTGTTATTCAGTGGGATCTTCTGTGTGTGTAAGGGACTTAGGCTGCATCTCAATAGTTTTTGATGTTTTGTTTCTCTGCTTACGCACTCTTCACTGCCTCAAATGTCCGAGTGCCCCAACGGTAAGCACTGCCTTCTGCATTTTATGATATATAGATAAACTGCCCTGCAGGTGAAACTGTGCAGCAAACCCTGTTTTTATAGCATCACTCCTGTATAACCTTGCATTTACCTTCTTTTCCAAGCAGAATTAATTCTGTTGCATTTGCAATTATTCTTTTTTTTTCTCCAGACGTTGCTATTCTTCCCGCTCAACCCCTATGTCCTGCTCTATGTGGATCTCATCAGATCCAGTAGGCCCTTTTTTCCTGAAAATATATTTCATGTGCTTCTAAGACTTTGTTACTTCCACTGCACTTGTAACTTCTTGTCTGTATTATCATGCTTATTTCTCTTAATGTCAGTATCCATTCAACTTTCTAACCACAAAATGAGTTAGGGCTGTAGTTATTGATGGCCCAGACCTTGACCCATCGTTGGGCACAGCTGGGTAAGGGGGGGAAAAAAGGGTTCATGCACAGAATTTCGTTGCGTGTTCTGGGGTTTTCCTTACTGTTTCCTTTATTTTTTCTTAAGTATCTGGCTTGGAGCCAAGGATTTGGTATTAAATGGCTCTATTGATCTGGTGTGGAGTGACAATGCTCATAGTCCCTGAAGTAATGATTTGCCTTTGCTGCCTTGCTGAGAGGGAGATGTTATCCTCTTTCTGATGGTTATTCAAAAGCCCTGAGATTGTATGAATAGACAAACAGTAACAGTTTAAGGGAGATTATAAAGCTGGATGTGCTATATGGCTGCAGGAAGCTAAAGCTCCTAGATATTCGAGGCTTGACGTTTCTGATGTATTATTCTATGCCACTTCTCATAGCAGGAATACAACCCAGCAAGAGGACACATAGGATCTCTGCTTCATTTTTGTTGGCTTTTTCCTGTGTTGCCAAGTCTGTCTGATATATCTGTGGGGTTGTGTTTTTTTTTTTATCTGCAGGGCCACCGGATGAAACGGCAGATTGATGTCTGGGGGAGCTGGGGTGAATGGGGCAAGTGCAGTCGAAGCTGTGGCGGCGGAGTCAGCTTTCGGCAACGGCGCTGCTATTCCCAAAGGTGAGGGCTAACCTCCTTCTTCTTTAAGTGTTTTTGTGTTACTCCGAGCTCCTGCACAGAAAAACAGAGAAAAGGAGAGAGGGGAAAAAAAAAAAAAAAAGGAGGAAAAAAAGTTACACTGTCAATAACATCCTGAAAAAAAAATCAGCCTGTTCATATTTTAGAGAAGTGAAAGGGTTTTTTTAATAGAAGAATCCAAGTTATGAAGCACTGCTTGTTCCCACCCAGAATTAAGAAGGGTCTCTTTTGAAGACTGCTTGTTATGGTATACATCTGCCAGAATTCCTGGAGGCCTGTGTCTCTGTTTAGGATGTGCTGAGATAGTAGACATTGGTTTGCTTTTCAGATCAGTTTCCTCTATAACCATTATCTGTAATTCTCAGCTGGAGTCATTTGACTGGAATGAGAGTGTTGCACACTCTCCATAGGCACGTATAGCTCTTCCTACTAATGGGCCTAGTGTGCACGTAAGCAGCATGATAGATGATGTGCATACCTACTCGGAATGGGCCACTACCCTCCTGCTGCTCATAACATGGCTCCAGGATGAACACCTCGACTGTATGCTGGTGGACAAAGGACTAAAAGCTCTGTTTCCATCGTTTAGTTGAAACATGACCCTGAAGAGCCGTGCTGCAATCGCTTGTAGTGTGCACCTGGTTCATGCCAGAACACAAGCCATAGCAGAAAACAGCACTAGGAGATGTCAGCTTCCTGTAGTGGGGAAAAAAGCGCGTTTTAGTTATTTCACTGTTTTGCTGTTTCAGAAAAGTGTATGAGGGCAATGTGCTTGAGGTGAAGGTGATTTGTAATGTCTGCCATGAGGTGATATTTTTTTCTGTGTGCATCCTTCGGAGAGCTTCGTGCTGTTTTTCTGTCTTTCAGGACAGAAGGTGCTTCCAGTTGTGTTGGCCCAGCTCGAAGCTATCGGTCATGTAATGTTCAGGTACGGTGCTCTCTTGGTGCTCTGTTTTTTGTTCTTGCTGGCCTGTTACTCCTTTTCACCAGATGAACATTGTTCTTGTTCAGAAGTAATATGTCGTTATTAGTTTCTGTTTCTCTGGCATCCCTGGTGAATGCAGTTTATCAACAGTACCCCTTCAAAAGCATATTGAATTTATGCCCCTGATTTTGCGTGGGAGCGATAATAAATAAAAAGCAATTTTATGTTGTGCACTTCATTTCCCTCCTTTTTATAGTGACCCAATGCAAACATTTTCTTCTTCAAACAGAGCTGCCCAGAAGGCTCCCGGGATTTCCGGGCAGAGCAATGTGCGCAGTTCGATGGGACAGAATTCCAAGGAAAGAAATACAAGTGGCTTCCATATTATGGAGGTAATTATAAACATGTAGGGTATGCTTCATCCCTAACTATCAACAGTATGTTTTGGAGTGATTGTAATGTTTTTTGACTGTAGTGTCCTCATAGGGTAATTCTTTAGTTGGCGTGGGAGGGCACCAGGGGATGGAAAAAACCTTTTTGCCAGCAGCAAAGCATTGCACTCTCAGAGACACTGGGGGCATGGGCCAAGAGACATGTCCCATTGCAGCAATATATAGTTGTCTCTTGTAACAGCCACTCTTTCAGAAACGTTGCTCAAGAAAGCTGGAACAAGTTGCAGCAAAGTCCTAAAGTATTAGGGAAGCAGAAGCTCTGTTGTATTTTTCAATTATCAGGGCACGGGAGAAAGTAATATATATAATTAATGAGTGCTTCAGAAAATATGACATCTCTTTCAATTTGTCTATGCTTTCTTGAGGAACAAGCTCAGAAGGCAAGTGTAGGAATCAGAGGTCCTTGCTCTGAGTTTTGCTGTGTTATCATTCACAGTTTAACAAATTGTGAGGGATTTCAAGATGTATTTAAAGTTTTATTTGTTGGCTGTTAAGGTAACAGTTCCCTTGTGTTCTGCACCAGCACTTTTTCTCATTCTAGACAGCCTTGTATTCCAAGGGAGCATACAAGCAGTCCTAGTAAGGAATAACATTTCCTCCTCCACCACTGACCAGCCAAGGTGCCTGAGGAAATGGTTGTGTACAGTGAAGCTTTAATAGGGTATTTTTCCAGCCCCTAACAATTGTGACCCAGAAATTTGTTCAATATCTGCCACTTAATATCAGTTCACCCCTCTGTTTCTGCTTCTGTGCTCTAAAACCAAGCTCCTGATGCATTATCAAGCTATTAGCCATACTATATAATGTTTGGGTTTTTTCTCTCCTACCAGCACCCAATAAATGTGAGTTAAACTGTATTCCCAAGGGAGAAAACTTTTACTACAGGCACAAGGAAGCAGTGGTAGATGGTACTACCTGTGAACCTGGCAAGCGGGACATCTGTGTAGAAGGAGTTTGCCAGGTTAGTCATCTTGTTGCTTCCTTCATTTACCATTGGTTCTGTCAGGCTATCCCTACTTTTGTTCTGTTTGGCCTTTTATAATAGCGTCAGAAAAGGAGAATCAGTTTCCAAGGTGCTGAGGAACATGTGGACAGCATTCGTCTATCTGTCCCTGAATGTGAAATAGAAGATACTAACTCTTTTCTCTGACAGCTTCTTCCCTGCTCTCTCCTGACCTCCCAGAATCCCTAGGTTCAGGCTTTCTCATTAGATCTGTCCTGCATTTGGCCTTTTTTTTTTTCTTTCTTTCCTTTGTCATTATGATTTATTCATATCAGTGCTCCTGTGCTCTGACAGGCCATTGGCTGTGATAACATGCTGGAATCTGCCAAGAAGGAGGACAAGTGCCTGCAGTGTGGAGGAGATGGCAGCACCTGCTATGCTGTGAAGGGCACTTTTGACGTGCCCAACCTCCCCAAAGGTACAGCTGATCTAGGTAGTTTGGGCAGGTGAGGAGGAGAGAGTTAAACCTCAAATCAGGCTGCTATGAGGGCTGGCGGAGGCACCTGCTTACATGAACCTTGTAGGCAGGCAAGGTGAGAAATGAGGTAACGTCTGCTACATTTGGCCAATTTTTAAAAAATTCAAGATAACAGCTATGCTTGTGGTCCAGTCTCTCTGTGTTGAGTTCCAATATGATTCTTGACGAAATGCCGAAGATTTACAAAATCTGCCCCTGTGCTTGCTTTTCTGAGGTGTAGTTGGAACTTTTTATACCTGGACTGAGCTGTGGATAGGGTAGAGTGAAGCTATTCAGAATGCAGATATAGTGACAGCTGAAATGCTTCAAGCCACTGTCATAAAGCTCATTGCCAATGAAACCATGAGCATCTTCGGCACAGCAGACTGACTGTGTGGCATCTACAGACAGATAGTGAATAATCGCCCCTGCTTTTTTTTTTTTCAGGTTACAATCAAATCTTCATCATCCCTGTGGGAGCCACAAGCATCCAAATTAAGGAGGTTATGCCCAGCAGGAACTTCCTGGGTAAGACTGATGGTCATAACCTGTGTTTCAGTCCATTTGGATTCCAGACATTGTCCTAAAATTTGGTTTTCAGGTGTACTGAGCTTTGGGATGTTTACCTTGAGATCTTGGTATGGCAGAGAGAAAAACTTGAAGTGTTAGTGATGTTCATCTCTGGGCTTCACATTTACCTCATTTTCTCTCCTCTGGTGATCTTGCTGTTGAATGGAAGATAAAAACACTCAAACCACACTCAGATTTCCTGCCTGGAACTTACAAGGAGTCTACCTGATAGAGCAAAATTGGCTATGAGTTCTGCTTTTTGCTTGGTGAATCTAAACCCTAACTACTCCTGCCATCTGAAAGTTTGCAGTGGTTTTTTTTTTTCCCTATAGATATCTTTTGGGTTTCTCTGTACAACCTCAAACTCTGGTCAAGCTACAGAGGGCAAAAAGGAGGGAGAAATGTCCTCACCTAGCTTTCTGAGCAGGGCTGAGCAAATTCTTGCTGAGAAAGCAAATGTTCTTTTGCTTTCTGGCACTTCCATCACCCCAATGCTTTGGAGGAATCAGTCTGCTGGTATTTCCCTTTGTAGAAAAGTGGATGCAGCACCAAAATTTTTTAGTTTTTTGAACAGAGTCTCTGGTCAACAGGATAGTGGTGTAGAAGCAGTGGGGTGTGAACCCAACATCTTAACGTCAGGTGGGACAAAGGCTGACATAGGCTGTGCCTCTGTGGGGGATGCAGACAGAGCTGGAATACACTGGAGGCATTTGGCTGTGCAGCAAACGTGCTTAGTCTGCAGCAAAGCTGGCAGGAACCACCGTCTGAATGCAGAGCAGCTTTTGGCAAGAGAGCCTTACAGGGGGACAGCAGTGTTGGAGGATGACAGTTGCCTTGATTTGCCACTCCTGTGACACAGTGTTGAGTGGAAACGGGAGCATCCCTGTGAAGTTCTTGTGGTCCTCTTTCCACGTGTGAATTTTTGCTGTGTTGGTAGATGCTGCCATGTTAGGTGGTCACCACCCTTGAAGGGTTACAGTATTGATGCAAAGGAGCTGGGTTTCAAATGGTGGAGCTGAGAGCTCTGTAGATTGTCAATACCCTAAAAGTCTAGAGCAGGCGCCGTCTTGCGATATCTGGAGTCAAGTGTCAGGTTATAGGTGTGTTAATTTACTGACTTTTCTTCTCTGGCATGTGGGTTTGTCCAGCTGTCAAGAACGTGCGAGGGGAGTATTATCTCAACGGGCACTGGACGATTGACTTCAGCCGAGCGCTGCAGGTGGCGAGCACGGTCATGCACTACGACCGTGGCTCGGAGGGTGATCTGGCCCCAGAACTCCTCCATGCCCGCGGTCCCACCACAGAACCCCTCGTCATTGAAGTAAGCAGCCGTGCCTCCTCCCTGCTGATACTCTTCTGCTCTTGCTCTGCGCGGCAGCCCCTGCTTGGTGCAGCAGGACTGCGTCAGTGGGGACCACGTGGGAGAGACTGGAGAAGTGATGCGGCCCACAAGAATCTTACAAGGCTTTAGGCCCCTGTGTTAGACCAAGCTGGTCTTCTTGTAGAAATAGCACTATTTTCTGCTCTGATTCTGTTGCCCAGAAAGGAGCAGGGCAAGGCTTCCTGCCTATTCCCTTGAACTCTGACTTTAAGGGAGAGGAGAGTCAGCACCAAATGGTTATTGTGGCAGGGACAGACTCTAGGGCAATTTGTTGTAGGGTTCTGTAGGTCAAGAAAGGATACTTACTGTTACAGGAGCAACTGGATCTTCTGATGCTGAGAGGGATGAGTGCACCCTTCTCTGAAAAATAATGCTGTCTGGGGTATCATAGAAGGCAAGGTCAAAATACAGCATAGAGACAAAGTGCTTCTTGAACAGGAGGAGGGATGCAAATCAGCTCAAACCCTCAGACTTGGTGGGGAAATGCTGTGAAGATGAAAATTGCTGCTCCTGCTGCTTCCTTGGCTTTGTCCTGTTCTTTCACAGCTCATCAGCCAGGAGCCAAACCCAGGAGTGCAGTATGAGTACTACCTGCCCATGCAAGGACAGACTTCAGGTTACAGTTGGAGCTATGGATCCTGGAGTGAGTGCAGCTCTGAATGTGGAGGAGGTGAGGGGACAGGACCTACCTGGTCGCTGGCAGCTGGTGTGGGGTTTATATCCGCTTTATATCCGTATCTGAAGACAATGTGCCTGTGTGCTGCTCTCTGCAGCTGCTTCCCAGCTGTCTCCTCTTGGGAGATAGCACAGGTATCTTCAGGGGACAGCTAAAGTTTTGTCAAGGGAGGATCACACATGGAGTCACAACAGGACTGTGCCACATGTTTTGTCCTGTCATATTTTCCATGCCCTGGTCCTCAGACTTGTTACTACGATCTGGTAAGAATCTTCATAGATAGTCTTGATTTTGTTTTGCTTTGTTTTGTTTCAGTTCTTTATGTCATTTTTAGGCCTTTTCAACCACTTGAGAGGTCCTTTCCAAACTGACCTGGCCTGCATGACTGAATCACATCGTTCCCCTCTACTATAGCCTGGGAAGATTCTTTCTCTCAAGGGGGACTGTCGGATCTCCTGGGGTGTCATGTCATGGTCAGTTTACACATTCTTCCATAAGCAAAGTTATGGAATTTAAGCTAAAAAAAGACAAAAAGAAAAACCTCAAATAAAACTAAAAAATCCTTCTGAAAAGTATATAGAGTTCCTATCAGCCTCTTCTGGTCTTCTATGCTGATAGCTGATTTGAAGGTTTTTACCATGTTGTGGCTGTAGGTGCTGTCTTTGCCTGGGCACTCTTATCCTGTAGGAAGCATGAAGAGTTGCGAATTTTTGTCCCATATCCAATCTTCACAAGACTGACCTAAGTCTGACAGGAGGCCCCAGCTCTGCTGCTGTACACTGCACACGCCATGCAGCGTTCCTTGATGAACAATGTATGGATACCACTCTTCCTTTGCAAGTCTCAGTCTATCAGATAATAGGAAACCGCCTCTCAGCTACACGGAACTATTTTCTCTTGCCCTTCCAGTTGACTCCTGTACTTTGGGGAGGTGTCATTTGTACAGGCAGTGACAGACTGAGAACTGCACCTGACTCTCTTCCAGGTTGGCTGGCACGGGTGTGGATTCTGCGCTATTTTAGAAGCTTGTCTTGCCAACACCAATGCATTGCAAACCTAGTCCTGGGTGGCTTGTGTTGATCAAAAGACTCTCTTGCTTCTCCCTTAGGTTTCCAATCTCGCTTGGTGTTTTGTACTATAGACAATGAAATTTATCCGGACTATATGTGCAGGAATAAACCACAGCCAGACAATAACCGGACGTGTGGCCATCAGATTTGTCCCCAGACAAAACGGTAAGATTCCTTTTCTTCTTCTGGAGCCTCACTTCTTCCTGAGATGCTTTTGGACCCAAGAAAAGGAATGACCCTTTCAGTTCTACTGCCATCCAGCATGGTTCTCTCCAAGGAAGTGTTTCACTTCTTAGAGAAAGCTCAAGACAAATGATGGTGATGATAACACTGTGATGAGCATTTCTGTGTGCACAAGGAAAGGGCTTAATACATCCTCTGTTCATTTTATAGATCAATTAAATTTGTTTTCCAGAGTATGATTGTGGAAGACAGTCTTCTAGCCCACACAGGAAAGAGGAAAGTTTCTCTGGTTTTTGTTCTCTTCAGCTGTAGCCTGCAAAAACAGAGATTGGATCTGGTGTCATTTTATGTAATTTCTGCATTCCCAGTGTCTTTGCTCTTTGAGAGGGATGAAGCCTGGAATCTTTTAATTCTCCAGTATTTCAAACCCCTTTACCCAGCCACTTCCAGCTTGTCCCTTGCTGGCATAGCCTTACAGTTGGCTTCACTTGACTCTTACATGGGTTTCCAGAGCCTTAACTGTGTATCTGATGGGTGCAGTTGTGGGTAAGAGGGCACTCAGAAAGCTGGGAGCTCTTCTCAATACATGGTAGCCTGTAGCTACTTATTTTAAGTTCTTTAAATCCTTTGTTCTGTATATAAAGGACCTCTTACATCTATCTGCCACAAGCCTGGAGTCACGGTGGAACACGGAACTCTCAGATAAAGAGGTACCAACAAGAGGGAGGTTACAGAAAGCACAGGAAGGCGGCTGCTCTCTTCTGCTCTCCACTTAGTTGCCACTGAACTCGGGGGGGGGCTTGCCTCTTTGGCACTGGTGGTAGAAGTGGGTGATTCTTTGCTTTTGGTTCTTGCCGATGAAAATGATGGTGGAGGATGCTGGCTGGCAGCTTTGCTTTGGTGATTGCATGTGCTCCTGGTACCTTGATTCTTACGGGACTGAGAAGGGATCAGTTTCTTCATAGCTTTTGGCTCCTTATCTTGACGACTGGGTTTTGTTTGTTTGTTTCCTCTGGAATCGGGGCAAAAAAGTGAAAGGATGTTCTGGAGGAATTTTGTTTGATTTATCATGGTAAATGAAAGAATGGAAAGGAAAAGAAAATGTGGCAGAATGGGTGACTGAATTGTTGGTGAGAATGCCAGTGTGCCATAGCAAAAGCCTCAGAGTTTCTTAATAGCTCTTCTTTCTTTGGCATGGGCCCTATAGCAGGCAGAAAAGTGCCTATAAACTGTGATGAGTACAGTGATGTGACAGATACAATAATTACAATGTACATTGAGGTGTAGGAAGTGAAAGAGATCAAGAGCAAACCAGTTGTTCTCCAGCAAGCTACTAATAGCTTAGGAAAGGCAATTCTTTGCCCTGTGATGAGGGTCCCAGCCTTATGGTTGACCTTGTCTTACAAAGGAAATTAAATGAGTGACTCACAACTGAAGGAAGCTGTAGGTGAGCCCATCTGGTTGATACAGCCTTTCTAAAACTGTATTTGCTTTACAGGAGACAGAATATGGTTGGGGGCATGAGGGTTATCCCCACTGGAGTTTCTGAAACATCTTTATCATAGGATTATAGAATGGTTCGGATTGGAAGGGAGCTTAAAGATCATCTCGTTCCAACCCCGCTGCCATGGGCAGGGACACCTCCCACTAGAGACCAGGTTGCTCAAAGCCCAATCCAACCATCCATCCAAGTTCTTGGGGCTTTTTTATTTGTGCTGCTGTTAGAGAATTTGGCCGATGGGAGGAATAAACCAGCTTTTTACTGTCTGTCAGCAAAAAAATCACAGGCACTCCTGGGAGTGTCTGACATAGTTTGCAGGCAATGAGAACTTTGCTTGGTTTTACTGTTTCTGATAATGACTGGAATGTAATGGATGGTTAGGCTGGTGTGGATCACTTGTCTTTTAGCTGATCTGGATTCTTTTCCTTGTTTTTTATTTCTTCTTCTTTGATGCTCCATTCTAGGCATTACATTTTTGCAGACATCAGGAGACCAAAAGCCATGGAAAGATATCTTCCCCCTCTGGGAGAGCTCTGCACTTCCAGAGACACAAGTGTTTTGTAGTTGGGGATTTGTCTGGAGTGGGGCTCCAGCTCTGCATTGCCAATTAATCTGGGCAGCACTTGGTGAAGTGGGAACTCTCCTCTGACCCTCGTCTGCAAAGGGACATTTTCCCTGCCTGATCACAACAGGGACGTGGTGCTGACCCACCCCTGTGCCTCTAGATGGCTTTGCTGGGCTTGACATTGTTTCCTCGATTCTGTGACCTGCAGGTGGAAAACGGGGGAGTGGGGATCCTGCTCAGCTACCTGTGGTGGGGGCACCCAGACTCGCTCCGTTTACTGCGTGGCATTTGACGGCCAGAGCTCCCAAGGAGTGGTGGATAACGCTGAGTGCATGGCCTTTGCGCAGCAGCCTCGCAGCAGCCAGCCCTGCAACATGAGGCAGTGCGCGACCTGGAGCACAGGGCCCTGGTCCGAGGTGAGTTTGGGGCAGGGTGAGGAGGTAACTGCTTCTTGGCACCTGCCTGAAGGAAGATCTGCCAGAGGTTTAGGGGCGAAGAGCCAGGCTCCTTTTCTGCGACTGTGAAAGGTGTGTCTCCCTGGAGAGGCTGCCTGCAGAGGTGTAGGTCCCTGCAGTCCTCCAAACAAGCTCTCCAGCTAGCCGGCTGCTGTGCCCTCCTATAAACACGTCCATGTTCCTCGAAACTGTGCATCCCCCTGCATCTCTGCTCCTCTCATTGCGTGATCTCCCTTCTGTGATCTGCCAGTCCTTTCCCACTCCTGTGTTTTTATCAGATCCACCAGCCCTGGCTCTGACTGAGTTTCTGAGCCAGGCCTCGTGCAGACAGAGAGTGTGCATAAGAGCAGCTCTCCGTGAGCTGATGATGTGCAGTAATACTCCTCTGTAAAATGGGAGCTCGTGGCTCCTGCTGTTTATTTCCAAGCATGCTGCTGCCGCAGCATCAGTGGCCCTGGGCAGCAATGCTACAACCACAACAGTGGGTGAGCAAGGTACTGGTGAAACACTGTGACCTGCTCTTTGCTGTGTGTCAGTGCGGGGCTTCTCCCAGCACAGCTGCTTGGTGTGGTTTCGATGTCTGAATGCATTTGTATCTCTAGGAGAGGAAAATGTTCAAACTGTATGTGCTTAGTGCTGCCAGCCAGGCACTTACAAAGCATCTTATGTGCCAGGGGCTTAGAGAGTAAAAATGGTGTCTACTAGGTCCCTAAAGCACAAGTGAATTTTCCTCTTTCAAAACATGCATGCTTGCAGCATTTGACTTGTGCTCTTGTGGTGGTTCTTTGAGTGGTAGCAGCACGAAATGTAACTTTGACATATGACAACCTGGACTTATAAAGCCTTTTTTTATTATCTTTTTTTCGTTTTGTGAAATAAGAGGTGTGAATACTGAGATGAATTCAGGGTTGCAGAGTAAGAGCACTGTTTGGGGTAGGCACCAAGTGTCGTGTTCTTACAAACTGATCCGTAAGTGACTCATTGTGGGGTTCTCAAAAGCGACTGCATTTTTGGTGTACTTTCAGAGAGAAAAGGTCACTCTAGTAAAAAGAGTGGCTGAAACTCAGCTGAGAAGCTTGTGGAAAATCATTCCGACTGTCCCCAAGTTAATGCTTTCCATAAATGACTTTGGTAATTCATGGAGTAGTAGGCTGGATTCCAGGAAACACCTCTGTGAGTTTAAGAGGGCATTGAAAATGTCACAAACCAGTTATTAGTATAAAAGTTGTGTCACAGCTCCACACTCTAAAAATGGAGCACAAGGCCTTTGGGCAGAAGGCATGAGTGAGAGAAGAACCTAAACTTTTTATCTTCCCATGGATTCTTTACTTTGAGCTTATTTTAATCAGGAGTAAATAACATGAGGTTCCAGTATTTCCTGCCATTTGCTATTCTCCGTGTATTCTGCAGTACTGATACTTTTCTGAAATCATTCTCCATGTCTTCTTTGGTAGAGATCAAGAGAAATGATATGACTAGGTCAAAAAAATCATCCCTTGAGCTCTAGATCTCCTGGACTCTACCCACCATGCCTTATTGTCTCTTCTACAGCACAAACAACTGCTCTAACTCCCTTCCCAGAAGATGATTTTAACAATGGCTGGTTGTTTTTAGGTGATGGTGGTCTGCCCTAATGTTAGGGAGCACGGCCTGGAAATGAAAGTGGAAACCACGTGCTGCTTTGTGATTGTTGGGCCCCTTTTTGCAGTGCTCAGCCAGCTGTGGGGAAGGGGTCCGGACCCGGACAGTCACCTGCAGAACACAACAGGGCTCTCCAGCTCAGGACTTTGCTTGCCTGATGGAGCCAAAGCCATCGGCCACCCAGCCCTGCCTCAAGGAGAACTGCATCCAGGAAATTGGCTGGCACGTTGGAGACTGGGGCTTGGTGAGCATCAGACTTTTACGTTTCAGAAGTAACTGATTATATTGCCGTGCTCCTCATGAACAAGCTTTGATCCATACGGTCTGCACGTTGGCTGAGGCTGGGAGCATGTACTGCTTCATTTACCCATCCCTTGGCTTGCAGTTGCGTTCTAACCGGCACTAGTTAATCTGCTGCCTGCTTTGTATGCAGCTGCTACAAAAATAAATCCTTCTGAGGGGGGGGATTATAGTTTCAGTGACAGTGGCAAAATGCAGCCAATAAGCTGAAACAATCCACTCTCGCTGCTTATTCCCAATTCTTCGCTCCATCGCTCTGAATAGAACAACAGCTCTCTGGCTGGGTATGGCTTAGAGCTTCAGGCTGCAGGAGCGGCCATTGCGTTTGGTGGTATGGTTTAAAGTACGTTTCTGTAATTGTTCAGATAAACTGTGCCTCAGCTGGATTAGTCTTGTCCTTGTGAAGGGAACCAGACTCTGTTCAACCTGGGAAAAGTGCCGGAGGGAGGAGATCAAGGTAGATCAAATGCATCGGGTAACTTCCAAACACACTTTTTCCTTTTTGTGCTAGCCCGCCCAGAACATGTAACATATTCTGAGTTAAAATATGTTACATCTGGTTCTTCATAAGATGTAGGCCAAGTTTTAATAACAGCTAAAGAAGATTTATACCTTAATCTGATCTTTCCTGTCCACTGGCTTTCTGATATCTCAAGAGCTTCAACCTGCATCTAAGTGAGAGACGTACCCTCCCAATTTTTGTAGAGCTTGCCATGAACAGGTGGATTCCACAGATGTGTCATTGTTCCTCATCTTCCAGTGTGAAGAATTCCAGTTAGCTGCTTAGAAGAAAGCCACCAGTTTGCTTTCCCGTTGCAAGGTATTCTTGAATGCATAGTTCAAAATGCCCCTTTCACAGCTGGTGGATCCCTGTAGTATTGAGGTGCCTTCAGGCCAGGCTGAACCAATTCACCCCACCTCCCTGCCACACCACTGTGGGTAACAGCAGCCCATCTGGATGTTACACGGCTCAGAGCCTAAGGCTTCAGGGCTAGGTGCAACATTTGCTAAAATGGTTTAAAGTATGGTTTTCTGATTGTTCAGATGAATCCAGCTGAAGTGCTGTTTGCTTCGTCTTGGTGGAGGAAGCTGTGCTCAGCCTGCAGCTAATCATGCAGCTGTCCCACACTTCTGCTCTATGGGGTTTCTACCTCTTCTCTCTGCTCACTCACCTTGTTTCTGTGCCCAAGTGTTCCAAGAGCTGCAATTCAGGCATCCGGACACGCCAGGTCATCTGCGCTGATGGTGACTCCAAATTCTACAGTCCCGAGACATGCAAAGCTATCCAGCCACAGAAACCAGCCACCCTGGGTAGCTGCAACGTGCAGCCCTGCCACCTGCCACAGCGTGAGTGGTGTTGCTGCACACCTACCTAGCTTTTCCTAAGATGCTTTTGTTGAGGAGTAGAAATTCCCAGCTCTGCACCACCTTATGTCCTCAGCTTCTTACCTGCCTGTCTCCCCTCTGTGCATTCGTTTTGTGCACATAACCGTGGCATTTTCAGAGTCCCAGTATCTGTGCTGTTTGAAATGTATGTAACGGGCTTGTGTTGGCTTTGAATTCAGTGTTCTGCGATGACTCTGTCCCAGTGCGTGCTGCAGGCTGACCTCAGGTCTCCCAGTCGAGAAGGATGGCAACTTGGGCAGGCTCAGTAGCCAAAATCTAGAGCCAACTTTCTGTGGACCAGCTATAAAGGAGGCACAGGTGCTCAGAAGATTTTGCTTGCTGTCTGTGTCTAGTCTTCGTGCCAGAGCTGAAATGCTGATTTTTGTCTGCCTGCCCATCGCAGGCTGCTGTCCTGATGATCCAGTCGAATCCTGCTGCTCAGCAGCTGTTTCAGAAGAAGAGAAACATTTTCATCCACTTTAGTCTCCTGTTGACTCTTGGATTTATTTGCAATTATCAGAATATAGCACTGGATTGACTGCACTCATTTTGTATATGTCTCTCTTCGCAGAGGTCCCCAGCATGCAGGACACGATGGGATATGATGTTACTCGCCAGTCCTCGCTGACACGTTATGACCCAAACAGCCCTGCCACAGGTTTGGGAGAGTTCTGTCAGTCTGGGTTTTTGATGATGGTGGACTTGAAATAGGGTTTGGTAGGGGGAAGGTTCCTCCTTTTCTACATTTCTCTCATTCTTTTCATGGGCTTCTACAAATTCATGGAGCCAGAGACAAAGTGTAGGTTCTTTTACGCCAATAGTGAGCAGTACTTTAATCTGTCTGTGAAGAAGACTCTGTACAGTATCTAGATCCCAGGTTTTGGCAGCATGACTGAGGTGCTGGCTGGGAGAAAAGCTGCCCAAAGCAGATCCCAGGAAGAAGAAAGGCTCATGTAAGGGAATCACAGTAATGTCGCAGGTGGTTTCTTATGAGATGGCAGAAAGAATGGTCAGGCAGTGAGCAAAGAACATCAGGACAACCAAATCCAGAAGGGTAGGCCAGAAGGCACACATTCAGGTGAAACGGTGATGCAGAAAAGCCTGCCCTGTAGCCTTGGGCGGGTAAAAAAAGAACAGAGGTGAGGAAAACTGACCAGATTTTGACGCTCACCTGTGTTCTTTAAGGACTTCTCTCCCCAGATTCTGGTGATGAAAGGCTGTACCCTGGGAGTTCTGCGATCCATAGTACCTCTGGGAATCACCACATCCCACCCACCAATCACCGTGGCATCAACTTGTTGCCTGTTCGTTGGGAATCCCAGTTACACTCATCAGGTTCCCATCAGCTCAGCTTCTCTAAGGACTCCACCGCAGGGACTGGCTCTCAGAACTGTCATCAGAGCCCACACGGCTGCTGTCCAGATGGACGAACTCTGGCTTCAGGCCCTTTGGGGAGAGGCTGCCCATTCAGCACCTGTCACCGAAACAGGTAGCTGGAAGTAGGTAGCCTGAGCAGGGAGGCATTGCCTTTCCTGGGGGCTTTTTCAAATTTACAGCCAGTGCCTGTTGAGCTGGGCAGGTCAGGCGTTGCTGCAGCCCTCGTTCCTTCTGCCTGTAGGTATGGATGCTGTCCTGATGGAGTATCGGTTGCCCAGGGTCCAAACAACATGGGATGCCCACAATATCCCCATGATGTTCAAGTGATCAGAAATAAGCCCACTTCGGCCACTCCAACAGTAAGTACAAACAATCTTTGGATTTTAGGAGTCCATCTGTTATGAAGATGTGATTTTCTGTAAGCAAGGAACAGAGTGGGTGGTTGGGAAATGCCTGAGAAGTAGAAGCCCATCCTGTGTAGAACTGATCGAATAATCCCGAGTAATCAAATTTCTGTTGATCAGAAACTTGCTATCCAATTTTTAGGAGAAAAAACATGGGAAAACCATTTCTACTATTATTAATTTCCTTTGTTTGTCAACTCTGCAGATTAATCGAGGGCAGAATAGTTAGGAAGGTAATTTCTCTCATGGCTTGGGGTGCTTGGTGGGACCAGATGAAAAAACTTTCCTGCTGCTGGGCTGACTTGGTCTATTGCAGAGAAATGCAGCCCTGACTCTGTGACTGACAGCCAAGTTCCCCACCCCTTCCCGGCGTGAAAACCTTTAGGAGGCGAACAAACAACATAGAGGTTCCTCTAACAGCTGGTGCCCTGCAGCCGACAGCTTGGACACGGTGCCTTGCATGTGCTACTGTACGCGTGGTAATTTTGGGCTTTCAATTTCTGTCTCTAAGGCAAGCCAAGCCTTGTCCCAGCAGCACCCGTCAGGCGAGTGTCGCAGTTCCACGTACGGCTGCTGTTTTGACAATGTCGCTTCAGCTTCAGGTCCTCAAGGGGAAGGATGTCTCGATAGGCCCAACTACCGTAAGTGATGCTTTGGATCCTTGGTTTAGAAACCTAGGAAGAGTCCTACAGAATCCAGTAGCATGTGGAAGGTTCCTGTGTAGAGGATCTGCTTTCTGTAACATGTGGTAAATTCTCTCTTTGAAAAGAAATTTTGGCTGGTGACTGGGACAGAGTAAGCTTGGAGGGAGTGTAGAAAAGCAGCCAGGTAGTTCAGTTCTGTCAGCTGCTACAGAAATTCTTGCTGTCCTCTACTGATAGTTGGACAGGAGAGTGTTTGCATTGTCTCGTCAGTCTGTAGGACTTCTAGGGGAGCTGTTGACTGCTGAGAAGACACCCTGACACAGCTTGGAGTGCTCCAAATTAGTTACCTGGGTTTAGGAGATGCAAGAGCTCTCTGAGGAATCAGGGCCATGCTCAGCCTTCAGACAACCCATGAACATGGATGCAACAAGAGCTGTAGCTAAGGACGGAGATGTTGCTCAGGGCTGCAAGGATGCTTTCAGCCAGCAAAGTTCCATAGAGTGCCTGCTGTGCTACAAGGGCCCTGAAGCTGCTGGGCCAAAGCATCTCAGCTCCTTTAGTTCCTAACTGTATCCTCTGCAGGTGCATTGCTGCTGTATTGCCTTGCCCTTTTTGCTGCAGCACAAAGGTTGTTTAGTGGCCAGCCCTGGGGGACTACCTTGAGGAGAAGGGGAAAGCTCTCTGAATCCTCCCTGCTTAACCAGGGCTTGGCAAAAGACTCCTCAGTAAGAGCCCTGCATCTGGTGTTTGTCAGCACGTGGCTGCCGATACCCGTGGCTCCAAGCATGGGGTTTGGTTTGTAGATGCGTTGGGCTGCCCTCCTCTTTACATCGAGGTGTAGAGGGGTGTTCTGTAATGCATGAGGCTTCACAATTGGGTCTAATCCACTTGCTTTCTGAGCTGGAAATATGCAAACAGCAGCCACGTGCCCCTTGCAGGAGAGGAAGCCCTGGAGCCAACCTTGCAGCTGTACAATTGCCCAAGTAAGGCTGTAAAGAATCTGTATGGTAACTAGATTCAGAAATGTCTCTGAGATTGGTTCTCTTTCTACCAGTGGCAAAACTGGGGCAGAAAGAAATACGTGAGCAGCTGCCCAATTGCAAAGCAGAGCTGGGTACAGGACTCAGGTGTCCTACTTTCCCACCTGCCCTCTGCCCAGAAGGCCCTTCTAGGCAGGTGGCTTGAAGAGTATTGGAACTTTGTGCTTCGTGTCCCTCACATCTCTCTCTTCTACTCTTTTTGGTAGCGTATCCCGTGATATGCCTGCTGCCCAGTGCCCATGGCCCCTGCACGAACTGGACCACTCGCTGGTACTTTGTGACTGTGGTTGGCAAGTGCAACCGGTTTTGGTACGGCGGCTGTCATGGCAATAAAAACAGCTTTGCCTCGGAGGAGGAGTGCATGAGAGTGTGCCACAGCTCTGGGGGGGTCAATCCCCTGGAGCACCAACCCTCTTCTGGCACAGGAGCCCTGCAACGCCAGCACATCGGCTCCAGCTCTCGTACAGGGGATGCTCAGGGTCAGCAGCAACGAAGAGAGCCTGCAAGTCACAGCCAAGAAGGAAGAGCCTATGGGGCTTCACGCCCCACACAAGACGGCCACAGGCAGGACAGCTGGAGAAGGGAAGTGCCACCGGTGTCTTTGCCAAGGACTGGTGTGCTGGAGAGCCAGCGCTGGGACACTCAGCAAAGCAGCCTGAGCCAGCTGCACCTGTGGGAACCAGTGGGACCTCAGTCCTCAGAGAGGCAGGGTAGCAGCGACCAGCACGTGCTGACCCGTGAAGGCAATCAGTGGCGTAAGGCTTTCGGAGCAGAGGTTTCCATGGCAGAGGGATTTGGGCACCAGGCGTCTGCGGATGCGTTCCCAGTGCGGGCTTTGCACAGGTAATGATTTTTTAGTTTATTTCCCCCCCTCCCCATTCTGTCAGCTGATTGTGAAACATCAGTGCTGCTTTCTCTGGAGTGAAAGTGTTTCCTCAGCTGTGACCAGCTAACTGGGAAATACCACACAATGGACTGATACACACGTGGCCCTTTGGTAAATCAAGTTATTCAGGCCCTGGAGTTATCTGACGTCTTGTTCCTTGTACTCTCCCTGCTCTCTGACAGCACTGGCAGTATGGTGTGTGAAGACACTGGAGGATCCTGGGGTCTTTATCTGAGAGGTGTTCTTAGATTCTGAATGGGAATCCATAGGTGGTTTTTTTTGTTCTGACCAGTAATTTGGCTCTCTCCCTAAATTCAGAGCTTCTATCTCAGCACTGCATGGAGCAGCAGTGGGTTGCCCTAGGGAAGATTTTTAAGTTGCGGAGTTTGAGTCAGAATCCAGACAGTGTTGCCCTGAAAATCAGGAGCACTTAGAGACAGATCTAAATGTGTCTGCACTGGATCTGTGTCTGCTTGCTGAGCTGAACCTGGTTCCTTCAGAAGAGAGGAGTTGTGGGACTCTCTCTCTTCCTAGAGTTACTCAGCCTATTGAGAGCAGCCTTTGCCATGTAGGGAGAGGGCTCTGCACATCTGCTCAGAGCTGAATGGGTCACTGGTCCTGCTTTGCCCTGTGACTGTGACTCATTTAGAGGACCCAGAGGAGAGGAGGGCAGCAGGGGTGCCAGTGAAATCACTTTCTCTTTCAGGGCCATCCTGGAGGAAGCCAAGCCCTCTCTTGTGACAGCAGCTGTGGGACAAAACATCCAGCTTGTCTGTAAGACAGGCATGTCCCCCTTCTCCAGAGTGGAGTGGATGAAGGATGGACGACCAGTCTCCTCTGACAGGTGAGCTCAGCTCCCTTTGTTGTAGAACAGATGGGCTCCTTGCTGGGCAGAGTGCCCGCTTTCTTTGTAATCTTACTGTTAACGTTCTTTTTAAAATAAATAAATAAATACATAAAAGGATGAATAAGTAAACAAACATATGTACTGACCTAAGAGCATGAACTATCCCCGTGGTCTGTGCACAGCAGAAACAGATACAGTCTCCAGTAATGTTGAGGCACTGGTGGAAGCTGACGTATGGATAGTGATACAGGAAAATGTTGTCTCTCTTGGGTTTCTCTTGGGGCAGCACTAAGTCAGTAGTCCAAGGTGCAGCTTGTAGCCAAATTAACTCAAAGTTCCTCTGGCTGGAAGTTTCTGACAGTCCCATCTAAGATATATTTTTTTAAAAAACCCTACTTTTAAAGGCTTTTTTTCTTGGGAAGTGTGTTTACAGCAACAGTTTAGAGCCAGACAGTCACTTTGAGTTACAAAACTTACAGTTAAGAAAAGCCTGGTTATGCTTTTCCTGTGTGTAGATGACTTCTGGGGCTCAAGCTCTGGCCTGGACAGGCAGTTAATCTCCTCATGGGGAAAGAGGGTTGCTGAAAGCAGCTCCCTGTTTCCTATCTTGGTTTCCTCTCCATTCCTGACCTCCTTCCTGCTGCAATGGTTTCTCCTGCCTGTTACCCCTCTGTAGTTTTGTTTTTTTTCTAAGCTGGGGAGAACAGAGCGTGGCAACGGTTTATGTAACAGTGGCACGAAGGGCTGCCCTGCCTTGACCGGATGCGGCCTGTGGCCAGGCAGAGGCAGTTCATCGTCGCTCCTTTTGCAGGCACACATACCACTCCGACAGCTCCTTGGTGATCAGCCACGTCAAGCCGGAGGACGCCGGGACTTACACATGCCTCATTTCTGATGGGAGGACCGAGAGCCGACAGATTCGGTTACAGATCATAGGTGACTTGTCATAGAATGTGTTGGGCTGGAAGGTCATCTAGTCCAACCCCCCTGCAGTGGGCAACGATATCGTTATCTTTCACGTCAGGCCGAAGAAGTAGCTTAGGAGCTAACTTCCTTTGCTGCCACTCTGTGCTAGCAGCATTGCCCTCGCTCCATGGCAGTGGTGTCCCAAGAACTGGTCAAAAGCAGTTGGTCTCCTCTGCTCTAGGGGTGCCAGGAGGCAGTGTGGAGGCAGCAGGGCTTCTTTTTGGTGTTGCTTTAGCCCTCCCCTGTAGTGCCACCCCCATAACCAGAGTTGTGGCTTTGCTGCAGCCTGCTCCATTTCCAGCATAGTGAGCATGTCTTCCTCCCTGAGAGCCATCAGCTGCCTCCTGGTCCCAGAAAGGAGACTCCAGAAAAGGGGTTTCCTGGGCAGTTTCCTCCATTTCACATTATAATGTGACTGGTCCTGCCATAGCTGTTTGTGCTGGTGCTTTTGTATTCTGTGTTTTGTTTTGCTCAAACAGGTCCTGCTGGGCAACAAACAATGCCCTGTTATGAAAAGTGTGCCTTATGTTACAAAACAAAACCAAAAAAAATATGAAAGACTAATCCCAAAAGGCGGGCCAGCAAGGCACCCTGTAGTCTTCGATCTCTAAAGTGTGCTTTGTCACAGGAATGGCACATGGGGCAGAAGGCACTGTGGCTTAAGGGATGCTGCAACATGTTCACTGACAGGGGAGAGAAAGGAACCTAAAACTGCTTGCCTGCAGGTCTGTGACTCTCATTAGTAGACAGTGCAGGCTTTACTGCACTAGTCAGCCAGAAAACAGATGGCTGAAGGGCTCTTTGGCTCCGGTTCAGCAAGCTCTCCCAAGCTCAGAGAAACCCTACGCAAGAGGTCGCAGCAAAAAGCGCCCTTTTATTCACATATGGCATTTTATTTTGAATAGAGTACCAGAGTGCTGTTCTGGCAGAGGGTGAGAGAGGTCGGGTCCTTCAGAAGGAAAACCAGCAGCATTGGGAAATATCCAGAGGCAGGAACGTTGTACAGGCAACCGGATCCTCCATGCATCAGCAGTTCACATACAGGTAAGTTCACGTACAGCAACAGTTTGTCCACCGTGCCCAGCTGATGAACCATATGGCATCTCTTCATGTAGAAAAGCTGAAGATTGGAAAGGTCCTGGGTCAGCTGTTCTGGGACATGGTTGGGAAGCAAACAGTGCTGAACTGCTGACAACAGGAACAGGAGAAAATCCCAGTCGCAAGCTGTCTGCTGTGCTCCCCGAGGGTCTCTTGAAAGAAGCAGATACTGAGCAAAGATGTGCAGGGAGGCTAACTGCAAAGGAGCTGGGTTCAAATGAAAGTAGAAATATCAGGGCACCCTTGGCTGTTCAAGTTAGTGTAGGCAGGAGGAGAAACCTGGTCTGGAAAAAAACAAAGCAAATACAAACTGGTTAACTGGCACAAAACAGGCTTCAGTGTATCAAAAAAACCCTCCTACTTTAGTCCCCATCTATTGATTTTAAATATTTTGTGAACAAACCAGTTTGACTCAAAACTATCTCCTCGTGTACCGAGTGGCATATTTTGTAGCTTCTTGCGTGTTTTTGTGTGCTTCTAGGCCCCACAGAAATAAGAGGGTTCAAAATTCTTTTGCCTTAAATGCAGCATGTTGGGGGTCCAGATTAAATGAGACCGTGATCTGATCCCTCCCTTCTTTGGAGTTTATAGCCTAAAACCCAGCCAATGTGCTAAACTCCCCAGTAACCTCCTTAGCTGCTTCTGCCTAAAAGCAGAAAGAAGCGATTCATTGAGTTAAGAGCATTGAATTAAGGCTCTTTGGTTTTGTACTTTGAGATCAAGAATTCAGGTCAGAAAATGGGGTTGGGGGAGATGATGTTTTATTTGACTCTGGGAACATCATGGTTTAGTTCCCTTCTGAAACTGCGTTTAGCTGTAGTTATATGAGGGCAAGGAGAGTGAGGAGATGGGTGGTGTGAGAGCCTGACCTCAGCTGCGTGAAGCGGACAGCCAGCTCCTGGGCCCTGCATGCAGTTAGGTGGTTGCAATGGACTCTTCACACCAAAAAAAAAAACTGCAACAAAACCCTGTTCATTTTTGTGTGCCAGATAAGTACCTTTGGGGAAGCTCGCTTGGTGCCCTGTTCAGGACTTTGTACCATTTGCCATGTGCTCATGTTGTTAATGCTTCCTAGGTTGTTATGCAGAGGGCTGCTGAAAGAACCCTTAAAGGGTTAAGCTGACTGGCAGGAGGGCAGCAACTGGAACAGGATTTGATGGAGGCTGCTCTTTTCTGAAAGTTGTGGATGTTGGTAATGGCAGATATCAGAGCTCTGACAGGAGTGCAGAGACAGCCCTTTTTCTTTGGATGAGAGGAAAGGCTTGATTGAAAAAGCCTTGTGCTGAGGGTCAAATGCTGAATGAGGAAGTTTCTGCATCTTTTGCTGTGCTTGTGGGCTTTGCAGACTGAGAATGGACAAGAGTGAGCCCTCGGTAGTGGAGGCCAACATTGGGGAGAGAGTCAGGCTGCCCTGCATCGTGGAAGCAGCACCGGCTCTCACCATTGAGTGGCAGAAAGATGGAAAGCCCCTCTCCTCACCCAGGTGAGCTCCCAGGCTGCCCCACCATACCCACAGGCAGGCTGATGTCGAGGAGAGCCTTCTCCGTGCCTTGCTTTCTCTGTGTCCTCCCCACAGGAGTGGAGCTGCTGGCCATGGAGCCAGGGTTCATCCTGCTTTAGGCTGGCCAGCTTCCTCCGTGAGGGCCTGATGCCTGCCTACTCTAGCCTTGCTCACAGACTGACATCTGAACGTTGGACCCTGCTAAGATACGGGGTCTACAAGTCAGCCAAAGCTGGAATTTGTTCATCTACAAGATTAGCAGAAAAAGAGAACATGGCAAGCAGATTTGCCAAAAAAGCCAGCTGGTGTGTGAGCCAGGGCAGAGGTTCACAGCAGGGAAGGGAGATCAGGGTGCCTGCAGTGAACTTCCACAGCTACCAGTGCTGCTCTCCTGCAGCTTGCCTCACCCTCTGCTTCCAGAAACCTGCTCTAGCAGTGAAATTTTCCAGAGCCTGCAGCGCTAGTGCTGGAATTTGAGGACCTGCGATTGTGTTATGGGTCGAACTGAGCTGCTGCTAAACCTTTGCTCAGTGTTAGCTCCAAAGTCGCGCACGAAGCTCAGCCTCAGCTCTGGTGGCTGGAGCCCCATTCTGACTTAAGCACAGACATGAAGGGTTTGCTGGTTTGGTTCCCCAGACACAGGCAGCAGTCAGACGGAGCCCTGGTGATCAGCCGGGTCAGCTCTGAAGACGTCGGCCTCTTTACCTGCATTGCCTCGAATGGACGTGACCAGGACCAGCGCCAGGTCCTGTTCCGACCTCTAGGTACTGGATGGGTGGAAACATGCCTGGCGTGTCTGTACACACACAAGCGTGTGGGTGCTCACAACTGGGAAACTGGGAGGGCTGGGCAGTGTGGGCTTCTCATCTAGCCACACTTCTTGGCTTCACACCTGATTTTAAACAGACAGCTTGAGGGCAAGGGAAGAATGAGTTGTCTTACCCAGTGGTAAGACACACACCCAGTGTGTGTCTGGTAGATTGTGGTGCTCCAGGCAGCTGGAAAGGGGGACTAATAGCACAGCAAGAGTGACTCTTGTTTCTGGGGTGCTGGTGTGGAATGCCTATAGGAGCAAGAGGATCTAAGGAGATGGCTGTTCTGTGCATGTGATGTGCTTGTGTCCAGCTGGAGGAAAAAGCTCTTTGAAGCCTCTGCTGCTTGCCCTTGCTTGAATTTCCCATAGGAAATCCACATTCCCCATAGCAACAGTGCCATAGCTCCAAGCATGCTGCTTCAAGGGCCAGGGTCTCATAGCTCATCGTAGCGTATGTTGGACTTTTCCCATGAGGGAATGTTCCTGCTACCAGGGCAGTGTGGCATTATCTTCCTGCTAATCATGATTTTGCTTTCGGATCTAGGAGAGCTGAGAATCACTGGTCTGCTGCCAAGCATCACAGTACCCGAGGGAGGGACTGCTCAGCTTCACTGTACAGTGATTGGCAACAATGTGAATATAAGGTGGTCAAGGTGAGTAAAAATGAGATAGAACTTCCCTTTCCTTCTCTTCCCAAGCCTCATCACTTACCCTTCAAATAATAATGCAGGACGCCTGCCAGGCAAAGGAGATAGACATGGTTCTCAGCCCCAACTAGCATCACTTACCCTTTCCTAAGCAACTTGGCTGTTACCCAAAAAAATCCTGAGCAAGATCCCTGTGAGGTGTATGGACGTCACCAAGTTCCAGCCAAATGAGGAAGAAAGCAGACAGTAAACTAAGTTTTCATAGAATTGAAAAGAACCCCATGCTGGAGAACTAGTGACATAACTCCCTAGCTTTTTGCTGTTGTAATCAGGAAGACCTTTAGCTGGTCTTCACAAAAGTCCCTCTTCCTAACCCTAGCAAACATTTTAGCCCCTACAATAACAGCAACTCTTCTCCCAGCTCCCTGCTGCAATATTTTCTCCCTCTACTGTCAAGTGGGGGCAAAGGAAATTTTAAAGTGTTTTAATAAAAGTAAAGGAAAAGCTGTGCTCTCTTCTCTTGATGTTTTTACAGTGAAACTCTGAGTTTGTGCAAGTGTTTGGTGGGGTTTTTTTCCTATTTGAAAATAATAATCGGTTCTATTTTGGGGCCTTCTTGCAAAGAATCAGAGAGATGGATTGGTAATTGCTTAAATCCCTTTACTTCAAGGAGTGGGACTGAAGTGGGCCATCTCACAAAGAGAGCTTTTCTTCCATACAAAAGTTTGATATTTGAATTAACAAAATGATGCAAGTCTCAGAGTCTGAATGAAGCCCTTTTCCGACAACCACACTTCATTTCCTCGGTAATTCGTAACTCAGGCAGTTTTTTGATGCTGGATGCAGAGTATTCCAGGAAGAACAGAACAGACACAATCTTGCTGGTATTTTAAACATATCTTTTTTTTTCAACAAACTTGTAAGGGGGAGGAAAGAGGGTGCATTGCTCACTACTCCATATGTTCCTCAAGCAATATGTGCTGCTATCAATGCCAGCCAAACAAACACTGCCAGACCACAACCTGGAGAGAGGGAAAGGCACCCTGGATTTTCTCTTAGTTCCTCAAGCCTCAAAAATGTGTAACAGTGGAATGACAATGTCTTTATCCAGGGCACACAGCTTGCTACATCCCACAGACTGTGGGCTAAGGATGCAGACTCATTCAGGCTTGTGTTACCACCCAGTTGTAGAGCCAGGTCATGGAAGAAGAATATTTCTTCTTCCTTTCTGCTGAATTTGTAAAAATTCACCCCTTTTACTGTGCATTGGTTCCCAGCGAGCACAGGGAGTTCCTTTATCCCCCATGGGTGGGAGCAGTCACACAAAATGTTTTTCGCCACAGGAACGGAGTCCCCATGCGAGCAGATGGCCACCACATCCACCTGTCCCAGGATGGAAGCCTCATGATAAGCAACGTCCAGGAGGCTGATGAGGGGTCCTACACGTGCAGCGCCTACAGCAGCAGCAGCTCCGTCAGTGCCAGCACGGAGGTGAAAGTGCTAAGGAGCAATCCGAGCAGTGAGTACAGCCTGGCCTCCCTGCTTCTCCTGGCATGGTGCTGCCTCTTGGCTGCTATTGTCGTGGAATCACAGAACCATTTGGGTTGGAAGGGGCCTTAAAGATCGTCTAGTTCCATCCCTCTGCCGTGGGCAGGGACACCTCCCACTAGAGACCAGGTTGCTCAAAGCCCCGTCCAACCCGGCCTTGGACACTTCCAGGGAGGGGGCTGCCACAACTTCTCTGGGCAACCTGTTCCAGTGCCTCACCACTCTCACAGAAAATATTTTTTTTCTAATATCTAATCTGTATGAGTCTGCCCATCATGTGTGCCCATCCACCACTGACCTCAGACTTTTGGGGGAGCAGCAGGAGTGTCTGGGTTGTCCTACCGGAGGAGCTCTGCCTTCCCTGGGCAGAAAAGCAGGGAAATGGAAGCGCCTCCCCTGCCCTGGGCACTGGGAGCCTAATTAACTTCCTGAGGCCAAAATGCCATAGTTGATTGACCAAAGAGTTGGCTGCAAGATTTGCATTTGGACTCCGAACACCACCCAGCTGGCCTTACACAGGGTGTAGAGTGGTCTCTCCTCAGGAGATGCTCCCCAGAAGTTGCATTTTCCTCCTGTGTCTCACCGGAGGTGTCGATTTTTCTCTCATCCTTGATGTCAGACTAAAAACAATCCCTTCAGAGCTGGTAGGGTGGAGAAAGCAGGAGCATGCTGCGTCTTTTGGGAGGGAAATAAGCCCCGGGGGCAGCTTATTTACAGCTGCTTCACCTTTTGCTTGGCTGCAGCTACTGCCAGTCATGTTGTGGACCTGAACAGAGAGTGCATGGACCAGCCCCACTTGGCCAACTGTGACCTGATCCTGCAAGCCCAGCTCTGCGGCAACGGGTACTACTCCAGCTTCTGCTGCGCCAGCTGCGCCCGCTACCAACCGCAGGCCAGCCCTCCCCAGCACCACGGGTGATGGGCCCTGGCACGGCCATGTTGGAAAGCACAGGTGACTGGTGACAAGACTGGAATTCCGAACTCTTGTCCTTTTACTGCATGAGGCTGTTCTGGGAGCTCTGCCCTGCTGGAAAGCTTGAGAGGGTGAATTGAATGGGTGTCATTGTTCAGAGGTGGGAGACCCACCACCCTCAAGTCTGTTTTCAACTCCTTTTTTCCCTGCCTTGTATGCCTTGCTGTAGCTAATCCATCTCTTCACTTAAGGGTAGTTGCTGTCATTTGCAGAATAAGATGATATTGGGAACTTAACGATGCTTTAGAGAAGGCAGATAACCATCATGAAAGAGGGAGGGAACAGTTCTTCACACAAGCAAGAGAGGAGTGCTCTTGAAAAAAATAATCTCTAAAGTGTTTGAAGATGGGCCTGAACTGTTTTAACCAAAGCACTGATGAGTGATGAATGTTTGTAATCCTGTGGAGTGCTCTCCATCTCAATGCAAAGGACTCTGGCCATGAGAAGCAGCTTGATGCATATAAAATGAGTGTTCTGTTCCTGTGAGACTACTAGCTCTAGGGATGCAGCTGTAATGTCACAATACTGTAGCTGTTATATTCAGGTAGACCTGAGACAAATTTCTGGTTGGGTCAGTTTGATTTCTACTGAACTGTAATCAGCTTTGGAGTGAAATGCAGAAGCAATGCTTCACAAAAACCTTAAGACAAAGCAGGATTCTTTTGGATGTTAGGGGTAATTTAAATGAATATACTAGTTCTGTTACCTGTTCTGAGATGCTGCAGTTTACTATCCCTCTCTCTGGGAAGGCTCAGCTGATATTTTTATATATTTTTATGAGCCCGAACTGCACTGTTGAATTTATTGCAAAGCTGGTCTTGGTGGTAGCCGAGTTTCAAATTGGGGAGGCGAATAATATAAATGTAGAAATACATGTAGAGGCATTTGACTTGCCAGAATAAACCTCCTAATGATCTGCTCTAGTCTCAGTTGTTAAACCTGGCTCTGCGTGTGGCCTGGGCTGATTCCTGCTGCTAAAACGAGCGAGGAGTCCCAGAGGCAGAGCAGCTGTAGCTGATGAGCATCCTTCGTTTCAAGACCAACACTGAGCGGCAGCGAGCATGTGTGTGAGGCTCTGAAAGAGAAAGTCTCAGGCATTAAGCTGAGGTAAGATTGTATCATGATGTGTTAAACCAGGAGAGGCCTTTAGGTGTCTTCAGTATCTCAAAATGAAATTATTTCTGAGCAAAAGTATTCTTTGCAGCCTCCATAGTGTTCTTTTATCCTAGCATCAGCCCTAACAGTCTCCCCCTTCCTCATTCCAAACTCCTTGCTGAGATGTGGATGGGTTAATCATATCAATGTCGACCGTTACCCATTCATTATTTGTATAGATGTAGATATAAGCTAGTAGACTGGTGTGTAGTGTTGATATTTTGGGTTGGGGGTATGGAAGATTGGCTATTTTTTCCCCCTTCTGTTATTTTAATTTAAGGCTTCTAAGGCAAGCAGCTAATTCAGGACTGTGCATACCACTCCTTTGGTTCAAAGGCAGCACTAATACATAGGTGTAAATCCCGAGGCTTGACAGCCTAAAGCTGGTTTAGATTCTAAATCCAGTAAATCAGATGCACCTAAAAATAAGGATTACTAACCTAGCGACTGCACTCTCTTCAGCACAGGTATGGCTTCAGGATTGGACACACTGCTTTAAGATGTGAACAAACTGGAAAAGTCTAGAAGCAATCCAGTAAAGGAGCAAGAGGTGACAGTCATGCAGCTCTTTGCGGGGGGTGGGTCTTTCTGTGGTCTGATACAGGTTTTGCTTGCTAGAGAAGACAAACACTTATTTTGCAGTTAAGACCCTTTAATTTGATTAGGAGGAAATAGTCTTCTGCTGTAATTCATGGTAGGTGTTAAAGTGTAAGGTTTGCAGTTGACATCATTGGGTATTTAAGATCGCTGAGATGGCCCTGAGGCACTTCTAATTGTGTTTGTACATAATTTTGCATTTACTGTCACAGAACAGCAATTTGGGTTGTGGGTTTTTTCCCCCCATGTATAGGATACTTTAGTACATAGTATGACTTTGCCCTTTGAGACCAGGGACTGATCACAGGCTCTGTAAATTCCAGTCTTGGTGAAGCCCTCTCAGCTCACATGTGGCACTGAGGGTAGTCACAGTTTGTGGACCTGCTCAGGAGCATGGTTAGATGTTGACAGTGGTTGTATTGGACCCTTTGTTCCCAGAACAAGCAGTCAGCTCTCTAATATCCCTCTCTACTCTGCCAAAGGCTCTATTTTTAGAATATTTAAATATTCCATGTAGTCAGCTTTCATTTAAGCCATGCGGTTACACAAGGTGTGCCCAGGGAGCGCTTTCTCAAGATGCACAAGAGCTGTAACAGCCACCAGTGTTGTGAGGGGCAGGACTGAAGGTGCTTTGGTTAAATCGGTGTTTATGCTGTCCTCTTTTCAGCCACAGAGCTGTGGTAGTAAGGATGGCAGTGGAAGACATGTGGTGCATTGCTTTATATGCCATCACTGTAACAGGAAACTGAAGAGTCTTTTATATTTCTTCTATTGACAAGCTGAGCTTTTCCCTCCATGTAGCACCACTTAACCGCCTGACTGTTTACATTCTTGATTTGCGAAGCAAGATGCTTGTTTTCTTCCCTAAACAATTAATTGTAGGAAGGTCATATCTCTTTTACTGCTATATCAAGGGAAGGGTGTAGCTATAACTGGGCTATTTTTGGCTGATCTTGGGCCAGTACTGTGACCAATATGGAGCTAACAGAATAAGCTGTATGTGCCTTCCTTTCCATTATAAATGTTTGCTTGCTTTTTGAAAGCTGAAAACCGACATTGGTACGAACTCAAAAACCATGGGGAGGGTTGGTCATTACTATTCATTGCATACTGAGAACAGGTAAGAAGCTGTACAGAAAAAGTCCCAGTTTTCTAGACCTCTGTCGCTGTGAGACTCACTGTACTTGCCTGGAAATGGAAACCGCTGGCAAGCACCAAGGCCAGGCCCGAACAAAGAGAGCATTTCTTCCCCTGTGGGTTACAAAGTCTGACTTTTCCTTGTGTCTAAACCGACGTGGTGCACATAAGAATGAAGTAAGAACCAGTCATCCTAACAGGGTAGACATCAGCTCCCTGGAAGAACAGAAGAGGAGTGAAAACAGTGTCTTCTCAGGTGGCTCTTAGGAGCTTCAGTCCTAAGAGGAGTAGGAGAAAAAACCCAAAGCATGTTTTTTCCTTTTTTCCCCTTTTTGAACATTAGTGTCTTTACATTTGTCTCTACTGTAAATACTCAGTGTTACCTTCTGACTTTGCATGACTATTTTCTGATGTTTTCAGCAAAGCTCTCCCTTTTTAGGCTTTAAATATTTATAGGTCACAAAGATATTTGTGAGCTCTGTCTTAAAGCTCAAGGTAACCTAACGTGGTGTACGTAATGAGAGGCGTTAAGATATCATTCTTAAGTTTCCAGGTTGGCAAGCAGGGCTCATCTACCTTCACCTAATAACAGAGAGCCAGGAGGGCAAGCACTGAAAGCTGAATAGGGGGAATGGGAAACAAGGCTTTCACAGCCACAGGTTCTACCACCAACATTTATTTCTGTTAAAGCAGATTATAAATCATCAGTACAAATATATAACTTACATTTGCTTGTAAGGCCAAAGTTTAAAAGTAAAGTTAAAATGAGATGGTTTTTCACAAGTCACCAGAGGCAGAACCTGGACCAGCTGCAGCCTTAACCACAAGGTTTCACAAGTCGGGGGGGGGGGGCGGGGTGGGGTAACCAAAAACCAAAGTTAAAAAACCTCTAAGATCTATTGACAGACAAACATAAAATGGTTTCCCAGGTAGCCCCAGGATGCAGATATGATTACAGTAAGTTGTCACAGTAGTGTTAGAACCAATAGATTAAGACAAAGAAACTGCAGCAGTACATGAAAGAAAAAAACCCATACTCTATATAATATGTAGCTTGATTCCCATAAAAACCAGTAAATTTTCCCCATGGTTTTCAAACCATGACAATACTGTTCTTTAATTTTATTTAAAACTACGATATAATGACTTAATTGGTTGTGATTGTTGTTGCAATATGCTACTTACAATGAACAGATACAAGAACAAGCTAGAGCCCCTTTTTCCACCCCCCCCAATATTACTTACAATAAGAATCAGAGATAAATCAATCTTATGTACAATTTCTTACATCCAACCCCCCCCTTTTTTTTTTAACCTTTGGCAAGATTACTTACAACTCATACAGCTTTTAATATCCAACTATTTAAAATATTCTAAATGCATAAAAATAAAGATTTTGGCTTTACTTTATTCTTTACATATAATATTCACTTTGTTACTCAAAATGGAAGCTCAGCTTTTTTTCCACAAACCTAGCTCGGCTTTTGCTAAGCAGGTGACAATCTCCCATCCATATCCACCCCCCCCAACCCAACCTCTTTTTTCCTGAGGAGGAATGTACAGGACTCACAGGGCAGCAGAAGGACATGAGTACAAAATCTGCCTTCCTTTCTGTGCGCTAACCGATGTTTCTGCAGAACAGGCTCTGGGACTGGGTGTCTTCCTTCGCTCTGTTTGACTTCCAGCTTTCCAAGTGAGGCAGGAATGCAGAGTGCGGTGGCTCCGGGATTTCTTTTAAGAACTGCACACTGAATTCTCTTTGTGTTTATATCCTCCCCCATCATTGCTTCCTCTTTCTAACCCCATTTTCATTTGAAGGGATCTTTGGGATTATCAAAAGCAAACTGATCAGAAACAGTTTCCCTCTGCTCCCTTTTTATCCCTCTATTCTAATGTACAATTTACCCACTCCCCCCCCCCCCCCTCCCCATCCCACCCACCCCCAGGGACTGCTTAAAGTTCAATCTCAAATGTCTTCTGTAAATCACTTGAGAAGGGGTTAGTTGGAGAGGGATTAGTGCGCTGCTTCGCCTTGCTCTCCAGTGCTGCCCACTGCGCTTCGAATGGGTCAACCTGGGGGGTGGCCGCGGCAGGCTGCTGCGAATGCTTGTCCTCTGCAGCCCCTTTCCCGCCGTCGACCCCGTTGAAAGCCGCAGAGCCGTTGTGCTGGGTGGGAGGATTGAAGAAAGGGCTGGTGGTCGCGCTGTTGCTTTCATACTGAGGAAACGTCTGCTGTTTGACCAGACTGGGCGACTGATGGGGGTGGGCTGCCGGAGCGTGGCTTGCGGTACCAAAGACATTGGCCACCATCTGGGAAGGCGTGATTCCAACCACGGGTACGCTCGGGGCTGTGTAGGTCATCCCGTTGGCCACGGCGTAGGGCTGAGGCGGAATAAACGCCGGCTGCATGGGCGGTACCACGCCCACTGGCACAGGCTGAGGCGCAATGAAAGTGCTGACTGGGAAGGCTTGTGCCGACTGGGAAGGTGCTGGAGGGGGCTGTAGGAGTGGCTGTGGGGCTGGGGCCGGGGCCAGGGTTGGAGTTGGCTGCTGTTGGGCTCTGACAGTCTTGGAGACCTCTTCCAACCAGCGGTCTGCCTCCGAGGGAGTACGTCTGTGATTTCCTTGGAAGAGACTTGGTGAGGCTGCACCCGAGGAGGTGCTGCTCCATTCTGTGGCTGGGAAGGTAAACATGGGGAAAAAGTCACAAGTGTTTCCACTCCTTGCCTTTTCATCAGTTAGAAAGGCTGGAGGATGTGCACAACAACAAACTGGCCTTCTCCCTTCATGGCTGAAAGACCGCTACCAACACGGGAAGAGTCTTTGTGCATCTACTGCACTGTTCTGTTAGAGAAGACATTGGTCAAGGAAGGGATAGAGAAAAGCTTCTTCACTAAAATGCAGCTTTTTTGTATCTTTTTTTCTTCAGAGCAGGCATCTGAGACTGCAGGGCATGCAGGAGAGCTGCTGCCCGCACTCAGAACAGACCTAGTCCAGAACCACTCATTCCTCTAACTGGAGAGTATCAGTTTTGGAGCGTACAGCTCAGGACTGGTGGACTGTTAGAGTACAAAGCTGTAAGAAACTGTTTTTTTTAAGACTTGCTTGTTTTCTAAATTAAGGTTTTACCCTCTAAAAGACAGTAATGTAATGGTACTGGGCATTCAAGACAACATTTATTTTTCTGTCCCATGCACACTGAAGTGTGAGTACTCTCTATGATATCCATGAATAGGCAGTATATCTAATCAAATTACTATATATGATGTGCAAACTGTACTTAATATAAGTCCTTTATATTATTCCTCCACCTCCGCTCACTCTCACCTTACTCTTTTCATACAAAACTTGGGCTGTTAACCTCTCAACAATGCTCAACACCTAAAATTTTACACTTTTCATCTATAAAACCAGCACTGATTTTTAACTCATTTATCTTCAATGATTAAATAAATAAATAAGTCACAATCATTTCCATTCCTCCCAGTTCTCAAACGATCTCCCCCCAGGCTGAATTCTGGTTTTCCCCTCTCCCTCCAGTTTCAAATTCTCTTTCCCTCCCATAGAGGGGTCTTGCCAAGTTTCCAATGTGATGAGAAAAGCAACCAGGAATGCTAGAGATGGCTCTGCTGCTCTTCTCAGGTTATTTGGTGTTTTGGAGAAGTGGAAAACCATTACTGGCTCGGGAGTCTTCAGTCAGCTTGATGTAGTTAAACACCTTCTGCAGATGAGTTTACTGTTGTTTTTTACAGTGGTAAATGCTGGAGGCAGAGCTTTTAGGGACTCTTGTGGGGGAAGACACTGGACTCTTACAAGGCCAAATAGAACCTACTGTTTCACTAGCAAAGGTTCTTGAATTTTTGAGTTGAGCTCACACCAGGAAATGGTGTCGGTTTGCTTGTAGCACGTGTCCATCTGGGTGATGGGCATTTAAAGTACCACCTGACATTGCATGTAACTACAGACAAGGCCTAGAGGGCCAGACCAAACTTCCTGAGCAGAAGAAATGAACGTCTAAAGCCATCAAGCAACCAGCTTAATCTCTCCTTACGTGCATTAGCGGAAAGAACTCACAAAAAATTATTTTGAGCATGCAAAGTTTCTTTCCCTTTTGTCCCCAAACACACACACTACTTCGTTACTTCCTATTTAAGCACTGGACTTTCTAAAATACTGCCAAAATAAGACTCGGTTCAGCTTATAGACCCACAACCAGTGAGTTCATCGCCTCCCTCCATCCACTCACGCGAAAGGCAACTACTTCCAGCTTTTGTTACTGTTCCTTCCACTTGCCATTAAGTGCCACTGACAGTTGTCTCAAGGGCTCAATTATGGTTTTTGATCCAAGTTCTCAGAGCAAGTGCACTGGCTCTACTTCCAGTCTTACCCGCAACCACGGCTGCAGCTCCAGTATTAGCAGCAGGAGCATGAGCCCAAGGATTGGTTTCACGAACGGGCATAGCCGTGGACACTACAGCAGCCTGGGATGGTTTAGCAGCAAGCACACAGAAGGCAGCGGCAGTGCCATTAACTAAAATGGGAGCAGACAACATCAGTGGAATTAATTCATGCAAAGCATGCACGTGACAGGAATATTAGTAGACCATGTCGTAACTACCAACATACAACAGTTTTAGACACTTCCACATGACAGCAGTTTGTGTAAATCCACCAAATCGGGCTGACAGTCGCTAAAGCTAGTGAATTCCATTTCGCCAAGCCAGCGCTTGTTCACAGAATTGTGGGATGGTGGATTTTTGTGTATTCGATGAGGCCTTAAGTCCTGATGACTGACTGAAGTTACATTTGTTGGGTTTTAAAGAGGAGATATGGCTCACCAGAAGTTACTGTGGGATTAATTTTAGATTCAGAAGAAGAACAGATTTTAGACGCAAAGTAACAATAACTACATTTAACACGGAGGGGTTCTTTTTTTCGCACAACTTGTATAAAAGCGTATCAGTGAAATGAAGATCAGCAGCTGCCATGAGCTCTACAGCTGGCATCTGTCCACAACCTGATCTAAGAGTCTGTGTGGAAAACAGTAATCTTGGTGGCACAAAAGCTCTTCCCTTGTGGGATTTGGTTCCCCTGACACACTTTTGGTGAGTTTTTTTCCACTTTAGAAGGCAGAATGTTAAAACAGCCATTATCTCAAAGCCAGTCGCTTTTACAGGTAACTATCGTGTGGTAGGTGTGTGAACTTTTTGTTAAAAACAAAACCACAAAAAGCTAAACAGACAAGATGAATAAAGCCGGACGCATTTCCCCAAAATACTGATAACAGGCTTTGCATAAGAAATTAAGACCACGTGTTACCGGAAAGCATTCGAGCCTCATCCAGCACAACCACGGGCACGCAGAGAAGTCACAAACCTTGGAAGGCAGGAGACTGTGGCGCAACTACTGTCACTGGTTTGGTCATGGGGGCCGAAGAGAAAGGATCTTCTGATGGTGTGCTGAAAGCACTGGTGATCTGAGAGCACAGGGCACTAATGCTGTCCGTTTCCCCTTCTACTTCGGGGACTAAAATGTAAACAAAACGCATTAAATTGGAAGTTTAAAGGATACAGAAACAGTTTACAAACACCAGCGTTGAGACTGAAAGGTAATTAGTTCCCTTATGTCCTAGATGTTTCTGCTAATGCTTTGCATGACAGCTTTTTTTTTTTAAAAAGAAAAAAAAAGTGTTTAAGAGCTGACCTGAAACAGAACATGACATAAGGATATTTTGTCACTAAGTCAAGAGGGTGCAGAGATCAATTTTCCAGATTTGAAGTCAGTTATTACTGCTTCTCTGTGTTAATGTAAGAGGATGTTCATTTCAGAAAATAAAAGGCTTTTCTATAGCTTTAGTAGAGATTTAAATCTTTCAGTATTAAAGTGCTAAACATATCAAAGATTTGGCACTCTGTGAAATGAAAATACTCATGATAGATTTAAGTGTTCCAACAACGTACTTCCCCAGTAACTAGATTAAGAAGTTTAAACGTGCTGACAGCAATGCACAGAGGCGAGTGAAGCCCAGAGTTAGAATGTTCATTGCTCCAGTTCAGCAGTAGCTGAAATCTCTAGCTCCTCTGGCAGAATCACAAAAAGCAAAAGCCGCATGCTCAAATAAAACGGGCACTCAGTTTTAAACCAAGTATCAGCATAATGTGGATAAAGTAACATCTGGAGTAAAACTGCCAACTTACCAGATGTTCTCATTATTCCTAATTGCACTGCTTTTCAAAAGTACTGGTCATCAGCCCTTCAGCGCACAGAACTGACACGAGCAGGCATAATTAAGCACAAATAATATAACAAAAGCAGATGTCTGAACACAATGTGCACCATATCTAAAATTCAGAGGGAGGCATGCCCGAAAACTGATTCCAAATACAGCACATGTGGTGAGACAGTAAGCAGCACTGGCAGTGACACACAGGAGAACATGCATTGGAAATGCTCTGAATGATGAAAAATTGAGATTGTAGTGTGCTCAGTGAGTATCACTAGTGAGCAGTGCACTATTACTGTAAAACTGAGTAAAACTGTAAAACTCGTGCTGGTCTTAAAGCATGGGTCACCAAATAAGGATTATAAGAGAAGTCAAGACACAATATTTTTGTTGGTTTTGCCTTTGCCACAGTAACTTTTACTTTAAAAGCTTAGAACCCTGAAGGTAGCTCTGTTGCCAAGTGAGAGTACAGCTGGCCTGCAGGATAACCTAGCTAAGCAGGTTCTAGGGCACTACGCAAGGGACTGAGCACCCTGGGAGTTTATGTAGGGATGAGTAGAAAACCCCACTGCCATCACGTGAAAACTCTACCATGTCACCGGTACAGCCAGCTTTACCACCTAAAAGAGTAAAGCTTCTTCTAATGCAAGGTGAAAAGCCATTTCCTTGCTCTCAAAAAGAAGAACTCAGACAGGCAGAAGGACAGACCTGCAGAAAAGCATCACGCGATCCCATGGCAGGGGAGGTAAAGGCCTTGACGGGTTTTGTCTCTCAGGATGCTCTGGCACTGAAGTGGAGGAACTGGTTCAGTGACTCAGAGGGAAGAGCCAGCACCCACTAATTCACCAACACCCATTCCTGGAGCACTTCAAGCTGTGCTCCAACATTTCAGATAGAACTGTTTGTGTTCTGCAAGCGAATATCGCATTTGAAATCCTCGCCCGTCCCCAAAGCAGCAGCTTTCTAATATTAGTGATGTTTGTTCATGAGAAATGATCCACGTGAGGCGGGAAGAAGGATTTATGAGAAAACAAGGAGTTGTTTGAAGCCACAGAGAAGGAAAGGAGGAAGAGGCAATTTAAGGTAATGTTTCATTGGAGCTGTTTGGTTTTACCTGAGTTTTTCATGGGGAAATCGGTCTTCCTTTGCACTGTTGAAGGCAGCTCATTTATTCGCAAAGACAGCTGGCGTTTAAAAGGAGACATCTTTTGGCTAAGGGCAGGAAAACCCCTGAAAGACCCTTGCCTGGCAAGCTGTTCTATAGGGGCGTGCCTCCGGGGAATAGCATGGGGATTGCTCATTTCTTTCTCCAGAGAGGCAGCAACTTCGGCAGTAGGAGAGGTTGGTGAGCCAGAAGAAGGGGCAGTATTGTTTGGCGCAGCACCTGGTGCTGCTGTTTTCGCTTCTGTTTCAACTGCTGGAGGAAATAGGATGAGGTTAGAAGAGTAAAGCAAAGTAGTGTTCAACTGCCTGCCCCTACTCCCATTAGTTTTGAAAGGAGAAACTGCAGAGATGTGCGTAACTAGCACTCTTCCAAACGAGTTTCTAATGCCACAGCAGAAAAATCATTTCTGTATACCTGCACCACGTCACTTTACATGCACTCAGTCTGCAAAGCGAAGCTTACTAAGGCTAGACTTCATAGAAATTACAGCCTTACGTATGTATTCTTGCCAGCTATCCCTGAGACCCCAGTTCTGGAAAGACTTGCAATTCCTTTACAAGCAGGACTGAGAAGCGTATCGCGTGTTTGAGACCTGTACTTTGCCTCACACAGAACTACAGCCAAAATTTTACTACAAACTGTATTAATAAAGTGTCTTAGGGTGGCAGCAGTGGGGAACGGAACCCAGCTCGAGGACATCCTTTGAAAAGACACCCACCCGGCCCTGCAGAATCAGCAGCAGTAGCCAAACAGATGGCACAAGCTTGGGCAGGCCAAAGGCAGCAGCGCAGCAGGACTTTGGGAGGTCAGGCTGCAGCTCCTCCAGGGAACACGTTACACACACAGCTCGTGAACGCAGCGGGAGAAGGGGAAATACCTCACCATCCCTGTGCAAAGTCTTACTTTACTGATATTGCCTTCCACATGTTTTAGGAAAAACAATGACTTTTGTTGTTGACACATCAACAGAGTAACTAGAAGTCCAGTAAAGAGAGGTGTCACACTAGAGATTTCTGAGAAGCTGGTAGGAGGAACTAATTATGTTGTCTTGCAAGCTTCAATAACCATGAGTTGCAGCTGCTCGTTCAAGTGAAACTTTTCTAATCAGTCTTTCTTGGAAAGGATTTCACACACCTTCATCGGGTCAAGACTTTGACTCATACCCTCAAGTAACAAAGGCCTTGTGTTTAAGCTTCATTTAGCACATTCTAAAACTAACGTATGGGAAGAAGCAGATGGATGATGAAAACGAAGATTAAAGTTTTGCAATCGAGCGGCAGCATAAAGCTTGTGGTGGAACCCTCTGAAACAGAAGGCCCCTGTAAAGAGGGCTATGAACAATATTCGTAATATTTTTGGTAGCTGTAGAACTCCACTACTGGCAATAAAACTTGTGCACCAAGTTCTACTTTCACTTGAATTTCAGAATGTTCTAAATGGTGCTTTACATGGCTGAGAAATAAAAACTAGCTCCTCTCAAACTAATTAAGTTTCTAGTTTTGAATGCAATTAACGGTGCAACGGTTACGTGTTTTATGGGGAGGGGATGTGGTTTGGTTTTTTTTAGAAAGGACACTGTGATGATCTGTTCTTCCCTCATGCAATATAAGTCTATACATACACTTTCTAACTTGCCTTAAAAAAAACCCACAAAAATACATTATTTTCTAAGAAAAGTGCGTATCATTTTCTGTTCATTTAGCTTTAGACTACAAAAATTTCTGGCAAATCTGTTATGATTTTTTTATCACATTTTTCTAATGAGGCCTTTTAGTATGATGCCTACGATGTTCTCTGCCACAAAGCGGGCTGACAACACAACGCAGGAGCAGCTTTCACACATGAAGCCACTTGTACTTTTTCTAGAGGAGAGGGGGGAAAAGGCGCTACAAGTAAACCTTGGGAGCATTTTTCATCTTGTGAAGTGACGAGCGCCTGGGAATACAATTTGTACACAGTAAGGCTCAGGAGAGGGAACATTGCAAGGGTGTTACACCTCAGTCCTTGCATGAGTTTTGCCCACCGTGGATGGTTGCTGAAGTCGCACTCCTGTACCTTTAGCATCCGGCGTCTGTCTCATAATTTCCTCTCTCTCGGCTTGTTCAGTAGCTGTAGTGACCCTGAATGACCCCTCCCTCGTGAATGTGGTTCTGCTGGCATCGAAGGTGGCAGTCACTCCGCACTCCTTCTCTCGCTTCTGCTTCCGCTCCAGGCACGCTGCAAACGCACAGCCCACGGCGTGACTCAACCTTTCCCCCTGGACGAGACAGCATTGCATCACACGGTAACCAGAACAGGAACACACGCGGGCTTCAAGCATCGCGAAGCGACAACCTGCCTTTACGAGTGGAATCTAATTATGGCATTAAAGAGAACCACAGTAATTGGCCACCTTTTGTACACCTCTAAAATTAAACCCAGTATATAAAGACTCCCAACTACTAAAGCACAAGCGGCGTTCAAGAAGGCCACCCAGAAATGAAAGAGATTTGTCAGATAATCGGTTTAGTTCGACTGCCGCTAAGATGCCAGCGCGATAACATGCTTGCCCTGATCCCTTGCCTCTGGATACATCTGTGCACAAAGCCATGCTAAGCAGGTATAAGTCCTGAAGGACAGATAAGTGCTATTCTCAGATGGAGAAAGTTTACAGAGGGCTCAGGGAGACACTACCGCGGCGTGCGAGGGTGAAAATTAAAAGCACGGTGGCGATCGCTTCCACCTCTGACTGGCTCTGACCAAATGCACAAGTTAGGATTAAGAATGCCTTCTGAAAAGCACTTCCAGTATTAACCAGGGAGGTCAAAAGGATCCACTATCCAATAACAGCAATAAGGAAAGGAAATTCAAGTCGGAGGAAGTCTGCAATCCAGCTGATACAGCGGCTGCAGTTGAGGCAGAGGCGCAATTGCTACCAGTAGCTCAACTCATCCATTATAATCAGTGGAGTGAATTGACCTGTTATTCACAGAGGGAAATAGAAACACTCCAGCTCTAATCTAAGTTTAACTGGAAATTTCCAACTCCATTGTTTCTCTTCAAAGAAAAATGATAAGTTGTCAAGTACAATTGCTCTGAACATGCAGCTATGCGAGGTTCACGCAATGAATTTGCATGAGGTTTCAAGTCCTTTGTAACAACATAGGTGGGATTCAACAAAAAGGAGAAAGAGGAGAAGGCCAGATCAGGGAGTTAAATCACTTAGGTCTACACAACAAGAGACTGACAGAGGTGACTTACTTTCAAACCTTCTACTGGAGAAATCTCTATCACTTAGAAGCAAACGGGACACTAATTTAATTCAGTTTAGCTCCATCCCTTAACATTCAGATGACTTTCCGTTCAAGATAACATTCGCATACAAGAGGCTGCATTCATAACCAGTCTGTATTTACTCACTATGGCTTTATCCTGGAAAAACTGGCATTGCTGTTTCAGTTTTTGGCTGTACACATATATCTTCTGTCTATTTTTAGAAGAGTAGTTCCCTTCTGCTAGAGATATCTGAGGCTGACTGCATTCCTGTTATACACATGCTGGGCACCGTTTCTCTCCACAAGACGACACCACGGAGGGACAGCAAATAATTCAGATAGAAAGAATTAGAACTAAAATAATTTTCAAGGACTAAATAATATTTTAGCTGAAGTCAAAACTTATTGCAGTATTCTATGCAGTTACTTTTCTCCCCGAGCGCAACTTCCAGCTAGAAGCTCGAAGAGCCGGACACACACCATATTAAACTTACCGTGTCCTTTACAGCCATGAAGCAGTGGCATATCCAGCGTCGCGTTGTGCCATCTCGACAGATGTACGAGAACGCCCGGTCAAAGTTCCTGTCTGGTGCGCAGAAAGAAACCTTCTCTATTGTCTGATCAACTATAAGATCCTAGAGGGAAAAAAATCCCCCCCCCCAATAAAAGAAACGTGAGAAAATACAGAAAAACACTTGACCAAGTCATTTCAGTGTTAGCTGCAAGAAGATGAGTTACAGTAGAAAGATGATAAGCTGATGTGGCGATAATCATCTGTTAGTGAACTCACCATTCAGAATATCTCCTCTCAGTATGAAAAAAAAAAAGGACAGATGACATTATTTCCCACCAGCCACCTTTAGTAAAAGTGTGCCAAGGCACCACTCAAGTATTTAAGGACACAAAACCATTCCTAAGATCTCTCTTCTAGACTACAGAGCTCACATTTCTGTTTTATTTTATTTTTACAGCATCTCCAGTAGTCTTGCGATCAAAAAAAGAAAAAAAAAATCTTTACTGTGGTTAAAACACAATGCTGAAACTTCTGGGAGAGGTCTGCAAGTGTGAAAAGGTCTAAGAGCTGGCACATGAAAAGCAAAAGCTGACCTGCAGGGATGCAATGGAAAAGCACCAGCAGCACTGGTAGCATCAGACACCCCGATTTGTTCCCAAAGATCGATGGGAGAAGGGTTTCTAAAAATGAGGTAGTATAGTTTGAGAACTGTGCCATCTTCTTTTTTCTCTTTTTTTTTTCCCCTCAATACTTTTTCCAAAATTGTTTCTTCTGGCTCGTGGTTGGCACTTGGCACCTGTGCTAATGCATTCAACCACCAGGAGGCAATAGTATATGCTCTTTTTAAGTCCTCTACTTTTAATTACCTCCAGGGTCTGCACAGTTTATTAAAATTCCATTGTAAAAGATTAAATATATGCAGAAACATTTTGAAAAATAATGCACATATTATTTTTAAAGGAGGCAATCATCAGACTGAATTCACCTACATGAGTTTAGTTTTATTAGAAACTAATTCTTAAGAGACAATAACTATAGCACTGGTGACCCGCACCCTGGAGAAGTCTAACCACAGAGCACGTATCCGATGGGCAGCTGTACCGTGGGAAGACACGAGCTATCTCTGCCTGCTTCCCAGTATTGACTTGCAGAAATCATCTTTTAGGTTGACAAAGTAAGGGTTAAATGACACGAACCTAAAGCAAATTAATTTCCAATTGTTCTGATAGCCACTCCCTTTTAAAAATACCAGTATGCTTAGAGGCAAGCCTAAAGCTCTCATTTCTAACTGCCTGCATCTAGATAAAACCAAGAATTGTTTGCTATTGCACACAGGCCCCTCGGTGGTACGTATTGTGCTATTTCACAATAATAATAAAAAAAAAGTAAAGCAATCTAGAAGAATGCCATGAATACATTCCTTTTCCACTTCAGACCAACAGCTTAGATATTAAAAGTTACCAAATTTGATGCTCAGTTACTGCTTAGCCTGGGTCTGAAGGTATAAACCCCCCTATTTCATTTACTCTCTGCACTGCCATTTTTGGAAGCTGGCTCTTGTTCATTCTGACCCACTGTAGGATTTGCACGCTCTGAAAATTACAGTGATTAACGTGAGTTTGCCAATGTATTACTATTACAGCCTTCTGCAGTGGTGCAGAACAAAGTCAGGGGACTCTTCAAGTTCAACGTCAACAGAACTTCGCAGGAAAGAAATGGTTCTTCCAGTAAACGCAACAAAAATATTCCAAGCTTGTGCTACCTGTCACATTTTATGAAATATGTCTTGAGAGTAGAGTGGAATTAACTGGAGAAAAAAAATTAGCACACATACATATGTTTACAAAGCAAGAAATAATTAAACTTCAGTCTTCCTTTCAAATACCAGCATTTGCATCAACATAAAGATTGGCATCCATTTAAAGTTACAGCACACACGTCATTATAGAGAGATTTTAAATTTTTGTCCAGGAAATCTAACCTTTGTTTTCTCATCCACAACTCTGAGTCCATCTGCCGAAACCCACAGGACCGCTTTAACGGCTTTCTTCCCAGACTTTGGAAAAGAAGTAAAAAAAAAAAAAAGAAAGAAAAAATCCAACAGTTTTATGTCAGCATCACCAGAGTGTCACCCACTTCCCCTTTCCAAGAACCATAACGTTAAGTGTAGATGAAGTCCGCTGTCAGTAAGGTGCCCAAAGCCAGATACTCAATCCAAGTTGCAAAACATTCAGAAAACCAAGCCAAAGCCAGTATTTCAGAAACAGCGCATTGTGGGGACAGGGGAGGGCACAGGACAGGTGGAAGCAAAATATAAGGTGTACATCCACTGACAGGAAAGAATTCAAGACTGACCAAGTGGGTGAAGAATTCCACTAAAGAGTCAGAAGACATTATTTCATAAGGAGTTACACCACAGGTAGCTTCTTTAGCGCAAGTTTCAACACAGGAAGACCCTTACCTCGTATTTCCACCAGCCCTACCCTCTGCCCCAAGGGTCATGTGGCAGAATCACGGCATCATCTTGAACCCGTGTCAAAAGCACCCAAAAATCATCAGCTACTGTGCTACAAGCTTAATGCCCAGATCGACCATCCAAACACATTTCGCTCACTTTTCCTAAGAGCTAAAATGTCACCTCGTGGAATAGAGGTAGGGGAAAAAAAAAAAAAAAGAAGAAAGAATGATTTCTGAACCCTTCGGTGTGTATCTTGACGAAGCGATGGTGTGCGGCTGGCGGAGGAGCCGTCTGGCTGCCAGCCAAGATCTGACTGTGGGAACTTTCGGCTCCCGCAAAGCAAAGGTCAGTAAAAGCGGGAAACACAGGAAGGCTTCAGGAGGCAGTTAAACTACGGGTTCTTTCTCGACTGTTTAACTTTTTAAGGGAAAGTTACAGAAAGCAGCATAAACACTTGACACAATATTCTTCTGACACCAATTCATTAAGCACAAAATAGGTAGAAGATGTCAATGTAATTTTACTGGTTGCTACAGAGAACTATTACTAGAGAAATAATCTTTTTTTTTTTGTGAAGTGTTACTTCAACTCACCAGCCATGCGCTTTAAGTCAGCTAATAAAATGCTCTCCCCATAATGTTTTTTGAAGCGCTAGGTTTACATGAGTTGTGGCTGCTAACGGCACCAACCACAGACCATTGCAGGGAGCAAAGAGAGCAACAACAAAGAAAGAGTAAGGGGTATCAGCTGGCAGCTTAATGCAAGAATCGCAATGAATTTTTTATTTTTTATTTAATATTTCATTGCAGATGTATATAATTTATATTCATATGGCAAGTAATGGAGTAAGGACACATTCTGGCATAAGCTACCACATGTTCCAAGTCTGCAACAGCGATTATAACGCTGTAAGGATGAAATATCTTGGAGCGAAAAGTCTCCTGTTAGATCACATCGGTTTCACTCTCAGGGAAAGCATCAAGTGTGAAGAAAATGGGCCTGGCAGAACTTCTGGTTTTTTTGGGGGAGGAACTATCTGTCCCAATTTTGGAAGCAGCAATGACACCTCTAAGCATTTTCAAAAAGCTTGGTGAGAGCCGAGAATGGTTTGTATGGAAGAGTGATTAAAAGAGAAAAAATAAGCACAGTGTGACAGCAAGCTACGGACCAGTGCTTGCAGAAGCAAGTTTCTAAATGTCCATCCAGCCTGCTGGATATCCCCCAAGAAGGTTTAAAGTAAAACTGCTGGATTCTGCAATGCCTGACAGAAAGAGTACAATTCACAAAAGTAGATGGTACACATGATGGTAAATTTAAGTACTAGAAAACATTGCAGTACTTAAATGCCACTTCTAATTTTTGGTCTTAAAAGACGTTATATACTGACACCCACAAAAATATAGTTTATTTTTGCAATGCTTAGCTAGCTTCCACAGCCTAAAAGTCCTTATTAATCCCCCAAACAAATGGTTTGTAGAGGTCTGTCTTCTTTAAAACTCCTGTTTTCAAAAAGGAGGACCAGTTTCTTGTAAACCGTTAATAGTTTTAAAATCTTTAGTTCAAGCAAATACAATCAAGACAAGACAATGCCTGCAGGTAACTGTTTGGTTTAGATTACCATCATTAGAAATGGAGATACGTGTCTTTCCTCAGCAAACAAAAAAATCCTTGTTTCTGCAGAAATAGTGAACAGCTCCTGAAGTTTGTATTAGGGTCAAGTCAGCTGGGTACCTTATAAAGCAGTACTGAGCTTGAGCAAAGCTACTCCCCACCTGCTATTTTACCAAATGAAGATTTAAAAATAGTAAAAGCAGGGAACTCTGTTCCTCAGAATAAAACATAAAGGGCTGAAGGGCTAAATCCTCCTCTCCCACCACTGGAAACATAAAGACAAACAAACATGGGTTTGCTACACCCAGAGAAAAACAAAACACACCTTTATTTCCCAGTTCCTTCTTCTAGATTTATGGTGGGTGCAGCAGTTAAGAAGAGGTAGGTCCTTACAGTCTGTATCCCAAACCCACAGCAACCACTGTTGGGCAACATCTGATCTCCCCATCTACTGAATCAGGTCCTGCACTTGGGTCATAACAACCCCAGGGAGGTGTGCAGACTTGGCCATGTGGGGTTGGAAGACTGCACGTTGGAAAAGGACCTGGGGGTGCTGGCTGATAGCTGGCTGAACACGAGCCAGCAGTGGTCCAAGGTGGTCAAGACGGTCAACAGCCTCCTGGCTTGTATTAGGAATGGTGTGGCCAGCGGAACCAGAGCAGTGATTGTCCCCCTGTACTCAGTACTGGTTAGGCTGCACCTTGAGTACCACGTGCAGTTCTGGGCCCCTCACTACAAGAAGGACATGGAGGTGCTGGAGTGTGTCCAGAAGAGGGCAATAAGGCTCATGAAGGGTCTGGAACACAAGTTCTGTGAGGAGCGGCTGAAGGAACTGGGATTGTTAAGCCTTGAGAAAAGGAGGCTGAAGGGAGACCTTATAGCTCTCTACAACTACCCCAAAGGGAGTTGGAGAGCCGAAGGGGTCAGCCTTTTCTCCTTAGTAGCTAGTGACAGGACTAGAGGAAAGAGCTGCAAGTTGTGCTAGGGGAGGTTTAGGCAGGATATTAGGAGGAAGTTCTTCACTGAAAGGATCCTGCTCTGGCAGGGGGGTTGGACTAGATGATCTTTGAGGTCCCTTCCAACCTCTAACATTCTGTGATTCTGTGACCATTGGGCATTGGAATAGGCTGCCCAGCACAGTGCTGGATTCACCATCCTTGTGGGTATTTAACCAACATGTTGAGCTGATGCTTAGGGACATGGTTTAGTGGTGACCTGGCAGGGCTAGGTTAATGGTTGAAATCGATCTTAAAGGTCTCTTCCAACCAAAGAGATTCTGTGATTCTCCACTTATCCATGCCTACAACTGATGTGTGAAGAAACGTACTGCTCCAAATCCATTTATGCTGGATGTACAAATCAAAGTACTACTACATTACGGGTAGGATATTGCCAAGTATATCGTAATCACCAAGTAGATACAAGCACTTGCACACGTGGCACACACCGGACAAAGATCAGTTTGGATGCAAGATGCTGTGTGGGAAGTGAATTCCAGTGCAGGAACCAGCTCTTGCAATAAATACTGAAAGGTGTAAGTGATTCCAAACAAAAGCATGTAAATGGCCAATATCCACTGGAACAGTGTGGTCTTAAATGCTGCTGCTGAGGGACTCATGTAGACATCCCTATCAGTAGCCTGTCTTCATATTCAAGAGCTTTGGGATGACAGCACTGCTCGAGGAGAGCCACGTGGGCACCGGCTCCTGGGAGCCTGACCCATCAGCACTGAGTCAGCCCTGACAGAAACCTCGCTGCTCAGCACTTCTTAGAAGGTCAGTAATCAGCCTCAATATTCGTTATCTGGGCTGATTTCAGAGTCCTCCGAGGTCTCCAGGAGAGCGGGCGAGGTACCCGTCCTGACAGCTGATGAAGCCAGGAGACAAAGCAGGACCCCTGTGGGCTGGAGATGAGGGAAACCTCTCCAATGAGCTGGCAATGCCCTAGAGATGGGCATCCAGCAAAGAAAATCGAGCAAATTAATTGGATTAAATAAAAAAATGCACATTTCCTAATCAACAGTGTGGGTCGTGACAATTTACCTGTTAAAAGTAATAGGAACAGGGAGATAAGTAGGAGCTGTATTGCAAGGTGCAAAATAAAGTTTTAAGGATCCCAGAGCAGAATCAAAGTCGCCCAATAACACATTTTTTAAATACTTGTACATTGTTTCTAGTCTTTTTGCCTATTTTATTCTGTCCTGAGACTTACAAACAGCTGAAAGATGTATCTGGAGTCTGAGGTATATATAAAGAAAATCTTTCATTTCAGACTCGGTATAAAACATTGCACAATGAGAAATAATTGTGCTCAGTGGAAGCACAACATGAGAAAGATCACCCAGTCTGTACTGCTGTTCATCACAACAGAAAAGCTTTAGTTTTAAAACACTGAGAGCTGCCTAAAAAAGGCAGGCAATTTGGTCACATTGCATATGCCACACAAAATAAATCTGCAGAAGCCTAACAGAGCTATCGACAGACATCTCATTTTTATTGAAAGTTGAAAATATTTTCAACATTTCTGGACACAAACCTGCCAGATTTACCTTTTAGGGGGAGAAAAATACAGACAGGGAAAGCAGCAAACCCGTTTAGACTGACTTTTTGAAAGCTGCTGGCGTGTTTTAAGCAGCTCTGCAGTTTGGGATATTATATTAATCCCAAGGCAAGTCCTCTGCGGAGAAATTAGAGATGAGACAGCCAAAAGATAGAGTTATTAGTATTTCTCAATTATTAATAAGGGACCAGCTGTCCCTTCTTTTGCAGTTTTACCATGGATTTAGGCTCCCTGTACAGGCCAAAGCTGCAACAAAGGCAGGGCCGCCCGGCTGCAGTGGCGATACCTAAACATCATGGATCCAAGTGGTTTCCGTGGTATTTAATGAAACTTCACAGGCTGAAGCAGAAGTAGATCCCTCTTTAGCAACAAATTATTATAATAAAAGACAAAGTGATTCTACAAGGCTGTGGTAAAGTTGCAGACTTGTTAAAAAACGCAATGAAAATTTAACAGGGGAGCTTGCGTGTTTAATAGATAATTTAAAAAGTCAAAGACAGATTTTTAAGTGCTATGCAAATATCTGTCCTTTTACATCTTTGCTTTCTTATGCACCCTAACATAAGTTAATGCCAACAAGCAGAAAGAAAACTACAATAACCGATCAGGTTAAGGCGGGGTTTTTTTCTGTTTGTTTAAAACAAATTGTAAGTAGCGTTTAGCATTTTTGGTTGTAAAGCAAATGGCATGTCTTGACTTCAGTCATCCTAGATTCCAGCTCTGAAATTTCATTTGTGCACAGGATTGAGCTGATTAATCTGACAGATCTCCCACTTATGGTATTTTGACCCTAAAATAAAAAGAATAAAGAAAAAAAAGAAAAAGAAAAAAAGAAGAGAGCTTCTTGGTTCACAGCCACTACAGTTTAGATGTACACATTCCCAGAGCATAGAAAGAAACCTGAATTGGGGAAACAGCTGTCCCCATGTGACATGCATCAGTATCTGAGTGAAAGGTGAAAAGGCAGCAGCTGAAAAAAAATTATTTACTCCCCAAGCAAATCCAAAACAGATTCATGACCAGAGAACAATCTGCTCTAAAAGACTTCTATAGGTATGGAAATTTCTAGAGATACATTTTATAATAAGACACTTCAGAAGCTGTATCTTAGATTATCTCCCTATGAAACCTAAATTAAAATGTTTTACGGGAACTTTAAACACAGAGGTAGGGAAGAGATGAGAGGTAAAAGTGAGAGAGCTCTAAAACCCCCCAAGCCGTGAGTACAGCACGTTCTTAATAAAGACTGAGTTGCCTCCTTTCGCGTCTAAAGACGCCGTCCTCGTGAAAAGAAGAGTCAACGATAGAAACGGTGAATTTTTCAGTTATAGAGTTGAGTTGCAACTAGAAAAACATAGCAGGTAAAGTGCCTGGCCTCTTCTTCATAGACCTTTGAACTGTGCTCAGCAAAGGAAGGCTGGAGAGCCGGCCCGCGCAGGCACCCTGCTCGCTCCCAGCGCTGACACCGGCGGGTCGGTTCATGGTGCCCAGGCGCCGATCATGAAGCACGTACAAGGCAGAGACCCCAACTGTTCTGTAGCTATTTGCCTAGGTGACGTAGGCTGGCACAAGTTTAAGGGTTTAAAAGGAAAATTCTTTTTTTTTTTTTCCAGGAAGACCAAATCACTTCAGAACTCTGCATTTCCGATACAGTCCATGCTGGTTTCAGTTTGTATTTCAGGTTGCTTTTTTAAACCGTGTTCTTTGTTTGATCAACACATTTCCAAGTCTGTTTTAGAAGCAAATATTCTGCAATGGATTAGGGGACTCTCAAACATCCTGATTTCATGGCAGTGCTATACCAGGGATGTAACTCCTTATAGTGCAAGCACAAACAAGGCATTAAACTTACTTTTCCAAAGAAGCCTTTGAAGAACTTCCTTTCCTGGAGGAACAGGGGGGACAAGTCGAGCGCTATTACTGTAGGTAGCTAAAATGTCCCAGGGTTTCAAACCAACAAGCACACACAAGAATAGGGTTTGGAGGGAAAGGAAGGGGTTTTTAGAGTTATCCATGAGAAGGTGCGACAGGCAAACGTGAAAATAATCCCATGAAAATGCAGATCAAAGGGCACACACACAATTCTAATAAGCTATTGCCCTGAAATTGGTGGAAAGAAGAGAACCTCAGCCCCAATTTCATGCAAAGTGGTTATTTTAGTTTCACTCTCCCTTGTTTAGTCCCTTTTAGTTAGGTTATGAACCAAACCTGGCAGCAGACATGGTGGTTAAATAATTAAAGTACTGTACAGTGGGCTCTTGTGAAATGCGAAGGTCTAACTCCAGAATTACGGTCAAGTTTGCCCTGTATTGATCACTCTTTCCCAAAGCAAATGCTCTGCAAGCTGGAAAAGCAGATATGGTTGGCATAAAGCAGGCTTAACACTGCTTCATTTTATTTCGTTTATTTGGTTTTTTGGTTTACGTGCTACTCGTAGACTTCACATCTAATGCAGCCCCCTCTGAACAGCCAGGGATTTCACCCAACCTTTTAGTACAACTAAATCACAAATGAGATCCCTTCCTCTCTCACTCCCTTGGAAGCTTTCCAAGGCTTTACATAATATTTAAAACAAATACTAGATATCCATTCTACAACTCTGAACTGATAGGCTGAACAAGACCCTTTAGAGTCAGCTCAGACAGGGACAGACAAGTGCAAAGATACCAAGAGCTGGATTACAACTCCCTTAAATTCTTCAGCCTGGAAGGGATTATTACCAGTTTTGCCCAACTCGAAGGAAAAGGCAAAGGCAAAGATCTTAAGCATCTTTGCACGCGGTTCAGTTTACTGGCTTTATTTTGCTACCAGACTGCAAAAAGAAAATTGCAAGGTCTGGCCCAATCTCCCGAGAGCTCACTTCAGGTCTGGTGCTCTGGGAGCACAGCCACACGCTGCTCTGCGTCTCAGAGAAGGTGGCACGAGGTGTATCGGGGTTCCCAATCTTTCCTCTCTTTCCAAATTGTGTCACTTTCAAGAAAGCCATGGAATAGCAGTAACGGGAAGGAGGTGGAGAACTGCAGATGAGACGGAGAGTATCTCTGTGACAGCCCCTGAACCCAAACTAACGCACTGCAATTCCAACCTGTTGGTCGCTGATAATGACACGAAAAATGGTCTTACAAATATCCTGAGGCGGTGTCTGGAGAACTGATTGATAAACAATGTTATATGTAAGACAAAGCTCTGGTTCTGACGCAAGCCAACGAAAGCCAGGAAGCACAAAGCTTAGGGAGGGAGTCTCAACCTCAACTTTGCATTTCCTGGCGGCCGTGGCTGCGTGCCTCTGCCCAACGTCCTTCCACGGGGCTTTTTGCTGAGTATCCGTAACGTATTTGTGTCAGCTCAGACACTGTGTAAGTAACATATAAAGTTCAGTCAGCTGAAAAGCTTACCAATTTTTAGAGGCAGGAACAGTTATGTATTTGGACAGGATATGCTGAACACTAGGAGGGGAACTAATGGATTAATCAGAGTGTTGCACACATAATGAGAAGGGGTTGGATGCTGCTGCCAAGTTGAGCAATGACTGTTGCATTACACTAAATAAGAGCTTTTTAAAGATAGCGAAAGCTAAAGAGATTCACCAGAAGCTACCTCATTTTTATGTGATGGTTAATTTTGCTCTCAGCAAAATGCTTGTTAAATAACATTATTTTTTTTAATAAACTAGACAAGGTTAATGGAAAAGGCATCATGCAAAATGGGCTTTAAACAACACTAAGTTAATGTAGTTTAGAGATAACTAATGCATGTTGTAAAGTATTAAATTATGTCTCTTTACCTGCTAAAACAAGAACATACATTAAAACAAATGCATCATTTAAAAACAAAAAGTGGCAAGTTAGAAACCAATACTACACGCTAGAGCTGACTTAAAATCAAAATGTGACATGAGAGAGTATACAAATTTTGTCTTTATACGCTGTTCCCGCACCGTAGTCAAATAGACTTACAGGGCCCTTACAAAGTTATTCTGCAGTTTGCACTAACTATTTTAAACTCAGTGAAATGGTTCTGAAGAAGCCATTTGGAGCTTAGAGTCCAAATACACAGACCCTACTAGATATGAAATGCACACACAGTTAGTAAAGTTTCTCTACTGAGAGAACAACGTGAGCTCCATCGGTAATATCCTACTAAGGGAAAAACGCGAGCTCTGTTGGTAACAAACCTGTGTTAATACCAGACTGAGAGCTGAGAACACGGGTTTCTGATCTATTAATGAGACTGTCACTTTATCAGACAGAAAATGAAGACAATTTTGTCTTCATTCATTCTAAACAATATAAACTGCACATTTTAGGATTGTTGGTGGGCAATTTCAGGGCTATAAAACTGTAAAACCAGAATACAGTATAGATGATGGATTCTCTAGCTAAAAGTGGCTTCTTTTACTCAGCTGTCAATTAAACAACACCTGAATAAAATGCTCACCATCATCTGGTTTCAAGTTCTGCAAGATGCAATGCTCAAAAACAATTACACCACATTAAACAAGCAGGTAATGAAAAAAAAACCAAACACCACCACAACTTGAAACTCTCTTTTCCCACAATAAAGAGGCAGAAAGATTTGTTTCCATCTTTTCTTTCAAAAAGCAGAGCAGAAATTAAGCTATTCCTAAACCCAAGATTAATACTGTCCTATATTCTTCTTGACAAATCCCATAAAGTGTTTTAAAATCTATTAGTCAACCCTAAAAAAGAACAGGTTTCAGGCCTCCAAATGAATTGAGAACTGGTGGAGAACAAGAATTGAGAGAGGGGAAAAAGGTAATCTATTAAAATAAGGAGACAGAACCTGATTTTCAGAAGCTATAAAGCAAGTATTTCAACAGTTCTGTCTGATTTTTGACTGGATTTAGAAAACCTCCACCTTACTCACAGAGAAAACATTAAAGATTAAAATTGGCCACATACGTTTCAATGTAATTTAACTGTATGAGAAGTCAAGTCCAATTTCCCTTAAGCCAGTCTTTCAGTTTGAGTGCTGCAGCTCAAACCTGTAATTCTTTCAAGACCAAGAGAAAGCCCATCAGAATAACCAAGTACTGTGAAAGGAAGCGACTACCAAAAGAACAGACTGTTTTCTTATCACATTCCTGGCGTGCTGAAACATCATCCAGCCATTTGGCTTTCACTAATTAAGAGAGCGTACTGTACAGAAAAGAGCTTTCACTAATTAGCAGAGTCCTAAAGAAACACCCCCAGTTTAAGACTGATGTGCTGGGGCTGGGGGTCGAATCGCAGTGAACTGCTCCGAATGAACCTTGGATCTGATGGAGTCGAGAAACTAAAGGGGACAAAGTGGTTTTGTCAATCTGAGTGCTCCTCTTGGGGCCCAAAGGGAATCCCACCGCTGCTTCTCAACTTCCAGCACTGAAGAGAAAGGAGACAATGCAAACGGCAGCCCTGAGAGACGTGCGCTTGCCTCCAATCTATATAGAGACATCAACAACTTCAAACGGCAGAAGAAATCAAAGTTCTCTGAAGAAAAACATTCAGTTTATGAAAGCAGGTACATGGATGCCGTTCACAATTTGGAATAGTGACATAGCACAGAATAGGGAAATGAAATTATTTACTTCCAGAGAACGAACTTTCAAAGTTGGATATCTGACACATGAATCAAGAATTCAGGTGATCAAGAATCACAATCCTGGAGTTATTGAGATTGCAGAAGAAACTGAGTGCTATGCTTTCACTGTGTCTCATTATTTATAAGCTTAGCTACACTTAACTGGCTTGTTGGACTTAAAGTTTGTAAAAAAAAGTCACAGAACAACTGCTTCACAACATAGTTCCCGAGGGAAGAGAACGAGAGAAGCTACATGAAGTAGATCATAGAACCACAGAACGACACTGCAGTGTTATTTGGTGTGCTAACAGAAAGTATTCTGACAGAACAAAAACGGATGCAATTCATTATGTGGGCAGTACTTGCACTTCTAGCTACGTAAATTAAACCCACAGAATAAAAGAAACTCATTTATATTTTGTGCAGCCCTTTTTGATAAAAATCGATCACCAATCACTGTTGCACTGAATGGGAACAGATGGGATGCAGCTTTAACAGGTTGCTATACATTAGCCGAGAGAGAAAAGAATGAAAAGACTTGATTTTAATCAGAACACTAAACCAATTCAAAAACTTCATGGCACAACAGAAGGCAGAAAAGATAACCTATGATCCTCTGCTGTGTGCTAGGATGGAAGGGGAGAACAGGTTCATGTGGAAGCCATCTCAGTTCTTACGTGGGGTGAGGAAAAAAAAAAGGGATGTCCAACAGCAGGTACCTTAAGTCAGCAAAGGTGCAGCTGAAGTGTTTCATGTACTTCCAGTACTTTTGTGGAGCTGCAAGGATACAAGAGTTTCTTCCGCTAAAGGCATCACTGAAGAATGCACATAGCTAAGACACAAGAGAAGCGATGAAAAGGATCTATTCAAACTTTGAATTTCAATGTCCTATCTCCTGCTCTCTTAAACGCTGTTTCAGGCAAAGTTCCTCGATAGGCTGGTCGCTGCCTTTCTGGAGTTTGCTATTTCCGCAGGATTTTGTGACATTACTACTGCAGGAAAGAGATGACAAGACCTCTTCAAACGAGCCAGAGGAATACAAAGAGCTTTGAACGAGTGCCATTTCCAGGAGCAAACGTTCACAGAAGCCAAACTAAGAGCAGCCCGCTTCATGACAAATCAGAATTAGGCAGCCTTCAGGCCACTTGCAGCAGATGCAAGCCAGATTATTTCATGCATGACTACAATGTTGCAGTGCATTAGAAGAAAAGCAGCCTGAATCAAGTAATATTTTGTAAAATAACAGGGAATTAAGTCACTATTAAAGTGGCAGGCAACAGAAGGAGAGAGAGGGGGAGAGGAAAAGAGAGAGAGGGAGAAAGAACTGTTAAAATACAATGGTTGATGTCCCATGTGGGTCCCAACTTAGCCTGAAAGGTCACAGAGGATTTTTACACATTTGCTTTGCAAATAGTTTCTGCGAGCAGAAAGAACAGTTGTAACTCTCTCCCTCTCATCGTCAGATTAGCACGTCCCCCTCACCGCGGCAGCGCTCTCAAAAACCGGCCAACTGTTCTCCTAACATGGGTCACAAGTTCAGCCTTTCGCCGGGACGCCGCTGCCGCTGCGCGGAGCTCCTCCAGCCACACTCCCAGCCCCAAAGCCAACTCTCTCCACGAAACAAATATACATACAGATTTCAGTCTCTTCACCGCATCTTCGCAGATGTGCATCCCTCTGGACTCATCCACCTCAACGTGTCCCAGGTACTGCAGGAAAGAGAGGAGGGGGAGAAAAGCTTAACGGCAGCTCCTCAAAACTCCCTGGGTTTAAAAACCTCGATCTCTGAATTCATCCCGGCACAGCTGAGGCGACAGCCACGAACAGCACTTTGCAGCCTTCTTTTGAGGCCTAGGTTTGGAGGCTTGACTTTGCTTTTATATGGGGCACCAGCACCAGCAGAAAAGTATCATACATACATCTAGATATTGAGGGAAAAACAGAATTTCCTTACCTGGTGGGGGAAAAAAAATTGAAAAAGCAGAACAGTATTTTCCTGTTTACTCAGTATGAGCTTTAGTCTCTTTCTTTTTGCTGGCATAGCATGAAAACCGTAAGTACCACAGAGATGCTTGTGAATAAATAATTTTTAAATAATGATAAATATGTTCAGTATCAAAAAATGAATTACACTACACAGTAAGGTAACCAAACATACTTGGATGTTATATGCAAATACAAGAAATTTCAATGTTGCAAACAGAAAGCATCCTTCTTATTTTCCCTCCCCAACCCTCATTACCACACCAGGCTCTTATGTGGATGCTGAAAGATTCATCATTCTCACTACACATTTTAAAAAAATATCATTTTTCTATATATTCATCTTACCATGCACTCCGTTAAAAAAAAAAAAAGCAAAACAACAGTGAATAGAAACTGCAAGTTTCAAAGCTTTTAAATTAATAACCCAGAATAATAATAACGTATAACAAAAGCAATTTCAAGAAAGACATCAGAGCATAGTACTTGTGGTACTGTGGATAGTTTCATTTTGCATCCTGGGAAAGAAAATGGAAGAAAAAAAAGCTCCAAGTTTTCCAGTCATAGTTCTTTTTGACAGGGGAAGGAAATGTTCGCTCAGAAACATTCATACCCTTACTCAAAGCATTTTACTCTTGAAGAACATCATAAAAACTACTAAAGCTTTCTGAAGTTTTGTAATAAGAGGTGTAGATCAAAGCAGCTTACCCCAATTGACGCAGCATTGTAATAATGTCTGCAATTTAGCATTTATACTCTAGACTAGCTAGATGGTTTCAAAATCTCAGAATCAATACCTCTGTCACTTAATGCAGTGGCAAATCGAGGTTTAATAATCTGTTGAGAAGTCCCACTCCATCACAAATATTCTGTCAAGAGCTACCTGAAATCTCCCAGTTTTTGTTTCCCTGGTTAGGACACCATACTTAATGAGATGGACAAAAATGATTTCAGCTCTTCAGCACCACTTGAAGCACTATCAGAATAACATAATAGATTCAACTAAATTGACCTAGTCTGACTGTTTTAACGATTTAATAGAAATCTGAAAGCAGAGGTTTTTTTCATGCAAGGCAAGATGTTCCAAGAAAGGAGACTCTACATATCATTAAACTGCTGAAAGATTTTAAAAATCTTAAACGACAGAGGGCTTTAACATTAAATCTCACTGTGTGGCGTTTTCAGAATAGAATAAATCTGGATGGAACAGTCCTGCAAGAATTTCATTTAAACCAGCCCTCACAGCTGGAGAACAGCTTGAAAAATAAATTGCATAGAAACTACAAGGTAAATAAAAGAGATTTGACACTTTAGAGCTGCTTTTTCAAAACAAGCTCTGTGAGGCTGAAGCCTTATAATTGAATGCCGGAGCTGCCAAAACAGCAACTGCACTCCCTCAGCTGAGCTCGTTGAACATTCGCACAAGATCTTCATTTCTCCAGAACACACGCTAACTAGAAAATTTTAATCCTAAAAATACACAAATAGTAACAACTAAAGATGCGTTTACTATGTGTCTGGAAGTATATATTTATACTAACAGCTATCACGGATGGATCTTCGGTTCTGCCACGACTCCTCTGGAAGTTTCAGAGATAGAGAGACCCTCTGGTTGTGCGTATTTGTAACAGGGTTTACTAAACTTGAAAAGAAAGCTTGTCAACCTCTCTTTAAAAGGGGAGGGGTATAGACAAGAATAAGGCTGAGGTTTAGCAGAACAGAAAGAAAAGATACATGTGTGGAAGGAGCCAACTAAGTTTGCATGACCATGAAGTACCACACAAATGGAGGACAGCTTTCAGATTTCCTGAGCTATCTGTGCCTGTGCAGGCTAAATCTTTCCAAAGATCCAAACTGTTCCATCCCTGTACTTGGTAACGTGCCTTTTGCTCAGAAAGGGGAGAAACGGAGCAGGGTAAATATTGCCTCATGTCACACTTCAAAACAGACAACCATTTCCCCTCCCCGTGTTGCCAAACCTCTATTCAAGTCCCATGCTCTGGCTTTCAGCGATCAGTCGTGCCGCTGCTGCTAGGGACAGCAAATTTAGCTGCAGTTCTCAGTACTGCTTCCACTCCAGTCAACGGGGACATTATTGCACGTATCAAATGCATCTACCCACACCGAAAGGGTACAATCCGCAGACCTCATTGAGTATCAATCAATTCTGAATTATAAAAGAAATTACACTGCCACACAATACTTCTTTATGACACAGAGGACAAAAGGTGCTTTGTTTGCACTTACACTTTACGCCCTTCATCAAAAAAACACCCCCAACTTGTTCTTCCCTTGCACCATTTTTGCAGCAGTTCAGCACAATCAGTATCAGTGGCCTTGTCCATTTTACACAAAGTTTCAAAATCCTTCCTTTTTTGTTTTGTTGTGTTTGCGTTTTTCTTTTTCCTGGGGTGGTGGTGTATTATTTCCTTATAGATTGCAACGCATTTCAAAGTCTCCTTCTTGTAGAAACTATCTTCAACTGTGCAATCAGAATGCTGTGGCCCTGTTTTCAGCAAAGTGTCCCTTAAGCAGCAGGTCCCCTTCCAAGTCTTCAAGCTTATTTCTAAAAACTTGTCCCAACTGCCACCACACAGACAGCAGGTATATACATGGCTCCTGTACTTATTAACCAGTGCTACAATAATCTCATTTTTAACGGGTAGTTATCAAAGACGGAAATATTTCTTCAAGAAACTTGGCAAACAGCTCTGCAACAGACCTTTTCTAGTATCCTTAATCGAAAGGGTTAAACTGAAATGAAATCACAACCTAGCCTTAAATTCAAAATGTTAGCACAACTCATTACAGTAACAATATTTTATGAAATGTCATTTCAAAATTCAATAGAGGCAAAACCCAGAGCTGCTAGTTAGGTTAAGACGTGGTCTGCTCCTTGTAACACCAAATGGTTCTAAAGTTAAACACCAGAATTCAGAACTTAACAAAAATAAACCAAACTGTTGCCCCACCACAGGAAAGAGATTGCGTGGAAAACACTTTAAAAAGCAGATACACAATTCCCACACTTCTATACACAATCTTCCAGGATCTCTGAAAGGAACTTCCCTTTCAAACTAAAGAAGAAGAAACATACTGTCAAGTCCCTGGGCAGCTACTGGTCCTATAGAAATAAAATCCCATGCCAATCCGTCACGACCCATAACCACAAACACACTCGAGGTCCGGGACAGATAATTACTGGGTGCACAAAATCGATGTGGACTGCAGAAGCCAACATCACGGCAGCTGATGCCTTTGTAGAACGTTAAGGAAGGGGGTACCCTGGACATGTTTGCCAAGAGGGCTCCTTGTCACAAGGATCACCGCAGCCAGTATGCCCGGAGAAAGCGAGTACTTTTCCATCATGAAAGTGCACATAGGAGGGATGCGGCATTAATACTGAATGCCTTCCTACTTGATTTCCATAGCAACCATTGAACGACAGTCATGACATCAGCAATTCTCAGCCATAAGATGTTCTGCAAGAGAGATTTAATCGTTACACCAGAAATTAACCACCAGCACTTTCACCAAAAGCTAAAATCCTCGTGGGCAGAGTCCACAAGGAAAATAGCGTAAAAGCTCTAAACCAGATAAAATACTTTCAGGAGCTGTTGGAGAACCATTCAAACACAAACATTTTTAAATAGAGGTATTGCTTTTGTTAAAATTTTCAGGGGAAAAAAAAAGATACGATGGCACAAAATATAATTAACAATAACAACAACAAAAAAACTTTCACTCTTCACCTCTGGGCTTTATGTTCTTCCACAGACAGTGACATTCAAGTATCAATCTCAAGTCAAACAGAAAGAATTCAACACAGGAACAAATTAAACTGGCACGTAGCAAAACACCCCTAGAACTTGAAAAATGCCTGAGAAACCTTAGTCTTTTTCAACATTTTAAACTTGTTCTAACTTCACCTAAAAATAAACAACTGAAGTTATCATACCAAGTGTTTTTGGTGAAGCTGTCCTACCGCCTTCACCCAAATACAAGCCATTGAAATCGCTCCTAAGAAAGCATCAAGGGCTGAAACACCGCTGGTCAGAAACAAAACAGATTTACTATCTGTGTCCTAGTACAAGAAATACTGCCCTAATCTTCCTTTGTTTTCATTTCTTTCACAAACACTTGGCTGACTCAGTTTTCAAAATCTCGAAGTTCAACAATAACAGCTGGCGAAAAGAAAGATCCTTCACCAGAACTCCTTCAACCTGGACAACTCGAGCCGGTTGTGTTTGCTCAAGGCTGGTAACACGTCGCTACAGTCTTCTCTTCCAAACAGACACAGCTACGCGGTTCCCCCTCGATCAGCAGATGTTCACATGCGCTGCTTTATTTGCAGTAACAGATTGAGTGCTTCAGATTGCATTTGAAGCTAGACAGACGCAGGAAATGAGTTTACTGCAAGTCTTGGCCGAGGTGTCCCAGGCTAGGGTACCTACCGCCACAAAGAGAAGCACATCACCATTTCCTTGGTATTTTTCCTAGAGGCAGCAACATTCCTCTTTCTTCTCTAAGTACTATTCTCTCTCCAGCTGAGGTATTATTTGTAACAGTAGGACTGACTACTTGGCATGTGCAGATATGCTTCTGGAATTGGTATTGCTCAAGAATTAAAGCCTGAGCCCCACGGTTTCACAGCAAAACGCTGTCTTGCAACTAGGTGTAAGCTTAAATCCAGAAAGCCTGGATACGTCTTAAAGCTGAGCTACTTTTCCACTGACTTCTGTAAGATTTACATTCCAGTGTTCAATACTTTATTTCTCCCTACTCCCACACCCATGCTCCTGCTTTTTAAATTTATCCATTTGAAACAGATGTTTGCTTAGACAGCGCGGCACAAGCACAAGACAACAGACCCTCCATGACTGAGCATCAACAAACAAACAGCTTAGTTCTGCTTGGTCAAAGGCACGGCTTGGTTCCAACGCTACACACGCCCTTAGAATCCAGCTTCTTACACTTCCTTAAGTCACCAGAAATGTCTCATGGACCTGTTAAACCCCTCCAAAACAGGAGCTGTGACAGCCTATGAGTGCTAAATGTGTCCAAATAGTGTGGGTCAAAAGAATCTAATTCTAAAAACAAAGCAGTATCTACAGCAGTAGTTCCCCCTGCCTCTTCAAGTCACAGCCACCGAAGAGCCACACTGTGCATTTCACTCACTGCTCCTCATGTCATCTTTATCAGCGTGAACAGAAACAACACCACGGGGGAACAACAAACATTTCCAGTTAGGACTTTAGAAGATAAAGCAGTAAAACTCGCTACAGGATACACAAATGCTATATTCTTCACATTGTCACAAATCCCTAAAACAAGGCAGAGAAGGAACTGAGGAGGTTATGTAGGACAGCACTTGCCTCAAGGCAGGATCTACTTCCAGATCTACAGAGACATCAGCGCCTTGAAGTATTATGACTTTTCTGTAACTGGAGATCGATGGGCAGACCTTCTACTCTGCAGCTGGAGTGTCTCACTGTTAAAGGGACGTGGTTTAGATGAGTCGTTGTTAATACCTATCCTAAATTTCCCTTAATGAGGCTTAAACCCACTATTTCTCCTAGACCCTTTACAGCTTTGCATGTGTACCATTACGTTTTCAGTTGTTTGCCCTGATGTGTAAGTCCTACTTTTCCAGAAGATTCAGCATTAGTAAACAATTTTTAATATTTTCTTTATAAAAAAATAAAATCAAGTGTTGGTAGCACAAAGTGTTATAAACAGGTGCACATTTTACTTTTTATTCAAGTCCTGCAGTAAATCTGCTTTCCGTTTATAACACCAGAAATTCCCTGATTTTAAAAAGCAAAATACCCAGAGTTAAAAAATATAATCCAAGGAAAACTTTTTTGATTTCCAACACCTAAGTTACATTCAAAAGAGATATTTCTGCAAGGACATCCAAACCATTTTTATGGCTTCAAGCATTAACAATCACATCTTTAAACAATTTTAAGTTTACTATATAATTTGCAAATTTGACGCTGGCCAGAAGATTTTAAAATTGAGTAAGAAACTTCACGTAAAACTTCTAGTTTGCAAGGCTATTCAAACTAAAGTGAGGGTTGGACACAGGTGTGGAAAAGTGTAAAGATTAGGGATTGCATTATGTTCCTTTTAGTCGTGACAAAAATGCATAGGAATACACTGGAGGCAAGTTTCACACCTTCTGTTATAATCACCATTCTTTTATAATTACTGTCTTTAAGCTTTTTTCCTGTGATCTTAAATTTTAAAAAATGTACCTTTGCTTGCTGCTGGGTTATTAGTCAACAGGAATGGTGGTTGTTTGTTGCTAATATCAGTTCGTGCCTTAAGAGGTAGGGATTTGTAGTGTTTAATGTGTAAGGCTGTGCAACGCTTCACAAATCAGAAGATTTGCCACATTAACTTCTTAAAAAATACTTAACATAGTTTTCCAAAGACCACTCAAGCATCCTAAGCTTTCACAGTCAAAAATATCACATGCCTAACTTAAAGGCACTTCAGCATCAATATGCCGGTAAACTCTTTCACAGCTACTAAAATTTCAAACTTCTCTGTTCCTCCATCTCTGCTTGAATACAGAGCAATGAGGCGTCCTCCAAACACCTCCCACCAAACCAATGACTACACGAGAAGCAGTTGAAGAGATTTTTTTACTCTGAAAAGCCAATTCTTGCTGGGCATGTACAACTCCCCACACGCAATTTTTATTTGTCAGCACTCACACAGAAATCAAGATTCAGTGGAAAGGCTAACTCACGTGATGCCAGGCACACAGCAGCAAATACTGGACTTCAAAGATGCAAATGTGGTTTGTTTACTCTTGCACATGAACTTTTTTCACTAATGTCTTTAGTCTTCCAGTTGGAATAAATAAAAAAATGCAAGTAAACTTGCAGGGTACAGGCAACAGTGTCCTTGGATGCATTAAGGTCACGATACTGACAACCAAAAAACATTAAAATGACAGACTAAAACTAATTAAATTAATCCAAGATATACATGACTCTTGCATCTTCTAGAACTCAGGTTGGAATCAGTTGTTAATATTCTGTTTCACATGTCCGGTTGGTTAGAACCACCAAGAACTTGCAAATATTTGGTTTGTTTAGTTCTGTTAAGTAGAGGGAAATGACCTAATTTTTCTGATATAAATTTCACAGGCCAGCTACTCTAAAGTGCATTTGTATGAATAAAAACTACTTACCCAGAGGGACATTCGAAAAGGCATTTCAGACAAAAGAAGCCTTAGTGTCAAATATTTTAGTCATTAAAACACAGAACAGCTGCATGTTCTCAGTGAGGTAGCGTCTGGAGGAAGAAAGCAAGTTGGAAAATGTGGATGTCGATGAATTTCAATGTTTTGCAATTACGACGTATAAAGGTTGCGCAAAAATAAATTACAGCACTGATAAGCACGGCTGCAATGTCTAGTAGAACAAGCTACTTCTGAATAGTTTTAAATATAATGTCTCTGTCTTACACTTCACACGTATCTGGCAGGTCTCTCAGAGAGAAGATTGACTACTGAAACACGGCAGTCACTTCTTAGTTTGTTAGGACAGCAGAAGAGAATTCACCCCTGAAAAAATATACTTCTGTGCAGATTTTTCCAGCAGCTGTAAGAGCTCTGCATTTAATAATGGGGCAGCTCTGAGCACATCCTTAAAAGCTGCGACATGTCGTGCCTCCACACTGCAAGAGTTCGGAGAGCGACACGATCGCGTTCCCAGCAGAACAGCACAAGTCTGCAAGTCACACTTGTCTAAACACAAATTTAACACCCTTTTCGTACCTTTGATGACAGACAGACATCTGTCTCTCCGCTGATGCAGCGGAGTGCAAAACAAAAAAATGCATTTAGTCACACGGTCCAGCATGCTGGTTCTTCTTTCCATGCAATTTTAACGGATTCAAAGCAGTTTACACAGAAAAGCGCTGCGGGGAAGTCAGCAGCCACTGAACGTGTCAGATTGCCACCTCAGGTGTGGTTCGATTTCCAAGACAGTGAAGAGCTCTCTGTAAATACATCCTGCACACACCAAGATGACTGAGAAAATACGGTTAAAAAAAAAAAAAAAAGCTGGTTACATGCAACACAGCCACTCCAACAGTGGAAAAACACAGACTGTTGTAAACAATCAAACAAAAAAGTGCTATTGCCTAAATGTAACAGTACGTGCCCAGGATTATCACAACCTCCAATTTTAGGAGCACGGCACTGGAGAGAGCTGACTGCACATCAAATCCACCCCTGAATTTTAAAGCAAAAACGTAACTGGAATTTTGCCAATACTTTCCACAGAACATCTTTTCTACCGAAACGATGATAATCCATAGATGCACCGGATTTGCTCCAAATCCAACAGCACGCTTCGGGTCTTCAACCAACAATAGGATCAGCTGGGGACTTAGCATGGGAAGAGCTTCAAGAACTGCGCCAAGGTAGAAAACCTTCCAATAGCATTAAATCTGCTTGCAGTACAATATCCTCAAAGCACAACAAACCAACAGCAGCTACTGGAGTCCCCGTCCAACAGTAAGAGAAAGGAGCCTGGAGGCAGGACGAAATCTTACTTGCTACATGACTTTCAAAGCGCTGCCACACTTTCTGTCACATCTAGAAAAGGATAATTCTGCCCTAGTACTCTAACACCCCAACTCTGGGCAAAATATAAATGCCCAAAGATAACAAGTTTAAAAAAAACCAATGACTTCACAATACTTTGAGAGTGACATATCTTTCACCCATCAAACTTTCATAACCTTTCTCTTGTAAAAGGGAAACCAAGGGCACGCACACATTCGCTAGTCTACATCTGCACCAGTCTTCTCCACCCCAAAAAAGAATGTTAAGAGTGTTACCTAAATAAAATAGCCAGCATTCGGAGAAACAAAGCCCTCAACATGGCTTCCACTACATTAGTTTCATGTATTTTATTTTCATGCAGAAAGCCTCAAAGATAACTATAGAGACATTTGTTAAGAGGTCTTCACGAGCCATACAGGGACAATCTCCACCATCCCCACCACATCTTGAGTCCCGTGTTCAGTTTTGGGCCCCTCGCTGCAAGGACATCGAGGTGCTGGAGCATGGCCAAAGGGCTTCAAAGCTGGTGAAGGGCCTGGAGAATAAGTCTTAGGAGGAGCAGTTGAGGGAACAGAGGTTGTTTAGCCTGGAGAACAGAGGGCTGAAGGGAGACCGTATCAGTGTCTACAACTACTTGAAAGGAGGTTGTAGAGAAGCGGGGATCAATCTCTTCAACCCAGCAACAAGCGATAGGACAAGAGGAATTGGCCTCAAGTTGCACCAGGGGAAGTTTAGATTGGAAATCAGGAAGAATTTCTTTACTGAAGGGATTATCAGGCATCGGAACAGGTTGCCCCGGGCAATGGTGGAGTCTTCATCTCTGAAGTTATTTAAGAGTTGGGCAGACGCTGTGGTTAGAGATATGGTTTAGTCAAGGACCTGTCAGTTTTAGGTTATTGGTTGGACTTGATGGTCTTAAAGATCTTTTCCAATCAAGGCAATTCTGTGATTCTGTGAAAAGCCAGACTCGAGTCTTCCCACTTAGCTGTGCTTTGAGCCCTGAAGGACTATGGCTGATGATCTTTCAAGCATGGGCACGGCCGACCTTAAAGAACAAGGACAGACTGATCCCCCCTTCCCTGAAACAGACTGAACTGTGGCTGAGCAACAACACTACAGGCAATGGGCCACCCTGGAAGTCCCATTTAGGAACTTTAAGAAAATGAAGATACTTTCACCATGTTTCAAATTTGAATGCATTCCTATTCACTAACCATTTTTCCCAAAATATCTCAGTTTATTTTGCTCTCTTGAGAGGCACCAGGAAGAAAAGTCACCCCGTCAGATATTTAAGGACATAGGAGACAGCATACTTTTCCTGCAGTGTCTGAATTTCCAAATAATACCCAAGAGCAGCGTGACAGGATACTCTCCTTCAATAGCACAAAGTTCTATTCTTTTTCAGAGCAAAATATAGTACCACCCACTAAGCCGATGACTCTACATCTGGTTTATCTCGTTCACTCACAATGGCATACTTCCTGTCTGTATCTATTAAACACCAGTTAACACCCACTTTGCATGCCAAGTTTAATAAAAATTTCCCCTACTGCCCATCTCGAGGCACAGGATTTTGGAAGGTATATTCTAACTGAATAAGCTAAAACACCTCTTAATGTCAAATTGTTCCGATTTTAAGTTTTCATCTAATTGCAAAGTCTTTTAAGTATTAATAGTCGACCGCTCTGACCAAACTAGGAAACATATGTAAAGATGCTCCTACTTTGGAGAATTTTTTTCCAAAGCACAAATTAAATTAATTCAGTGAATTACAATATAGCGCAGGCAAATTAGGGTAAATAAGCCCCAGTATGATGACAGGATGTGAAAACTCATCCATTTCTATGCCTTTTCAGCACAGAATAGTCCAAAACCTTTTTTTCTGACTTTGGGTACATGTGCCCAGAATAGATGAATGCTTCATTTAAATACAGGAAGCATTTGTCATTATAAGTGCAAGTCCTGACTGAGAGTTTTAGAAAAAGTCAGTCTTTAAAGAGCAAGAAACGATTCACACCCTTTGTGTTCAGTAATGGACTGCAAAAGTTTGAGGACAACTGAATGTCTAGAAATGGAGCATTTTGCGTTTCAACCTTTGTAATGGGTAAATTATCAAAAAATAACCATACTCAAGCTAACAGCTCTTTTGTCTCCTAAACAATGCAAAACCTTAATCTAAGTCTGAGGTCCCACAGAGCAGTTACTCATCTTCAAAGCTCTGGCAAAACACCATCTCTGCTTAGTGCTGGATTGCAGTTCCTTCCTTCTAGCCGAAAACTAACAGAAGACAAAGACAAGTAAGCGAGCTACCATAACAAACTAGAAATGTTATATACACTTGAGCCTATGCAAAAGCACACAAAAGCAACTACAGCACGGTAAGGCAGGGCATGGACCTAGTGCGAAAGTCATCTGAGATTTTTGTGTACCTGCACATTCCCACAGCTTTACAAAAATACATAACTTCCAGTTTCAAGTGTTCCACCCAGCAACATTACCTGATTAACTACCAGACAGACCTCTTTTAAGTATAATACAGATAAAAGTTATTAAAAGGTCCCTAGATGTCAGAACCATAGACTGCTTTCCTCGTGTATCAATATTTAATCTGTTGAATTTCCGTAAGTTTTACCTGTTTACAATCTGTTGTACAGTTAGTATTGGCGTGCCTTGAGGAAGAAAGCTTTTGATTACAAGGGGAGCATATGCAGCAAGACACCTTAAATTTTGTATCTATTTTTATTATTGTATTTAAGTATTAATATCACACTAAAATATTAAAATAGTGTTCTTAAATAAAGGGGAAGGAGAAATGGTAACACAAAAGAAAACACCTATTTATAATACTCTGATAATCTGGAATGAGTTCTCAGAATTCAGAAAGGCAACTTCAGTTTCACGTGCATTAATAGCCTGCAATATACACACACACAAAACCGTAGCACAGAAGACATTCAGAAGATAGCAAGTGCTTACGATCTCAAGCACAGGTGTTACTTGGCAATGTTTTCCATTATCAAAAGGGAGGAAGGATTCCTTTAACCATATAAGTCAAACTGTAACCGTACCTCCGCTTTTAACAGAGAGAAGCAAGTACCCTTCCATGCAATCCAAGAGGTCTATCATTTCTGCTCTTCCAGAAAAATGAAGACAAATATCATATTACTCCTCTTCCTAGCTACATGATTTATTTGAACTAGATAATAGCGTAGGATATCTCAGACAAGCGATTTTCCAAGGCATTTGTTACATGAGTCATCTGGCTTTAAAAAAAGCCACATCCTTTGCAATGAGAGCTGACGGTAAAATAGGTCAGTGTGTAATGAAGCATGCCCCTGGCTTATGCTTGCCAAAAAAACCGAAATAATAATTCATGGCAAGAGTACCTCATGGATATCCGAAAGAAAGGCAGAAACTCTTACCTTAACAGGAAAGCTACACTTGCCGGTACGAACGCCTTCTTCATCAGTCTGCCACTGATGAGGTCTGCTGGCCTCTGGGACGTAGACATCTTTCTTTCTCCTAAAGCTTTGCCGTAATTTGTTCATTTCTCAGATTTTCACGTCCTGCAAGAAAAAAAAATACTGCCAATGGGTACCAAACCACGTATTTAGCCACTTTGGGTCAACCGCTATAATGACAAGTGTCTCTGGGATAAATCTAATCTTCTGCAAAAATGAATGGAAACACCTGTAAAAGGAAAATATTTTGGACGTAGATTCAGAGAAAGATAGATACTCTCTTCACAGTGGAAAACACAAATCCACATTACTTGTTTAATATCTTTTCACAGCCACTGAAGCATTAGACCCAGGAATAACTGTTACTCTGAGCATAAGGCTACCTAAAATAGCTGGCAGAGAAGCTCCAAGGAGCGATGCGCGTGAAATCCTGCCTCCCCAAATTTAAACACCTACCTAGAGCAACCAAGCAGCACAGCGCACCCATGCAAGGCGAGGATTCACAGCCCTAAGAGAGCTCCTAAAATTAAGTTCTTGTGCTGTTCTTTAAGCATGGGTGATACAGGTTCATGCTTTTATTAAAGGGCACAGCCTAGCCCTTGCTTAGTTCACTGGCAAAAGTTCTCAAGTTGAAATGAGGAACTGACTTGCGTGTCCTGGGTAACTCTCTAAACCTTCTCTCTCCAAAGGGGGAAGACAGTTGTGTTTTATACGTGATTCTCTGACGTATGAATTTCTATATCCAAGCCAATCTATACTTGAGACATGTCCACCTTTACTAGATTCAAACTACAATTAGCCAAGAAGCTATCAGAGAAAGCACTACTAATAGAAAGACTCGATATTCAGCTACAGAAGTAAAATCTTACAGGATACAAGGTGGGGAATACAGAAAACATGCTGAAAGGCTTCTTGAGATCACTGCTCCACTTTCCTGAAAAAGAAGCCTTTGTACAACCACGACATCTCACTGGATAGAAGAAAAAAGATGCTGCAGAATGCAAGGCAACAAAAATCTAACTGGATTATATATGCTTATTTCCCATCAGATTAACGAAGCTACAGAATACAGATGTTTATGGGTGTCAATAGGCAGCCTCTGAATGAAAGCAGCTTTAAAAGCAGTTTGAACACTATATTAAACACTGAAAAGAACGAGCATCTTCCAGCTAAAATTATTCAGCATAAGTGAGAAAACCCAACATGTTCATGTTTGTGGTATCTGACATTTAAGAAGCTCAAGTTCAAAACACAATAATTTCAAAGTCGAACAAAAGTCAGATACTAAACGCATTACAAAAAAACACTGCCCACCACGACTAACTTAGATCAGCCACATAACAAATATTAAATTGTTTGGTATCTTGTGATGCACTTTAGCCATTCCAAGTAGCCACTGGCTCCCCAAACCCTCCTCCCGTAACTGTAACTTGCCTCCTCAAGCAGGTCAGTTCCCATTGCACCTTATAGCTATGGCCTCGGTCATTCCTCTGGAATCGTTCGCCTTTCCATAATCTATTAAAAGCAATATTGTAAAATAAGTAATAATTTAAAGGTCTACTCATGGATAAAGAAAACACCACTATATCACTAGAACTGGGAAACTCAAGTACGGTGATGTCAGTACTTGTTAGAAGCACAAACAAGTGTGTTACTCATGCGCATGAGTTCCGTGGCAAACGAAGGCAACGCTGCCTGGTCTTGCAGCATCGCGGGGCATTCTATCAGCATAAGGGATAATTCCAGAAGTATTCTGACACTGGCAAACAACCAGGCCAAACTCCACTTTTCCAGCAAACACATGCGCTCCAAGCTGCTTGGTGAGCGTTTGAAAGCGGTACAGTGCGGCACTCCAAGCAACCCAAATCTCTTTTGCTAATTAAGCAAAGGGTTGAGATGGATGGTGAAGGTGAGACAACTGTCTCTGGAAGAGCACATACCTAGAAGAGCCCCAAGCTCTAACAAACAGTGCAAGAACAAGGATAAGAAGTTGCCTGGGGATTCCCAATCTCAATTATCTCATTACAAAGCAGCGTTGCCTTCACTCCTTCAGAGCCATAAAACATCTGACAAAACTAGGAACGTAAAATCCTGTCTTAAATTTACTTGGTAGGATTTAGAACATGCATTCAAAATAAAATACATGCACATTCCTTACCACTGAACTCCTCTACAAACACAGTTTCTTTATTTTACCAGCTAAAAGCCATTTAAAAATCTTTCAATGTGCAAAGGCAGTTCTGGAAGTTTTAGGAGGAGGTGCAAGGTTTCTATCATCCATTAAGGCTTCGAGAGGCATTAGAGCAGTATTAATTACGTATCTTGCTTTACAAACTGCCGACAAAGGAGTCTACACATCACCTAAGTCTAAAGGAATCAGAATTTCAAGGGGGAAACCCTTCAATCACCTCAGGCAAACTGATACAAACAGATGCAGTATAAGGTTTGTCTGCCAGTATTCTCAGGATGGCCAATTAAAAAACAGCGCTTTAAGGAAATTTCAAACTTCCAAACATGTAAAAGCAACCTGTGGAAAATTTTCAAAGGTAACTCTGAATCTCAAAAGCTTCAGTAAGTAATGAAAGAAGAACTGAGACCAGAACGCAGCCTCTGTGCCCCTTGTGGGATCACGTCTAATTGTCTTATTCTAACATTTGCTTCTGCGAGCATTTCATAGAATCGTAGAATGGCCTAGGCTGGAAGGGACCTTAGAGATCATCTAATCCAACTTCCCTGTCACGGGCAGGGACTTCTCTCAACTAGATCAGGCGACTCAAGGCTCTGCCCAACTTGGCCTTGAACACCTCCAGGGAGGGGGCAGCCACAACCTCTCTGGGTAACTTATTCCAAAGACTTGCCACCCTCGGGCTGAAGAATTTCTTCCCAAGATCTGATCTAAATCTATTCAACTTAAACCCCTTTCCCCTTGTCCTATCAGTCGATGCTTTTGTAAAAAGTCCCTCCCCAGTCTCCTGTAGGTTCCCTTCAAGTATTGGAAGGCAACTGTTAGGTCCCCCCCGAAGTCTTCTCTTTTCAAGACTGAATAATTTCCTTGGACTTCTCCCAGGAAGCGTTGCTTTTGCCCATGGGACTGGTACCTTATTGGAGATTTATTCTGACCAGGCATCTCACTCCACAGGGGAGGATGAGAATAAGAATTCCTCAACTGCACTTCCTATGAGAAGCTGAAGTGGCACATTGCCCAAAAGTACTTCCTGTTCAAGGAAAACCAAACCCATTTTCCTCCATGTTCTAATTTTGAGGTCATGCTGGCAACAAGCGGTTTAAAAATAGCTTATTCTATTTAACAGGAATGCTGTCAAAGAGTAAAATTAATTTTGGCCCAGCAGCCAGCGAGATTTCTCCAACTGCCACACTGGGATTTTCTGAGATTTCAGAGTGTTTTGAGTAAGCTTCAAAGTGGTTTGCCCCGCAAACACCTAATTTTTTTGTAATGTGTCGTCAGCCTAATACAACTGGAATTGCCATTTAATGAGAAAGCTTTAAGTAAAACTGTGCACACAGGCTGCATATTCGAGGATTCAGGAGAGAAACACTTGAGTTGCCTCAAGGAAGTGCTGAAATTTCGAGTAATTTTGCCTGGAGCTCAAAGTCGCTGCACAGGAGCTCTAGAGAAGACAAAACAAAAAACCTGAGTGAGCATTTTCTACTTGAATTCTCCTCAGAGCAGCTTCCATTCCCACACAAGCGAAGCAATCAAAGACACCAACCCAGGCAGCAACGACCTGCAGGGTATTTTCTACTAAACTGACAGCATCACCAACACTGCAACAAGTTTTATATCCTGTCTTAGCATTATGTAGTCTGAAAAAGTTACCTGTTCCTGATTTTTCTATATTTAGCAACTGGTTTTTGTCCTGTAATTGAAAGTATTTTAACACACACACACAAAGAAAAACAAACCACCAAATACACTATTTCCTTCTCACTTTAAAACTCCCAAATCCAGCTTGGGCCCAGAGAGAGGACAATGGAGAAATAGTATTTGAAGATAAACCTGGCAAAAAGTCGAGATGGGAAACTCAAAACCTTACTAAATCACAAAACGTAGCATTATATCAGAGAGAAACTGGTAACAAAGGCCAAAACCACTGAGATCTTCTGGAGAAAAAAGGAAACAGCCACTTCGGGTTCTGTTACATTTCAAGGGTATTTCTACTACGCAGCTACCTGCAGATGGGTCGACATCTGAATGGTCATGCCTTTTGGGAAAGAAAGAAAGAAAGAAAAAAAAAAAAGCCACAAACTTTCACCACTTCTGCAATCCAAAAGATTTTAACATTAGGCTAAACATTAGACCAGCTCCCAAAGCACCATATAAGCATCCACCAAAGGCACCAAAAAGACAAAAATCATTCACATAGTGAGTTTACAAATTTATGTTGCCATTTATTTTTAGGTAAACTGATATTTTCTGGGATATTTTGAGAACACAGCTCCAAAGCCAACTTAAGGAGAGTTTTGGCATCATTATTTTTCTGCCCACCTGAAAAAGGCGTCATTTTAACTCCTATCGGTTCCCTGAGAGCTCAGGGGCAGCACAGAAACAACGTCCTCACGGACACAAGTGCCCGTTGAAGCACTCTTGGCTTCGCTGCCTCATGCATCATCAGGTTATGGCTGCAGAACAAATCACTGCAAGATAAACCAGCATGTTAATTCATGTCTCGTTAGCTGCTCTGCTGTACCAATGTGTTCACTTTTACCCTTCAGTGAGCACAAGCCAGCAATTTACCCTTCGGTGAGAGCTGGGTAAGCCCTCACGTTAACAGAACTTAGATCAGGTGGGAGCTGCTGATGATGCAAATTTGGGTCTTCCATTGCTTTGCTGGAACTTACGCTTAAAAAAAGAAGTTTCACTCATACCTCTGTTGCCTGCTGGCCACACACAGGTGAGGTAGGAGCAGCCACACAACGACCAGCTCCAACATGCTCTTTCACACTAAAATGCACCTAATCTTACAAATGGAAAAAAAAAAAAAAAAGGACCAAGCCCAACAGAGCCTGAAAACCCAGAGCAACAAGCTCACCCATGTCTTATGTTTTTTGCCTGAGAAATGCCAGGCATTTCTTGACATCAAAGCTTTCTGCATAAGGATGGGTTTTTCCTGCCAATGTTACCTGATACTTCAGACCTAAGAGGACATGCAAATCATCTTAATCTCCTTGAAAAAAATGTTTGCCTGACCTACTTTACTAGGAAAACACTCCAAAAACCTTCCTGTGTCCTCAGAAAACTCCATGGCTTTGAGTTCTTGTATTAAGTGCCACCTGGTCACACCTGTCCAAAGACTCATGTCTAACATTTTAGCTTTATCAACACTTGAATTCTATTACGAAATCCACACGGGTCCATGCCAGGAAATGCAAACAGCCTGCGCTTCCATCTTTCAGAAGAGTATTTCACGGTGCTTTTTCCTACAAAACTCGGTTCACTGCTGACACTTTAACGTTATTGTAAATCTTGGCTATAGCTAGGACACTAGGACATCAGTGCGGAAATATGCTCGTTTCAAGTCATTTTCTTGGGATGAAATTTGGTTTTGGCAGGCTTACCTACAGGACAAGCACGAATATAAAGCAGCAGTTCAAACCATTTAGATCTGGCTTGTTTTCTAATGCACAGTTCAAATCTCTAAGATAACAAAGTAAGAACGTTTCACTTATAAGAAAGAGGCAGGCTAGGGAAGCAAGTCGACTGCTGCCAAGGTAAATAGTCTGTCCCTGTCTATTATGACGCTGCCAGAATGGAGTTCTACTTCTCTGAAAAAATCCTTATTAAGCATTGCTGCTAAACAAACGGTCTCCCCACCTCTCCCACTCACACAGCACAAAACCACGTAATGCCCTATCTCTCCAAGCCTACTGTAAAGGTTAGCCAAAACTTGCTGAATTGCCCTGCAATGGCTCCTCTGCAATTATTCACCAGCACAAGAACACAGAGTACCCTTATCGTCTAAGGAAGAAAAGGTCACCCCATGTGTCAGGTTTTGAATGCAGGACTTTGAGCCTTTTTGTAAGTCTAGATCCCATAAAATCTAATTAAATCCAGCACTGTCACACTGAAGCAAACGATGGCATGAAACCATACGAGCATGCTCACTGAAACAGTCCCGCTTACGCAATTTGGGATGACTAACCACATTATTCACCACATGCTTTTCCAACCCATTTACCCTTTCATTACCCAATTATCATCTAATAACAGGATTCTACACATAAGCACTCTAAGACATCAAAATACACATAAAGGTGAAGCATTCATTTGCTGAGCCAACAAATATATTTTATTGTCGTTGAGATCCAATGAAAGGGATTTTCCTTCTTGCAGAAAAATAAAGTGTTGGATATGGAACAAAAAGACCACTGAAACAGGCACAACAGCTGTAGAAAACTCACCTTCCAGTAGAGAAAGTAATATTTAGATCATATTTTGAAAATGCATCCGAAACTGCAACCTTAAACTCTTTATATAAGGTGAAAGAGGTCAGAGCTGTAACGACAATATAAATTTCTCTGAGAGTGTCCTTAGAAACGGGGTGCGCTACCATCGTAAGATGTGAGGTACTGGCCATCCTCTCAAATCCATCTGATTTCTTGCCACCCCACACCTGAGCTAAGGCATCATGTGAGCACTTCACAGCTGCTTCCAGAGCACTTGACAATTCTATCTGTACCAAGAGTGAGGGTGAAGAAGAAATGATACGTCAGCAACATCTTACTGGCAAAAAAAAGAGTTTAAAATTGCAGGTACCTCATGAAATACCAGGAAATGAAACTGTGAACTGTGCTCCAATACACCATTAACAACCACGTGACTTAAAACATTCAGCTACCAGAAGCCCTGATCTACAGCTGAGAGCTGTGTAAAATACACCAGGTTCTTCAAACATAAATCTCCCCAGACTGCAGCAATTAAACACAATATTCAGTATTCCACAACAGTAACAGGAATACCAGCACGGCAACCACACTCAGACTCTTAAACTGTCAGAAGAATACAAATGTGATCACTGCAAGGCAGAAGTTATTCCTAAAGATACACAACGCTCTTTGCGGCAGTTACAAATCACTCATCTCTCCCCAACCTGTTAAGTTCAGCAAATCAAAGAAAGCCTCATTTTCTCCATCAATAACTATTCTAAAGAAAACGTCCCAATTCATCAGACTCCACAGCAACTGTAAACTCACACCAACAATCTATACAATATGCTAAAATCCTGAAGTGCAGAGGGACAAGGAACTAATCCCCTTGTTTTATAGTCTCACTCCAGAAATATCCTGCAACGACTGTCAGTCCCCACTGAAAATCAGGTCCTCCAGTGATACAGAGCAAGTTGAATTATATTATCTATAACAACTGAAAACAAGCAAAAAGTTTTCTAAAGAAACACCAGCTGTGCCTTGTGGAAAGCAGTCTGAGCAATTCTGCTTCGCAGCTCATCTGCACGCATGTGAAGAATTTTAACTAACCAAGTCACGCCACTTCCAAGTGAATCATTTACATTTAGGGCAGTTAAATCTCAGTCAACTCAATAGTTTTCAAATGTGAACATCTCGGGTTTAAAAGGTATCTTTACCAACGCATGCTGAATTTAGAAAATAAATGAGGTAAAAGTACAAAAAGGGCGGAAACATTGGACAAAAAAAAAAATCCTTTAATCACCCAAATCCAAGAACCAAAGGTGGAAATTAAATATGGCAAATCTCACAAAAATGAAATGCAGTTTCAAAATCAAAAGAAAATAACTTTTAAAATAGCTTATTTTATCAGTAAATCCGTCACAAATCTAACCTTTTTACATGGGAGTTACTTCAGTAGGACCTGAGCGCTTTACAACCAGACAATCGGTGTTGGAATAGACGAGGAACTGCATCCACTATCACAAAATCCTGCTGCTTGGGTCAAATATAAATCAGTCATATCGTTGTGCTGTTGACCTGATCATTACTTGCTTACCCTGAGTGCAGAAACACACGAACACAGATTCCTTTTCTGGTTCCAGATCTCCAGCGAGAGCCGAAACACCAGACAAACAAGCCACAGATCCAGCAGCACACTGCTTCAGGATTCAGCACGCCTTCTAAACCAGATTACTTGGCAGATCCATTTTAGCAAGATTAAAAGAAAGTATTCAGACCAAAACTTTAACGCATTTCATACACAATGGGTCATGCTCAACGCAAAAGTGAGAGCTGCAACATTTTGGAGAAGCGGCCCGGCTGCACCGGCACACGTCAGCCGTCGATGTCCAGTCCATGTGGGTCACGTTCCAGAAGCATTTGGAACAACAAACTATAAAATTTGCATCAGCTTAAGGAGAAGTCTTCAGTGGGAATGGAGAGAAGTGCTGTCAAGTCTGCCAGCAAGTAGGATTCCGGAACAGAGAAACCAGGTAAATCACGCATGGTAAAATCCTCAGGAAGAGCAGTTTGCTTGGACGCAGAATGAGGAGTTACACCACAGGGTGCTCTGCAGTGATTCTTATTTTACTCATACAAGTTCTCAAAAGTGAATAGTTAAGTGCCTGTTTACAGCTAATGCAAAATATTCTGGAGCAGATTAACCCACACTGATTTTCGAGATGCAAGAAGAAATTATTCTGTAACAAAAACAGCAGAGAAAAGCACATGGAGGAAGGGTAAGAGAATGGCCCTAAATAATGATGAATATGAATTCGGCTATTGCCATTGTCTAGGAAAGATCATAAATCATATGTTTAGTTCTCTAAAAATGTTGAATAACAAAACAGTAGCAAGAATTATGTGAGGAGTAGAACAAAACAAGTAAAATGTGGCAGCATTAAGACCAGATCGGTCTCAGCTTCAGCACCACACGGTTCTTGTGGTTAATATACCCTCCCCAAAACGAAAGGAGAAGGTGCAGAAAGGTAACAAGGGTAATTAGGACTACATCAACAGCTTCTATTCAAAGACAGATTACGTACACCAAAGGTCTTCACCTGAGAAAAGCAATTTGCTGGTGAGGAGAGCTACAAAAATTATAGTATCACGAGTGTTAGAAAATGTTGTAGAAATTGCACAGAAACAATAGAATTCTCTAGGAGTGCAGGTTTCAAAATAGAAGAATATTGCTCTCACAGAATTAACTTGCACAGTTTGATTTACAAACTAAAAATAGGAAAGGATTTAAACAAAAAAAAAAGTTTAATTATTTGATCAAAACTTCAAAGGCTCTCCGAAACTACAGCAGAGGCGCAACGTGCCGCTCGGGAAATCACACAGTCCGGTCCAGCCATCTGGGAAAGCTTATTTCACATCTGCCTTAACTGTCTATTCTTCGTCGGCATCCAACGCCGACCGTGTCAGAGATAATTACTGTGCTCCAGAGCTCCGGCACAGCTCACAAGCTGCTCTCCTTCCACCACCACGTCAAACTGGCCAAAGCGCCGCGTTACAGCTGTCGCGGCATCGCAGCGGAGCTGGAAGCACCCAGCTACACCAGGACGGGCAAGGGCTGGCGCACTACGCCCAGTAAGGGTCTTCCTTTCCCAAACCCACAGAAGCAGAAGTTTCTACAGCTCAAGACATTTAAATGAAAACCAGCACGTGAGCTCGCATATTATACCAGAGAGCTCACGCAATTTGACTTGCTGTGGCAACGCGCCACACGTGCGCTAGCCGATCGCAGTTAGAAAACGAAAGTCAGTTTCAACTGCCACGAGGTACGCGTGAGGAAAAACGAGCTCATGCGTTCATGAAGTGACAGATGACTCCTCATTATACCATTATTGCATCGGGCCCGGGCACTTTGCTCCGTCACTGCCTGGCAGCTGTTGTGTGGCAGCTCAACACACTTTCACTCGCTCCCATCCTTCAACGGTTGGATAAATACAATCAAGGTCCTTTTATCTGCACGTTTTCTTCAGCTTGCTTGTGCTAAATCAGCCACACTTCCGACTGCAGCCAATGCAGGGGAGGGCGGTGTCACAAAAGGCATTTTTAATATTAATTCATAACTCAAAGGGAAATTGTGAAGGCTTTTGCATCAAGCTTTTGTGAAAAGTGGTAGGTTTTGATAATGAAAGGGAGCCTAGAGAAAAGATACAGTAACTTTCTCTCGCTGTCAGAGCAGGGGAAAAATCGGCTGATCACCCCTCAACAACAGCAGCAACACAAGAGAAGTTCACTTTCACATTAAAGATAGGCAGAATCTTCTTAGATAACTTGCTCCGGTGCCCAGAAGAGCAACTGTGGTTGATTTTCAAAAAAATAAATTCTCCTTCACAGAAATATTCTTATTTATTATATCAGGAATTAACGTTAACACTCATGCACGTGTCCAGTGCAAGTATTGAGTTGTTCCGTAACTCTTTTCTCATAACAGCTCTTTGCAAAACATTACCGGGCACTAACAGGATTACTTCCCAAATCTGCTTGCTTTACACAAACGTAATCAAATCGGAAGCTAGCTTAGCAAAGTCAGATACAAGCTACAAATTCTTCTAAGCACATAGGATGCAGTGTTTTCCGAATTCCACCACCAGTTAAATACCTGTAAAAATATTCTGCATCTTCTCTGAAGTCTGACATAAGCCACATGTTCCGTCACCCACAGAACTCACAAGATGTTTAAGGAATTTGTCACTATAATCTCCACGAGAGGTGTCTAAAAGGGACACTCTAATGCAATTCCAGCTTTCTGGTACAATTCTGTATGTACCCAAGTACTAGTCCTTATGATTATACAGCATGGAAAGCCTCGTATCGTGCCGAACGTTTCCCATGTCTGCACTGCGAAGCCTTGAGCAGACGCAAGTACAGAGTCAGGGGCACGTTTACTCGGGAATTGGGAAATTATATAAAGCAACATAGCTAGAGAGATATCTTTTAAAAGTATTCACCTTCATAAAGTTCTAATCTCTGCAATTTGTGGCAAAGAATTCCCCAACACCAGGTGTCATAGAATCAGTTACCAGAACATAAAGTCTTGTGACAGTAGCAAGAATACGGTGACTTGGTGGCTTAGGTTGTTTTACTCAGGTTCTGCAACACTACTTAAAAATCCCTCTCTCAAAATCCCTCTCAAAGCCATAACCTTGACTCCACATACATATTAAAAACAAAACCAAACCAAAACTTAAAGGTTGAAAAAATGATAAAGTCAATTCCAATATGGTCTATAAAAGGTTTCATGTGAGAACTTATGTCCTTTCTTCCCCGCACCTCAGAAACCAATGGATTTTTAGATTCAAGCACAACCCCACAATCCAAAACTGTTACACTATTACACCTGCTCACCACCCCTCCCATCAAGGCTGGATTTTCCCTTCTTCATGGCAACAGACCTGAAGCTTCTCAGGCCTGTGTCAAAACTTTTATCTTACTAATTTCCATGTTTGCATATTATCAGCTGGGGGTAACGGGGTGGGGGGATCTCAGTGGAAACGCAGAGGAATTAGGGTGGAGGATTTTGCTGGTTCAAAAAAAAAAAGGGGGGGGGGGGAGGATAAAAAGACAGATCAGTCAGGCTGCATTTAAGGTTTGCTGTTTTTTGGAAGAGCTCCAAATTAAGTTTTTCAGACTGGCTCTTACAAACAGATACACACTTCCCTCTCTACTCCCTCTTGGCACTTCAAGCCTTTTGCTTATAGGGATAGTAAAATTTGTCTTTATGGAGGCAGCAGACAGGAATTTAACTGCTATTGCTACACAATCTCATAGGCGCTACTTTTTGAAATACTGAGAGTAATCTCTCAGACATTTCCTTTCACAGAGGTTACCACGTTTCATTATGATCCCTAAAATTAGTAACACGTTACTGCTGATCAGCAATATTGTATCATAAATCCACAATTATATGCTCAGTGAGAATTATCACATACAGTTTAAAGTGTCTATAAATCCAGGAGTCCACATCCAAACTGCTTATTTATTCTCTCATTAGATTCAATGGAGAGAAAAAACAGTTCAGTTATATAAACCTAGTTTAAGTATGCCTAACAATTAAAAACATATTTCTCTAAATAACTCAAGACATCCAAACAGAGTGTTTCCACCCTTTTCACCTAATAATAAATGAATAATTACAAAATTCCTCCATGATAACAAAGATTTTTAAAAGAAAACATTAATCAAGAAATAGAAGCAACGTGTTCAATTCTTTAACGACCTAGTCAAAATACTTGATTTTCCAGCACCACAGTGAGATCTTCATTCCAGCCTGTACACAAGATTTTAACCAGTTGGTCCAATATAACATAGTCTAGTACAGAGAGGGGAGAAAAGAAGTATCTTATTTTGTTACCTGATGCAGACTGTTCCGAAGTAATAAAATTGCTTTACCTACTAACTGTACTGCAAGCACTCACATCAGCATCCCAGGTTCTAGTGAAAATTACATCTATCATAATGTACCACACAAGCCAAGTCTTTGGCTAGGAATATAATGGATTCAGCCTCACTGTAACCACCTTCCCAGTTGTAAAATATTGGGGTCTTAATTCAACTTTTTTCTGTTAGCTTTCTCTTCTCCATATTAATTTCAACTGTTAGCAAAGAGCTTTTATTCTCTCTTTCAAGATCAGCATGGACTTTCTGCTACAATACAGACAAGTATTACAAACAAACCTGCATTAAAAGCCAGAACAAGTCTTTGCAGGTATGTTTTCCTTACAAGTTGTACTTGCATCTCAGAATGGATTTTAAGAAGAGGCTACAACGTGCATCCTAATACCAACAGTTTAAAACAACCTTCAAGTAATAATAAACAACCTCTGCTGAAATTGTCTATAGAGTATAGATATTAAGATCAAAAGTGTTCCCATGTGGAGCAAGACAAAAACACTTACCAGAAAGACGAAGTTTAACCAACAGCCCTTTAACAGCTGATCAATCACAGGTTCAAAAGACAAGGTTAAGATACGCATCTCGAAGTGCCAGTGCTGCCTTTTAGGGTTCCAGTTTATCTATACAAGGAGCTTCTTCCACAAATACCAAAATCCCATATATATCCACATTCACAAAACTCCTGTTTCACCATTACTCATGAACATCAGTCTCCCACCTAAAAGATTCTAAACCGCTGTGTTTATTTTAGCCCTGATCTGCAAGTAAATGGTCAATTTAAGAAAAACAGGAGAACATGAAAAAGTACCTTTTACTTCAGCAAAAGCTTAGAATTAAAGGATAATTGCAAGCAAAATCTGCTGAATAAGTTAGAAACATCTCAAAAAGGCATCAGTAAAGCAGATTTTGTCAGCTAGGGCCATGTAAGAACTACAGAAATATTGCACACTGTGCTGCAACTGAGCGCCTATTAACTTTATTTAAAATAAGTTGTCAGCCAAGACATGGGAAAAAAGATAAAGATATTCATTATTCAAACAAATGGAGCTCTTGACTTTCTTGTTACTATTGTTCAAACCCAGAAGAAAGTCCCATATTAACAATACACTGAACTACAGAAGCAAGTACAGAGAATACAGATCCCTAAAGCAGTCCTCACATTAGAATCGTAGATATGTTACCGGTATAGAAATTACCTCCCTCGCTCCTGCCACAATCTTAAGCAAAACAGGATGCCTCCCATCCTGCTTCCCTCCCTTTCAGATGGTTAAATGCATCCCACAGCCACAGAGTGGGTCACACTCTCCCAGGGGGAGACAAGGCTGCCCACGAGTCTGTCCTGGAGCGCAGGCAGGGCTGCCCAGGGCAGTGGCAAGGCAGCAGCTTCACCGATGCCAGCAGCCCTCACGAGCCCACGCATTCGACTGACTGACCTCAGCCAGGCTGGAACTGCCAAATCCACAGTTCACAGAACCATCTGGGTTGCAAAAGACTTTTAAAAATCGAGTCCAACTGTTAGCTTAGCAATACCAGGTCCACCACCAAACCACGTCCCTAAGCACCACTTCTCTCACCTTTCTAAACCAGCCGTTGTTCACCACAGTAAAGCAGTTACAATAATCTACTGCAGCACACACTTTTTTTGGTACTCTCTCTTCCTGCCACTAAGTGTATTGCCCAGAAGTAACACATGCTGGAAAACCACATGGCTGCAGGAGCCTCCTGAATCACACACTAGCTGTCATCTTCTCGACTTGAAGCTGTTTGGCAAAGGAACAAGAAAAGTCAAATGGGAAACAACGAGGAAAATTGCCTTCATTCTCACTGTGGCTCATGTTCATCCAAGCAACCAATGTAGCTTCAAGCTCAGCACAGACAGATCCTGAAAATCCTGCAGCCCTCAGCGGCCTTTCCGGGTGTGCAGGACAGCACACAACCACCAGTCACTCCTCAAAACCAGACACAGCACAGAGCAAACTGCACATTAAAGCAACTGAGTCACCACTGGCAGGAGTTTCCTCTGAATAACACATTCAGATTCTACCGTTGCCATATCATGCATCGCCCGTCAATGGATGACCGCGGTGGCAAGCCACAAATTTCACTCCTGGTATGAACAAGTTTGATATAGAAGCAGTATGAGCTCTACAGCCTGGGCAAGTAGAAAGTCACGCTGCTGCTGCCCAGGGCTGGTAGACAAAACGATGTGCCTCGTGTTGCCCTTGGTATGGAGAACATCACCTTATTTCCACAAGAAACAGCTGCTTACTTGGGTGGCAACTGAGCTTGGAAGCAGAAGACAGGATGAAGAGAAAAGTAGTCTAAAAATGCCTGCAATGTAACAGCTGGCACCCAGCAGCGAGGCCGGCATGACTAGGACTCAGGGCAAAGGATACTGGATTTCGTGCTGCCAGATTCACACAACCATGAAAATCACAACTGTGTTATCTTCCCCAGTGATTAGTCACAGGGTCCACTGATTGAAGCAGCACCTTCAATAAGCTCAGTTATTCTGGCAGGTGACCATAGCATAACTGCTCCATTCATAGATCACTGTTCTTATCAGTGCCCTCTGCCTTCTGTTTCCAAGTTCAGAAATGATTAAAACAAGAAGTCTATTCCTCACAGAATGTGCAGTCATCCCTTATAAAATAGGTAGCGTATAGGACACTGATAATATGGATACCACCATTCAGAAATGTCATTAAAATTAAGTGGGAGAACACCACCTTCTTTCACAGGGAATCAATTACATGTTTCTCAATTATCATACGATTCCTCTATGCACATTAAACTTCACCTTATTTACTACACTCATAGGAATGGAACTTATGAGGAGGGGATGCAAATAGTGAGTCACTGACATAGGTGCAGAATTGAGATAGAAAGCCCAGCTTATCCCATTCTAGGAAAATCAGATCTCCTAAGAAGTTAGCATAATCCCTTCTTGCCGGCAAGCTCCACAAGAGCGGATCTCGATCACAACCCCTGGGGTGTCCATGCATCCTACATCCCTCTGAGATCACCAAAGCCACACGCTTCACTGGGACAGAAGACATTAGTGCACGTGGCAGAACTTCAGGAGCCCGCTCAAAGCGCACTGTTGCTCCACCAGCTCAGGCAGTCCCCACCCCTGGTTACCTGATGGCAACTAGTAGCTTGCAAACATACATCAACATAGCACTAACAAACCAAAGGCTGTTTGCATCAGAACAGGCAGGGTTTCCCTACACTCATTTTCTAGCACTTGCTGGGTGCAAACACCTCATGTTACTTCTTGAAGAGCAGATTTCATTTCAAAAGCTGGTTATCTGTCTGGTGCTACTTATCTCTCTTACAGCGCCACCCTTCTACTCTGCTTGTGGTTTGTCCTGTATCTTCCCAGCTCAAACTTCACCTCCTGAGATCACTTGCACAGCAATAGTATTATTTTCCGGAAAAGGAAAGGGTTCTCAGATGAGAACTATTGCAACTCTTCCCTACGAGAGCTTTCTTTTGACATTTGTAGCAGCCTAGCTTACCACTTGTCGTGGTTTGACCCTGGCCGGCCGCCAGGTACCCACACAGCCGCTCTCTCACTCCCCCTTCACTGCTAGACAGGGGGAGAAAATATTTCCAAGGGTTCAGGGTTCGAGATAAGGACAGGGAGATCACTCTCATTTACCGTCCCGGGCAAAACAGACTCGATTTTGGGGAAATTAGGTACATTTATTAAGAGAACTAATCAGAGAGGAGTAATGAGAAGTGAGAAAGAGCAAACAAATCTTAACAAACAGAACACCTTCCCCCCATCCCTCCCTTCTTCCCGGGCTTAACACCAATCCTGGTTTCTCCACCTCCTCCCCCCCCGAGCAGCGCAGGGGGACAGGGAATGGGGGTTACGGTCAGTTCATCCGACGTTGGTTTCACCGCTTCCTCACTCCAGGGGAGGACTCTTCACTCTTCCCCAGGGCCATTGTGGGGTCCCTCTCACGGGACACAAGCTTCACGCTCTCTTCTCCGGCGCACGAAGGGCAATTCATCACAAACTGCCCAACGGGAGACACCTCACGAGGGGCAGCCCACCCCTCGTGAGTCTGAGGCGCAGTCCTTCAGGGGAAACTGCTCCAGCGTGAGCCACCCGCGGCGTCCCAAAAGTCCCACCAGCCAACCTGCTCCAGCGTGGGCATTCCTCTCTCCCACGGGCTACAGGTTCCGGCAGTGACTTGCTCTGATGCGGGCTTCCTGCGGGCTTTCCACGGGCTACAGCCCCCTTCAGGCATCCACCCACACGGCGTGGAGTCCTCGGTGGACATCTACGCGGTGATCCTCACGGTGGACATCTGCACCTCGCCCATGGGCTGCAGGGGGACAACCCGCTTCACCATGGTCTTCACCACGGACCCGAGGGACTCTCTCTGCTCCGGCGCCTGGAGCTCATCCTCCCCCTCCCCCCTTCTTCACTGACCTTGGTGTCTGCACAGATTCTCACTCCTCCATCTCTGTGCCAGCTGTAATGGTGCAGTTCTTTTCCCCGTTCTTAAATATGTTTTCACAGAGGCGTTCCTCTGCTATCACCTTACTGATAGGCTCAGCCTCGGCCAGCGGCGGGTCCCTCTTTGTAGCCGGCTGGCATTGACTCTATCAAACTTGGGGAGCTTCTAGCAGCTTCTTGCAGAAGCCACCCTGCAGCTTCCCCCCCCGCTGCCAAAATCCGGCCAGGCCAAACCAAAACACCACTGCAGATAGAGATGCTGAAAACATTTATATAAAGCCCTCCCCTCTACATAAAAGCATTTTATCACACCGTTTTCCCAGTATCAAGACTTGAGAGGTTGGATGCCTACTCGGAACAAGCAGCACCGCAGAGTTCATATAAATTAGTAGGAGAAAAAGCCAACTAGCTACTACATATGCTTCCCTGGCCAATTTAGCCTCATGACAGTAAAACTATGCAAGCGTCTAGTGGCATTTGAATTACGTGGTTTAAAAAGTACTGTTGGAAGCCATAAACCACCTTTCCTCAAATTTCACACCAAGCTCTTAGATAAAGAGTTATGCCAAACTGATTTCTTTCTCACTGGTCAGACAGAGTTGATAAACTCACAAATATTACCCAGAAAGATGAATCATCTATGCAATAACATGTTCTTCTGTTACTTGCGCTCAATAGTTCACAGAAATAAGGTTTCTCCAACAAAATTTATCAAGCTGCAAAAGGAATAAGAATTTGTAGGAGCAGTCTAGTTTTAGTCAATCCATCTTTCCTGTTAAGGAGAGGTGAAGTATTTCAACGAGTTCAGAGCTCTTAAATGAGTTTTATATTATCATTCCCTTGTTGTCTGTGAAAAAATACTCTACAAAGAAAGAGGCCACATTTGCAAAAATCAGGTTATCCTTTTCCATGCCTCTCTGTTGTGAAATGTGACCACTGGAAGTTGACCTCGAGCACCATTTACACAGGGATTATCCAGAAACGTTTTTACGAAGTACACACTGTCTGACTATACAAAAAAACAGAACTTTCTTAGCCTTTCCAAGTCCTGAGTTTGAGCAATGCCAACACTAGTAAGTTGACAACAGTTTCCAGTACACTCATATTCACGTTGCCTGTTGGGAGTTCTTGTCACGAGAAGAGGCTGCAGTCCACACGTCATGCCTGACAGGTACTCTAGGTTTTCTTTTCCCATGTTTGGTCCTCGTTTTCTTTCCCCTACTTAGTCATTCTGTGTCCAACCTTAACTCACGGCTGAGCCCTATCTTGGTCAGTCAACTTGCATTTTAGAAGCTTCTCAAGATTAAACATTACAGTCATGCTGGCTGGAAGCAGACTTGCTAGTGTTAGAAGATAAAACTTCCTTAACCCTGAATCTATAGCAGAAAGAACAGAAAAAAAAAATACAGTGTATGTAGGATTCCAAATCCCCAAAACGAAAAGTAACCACAACTATCGAAACTTTTATTCCCATGACTCACAATATTTTAAAAACGTATTGGATCTGTGAACTACACCTGGCCTGTCTTATTATTCATTTAACTTCCCTCTCCCTCACAAAATAAGAATTAAAGATGAAGGTGACAAAATAACTTCGCAGTCTGGAATTAAATGCTTTTCCTGGATCTCTGAACTGCAACGGGCTGCTGTAACAAAGACAAGATAACTGAGGCTACCTCAGATTGTGGAACACGACACATGCCAAAACTCAACGGTTGGTCACCAACGCGAGAGGAATCGCAACACACGCAAATCGGTTTCATCACCGCTGGAATAATAAGTTTAGGCAGGTCTGCTATAAATATCTCATTCTGTATATAGGGGAGGGGGTCAGAGCCATACATAGGAGACCCAAATACTAATTACACACCGAGTAAAGTTTCAGCAACATAAAATTAAGGAAGAAGAGGAGATTGAGAAAGTGGCCCACTTGAAGGCACACGGCCCACGCGCTCCGAATCCTCATGGAAAGACAGCAACCAAGAGAGAAGGCTGTGGAAGAAAATCAGGGTTTGGGGATAGAAATTCCCCTGAATATTACATACTGACGCATACAACCCCCTTACTGCATTTATCTTTTCTGGACAAGCCAAGTAAAATCTGCATGAAAAAAAAATAAAAACACACTAACTGATAAGAGGACTACCCTGTAATGCTGGAGGTAAGGATGAAGACGAGACAGGAGTGTGTCCAACAGACGGCTAGGCTAGCCTAAGAGGCATCCCCGGACAACCGAGTTTCGTATCGCAAACCCAGCTCTGCAGCAAGAGGCATTTTCATGTTTTCCGTCTCCGAGAGGGGCTGTAAGACCTGCAGCTTCTCCGCCTCATTCCTGTCCTGCTTCTGCAGTGAAAAATCGTAATATAGGTTACTGACTCGGCAACACATTCAGACAAAGTATGGTTTTGTTAAAATCAACTTCTATAATTCCTGATATAGTGGTAATTTCCTGAGTAATTGAGATTAATCTTTTAAAACTTCAGTATTTCAAACAGCATGAGTTAAAACTCAGACACCAGAGCTGCACAGACAAGCCAACTCCATCCTGCTTTATTACCTAATAAGGCAACAGATCCCAAAAGATCTGAATGACCAGGTAAATCAGCTTCACAGAACATACCTAAAATCTGCCCATGCTGAAGATCACATTCAGAGATGAACATACACACAATCTGCTTCATTTTTTCCAGTTTTACTGCTTTTACTCCAAGTTTTTCATGGTTTGGTTTGTTGGTTTTTTTTTTCATTGGGGGGTGGCGTGTTCTCCTAAGAATATTTTTGCTTTTCAAAATATTCTGTGTTGTTAAGTGACTTTTCTACTAAGAAGGGGGTGGGTTTTTTCCTTACATTTCACTGTAAGGCCCTCTTCTGGAAGCCACCCCAGACTTACAAAACAATTAAAATCTTAATAAATTAAAAAAAAAAAAAGAACACCTTACATTTCACAGGACATCAAAAGCAAGCTTGCAAATTGTACTTTCTTAAAGGGGCAGGAGGGTGGGGATCACGCAAAGCAGGGATATTTGACATATTGATTTCCCTGACACTGGAGAGAACGTTAGAAAGCACTCTTAAAATACTGGAGTCTCGAGCTTCACAGCAGGAGGCTACACTTCTGCTGGATCATTATATTATGTTGCTTATAAAAATGGTTATATTGGTAAAATTAAAATCGCTCCAGCATGTGAAGCTTGCCCTTCTCCTACCTCTGGCAAGAGAGATGACCGAGCACCTCTGTAAAACCACAGCACCCGAGGGGGATGTACATGACGTAAAGTCAATCCATCCTCACGCCGGTGCAAAATCAGAATCGAGTCCTCTGGCCCTAATTCTCCTTCACTCTATCTTGGGAATGGGAAAGAGAAGAAACAATGTGCTTTTTGAAGATATAGTTACCCACAGGTTACAGGAGCAGGCAACGTGTGTCAGTATTACTGACTATGTATTATGTCCTAGGTCTCAGGAGGAAAAAAAAAAAAAAGAGGAAATAAGGACTAAAACATCAGTAACAAGAAATTACTTCATCATTAGCACAGCTACTGCTAAGAAGCACCTTACCTGAATTTTAAGGTGGCTGATTATTGATAGACATTATGGAAGAGAGAGATTTTGAGTAGGAAATCTGAATATTAATAGCATTAAGTGTCAGCTTATTGAACATGATTTTTAAAAGGAAATCCAAGCAAGACTCAAGCCTTCACACTAAAGAAACATTCAATTTATCTACTAAACACAATGTAAAAACCCGCAGTGTTTATTTAGTACATTTCAAAGGTTCAAACTGTTTCAACATATCAGTAACAAGTAACTAATTTTATTGAATCTACTGTAAGTGGTTAAAGACTCCCACTGTGAGCACATTTACAAATATTACTTAAAAATCTCCACTAAATGTAAAGGTTTTGGTAGCGATGAACTCAGAGGACTTGAAAAGCACTTCTTCACAATGTTCTTGGCTATATTAGGATGCACATTTTAAAAAGGAAAAAGCTTCCTGAAGACACCTCGTAATTCATTTACAATATTTCATACAATCTCTCAAATTTTAAAACTCAGAAAATCTTAAGGTAAAAAGATGTGGTATTCTAGTTGTAAGAAATAAAGGGGAACTTCACAAGCTTAGTTAAGGAAACAAACACATTACTCAACTGGTCAAAGAAAGCAGAACCGACTCATATATTACGGTACCTAATTCAGTAAGAAGTGCTAACAAATACCTCTTTTAATAATTTGAATTTGGTCCACCCAGGATTTGGAAAAAAAAAAAAGCCTCCTACAAAACACTCACTTTCACATACAGAATTAAGTTTTTGGTTTCCACAGCACTTAAGTTACCATCCAAAAAAACACCCAAAACCACCACTAAAAAAAAAAAGTCTGTTTTTTTAAGAAGTCCACCAATTACTACCCGCACAGACCTGACCAGTTGCACTACACACAAATAAATCCAGATGATACAATTCTCTGAAATTCAGAGCACGAGAAGGCAAAGCACAAGGCGAGAAGGAGGTTGCAGCTCGGGCTTCATGCCCCCGAGACACTCCCTGCAAATCCTTTTCACCGCCCACACCCCTGGGCGCTGGGTGTGGGTGTGACAGGCGGCAGGGCGGGCTCGGGCAGCCTCAGTCCTGGGTCGGGTACCCCGAAACGCTTCTGGGAAAGCCAAACAAACTGGACGTGGCCTCAGGTCAAAATAGAGGCTGTGTCCAAGGTGCCCAGCTGGGATGCGCGGGACGCTGTGGCGCACGCAGAGCGTGCCTGGTTTAGCACAGGTTTTGGTAGCACCTGCACCAGTTCCAAGACACTGGACTCCCAAAGAGAGTATTCTGGGAGAGACCACCACAGCCACAGCACACAAGGACATAGCTATCAGAAGCAGTTTGCTGTGTCCCCCTGCTACAGAGAGCAGCACAGCTAACTGTGGGTGCTATTTATCATGTTCCACCAGAAGCAGCACTGACATAAATTGAAAATACACAATAAGCCTACAGAAAAATTAAAAATGTAAGTCTACTGACCCCCCCCTTTTTTTTTTTAATTTGGTAGTTAACATGTTCATAAAGTCCATCCTTCCACAGCAGAGAAGGGAAAACGGTGGTTTTTATCCAGCAACAGCAGTCCTCCGCTTGGATATGACAACTTAAGCGAGACCTTCAGTGACACGACGCCTTTTCTGCAAAGCCTGAGCACTTGCCTCTGTGCGACAGGCCACCCTCGCTCTCTGCAGGAGATGCCTCATTTCCTTCTGCATCTTCAAGTCACGTGCAAGGCTTAGCCAGCTCTAACTGATAACCTAGCAAAACCCGCACACCAAAAATAAACCAGCAAGGAGCAGGGTAATGTCCAGGATTAAACATTTTAAATCGGTTCCCCTGTATGTAAACTGCCTAGTACGTTTAGTTCTATAAACTGAATCAAGTCTTATTTATGAACCCTGCTTTCCCTTGTGGTGTCCAAGTTTGTCGTATGATTGACAGCGCTACTTTACGCTTCAGCACACACCTATAAAAATAACTGTGGAGAAAAAAGGATCTCTAGGTGTACTAATAAGACAGTTACAAGCTCAGACAGCAACAAGCTTCAGCCTCTTTCAAAGGAGCATAATACCTAAGGGAAGCACAGAGGCCTACAATTACAGTTAAGTCTCAATATACAATTTTACAAGATTACAGTTGGAGAAAATTCATCTGTCCTGAAAAAGGAAAGAAGCCAAAAGGCAGAAGAAAGACTTGAGACAGCCAGGAAGACATTCCCAGACTCTCTCACTTCAGCCTTGACTTACAAAAGTCACTGGTGGTTTTTATCCCACCTTGACCCCCCACAAATATTCAGATAGTATGGTTTACCTAGACAGTAAACACTGGAGCAAGTATCTGCATGATAGATCTCTGGAAAAGGGGTCTGCAAATACTTACAAATACCTTTTATTTTATTTTTTTTATGTTCGGCAAAAAAAAAACCCAAACAATATTTGATCATAACTACCAGGGTTATTTGATATTGGTACATGCCAGCCTTTGCATTTTTATTTTCTTAAATAAACTTAATTATTGTATCAAGTCAAGTACAAGCTAATGCTTGTACTATGGATTAAAAGCACAGGACGCAAACCCCGGATGACTGTATGAACCGTGTACGAGCTGCTACTGGGTTTAGAGAGATCAAGTAGTAAGAGGCACATGTCCTAGAAGAGTGGGGACTAATCATCCACCTGAAAATTAGAGACCACCCAGCTGCAGAGAGTCGGCTTCACCAGAGAGAGCAGACAGCAGCCCTGGCACTGTAGGGAGCAACATGCTGCTGCCATCCACCAAGATGTACCACCCTTACTAAACGCACTGTTGCAAGACAAAAAAAGTTCACTGTAATATACGTACATCTTTTTCTAGATATTTTGCATAAAATATCACATCCCTTCTCAATTGCAAGTGCACATTAAGGCATTAAAGAGCCTCAAGTCAGCAGAGCGGTATAGCTATAATGGTCAGAGTGATTTTTGCCTTGTAACCGTATCTAATATTTTGTAAGGTGCTTTAAATTCAATACCTCATTCTTATTTTAAGATTAAGAACTCAATCTAAACACTGAACAACGATTTTTTTGCCAACAGCCGCTTGCTCCTTTTTTTTTTTTTTCTTAAACTAGGAAAAGGATATTACAAGTTCCAAACTGACTACCTAACCACAGAAGAGTAACACCATCATTAATTTATACTCATACGAAAAAAAAATGGGGAAGTGCTTTCAGATAGCGTTACATGAGGTGATAAATTACTTTTGGAATTTCAAGCCCTTGAGAGAGTACTCAATATTGAAAAAAAACAGCACAAAAAATTGCACAAGTTATACAGTAACAAGATGTATTTACTGTGGAGATCATCAGCAGTTTGGGGGTTGTTTTGCTTCTAGACAACCAAAGGTAAAGTTCATTATGTACCATTTCTGTACACTCCACATCTAGTTTATCTGACCAGTCCAGTTTACTGGCTGATATAAAGGTTTTATCACATCTGCACCCTTTCCTCCAAGGAGGAGGCACATCTTCATCTAAACTGAGCTAAGCAGGATGAATGGGATTAAAAAGGAAACATTACTCAGCCTTACTGGTATTTTATCCCTCAAGATCTCTTAAATAGTGATCTAAAGTTTATCTTGGCATCTGCTTAACCCTATCAAAGACTGGAGAAAAGTTTGATAAGCTTCTGCGAAAATCCAATGCTTGAACTTTCTGCCAATGACACGGAAAAGGTACTATATGCACCAAGCCGGTCTGTAAAATGAAGAATATAGGTTGATGCAAGCATCATCGGGGAATAAAACAACTCATAAGACTCTTCAGGGGAAAAAAAATGCTTCCTGAAGTTTCACAAAGTCCCCACTGGAAAGTGGAAGGGAAGCTGACCAACCTGATAAGATGCAGTTTCAATCCCAAACTGAAGTCATACTGTACAATTCACAGAGGCATCAATTGGGGTTGTCCAGGGAGGATGAGAAGTAGCAAGTACTCTTTCATTTGAGAATCCAAAAGCAATACCTACACAGTTACAGAATTTAAGCCAAGTTTTATGCAACACCAACTGACCACTTCCCAACACCTGGGCCAGCAGAGGCAGCAACTCCAAGATGACATATTCATAGCACACAGAACCCTCATACCACCACTTATTCTATAATTAAACACCAAAACAAGATGTCATTACGAACACAATGTCTCTGACAACCTACCACATTCAGATGGACACCAAAATATCTTTTAGATAACTGAACCTCATCTAATCTGGAGTTGGTATTTCCTGGCCAATGATGACTAACTCTTCTAAACCATCATTAAGTATCAGGAAATACCCACCCCCAACATCAATTACTCCGTAAACATATCCCAAAGTGTTCTGTTTTGAACACGTTCACTCACAGTGAAATATCCAATAGGTAAGTGTGAGGGGGGTGGAATAAAGCATCTTTCCAATAGATTTCAGGTAACCAAAGTACAAAATCAAGTCCTAGTATTAATAACGAAAAATAAAGTTTCACTGCAGGATAACACTGGGGTCTCGGTCTTATCTCACTCCCTACATCCACACACAAAAATGCATCCTGCATTAAATCAATCCAAACCACTACTACGCTTGGGATGAGGCGTTACAGAAGAACTTGCACGTGGACTTTCTGTACTTTGTACAGCGAGGACAAAGGTGTTCAGGGATCTGCAGGTTCCTGGGTGGGTTGTCCCGCTGCCCCCAGCCATGTCCATCCTCAGCAACCCACGCCAAGAAGAGGGACAGGCCAAAGGGCCTCTCTGCAAACTCCAGCCTCAAGGAGAAGTCATGCTTTTTCATCCCCATTTGCTGTGCTGTTCAAAACAGGAGAGGTAAGAAAGCACTCCTCAGCTTAAAAAAAAAAATCTAAATTAATTAAATAAAAAACAATCCACAGTATCAATCCAGCAAGTGAAAGGCACCATCACATTTATATTCAGGAAGGCTTGGCAGTGGACAATTGTCCTCTTCATTTCTGTAGAAACCAAAATTAAAGACTCTCAGCAGGAAAGTCACAGCTATAATCCCCTCTTCCCCATCTTCCTGAAGGTACTAACAGAAAGTTTTCATCACAGTAGTCAACACACCACTATGTGTGAATATTAACTCTAACCCAGACAGCCTACGCACGCTGCCTCCTGTGATTTCCTCTCCTAGTAGCCTTTTTCCATCTTTCCCCCCTCCCCCTTAGAGAGATTTGCTTTAGAGCTGCCACAAGTGCACCAAAATTACATCCAGTTTGCTTAGAATTACAAAATAATCATAATGCTCGATAGAACTGCTACGTGCTATTAATGACTCTGTGATTTTTTAGTTAGAATTCTACATATTTAGCTTAAATTGGCACATGGCCTTCAGCAGTTAAATCCTAAATTCCTAGCAAGGGTCAGTACCTAAAACTTCTCCTTTGAAGCAAGCGACAGCTTTGTATCAACAATGATTTTGTTTTAAAGAGCATTCTGGTCAGCAGAATCTACCGCCTGAATAGAGCAGCTTTTTTTCTTTTCTGAACACGAAAAATCAAACCTCTCATGAAAATTGATATTCATTCCCAAGCCTCCTCCCAAAAGAGTCAACCACTTAAACCATTGCACTAGATCTTCTGGCAGCTCTTTCAGTTGCAGTCAGAGATCAGATTTACATTCAGATCTTAGGGGAAAGAAAAACACCACGGAACAACGGACACACACCCCTTCAGAATTCCATTTTAACCTACAAAGGCAGCTCCTTTGCACTCCTCTGAAAGCATGCGAGGTGTCACCAGTAAACGGGATTCACCTTTTTTGGAGAACACTTTCAGGACACATTTTCTAGACCAGCACTCCCAATAAACTGAGTGCCACACCTGGGGAAAAAAAAAAAAACAAAACAACATTAAACTGCTGCTTCAGAATTTACCGTGCAGGCCAGTGAGCAAATAAATACCTGATCTTCATTAGCTGGCGTGACACCTCCTGCATTCCGTGTGTCAAGTAGTTCTTGAAATGTTATATCCATGCCACTGAAATTAAACTAGTGGCACTCCTTCAAATTGGGAAACCTACGTAAGGAGTGACAGTAATCCAAGTAATCCGTAATGAGCAGCAATAATCCAAGTTATCCAGCAGCAGCACTCACCTAACACTGACTTGCAGCCCCATAAGGGCAGAAGGGAGCTGACCCACAAAAAATAAAGTTCATAAGGAGACTTCCAGCTCTACAAACAAACCAACCCAACAAAACAACAAACCCAATCCCTAGCGCCCCAGCCTTCTAATTATACTAAAAAGTTGCTGTCAGTTTATATAAATGTAAAGGGTCTAAATTAAGCACCATGATTTGGGGGTGCAGGGCCAAGGGGGGGAAAAAAAAAAAGGAAAAAAAACAAGCTTACAAAACCCACCAAAACCACAACATTTACCTCGATACATTTAAAACAAGTGTGTCACATGGAGTAAAACCACCTGCAAAACTCTATCTACAAAGCAAGGGTAGAGTTTTAAACCAGTTAGTACAAAGGTCTGCAAGAAGTTGAGCTTCTATAAATCACAGATTTGCGCACACTCCAGTTTACAACGTGGACTTTGTGAAGGTTTCAGACTGGTGCGGTGACGTGTTCCTGAGTACACAACAATATGAGGAAGGACTGTAGCTGATCCCCCTCTTCTATGCAGACAGTCGCATTTCAAAGGTGCATCATTGTTTAAAATGGCTCCAGTTCTTAAGCGTGAAGATCTAATCCCTGTCCTGCCTTGACCTCGAGGGAGGACACACTGTCCTCCAAAACATCCTGTCAGGAAAGCAGCAAGAAGGCGTACAAATTTGGAGATTAGGATAATAAACACAGGTTTGCTAGTTACTTATTTTGGCTTCCAAAAAAATTACATTGAGGCTTTTCAAACCAGATCTTGTCCACTTCCGAAATCCCGGTGAACACATCCCCTTCTGCAGCTGCAGGGAACTAGGAACAACGTATTTGTTAAGCTCTTGTGTGAAAGCTTTCATTTCCTACATCCATTCCATTTTTAAGTTATGTGTTTCCTGAAGCTGGATTAGTAGAAAAAAAATATTTATTTGCTACTTCTCTCAACAGAGAAATTTGGAATTTATCAGAATGCGGTCCAGGTCTGTTCACTAAGAAAACTGTATGAATCTGCTTAAGAAAGATGGGATGTTACGGCTTTTTTTGTGGGTTTTTCCATGTTTCCTTTTTTTTTAGGACTACATCCCCAAACCTGCAAGGAGATGTCCATGACATAAAAAGCAAGGTCAACAAGTATTTTGATCAGGGTCATTCTCCCAGTCTCTTAGTATTGGCACCAAGTCCTTCTAGAACAAGTTGTTTAGGTCAATAATAAACCAGAGGGCTCCTAAATGACCGGGTAATATTTTACCAATTTGCCTCCCAACTAAAACTACCACTTTACTAGTCGAAAAGTCTCATCCTTTCAAGTTCACGATTAACAAAAAGATTGGCCCAGACTACTTGAATGACTACCTCAAATGTGCTTTTACTGTGTTTTTATTATTAGACCTTCATACTTAGTTACTGTCTCTCCTAAGACAGAGCACTGACCTCTGCATTTTTTCCTTGAATTTATGCGTGTGGAGAGCACGGAGCAAACAAGGAACATCATTTCAATCTTTTTTAGTAAAATATCTACAGAAAACTACATAAAAGCTTCATTCAGTGAGATTTAGTTTAACCCTTAAAAACGTTTACCGGAGTAAGAGAGTTGGATGAGCTTGCTCTCATATTTAATTCAATTACCAAGTGTCAGCAATCAGTTTGCATTTCTAGGTATTTGCATCCGAAGCTGAGATGTGGGGGAAAAAAGCTGGCAGATGATCTCTCAGTGAATATTTTTACCAGTTCAAGCCCTTAATACATTAGATAAAACATATTACCTCGATTTTTAGCATCAGATTAAAACAACAGCCAAGATTTCTTTGAGGGAGAGAGCTGTCATTTTATCAAACAGCAGAGAGAATTGTGCAAGCAACAAACAGCCAAGCAGGGAGCCAAGTCCCAGAGTCAAATCTGAGCTTGCGTCTATTAAATCCTAGTTCAAACAGCGAAGTACACTTATGCATCGTACTTTTTATACAAGGGCAAAGCAAATCATACAACCCAGACTGAATAAACCAGATGTCAGGATTTACAGATTCCAGTCATATTCCTTATAATATATACACACCTTTTCCTATAAAGCATAGCAAGACTGAGATCTCTGTTTTTCAGAAACTAAAGGTATTGCTAAAATCACAAATGCTATTTTAAATAGAGACAAAATATGCTAGTAGGTGGAAAAGATTTAATTTTTTTTTTAGAAAGCATAGCTATATTATGAGCTCCTACTTTGGTTTTGTGCAAACTTGCAGAAAAAAAAAAAACAAAAAAAAACCAAACACTTCTTCAGAGTTGTTACAAAACAGTTTAGCATTTACTGTATTTTTAGGGTTCAGTTTAAACTGCACAGAGCAAGACCTAAGTGCAAAAGTTAGCTCCTGAGGTCCAATTTCATACTGAGCAAAGGTTATCAAAAAACCTTGGCTGAATTTTTGCAACCTCCTGGACTGCTTACCTGCATGTAACACTACGGTTCACATTACACTGTGACATAATTACCCCTCTTTTAAATGAGAAACCACCTCTGTTAAAACACTTAACTGTATTGTCACTTCAGAACCTTCAGAAAACTACAGAGGAGTCACTCTATGGCACACAGCAGGGAGCTGACTGAGTATCACCCCTTTAAAAAAGAAAATAAACACCCATTTAATTCCTGCTTGGATCTAGACATCTGGAATCAAGTATATATGTGTGTGTGTGTATATATATATATATTTGTACGTATATATGAGGAAGAACCACACAGCTGCAACAGTACAAATATTTTTCTTATCAATTCCCTGCCAAGAGCATCTTAAAATCCTAAAATCAATTTCATAAGTAAGAAATAAAACTAAGGTCACATAGGCAGACAAGCCTCCAAAATTTGGATACTCACATTTGGGGTAAGTGAGAGGTAATTTCCAGAGCCAACAGGGTCTCGCCATAGATCAGATTTTCCAGATTTTGTTTCCTGTGAACTTCTGGGGTGGAGCTGGTGTCTCCTTAAACTGGCATAATGATTATCACCGATTTTATCACAAGAATTTCTGGCATCCACTTCAAATAACAACCCAGCAGACAACACACATTCCAGCTTGCATTATTAGGATTAAACAGGAACCTCTTTCCATTGACATACTCCTTCCAACAAGGATTATCTAAGCAATTGCCAAACTGATTGCAACTGATTGCAGCATGATGATGCAGAGGCACTTGGCTATATTCATCCACAGAAACTGCTGTGGCAAATTTAAGTCTTCAGAAGTTTGATTTATAAATAGGTTTGAGAAAACCCCTTTAGAAGTGGTTACAAAACAGCACCCTGGAATCCACAGAACATATGGAACAATATTTCTAGAAGCAGTATACTAGTAGAGGCATTTCTTTTGTGAAACCTCCAGCCAACCCAGCCTGCCTTCTGCCTTCTCACACAAACTCGTGATACTTGTGCAACTTTGTTATCTAAATGACTACACATGGGCATCTATCACTGATGAACTAATAAAATCCACTCTCAGCTCTGCCAAATCTGCCAAGCCAACAGAAGTAGAACAATAACCACAGACGTCCGTGAAGGTGTTGCATGTACAGATGAACATCTGTGCCAAGTATTAGTGGCAAATCAGAATTTTTCTTTGCATAATCACATGAATCAAGCTATATATTTTTATTTTGGCTTAACTAAGTTGATGAGTACTTTCATTCTGAAGACTATCTACAATTTAGAAGCTTGTGACAGCTTTTCAGTCATGCACCACCCTTCATGAAAGAACAAAGCCACAGAAGAATGTCCCAGTCTCAGACCACAATAAAGATGTACTACAACGGGCCAGCACAAACCTAAATGACAGAAATTGATAGACTGGGCTTTTTAGTAGAAAAAGAGCATCATTGTGTCACACAGATAGCTATTCCAAGTTTTTTCTCCTGAACCTTGTAGACTATTACCTGTTTCTAAGATCAGATGCAGCACCAGTGGTACAAATCTGTTGCTTATAGCTCCTTCAAGCAACTGTAGTCTCATTAGAATTTTTCTTTATGACGTTTATGAAAACCTTCCAGAGTTCACACAACTCCTGCTTACTGTTCAAGTCTGGGCGTGACAATCAATCTAGGTCATCTTCTTGAAGTCCTTCTTCTGGAGTCCAATTTCTTGTATCAAATTCTTTATATGGCTACAAACAAGATGCTTAACACATGCCCAAACAGTTCTATTAAAGCTATTTTGGTTACCCATAAACACAGACAACTCACAGTCTTGTTCCTAGCGCTCCTCTGAGCCTTCATACTCAGAGGCTTTGTCTCTCCACAGTCTACTTCTTGTGCAACCATTAACTCCAGCTAAAACATTTCTAAAGATGAGAACTGCAGACCAAGACTATACAAACATCCAAAACGTTGAAAAATACGTGTTTAAGTGAACAATAACGTAAAGTGGCAACACTAGCTCTGAAGAATTAAAAGACAGCTGAAAAATATGTTGAATTTTCACAGCGAAATAACTTGCAAACTCCAAGCAACTTGTGGCAGCAGGGCTGACTGTACCAAACATAAGAGACAGTGGGTTCAGCAACACAGGCTAGACAGCAGCAGCCCTCTAAGTTTTAAAACCACTACAATAAAATGTGATTAAAACCACTTTCACATTCCTTGCTTCATTGAATGCTGCAATCAAGTAACATTTAAATAATGGTCCAGAGCTGTGAAAATAGTCTCCTCAACACTTCAAGTACCCTTAACACAAATGTTTTAGTTCTGTTATCACATTCTTCTCTAGGTCTTCGATAACTCTCTTGAAAGTTTTGCATATTTTCAGTCTAATCACCACGGTCAAATAGCAGCGTGCTGCCCAAGCTCCAGCACAAGCAGTCTGCCAACAGAGCAGCGCTGGGGAGGGGGCCTGGGGTTATGTAACTGTGAGCATCAGAAGGACGGAGCCAGGCTCTTCTCAGGGATGTGCAATGACAGGACAAGGGGGAATGGGTTCAAGCTGGAGCACAGGAGGTTCCACAAAAACATTAGGCAAAACTTTTTCACTGTGAGGGTGACAGAGCACTGGCACAGGCTGCCCATGTCCAGAGACATTCAAAACCCACCTGGACACGTTCCCGGACACATTGGCCTACTGTAGGTGATCCTGCTCTGGCAGGCGGGTTGGACTAGATGATCTCTAGAGGTCCCTTCCGACCCTGAACATACTGTGAACTGTTGGCAACAGTATGAGTAGTGAAGCATGAGGGTGATGGTGCTGGAACAGAGACACCCCTCCAGTAGATTTGCTTGTTGATCCTTTCTGAACATGAGGTATCCTGTCTGCCACTTTCTTCAGCCTGTCAACGTCCCTCTGAGTGGCAGCACAAACATCTGTCATGTCATCCACTCTTCCCAAGTATGGACCATCTGCCAACTTGCTGAGGGTGCACTCCACCCCATCGTTAGGTCATTAACGAAGATGTTGAACGGTCCAGGCCCTACTATCAGCCCCTGGGGTAGCACCACAAGTAACTGGTCTCCAGCTGGACCTTGTGGCACTGCTCACAAGGCTCCAAGCCTGGCATTTCAGCCCATTTGGAACCCACCTCACCATCTACTGATCTAGCCTGTATGGCATCAGCTCAGTTGTCAATGAGTGTGTTAAAGGAGAAAATAACAAAAGCACTGTTGAAATCAAACAAGATCAACTGCTCCTCCCTCACCCACCAACCCAGTCATTCCATCACGGAAGGCTCACAGGGTGGTGGTCAAGCACAACTTCCCCCTTCATAAATCCACAATGACTATTGCTAACCACCTTCCTGACCCTCATGTTTGAAAATCACTTCACAGGAGAATTTCCTCCATCATCTTCCCATAGATCAAGGTGAAGCTGATCAATCTGTAAAACCCCAGGCCCTCCTGTCATTCTTGGTGGCAAGAGTGACATTTGCTTTCTTCCAGTCCTCAAGAATCATCTTCTATTGTCGCAGTCTTTCAAAAATAATCAGGAGCGGCTTTGCTGCAGTATCAGCTCCCTAAACACTCGTAAGCACATTCTTTCAGGTCCTACATGGGACTTCCTTAGAGCAAATTTGTTTAAGTGTTCCCTTACTTTATCTTTCTCTACCAAGGCTAAGTCTTCATTGCTCCAGACTTTCCCATTAGTCTCTGCGGTGTGGGACTTCAGAAGGCAAATCTTACCAACACAGAGCAAGGCAAAAAAAAAATCAAGTACCTCAGCTTCTTTCACGTTTCCCTAGTCTTGGCCACTGAGATACGTGCAGAAGCTCTTCTTATTGCCCTTAATATCCCTGAATACTTACCTGAATACTTACCTGTAAAACTGAAGTCCAAAGCCACTTTCAGTCATATCTTTTCTGCATTTCGTGACTGTCATCCCTGCCTCCCACACAAGCAGGAGGTGCATTACATTCAGATTAAAAAAATAAAACAACGAACAAAAGTTCAGATTCCAACCAAAGGGTGGTGAGACACTGGAACAGGTTGCCCAGAGAAGCTGTCAAAGTCTCATCCCTGGAAGTGTCCAAGGCCAGGCTGGACGGGGCTTTGAGCAACATGGTCTGGTGGGAGGTGTCCCTGCCCATGGCAGGGGGTTGGAACTAGATGATCTTTAAGGTCCCTTCCAACCCAAACCTGATTCTGTGCAAAAAGTACAAAATAAGGGGAAAGGCACTTCTTATAACACTTATTATTGGGCATATTCTAATTTATTAATTTTAATCAAGGAAACCTTAACCAACTGGTTAGTACTAGCTCCAAACTGTCCACAAGTATCATGTTAACGATGGCAAAGTTTGCTCCTGCAGTCAGAATTAGAGTCTGAGTGACAGATGTGACATGCTCTGGAACGAACGCGATGAGGTAGCAGACAGCTGTCTCCTCCAGAGTATCACAACTTCCCTGTTTAAAATCCTGATGAAAGTGAATTGTTACTTCTAGGAAACTGAAATGACGCATCCCAGCGGTTACATATTCTGGTACCTTAGAACATTTAGCTCTCTCATCTTACGTATCAACCTGTACCTTACAGCCTGTCCTACATTTCTAAGGCATGGTACTGCCATACCCATGTCAATAGGTGAAGTGTTAGAAGAAATTTAAACTCACTAGGTCTGGGTAGTATGCATGAAAAAGCTCTGACTGTACAGAGCAAATGCCTGAGTTATTAACTGCACACACTTAAGCCAGCTTTTATGCCACAGGATAGTAAATGTTGCATACACATTTAAAGGGTGCAAAGAGCAGCTCTGAGAATTGGTTACAAACTATAATTTAGGGTGATTTAAACAAAGCATCCCAAACAAACAGCAGCAGTAAAAGCACCAGAGAAGCATAGAACAACTGATATCAACAGCCTGACATCTGTCAAGACACATAAAATGAGATCACCTTCACAATTACAAAATACAATATATTCCCAAACTTTAGCCTGTCGCAAAATAATGAATTACTTTTGAGCCTCATAAGTGGGACAAACAAAACCCAGCTTCATAGAAATCCAGAAGTACTTTAGTTGTCCATCAGAATCCTTGTCAATTACATTTAGCCGAGCTGTTTAAGGATGAAAAATGTATTTGGATTTTCAGAATGCACCAGAAAGGGGCTGATAAGAAGTGCCATGTACCAGAAACAAATTCCTAGGGTAACAGAGAGTGGCTACGGTACTCTGCACCAGCACCTTCCCTCCCTCAAGCTCACAAGTGATCAGCCTACACACCAGGGTGTACGCTGCTATCACCAATTAACACAACTTGAATGTTCCTTTCCTACCACTACTCTTCCTCCTATAGGCAGGTACACACCGTGCCGCGCTGCCACTGTTCTGATCCTCTCCATCTGGAGACATCCCAGCCACCGTGTGACATAAGGCAAACATTAAACACAGGAGTCTGAACAACTGTAAAATTGGCAACAAAAACAAAAAAGAGAAAAACAGCAGTACATCCTTAACCAGTTCCCTACAAATCAGTGTCTCCCAAACTGATTTAACAGGTTTACTAAAAAAGCCTTTGAACAAAACTTTAATTAAGTCTACTCCAAAACAAGCACCAATTTTGGCTCAGTGCTCTAGGTAAAACTCCCGTGCATTTACAAGCATAATCAGTTCAGTTCAGTCCTCCCTCTTTCCAACAGAAGTACTGCTATTTTTGTTTGACCCCAAACCACACTAAAACAGCCAGCACGCAGCTGTTTCATCTACTTCTACTAATTTCCACAACTAGATGAACAAAAGTAGAATGGCAGATGAAGAAATGTTGGGAGTGGTACCTTCAGAAACAAGTCAGAGAGGTTTTTTTCGTGTCTGTTTAAGTGTGGTAGTGAACACAAAGATCTGCCTGAGCAAGTATTTTTACAAATGAAAATGCATCATACCTATATATATATCTCTCAATATTTTTTTAACCCATCAGATTCAAAATATCAAGGAACAAAGGCATAACAAAAAAAATAAGGCTCTGTGAAAATCAATGTTTTTTATTTAAATTGTATTCATGTACTAGTTACCACTAACTTCCATGCATTCAAAAAGCAAAATACTTCTCAACAGAAGTGAAAATCTGGGTAGTAATGTGAGATCTGTTGCATCTCAGGCCTCTCTAAAGGCCAGCACACCCAACCCTATGCCTGTACTAACACAGTTCTGACCAAGCAGTTGAAAGCCTGGCATGAAACACCGCTATGGGTTACACCGCTCGGCAGTTCTGATGCCTGAAGTGGCATCTGAGCGTGGAAAGCCAAGACAGCTTTGTACCTCTACACGTTCTTTCTGCGCTTTTCGAAGGAAAAAGGGAGACTGACTAACAAGAAGCATTTTTATTGAAATATTTTATAATAACTACTTTCGGCTGGAAACTGGTAGCAGTCAGTAATCAGCAGATACGCAGCTCTAAGAGTCACAACATTTAGTTTCTTAGCAAACCAGGCAAAACCAGACGCAGCTCACCAGACAACTCTACCTGGTCCTTTACTACTTTGGCTTCTAAAAGAAACAGAATTTAGTTTACAAAACTTAGAAACTTAAATCAACTAGCATAAATGATCATTTTCACGCTGTGGACCATTTCATAGTATTACTTCTTTCTCAATGAAAATTTCTCTGGGTGTTACCAGCTCTTACCTCATTTAATAGCCACTGCTAGCAAACATCAATCAAAACACAAAATTTATTGTACAACATACCTCTCTATGCTATATGAATCTGGAAGAAAATAAAAATTCTGAAAAAAAAAATTTAAGTACCTTTAGTATGGGGAATGATTTTCCTGCTACGTGTTCTTATTTGCAGTATGTCCAAAACCCAAAATTGAACTCAGCTGAAGAATCTAGCAATAGATTCTTATTGTATCTTATAGATTTATAAGGAGAGGAAATGTGTCACAGAATTGTTTAGGCTGCAAAAGACCCTTAAGATCATCAAGCCCAGCCATTAACCCAACAATATCAGGTCCACCAGGAAACCATGTCCCTAAGCACCACACCTACACGTCTTTTAAACACCCCCATGGCGACTCCACCACTTCCCTGGGCAGCCTGTTCCAATGCCTGACAACCCCTTCCGTGAAGTTTTTCCTAATACCCAGTCTAAACTCTGGAGCAACTTGAGACCATTTCCTCTCCTTCTATCACTTATTAATCAGGAGAAGAGACCAACGCCCACCTCACTACCACCTCCTTTCAGGAGCAATAAGGTCCCCTCTCAGCCTCCTCTTCTCCAGCTCCCTCAGCCGCTCCTCATAAAACTTGCTCTCCCGACCCATCACCAGCTTCGCTGCCTTTCTCTGGACTTGCTCCAGCACCTCGATGTCATTCTCGCTGTGAGGGGCAAGGATTCAAGGCACAGTCTCACCAGTGCTGAGTACAGGGGAACAAAATTAACATGAGTAATGTTCTCTCCAGAGCTAGAGATATCAAAGGCCAGTCTTCAATATGAAAGCCAGCAACAAGATTATCAGAGCTTTCCTGAGTGCTAACAGTGAGCTCTGCCAGGCTGAGTTTCAGAAAGGACTTGCTTAAGGATATTCTGTCTTCAGAAATATTGATATAACCAGGACAATGCTACTAAAAATTATAATTTAAGTCCCCTCCAGGTCGCTTGTCTGCATTAAATTGCACATAAGCATACCGTGACTTCTGTGCATGACTGGTGATAAAACAACCAGCAGTAGACATTCATAAAAAGGAAAAAACACAAAATAAATAGTCTTCAGGTGCTGAATAATGGATTCTTCTGCTAGCTTTCTTCAAGGGTATTGCTGGTTTCTTCACGGTTTTACAGCTTGAAATGTCAAGATTGATATAAGCAGCACAGGAAAACTTAAAACAATCTCCCCCAAATACAAATGAAACGAAGAAACTACAACCCAAATACACATATTTTATATTATGCTGGTGACCACTGAACGAGAAAAACTGGTTTGCCCACATGGACAAAAGAAAAGTATTACTCGCCCAACCGAGGTTTCCCTAACTCACTTTTGCTAAAACGAACACGCTGCTTAGTCTGTTCTTGAGGAGAACCCCATGACTGTACAAATTAAAGCATTTTCAAGTGCCCCATAGTTTCCCTTTCCGAATATGCAAAAGGTAGAAGATGGCGACGGCGGGTAGCCAACGCACACGAGGCAGTAGACAAGGTAGAAAAGCTGTAATGCCAGCATATCGATAAGGATTTGAACTTAACACAGCTGAAAGGTTTTGAGAACAAGAGCCGCCGAGGTGCAGCACTTCACCAGTAAAGCTGAACCTCAGCTGCTTAAGCATCTCTGAACTTCCACAACAATCTCCTAGAGAAGATATTTAGATGCTTCCCTCCCTCATTTTTTTTTCTTAAGTATCTGCCATCATTTGAAAAGCTTTGTCTGGAAGTAGCTAATGTCTTCGATTACCAAATTATTAGCTAATCTGCTGTTTCAGGAATTTCGCGACTGAGGATAATAGTTACAATTGCAAAGGCATTACAGGTGAAATTTCCAGTTACTAAAAACATAGTGACAGCCAGAAACTTTGCTCTGAGGAGATACACACAATCTGTGGGAATAGAGGTTTTACTGCATCGTTTTTGATAAGGAAAAAAAAAAAAGAAGTGCCTAGTTTCCTCAGTTTTAAATTGTTTCTAAGATTCAATGCTGCTTTGTACACACAGACACAAGACCTGCAGGATACTATCACAGAACATTTTCCTGTCCTCCCTCAAGACCATGGCACCTTATAAAACTTGAGACAACATTTAGAAGAGAATGAATCCCCTCTTCCATATTTCATACAGAATATTGTCTGGTTTTTCCTAACAAGGATTAGACCTACTTTCTGTTGTTAGTATTGCATAACATTCAAACAGGACATAAATTAGTATTAGATATCCTTGGCTATGGAAAGCTCGCTCCTCCTCATTTCTCTCTTCTTATCTCAGGGACGTAATTCTTCAAGCTTAGATGTAAAACATCATAGGGAAATACCTCTAAAGTAGAACATCACTAGTTTTATTCAAAAAAAAAAACAACAAACAAACACTTGAATCATAGAATGGCTCATTGGAAGGGACCTTAGATATCATCTAATTCAACCTCCCTGTCATGGGCAGGGACGCCTCTCAACTAGATCGGGTGACTCAAGGCTCTGTCCAACCCGGCCTTGAACACCTCCAGGGAGGGGGCAGCCACAACCTCTCTGGACAATTTATTCTTGCCACCCCTGTACTGAAGAATTTTTTCCTAAGGTGCAATCTGAATCTATTTAACTTAAACCCATTTCCCCTTGTCCTACCAGTGGACACTTTTGTAAAAAGTCCCTCCGCGGCTTTCCTGTAGGTTCCCTTCAGGTATGGGAAGGCAGTTATAAGGTCTCCCCAGAGTCTTCTCTTTTCAGGACTGAACAATCCCAGCTCCCGCAGCCTCATAGCAGAGCTGCTCCAGCCCCTGGATCATCTTCGTGGCCTCCTCTGAACTCATTCCAACAGATCTACGTCACTCTTACAGTGGGGACACCAGAACTGGACACAGTATTCAAGGTGGGGTCTCACAAGAGCAGAGTAAACAAGGAGAATCACCTCTTTCGACCAGCTGGCCACACTCCTCTTGATGTATCCCAGGACAGGGTCCGCCTTCTGGGCTGTGTGAGCGCCCTGTCGGCTCACGTTGAGCTTCTCATCTACCAACACCCCCAAATCCTTCTCTTCAGGGCTATTCTCAACCCATTCTGTGCCCGCTTTGTATTTGTGCCTGGGATTAGCGTGACCCAGGTGCAGGACCTTGCATTTTGACTTGCTGAACCTCATGCAGTTTGCACTGGCCCATTTCTCAAGTCCGCTGAGGTCCCATTTGGATGGCCTCCCTTCCTTCAAGCGAGTCCACGGCACCACACAGCTTGGTGTTGTCAGCAAACTTGCTGAGCGTACACTCAGTGCCGTCGTCCATGTCACTGGCAAAGACTTGCTTGCCTAAATATTAGTTCTAAACTACTTTAAAATCCATTTAAAGGAGAACATTTTTACAGACTTTATTATTTCAACAAACTAAATAAAAAGCAGTCTGAAGACAAACCAAGCTTTTTAATTCATCTGTGTCTATATGTAAACAGAGGGAGAGGGGAAGAGCTACTATCTGTTTGCTTTAGAAACAACCACATGTGTATCATTCCAAGACTCTTCATAAAAGATCTTCTGTGGATGCAGCACGTGAAGCCACCTCTGAACTTTGCCAACGGGGTTTTGCGTAACGACGGGCTCAAAAGAATCCTCCAAAGTATCAGCTCATGGCATGTAACTATTTTCAGCTACATGGGGCATCCAATAGGCTTCACAAAGAGCATTTAAGTTCCTACCACTTGAACAAACAAATTACAGGTTCCGCTGTTTTTTCCACACAAACTCATCCAAGGGAGACTTCTGAGTAAAACCACAGACCAAGTTCATATCTGCTAAAAATAGAGCACAGCAGTAGCTTGCATCACACACTTCTCGTGCTGATATGACATTGGGTTTTTTTCTTATATTTAACTCACTGTCATCTTTCATTAGAGCCCTCTCTCAATGGAAAAGAAGATGATACACAAACACACAACTGACTTATGTAGTACATGTTCCTTAGCTCTGCCAGGTACTAGTTACCTCAGAAGTCTGGGCAGTTAATTTCCTACTGCCTGATTCTACAGCTTAACTATATTTGGGTTTATTTAAATAAGACGACAAAGCTTTTTCATTTTTGCCTATTTCTGTAGTCCGAATTTATGGTAACAATTTAGCTTTACGTCAAATCCAAACTCAAGTTACAGTTTCAGAGGTCCTTCTGCGGACCACATTTCTCTCTTCAAAAAGCAGATGGAAAAAGACAAAAGCTCTTGAGTGGGAGGAAGCAACAGAGAAAGGGAAGAATGTACCGGCTTGCCAAAAATGTGCCACAGCCTCTACAATACAATGTTAATAATTCTGCCTAATGCAAATGCAATAAAGGTCAGCATTTTATTTCCAGAATCAATCCCTTTTCCTATTACTGGACAAAAACCACTTCAGATTTTTTTTTTCTTTTTAAAAAATGGCTCATTTTACTATTCCTTTAAATTGAAGGGTGCCATGTGAGATTGCTAACAGCATTTTTCATAAATTGCTTTCAGATGTATGGAACGAAATATTATTTTAAAGACTCTGGTTTGCTGTTTCTGGCTTTATTTCCAAAACTTGGGACAGCAGTTTGCACTAAAAGAGCAGTGAAGTACAATAGGTTCTTTTAGAAAAATGAGTATAATGCAATACCAAACTCCAGCTTCCCAAGAGCCACTTTAAGAGAAGTTCATCTAAACAACTTAAAATAGACTAATTTGAAGCACATCTTACGCACTATTTGGAGTACATACAAATGAGTTCACATCTGGGAGAAAGGAAAGCACAGGTTTTGACATGCACAATTCAGCCGTAACCACACTACAGAAAAATTTGATTTTTACATCCTGTTTTTTTTCTACTGTAAGTTCTATTACGTTCAGAAAATAAAATATCTTTAGCAGGCACAATCCACAGACTCTAAAGTTTCCTTCACACCTTGGATGCTCTTGCAACAGCCATACTTGCTATTAAGCAAATAACGGAAGTGTTTCTAAACTCATTTGTAATGTCTGGTTTCTTACATTACTAATTTGAGAACTAATCAGCTCACAGAGTAATACAGTAATTAAATTTTTCTTTTATCTCTACCCAGAAGTCTCCAGACCTCCATAATATAAACATTTAACACTTGAGGAATGAAGAGCAATCTCACTATTTCTGTTACAAGCTCCCAGCTTCCGTCACAAGAATCACCATAATCACAAACTAACCCCTATTACCATGATCTCATAGAGTTAAATAAAGGCATATAAATCCCATCAAATTAGCTGTATAACCTTAAATTCAAGTGGGTTAAATGTTTACCTTTGTTTACCTTTGGCAGTAAAATCTGCCAATATCAGAAACAGGCAACTTCAGAGGTAACGACAAAGGACTAGTTAGAGTGACAGATTCCTTCTCACAGCAAATTCATTTCAATATGGATTACGACAAATCAAACATAAGATCACGTATGCACAAAAAGGAACATAGACTAAGTGTCCATCCAAGGGACTCTCTTGGATTCCAGTTACGCCAGGAAGGAAGGGAGGGCGAGGTGAATGCTCAGTGCTGAGAGACAGAGGAACAACCTCAGGACACGTCAGCAGGGGAAGCACTATCGGCAGTCCACTCGCCACGTCTGCTTCATGTTCATCACTGAAGTGTTGCCTCCAGTTCAAGTGCCCACATTTTGAGACAAGCTTTATAATATCAGGTCATCATCCCGCTCCCACATATAAATGAAAACTGAGTTCTTATACTCGGGTTAATTGACTTCTTAAATATGTAACAGAAAATTAAGCAACAACTAGATCATAATCTAAATGACAAAGACTTCAAACTTCTTTTCATCTTTTGCTTTTTTCCTGCTAGATCAAGTAGCTGGCATTTGACACTCGACTAACATCTGTAGCTTACTTTTAGCCAGTGGAATAATTTGCCGAGGCAAATCCAGCATTTGAAGTTTAAAGAAAAAAAAAAAAGAAGAGTAATTTACAGCATAAGCCACAGTTCAAACAAAACATGGCTTTGCTGTTGCTTTAGGTCTGCTTTGTATAAGCTTTTACCACAGACGGTCACAAAAGAAACTGTATTGTGTCTGATTTCTAACTACAAAATAGGTTGACCCAGTAAGAGATTTGCAATTAGACTACATTGGTTTAATTCAAAACAGTGCCCCCAGGAAAGAAAACAAAATGAGGAAAGCAGGGACTCAACATAAGCCTTATCTAAACACCAAGAAGTTAAATGTAGAGACAGGAGTGGATGTCTGTGTGCCAGAGATGAGACTGGTTGCATTTTAAAGCTGCCACCTTTCTCCCTTGGGAAAGAAAAAAAAGAAAAAAAAAAAAAAGAAGGACCTGCTGGGGTGGCACTTCAAGAAGCATTCTTCTCTTGAGACAAAAAAAAAAATATCAGTATTCCTACTGGTTAAGTTCATTAATGACATCTGCCCAAACACACTTGGACCTCCCAGATAAACCCATGTACTCGATCGGGCCCCAGAGCCCTTTCCCCCGGCAAAGAGGGGACTCTGGACCTTATTATCTTGGTAGGGAATCTCATAAAGGGCAACACTTTGGGTGTGCTCGGCACAGGCAAAGGGCAAATGTGCAGCCAGTTCAATACCTGTTCCCTAATCTGAATCAGAAACTGTTATATCAAATTCTGATGGAACAGTGCTCCAGATCCGACAAACTTCCAGATCAACCAAACTTTGCCTGTGACTCAAACCCCTGACTATGACACACTTCACTAAAAGCCTAAGCATTTGGGTTAGCTGCTGTTTTGGGTTTGGGTTGTGTTTTTTTTAAAGTTTGAGTTACTCAGAGTATACAGAAACAGACCAGTTTAACTGGAGACGTGCTAAAATACATATTCCACACCAGCTACTGAGCTTTTGAGAGCTCTGGGAATGCATGCTACACCCTGCTGTTAAAGAAATATTTCTCCTTTTAATGCCATCAGGGCAAAGAGGAGATACCACAAGGCAAAGTTTGGAGGTTGGTTTTGCTTTTTTTTGTTTTCTCCAGAGAGAGGAAAAAGTCACAGCAGCTGCATTACCTAAGGGTGGACAACTCTAAACTTGGGACCCACGATTTCACAGCGCACTGTTTGCAGACTGAATCAATGCACGGAGACAGACACTCGTTATCTAGGATAAAGGCAGGCTGAGCTACAGGGTATGTATTGTCCCCTGCGACAAAGCCTGGGACCCACCCAAGCTGTGGGTGAAGCAGGCTTCAAAGTATGGCAGCCACTGACAGCTCAAAATATCGGGACTGAGCTAACAGCAACCTAAGGTTGATCTTTTAGAAAGCGCTGAGAATAACCACCCACAAGCTCAAGTTTCTACTCTGCACCAATAACATCCCCGGTAGAGTGTATAAAAAAATTTTGGATCTGTGTTTTCACAAATTCCCCAGTGTTGACAAATCTGTTCTACTCGGAACTTCGTGGTTAACTACAGCCAAGGCACTGTAACACAAAGCATTAAGAAGAGGTAAACAGCAATTTTGTCAATGCTAGGAATTGTTTCTCTAGACCTATATAAACTACTGGGAGTCAAATGGTAAATGCTAAATTAAGTCCATCTTCACTTGTCTAGTTTGTGACTGTACTAACATCAATCGCTTTCCTAATACCGGTAGTTTTTTCTACTAGGTAGACTTCACAGAGTAAATTTTAAACACATTACACCCATTACTATAAACTGCATTTCACGATTTCTTTTGGACTTTGGTAACGTTCTTCCCCAGTCATTAGAGCAAACCTTTGAAAGAGCCACTACACTGAGAGTTTCAAAGTAGCTGATATCTGCCTTCATTAAAATAATTAAGGAAGACAAGCAGAAAAGATTGCTTTAATATGGATTTAAGCGAACACTTGTATGTAACTTGAACTTGGTACCTTTTATTGCGTTATTAACAATTACTAGACCTTATCTTAGTCCTGCTTCATTTGAATACACATTTTCAAGCATGCCTGACTTAAAGCAAAGGAAACCTGTGAGAAATTCAGCCTTTTCTGTTCTTGACACCTAAATTGCCTTTGAGTTTAAGAGCAAATTAGAAGAGACAATGATTAAATACAACATGTTCTGCACCTTACCAAGGAAGGCAACTCACCGAAAGCAACTCATGCTCAGTATAATTTAAGAAAACTAAATGAGTTACATAGACAATCATTTCAGGAGGGAGGATGGTAGCAAATAGCTTGGATTATCAATCGCTTTCATCACCCTAAGACCTCCTTAGTATTAAGCAGTGCTCAAAGGCATCCATTATTTCTAGTTTTCCTCGGGCTCAGACTTCACCGCAGCTGACTTCTTCAGGGCGATCTGCAGGACTAGCTCCATGCCGAAGCAGCCCACTGTGACGCCTATCAGCAGAACCCCCGTGCCCCTGTACAAGCTATTTGACAAAGATGAAGACATCAAAGGACTAAAAAAGAAAAAAAAATTAAAAATAATAATTTAAAGAAAATTGACAGAGCAATGCAAGAGTTGCTTGCCAAATTCAGAAAGAATTTGATCTTAGTCTCTGGCAAAACACAGATGAGACACCTGATTCTGCTTTGCTCCATACAGATAAAGCCTCTGGCTTGGAAAATCTGAATGCCTGTCTATACATGAAGATTTATAAATTACTAGAACAACTGGCAGAGCTTTTCTGTAAACACCAGAACATCTCATTTTTGAAGACACCATTGTACGAAAAACCCCTCGTTATATTAGGCATAAAAATAAGATTTATCCAACATACACACACGGCTTATCGGATCACCTTTACGACATTAACACGCAGGAGACCCAAAAGAGCCAAATCACAGCTTTGCCACAGCAAACAAGCTGCCTGCCTGGTGTCGCACACCAGAACCAAGGGGGCAGGGAGAAAAGCACACACACACACATTTCTCACAACTGACATTTCCTACTACAACTCAAGCCCAGTGAACAACTGACACTAACAAATTTAGAGGCTCTTAAAGGAAAGAGTAGGAACAGATGACAGTGTTTAAATGGCAAAACCACCTGGGCTTTGTGACGGCACTCACCGTTCTGCACTCACAATAAAACCGAACCTACAACAGCCACGTTGAGAAATTTGGGGCAAACCCAGACTCTTTTTAATAAAAATCAAAGCCTACATAACCCCATTAAGGTTTTTCTAGATCAGCTGTCCTCATCACAGAACTAAAACTGGTAAACCACAACTCTGCTCTTCACTGCCTATTTAAAGGCAGACTTGCACACAGGAATGCTCAATCACCACTCTTTAAAGAACAAGAGACTGCAAACTAACAGAGTCAGAAAATTCCACAGAATTGTTAAGGAACAAGTACCGAGGTGTAGCTGAATAAACACAGCAGGCATCTTTACCAGGAAAACAGATCAGAGTGTACTTAACATTCAGTTTCTTCTCCTAACTTGTATGTAGCATGCAAGCTTACTTCAAAATAACTTTTAAAAACAGTGATTACTTGGCATTTAGCATTAGAGCATATTAAAGAAAAGTTGGCTGGAGCGGACTGAAATTAAACACTTCCTTGTACCCAAAGATATTTTACTGAGTCTATAAT